>CM046878.1:370423780-371691032 GCA_025667525.1 Glebionis coronaria
AAAAAGTTGATTTTGTACAAGTTTTTGGTACCCATTTTATAGCAGTAAGTAAACTGAGAAATCCGAATTTTTATGTTTTGAAAATGACTAAACTTATAGTCTAGGGTTGTAGATAATTTCCTTAGCTTCGATTTGATATAAGGTAGAGCTTCTAACTCAAAACGAGCGCGAAGTTATGGTGTTTTGAATGATCGTGTACCGGGAGACGAGTATCGACACTACATATAGTTGTTGTCGATATTTGGATCGAATCCCGGGGACTCTAAATGGATGTTTTAAAATGTGTAACCTACTGATAATGAGGTATTTATATATTAGGTTGAGTTTACTTTAAAATCCGAGTGTCGTTTTGTTAACTGAGTCGTTTAAATAAGTTAAAGCGGTCGTATGAAAAATTAACGCAAATCTGTCCGGATTTTGTGGTTTGAAAATGAGTCGAGTAAAGGACTTTAAAAGTAATTTCAATTGATAAACTTGTAGGAGGACTTTCTATATATAGTAAGTTAGCTTTTTGAGTCGTTTCATAAACGGTCGACAAGTTTAAAAGGGGTAAATAAGCTAGTACATGTAGTATGTACCGGTGGATTTTGTTAAAAGTATAAAATGGTAAAGTAAATGAGTAGTGAAGTATAATAAAGTTATTTATATCGTTTACTTGCGAGTGTATTGTGGTTTTATGAGTTCGAGTTTGATTTTATTAAGTATCGTTTATTCTCGAGTCTATTATTAAAGTACGCGCCTTATTTGCTAGGTTGCGGTTATCGTGATTATCGGGCATCTACTATCGTCGGCGATTGTCTTCAACTACTAAAGTACTAAGGTGAGTCTATAGCCTCGTTTGAGCTCATTCAAATATTTTAAAACCCGCGAGGGGGAATACATGTTTTGTAAACTTAGAACACAAGATTTTTATGGTATGCTTGTCCCTTTATGAATGGACCCGTGGTTGCCTTTAAATTGCATTAAGTGATTGCCTTTGTTAAAACCTCAATTATGGACCGTTAATTAACCTATGATGGGTTAACCGCTAGTACAATTAATAGATCTATGGGGGAAGCCGCCCCGGTTCAGTTTTTGTGGACTTGTCATAGAAGCTTAGGCCCGACCTCCACACTGTTTGAACATATTGTATTGAGAAGTCAGGTATACGGCAATGTACCAATAATCTGGAGGTAACTGACAATTAATGAATCTCCTGTCTTATCAGACCTCTAAAAGGAGTGTCTAAGGGCTCGGTTCCATGAGCTTATTGCAATTTATGCTAAATACAATTATTATTGTTGATGCAAATTATTATCTGATGCTTATAAGCATGCCACAAACTTATAATCTTGGCTTGTGTTCAAAATGATTATATAAACCTATAGATTCACTCAGCATTTTTGCTGATGATTTTCTCACATGTATTTCAGGTAATCATGAAGGCTGAAGCTTGGAAGTCACGGGAATGAATGTTGTGCACTACTTTGTATATAAACTCTTTGAATATTTGTCGTTCCTTCTGTTCAAAACAATTTAAATCTTTTGTTTTGGTTGTACTTTGGTTACGATGTCTTGGGACTACCCTACTCTGACAAATGTTTTGGGAACGATGAATTCAAAACGTCTCTTTTCGAGTCGTTCTTTATAAATTATGTGTTTTGTATCATTGTTTAGCACCCAAAGTTGTATTCCGCTGCGTGTAAATTTGGGGGTGTTAAAGATTGGTACCAGAGCCATGAGTTATAGAGAACTAGGTCTTTTTCAAAAACCTAAACTATAACTGTCGGTTTTTATTTTTCAAAGAGTCGGTGCACATGATTTCGCGTGACTTCAGGTTCAAGCTACTTCTGGGATTACAACTTTAGTATACATTATTATGTATGCCTTATTGCTAAGTATTTATAAATAAATACTATAAACCTTTATCAATATGTATTGATATCGTTAAACTTTTCGATAAGAGTTATCATTTATTAATGATTTACTTAAATATATTTCTGGAATTTTTCCTGTATTTATTTTGAAGGATTTTCTATATTTATTTAAAATTTTGGAAATTATCCTATTTCATTTTATTATGACCTTATACCCATTTTGTGAAATTTACCACCGTCAAATTACGTCTTCGATGAGGAGGAAGCAGGTTTCACTATTGCAAGCGAGACACAGTCAACTAAGCCATGTGGATCCCCATGTGACTAGTGTTTATTATTTAGTGTCGTTGTACTCTATTTGTCTTTAAGATCATTCCTTGTTGATCAATGATAATAGTTTCCTTTGATCCTTATAATGATTGTGAATCCTTGTATTGATAATGTGTATGCATTTGATGATTGATTTTGTACATGATATGACTATACCATGAATACAATTAACTCATTCATTTTATCTTTTCTCTTTGTGATGTGACAGAATCATGCCACCTAGGAGAATGACAAATGATGCCATTGCAAGGCTAGTTGCTGAAGAGGTTGCGAAAGCATTGGCTGCGGATAGAGCTGCGCGTGTTAACACTGAAGGAGCAGGTGGCTCTGGAGGTGCGGGTGCTGGAGGTGAAGGTGAACCTGCGGGACCTGATGCAGCTACTGGAGGAGCAGGTGCAGCTGAGAATCCTGCGGATGAGGCTGCTCAGGCTGCTGTTGCGGTTAAAGAATGTACTTTTGCTAGATACATGAAGTGTGGACCTACTGTATTTCAAGGAACTGGTGGAGCACTGGAATTATTCAGGTGGATTGAGAAAACGGAAACAACATTTGAGATTAGTGATTGCTCAGAAAGGAACAAGGTTAAGTTCGCAGTTGCTACTTTTAAGGATCGAGCTTTAAGCTGGTGGAAGACTCAAGTTGCTACAGTTGGGTTAGAAGCTGCAAATAGGAAACCCTGGGATGAAATTAAAAGGTTGTTGAAAGAGGAGTTCTGTCCAGAAGAAGAGTTATCTGCTTTGGAGGATGAGTTGAGGCATCTGAAGCTGAAAGATAATAACATTGCTGCATATACTAGTCGATTCAATGAGTTGGTTTTGCTTTGTCCAGATGCTTTTGCTACTGAGAAGAAAAAGATGGATCAATACATCAAAGGGTTGCCTGGGTACATTAAAGGTGAGACAACTTCGTCTCGACCCAAGAACTTTGTTGAGACTGTAAGAATGGCTCATACACTCATGGGGCAGAAAGTTCAAGATAGGGCTGAGAAAGCTGTTGAAAGTAGTAAAAGGAAATGGGAGAATTCTCAGAGTGGTAATCAAGGTGGTAACCGCCATAGGCAGTACAATCAGAAGAGAAATGATGGGGCTAGAGCTGCGACTAACAAGAATGGCAATGCTGATCATGGGGGACCAGCTCAGAAATGTAAGAATTGTGGTGCTTGTCACTTTGGTAATTGTCCACCAAGGTGCACTAAATGTGGAAAGGTTGGTCATGCTGCGGAGAAATGTAAGACAAGGGTTCCTGCTACTGGAGCGAATGCTATTCCGATCAGGACTTGTTTTGAATGTGGAGAACGTGATCATCTTCGTCCTCAATGTCCAAAGTGGAAGAACAGGAAAGCAGGTGAAACTGCTGGGGCAGTTTATGTTGTTAAGGATGCGGATCAGGCACGAGGTCCAAATGTGGTGACGGGTACGTTCTTACTCAACCATCGTTATGCTAGTGTGTTGTTTGACTCAGGATCTGATAGGAGCTTTATAAGCACTTCCTTTAGTCGTTTAATTGATATTGAGCCAACAAGCCTAAATGCTAGTTATGAGGTCGAGTTAGCTGATGGACAATTAGTTAGTACTACCACTATATTTAAGAAGTGTCCTTTGAAATTAGCAAATCATTTGTTTGAAATTGATTTGATGCTGATAGATTTGGGTTCGTTTGATGTGATTGTTGGTATGGATTGGTTGGTTTCTCATGATGCGGTAATTGTATGTGGGGAGAGAGTTGTTCACATACCGGTTAAGGGTAAGGTGTTAGTAGTTAAAGGTGATGTTGGTAGATCTCGTCTGACGGTGATATCTTGTATCAAGGTGAAGAAATATGTAGAAAGAGGTTGTCACCTGTTCTTGGCTCAAGTAGTGGAGAGGGAACTACCGGTTAGGCGTGTGGAAGATGTTCCGGTCATTCGTGATTTTCCTGAAGTATTTCCCGATGACTTGCCAGGGCTTCCGCCTCAGCGAGAAGTCGAATTCAAGATTGATCTAGTGCCGGGAGCTGCACCGGTGGCGCGTGCACCTTATCGTTTGGCACCATCGGAGTTGAAGGAGTTGGCAGATCAGTTAAAGGAGTTAATGGAGAAGGGGTTCATTAGACCAAGTTCGTCACCTTGGGGAGCTCCAGTATTGTTCGTGAAGAAGAAGGACGGATCGTTCAGAATGTGCATAGACTACCGAGAGTTGAACAAGTTAACTATTAAAAATCGTTATCCACTTCCTAGGATCGATGATCTGTTCGATCAACTTCAAGGTTCGTGTGTGTGCTCGAAGATCGACTTGAGATCGGGTTATCATCAACTTCGTGTTAAAGAGGAGGATATACCTATTACAGCTTTTCGGACGCGTTATGGACACTTTGAATTTCAAGTGATGCCGTTTGGGTTAACTAATGCACCTGCGGTATTTATGGACTTAATGAATCGTGTGTGTAAACCATACCTCGAAAAGTTTGTGATTGTATTTATCGACGATATCCTGATTTATTCCAAAAGTCGGGAGGAGCATGAAGGTCATCTGAAGATTATTTTGGATTTGTTGAAGAAGGAGAAGTTGTATGCGAAATTCTCCAAGTGTGATTTTTGGTTGGATTCAGTCCAATTCCTTGGGCACGTGATCGATAGTAGCGGTGTTCATGTTGATCCTTCCAAAATTGAAGCTATTAGAGATTGGGATAGGCCTACGACCCCGACTGAAGTTAGACAATTCTTAGGTTTAGCTGGGTACTACCGGCGATTTATAGAAGGGTTCACTTTAATTTCTAAACCTCTTACTAGACTTACCGAGAAAAACAAGAAGTATGAATGGGGTTCAGAAGAAGAAGAAGCATTCCAAACTTTGAAGCGGAAGCTGTGTTCTGCACCAATTTTGGCTTTGCCTGACGGAGCTGAAGACTTTGTGGTATATTGTGACGCATCGCGTAAGGGTTTTGGTGCTGTGTTGATGCAAAGGGAGAAAGTGATTGCGTATGCATCTCGTCAATTGAGGAAGCATGAGGAGAATTATACTACACATGATTTGGAATTAGGAGCTGTTGTCTTTGCTCTTAGACTTTGGAGACACTATCTCTACGGTACAAAGAGTGTGGTATATACCGATCATAAAAGCCTGCAACATATTTTGGATCAGAAGGAGCTCAATATGAGGCAGAGAAGATGGGTAGAATTGTTGAGTGATTATGACATTCAAATTTGCTATCATCCCGGCAAGGCGAATGTAGTTGCCGATGCACTTAGTAGGAAGGACAGAGAAATAACCAAAAGGGTTAGAGCTTTAGCTATGAAAACTTATTCTGATTTATCTAATCGAATACTTAAAGCTCAAACTACGGCGATGGAGGAAGAGAATGTAAGAAATGAAGACTTGGTTAGAAGGATGACACCTATATTCGAAATTCGTGATGACGGAATTCGGTATTTCGAGGATCGTGTGTGGTTACCGGTGTATGGAGGACTGCGAGATCTAATTATGCACGAATCTCATAAGTCTAAATATTCGATTCACCCAGGATCGGATAAAATGTACCAAGACTTGAAGAAATGTTACTGGTGGCCGAATATGAAGGCTAACATTGCTACTTATGTTAGTAAATGCTTGACGTGTGCGAAGGTGAAGTTTGAGCACAAGAGACCTTCGGGTTTACTGCAACAACCTGAAATTCCAGAATGGAAATGGGAGAGGATCACTATGGATTTTGTTTCGGGACTTCCGAGAACTTCTAGTGGTTATGATACGATTTGGGTGATTGTTGATCGGTTGACTAAGTCGGCTCATTTCTTGCCGATAAAGAAAACTGATGACTTAGACAAACTTACTCGGTTGTATTTGAAGGAAGTTGTTTGTAGACATGGAGTTCCTTTGTCAATTATTTCTGATCGAGATAGTCGGTTCACATCTGAGTTTTGGAGATCGCTTCAGCGAGCTTTGGGGACTCAGTTGGATATGAGCACTGCGTATCATCCGGAAATGGACGGACAAAGTGAGAGGACTATTCAGACCTTGGAGGATATGTTACGAGCGTGTGTAATGGATTTTGGAGGTAGTTGGGATCGACACTTACCTTTGGTGGAGTTCTCATACAACAACAGTTATCATGCAAGTATTAAGGCGGCGCCTTTTGAAGCACTTTACGGGCGAAAGTGTAGATCACCAGTTGGTTGGTGTGAGGTTGGAGAAAGTCAGTTGACGGGTCCTGAATTGATTAGAGAAACGACTGAGAAGATAGTGCAAATCAAGAATCGTTTATTAACAGCTCATAGTAGGCAGAAGAGTTATGCGGATAAGATGAGAAAACCATTGGAGTTCGATATCGGCGATATGGTTATGTTGAAAGTATCACCTTGGAAAGGAGTAATTCGATTTGGCAAGCGAGGAAAGCTTAGTCCATGCTATATTGGTCCATTCAAGATTATTGATCGAATTGGTCCTGTGGCATATAAGTTGGAATTGCCAGAGAAGTTAAGTGCTATTCACAATACTTTTCACGTTTCTAATCTTAAGAGGTGTTTGGCGGACGAGAATTTGATAATTCCACTTGAGGAGATTCAACTGGACGACAAGCTGCATTTTATTGAAGAACCGGTAGAGATTATGGATCGAGAGGTGAAACGGCTTAAGCAAAGTCGGATCCCGATAGTGAAAGTGCGATGGAATTCCCGACGTGGACCCGAATACACTTGGGAGCGTGAGGACTACTTCAAGAGCAAGTATCCACATTTATTCGTAGACGAACCTAAGGAGAAGTAAGCCCCGGGACGGTGCTCTCCTAAGGTGGTGAGGATGTAAAACCCGCAAAATAAGGTCATTATTTAAATTCTTAATTTTCAAATATTTTTGAAGTATTTTATAATCTTAAATATTTTTACGTTTAACGGTTTAAGTTGAAATCGATATTAAATATTTTATTTTTATATTTTGACGAGCGACGAGGACTACTAGTGATCGCGATACCGACGGATGCCCATAATTCTATGTTTCATTATCGATCGTTTCGATATTTAATATTTTCGACGATATCGTCTTAATTACGTATCGAGTCATTATATTTTTTTTTTTCGTGTGCGTTTAAACTTTTTAGTATTTTTACGAAACCCGAGTCCCGTAAATATTTTCAAAAATTGACTAGTGACAATTTCCCACCATTTTGCTAATTATTTGCATTTTAAACCCAAAACTTTTGCCAAATTGCACAAAAGCCCTCACCCCACTAACTTAAATTTAAATAAAATAAACACACACACACATACACTTTTCACTTCCACATTTTTTTTTCTCTCTCTCTCTTTCTTGCTTGCTTTTGCCGAAACATCCAACACCCACACCAAATCCAAACATTTTTCAATTTATCTCAAGATTTAGGTTGAATCTAGCTAAACCAAGCATAGACCCATCTTTATTTTTGATCAAGGATCACAAAGGTATAAAAATTTTACACATGCAAGCACTTTTTATTTTTATGATGTTAGTAGGTGGAAGCCATGGTCATGCATGGTGTTTTTAGCATGATCCATGGGGATTCTTGCTAGAAATCTTGTTAAAAATTATATTTTGATCCAAAGATTTTTATTTTTGTTATGATTTTGATGTTATGGTGGATGTATGATGATATTAGAGTATAGGAATGACCATTTCTATGGTTGGTTGTGGTCAAAAAGTTGATTTTGTACAAGTTTTTGGTACCCATTTTATAGCAGTAAGTAAACTGAGAAATCCGAATTTTTATGTTTTGAAAATGACTAAACTTATAGTCTAGGGTTGTAGATAATTTCCTTAGCTTCGATTTGATATAAGGTAGAGCTTCTAACTCAAAACGAGCGCGAAGTTATGGTGTTTTGAATGATCGTGTACCGGGAGACGAGTATCGACACTACATATAGTTGTTGTCGATATTTGGATCGAATCCCGGGGACTCTAAATGGATGTTTTAAAATGTGTAACCTACTGATAATGAGGTATTTATATATTAGGTTGAGTTTACTTTAAAATCCGAGTGTCGTTTTGTTAACTGAGTCGTTTAAATAAGTTAAAGCGGTCGTATGAAAAATTAACGCAAATCTGTCCGGATTTTGTGGTTTGAAAATGAGTCGAGTAAAGGACTTTAAAAGTAATTTCAATTGATAAACTTGTAGGAGGACTTTCTATATATAGTAAGTTAGCTTTTTGAGTCGTTTCATAAACGGTCGACAAGTTTAAAAGGGGTAAATAAGCTAGTACATGTAGTATGTACCGGTGGATTTTGTTAAAAGTATAAAATGGTAAAGTAAATGAGTAGTGAAGTATAATAAAGTTATTTATATCGTTTACTTGCGAGTGTATTGTGGTTTTATGAGTTCGAGTTTGATTTTATTAAGTATCGTTTATTCTCGAGTCTATTATTAAAGTACGCGCCTTATTTGCTAGGTTGCGGTTATCGTGATTATCGGGCATCTACTATCGTCGGCGATTGTCTTCAACTACTAAAGTACTAAGGTGAGTCTATAGCCTCGTTTGAGCTCATTCAAATATTTTAAAACCCGCGAGGGGGAATACATGTTTTGTAAACTTAGAACACAAGATTTTTATGGTATGCTTGTCCCTTTATGAATGGACCCGTGGTTGCCTTTAAATTGCATTAAGTGATTGCCTTTGTTAAAACCTCAATTATGGACCGTTAATTAACCTATGATGGGTTAACCGCTAGTACAATTAATAGATCTATGGGGGAAGCCGCCCCGGTTCAGTTTTTGTGGACTTGTCATAGAAGCTTAGGCCCGACCTCCACACTGTTTGAACATATTGTATTGAGAAGTCAGGTATACGGCAATGTACCAATAATCTGGAGGTAACTGACAATTAATGAATCTCCTGTATTATCAGACCTCTAAAAGGAGTGTCTAAGGGCTCGGTTCCATGAGCTTATTGCAATTTATGCTAAATACAATTATTATTGTTGATGCAAATTATTATCTGATGCTTATAAGCATGCCACAAACTTATAATCTTGGCTTGTGTTCAAAATGATTATATAAACCTATAGATTCACTCAGCATTTTTGCTGATGATTTTCTCACATGTATTTCAGGTAATCATGAAGGCTGAAGCTTGGAAGTCACGGGAATGAATGTTGTGCACTACTTTGTATATAAACTCTTTGAATATTTGTCGTTCCTTCTATTCAAAACAATTTAAATCTTTTGTTTTGGTTTTACTTTGGTTACGATGTCTTGGGACTACGCTACTCTGACAAATGTTTTGGGAACGATGAATTCAAAACGTCTCTTTTCGAGTCGTTCTTTATAAATTATGTGTTTTGTATCATTGTTTAGCACCCAAAGTTGTATTCCGCTGCGTGTAAATTTGGGGGTGTTAAAAAGATTCAAAACCACATGTTCATGCCCAAAGACTTATTCAACAATTAATAGTGTGAGCATGTGGATAAAGACACAAGACTGCAAGATGGCAAAGACAATTCAAGAATGATTTAAAGATCTCAAGATAAAAGACTAAGTCGAAAGACAATGACAAAGGCTCAAAGATCATAGCATGAAGGAACAACACTATTATTACACGTTCAAGACTCATTTATGACGAAATTCATAACTCTCCATTAGACTCCAAATATCGAAGAGGAATGACCTCACATTGGGGGAGATTGTTAGCCTCAAAATATTGAGTCAAACAAGAATGTTCGGTCATAGGTTTATATTGTAATATTTATTAGAACGTTGTAATAGATAGTTAAATAGTCGTGATTCACGGGCTTGTATTTAAACTAATTAAAGTCCAAAAGACAAGCCCGGCCCAATATATAGTCCATTATAGCACGCATGTGGGTGGACTATATATACTACCCTCCTAGCATGTTAGGAGGGTGGATGGTCATTTGTATCTAATTTCTTTCTTAATCTAATATTCACCAAGTTAAATCACCTCTCTCTCTACTTTCTCTCACTACTTTCTCTCTCTAGGAATCCATCTCTTTTCATCTATTTTCTATCATTAATCATCTAAATAATATGGGACAACACTTACATAAGATGATAACCCATTGAAGACATGGTAATTTGAGGTGATCTTAACAACTAAAAATAAGTTTTCAAAGGATTTTAGGGCTGATTTTCTCAAGATGTCTTCATATTCTTGGTGATCTCAAAGTGGTCTTGATATTTCATAAGATTGGTTATCAAAAACCAAGTCTTGTTCTTAACCTTTCACTATATTGGTTGATAACAAGATCATTTCTTCTATCATCTTATTATTTTGTAAATGTAATCATGTATTTTCTTTATAAATGTATATGTATATGATGATGAATGATGATCAAAACATTGTGTGGGGTATTGGTGTTAATAGATTTGGTTAAAAAGACTAAAATCAACAAGTAAAAATGTTAAAATCATGGTTAGATTCATAGGCTGTATAAAACAGTAAGTATCAATATGATTGTTGGAAATTCACTTTATGTGACGACATTTAAGAATTCCCATTAGTTATCATAGTCACACACGCATAGACTAGACTAGGAACAATGTATAGTTTAAGTGTGTTGTGTGGCTATATATACCCCTCCTAGGCTTCCAAGGAGGGGTGTTGATTGTGTTTTCATTTCTTGTTTTAATACATTTTCTATTTTCACAAATAACCTCTCTTTCTCTCAACTCAACAATGGCTTCCACCTTCCACCACCCACCTAGACCACCGGATTAGCTAAAAGCAAATCCACAATTGGCATCAGAGCCTCGGTTTAATCCTTGGATCGTGTTCTTGTTTTCGATTTAGGTGGTCAATAATTTTGTATGGTCCGAATCTGATATAACTTTATGTCACAGTATGGTTTTTGGTCATGGTTTTATCATTTTTGTCTCATCTCGTCTCATATCTGGTATTTAAATTCACACTCAAAAGCATATTAAATTACATATATGGTCTCATTTTGTCATATCTCGGGTTTATATCATGTTTTATATGTCCACTGTTTCATATCATGATTAATCTGGTCTCCATTTGTAAACCCGCAGTCACTTGATTATTTATGCTCAAACAATCAATATAATTATCATCTTTGTTCATACTTCTGGTCATCAAATCTGGTCATTTTTCTGGGTTTTATGGTATTTTTTTTGAAGATGAAGATGAAAGGTGCCCAGAAAACATGTTCCTGAATATCAGGAAAAATTACGGATAAGATTTCAGATTTACATTCAGATCAGAATATTGCGATCACAAAAACCAATGGTTTCTACATTGCGATCGAATATTCCGATGGAACACACTCGATGCATTCCGACGGATGCATTCCGACGAATGCATTCCGACGGATACATTCCGATGGGGTGAAGAGAAAACATTCCGATGGGATTGAAAAATTCCGATGGGACTGAAACATTCCGATGGACTTATTTTGAAAACATTGCGATGATTTTTTTTACCTTTAAAGAAATCATTGTGACAAGTATTTAACAAAATCAGTATGTTGTTTAAAACATTTACCGAGACTGGCTTGACCAGTAAA
Source organism: Glebionis coronaria (assembly GCA_025667525.1). NCBI lineage: Eukaryota > Viridiplantae > Streptophyta > Magnoliopsida > Asterales > Asteraceae > Glebionis > Glebionis coronaria. The sequence continues at coordinate 370,435,447 of CM046878.1, forward strand.
GTCTCTACCATTAGACTCCACCTTTATTACTCCCCAACTTCATCAATCTAATCCTAAACTCGTCGACACCTATCCCATCTACGACTGATTATTAGTTCTCGAATCAGACTCAAACATCATAAAAATCAGAAAATATATAAATCTCAGTTTCATTTATTTTCGTGGGACATTATTACTCTTGTGAGATTATTCACACAAAATAAAAACACATCATCGATCTGTCAATGGTTTTCACCATCTTTACTATTCGAAAATAATTAAAGTTTCATAACAAAAATGTTACAAACCTTAATTGTTTCGATTTATGAGAAACAAAACTAAATCAAACGACATGCACACCTACCCGAGATCTCAATATAGAGATCTAGAAGACAAATTCGTCTTGACTCTTCATTTTTTATATGCTTCGATTCATTTCTAAGCTGATATGATAAAAAGGGTGTTGTAGTGACTTGTTTGATCCGAATCAATTAGGATTCGATTTGTTTTAAGAAATTCATTTAAGATGGTGATAATAGATGGATGTGGGATGCGTTTTATGTTGATGAGATAAGGAATCAGAAATGTATTTTGGTGGATAAAGAAGAGGATGATGATCTGAGTGTTTTTTAGAGGAGATGAGGTAAGAGATTGGGGGACGGAGGTTTCTAGGTTGACTGGGATGAGATGAGTTTGGTAGGGCGGATATTACTAGGAGAGGTGTTTAGGGTTAGTGAGTGAGTAATCTTAGAGTTAACCCTTATATTTCCTCACTGCCTTTGACTCGGGTATTTGGTCAATGTTGGGTTTCAAATGTTGGGCTGTGTGAATGGACAAAAATAAGTATTTTTTTGGGCCAAAATTGTTTGTGTTTACAAATGGTATACTCTATACACGAATTTTTTTTAAATTATTCATTTTGAATAAAATTTGGTGTATTTTGATATACTTTGGATATTTTCGGGACAAAAGTGACGTGACAAAGTGCCGAGACAAATGTGACAAAATTTATTTGACGAGACTAAGAAAAATTTGGCGATTTTTTAGTGGCTACAGATTTGTTTGATCGGGTATAAATTATGTGAAGTTGGAGACGGATTTTTCGAAAGCGTGAACTTATTTTATCTTTCAAAGATAACTTGCTCGTGCTTAATTTTAGAATGAAGACTTGTTTATCTGGTTTCCGGGTTCGGGGTGGATGGTTGATGACTCGGATAACTATCACTTAAAGGGGTTACATTGTTGTACTCAGTGCCACGCGCTTAGTCGACGTGGATAATTTCAAGAGGTGTTGTGCTTATAGACTTCTTCAGTGATGCATTAGGTAATTAGAGATTTCTCCACCATTCCTCATTCAACAATAGTGCAAGCTTAAGTCACAAGATCGAAGGATTCTTATTTAGTTTCACGTTTGATGTATCTGGTTCATTCTATCAGTGGTCACTTCAAATTGCTTACAAGTGGGTTGGTAAAGATGGCCGTGGAGAGTTTATGAGCAGAGATTTTCGATCAATAGCTGATTCTCACAAAATATATAATTCATCTTTATTCTAACGAGATTTCAGGTATATGTGCGTACGTTTAATTTCTGGTTCTGAATTTCGAAACCATCAAGGGGGAAGAAAAGACACATTGAACGTACAACGAGTACACGTGATGAACTTCATACCTTTCTTTTGATTTGAAGACATTCCGGGAAGACATTTGTCATAACCGCAGAGAAAATCAGTGTTTTACCTCGTGGCGTTATCAATCTCTAAATGGTACACTACTGGTTCGATGTTTAATTGTTTGGTTGTTGCAATTATTCATCATCATTATCCTATATGGAGAGATATGCACTTCTGGGACTTAATTGACTCTGGTGCATCTCTGGAAGAAGATATGTGCATTTCCGGTAATTAATTGACTCTGGTGTTACGATGTCAACTTCATGAATGGGATAAAGTGTCTACTTCAGTATTTGAGCTTCATACTTGGGATTCATTTATTTTCTTCAACTATGTGGGGGAAGAAATGTCTTGATTCTTTCTAGTATGCATAACTTGAACTCTCAGGGGGAAGAAAAAATTCAGAAGAATTATTCAAGCGTAAGAAGAGAAGTTGTTGATCTACTTGGTGTGCCCCAAACTTTCAATCCCTCTTAGCAACGTTATCATGTTATATGATGGGATTTGCTTGTTAAATTCCGTTGTGCGCTTAATCATTCTAAGCTTTATTGAAAGCTTTGAAGTTGCTTACGAGGATTGTCAGTTTAGGGGGAAGCTATTTTAAAGCTTCTACATCAAGTTTATGTGGCATGAATTAGGGGGAAGTTAGTTCAGAAGCTTCTCCTTAACCAGAAGTATATGGATTTCTTAGCTCGTGTCGTGACAGTATTTCTACTACAAGTTACTAAAAGGATGAGTCGTTTTGAAGTCAAAGGCCTCAGAAGACATCATCAGCATTGGACGCTTCATGAAAGCTTTTGTTCTTAATCATTATGTACTTGTTAGGAAGAATATTGTAAGGAATTCTACACATCATCCCATGGGGGAAGATTGTTGGAATTTCACTTTATGTGACGACATTTAAGAATTCCCATTAGTTATCATAGGGCACACACGCATAGACTAGACTAGGACCAATGTATAGTTTAAGTGCGTTGTGTGGCTATATATACCCCTCCGAGGCTTCCAAGGAGGGGTGTTGATTGTGTTTTCATTTCTTGTTTTAATACATATTCTATTTTCACACACAACCTCTCTTTCTCTCAACTCAACAATGGATTCCATCTTCCACCATCCACCTAGACCACCGGATTAGCTAAAAGCAAATCCACAATGATCACTTTGTAAAATGACTTGGATTATTTAATACACAGATAGATATATGACTTTTACATATGTTGTAAACACCCATCCTTTTTACCACTTAATTACAATAATAACCAGACCAAAACGTGTATTTTATGTCGTAAATGTCGGAATTATGTGTGGTTTGTGTTTTTATTGTGATTTAGGACGAAAATGTGAAAAGGGGAGAAAACACGGGCATTCACGGGCTTTTATCGAAGAAAAAGACAAAAGACGAAGTCAAGAAATCAAGAGTGCAAAAAGAACGGAAGTCCAAGACCAATTCTGAAGATTTATCGAAGAAAAAGTCAAAAGACGGAAGTTTACTAAAAGCCGAAGAACTCAAGTCTAATTTACTGAAGAATTACAAGACGAGTTTAAAGAAATCCCAAGACAAAGTCGTTAAAGTCAAAAGATTTAGAAGACAATGACTTAATCATGCAATTAAGGAAAGAAGAAAGAGGGAAGGAAGCTTCCTAAGCACCTCCCTAATCTCTCCTATAAATAGATTAGGAGTTCATTTCATTTTCTCTTGTTGGCTAAGTGTGACAATTAGTCTTCCACCTTTTAATTACCTTGTCATTTAATTTCATGTCCATTTAAATACATTGTCTTACACCTTAAATACATTTAATTTCAAGTAAGTTTCCTTTTAATTATTGTCAATCTTTACTTTTATTGTTCATCTCCTATCTACCTTTCTTTAATCTTTAATCTTTATGCTTATTTGTTCATGTTCATGTTCTTGAGTTTTTGTTAAATTGATTAAGTGGGTTTTGATTATTTTGATTAGTATTGTTAGTTTTGTTGATTTGGTTTGTTTGATTATCATTAGTTGATCATTTGTGGTTAGTCGTGCTTAATCTTTTGGTTGATTTGATTATTTTTGTTTAGATTCGTGTTATTCTTGTTTCCCCTTGTTCTTCGTTGTTCATCTGTTTCCCAGGTACATTCCGGATCAACAAGTTCATTCTGAATCAAAGATTGTTGTGATTGTTCCGAACCAAGGTATTCATTCGGAATATATTCCGAACGAAGGATTTGGAGAGGTGTTCATCCAGAATAACTTGTATTCCGAATCAAAGTTTGTTCATCCGGAACATTTATTATTCCGAATAAAGGTGATTCATTCGAAACTTCAAACATTCCGGATCAAGCCTTTCATTTGGAATACCAAACATTCCGGATCAGCTGTTCATTCGGAAAATCCAATTTATTCCGTACGAAGGAGTTCATTCGGATTTATTCCGGATCAGTGGAAAAGGTGGTTCATTCGGAATATATTCCGAACCAAGAGGATATTCCGGATCAGTGATTTTATTCAGAATAATTTATTATTCCGAGTGAAGGTGCTCATTCGGAACATTCCGAGTGAAGGACAGTATTTCGAATCAAGGAGTTCATTCGGAACATCAAATATACCGAACCAAGGCAATATTCCGAATCAAGACTTTATTCAGGATAAGTGACATATTCCGGATAAAGGATTTATTCCGGATCAAGGTTTTTGGTAAATATTCCGAGTGAAGAAGAAATTATTCCGGACGAAGGTGACATTCCGAACGAGTGATTTATTCCGAACGAAGGATTATTCCGAATGAGCTGTTTTTAGGTTCTTTTAACTTTCAGTTTTAAATTTTTAATTTTCAAGCTTTACTTTTCCCGCCTTTTTCCTTAGTTGCACTTTAAGTTTACTTGCCTTAGATTTATTTTAAGCCCTGCCTTAGTTTAAGTTTTAGTTGCGTTTTAAGTTTGCCTTAGATAGATTTAAGTTTGCGTTATTTACTTTAAGTGCCCATTTAATTCTTGTCACGCTTTTAAATACTCGTCATTTATTTTAAATTAGAGTTAGATTTACTTTAAAGTTATTTTAATTAAAGTCTCGCACTTTTAAATATACTACAACGACACAACTTTTGTTTCCACCAAAGAACGACTGAGTCGCATAGTTAACCAGGATCAATTCGATTACACCAACACAACGAACTTTAATTTCTTACTAGGTAAAAACCTTGTATCAAATGGCGCCGTTGCCGGCTCTTTTCGTAAAGATTAACGGTTTTCTGTGAGAGACGCGTTGCTTTTTGGGATCGGTTCACTTGTGAACGTTATTTTTCATGTCGAAAAATTTTCAAAAAATCCCCAAAACATTTGAAAAATCATAAAAAGCATTTCTTTTTCAAAGTTTTGCACCAAAAATATTCTTCTGTATCCTCTATTAGGTTTAATTCTTTTCTTTACCCCTCTTATTTATAATTCTTCATGGATTCGTCTGGCGTACGGTGTGGGAGACCATGGCATGGTTTTCAAACATGTCAATGGTGTACTTGTGATCGGTGGGGTTTTAATATCGATGATATACAATTTGGATTTTGTCCATTTTGTAATTCAACAAATTCATACTTCTCCTCTTACAATACTTTCTCACCCCCTCCCGTCTATGACAATCCTTATCCTCAAGATGCACCGGGTTTTTCTCCATACCCGTGGTGCTATATTTGTGGGGGCCCTCATAATGCTTCTTCTTGTGATCCGTCGAAGGTCTTTGAGAAAATTTCGTGCTATCATCCCAGTGTGTATAATTTTGAGCCCCCACGTCACACCGTCAATCATCAACCCTTTTGTGCACTTCCTCCTGAGCAAATGGCCACACTTTTTGACAACTTTCAAAAAGTTCAAGAAGCTTGCAACAAGATCATCGAAAAAGGTCAAGCGGATCAGCAACAAGAGCAAGTATCTAACCTTAATGCTTATACTCCTCCTCTTGTGCCTCCATATTATTATGATAGTAATGACGATGAGAGTCCTATTTCTTGGAACGATGAGAATTATATTCCTTCTCCCGACTTGCCGGCTCTGGAGCCTAAGGATTCAACCATCCTAAGGGATGAGGACCTTAGCACAATTCCTGCAAAGGAATCCGACGAATTCATAAAGTCTAGTGCTGATAACCTTGTCCCAATTCCAAGTGAATCTGAGTTGACATCCGACAGTGACGATGAGTATGATGCACTTTCTTCTGATGATGTTCCTTCCACCAACTCTTTGGGAGAGGATTCTTTGGCTTTCTCCAATCCTCTTTTTGATCAAGATGATGATTTTACTTCTAGTGATGACGAGTCACTATCTGATGAAGACGTTCCGAATGAAACTTTCAAGATTTATTCGAACCCTTTATTTGATTTTGATTACGCTTACATATCTAGTGAGGTGAATCCTCTATTTGACGAAGGGATTGAGGACATTGATAGCTCTGATTCTCTTACTATTGATGAGCATACCTTGTTAGCCATGCCCGTTCTAGCGCAGAGGTGGAGAGATTTGACTCTACTGGAGAGCTGACGCGGATGGAAGGTAATTCGTCTCTTACTTCTCATACTATATTGCCACCTCATCCTACTGCGTGCACACCCAAGCGGGTGATGTATCAATTTCACTCTCCGGGAAATGAGGATGAGTGCTTTGACCCGGGAGGTGACAATGACCATTCTATGATTGATAACCTTACGGCTTTGCCAATTGGTCAGCATCCATTGTCTTTGGAGGATGACAATGTGATTCCTTTACCCACACCACCTCCCACGGATCATGATTTCACATACTTATCGTATGTTGAAAGGACCTTCCTACCATTCAAGACTTATCCTCTTGCCTCTCCTTTGTTATATTCCTCCGGGAACGAGGACAAGGTCTTTGATCCCGGTATTACATTTGAGGCTTCCCCATGGACCATTTAATTCGGGGACGAGTCAGGCTCGTGAGTCGGTTAACAAAAACAAGCGCTTTTTGAGAGGCAACCCAATTATCTATCTATCTTTCCCTGTTTTCACCATAAGTGTAGGGGAGCCCCGTGGTGTTTCTTGTTCTCTTTCTTATCATGTGCAGGGATTAGAGCTTCAAAGATCCACTCTTGATGATTTTTGACGACCCGTGATTCCGTGTTCCTATTTTCCCGGTTCTATCCTAAACTCTTTTCGATTCACTATTTTATATTTCTCAATTTTAAAATAGGAATCTCGTTAGTTGTCTTTTCCTTAGCAAGATTTAAACAACGTGCACAATGTCCTAAGTGTAGGGGAGTTTACTCCCACATGCTTAAACATTGAGGACAATGTTTATATTAAGTGTAGGGGGGACTTCTATCGATGTTAAGTGGTCTTTTCCTTGTATTTGTCCTCATTTTAACCGGAAAATCAATTTTTCGACATTTTTCAAAATTTTTGATCTATTTTGGCCTATTAGTTTTTCCCTTTGTATAGCTATTTCCTTTCTTTATTTGAATAAATTTTAATAAAGTGGTTTTAATTTTCAAACGTTGTGAATCTTTTGACTCAACCCGAGTTTACTTATCTAAGTTTACTCTAGCTAGTATCCTTAACGTGTTTAAGTCAAGTTTTGCTAGGCTTTTATATAGGGAGCTATAAAACACGAAAGTCTTAACTCTCACGGGTTAAGAACAAGAACTTTTCGCAAGTTCCTATAATTGATCCTAGAGAGTCGTTTATCAAGGGAACTTTAAAATGCGATTTCTAAACTTGAAAAAGTCTAAGAGTTTGCAACATCCTATAGACGACTCGAAAACCCAAAACTTTGATTTAATAGGCTAAGCATCCACGAGTCTCTTTCCTTGAGATTTTAAACTGTAGAGAGCGAGAGATGATAGAGTCAATTATAAGTTTGGTATTCTTTCATGAATTTATGTGAGTTAATTATAAGCCTATGCTCCCATCACTTGTTAATAAAATTATCTACAATAAATAAGGTTGTACGATTTGAAAAGTTACTTAGCTTCTGGCCCAAGATCGTTCAAAATTTGCTCGGTATGGATTAGAGTTCATAGCCAAGGCATAACTTATTGAAGCGGGATGCGAAGATTGGCGAGTCCTAAAAGGCCCTAACAATGCATGAGGGCTACATTTTGTTGCTAAAGATCCAAAAGTGATGTGAAGAATCATTTATCGAAAATCAATATGAAGGATCGAGACACACGACGAAAAGCAAATACTCCCGTAAAGATCATGGAGAAGTCTATCCAAAAAGGCCCTAACAATGTATGAGGATAAATAGATCCAAGTCCAAGAAGGAGGCGGATTGTTGTATATCAAAGTCCAAAATAAAGATTGGAGAAAAATGAAGAAGTCGTGGTCCAAATATGAAGAATCTCTCAAAACTTCAAGTGAAGAAATTCCTATTATGAAGAGAAGACCATTATTTCATGAACGTCTCTCAAGATTTGAAGTATGAAGTCGCTGTCAAATATCGGTCCGAGAAAGGTCTCAAATCGCAAAGCGAGTTATGCCAAGATATGAACTTTATGAGTTCCCGAGAAGCAGTTTTAAAAGATTTTATCCTTTAGCTAACTATTGATTAAATCGTCCCACTTTATTTTCAGACTTAATAACTATCGAAATAAGTCAACAATGCTTCCTCGTGATCATTCAAGACAATAATAAAATATAAGAGATACACCTAGGAATAAGGGAGTCTAAGTGAATAATTGGCCCACATGAGTTCGTGTTAGTTTGCTAACTTATAATAACAATGATCTCGTTTTTAAGCTTGGTTTGGAGAAAGTGAAAACTTGAGGATGATGATCATTCATGGCATTTTCAAAACCCTAAGGTATGTTTTTGATTTCTTTACTTTCTTCCTTTGAATGTTTATAATTTTCTATCTCTTTAATAAAGGCCAATGTGGATTGATTGTGATGAAAAGTGTAAACGTGCTTTGTAACTAATGCATTGCAGTAGGACATTGCAATGGTCAAGTGTAGGGGATTTTATAGGTGTGTAAACACCCATCCTTTTTACCACTTAATTACAATAATAACCGGACCAAAACGTGTATTTTATGTCGTAAATGTCGGAATTATGCGTGGTTTGTGTTTTTGTTGTGATTTAGGACGAAAATGTGAAAAGGGGAGAAAACACGGGCATTCACGGGCTTTTATCAAAGAAAAAAACAAAAGACGAAGTCAAGAAATCAAGAGTGCAAAAAGAACGGAAGTCCAAGACCAATTGTGAAGATTTATCGAAGAAAAAGTCAAAAGACGGAAGTTTACTAAAAGCCGAAGAACTCAAGTCTAATTTATTGAAGAATTACAAGACGAGTTTAAAGAAATCCGAGACAAAGTCGTTAAAGTCAAAAGATTAAGAAGACAAGGACTTAATCATGCAATTAAGGAAAGAAGAAAGAGGGAAGGAAGCTTCCTAAGCACCTCCCTAATCTCCCTTATAAATAGATTAGGATTTCATTTCATTTTCTCTTGTTGGCTAAGTGTGACAATTAGTCTTCCACCTTTTAATTGCATTGTCATTTAATTTCATGTCCATTTAAATACATTGTCTTGCACCTTAAATACATTTAATTTCAAGTAAGTTTCCTTTTAATTATTGTCAATCTTTACTTTTATTGTTCATCTCCTATCTACCTTTCTTTAATCTTTAATCTTTATGCTTATTTGTTCATGTTCATGTTCTTGAGTTTTTGTTAAATTGATTAAGTGGGTTTTGATTATTTTGATTAGTATTGTTACTTTTGTTGATTTGGTTTGTTTGATTATCATTAGTTGATCATTTGTGGTTAGTCGTGCTTAATATTTTGGTTGATTTGATTAGTTTTTGTTTAGATTCGTGTTATTCTTTTTTCCTCTTGTTCTACGTTGTTCATTTGTTTCCCAGGTACATTCCGGATCAACAAGTTCATTCCGAATCAAAGATTGTTGTGATTGTTCCGAACCAAGGTATTCATTCGGAATATATTCCGAACGAAGGATTTGGGGAGGTGTTCATCCGGAATAACATGTATTCCGAATCAAAGTTTGTTCATCCGGAACATTTATTATTCCGAATAAAGGTGATTCATTCGGAACTTCAAACATTCCGGATCAAGCCTTTCATTCGGAATACCAAACATTCCGGATCAGCTGTTCATTCGGAACATCCAAGTTATTCCGAACGAAGGAGTTCATTCGGCTTTATTTCGGATCAGTGGAAAAGGTGGTTCATTCGGAATATATTCCAAACAAAGAGGATATTCCGGATCAGTGATTTTTATTCGGAATAATTTATTATTCCGAGTGAAGGTACTCATTCGGAACATTCCGAGTGATGGACAGTATTCCGAATCAAGGAGTTTATTCGGAACATCAAATATTCCGAACCAAGGCAATATTCCGAATCAAGACTTTATTCCGGATAAGTGACATATTCCGGATAAAGGATTTATTCCGGATCAAGGTTTTTGGTAAATATTCCTAGTGAAGAAGAAATTATTCCGGACGAAGGTGACATTCGGAACGAGTGATTTATTCCGAACGAAGGATTATTCCGAATGAGCTGTTTTCAGGTTCTTTTAACTTTCAGTTTTTAATTTTTAATTTTCAAGCTTTACTTTTCCCTCCTTTTTTCTTAGTTGCACTTTAAGTTTACTTGCCTTATATTTATTTTAAGCCTTGCCTTAGTTTAAGTTTTAGTTGCGTTTTAAGGTTGCCTTAGATAGATTTAAGTTTGAGTTATTTACTTTAAGTACCCATTTAATTCTTGTCACGCTTTTAAATACTTGTCATTTATTTTAAATTAGAGTTAGATTTACTTTAAAGTTATTTTAATTAAAGTCTCACACTTTTAAATATACTACAACGACACAACTTTTGTTTCCACCAAAGAACGACTGAGTCGCATAGTTAACCCGGATCAATTCGCTTAGACCAACACAACGAACTTTAATTTCTTACTAGGTAAAAACCTTGTATCAGTCACTCAATGAAATCATTAAAATGAGCAAGATATGATCAAAATACTATTAAGGTACAAATATGTATAGTCCGTTTTGAACAAATTATTTAGAATACTTAGAGGATGATTGAGCAGTGGCTATAAAATAGTTATTTGTAGCACATATCATGTAGTTTATGTTGTTCAAATTTGAGCTTCTATATTCTAGTAGAACTCTAGATATGGCAAAAATGGTGGACATGACTTTAACAATCAGATTTGTAAATAAACTATATAGCATAAAAAGAGCACTCAAGTTAATATTATTATAAAATAAATGTATAAAACCCAATAACTAATAATAACTATTATAAAATGAGTTGTATACTAAAATAAATAAACATGGCATTTTATAAAGTAAAACTCAAATGTTTTATAAAACTACAAACTATTTATAAGTTTTACGTCTTTTGGGCTAAAACCGAAAGATTAACGTTTTCGTCAAATAAAACTTAGACGGTCGGACCCGTCAAATGTAACATTTTTATGACTCATATACTGATATGTAACCACATTTTACAAGTAAAAACCGATAAACCCGAGCTTTATAACTTATGGACCTTAATGGGTCAAAGTAGCTTTATTATACCACTAGCCCAACTAGTTTGGCTTAACACTAATAGAATTACTCATGGGCTTAACCCACTTGGGCCCAACATATGAGTATATGCCTGGTATTAAAAGTATAAATGGGCTAATATAATGTATTGAACTGTTAATGGGCTTATTGGGCCTTAATATATAAATGGGTTAAAACTAGTATAACTAGTCTAAATTGACTTACACATAACAACTATAATGTTGTATGAAGAGATAAAATCTCACTTGATCATCATCATATTTATAATATCATTATATATACATAAACATTATTTTTATAAAGTCATTGGACAAAAGTCTAAGACCGAGTAATATTTGTCTAGTTTTCCGTGATTGAAGCACGCACCATCGCTATTAACCCGCCTTTCCTAATCAATGTGAGTTCATAGCCACGCACTTTTTTAAATGTTTTATGAAATGTTTTATAAACCCGCGAGGGAGATAACATGCTAGTTTTGATAAAAATAGAACACAAGTAGTCCCGATGGTATGCTTATTGATATGGACCCGAATGATGCTATGACCCAATGAATGAGATGAAATGGATTATTGGTAGTTAGGTTATGTCACTTAAAGTCTCATTAGCATGAATTGTGAACTATCGAGATTTGGTAGACGCTTATGCATATAATAGTACTATTTGGGGAAGATCACCCTAGTTCGCGCCTTGACGGTTGATCCCCGTCGTGCCAAATTGATTGGTAAGCGAATTTATGTATGAGAAGATTTACATAGCGTGATTTTTGTGACGACACGCTAGTTTAGATGGGCAATTGTTTGTCGGGTTCGCGGCCCGTTCTTTGTTGTAGTAAGGTAGCAATGTCATGCGGCTAGTAATAATCCAATCCAATGCGATACAATATAATGCAATGCAAATACAAATAACGATAATATTGAGACTACGGTCTCATGGACGGTATAAGATGAATGACTTGATTTATAATATATTGCCTGACTAGCAATACGAGGACTCACTTCTGATATTATACTTGTGTTCTGCTTTCTATGACTGTTTTATATAACGGATTTATTAAACTCTATGAATTCACTCAGCATTTGCTGATATGATTTTCTCATGTTTTATCTCAGGTGCTTGAAGGTAACTTGGATGGATATCGACTCTGATGGCCCACATAATTTGGTTCACTTTGACTTTTGGTCAAATAAGCTCAATTTGGCTTATTTTTCAGTTCTGCTTATTGGTACATGCAACAACTTAGTTTTTGTGACAAGTGTCATTTTTTCAGCTTATTATCACATCTGGAAGGTTTCAGCTTAATTGGTTAAGGTTTTGCTAGAAAACTAGCTTATTTGGCTTTTTCAGTGTGCTTATTTGCTTCTACACCTTATTTCACTTAGATTTTTGGGATTTTTCTTGTTGATTATTCTTAGTTAAGCTATTTGTGAGCTTTTGCAAAACGAATCAGCTTTTGAAACCCTCTAGAACTCAAACCCGACTATTTTGTCGTTTTGTGAAAAACTAATTTGCTTATTTCTGGCTTATTTGTTGAGCTTTTTCAAAATTTCTTTTTACAAACCGCTTTATAATCACAAAAGAAGAATGTGTGTTTAATTAGAGCTTATGGCATAAGCTTATAGCTTAATGGTCTTATTGGCCCAATAAGAATAAGTTGTGTGACATTTAAGCTGTGATAAGCTCACTTTCAGCTTTTGGGCCTTTCGAGTTGTTTGTTTAAAATTGAATTTTAAGCTAGTCTGGTGAACTTGGGCTTATTTGGTTGAGTTTGATTTTTATTGGACTAAAAAGCCCATTAAGGGGTCTGTTTTTATTTTTAGCCCATTTGGGGGCCCAATAGGGATATTTTGGTAATTTCAACTTCATTTTCTATTTAATTAGGTTAAAATAAACTAGTTTGCAAGTTTTTAGAAATTTTTATAATTTTTGAATTTTTAATATTATTTTAATATTTTATTTTTAGTTTAATTCATTTTAAATAATTTTATTTAGTTTAAAAATTTGGAAAGATACTTTTTAGTTTAGTTAAGTCATTTTGGAGTTTTACAATCTGAAAAATATTTATTTGGGCTTTTTATTAAATTATTTGATTTTTAGGGCCTTAATTAGTATTAAAAAATTAAATATTAATTAAATAAAAGGTTTGGAAAAGTTTTGATCATTTGTAAACCCTAATTGGATTTTAAGAATTTTTGGTAATTTTTTTGGAATTTTTAGTGCAAGTTTTTATTTTGTCTATTTTTATGGTTTTACGTTTTGTCGTCATAGTTTAATTTTCTCGTATTCGTCATTCTCTTTTCTCATATTTTCTTTCTCAAGATATTAATCCAAAATCATACAAGTTTTTCACACACAATAAACCTCCTTGGGAAACGAACTTTTCACACACAATTGGGTCATTAGCATATGGTTTTCCTAAATCATTTGTTTAATGCTTACCATATATAAGTTGTTTTCCTAAACACGTATTTTTACCACAATTACTCCCTAATAACATCATACATTTATTACTTTCTCATATTTATAATTTATTTTCTTTAGTTTCCAAATTAGAAAAAATAGCCCTTTTAGTTATACTTTAGCTTAATTACACTTTTAACCCCTAAAATATATATTTTTAATATTTACATTTTAAACCCTCAAGTATTAATCTTAGGGTATAAAACTTTCCAATATTTATTCTTATAGGTTTAACTTTCATAAAATGACACGTTTGGCTTAAAATGTTATAGTTTCAAAAATGATAGTTTTAGTCCCTATACTTGTTAAAAATCATATAACAACCTTATATTGTACCAAATAATCTAGTATTTTAGAAAAAGTTTCAAAACACATTTATAATCATAATAAAAACATTTCTACATAATTATATCTCTTGAAATGGGTTTTTGCTTATTATTTCATGTAAAATTACCAAACTAGGGGGTTTTAAGACATCTTTAGCTTATAACTCCATTTCAAATGATCTTATGAGCTAATTTCCTTTAGATTATCTTACTAATATCCTACAAACATTATAACAAGTCTAAGAAAGTATTATAATAAGATCAAATCTTATCTAACAAAGTGATTACCTAGGTAGCTCCAAAATGGCTCCTAATGGGGCATATGGACTATATCTTCTTCATAACTCTTCAAGAACTCTTATAACTTCTTTCAAAGCTTGATACTGATCTTAGGGAATTCTTAGGGCTTCAATGTAGGCTTTAGAACAGAATGTGTAGGTGTAGAAGATTGAAAGTGAAGGATAACATGAAAATAAAGATAAAGGCTCCTATTTATACTATTTTTAACCCTTAGGCTCCAAGATTTTCCCCTAAACGTGTAATAACGAGAGAGTAATGACTAAGGAAAGCTAGGAAATATCCATGCAAGTCTAGGAATGAGTCATGAGGTCTAGAATAAAAAATATCTATGTATGTGGCAAGAAAAAGCTCATGGCATGTTTATGATGGGATCAATGATGTGTAAGCTACAAGTAGGTGCATAACCTACTTATAAATACCCCAAAATATATATTTGATCTGATCCTAAGTTTAGAAATGGGAGGTAAAGGTTTTAAATGGGTTTTTGGAGGGAAAAACATAGTCAGGTTCTAAATTAGGGCTTGTAACTTTATAATTCTTATAATTAAGGGTTTAGGAGTGTGATTAGTGATGTATTAGGGTGTAATTAGGGTTTAGACATTGTAATTAGGAAGTTTGGATCTTTGGTTTGAATTTTAACAAAGGTATGAAGTGAAACTTAGAAGAAAACCTAGGCGGGTTAGGGTTTCTAATGATCTAGGTCTAAATCTTTGTTAAGTCCATTATCCTTGATTTAACTACTGATTCAAACTCAATTTATAGATCCTAAATTTTCCTCATTGTGTTCATGAAGTCCCCACATTGGTTTTACTAAGTTATTCTAAGTAAACATGTCCACTAGGTGAAAATACCTATTTTTACCTAATTTATAAGTCATGCATTGAAATGTTATACCTTGTTCTTTTGGTTACTTTTACATTGTCTTAATATCATGTTATAACCTACATGCAATTCTATGAGTATTTGTAGACTTGTCCTAAAAGACTAGGTATTGATTCTAAGTAGATTGCTTAATATAAGGGTTCCCAGGTCATTAAGCCTAATGACTTTCTATCTTGGGTAATTAGGGTTTATATCATTATGATCACTTATTCTAAGTCTTGTATGTTATGTTTAAAACTTCTAAGGATTCTACATTCTTATTTTAATGGTTTACATAGGGAAATCATAATCTAGGTATAATTAGGTTAGCTTAAGATCCTATGCTTGATAAATTGTACATTGTGCTTAAGTAAATTGAAACTTAACTTGAAATACATGTATAATCTTAATATGATACTTAGTTTAGTTTTACAGTTTGTTGCAAAATATTAGACTCTAATTTAATGTGAAATGGATTTTATATGCTAATCTTGATTATTATGTCTTACTTTGTAATTAGCTTTAGATTAGTGAATATTAGTGTTTTGTGATCAATTATCTCTTCTTTATATAACAGATTATAACTAGTATATTGTATTTGTTATTCATACATAGATATTGTGTAATTACATTGCTTGAAATATTAGTTTACAAGGGATTTCTAGGTGATGATCTAAACTATTATGTACATTTACTTGTACTTAGCTTTGTGTAGTTTGTACTTACTTATTCTTGGATAAATTCATACCTTCACATGATAGTTCATATTTGTTGTTCATTCATAGTACATATTTCTAGAGTTTATAACTCATTTATAGGGATTCTAGGGTTTCTAAGGGAATTTAGGGCATCATAGTTATATTTGAGATATTCTTATTATTATGGTACCTATAGGATTACTTTTATTACTTAGGCTTGATATATACATTGTGTTTAAAACATATAGGAATATGTTGAAGTGGCAGTATAGGTTATAATAACACATTCATCTTAGCAACTAAGGCATTAAAGCAAAATTTCTAGTCAAATTTTTATATTCATACAATCATAACACATAACATCTATGTGAAATTTGAGGATTGTCACAGTCTCTCCCCCTTAAAGAAATCTCGTCGTGAGATTTAGATAAAGAGTAAATTCCATAAAACAGAGATGAGTAAAATCCTCGCGTTCCCAAACGTATTCAGGCCTTCTCTCAGGCTTCTATTCCTATTTCAACAGTTATAAATACAATATGACACCACATAATTTAGTTTATTATTGAGCCGAAACTCTTTCATTTGGGTTGATAAGAGATTCATCATATAAACATTTCTTCCGATTCATAATGCATGAAAAGTATCATGAATATTACTGAGTTCATTGGGAAACTAAAGTTATTATGTCACAACCCAATTCAAAAATCTTTGAATGGTCTAATATGCTTTTGCTTGCTTTTCAATCGAATATATAACGTAATTTCTTATTCAGAATTCTAATGATTTATTAAGTCTACACTTGTCTTATATCGAATATCTTTAAGTCCATTTATAAATTCTTACGAACATAAAGATGCGTCCAACTTTATGCAAGATAGAAATCGTAAATTTGGTGATTTAAATTTATTCAATTGACTGAAGAAGCGTCCTAATTCAGTCAAATAAATAGAATGTAAATCATTGACTTAAAAATTTCGGACATAACACGAATATAGACGAATATTCTAACATTTGACATTTTTATTATTCCCCTAGAATTCCTTCTTACTTCTGCTTAAGTTCGATGTCCTGCATATATAAAGTCTAAGAATACGTTTCCCAGTGACAAACGATGCTTAAAATAGAAAACGTATTTTATTCCTTACAACATGTATATAAGATACATGATAATTCTACCAAACATATAGCTTATAAGGCTACTTGCCCTTAAAATTCTTATTCCAGTGACCTACTATGTTAAAAATCCGGCACCAGATGGTGCAAAGTCCTGTATGATGCATAGTGCATTTCTTACACAGAAGAAAATTTCCATCATATTCACTGTAGGTTGGATTTGTAATCCTAAGTTATGGTAGTTTCTGGTTTACTAGAATTTATGGATTTTCTTTCATTGCTAAATTTAAACTTAAGGTGCTTCTAATTTTGCATAGGATTGTGCTTAATTACCTTGTTCATCAACCTTTGGGTTACGTTAATGACTCCTCCCAATATTTTAGTATTTGGAAGTGGTAATATTTCTTTGAAATCTTCGATGAAACTCCTAAATAAACTTTTATCATTTTCTAGGTATTGGTAATAAGATACAACTCTACTAACCCTTGTAATCTCCTCGTGTATATCTCGAGGTTAATTTATTTTATTATTAAATGGTGGGGTTATTCTCTCACCTTCTTAATTTTAATTGGATAACAATATTATCTTTATAAGAGATATTTAAAATTTAATCAAATTATCTCATGAACTTCCTTTATCTTAATAGGTTGAGTATAAAAGATCTACTAAGATAACTAACGAAGTGCTATTTTTTGGTAGCAAGCTTCACTGTTAACATAAAAGTAAAGGCAGAAAGTTGAAAATATTTACAACTTAATATTCTAATGTCTTCATCTATTCCCCTTAAGTTCTTTGATGGCATCAAAAATACTTCGTATGATGTCTTATTTGAATGTCCTCAATGATTAATTCTAGGGTAAAAATCATTAGTCAAGCTTGAACGATTTCTTCATCGTGTATCACTTGTTTTCTTTGTAACTTAGCCTTAGCTTCTTCTCCTTCTGGTTCCCTAAAAATCTTTTCCTAGCTTCTCAAAAATCTCTTTCTATCTTCCTAAAAATCTCCTTCTAGTTTTCTAGAAATTATATTACTTACACATAAACATGGTATCATTTACACATTTTTCTACAGGGTAGCAGTACTATTATTGGTATAATATTACCTCATTCTTGTAGCAGCACTGACATTGGAACGAAGGACTTTCTTGAATTTATTAGGAAAATTATTTATAGTCAAGATTTTAATTCTTGTTCTTTATAACCACAGCTCTGAGTACCAATCTGTAACACCCCCATTTTTACCTTATAGTAGCGGAAGCTAATTTGGGGTATTACTTCATAGAAAATAAGTCATAATGATAGAAAACAACTCAAAAGAGCGATTAAATCAACTTTCTTTATATATCATTTAAAAACCAGAGTTTTACAATATGAGGTTCCCAAAATCTATATCACTAATTTCAAGCTTGTGCCTCTTCATGCCATCCATATCCTGCTTCATGCTATCAGTCACAATTTCCTGAAATATATGCCTACAAGTCAAAGGTTGAGTGAATTCATAGGTTTATAATAACAGTTTTGAATACATGTTTACCACCTCGAGCTACGCTACTAACTACTAACCTAAAATAGTCAATTTTTATTGCGCTAAGCTCATGACATCAAAACTAACGAAATTCACCGAAGTGACCGTCATGACAGGTATCCACGACAAGTAGCCTACATGTCCTAGGTTACACATTAGTTTTAATAAAGTATGCTCGATGACCCCACGTACAGGTAACACAAACAGGATCGTTAAACCCAATAGATATATTCACCATATTAGTGCACAAATAAAGTGTTCAACGAGAATAGTTATACTAAAGTGTGCTCGATTACCCACATGAACAGGTAACACAAACATGATTCGTTACTTCCAATAGTTCTATTCACCTTATTAGCGCACACGTAAGTGTTTAATGATTCATGAAATTAGGGTAGCAAGTAACAGTTTGGGCAATCATACAATAACCTATTTCAGTAACAACATACAGTTCAGATACACATGTTTTCCAGTTTTAGCATATGTCCCCCTCACGGGTTTTCAAATAATTTGTAAAGCATTTAAAAGTGAGGCGATGAACTCACGATATTTTAGAAATCAATTAGTCAAAACAATTCATATTTCTTTATTAAGTAGCATATATCCCCTCCCACAGGATTTTGAAAACATTATAAAATAGTCAAAGTGGGACTATGAACTCACCTGACATCCATAGAATCTGAGCTACATCAGATATATTTCATTCACAAACAAACAGCTTGGTCTCACAAATAACAACTTGGTCTCACACAAACCTGGATTAACACATTTTGTATAGTATCAAGTCTTATTTATCTTTATTTTATTAATTTTAGTTATGTATTCTTTGATTTATAATTTGTTGTAATTATAGCATCATTGTTCGGGCCATCATACTCAGAAGCCATTCTATAAACTTTTTAGGAGCGAGGGTACTTTAAATCGTAAACCCAACCACTCAGTGAGAACATAATATCGAGATAGAACATCTTTGTACAAAGCTCCCTACTAACATGATACATTTATTACTTTCTCATATTTATAATTTATTTTCTTTAGTTTCAAAATTGGCAAAAATTGCCCTTTTAGTTATACTTTAGCTTAATTACACTTTTAACCCCTAAAGTATATAGTTTTAATATTTATATTTTTAACCATCAAGTATTAACCTTAGGGTCTCAAACTTTATAATAATTATTATTATAGTTTTAAATTTCATAAAATGACACTTTTGGCCCAAAATGTTTATAGTTTCAAAAAGAATAGTTTTAGTCCCTATACTTGTTAAAAATCACATAACAACCTCAAAAATGTACCAAATGATCTAGGATTTTAGAAAAAAGTTTCAAAACAAGTTTATAATCATAATAAAAACATTTCACCAAAATTACATCTTTTGATAGGTTTTTGCTTATTATTTAATATAAATTACAAAACTAGGGTTTTAAGACATTTTTAGCTCATAACTTCCATTCTAAATGATCTTATGAGATAATTTCTTTTAGATTATCTTAATAACATCCAATAAACATTATAAAAAGTCTAAGAAATTATAATAACAAGATCAAAGCTTAGCTAAAAAGTGATTACCTAGGTAGCTCCAAAATGGCTCCAAATGGGGCATATGGACTATATCTTCTTCATAACTCTTCAAGAACTATTAGAACTTCTTCCAAAGGTTGATAATGAACTTAGGGACTTCTTAGGGCTCCAATGGAGGCTCTATAACATAATGTGTAGGTGTTGAAGATTGAAAGTGAAGGATGATATGAAAATAAAGCTAAATGCTCCTATTTATACTATTTCTAACCCTTAGGATCTAAGTTTTGCCCCTAATCGTGTAAGAAAAGGAGAGTAGTGACTAAGGAATGCATGGAAAAATCTATTCAAGTCTAGGAATGAGTCATGAGGTCTAGAATAAAAAAATGTGGCTAGAAAAAGTTCACGACATGTTTAAGATGGGATCAATGATGTGTAAGCTACAAGTAGGTGCATCACCTACTTATAAATATCCCAAAATATTTATTTGATATTATCCTAAGTTTGAACATGGGAGGGAAAGTTTTTAAATGGGTTTTTAGAGGGAAAAACCTTGTCGTGTTCTAAATTAGGGCTTGTAACTTTGTAACTTTGTAATTCTTTTAGTTAGGGGTTTAGAAATGTGATTAATGATGAATTAGGGTGTATTTATGGTTTATACATTGTAATTAAGAAGTTTTGATCTTTGGTTTGAAGTTTAACAAAGTTTTGAAGTGAAATTTGGAAGAAAACCTAAGCGGGTTAGGGTTTCTAATGATCTAGGGCTAAATCCTTGTTAAATACATTATCATTGATTTGGATACTATACTGATTTAAACTCAATTTATACATCCTACATTTTCCACAATGTGTTCATGAAGTTCCTACATTGGTTTTACTAAGTTATTCTAAGTAAACATGTCCAAAGGGTGAAAATACCTATTTTGACCTAATTGCATTGAAATGTTGTACCTTGTGCTTTAGTGTAACACCCCATTTAATAGGATAGAGTGCTACAGTAAATTATGGCGTATCATCAAAGCATGCAAGGTAAATATCTAAGCATTCATCACCATAAATAGAAATACCGGAAACAAACATCGGTAGTCTAGTAACCCACAAACAAGCAATATAAGTACTCTAAATGGAAAGGACTAAAAAATGTCCAAAAGATGTAAAGTATGATAAAGTAGGAATAAATGCATAAGGTAAAAGAGGCCGGATAGCTTCCAATCCGAATGCACATACTTTGGAGTTCCTACTTGCGTCCTTGGGTACCTGCCGTTTGGGAACCTGGAAAAATAGATGGCTAAAAATAACGCTCAGTGCACGGATATACAATAAAGCATGTAAAACATAGAATATGGAAGCATATAAAGAGTATAAAACATGAATGGCAGCGGAAATGATTAAGTCCTGGAAAACCTAGTTGTTTGTCATGTTAACCGGTTTTAGTTCTAAAAACATAGCTTATGTTACTTATGAAAATCTGTATTAGTTAATGTACCATAATAGCCAATATAGGTCATGAGGTCAACAACGTACATGAATACTTGGAGGGGAGACCTCATCATGCAATTAGAGGGGTTGCCTCTAATCAACTGGTCATGGGTAGGAGGGATCAGCTCCTTGTGAAGGATGCAAGGCACACACCACATTCACCATGAAATCCTGACTGAAACATGTAACTAGGATGCACCCATACGCCCCACATGATAATATAATAATATAATGGCCAAACAACTGAAAAGGGACACCATGAGCTATCACTCCGTCGTGGTGAAGTCATAACACTAGTGCCTCTAGTGTTATGGTTATGGTACCTCCATAACTAGGTAAAACTGGTCATGCATGTATATGGCTAAGGTAACTAATAAACAT
Source organism: Glebionis coronaria (assembly GCA_025667525.1). NCBI lineage: Eukaryota > Viridiplantae > Streptophyta > Magnoliopsida > Asterales > Asteraceae > Glebionis > Glebionis coronaria. The sequence goes on from CM046878.1 coordinate 370,457,272, forward strand.
AAGCATTTAATATGTAACTACTGGGGAAAACAGTTAGCTGCATACGGGAAATCCTAATGAAAGGAAGAGATTGTCCTTACTGAAGGACGGGAAATCCGTACTTTATGTCTAGTAGAAGCTAACGGAAACGATAAAGACTAATCCGCCTTGACGGATAACACTACATAAGAAATATGGACGTGTATGAGTTGTCTGAATTACATGTGTTTTACTGGTTCCGTGTGTTATTAGCTTGTTATACGTATTCTGTCATGTTTTACTGTTTACTGTGTTAACTGTAGTTATTATGATGTTCTGTTGTGTATTATTCATGTATTAGTGTATTATAATATTTTTATTGTAATACTAAGTAACTTTCTAAAAATAGCAGGTTTTCATAATTAGTAAGTTTCCAAAAATAGAAAGTTTCCCTAAAATAGTAAGTTTCCATAACTAGAATTAAGTTGAATTATAAATAAGTGAAGTTAAATTAATACAATACAAGTCATGGTTATAGTTGGTTAATTAAATAACTGGTTAATTTAATTAAACTATACGTTATATGATTTTAACTAAAATACATGCTTAATTAAAATGACTAGGTATAAATACCTTAGGTTATACATGAATTAATTTTAATAAATTAGTTAACCTAAAGTTTAATATGACATGACTTACAAAAATAGTTTTTATAAAAAACCCCAAATCCCGAGCCCGTGTTTTAATATATCCGAACCAAATAAGCTATAAACAAGTCCCACCGAGACCTTGGAAAGGATCTCGGTTGACACTACTTAATCAATTAAACATGTAAACATACCCCGACCTAGTGTCGGGGTGCCTTGGTCTCGGGTCCGAACAAACAACACCAACCGAGCACCCCTTGGGGTCTCGGGGTGTCTCGGCTCCACCATAAACCGAAAACGAACACACCCCAACCCATGGTCGGGATTCCCCTTGCTGCGCCGACTGAAGACCAACCAAGCCGAGACCTATATGGTCTCGGTGGTGGTGATCAACAACAAACCGAACACCCCTTTGGGGGTTTCGGTGTCTCGGCCGAACCACAACCACAAACCAAACACCCCTTGACCAAAATTAATTAATCCTAGTTATTAGTTTACATGATCATGTGATTAATTAATTTTTAAACATGGAATAATAAGAAAATAAAAAAAGAAAATGTTTTTGAATATACCAATGCGTGTAGAATGAAACGGTGATCACGAATAATTAAACAATTACAAAAATCGTTCGAGTTTTCCCTTTGTTCTTGTGTGGCCGGCGGCTATGGTGAAAACAATGAGGAAGAGGACAATTTTCTGTAACCTAAAAATATGAGAGAAAATAACTCTCCAAAGGTTTTAATAAAATTAGTTTTGGGCCAAAAGGCCCACTTGGCATCTCTCTCTTGTCTTGCCGCAGCTATGGGGCCCACATAGGGTAAACCCGTAGTTTTTCGAGTGTTAAATATTTTACGTGCGTGTTCTTGATTTATTATTCATGATTTTAGTATTCATGATCGTGTCACATTTATAATATTCATGATTGTTCGTTATTTATTGTCGTGACACGTGTATTAATATTATAAATGGAAAGTTAAAATTTTTACCCTGTTTTCGTAAGTTACTGTTCACGTGTACTGTTCCTAGGTTTTTAATGTGGGTTTTACAATCTTCCCCTCTAAAAGAACAATTCGTCCTCGAATTGGAGAAACGTAAACAGAAAGAAAACATACCCGAATTAGAACTGGAAATAAGGGTAAGAAGTACGTATAGACTCCTCCGTCTCCCAAGTGGCTTCCCGCTCAGGATGATCCCTCAAGAGGATTTTGACGAAAGGGATCGTCTTCCTCCGCATGACACGGTCTTGTCGTTCAAGAACTCTCTCGGGTTCTTCGACATATGAAAGATCCTCTCGAATCTGATAAAGTAGATACTGGACAACATGAACTGGATGATAGTTGTATCCTCTGAGTAAGGACACATGGAACACGTTGTGAACGTATGATAGCTGAGGCGGTAACGCTAAATGATATGACACTTCACCAACGCGTTCTATGATGTCGAACGGTCCGATGATGCGAGTGTTGGATATGTAAATCTTGCTTATGTTTTAGAGAGAGAAAGAGATAGAGAGATGGTGAGAACACACACACACTTAGAGAGAGAAAGTGAAAGAATAACACTTTTCAACTATGTGTAAAAATGAAGAACCACGCCACCCTCTCCATCTAAGGAGAGGGTTTATATACCCAAGCCCTTGTCATGGGCTTGGGCTTACATTTGGGCCGGCCTACACATGTTGTAGGCTACGCTTTGGTTTGTTTGTTGATTAAAGATAAGTGACTAAACTACGAGCTATTACATGGACTATTGTTGGAGTGACCGATCCTTCCTAATACGTAAAACGTATTTCCAACAATCTCCCCCTAAGGGAGGTCACTCCAAACAAGGGCATTACCTAAGTTACAATAATGAGATAAACCTAGCATACAATGCTTGTCTTGAGCTCGTAGTCTTCGTCTTTCTTTTTCTTTTTCTTTTCTGGTGAACATGCTGATGTGATCTTTGATATCAATCTTGAGAATTAATCTCTTGCCTTGATCTCGTGCATCCATCACTTGTGATCTCCGCCTCTTCGTGACACCATGTCCCACATACTTATACCTTTTGTAATTCTTAAAAGCTTCAGAGTTCAATACAGCGGAAGACTTAAGTTTTAGGCTTTCTTGAATTAAATGAGATATTAAGTGCATAAAGTATAAGCATGCAGGGACGACTTCTTCTCGGATTCTGCAACGCCACCGTCTTCAACTGTCGCAACATAAGTAGACACGAATGAAATGGCTTTGAACATTTCATTCTAATTCGATATCATTTTACCTCCGGTCGGTGAAGACCGTTGAACGATATACAATATCGTACTTGTGGCAGGTAGATTTAATCAAAAATCTCCTTGACAAGATTTCGCGGGAAAACCCGTTCTCTTTACTCGACTGTCCAAAGCTGACTGCGAACGTAAAGAGTGAATCATTTGGATAAAATTATCCGCATGATTGAAGCCGTCAATTCTGATTCCTGGAACAAGTGAAATTCAATTAAGAACCACACCATCGTTGCTTTCCAGTTTTCACGAGCTTGATTCATATTGAATCTTGCAAGTTACCTACCAAGTACTATTTGATGTTAACACTAGAAGGATTTCCACTCATCACTGTGAACACTAAGGTGTCACTCTGAGGGTTCTGGCAAGATCACTGAGATTTTGCGTAGAGGCCTGGAACGTGTTTAAATTCAGTTAAGAATTAAACCACTGTTGCTTTCCAGTTACCACAAGTTTGATTCATTAAGAATCGCACAAGTCACCTACCATGAGCTTTTTGATATTCGCTCAAGAAGGATTTCTATCTTCATTGTAAATACTTTCGTACTACTCGGATGTTTAGGCAAGATCATGTAGATTTTGCGTAGGACTCTTAAAATCTTTCTTACTTTTCACAGTGTGTGAAGAAGCAAGGAAATATGAAAGTGTTTCCTAATGAGATATTTGATGATCTCAAATGGCTCTAGACTCGATCGTGCACTTTGGATTTTAGTGATCGGAGGCTGGAGAGGAGTGCCACCTTTTCAATACCAATTTACTCGGAGTGAATAAATCGATAGATAACGTGTTGATCTCCGTGTGATTAAAATAAATATCTTTTGAGAGATATCTGAGTTAGCTGGGATGGGTTGTGCATTGCATCACTGGGTCTATGATGTCTATCTTCAATATCAAGAATCATTAAAAATGATCTCAATAGCATATGAATTGACCCGGTTTCTGCCTAAAGTTGTAAGGAGGGCTTCTTTCTTTACACCCTTTATCTTTACAATTCTTTTTCATTCTTCAACCCCTTCAATGCTTACCAATACGTCATAACTAGCACCTTGTTGTGATTGTTCCAGTGCTAACTTAAGTACTTGGTCGGCTTTCAGCTACATTCACAATCTTTCTCCAACTTTCCTAAGGACTACTATTTCTAGCTATGGAATGTCCTTGAGAAGATTCCTCGGGTTCTGGAAGAATCATAGGACTTAACCTATCCTACCATCCTTATGTCACAACAATCTTCATCGTCGTGAAATAAATGGGTTGAGGGTAAGTATATGTCACCATGAAAATCCATTTTGATATGCAAATCCGTTTTGCTCCCCCTTAACATATGCCACGATATTCGAAAACATTTTGCATATGTCGGGATGAGCCAGCACGTTAAGTCAAACCATTTTTGATAATTTCCCATATTAAATCACATTTTCTCCCTCATATTAAAAATATTAACCCAATCGATGTTTTTAATATCAATTGATTTAATGAAGTTTTAACAAAGGTTTTGGGAAGAAAAATGAAAGTCCATTTTATCATCATGATATCAAACGCATGAGATATGATACCGATTTGTAACATGATCACATATTCACCATATTAGAAAAGAATTGACAAGGTTGGACCTGATTGATGAGAACATCATATGATAAGATCAAATGGTTCTTGTCGGCATATGTTGGTCGCCTCGTCACTTATGAAGTCATCTCTTGACACCACATGTACGATTGGTATTGTAGTCTTGACACGAATTAGTGAACTTGGCACGTTCGGCATCGAAGATTCTGAATGCTTGACAATTGCTCCCCCTCAATTGTTGACCCGTGTTCTATCGAAAGAGTTGTAGTCTTCGGTTGAGTAGTCGCATTGTCGAGTATGTAGATACCAATTGTAGATTGCTATGGTTGTAGAGATGATAGCTTCATAAAAACAAGACTTCTCTTGTTTTAACAAATAAATGCACTGAAACGTACATATATTTGTGTTAGACCAAGTTATAAAGTAAACTTGATCCCTTACAAGGTTTTAAAGTAAACCTTGCGCGAGAAAATTAATTCCCGTTGTGAGCCAAAGCTTTCATAAGAAATACTTGACTTTAATATGAAAACCGGGTTGCAGTCTGAAATAACTGCAAGCCATATAGGCATGTTTTATGAAATATTTACAACTTTTGTACGATCTCTATTTATGGCGCCGTGTCAATATTAATCGACATTTCTAAGGCCGTAAATATTATCGTACCAAAACACATGCCTGTGAAAAATAAAGTAAAAATATTTTTGGATTTTTGTGAATTTTTCAATTTTTATGGTTTTTATATGGTTTTATATTTTTGTATTTTGCTTTTGTGGATAAAAATATAAACAATATATAAAGATGATCACCAAGGATACGGAGAATAGTTTACCATCACTATTCTTTCGCTTCATCTGCTAGTTCCTTAAGAGTCTCAGGCGAGAAGGTTCTCATTCCTAGCTTGTCGGCCAAAAATTCAATTCGAGCGCGATCTAAAGCCTTCGTGAAAATATCCACCAATTGATACTCAGATCGGACAAAGTAAAGCTCCATTACTCCATTTTCCACTTGCTCCTTTATGAAGTGGTAGCGAATGTCAATATGCTTCGACCGGGAGAATTGAACATTGTTGCAGCATAAGGCAATTGCACTCTTGTTGTCGCAGTACATCGGAATTTTGTTGAACCCTAGAACATAGTCGGTTAATTGCGATCTCATCCAAAGAATTTGATCATAGCAACCGGACATAGCTACGTATTCTGCTTCCGTACTTGAAATTGCAGCACTTTTCTGCCTTTTCGATGCCCAACTGATTAATCGATCTCCTAGTAGTTGCAAAGTTCCACTCGTGCTACGCCTTGTATCTTGACAACCCGCGTGATCTACATCTGCATATGCCATTAGTGCAATAGAAGAGTCCTTCGAATACCAAAGTCCCCGATTAATGGTTCCTTTAAGATATCGAAAGATCCTTTTAACAGTAGCTAAGTGTAACTCAGTAGGCCTAGTTTGATACCTAGCACACATACATATAGCAAACTGAAGATCAGGTCGACTGGCTGTGATATACAGAAGAGTACTGATCGTTCCACGATAAAGTGTCGGATCAACGGCAACTCCATGTGGATCTGCATCAAGCTTAGATTTTTCCACCATTGGAGTATCCACAGGGTCGCAAGATTCCATCTTATATTTCTTTAGCGATTCAAGGGCATACTTGGATTGATTGATAAAGATGCCTCTGGGACTCTGAGATATCTTGGAAGACATGAGTGTCCCAAACTCATCTGATAAGGTTTGGGTCGAGGCTGCAAATATAATATCATCAACATATATTTGTACCATAATCATATCTTTACCTCATTTCTGAATGAACAGCATGGGATCCACCTTGGCTTTAGCGAAGCCTTGTGTAATGAAGAATTGTGATAATAGATCATACCATGCGCGTGGAGCTTGCTTTATCCCATAGAGAGCCTTCTTAAGCTTATACACATGATTAGGATATTTAGGATTCACAAAACCATCCGACTGTTGAACATAGACCTCTTCCTTGATTTCACCATTGAGAAATGCCGTCTTCACATCCATCTGATAGACGATCATATTCATATGGGCTGCATAAGCGAGGAATAGTCTAATAGCTTCCAAACGGGCAACAGGTGCAAAGGATTCCATAAAGTCGATGCCCAATAATTGCTTGTATCCACGAGCTACTAGACGAGCTTTGTTCTTCAATATTCCGCCTAACTCATCGAGTCTCACCTTGTAAACCCATTTTAAAGTGAGTAACTGCACTTGATCCGGGCATGGGACAAGTTCCCATACTTCAAGACGTATATATTCATTACGTTCTTCTTGCATAGCTTCTATCCAACATGATTGAGTAAAATCTTGTTGCCATGTCTTAGGTTCAACTTCAGTGAGAAAAGCATCAGAGTGACAAAACATTGCACTTTCTTGTAACTGACTTCGTGTGGATATCGGACGATTAGGGTCACCAATAATAGAATCTATAGGATGATCCTTTGTCCACTTGCTGTCATGTTCACGAATCCGTGGATTGGAGTAGACTATAGTTAGAGCTTCCTCTGAGGTGGACGACCTGGCTTGATTAGGGTCGGGAATTGGTACACCAAAGAATGGAAGTACACGCATTTGAGCGAATTCCAAATCGTGATCATCATCATCCTCTTCATCATCAATAGGCATGACATGGGTAGTTGAAACATGTGTTGTTTGAGAATTACTTGTTGATGGTATATCTTGACCAATTGTAGGTGCAGATGTGTCTGATTGTGCTTCGGTTGTTGGAGCGACAACTTCGGTTACCGGAGCTATTACCTCAGGTTCTGGAGCAACAATACTTGGAGGAGTAAAGAATTCATCAAAGAACGGTTGAAACACGTATCTCATTCAGTCCTAGAAGGTGGTGTAAATGATGATGAAGTAGGGTTGTTTGGGACAAGACCGGAACTAATGTTACTGGGTCCCATTTCATGAAGTGCGGGTTCAGAGCTGCTTTGCTCAGAAGCCATTGCTGTCAGCTCATCAAAATCAACATTCATAGTTTCAAGGATCTTGCGAGAGTTACGGTTTTAATTCGGTATGCCTTCTTTGTGGGTGCGTAACCAATGAAAATACCAATATCAGCCTTTGGTTGAAGTTTTCCCAAATTGTCACCATCATTATTTGGATAGCAAAGAGAACCAAATACATGAAGATATGATAAATCTGGTACTTTTCCATGGAGAAGCTCATAAGGTGCTTTACCATGGCGTTTACGAATTAGTGACCGGTTTTGGGTGTACATTGCGGTAGATATTGCTTCTGCCCATAAAAACAATGGAGCCTTTGCGTAAATTAACATCGTTCGAGCAACTTCCATAAGTGTGCGATTTCGCCTTTCAACGACATCGTTTTGTTGTGGAGTGCGTGCAGCGGATGTTTCATGAGATATTCCAGCTTCTTCATAATAATCACGCAAGATTTGATTCACAAATTCGGTTCCATTATCTGTACGAATGCGTCGGACAGTAGTGTTGAGACGCACTTGAATCATCTTGAGAAATCCGATGATGAATTTAGGTGCCTCATTTTTTGTTTTAAGAAATTTCACCCATGTAAACCGAGAGTAATCATCGACAATGACGAGGATGTACTTTTTACCACTAAGACTTTCAACACGCATTGGCCCACAAAGATCCATATGCAACAGAAAAAGTTTCTCTTGGTTGGTGTCTTCAGTCTTGGGTTTGTATGATTTCTTAGTGCTTTTCCCCATTGTACACGCGGAACACAAATGATCCTTGTGGAATGAAAGTTTAGGAAGACCACGAACAAGTTCGTTTTTCGCCAAATGATTAATAGCGTCAAAGTTAAGATGAGATAACCGTCGATGCCATAACCATGACTTAGTCTTCGATGCCATAACCATGATTAATAGCATAGCTCTTCTGATGAGCACGAGCTTCCTGAAGTTTTGCCTTGGCGATAGCGACCTTCTCATTGGTCACTTCAATCATTAATAAGTGTGAAAACACTTATCCTTTTACCACTTATTTCCAATAATAACAAGACCAAAACGTGTATTTTATGTCTTAAAAGTCGAAATTATGCGTGGTTTGTGTTTTTATTATATTTCAGGACCAAAAGATGAAAAATGAAGAAAACATGGGCTTTCACGGGCTTTTATCGAAGAAAAAGAAAAAAGACGAAGTCAAAAGATCAAGAGTGCAATAAGAACGGAAGTCCAAGGCCTATTCTGAAGATTTATCGAAGAAAAAGTCTAAAGACGGAAGTTTAATGAAGTCGAAGAACCAAGTCTAATAAAAGAAGAAAATTATAAGACGAGTTCAATCTATATCGACAAATCCCAAGAAAACGTCGAGAAAGTCGAAGAATTTAAAAGACGAAAAGACGGGAAGAAAGAAGAAAGCATCAACACATGTTAATCCTCCTATAAATACCCTCCTAATGACACATTAAGAGGTGTTAGCTAATTTGACACATTAATCTTTCCACTTTATTTTCATGCACTTTCATATTGTCAATCTACTTTATTGTCTTTAATTTCAAGTTATTTCCAAGTAAGTTTTTAATTTTTGTTGTTGAATCTTTAATTTTAATCAAGTTTTTAATTAATCTCTCATTCTACCTTTCTGTTCTTGATTTAATCTTTATGCTTATTTGCTTATTGTCATGCTTATTTGATTGTTTGTTATTTTTTTATGTGTTTGATTGTGTTGGCTTATTGATTTTATAGCTTATTGTGTGCTTTTCTTAAATTTAATTAAGTGTTTTTCAAAACTTATTTTATAAAAAGTTGATTTTAAATATTTTTATTATTTAGTGTTTTTGAAAGTTTTTAAATTTTGGTTTATTAGCTTTTCTTAAACTTCTATTGGTTAAACTTTTAGATAAGTGCTTATTTGGTTTTTAGCTTATTTTTTAGTTTTTGCTTATTTTGGTTTTAATCCGGAATGTTTTTAAACCCTAATATCCCGAACTGCTTGTGGATTTCCCTTTCCCTAATTGTGTGCAAGGTAACTATCCCGAATTAGATAGGGGATTGCCATATCCCGAATTACATACAAACTTTGGAATCAGAATTAGGTTGGAAACCAGCATTTCCCGAGTTGCATGTAAGATTGAGGGACTCCGAATTAGTTCCGGATCAAGGATTCCGAACTGCATGAAGGATGTGGATTCCGAACTATGTATAGAACAAGCATTCTGAATTACACCCCAAACTCGCATTCCGAACTAGGTCCTAAATGCCTATTCCGAACTAAGTGCTATTCACACTTCCCGAATTAGGTTCTTGATACAGATTCCGAATTACATTTAAATTAAGCATTCTGAATTAGGTCAGAGACTCCCATTCCGGATTGTGTGCATGGTGTTGGATCCCGTATTAGGTTTAGATTCTGTCATTCTGAGTTAGGTTAAGAATCTTATTTCCCGACTTAAGTTTTGTTTCCTATTTTTCATTATTATTTTTAAGCCTTTATTTTTCCCGCCAATTTTATAAAGTGTTATTTTAATTGTTTATTCTTAGATTTATTTTAAGTCTACATTTTTATTAAATTGTCAAATTTATTTTTCGTCAAATTTTAATTTCTCGTCATTTAAATAATTTACTTTTAAAGTCTTAAATTTTCATCATTTATGTTTTAATCATTTTCATTTTACTTACAGTGTCATTCACTTTAAAGTTTTGTAATTTTATTTTAAACAACGACCAAAATCTATTTCTTTTCCACCAAGAACAACTGAGTCACACATTTAACCATTGTCAATTCGAATTGAGTCGAGACGATTTCAACTTAATAAAATTTAGTTATTAAAATGGCGCCGTTGCCGGCTCTTTTCGTGAAGATTAACGGTTTTCTGTGAGAGACGCGTTGGATTTTAGGATCCGTTCACTCGTGAACGTTATTTTTCTTACTCAAAAATTTTCAAAAATCCATAAAAATTAAAAATTTTCAAAAATCCAAAAACATTAAAAAAATCATAAAAATCATTTCTTTTTCCAAAGTTTTGCACCAAAAAGATTTTTATTTTAAGGTAAATATATTTCCTCTATTTCTTTGTTATCTTTTTCGTTTGCAGGTGTATGCGTACTAGATCTCCGTCTTATTCTGAGCCCGAGACTCTTGAAGACTTAGATATGGCTGGTGTGCACAACAATAATAATCCACCTCACCCCAACATGAATAATAACAACCATGGCCCTCAACCAGACCTTCAAACGATGGAGGAGCTTTGTCAACCAACAATGAATGGACGCGGAGGACAGATTGCGCCGATGCAAATCACGGCTCCAGAGTTTTCGTTGAAGCATCACATGATCCAACAAGTTCAAAATATTTGTCCATTTCGCGGATTACCGGATGATGATGCCAACAAACATCTCGACAAATTCATAACCGTCACTCAAAGCATTAAATTGCACGGGGTTACTATGGATTTTCTTCGCCTTCATCTATTTCCACACACTTTATCCCACCATGCCGAAAAATGGTTTGACCGTCTTCCTAAGAATTCAATTCATACATGGGACGAGATGACTCAACGATTTTTGTCGCTCTACTTTCCACCATCCATGGTCACGAGCCTTCGGAATCAAATCAGTGGTTTCACACAAGAACCTGATGAATCACTTTTCGATGCTTGGGAACGTTATAATGTTTTCATCGATCGATGTCCTAACCACAACATGCTCCCTGTCACCTTAATTGATACTTTCTACAACGGTTTAACTTTTCGTGATCGTGATACGATTAATGCAGCCGCCGGTAGCACATTTATGAAAAGAAGACCCGAGGAGTGTAGAGAGCTTATAAAGAACATGACTACTCATCACAAAAATTGGGATTCATCCGCATCTTCAAGGAATAACCCGAGAGTCAATGTTTCTTCTACTTTATCACCACCCGAGATGACCGAACTCACCCGCATGATGGCTGAAATGAACAAAACTCTCCAACTCATGGCTACGAATCAACAACAACAAGTTAAAGCTGTAGCACTTTCTTGTGAGATTTTCGGTCGTCCTCATTCATACACTGATTGTCCTTCTACTCATGACAATCCAGAAAACGTGTATGCGGCTTACGGTAACTATTCAACGGAGAGCTATCAAGCCCGACCTCAAGGCGATCGTAACTTGCTAAGTTACCGTTCTAACAACTTTCTTTCACCCGATTTTTCTCCTCAAAACCACAACCCAAAAAACTTTAATAGAAGCAATCCAAACCCACCTCGAGCTTCTAATCCATATCACCCACCCGCTCAACAAGTTCCACCCATCACTCAACCCACTTCATATAACCATGATGTTGAAACATTCATAAGGACCCAAGGAGAGGTGGTTAAGAATCTTCAAAGCCAAATCATCAACTTAAAAGGAGATATCACTAAACAAGGGAATGATATTCGAACCGAGCTTCGACATGATATGCAAACTTCTTTGAGCAATCAAACGAATGATTTGACGAATATGATGGCTAGTTTCTTCCAAACCACTCAACCCTCTACTTCGGGCTCTCTTCCTTCGAATACCGTCACCAACCCAAGAGCTAATGTGAGTGCTATTACTACACGCAGTGGAGCAACTCTAGTAGGACCATCTGCCCCTCCCCTAGTTACTCCATCTACACCTCCTCCACCACCATTTATCCCGTCTACTTCCACACCTAGTACTAGTTCTCTATTACCGTCTCCACCTCTTAACGAAGAAGCACCCAAGAAAAACCCTTCACCAACCCCACCTTCCACCTCTAAACCTTCAACATCTCAACCTTCACCTTCTATACCTACACCTCCTAAGCCAAATATTCCCTATCCATCTCGGTTAGACAAGTGCAAATTGCTCACCAAGGATGACATTCAAGTGACAAACTTTTTGAAAAAGATTTCGGGAGTGAATATCACCATTAGCCTTGTTGAAGCTCTTGCCCAAATGCCCACATTCGTTAAGATGTTTAAGAAATTTCTTAGTAAGAAGGAGAAGATGGCCGAGTTTGTTAATACTCGATTGAATGAGAATTGTTCTGCAGTCCTTCTTAAAGAACTTCCGGAAAAACTTGGAGATCCCGGTCGTTTTGTGCTACCATGTACTTTTAACCAAACCGAAGAATTTACTTCCTTAGCCGATCTTGGGGCAAGTATAAATTTGATGCCTTTAAGTGTTTGGAAAAATTTATCATTACCCGATCTTACACCAACAAAGATGACTCTTGAGCTAGCAAATCAAACTCTCGCTTACCCCGTTGGTATTACCGAAGATGTGTTTGTTAAAGTTGGTACCTTCACTTTTCCGGTCGACTTTGTTGTTGTTGATTATGAAATGGACCCTCGTATTCCATTAATACTTGGACGACCATTCTTGAGAACCGGAAAAGCTTTAGTCGATGTTGCCGAAGGTGAACTCATTCTAAGAGTCGGGAATGATGCACAAGTGTTTAAAATGGGGAAGATCACAAACAAATCCAATGGAAGAGAATCGGCGAATATGATTAATGTGCTTCAAGACGAGCTTGATACAACTACTTGTGAAAGTACAAAGCTTGATGATTTTGTCGTTTACAACAATCCTCTTTTCGATTCTTGTTATGATAATCCACTTTTTCAAGAAAATGTGGAAGACTCTGAAGATCCTCTCTCCAATTTGGATGCCCCACCAATATATGATGCTCCACCAATCTATGATGATGATTTTAGTTCAGATGTGGATGATTATGATGATTTTTTTTCAGAGTATAAAGACATGCCAACATATGATGATTTTGATGATGTTGATACTCTTTCGAGTGATTCTTCATATGATGACCTTGTTCCTATTTTTGATGAAGATCCTCCACCAACAATGCTTGATACTTTGGACAATTACTCATTTGAGGAAGATTTTGCTACTTTTCTCAATACTTACTTCCCCAATGAGAATGATTCTCCTCCTTTGGACTTTGATTTTGGTCTTTATCCTCCTTCGGATATGAAGAAACCCGTTTCAAAGGAGAGAATAAACCGAAAGGCACCAACATCCGTAGTACTTATGTTTTAACACCTCTATATCCACCTTCTGAGGATGAGATTGTGCGATTTATGAGCGGATCTTCTTCAAGGTCTACTAAGCCTGAGTGTTATTTTCCCCTAAAGGGAAAGGTGTTCGATCCCGTTATTGCAATTTTCAATCCATTTCAGTATCCATCTGATGAAATAAAAGGAAATATTTTTGGAAACAATGGATATATGCTTGCACTTCATCCTATTTTCTACCACCGTGCTCAACAACAGCTTAAGGGAACTTTGCCTACTCTTCCTTGGCTTGCCTTGTCCACCTTAAGCTTGTGCTATTTGATGGACGAAAACCATGTATTTGATCCCGGTGGATGTTCTTCAAGCTTCTTACCATGCTAATCAAGTTCGAGTCAGGCTCACGACTCGGTGAACAAAAACAAACACTTCTCGGGAGGCAACCCGAGTATCTATCCTTTTTATCCGTTTTTATAATAAGTGTAGGGGGAGACCCTAGTATGTGTTTGTTGTTTTCTTTCTTATCATGTGTAGGGATTCGAGCTTTCAAAGATCTATTCTTGATGCCTTTTGACGACCCGTGATCTCGTGTATCCGTCTTCCCGGTTCTATCCTAAACTCTTTTGATTCTCTATTTTATATTCTTCAATATTAAAATAGGAATCACTTTAGTTGTCTCTTCCTTAGCAAGATTTAAACAACGTACACAATGTCCTAAGTGTAGGGGAGTCTACTCCCACATGCTTAAACATTGAGGACAATGTTTATATTAAGTGTAGGGGGACTTCTATCGAAGTTAAGTGGGATTTTCCTTGTATTTGTTCTCGTTTTAACCGGAAACAAGATTTTTTGACATTTTTCAAAAATTTTAGTCTATTTTGGCCTATTAGTATTTTCCTTTGATCGTTATTTTCTTTCATTAGAATAAAATTTTAATAAAATGGTTTTAATAAGTTTAGATGTCTTTGATAAATTAGGCCCGTCATGAATCTTTTGACTCAACCCGAGTTTACTTATCTAAGTTTACTTTAGCTAGTATCCTTAATGTGTTTAACTCAAGTTTTGCTAGGATTTTATATAGGGAACTTTAAAATGCGAAAGTCTTAACTCTTACGGGTTAAGAACAAGAACTTTTCGCAAGTTCCTATAATTGATCCTAGAAAGTCGTTTATCAAGGGAACTTTAAAATGCGAATTCTAAACTTGAAAGAGTCTAAGAAGTTGCAAGATCCTATAGATGACTTGAAAACCCAAAACTTTGATTTAATTGGCTAAGCATCCACGAGTCTCATTCCTTGAGATTTTAAATTGTGGAGAACGAGAGATGATAGAGTCAATTATAAGTTTGGTATTCTTTCATGAATTTATGTGAGTTGATTATAAGCTTTTTCTCCCATTGCTTGTTAATAAATATATTTGCAATAAATAAGGTCGTACGATTTGAAAAGTTACTTAGCTTCTAGCCCAAGATCGTTTAAAAGTTGCTCGGTATTAATTAGAGTTCATAGCCAAGGCATAACTTATTGAAGCGGGATGCGAAGATTGGTGAGTCCGAAAAGGCCCTAACAAGGCATGAGGGCTACATTTTGTTGCTAAAGATCCAAAGTGATGTGAAGAATCATTTATCAAAAATCAATATGAAGGATCGAGACACACGATGAAAAGCAAATACTCCCCAAAAGATCATGGAGAAGTCTATCCGAAAAGACCCTAGCAAGGTATGAGGATGAATAAATCCAAGTCCTAAAAGGAGGCGGATCGTTGTATATCAAAATCCAAAATAAAGATTGGAGAAAAATGAAGAAGTCGTGGTCCAAGTATGAAGAATCTCTCAAAAACTTTAAGTGAAGAAATTCCTATTATGAAGAGAAGACCATAGTTTCAAGAACGTCTCTCAAGATTCGAATTATGAAGTCGCTGCCAAATAACGGTCCGAGAAAGGTCTCAAATCGTGAAGTGAGTTATGCCAGATATGAACTTTATGAGTCCCGAGAAGCAGTTTTAAAAGATTTTTTCCTTTAGCTAACTATTGATTAAATCATCCTACTTTATTTTCGGCCTAAATAAACTATCGAAATAAGTCAAACAATGCATCCTCGTGGTCATTCAAGACAATCATAAAATATAAGAGATACACCTAGGAATAAGGGAGTCTAAGTGAATAATTGGGCCACATGAGTTTGTGTTAGTTTGCTAACTTATAATAACAATGATCTCATTTATAAGCTTGGTGTGGGGAACGTGAAACTTGAGGGTGATAAACATTCATGACATGCCAAAGCCCTAATGTAAATCTTTGATTTCTTTACTTGTTTTGTATATATTTCTATCTTTTTAGTTTCCTTAGTTTTTAGTATTTAATAAAGGCCAAGGTAGGTTAGTTATGATGGAAATTATAAAACGTGCTCTGAAACTAATGCATTGCATGAGGGCATTGCAATGGTCAAGTGTAGGGGATTTAATAAGTGTGAAAACACTTATCCTTTTACCACTTATTTCCAATAATAACAAGACCAAAACATGTATTTTATGTCGTAAAAGGCGGAATTATGCGTGGTCTGTGTTTTTATTGTATTTCAGGACCAAAAGATGAAAAAGGAAGAAAACATGCGCTTTCATGGGCTTTTATCGAAGAAAAAGACAAAAGACGAAGTCAAAAGATCAAGAATTCAATAAGAACGGAAGTCGAAGGCCTATTCTAAAGATTTATCGAAGAAAAAGTCTAAAGATGGAAGTTTAATGAAGTCGAAGAACCAAGTCTAATAAAAGAAGAAAATTATAAGACGAGTTCAATCTATATCGACAAGTCCCAAGACAACGTCGAGAAAGTCGAAGAATTTAAAAGACGAAAAGACGAGAAGAAAGAAGAAAGCACCAACACATGTTAATCCTCCTATAAATACCCTCCGAATGACACATTAGGAGGTGTTAGCTAATTTGACACATTAGTCTTTCCACTTTATTTTCATGCACTTTCATATTGTCAATCTACTTTATTGTCTTTAATTTCAAGTTATTTCCAAGTAAGTTTTTAATTTTTGTTGTTGAATCTTTAATTTTAATCAAGTTTTTAATTAATCTCTCATTCTACCTTTCTTGTCTTGATTTAATCTTTATGCTTATTTGCTTACTGTCATGCTTATTTGATTGTTTGTTATCTTTTTATGTGTTTGATTGTGTTGGCTTATTAATTTTATAGCTTATTGTGTGCTTTTCTTAAATTTAATTAAGTGTTTTTCAAAAGTTATTTTATAAAAAGTTGATTTTAAATATTTTTATTATTTAGTGTTTTTGAAAGTTTTTAAATTTTGGTTTATTAGATTTTTCTTAAACTTGATTTGGTTAAACTTTTAGATAAGTGCTTATTTGGTTTTTAGCTTATTTTTTAGTTTTTCCTTATTTTGGTTTTAATCCGGAATGTTTTTAAACCCTAATATCCCGAACTGCTTGTGGATTACCCTTTCCCGAATTGTGTGCAAGATAACTATCCCGAATTAGATAGGGGATTGCCATATCCCGAATTACATACAAAATTTGGAATCCGAATTAGGTTGGAAACCAGTATTTCCCGAGTTGCATGTAAGATTGAGGGATTCCGAATTAGTTACCGGATCAAGGATTCCGAACTGCATGAAGGATGTGGATTCCAAACTATGAATAGAAAAAGCATTCTGAATTACACCCCAAACTCGCATTCCGAACTAGGTCCTAAATGCCTATTCCGAACTAAGTGCTATTCACACTTTCCGAATTAGGTTCTTGATACAGATTCCGAATTATGTTTAAATTAAGCATTCCGAATTAGGTCAGAGACTCCCATTCCAGATTGTGTGCATGGTGTTGGATCCTGAATTAGGTTTAGATTCTGTCATTCCGAGTTAGGTTAAGAATCTTATTTCCCGACTTAAGTTTTGTTTCCTGTTTTTCAGTATTATTTTTAAGCCTTTATTTTTCCCGCCAATTTTATTAAGTGTTATTTTAATTGTTTATTCTTAGATTTATTTTAAGTCTACTTTTTTATTAAATTGTCAAATTTATTTTTCGTCAAATTTTAATTTCTCGTCATTTAATTAATTTACTTTTAAAGTCTTAAATTGTCATCATTTATGTTTTAATCATTTTCATTTTACTTACAGTGTCATTTACTTTAAAGTTCTGTAATTTTATTTTAAACAACGACCAAAATCTATTTCTTTTCCACCAAGAACAACTGAGTCACATATTTAACCATTTTCAATTCAAATTGAGTCAAGACGATTTCAACTTAATAAAATTTTCAGTTATTAATCATCTTTGGACCTTCAAGCAGTCGTTCTCCCACTTGAACCCAGCAGATTGGGGCGCGACACTTCCTGCCAAACAACATCTCAAAGGGAGCACACTTGATGCTAGCGTGCCAGCTGTTGTTGTATGCGAATTCTACTAGGAATATATAATCATTCCAGCTTCCTGACCATTATAGAGCACATGATCGCAGCATGTCCTCCAATGTCTGAATGGTACGTTTCGACTGTCCGTCGGTCTGAGGATGAAAGGCAGTGCTAAGCTTAAGTTTGGTGCCCCAAGCTTTCTGCAGACTCTGCCAGAAACGTGATGTGAAACAGGGATCTTTGTCTGAGAAGATTTTTGATGGAGTACCATGTAGTCTCATGATCTCCCTCTGGAATGTGTCAGCTAATTTGTTGACCGGATGCTCCTTGCGAATCGGCAGAAAATGAGCAGATTTAGTCAACCTATCCATAATGACCCAGATAGCGTCATTCTTCTTCTGAGTAACCGGAAGACCAGTAAAAAAATCCATGGAGATTTTGTCCCACTTCCATGCTGGAATATCTAATGGTTGTAGTAAACCACTAGGAGGTTGATGTTCGATCTTCACCTACTGGCAGATCATACATTTAAAAAAGAAGGTGGCAACATCCGGCTTCATACCACTCCACCAAAAGTGTTGCTTGATGTCGTGGTACATCTTGGTAGAACCAGGATGTATAGTAAATGGAGAACTATGAGCCTCAGTAAACACAGCTTCCCTGAGAGTAGAGTCATCAGGAACCACTAGTCTAGTGCCCTGCCATAAGATACCGTCGTCATCAACACGAAAATCCCTCTGCTGATCAAGGTTTTGAATGATAGCCCAAATATCACCATCGTCCCTCTGAGCTTCGTTGTCCTATAATGTAAGTCTGGTTCCACTCTAATATTAGTTCAGTAACTGTGATGTCCTCGTAACTAAAACTCAATATCAGTCACCTCTAGGTCACGAATGATCTCCCTTGCAACCCAAATGCCAGCAATCATACCCGACCTTATGCTTAGAGCATTTACCACCATATTTGCCTTACCAGGATGGTACTGAATGTTGGTGTTGTAGTCCTTCAATAGCTCTAACCATCTCCTCTGTCGCATGTTCAGTTCCTTCTGGGTGAAGATGTACTTGACACTCTTGTGGTCGGTGAATATGTCACATGATTCACCATACAAATAATGTCTCCAGATCTTCAACGTGAAAAAACTGTTGCAAGCTCTAAATCATGAGTAGGATAGTTTTCTTTATAAGGTTTCAGCTGTCGTGATGCGTATGCAATAACCTTCCCATGTTGCATGAGAACGCAGCCTAATCCCTTTCCTGAAGCGTCACTTTATATCTGAAATCTACCTGAGCAAGATGGGAGAGTAAGAATAGGTGCAGTCACTAACTTTACTTAAGATCTTCAAAGCTCTTCTCTCGCTCTTCCGTCCAGACGAATTTTTCTCCTTTCCTCATCAGCTTAGTCAAAGGTAAGGCTAACCGTGAAAAGTTGTCTACAAACCTGCGGTAGTAGCCAGCTAAACCCAGAAAACTTCTAACTTTTGTTGCAGATGTAGGTTTTGGCCATTTAGTGATAGATTCAACCTTGGTAGGATCCATGGTGATCCCCTCTACAGATACAATATGGCCCAGAAATGTCACCTTAGTTAACCAGAACTCATACTTAGAGAACTTGGTGTACAGCTGCTTCTGACGAAGAATCTGTAAGACTTTACGAAGGTGTTCCTCATGTTCCTCCTTGGATTTGGAGAATAATAAGTGTGAAAACACTTATCCTTTTACCACTTATTTCCAATAATAACAAGACCAAAACGTGTGATTTATGTCGTAAAAGTCGGAATTATGCGTGGTTTGTGTTTTTATTGTGTTTTAGGACCAAAATATGAAAAAGGAAGAAAACACGGGCTTTCACGGGCTTTTGTCGAAGAAAACGGGAAAAGACGAAGTCAAAAGATCAAGAGTGCAAAAAGAACGGAAGTCCAAGGCCTATTCTGAAGATTTATCAAAGAAAAAGTCTAAAGACGGAAGTTTACCGAAGTCGAAGAACTTAAGTCTAATAGAAAAAGAAAATTAAAAGACAAGTTCAAATCCCGAGACGACAAAGACAAAGAATTAAAGTCGAGTCGAGAAAACGTGAAGAAAGCAAGAAAGAAGATGCAACACATGCACTCCTTCCACCTTCCCTATAAATACCCTCCTAATAATCATTAAGAGTGTGGTTAGTTAATTTTAGCTAGTTTTTATTTTTCTTAGTTTTCTCTAGTTTTAGATAGAGAAAAGTCTTAAACTTTCTCTCACTAAACTTCATCTTTTTCTTTTAATCTTTCAAGATTAAACACTTTGTATTGCTTATTTCATTAATAAAAGTTCTATTTTAAGCTTTTAATCCTTATTCTCATTCTACTTTTCTTTGATTTTAGATTGATTTTGGTGCGATTATCATATGATCCGTGTTGTTCTAATTGATTTCGTGCTTAAAAAGTTAATCTTTTGATCATTTCCTAAGTTTTCATTTGATTAAGCTTTAAGACTTTTGTGCTTATTGGCTTACTTTTATGATTAGCTTATTTACTTTATAAAAAGTTTTCTTAAAAAGTTTATGTTTTTATTGTTTGATCCAAAAAGTTGTTTGATTTCGAGTTAGATAAGTTGATAAGTGCTTATTTGATCCGGTTTAATCATTGATTCGGCTTAGTTTGGTGAAAAGCTTATTATATAGCTTATTTCATTAGCTTATAACCGAATTCCACAATTTTAGGAAAGGGTACAATCCCCTTTCCGATAGCAGATTCCGAGCAGACGCCTTTCCCTTTTTCCGATTGATCAAATCGGAAAAGGGTTTGGAAATTCCGATTTGCACCCCATTCATTCCGATCATAGTGATCGGATTAGGTTTTTATATTCCGACGGCAAGGTTTTTGACTTGTTCCGATTTGGACTTTTCCCATATTCCGATAAGCAGGGTTTGCCATCATTCCGATTAGCCTTTCTTTTGATCATTCCGATTGGTGCTCGTCCTTTGTTATTCTGATTGGTTGACTTGCACTTTATTCCGATTGTGGCCAAGTTGGACATTCTGATTGACCCTTTTTGTCCCACATTCCGATTGGGTATTTTAGCAATATTCCGACCACCAGATCGGAATACATTCCGATCTGGGCTTCTTTTTTGGCTTATTCCGATTGAGTGATTATTTAGTGCGTTATTTTCATTATATTTTCTAAGTGTTAGTTTTTATTAAGTTTTAAAGAATTTCTCTAAATCTTGCCTTTAAATTTTCAATCATTTTCTTTTGAATCATTTTTAGTTTTAATCTTTATTCTTCCATTTTACTCAACGACACTTTAATTACTTTCTAAATAGTTTAAAATAGACAAACAAACCAAACCATTCTCTTGATTCACCAAAAGACGATTGAGGCGCACTTAAGACCGGTTTTCAATTCGAAAAGATTCGGACGATAAAGATTTTATACCTAGCCAAAAGCGAAGTATTAAATGGCGCCGCTGCCGGCTCTTTTCGTTACGATAAACAGTTTTTAGTAAGAGACGCATTGAATTTTGGGATCCGTTCTTTGACCGTTATTTTCCTTGCTTTAAAAATTTTTCAAAAATCCATAAAAAATATAAAACTTTTCAAAAATGCAAAAACAATAAAAAAATCACTAAAAAGCAATTCTTTTCAAAAGGTTTTGCACCAAAAAGATTATATAGATATTCTTTGTGTATATTTTTCTTCTGCAGGTGTATGCGTACTAGATCTTCGAACTATTCTGAGCCCGAGACTCGTGAAGATTTAGATATGGCTGGTGTTAACAACAACAATAATCACCCACCTCAACCCAATTTGAATAATAACAACAACAACAACAATGTCCACCTACCTGATTTACGAACAATGGAGGAATTGTGTCAACCCACCATGAACGGACGCGGAGGCCCGATTGCGCCAATGCACGTCACGGCTCAGGAGTTTTAGTTGAAGCATCACATGATCCAACAAGTGCAAACGAACCCATTTCGTGGAATTTCGGATGATGATGCCAACAAACACCTCGACAAATTCATTACCATGACCCAAAGCATGAAGTGCTCCGGTGTTTCTATGGATGACCTTCGCCTCCAACTTTTTCTACACTCGCTTTCTCACCATGCCGAAAAATGGTTTGACCGTCTTCCTAAGAATTCTATTCATACGTGGAATGACATGACTCAACGCTTTTTATCGCGCTACTTTCCCCCATCCATGGTCACTAGCCTTCGTAACCAAATCAGTGGATTTATGCAAGAGAATGATGAATCGCTTTTCGATGCTTGGGAACGATACAATGATTTGATCGACCGCTGTCCTAATCACAATATGCTCTCCGTCACTCTCATTGACACCTTCTACAATGGTCTCACTTTTCGTGATCGTGACACGATCAATGCCGCCGCCGGTGGTACCTTTATGAAAAGGAGACCGGAGGAGTGCCGAGGGTTGATCGAAAAACATGACTACTCATCACAAGAATTGGGATTCATCCGCATCCTCAAGATCTAATCAGAGAGTCAATGTTTCTTCTACTACCTCCAATCCCGAGATATCCGAACTTACCCGACAAATCGCAATGATGCACAAATATTTCATGTCCATAGCCACAAACAACTTTCCACAAGCTAAAGTCGTTGCTATTTATTGTGACACATGTGGTGGTCCTCATTCTTATAATGATTGTCCTTCAACCCAAAGCAATTTTTCTGAAAACGTTAACGCAGCTTACGGCACTTATCCCACGGGAGGCTATCAAGCTCGCCCTCAAGGAGACCGTGGCTTGCTAAGTTATCGTTCCAACAATTACCTTGCTCCACCCGGTTTCCCTCCTGCAAACCAAAACCAACAACAAAGCTATAACCGAAACAACCAATCCCAACCTCGTGCTCAAAATCAATATCAATCCCAAAGAAACCCATACCCAACTCAAGGAAATTCTCAAGCTTAACAAGCTCCACCTCTCAATCAACCGATGGCAGTTAATCCAGACGTCGAGACATTCATGAAGACGAATCGTGAGATGGTGACGAATCTTCAGAGTCAATTTGTCAACTTGAAGAATGACATGGTGAAACAAGGGAGCGATATTCGAGCCGAGCTAAGGAATGACATGGCCAAGCACAGCAATGAAATTAATGCCAACATGCAAAACTCTTTTAATAATCAAGCGGTTCACCTTCGTGATATGATTGGTTCGCTCATCCAAGGTAATCAACCCTCTTCTTCGGGTACTCTTCCGAGTAATACCGTTGCGAATCCAAGAGGGGAGATAAAAGCAATCACCACTCATAGTGGAAAAGGTTACATGGAACCCGAGCTTCCTACACCTCCACCCGTGATTGTGAACAAGGAAAAAGAGCAACTTTCCTCACCTCCTTCACCTTCTATCCCCATTTCCCCACAACCCGTGGTTGTGAGTGATCCTATTCACTTAAAGCCTTCTTCTTCATCCAATATACCTTATCCTTCAAGGTTAAGGAAAGAGAAGCAAAAGAGCAAGGATGATATTCAGGTTTCAAACTTTCTAAAAATGTTTAAACAATTGAATTTTAACATCTCCTTTGCCGAGGCTCTCGCTCACATGCCCAAATACGCTAAGATGTTTAAAGATCTTCTAAGTGATAAGGAAAAGCTTCTTGACATCGCTCAGACCCAACTTAATGAGAACTGCTCCGCCGTGCTCTTAAGGAAATTGCCCACCAAACTTGGTAGTCCGGGTCGCTTCTTGATTCCTTGCAACTTCCCAGGAGTAGAGAATTGCATGGCCCTAGCCGATCTAGGTGCCAGTATAAACTTAATGCCATTAAGTGTTTGGAAGCAATTATCTCTCCCCGAGCTCGTCCCCACCAAAATGACTTTGGAATTAGCCAATCGTACGGTTGCTTATCCAGTGGGGATAGCCGAAGATGTCTTTGTTGGCGTTGACAAATTCACCTTCCCGGCGGATTTTGTCGTCGTTGACTACGAGATGGATCCTCGTGTTCCATTAATCGTTGGACGTCCATTTCTGAGGACCGGTCGCACTCTCATTGATGTAGCCGCGGGCGAAATAATCATGAGAGTTGGTGACGATAAAATTGTCTTCAACATGGGTAAGATTTCTAAGCAACCTTATTCATATGAGAGTGTTAATGCTATTGATGTTCTCGATGAGGCTTGTGAAGAACATTTTCATGATGCTTGCAAAAGTACTCTCTCTTCTCTACCCAATGTTGAGACCGTTGCCTCAATTGTTCCAGCATTGACTCCTTTTGGAGAAAGTGACTTGGATGATTTCGAAGCTAGCTTGGGTCCTCTCGATATTAAGTATGATAATTTGTCCACCAATTGGGATGAAGACATTCGTACTATTGAGAGACTTCTCAATGAGGACCCGTTCTCTCCTCCTGCTCCTAAGGAGGTGACTAATGATGATCCATCGTTAGTTTCACCATCTATTGAGGATCCTACTCTTGAGCTTAAGGACCTACCTCCTCATCTTGAGTACGTTTTCCTGGAAGACAACGAGAAGTTACCGGTCATCATCGCAAAGGATCTGAAAGAAGACGAAAAACCCCGACTTGTCGCTGTGTTGAAGAAGCATAAAAGAGCTATCGCTTGGAAAATCCCGACATCCGTGGAATTGATCCTCACTTCTGCACACATAAAATTCTCATGGAGGACGACTTTAAGCCCACAATTCAAAGCCAACGAAGGGTGAATCCTAAAATCCATGAAGTCATCAAAAAAGAGGTTATCAAACTTCTTGATGCGGGTATGATTTACCCTATTTCGGATTCACCATGGGTTAGTCCAGTCGATTGTGTGCCTAAAAAGGGTGGAATCATCGTTGTGACCAATGCAAACAACGAGTTGATTCCTACCCGTCTCGTTACTGGGTGGAGAGTTTGTATAGACTACCGCAAACTCAATGATGCCACGAGAAAGGATCATTTCCCTCTACCTTTTATGGACCAAATGCTTGAACGTTTAGCGGGTAATGAATATTACTGCTTTCTTGATGGTTTCTCGGGTTATTTTCAAATACCCATCGATCCCCAAGATCAAGAGAAGACAACATTCACTTGTCCCTATGGCACATTTGCTTATAAACGAATGCCTTTTGGCTTATGCAATGCCCCCGGGACTTTCCAAAGGTGCATGTTGGCTATCTTCCATGACATGGTTGAGCAAACCATGGAAGTCTTCATGGATGATTTCTCGGTCTTCGGGGATTCCTTCTCTTCTTGCCTTGCCAATTTGGAACGTATGCTTACGTGGTGCGAAGACACTCGCCTTGTTCAGAATTGGGAAAAATGCCATTTTATGGTAAAAGAGGGCATTGTGCTAGGACACAAAATCTCTAAAGCCGGTCTTGAAGTCGACCGTGCTAAAGTAGATGTCATAGCCAAATTACCTCCACCTTCAACCGTGAAGGGTGTGAGAAGTTTTCTGGGTCATGCGGGCTTCTATCGTCGATTCATTCAGGATTTCTCTAAAATCGCTCGCCCGATGACCCACCTCTTGGAAAAAGATACTCCTTTTATCTTTTCTAAATAGTGTCTCGAAGCCTTCAATCTTCTTAAGGATAAGCTAACTAAGGCACCGGTCTTGGTTACCCCTAATTGGGAGCTGCCTTTTGAATTGATGTGCGATGCTAGCGACTTTGCTATTGGTGCGGTTTTGGGCCAACGAATGAATAAACACTTCCAACCAATCCACTACGCTAGCAAAACCATGACGGGGGCTCAATTTCATTATACGACAACCGAAAAAGAGCTTTTAGCTGTTGTCTATGCTTTTGAGAAATTTCGCCCCTATCTTGTTTTATCCCCCACCATCGTATACACGGACCATTCCGCGTTGAAGTACTTGATGACAAAGCATGATGCTAAGCCAAGACTTCTTCGCTGGGTTTTACTCCTTCAAGAATTCAACATTGAAATTCGTGACCAGAAGGGAGCCGAAAACCTGGCCGCGGATCATCTGAGCAGACTTGAGGATCCATATCAAGGGGATCATCCGAACAAAGAGATCAATGACTCTTTCCCCCTTGAGACCTTAATGTCTATAAATCTCAATCTTGATGGCACCCCGTGGTTTGCGGACATTGCTAACTACTTAGCGGGTGGTATTCTCATCAAAGGGTTAACATCCCAACAAAAGAAGAAGTTCTTGAATGATGTTAAGACTTACTTTTGGGATGACCCTTTTCTATTCAAACAATGTGCTGATCTGATCATTCGTCGTTGTGTTGACGGACCGGCAGCTTTTGACATCCTCCAAGCTTGCCACAAAGGACCCACCGGTGGTCACTTTGGTCCCAACTACACCGCTAAGAAAGTGTTTGATTCTGGATTCTACTGGCCCACCATTTATCGTGACGCTCACGAAATGGTTAAACATTGTGATGCTTGCCAACGCCAAGGCAAGATCACACATAAGGATGAAATGCCTCAAAATTTCATACAGGAATGTGAAATCTTTGATGTATGGGGCATCGACTTTATGGGGCCATTTCCATCATCCAAAGGGAACAAGTACATCCTCGTCGCCGTCGACTACGTTTCTAAATGGTTGAAGCTAAGGCTCTTCCTACGAATGATGCGAGGGTGGTTGTGAACTTTTTGAAGCAGCTTTTCGCTCGATTTGGCGTTCCTCGTGCTATCATCAGTGACCGCGGGACTCATTTTTGCAACGATCAATTTGCAAGAGTCATGGCTAAGTATGGTGTTAATCACCGTCTTTCCACCGCCTATCATCCCCAAACCAATGGGCAAGCCGAGATTTCCAACCGTGGCTTGAAGAGAATTTTGGAGCGTACTGTGGGAGAGCATCGCGCCGCGTGGGCCGATAAGTTAGATGATGCTCTGTGGGCTTTCCGTACTGCTTACAAGACCCCGATCGGTTGTACACCTTATCGTCTTGTGTACGGGAAAGCCTGCCACCTACCCATCGAGCTGGAACATAAGGTGCACTGGGCCTTGAAGTGGGCTAACTTCGACATCAACAAAGCCGGTGATCATCGTGATGTAGCTTTTTGTATACCCTTTTAGGAAAAAGAGCAACAAAGTAGTGGTAGTATTAAGTGTCGGTTTAGGAAAACCGAGCACTAATGACCCAAATGAAGTCCAAGTTCGTTTTCCCAAGGAGGCAAGTGCGTTGTGTTAAGAGTTGATATTGATTTGTGATTATATTGATTGAGAAAGAAATGAGATTAGAAAAGAAAAGACGGTTACGAAGACGGATCGAGCTAAGACGAAAACGCGTTCACGTAAAACCGTAAAAACTACAAAATTTAAAATTTTAACCTAAAAATTAATTATAAGCTAAAACAAGTCTAAAATAATATAAATAAGAAATAAAATCCAATAAAAATATTTTAAAACCTTTTATTAATTAAATATTCAATTTTAAATGCTAATTAAAGCCCTAAAATTAAATATAATTAATCAAAATGTCCAAAATATGATTTTATTGAACAAATAACTTACTTATATTATCTAAAAACAAAAAAGTATTTTTTCTAATTTTTAAATACTATTTTTCTATTTTTAAATTACTAAAAACTATTTTAAAACTAAAATAATTATAAAAAATAATAAAATAATGCTAAAAATATTCTACCAATTTTAAAAATCCTAAATTACTCTAATAAACAGTAGAAAAATGAAAAAGATTTAAAAATATTAAATTTTTCACTAAATGACAAAACTAGTTTAATTAAAACCCTAATTGACTTAAATTAATTCTAAAAATTAATAAAAGGATGAACAGTAAAATCTTTTTTAACCAAAAATCTTAAAATAATATTCTAAGTTCAGGAAAATTGATTAAACTGAAAAATATTACTTTTTGGCACTAAAAGACAAAAACATAAATATTAAAGTTAATTTCAAATGCAATAAAACCTAAAAATTACCAAATGAACAGTAAATAAAAATTTAATTAAACAGAAAAATCCTAAATTAAATAAGAAAAATAATGGAACTGGTTTCAAGTCTTAATTCACAAATTTGGGCACTAAAGACAAAATTATAAACTTTCTGATAGTGACAAGTGCTTGGAGTTTGTCTTTTAGCTAAGCAGTGGGAACAGCAAAGCTATCAGTGGGAAAGGAGTTCCCACTGACAATGAAAAAAAAACGGATCTGGTGCTTTTGAGCTTGATTTCAAGCTTGTTACTGAATTTTGATGGGAAACAAAGGCACCCCCACACTCATGGAAGTGTGGGGAGTCAATTTAAACACAAAAAACACCAAGCACAATGCAAATATAACACACAATTAGGACAAGTAGGGGACTGAATATCAGAAACAAGGCCTGGGGGGTTTTTGCTGATATAGTGTGCACAAATATGATTTTTAATGGCAAAAATCTTGCTCAAACATTTACCAAATCTCACAAAGCTAATAATAAGCCTAGATTATACCAAATCCTAACAACTAACAAGATTTAAAGGCAAAATCTACTCTAAATTAAGCAGAAAGATGACTTAAATGAATTGACTGTTTTTATCAAAGTTTAACCAGCAACATCCTGTTTAAAACCTATCAACCTTAAAACAAACTAACATACACCCTATTCTAACCAAGGCAAATATGTCTAGGCAGTTTTTAATGTAACAATTTGTCAAATAATCACCTTAAAACACTATCCCAAACACACCCTTAAATCTGAAAATGAAATTTTTTCAAAGCAACACAAATCAAACCCTATCCTAACTGATATACTAACTTCTAAACATGTATACTAACATCATTTAAGCAAATCCAAACAATCTTAACAACAATTAAGCAGATTTTTCAAGCAAATCACATAAGCACCAAAAAACTGAAAATTGAAGGGAAACAAAAAGCTACCTTAAGGGACCTACATCCAGGTCCCTTAGTGGCTTGGAAACCACCTCCAATAGACCCGGGTCTATGCAGGACCTTGGGCAACAAGTGAGCTATGATGAATCCTGCTAAGATAGAAGGAGCAAACAAAACAATACAATAACTGATTTTTTTTGACTTTATATATAATTTTTCTTTCTTCTTTTTAAAATAAAACAACTGTAACTTGATTAATCATTGAACATGAATTCAACCCAAAGATTCTCACCAACCAGCTAAAATTAAAACAAATTTCCAAAACAACTTATCATGAACTTAAAAGAAACTTGCAGAATGAACCTTGAACACACTCACTTTTGATAACTTAAAACGTTAATTAAAAGAAAATAAATGGTACTCAGTATATTTTTCAAACCAAAACTTTCATATATCATCAAAGATATTACAAGATAATTTTAAAAAAACTCAGACAAGAAAAAAAAAACTAAGCCAAAACCCTAGTGCCTTTTATAGGCTTACAATGATGGTTCTAGAAAGTAATTACCCTAATGTTGAACTTCCCAATAAGCCCTTGTAATATTCCATGGGATATTCTCTTTTTAAAATCTTGGTCCTTGGTCAAATCTTCAATCCGTGAGTTATCAGGAATCATGTGAGGATGCCAGTTGGATGATAGCTGATCTTGGCAATTCATTTGAGCTTAGGGAGCATGAAATTCCTTAGGGACGTTGGATTGCTGTCAAGGCTTGTCTTCATGTTGAGTTCTGGGCAGGGCACAGCTGGGGAGAGCACATGGGATAGATGGTGACCTTTTTGGGGTGTGGGTTTGGATGGGGAGAGGGTAAATTGAGGATCTGGAAAGTTATAGGGCAAACCCCTTTGATTAGTGCTAAAATAGATTAGGGTTTATAGAACCGGATTAAGAGGGATTAGGGGAGGGAGATGCACAGTACTTGTTTCCCACCTTTTTAAATTAATATAAAACGAGGTTTAAAAAGTTTAGTTAGTGGGGTGAGGGTTGACTGGATGTTTGACTTGGGCTTGGGTTTTGGGCTTGGTCGGGTAAAATGGGAAAAATGGGTGGGTAAAAACGGGTATGGTTGGGTTTCTGGTGGATATGGGTTTTGTTTGTTGCAAAAACAGTCCCTGCATTCTTATAATGTTTCCATTCCAAGCTTTAACTGATTTTCCCTTATTTCCTTTGTAATAAACTTTTAAGCACTTGTCATTTTTGGCACCAAGATTTTTCAAAACTTGTTTAGAGGGCTTTTTATGCATAAATTGTATTCTTCAAGGGCCATTCTTGTAATGTCTTCAAACTTCAAGGACTTTGACTTGTTTGTTGACTTCTTGGAAGACCAATATTGACAATTTAGTTTTGTTGAGGGACTAAATTTGCCAATTCTTCAGAGTTAAGGGTCCTTTTTGTAATTTTGACAAACTTTAGGGACCAAACTTGTAATTATGAAGATACAAGGGTATAAAGTGTCAATTCTTCAAACTTGGAGGACCAATCTTCATGATTTTTCAAATCTTCAAGGGTTTTCTTTGGAAAATTCTTCATTAGGGCTTGGTTCATCGTGCGGCTTCGTTTCCCGTGTTCGTTTTTGCATGATTCTTGTGATCTTTTGTCATTTTCTCAATATCCGTACCTAAAATATACAAGCAACAAACACAAGCATATATTTGGGTATTTTGATGATATTTAATGCATTTTAAGCCCAATTTGGACGATGAGACTATGTATAAAAGCAGTCTCATCACTCCCCCATACTAAACCATTGCCGTGCCCTCACGCAATGCTAGAATAAAGTATCGTAGCATCTCCAAAATTCATTTTTTATGGACTTTATTGAAATGATAAACTAGCTACACTACTACTATTGCTACTACTTGTGTTATAGACATAATGTATGATTTTCATCGCAAAATAGGACGTTTAGGTTCATAGAATAAGAACACGTGAATGCTTCGTTAGAAATAATTTCGTCGTTCTCGATTTTCACCTTAATTCCATGCTAAGCGTGCAACGAGATCATTGTCATTATAAGTTAGTAATGCTAACACTACTCATATGCCATAATCACGTACTTATCCTCCCATTATTCCTAAGTTGTATCTCTTATATTTTATGATGTCTTAAATGTTTCACGAGGATACATTGTTTGACTTATGCGATAATAGAGATTTAGGTCTAAAAATAGAGTCCTAACGGTGTAACTAAGACCATCAAATCAATAACCCCTCCTAATAGACAACGATGTTAAAAAATTAAGTCAACAAGAAGGATCGATAGACACGGTTTTATAACGGTTTTGAACATGAGACTTATTACCAAGACTTTTATATGCCCCCTAACGGAAGGGCCTTATTATCTTTGGTTTACCTCCATCTTTTATTCAACTTCGCCATGAAGCTTTTATTATGACTTCGGTCTTGCCTTGCCTTTTATTATCCACCTCATCGGTGGTTTTATTAGCCAAAGACGTATATCCTCACGCTAGAGCGAATTTTGGATCTTTAAAGCTTCAAAGATTAAGGCTTGATTCACTTTCAATTTTGCATAGATTTTAGGCCTTGTGGGGATTCAAATTGTTTGCTTGATTTAGGTGAGCACTTGAAATCTTATTATTGGGTGAAGCTTTCGATTATTCGGGTGCCAATACTTCAAAACCGTGACGCTGGTGATACCTTAATGTCTTCCCAATTTAATTACACGGAAGCTACTAGAAAAGACTAGAAACCCAACAATCCTAACTAAACCGCTAAGTCAATATTTATTAAGCAAAAAAAAAAAATATTTACATGCGAAGGGAGAATAAGCAAACAACGAGAACACATGAGTTTTTGAAAGAATACGAGTACTCTACGTTTAGCATAGTAACTTATAATTAACTCTATCATTTCTCGTCCTCATTTAAGAGACTTAGCCTAATGTGTAGTTAAGGAATCAAAGCTAAGTGCTCAACATGCACGGTCGAGTCAAAAATTACTCTTATTCTTGCCATCGGAAAACCTACATTCGTGTCTTCAAACACTTATAAAACATGAGAAAAATTTTAAAATTTGGCCATTTTTAGCCTTATTTTGCAACAAAACGATAAACTTTGGAAAGCGTGAAGGTTTGGCAAGGCAAGTATCTATTCACCCCCCCCATACTAAAGTTAAACATTGTCCTCAATGTTTCGAGTCTAGGGGTGCAAACACCCCCATACTAGAGACGAAGTCGAATGCTTAATCTCGAGCATGGAAAGGGTGTAACCAATAAATTAATAGCCGTTTATGAAGTGTGCTAAAAACCTAAGGTTAGAACATCAAAAGGATATATCATGGATATTGAGAAATGTCTCCAAAGCAAACGATCGAGTTCTCCCATAAAACGAACACGAGAGGCTCCAATCGTGAAGATCATGATCAAAAACCACATATCACAAACAACCACGGAACAAAGGTTGGAAGGGCACGAATCCCCACACGTAAGCTACATTAGAAAGCGATAATATGTACATAGGATAAGCATGGGACTCCCCCACGAGGCACCTCGTTTTTTATTACCGAGTCATGAGCTCGACTCGATCCCCTCAATACTAATTATCATTGGGGAAGGTGACTTGGTCGAGGTAGTTCAAGGATGGAACTTCCCCGCCAAAGTAGTGCTTCAACCTATGTCCATTCACCTTGAAGTTAGGACCATCATCTTGAGCTAGCTCGATGGTCCCATACGGAAACACTTGAGTCACGATGAATGGACCGGACCAACGGGATTTCAACTTACCGGAAAAGATTTTCAATCTTGAATTAAAAAGCAAAACTTGATCCCCAATGTTAAAAACCCAGTTTTTAATTTTTGAATCATGCAACTTTTTAGTTTTCTCTTTATAAATCAATGAATTTTCATAAGCAATATCCCTTAATTCATCCAATTCATTTAATTGCATTTTCCGGTGTTTTCTCGCGGTCTCCATATCATCATTACAATGCTTTAGGGCCCAATAAGCCTTGTGCTCTAACTCGATAGGCAAATGAAAATTCGTTCCATACACAAGCTTATAGGGAGTGCACCCAATGGGCGTCTTATGAGCGGTCCTAAAGGCCCATAAAGCATCGTCTAACTTATCCGACCAAGATTGTCGGTTTTCTCCTAAGGATCTCTCCAAGATCCTCTTCAAAGCTCGGTTTAAAACCTCGACTTGGCCACTCGTTTGTGGGTGATAAGCCGTAGAAAGCCGATGTGTAACCCCATATTTCCTTAAGACTCTTTCAAATTGGTCGTTACAAAAATGGGTTCCACGATCGCTTATGATCGCACGAGGGGTTCCAAACCGAGAAAACAATTGCTTAAAAAACTTGACTACCACACGAGCATCATTGGTGGGCAAGGCCTTCGCCTCCACCCACTTAGAAAGGTAGTCAATCGCAACGAGAATGTACTTATTACCACGAGATGATGGGAACGGCCCCATAAAGTCTATGCCCCAAACGTCAAAGATCTCACATACTTGAATGATATTTTGTGGCATTTCATCTTTTTGTGAGGCTTTTCCTTGTCGTTGGCATGCATCACACGACTTCACAAGATCTTGTGCATCTCGGTAAATAGTAGGCCAAAAGAAGCCGGCATCAAACACCTTCTTAGCCGTGAGATTAGCACCGTGGTGACCACCCGTGGGTCCCTCATGGCAAGCTCTAAGGATGTTAGAAGCTTCGGTGCCAAAAACACAACGTCGGATGATTTGATCCGCACAAGTTCGAAACAAGTAAGGGTCGTTCCAAAAGTAGAACTTGACGTCACGAAAGAATTTTCGTTTTTCTTGAGTCGTCATACCCTTAGTGATGAAGTTACCCGCATGGTAATTTGCAAAATCCGCAAACCATGGGGTAGAAGAATCAAGCTTAGAATTCACTACACCAAGTGTCTCGAGCGGAAATGTTTCGGTGATTTCCTTGGGCTCGTAAGCACTTTGGTGAGGATCTTCCAAACGAGAGAGATGATCGGCCGCTAGATTCTCGGCTCCTTTTTTGTCAACGATTTTGTGATCAAATTCTTGAAGGAGGAGAATCCAACGAAGTAATCTTGGCTTAGCATCTTGCTTTGCCATAAGATACTTAATAGCCGAATGGTCCGTATACACTATGCATTTCGTCAAGACGAGATAAGGTCAGAATTTCTCAAATGCATACACCACGGCAAGAAACTCCTTTTCCGTTGTAGTGTATTTAAGTTGAGCCTCGGTCATCGTCTTGCTAGCATAGTGGATAGGCAAGAAGTGCTTATCATGACGTTGCCCCAAAACGGCCCCTATAGCGTAATCACTAGCATCACACATTAGTTCAAAGGGGAGGTTCCAATTGGGAGCAACAAGAATGGGAGCTTCGGTAAGTTTCCTCTTAAGGATCTCAAAGGCTCGTACACAATCTTCGTCAAAGACAAAACGTGCCTCTTTTTCAAGAAGATGTGTAATGGGTCGAGAAATCTTCGAGAAATCCTTGATGAATCGTCGATAAAAGCCCGCGTGGCCTAGGAAACTCCTAACTCCCTTGACGGTTTTGGGATGAGGTAATTTGGCGATGACGTCTACCTTAGCTTGATCTACCTCAATCCCCGCTTTCGAGACCTTGTGCCCTAAGACGATTCCACTTTTAACCATAAAATGACACTTTTCCCAATTGAGCACAAGGTTGGTTTCCTCACAACATTTTAACATTCTCTCTAGGTTCGACAAACACGAAGTGAAAGAATCACCAAACACGAAAAAGTCATCCATGAAGACTTCCATCGTCTTCTCGATCATATCATGAAAAATAGCCATCATGCATCGTTGAAAAGTTCCCGGTGCATTGCAAAGTCCGAATGGCATTCTACGATAGGCAAACGTTCCATATGGACACGTAAACGTAGTTTTTTCTTGATCACGAGGATCGATGGGAATTTGGAAGTAACCGGAAAAACCATCTAGAAAGCAATATAAATTGTTTCCCGCAAGACGCTCCAACATTTGGTCTATGAAGGGCAAGGGAAAATGGTCTTTTCGAGTGGCTTCATTCAACTTACGATAGTCAATGCACACTCTCCATCCGGTCACGAGTCTAGTGGGAATTAACTCGTTGGCATCGTTTGGCACAACGGTCATCCCTCCCTTTTTAGGGACACAATGAATAGGACTCACCCAAGGGCTATCGTAAATAGGGTAAATCATTCCCGCGTCAAGGAGTTTAAGGACCTCCTTTTTGATGACATCGTGAATTTTGGGGTTCACCCTCCTTTGACTTTGGATTGTTGGCTTGAAATCCTCCTCCATTAAGATTTTGTGTGTACAAAACTTGGGATCGATTCCCTTAATGTCGGATAACTTCCACGCAATCGCCCCTTTGTGGTCCTTAAGAACATCGAAAAGTGCGGTTTTTTCATCATTCGAAAGATCCTTCGCAATAATAACCGGCAACTTGTCGTCCTCCTCCAAATAGACATATTCGAGGTGAGGAGGTAAATCTTTCAACTCGAGAATAGGTGGTTCCTCAAGTGAAGATTTGGGCTCGATACTCATAACCTCCTCGGGTGGAGGAAATGGGAAATCGTTGAGAAAATCCTTGATAATCGAGAAGTCCTCATCGTTGTCGAGGTCTTCGTCACAAGTACGTGGAACATCGAATTCTTCCATCGTAAAACCACCACCTTCAAAAGGAGTGAAGGTTGGTGTCGAATTATCAAGAATTGGATCTAACATAGTGGGATTGCCACTAGTTTCTTCATCACCAAACCCTAAAACTTCTTGTGAAAATTCCTCGCAAACCACGTCGATCATATAAACGAGGTTTATGGTAGCAATGGAATAAACATGAGAAAGTTGAGAATTTTGAGTTGCATTTATAACAAGTTCCTCGTCGTTGAAACGTAAGGTGATCTTTCTAGCATCCACATCAATTAAAGCCATAGACGTATCTAAAAACGAACGACCTAAAATAAGAGGAACTTGAGGATCCGTGGGGATATCGACAACGATAAAGTCTACGGGATAGTAGAACTTCCCCACTTTCACAAAAACGTCTTCCACCAAACCACATGTAAGAATCGTGGAATGGTCGGCCAACTCAATAGACATTCGTGAAGGAGTAAGATTAGGAAGATTGAGCGACTTGATGATTGCAAGTGGCATCAAATTAATGCTAGCACCAAGATCGGCCAAGGCATAGCATTCTTCCATATCTTGAATGGCACAAGGGATTAAAAATTTACCGGGATCACCGACTTTTTGAGGTATGCGATTAAGATAAACCGACGAACAACAAGACATTTGCTGTAATTTCTCCTTGTTGTTCAACATACTCTTAAAGTTAGCGGCAAATCGAGGCATCATGATCAAAGCATCGGCGAAACTCACATTAAAGTGCAAATCACGAAACATTTTCATAAAAAGCTCAAATTGGTAATTATCGCGCTCTTGTCGTTTCTCCTTCCTAAGTCTCGATGGGTAAGGCAAGGGTGGTGTGGGTTGGGGCATAGGCATAGCCTTTGGAATCTCGGGTTCCAATGTTGGTAAAGGGTCGACCGTAGGTGTGGCATGAGCGGTACTTTGTGGGATTGAAATATGATTCTTTTCGACCACCACCTTGGGTTCTTCCTCAATTTCCTCCACCGTTGGAGTAATTGGTTGAGGAGTCGGTTCCTTAAGTGTCTTACCACTTCGTGTGGTAATCACTTTCATCTCTCCCTTCGGGTTTGAAACGGTGTTACTAGGCAAAGTACTCGAAGTAGAGGCTTTGTTCCCTATGACGGCTTCTAAAATGGCATTAAGCTTAGCATCTTGACTATTAAACTTCAAATCTTGGCTAGCGGCTTTTTGGTCAATTCTTTGTTCAAGCCTAGCATGACTTTGCTCTATCTTGTTGTTTTGACCTCGAATTTGGTTAGCAAAATCATTTTTCAATTCATTTCTCATGGCTAGACTTTCCTTAACAAAATTAGCTAACTCCTTGGTGTTCTTAGCCGTGTCCCTAGCTTGATTAGCCAATTGCTCTTGTATGTTTTCCAAAATCTTATCATTTGCCGTGGCGTAATTCACAAAGTCCATTGGAAGTTCTTTAGTGTAAACATTTTGAAGACCTTGACTCGTGTTTTGAAAATTACGGTTTTGGTTTTGGTTTTGCAATTGGCTACTACTACTCCCTTGATTCCCATAGTTGTTATTACCCTTAAAATTGTTCCTTTGATTGCTTTGGTAACCAACTTGATTGTTTCGATAATTGTTAGCATTTTGATTTGGCGAAAAACCCGGTAGAGTCAATTGATTAGTGCGAGGAACTTGACCGTTTTGGTTATAAGTTCCCGCGGCCGCGAAGGCACTCGAAGTGTTACCACCGTTGGTAATGCACTCGGAATAATCGTGAGCTCCACCACAATACATACAAGAAACCTCAACCGCTTTAATCGTAGCGGGAGCGGGTTGTTCACCAACTTTAAACTCAACTAACAATCCTTTCACTATATCAAAAATTTTGTTTTCCAAATTAGCCTCGACTTGGCAAGCATCAACGGTGTGTGACAATGAAGGCGAAGACGAAGACGAAGCCTTACGAACACTTGACGTGCTACGAAGACTATACACCTTAGACCTATTCTCAATGATTAACAATGCTTCCTCGACCGTCTTACACAAAAAATTACCACCCGCGGCGGCATTAAGATAATCACGCTCATGATCGTTCAAGCCATTGTAAAACGTGTCTATTTGATGCAAGTCGGAAAAACCATGATGAGGACATTCGTGCAACATTTCCTTAAACCTATTCCAAGCCGTTGAAAAACTCTCATTATACTCTTGCGAAAACTTTGAAATCTCGTTTTTCAAGTGCGTAGTCTTAGAGGGCGGAAAAAATTGGTTCACGAATTTTGAAACGAGATCCTTCCACGTCAATATAGAATTGGGTGGCTCTTTCTCTAACCAAATTTTTGCGGGCCCCGCTAAGGAATACGGAAAAAGCATCATCTTAATCGAGTCGTTTGAAACATCCTTAAACTTGCACGTGGCGGTGAGACGATTAAATTGGCGAATGTGGTTATGAGGGTTGTCCTTTTCGTCCCCTCGAAACTTGTTGTTTTGAATCATGGACAACAAACCCGTCTTAACCTCAAAATTCTCCGCAAGGATAGCGGGAATCATAATCGCTTCTCCATAACCCTCGGTGGGTGCTTGAAGTAACTCCATCATAGTTCGATTAGCCATGGGTGCTTCTTTCACTACAATGGGTTCGTCAATAGGAGACTCCTCACTAGAAGGAGTGATGGATTTGTTTCTTCGTTTACGAGCACGTCTTGCTTTAGAGCGAGTTTGCATAAACGTCACGTACAACGAGAAGGCGAGCAAAGAAGATTCTTTTTGGTGTTTTTTACTTTTTCAATTTTTTGCTTTTTGATTGTTTTTACTTTTTTTGGATTTTTGGAATGTATTAAGTAGACCAAAATCTACAAATCTCCTCCTTAGTCAAATCTCTCGATTAAAGAAGCCTCAAAGAATGAAAACGATCACGTGAAGTGAACGCCTTCGATGACTTTAGAACGATGGTAGAACACCAAATCGTTCAAGAGGGTTTAATCAATAGAAACCAAGAAAATATATATGATACTTAGTAATACTTTGGGCGGCAAAACCCTCGATTAGCTTTCAAAATCAAAATACGCACAAGCAAGCGGAGGAAACGAGGCGGCGCGAAGCACTTAAGAGCCTTTTTCCTTTAGGTCGTGAAATACAACCGCCTTATACCCACCTTATAGTTTGTATTTCTCAAAATCGAGCTTCACGAAAGTATTTATCTATTTTTGCCTTTTTCTTTGGTTTGAGATTCGAATACAATGATTGGGTAATGACCTCCCAAGTCAAGGTTGTGATTTCTCACGTATTTGGAGTACTTGTAAATTTATTGTTCTACGTATACAATATAGTAATAGTATTCACAAAAAACGAAAAACGATAATACGTATTAGTAGAGTGCTACTAATACAAATACTTTTATGGCTAATATAAAAAACAACAATGGTTCAACCAAAACACAACACGCCTCCCCGGCAGCGGCGCCAAAAAATGATGTAGCTTTTTGTATACCCTTTTAGGAAAAAGAGCAACAAAGTAGTGGTAGTATTAAGTGTCGGTTTAGGAAAACCGAGCACTAATGACCCAAATGAAGTCCAAGTTCGTTTTCCCAAGGAGGCAAGTGCGTTGTGTTAAGAGTTGATATTGATTTGTGATTATATTGATTGAGAAAGAAATGAGATTAGAAAAGAAAAGACGGTTACGAAGACGGATCGAGCTAAGACGAAACCGCGTTCACGTAAAACCGTAAAAACTACAAAATTTAAAATTTTAACCTAAAAATTAATTATAAGCTAAAACAAGTCTAAAATAATATAAATAAGAAATAAAATCCAATAAAAACATTTTAAAACCTTTTATTAATTAAATATTCAATTTTAAATGCTAATTAAAGCCCTAAAATTAAATATAATTAATCAAAATGTCCAAAATATGATTTTATTGAACAAATAACTTACTTATATTATCTAAAAACTAAAAAGTATTTTTTCTAATTTTTAAATACTATTTTTCTATTTTTAAATTACTAAAAACTATTTTAAAACTAAAAAAATTATAAAAAATAATAAAATAATGCTAAAAATATTCTACCAATTTTTAAAATCCTAAATTACTCTAATAAACAATAGAAAAATGAAAAAGATTGAAAAATATTAAATTTTTCACTAAATGACAAAACTAGTTTAATTAAAACCCTAATTGACTTAAATTAATTCTAAAAATTAATAAAAGGATGAACAGTAAAATCTTTTTTAACCAAAAATCTTAAAATAATATTCTAAGTTCAGGAAAATTGATTAAACTGAAAAATATTACTTTTTGGCACTAAAAGACAAAAACAGAAATATTAAAGTTAATTTAAAATGCAATAAAACCTAAAATTACCAAACGAACAGTAAATAAAAATTTAATTAAACAGAAAAATTTTTAAATTAAATAAGAAAAATAATGGAACTGGTTTCAAGTCTTAATTCACAAATTTGGGCACTAAAGACAAAATTATAAACTTTCTGATAGTGACAAGTGCTTGGAGTTTGTCTTTTAGCTAAGCAGTGGGAACAGCAAAGCTATCAGTGGGAAAGGAGTTCCCACTGACAATGAAAAAAAAACGGATCTGGTGCTTTTGAGCTTGATTTCAAGCTTGTTACTGAATTTTGATGGGAAACAAAGGCACCCCCACACTCATGGAAGTGTGGGGAGTCAGTTTAAACACAAAAAACACCAAGCACAATGCAAATATAACACACAATTAGCACAAGTAGGGGACTGAATATCAGAAACAAGGCCTGGGGTGTTTTTGCTGATATAGTGTGCACAAATATGATTTTTAATGGCAAAAATCTTGCTCAAACATTTACCAAATCTCACAAAGCTAATAACAAGCCTAGATTATACCAAATCCTAACAACTAACAAGATTTAAAGGCAAAATATACTCTAAATTAAGCAGAAATATGACTTAAATGAATTGACTGTTTTTATCAAAGTTTAACCAGCAACATCCTGTTTAAAACCTATCAACCTTAAAACAAACTAACATACACCCTATTCTAACCAAGGCAAATATGTCTAGGCAGTTTTTAATGTAACAATTTGTCAAATAATCACCTTAAAACCCTATCCCAAACACACCCTTAAATCTGAAAATGAAATTTTTTCAAAGCAACACAAATCAAACCCTATCCTAACTGATATACTAACTTCTAAACATGTATACTAACATCATTTAAACAAATCCAAACAATCTTAACAACAATTAAGCAGATTTTTCAAGCAAATCACATAAGCACCAAAAAACTGAAAATTGAAGGGAAACAAAAAGCTACCTTAAGGGACCTACATCCAGGTCCCTTAGTGGCTTGGAAACCACCTCCAATAGACTCGGGTCTATGCAGGACCTTGGGCAACAAGTGAGCTATGATGAATCCTGCTAAGATAGAAGGAGCAAACAAAACAATACAATAACTGATTTTTTTTTACTTTATATATATTTTTTCTTTCTTCTTTTTAAAATAAAACAACTGTAACTTGATTAATCATTGAACATGAATTCAAGCCAAAGATTCTCACCAACCAGCTAAAATGAAAACAAATTTCCAAAACAACTTATCATGAACTTAAAAGAAACTTGCAGAATGAACCTTGAACACACTCACTTTTGATAACTTAAAATGTTAATCTAAAGAAAATAAATGGTACTCAGTATATTTTTCAAACCAAAACTTTCATATATCATCAAAGATATTACAAGATAATTTTAAAAAAACTAAGACAAGAAAAAAAAACTAAGCCAAAACCCTAGTGCCTTTTATAGGCTTACAATGATGGTTCTAGAAAGTAATAACCCTAATACTGAACTTCCCAATAAGCCCTTGTAATATTCCATGGGATATTCTCTTTTTAAAATCTTGGTCCTTGGTCAAATCTTCAATCCGTGATTTATCAGGAATCATGTGAGGATGCCAGTTGGATGATAGCTGATCTTGGCCATTCATTTGAGCTTAGGGAGCACGAAATTCCTTAGGGACGTTGGATTGCTGTCAAGGCTTGTCTTCATGTTGAGTTGTGGGGCAGGGCACAGCTGGGGAGAGCACATGGGATAGATGGTGACCTTTTTGGGGTGTGGGTTTGGATGGGGAGAGGGTAAATTGAGGATC
Source organism: Glebionis coronaria (assembly GCA_025667525.1). Taxonomy (NCBI): domain Eukaryota; kingdom Viridiplantae; phylum Streptophyta; class Magnoliopsida; order Asterales; family Asteraceae; genus Glebionis; species Glebionis coronaria. The sequence continues at coordinate 370,498,574 of CM046878.1, forward strand.
TGGAAAGTTGTGGGGCAAACCCCTTTGATTAGTGCTAAAACGGATTAGGGTTTATAGAACCGGATTAAGAGGGATTAGGGGAGGGAGATGCACAGTACTTGTTTCCCACCTTTTTAAATTAATATAAAACGAGGTTTAAAAAGTTTAGTTAGTGGGGTGAGGGTTGACTGGATGTTTGACTTGGGCTTGGGTTTTGGGCTTGGTTGGGTAAAATGGGTAAAATGAGTGGGTAAAAACGGGTATGGTTGGGTTTATGGTGGATATGGGTTTTGTTTGTGGCAAAAACAGTCCCTGCATTCTTATAATGTTTCCATTCCAAGCTTTAACTGATTTTCCCTTATTTCCTTTGTAATAAACTTTTAAGCACTTGTCATTTTTGGCACCAAGATTTTTCAAAACTTGTTTAGAGGGCTTTTTATGCATAAATTGTATTCTTCAAGGGCCATTCTTGTAATGTCTTCAAACTTCAAGGACTTTGACTTGTTTGTTGACTTCTTGGAGGACCAATATTGACAATTTAGTTTTGTTGAGGGACTAAATTTGCCAATTCTTCAGAGTTAAGGGTCCTTTTTGTAATTTTGACAAACTTTAGGGACCAAACTTGTAATTATGAAGATACAAGGGTATAAAGTGTCAATTCTTCAAACTTGGAGGACCAATCTTCATGATTTTTCAAATCTTCAAGGGTTTACTTTGGAAAATTCTTCATTAGGGCTTGGTTCATCGTGCGGCTTCGTTTCCCGTGTTCGTTTTTGCATGATTCTTGTGATCTTTTGTCATTTTCTCAATATCCGTACCTAAAATATACAAGCAACAAACACAAGCATATATTTGGGTATTTTGATGATATTTAATGCATTTTAAGCCCAATTTGGACGATGAGACTATGTATAAAAGCAGTCTCATCACATCGCAAGATTCAACTCAACGAGCTAAATGAACTAAGGAATGAAGCTTATGAGAACTCGCTGATCTACAAGGAGAAGACCAAGATCATTCATGACGCTAAAATCAAGAACCGAGAGTTCCACGTTGGTGATCAAGTCTTACTCTTCAACTCTCGGTTGAAGATCTTCTCTGGCAAGTTGAAGAGCCGCTGGTCTGGTCCATTCACCATCGCTAAAGTCTTCCCATATGGGACCATTGAGCTTTCTCAGCCGAATGGGCCCAATTTCAAGGTGAATGGCCAGCGTCTGAAGCTGTACTTTGGTGAGGACATCTCTCAAGAGATGATTCCATCCCTCACCACGTTCCTCATGAACTAAAATTGGGTCGAGTCAGGCTCGTGACTCGGTGAACAAAAACAAGCGCTTCTCGGGGGGCAACCCGTGATCTATCCTTTACTGCTGTCATAATAAGTGTAGGGGGAGCCCCACATATGTTTGTTGTCTTGTTTCTTGTGCTGTGCATGGATTAAAGCTTCAAAGATCCACCTTGATTACTTTTGACGAATCGCGATACCGTGTTTCCATCTTCCTGGTTCTATCATAAACTCTTGTGATTCAATATTTCATATTCTATATGTTCACATTGAATTCACTTTAGTTGTCCTTTCCTTAGCAAGATTTAAACAAAGTGCACAATGTCCTAAGTGTAGGGGAGTTTACTCCCACATGCTTAAACATTGAGGACAATTTTTATCTCAAGTGTAGGGGGGCTTCTATCGAAGTAAGTGGTCTTTTCCATGAATTTGCCCTCATTTTAACCGGGAAACTTGATTTTTCGACATTTTTCAAAAATTTTAATCTATTTTGGCCTAATTGTATAGTTGTATTTGCCTTTGTTATATTTCCATTGCTAGAATAAATTTTCAATAAAGTGGTTTTAGATTTTTCTTAGTCGTGAACATTTTGACTCAACCCGAGTTTACTTACCTAAGTTACTCTAGCTAGTATCCTTAACGTGTTTAAGTCAAGTTTTGCTAGGCTTTTATATAGGGAGCTATAAAACGCGAAATTCTTAACTCTCACGGGTTAAGAACAAGAACTTTTCGCAAGTTCCTATAATTGATCCTAGAGAGTCGTTTATTAAGGGAACTTTAAAATGCGATTTCTAAACTTGAAAAAGTCTAAGACTTTGCAAGATCCTATAGGCGACTCGAAAACCCAAAACTTTGATTTAATAGGCTAAGCATCCACGAGTCTCATTCCTTGAGATTTTAAACTGTGGAGAACGAGAGATGATAGAGTCAATTATAAGTTCGGCACTCTTTCGTGAATTTATGTGAGTTAATTATAAGCCTATTCTCCCTCCGCTTGTTAATAAATTTATCTGCAATAAATAAGGTTGTACGATTTAAAAGGTTACTTAGCTTCTAGCCCCAGATCGTTTAAAAGTTGCTCGGTACGGATTAGAGTTCATAGCCAAGGCATAACTTATTGAAGCGGGATGCGAAGATTGGCGAGTCCGAAAAGGCCCTAACAAGTCATGAGGGCTACATTTTGTTGCTAAAGATCCAAAAGTGATGTGAAGAATCATTTATCGAAAATCAATATGAAGGATCGAGACACACGACGAAAAGCAAGAACTCCCCAAAAGTCATTGAGAAGTCTATCCGAAAAGACCCTAACAAGGTATGAGGATAAATAGATCCAAGTCCTAAAAGGAGGCGGATCGTTGTATATCAAAGTCCAAAATAAAGATTGGAGAAAAATGAAGAAGTCGTGGTCCAAAGATGAAGAATCTCTCAAAACTTCAAGTGAAGAAATTCCTATTATGAAGAGAAGACCATAATTTCAAGAACGTCTCTCAAAGATTCGAAGTATGAAGTCGCTGCCAAATATCGGTCCGAGAAAGGTTCAAATCGCGAAGCGAGTTATGCCAAGATATGAACTTTATGAGGTCCCGAGAAGCAGTTTTAAAAGATTTGGTCCTTCAGCTAACTATTGATTAAATCGTTCACTTTATTTTCGGCCTAAATAACTATCGAAATAAGTCAAACAATGCATCCTCGTGATCATTCAAGACAAAAATAAAATATAAGAGATACACCTAGGAATAAGGGAGTCTAAGTGAATAATTGGCCCACATGAGTTCGTGATAGTTTGCTAACTTATAATAACAATGATCTCGTTTTTAAGCTTGGTATGGGGAACATGAAACTTGAGGATGATAAACGTTCATGGCCGCCAAAACCCCATGTAAGTTTTTAATTTCTTTACTTACTTCTATATTTTCATGTTTAGTATTTAATAAAGGCCAAGGTGGGTTATTTATGATGGAAAATGTAAAATGTGGTTTAAAATTAATGCATTGCATGAGGGCATTGCAATGGTCAAGTGTAGGGGATTTAATAAGTGTGAAAACACTTATCCTTTTACCACTTATTTCCAATAATAACAAGACCAAAACGTGTGATTTATGTCGTAAAAGTCGGAATTATGCGTGGTTTGTGTTTTTATTGTGTTTTAGGACCAAAATATGAAAAAGGAAGAAAACACGGGCTTTCACGGGCTTTTGTCGAAGAAAACGGGAAAAGACGAAGTCAAAAGATCAAGAGTGCAAAAAGAACGGAAGTCCAAGGCCTATTCTGAAGATTTATCGAAGAAAAAGTCTAAAGACGGAAGTTTACCGAAGTCGAAGAACTTAAGTCTAATAGAAGAAGAAAATTAAAAGACAAGTTCAAATCCCGAGACGACAAAGACAAAGAATTAAAGTCGAGTCGAGAAAACGTGAAGAAAGCAAGAAAGAAGATGCAACACATGCACTCCTTCTACCTTCCCTATAAATACCCTCCTAATAGTCATTAGGAGGGTGGTTAGTTAATTTTAGCTAGTTTTTATTTTTCTTAGTTTTCTCTAGTTTTAGAGAGAGAAAAGTCTTAAATTTTCTCTCACTAAACTTCATCTTTTTCTTTTAATCTTTCAAGATTAAACACTTTGTATTGCTTATTTCATTAATAAAAGTTCTATTTTAAGCTTTTAATCCTTATTCTCATTCTACTTTTCTTTGATTTTAGATTGATTTTGGTGCAATTATCATATGATCCGTGTTGTTCTAATTGATTTCGTGCTTAAAAAGTTAATCTTTTGATCATTTCCTAAGTTTTCATTTGATTAAGCTTTAAGACTTTTGTGCTTATTGGCTTACTTTTATGATTAGCTTATTTACTTTATAAAAAGTTTTCTTAAAAAGTTTATGTTTTTATTGTTTGATCCAAAAAGTTGTTTGATTTCGAGTTAGATAAGTTGATAAGTGCTTATTTGATCCGGTTTAATCATTGATTCGGCTTAGTTTGGTGAAAAGCTTATTATATAGCTTATTTCATTAGCTTATAACCGAATTCCACAATTTTAGGAAAGGGTACAATCCCCTTTCCGATAGCAGATTCCGAGCAGACGCCCTTTCCCTTTTTCCGATTGATCAAATCGGAAAAGGGTTTGGAAATTCCGATTTGCACCCCATTCATTCCGATCATAGTGATCGGATTAGGTTTTTATATTCCGACGGCAAGGTTTTTGACTTATTCCGATTGGGACTTTTCCCATATTCCGATAAGCAGGGTTTGCCATCATTCCGATTTGCCTTTCTTTTGATCATTCCGATTGGTGCTCGTCCTTTGTTATTCCGATTGGTTGACTTGCACTTTATTCCGCTTGTGGCCAAGTTGGACATTCCGATTGACCCTTTTTGTCCCACATTCCGATTGGGTATTTTAGCAATATTCCGACCACCAGATCGGAATACATTCCGATCTGGGCTTCTTTTTTGGCTTATTCCGATTGAGTGATTATTTAGTGCGTTATTTTCATTATATTTTCTAAGTGTTAGTTTTTATTAAGTTTTAAAGAATTTCTCTAAATCTTGCCTTTAAATTTTCAATCATTTTCTTTTGAATCATTTTTAGTTTTAATCTTTATTCTTCCATTTTACTCAACGACACTTTAATTACTTGCTAAATAGTTTAAAATAGACAAACAAACCAAACCATTCTCTTGATTTACCAAAAGACGATTGAGTCGCACTTAAGACCGGTTTTCAATTCGAAAAGATTCGGGCGATAAAGATTTTATACCTAGCCAAAAGCAAAGTATTAGAGAATATCAGGATGTCATCAATGAACACAATAACGAACTTGTCCAGAAACTCATGGAAAACACGGTTCATCATATCCATGGATACAGCTGGAGCATTAGTGAGTCCGAATGGCATGACTACAAACTCGTAGTGCCCACAACGTGTAGGGAAAGCAGTCTTGGAGATATCCTTCTCTTTAACCCGTAACTGATGGTAGTCGGACCTCAGATCGATCTTGGAGAACTGCATGGTTCCCTGAAGTTGATCGAATAGGTCATCAATTCGCGGCAAAGGATAACGATTCCTGATCGTGATCTTGTTCAGCTCACGATAGTCTATACATAAACGCATGCTGCCGTGTTTCTTCTTCACGAACATTACCAGTGCACTCTATGGCGATGCACTGGGACGGATGAAACCTCGTTCCAGAAGTTCATGCAGCTGATCTTTTAGTTCCTTAAGCTCTATAGGAGCCATACGGTAAGGAGCTTTGGAAATTGGCTCTGCACCTGGTATGAGCTTGATTCCAAACTCGACTTTATGAACAGGTGGTATGCCCGGAAGTTCATCTGGAAATACATCAGGAAACTCTGACACGATAGGCTGATCTTGGATCGATGGAGACTCGGCAGTAATGTCATAAATATTGGCTATGAAACCCCGACAGTCGTGTGATAGCAATGCACGCGCCTCCATGGATGAAATAATTTGTATTGACCTCCCTGGCAGAAAACCATGGTGTATGTACTCTGGAGACTTAACATCACCGAAGATAACCCGATAAGTGTGGCAGTCAATCATGGCCTGGTGTTTAGATAACTAGTCCGTGCCCAAAATCAAGTCAAAATCGCACATGTTCAAAGGAAGTGCGTCAACTCTACGGATCTTGTCATCAAATTCTAGAGGAAGATCTCTATACACTTGAGTGATTCGTACAGAGTCCCTAAGTGGCGTGGAAATGCATAAGGCCTTATCTAATGGCATCAGGGAAATCCTAACACGTACAGCAAAAGTAGTGGACACGACTGAATGTGTCGCTCTAGTATCAAATAGAACACATGCTGCCAAACCATTCATAAAGAGATTTTCGGTGATGGTACCTGAAGTCTTATTCGCCTGATCTCGAGTAGTATTTTACACGCGACCAGAAGTAAGAGGTGGCTTGGTGTCGGCGTGTCCAAAGTTGCCTCTTATCTCACCCTGGCAACAGTCCTTCTGTTGATGGCCTTGTTGGCCACACTTGAAGCAACCACCAGTACCTCGACGACAAATACCCGAATGTCTGCGCGAACAAGTAGGACAGATAGGATGCGTGAATCCTCCAGCAGGCGTCTTAGTTATCTGAGATCCTGTTTAAGGATTACATTTATGAGACATGATCGTGGTACATAAACATGATTACATAAAAGGTGTAAAATTTACCAGATGAGTTAGAACGGTTAGGCTATGAACCCCTACGGTCCTGATCCCTGCCGTTACCATTGTTCCTTAATTAACAATTTTGTTGGAGTGTCAGAATAGCATAACATAAATAGTTGAACATGAAAGAAGGTTAATGTAGGGACCTGCTGTTGTTCGAGTTGTTAGCGTTATTACGGTAATTATCGTTACCGCCACGCCTCTCAGAACCAGAACGGTCGTTAGTCTGACCGTTTCCCTTGGATGCTTGCTGCTGAGCGGTCGCAGGCTTACGGTCGTCAGTCTTCTGCCTGGAATATATATATTGTTGAACAGAGGTTTATATGAAATGAATAATACTGATGGAAATGAATTGTTTACAATTGGTGATTGAAGATACCTCTTCACTGCTCTGTCATCACCGAACTCCTCTCGTTCCTGAAGCATCTCGAGCTTACGGGCAACCGAAGTGCGAAGTGCCCAGCGAAACTTCTCAGCCTGCTCCGTAGCAGTTCCTGCGGCTGGACCCAGAAAACCTGCTAACCGGAGAAACCTTTGCATGAATTCATTGTTGTTCTCACCAGCAATCTGCCGAATGTTGTGGTAGTCCCTCTTGAGCTTCTCTTGCTCAGCATGTGGGAAGTACTGATTAAGGAAGAGCTCCTTAAATCGGTCCTATGTCAGCTGTGCAACCCAATTGTCACCACCGTTGGACCGCTTGACCGATTTCCACCACTGCAACACATCACCTTCAAACTTATAGCAAGCCAGCCTTGCCTTGTATACACCATCACAACCCATTGCATCGAAAATATTCTCGATGTGAGAAATCTAAGCTTCGGCCTGGTTGGGGCTGTCATTCTGTCCAAACGAACTGGGTTGTTGTTTGTTGAATCTCTCTAACCAAGTCATAAGAGTAACCGGTGGAGGAGGAGGAGGGTTGTTGTGATTACCATGAGCTTGGAATTCCGCTTGAAGTTCATCCCTGATTTCATTGCGAAGTTGGGGAAGAAGGGCTTGCAGAGCTGCACTGACAGTTGCTGTCAAATCTGGAGTATTGTGATTGTTCACCATCTCACAGTTTAAAACAACAAAATGCAACATAAATTATAAATCTGAAATGAGATAACATAAGAATGCATGAACAATGTATAAATCAAAGAAGCAGTTTATAATGCATGAAACAATGTACAAAATGCATGATGCAGTTTATAAAACTTTTATATGAACGAGAGTGAACGCCTATGGTCAGTTCACCCAAAACAAAAGACATGGCACGGGGACGCCAATGGGTCGGTCCCAAAGTTAAAAGTTTGATAAAAGCACATGCGACTAAATAGGGCCACTCCTGTACCAACCATTACTTAGTCATAAACCTGCTACAATGATATGCATGCATGAAATAAAATGAAAATGAATGAATGCATGCATGAAAATAAATTGTCAGTTCTAGGAAGACACTGGTGATGTAGGTCCATAGTTTCTTAGGATTAAGCAAGTTATGATTTATCTAATGAATGGATGGAGAAGAAAGAACTAGAGAGAGAAAGGTAGAGAGAGAAAGGAGAGAAGGAGGATGTGATTGAATGAAAAATGAAATACAAAATGAGCAACCCCTCCTAACATGCTAGGAGGGGATATATATAGCCCACCCTACATGTGGTCTATATGGGCTATATGGATTACATATAGGATCACGAGCCCATTACTTGAATATATCTTTGGAGTGACCGATCCTTTCTAAATACGTAAAAACGTATTTCCAACAATCTCCCCCAAAGGAAGGTCACTCCAAGTTACAATGTCCTAAATAGTCTATAGCTCGTGATCTATGCTAACAATGATGTGACCGAGACTTTCCTTGGAAAAACGTATTTCCAACAATCTCCCCCAAAGGGAGGTCACACCATTTTACAAAATCTTAAACCTATTATACTATGCTTGAGTCTTCGATCTTGTTCTTGTGAATATGCTGATGAGATCTTTGACTTTATTCTTGAGCATGTTCTATTGCCTTGACCTTGTGCATTCATCACTTGTGATATTTGCCTCTTCGTGACTTCATGTTCCACATACTTATACTTTTATAAATTCTTGAAAGCTTCAGAGTTTGATACAGCGGAAGACTTGACTTTTAGACTTTCTTGAATTTGTTGAAGTATTAAGTGCAGAAAGCATAAGCATGCGTTTACGACTTCTTCTGGATTGTGCACCGCAATGCCACCTTCTTGTTACGCTGCATAAGACAGTTAGCAACAAAACATATACACGGATGAAATGGCCTTGAACATTTCATTCTAATTCGGTAGCATTTTACCTCCGGTCGGTGAAGACCGTTGGACGATATTAAATATCGTACTTGTGGCAGGTAGTTTCAATTAAGAACCTCCTTGACAAGATTTCGCGGGTAAACCCGTTCTCTTTATTCGACCGTCCAAAGCTGACTGCGAACATAAAGAGTGAATCATTTAGATAATAATATCCGCATGATTTGAAGCCGTCAATTCATGTTCCTGGAACAAGTGAAATTCAATTAAGAACCGCACCATCGTTGCTTTCCAGTTGTCACAAGCTTGATTCGTATAGAATCTTGCAAGTTACCTACCAAGTGTTGTTTGAGGTTAATACTAGAAGGATTTCCATTCGTCACTGTAAATACTTAATAGTATTACTCTTAATGTTCTGGCAAGATCACTAAGATATTGTGTAGAGGCCTGGAACGTGTTTAAGTTCAATTAAGAGTTAAACAACTGTTGCTTTCCAGTTATCACAAGTTTGATTCATAAAGAATCGCACAAGTCACCTACCATGAGCTTTTTGATATTCGCTCAAGAAGGATTTCCATCTTCAATGTAAATACTTTCGTATTACTCGGATGTTCAGGCAAGATAATGAAGATTTTGCGTAGGAATCTTAAGATCTTTCTTACTTTTCACAGTGTGTGTAGAAGCAAGGAATTATGAAAGTGTGTCCAAATGAGATATTTGATGATCTCAAATGGCTCTAGACTCGATCGTGCATTTTGGATTTTAGTGATCGGAAGCTAGAGAGGAGTGCCACCATTTCAATACCAATTTATTCGGAGTGAATAAATCAATAGATAATGCGTTGTCTCCGTGTGATTAAAACAAATATATTTTGAGAGATATCTGAGTTAGCTGGGATGGGTTGTGCATTGCATCACTGGGTCCATGATGTCTTATCTTCAATATCAAGCATCATTTAAAAAATGATCTCAATAGCATATGTATTGACCCGGTTTCTGCCTAAGGTTGTAAGGAGGGCTTCTTTCTTTAGACCCTTTATCTTTACAATTCTTTTTCATTCTCTAACCCCTTCAATGCTTACCAATACATCATAACTAGCACCTTGTTGTGATTGTTCCAGTGCTAACTTAAGTACTTGGTCGGCATTCAGCTACGTTCACAATCTTTCTCTATCTTTCCTAAGGACTACTATTTCTCGCTATGAAATGTCCTTGGGAAGATTCCTCCGGTTCTAGAGGAATCATTGGACATTAACCTATCCTACCATCCTTATGTCACCACAATCTTCACCGTCGTGAATAGAGATGTTTTGGGTAAGTGTATGTCACCATGAAATCCATTTTGAAGTGCAAATCCATTTTGCTCCCCCTTAACATATGCCACGATATCCGAAAACATTTCGCACATGTCGGGATGAGCTAGCACGTTATGTCAAACCATTTGTGATTGATCATTTCCCATATTAAGTTACATATTCTCCCCCATATTAAAAATATTAACCCAATCGATGTTTTTAATATCAATTGATTTAATAGCATTTTAAGAAAATTTGGGAAGAAAAATGCAAATCCAATTATCTTCATGAATTATACAAGCTCCCCCCCCCCAAATTAATGAGGGTGTACTTGAAACGTAAATTAAATACGTTTTAAACACAAGTGTAAGGTATTTATCACGTGCAAAGATCAGATATGATAATGTATTCACAAGATTAGCAATTTATGAGGTTGGACCTGAATGATGGAGAACATCATATGAAAGAAGCACATGGTTCTTGTTCACGAATGTTGGTCGCCTCATCACGTCTGAAGTTATCTCTTGACTCCATGTGTACAATTTAAGATTTTGTAAAATGGTGTGACCTCCCTTTGGGGGATATTGTTGGAAATACGTGTGGATTTGCTATTATAGATCCGGTGGTCTAACATGGTGGTAAATGGTGGTGGAAGCCATTGTTGAGAGAGAGAGAAGAGAGGTTGTGTGTAAAATAGAAAATGTATTAAAAGTGAAAATAGAACACAAGCAACACCCCTCCTTGGAAGCTAAAGAGGGGTATATATAGTCACACATGCTACTTAAACTATATAACGTTCCTAGTCTAGTCTAAGCGTGTGTGACTATGATAACTAATGGGAATTCTTAAATGTCGTCACATAAAGTGAATTTCCAACAATCTTCCCCCATGGGACGACGTGTAGAATTCCTTACAATATTCCTCCTAACAAGTACATAATGATTAAGAACAAAAGCTTTCATGAAGCGTCCAATGCTGATGAAGTCTTTTGAGGCCTTCTCCTTCAAAACGACTCATCTTTAAAGTAACTTGTAGAAGAAATACTGTAACGGCACGAGCTAAGTAACCCATACACTTCTGGTTAAGGAGAAGCTTCTGAATTAACTTCCCCCTAATTCATGCCACATAAACTTGATGTAGAAGCTTTTAAATAGCTTCCCCCTAAACCGACAATCCTCGTAAGCAACTTCAAAGCTTTCAATAAAGCTTAGAATGATTAAGCGCACAGCGGAATCTAACAAGCAAATCCCATCATATAACATGATAACATTGCTAAGAGGGATTGAAAGCTTGGGGCACACCAAGTAGATCAACAACTTCTCTTCTCACGCTTGAATAGTTCTTCTGAATTTTTCTTCCCCCTGAGAGTCCAAGTTATGCATACCAGAAAGAATCAAGAAATTTCTTCCCCCACATAGTTGAAGAAAGTAAATCAATACCAATTATGAAGCTCAAATACTGAAGTGGACACATTATCCCATTCATGAAGTTGACATCATAACACCAGAGTCAATTAAGTCCCGAAAATGCACATATCTTCTTCCGGAGATGCACCAGAGTCAATTAAGTCCCGGGAGTGCATATAGGATAATGATGATGAATAATTGCAACAACCAAACAATTAAACATCGAATCAGTAGTGTACCGTTTAGAGATTGATAACGCCACAAGTTAAAACATTGATTTTCTCTGCGGCTATGACAAATGTCATCCCGGAATGTCTTCAAATCAAAGGAAGGTATGAAGTTCATCACGTGTACTCGTTGTGCGTTTCAATGTGTCTTCTTCTTCCCCCTTGATGGTTTCGAAAATCGGAACCATCAATAAAGTGTACGCACATGTACCTGAAATCTCGTGAGAATAATAAATAAGCAGAATTATATATCTTGTGAGAATCAGCTGTTGATCGAAAATCTCTACTCATAAACTCTCCATGGCCACCTTTACCAACCCACGTGAAAGCAATTTGAAGTGACCACTGAAAGAATGAACCGGATACATCAAACGTGAAACTGAATAAGAATCCTTCGATCTTGTGACTTAAGCTTGCACAATTGTTGAATGACGAACGGTGGAGAAATCTCTAAGTACTCAATGCATCACTGAAGAAGTCTATAAGCACAACACCTCTTGAAATTATCCACGTCGACTAAGCGCGTGACACTGAGTACAACAATGTAACCCCTTTAAGTTATAGTTATCCGAGTCATCAACCAACCACCCCGAACCCGGAAACCAGATAAACAAGTCTTCATTCTAAGATTAAGCACGAGCAAGTTATCTTTAGAAGATAAAATAAATACACGCCTTCGAAAAATCCGTCTTCAACGTCACGTAATTAATACCCGATCAAACAAATCCGTAGTCACTAAAAATATACCCAAATTTTTCTTGGTCTCGTCAAATAAATTTTGTCACATTTGTCTCGTCACTTTTTCACGTCACTTTGTCACATCTTAAGTCTCGTCACTTTTTAAAACCATTAATCAAAATAACACCATTTTAAAAAAAATGATAAGTAATATTTTGAAATAATAATTTTATTAAACTTTGTTACAATTTCAACTCTTTGTCGCATATTTGTAACCAATGTGCCAGCCTATCACGGTGGCCCAGTTTAACCAATGTTTTCATGGCCCATGTCACACAGTCGGCCCAAGTCACCAACCCGGTTCATCATTTGGTATAAAATACCCACTAACCCTAGTTTTTTTCACAAGTCAAACCCTAATCACAACTCATAATTTACTCCGCCCCCTTCTCTCACTCCTACCAAACTTCATCCCTTCCATAACCTCAAAATCTCCGTCTTATACATACGAATCCCAATCTGTTATACAATCTCAGATCATCATACACAAATCACACTTAATCTCATATCTTGCTAATCAAATTAACCGAATCCATGTTTATCATATTCGATCTATGATGATCGATAGATAAAACACCCTGAACCAAGCAATCTTTTTGTTTGTAGCATCTAAAATGAAACGAGGCTTCATCTTCAAGGGATATGCAAAACCTACGAAAATATTTAAACTGGTTCAAGATCCAATAAAGGGTCTCGGGTAAGGTTAATGGATTGCATGTTATTTTTGATTTTGCATTAAAAAAATTGAAATAAAGAAAAGGGATTATAACAGAATATTTATAAATCCTTCTTTAATTCGAAAATTGATGACAAAGATTAGATTGCATGTTGGTTTTTGACTGAAAAACGAAACAAAATAAATAGATTGTAACATAATTGTTATTAGTCCTTATTTGATTTCGAATATAAAATTAGATCTGTGATGATTTTTAATTTCGTGTAGGATCTAAAAGATATCGACACTTGCATGTCCCCACACGAAGGGAAATATGAATCTGAGATCTTTTTCGAGTCTTTTTTATATTTAGACGGGTTAGGAGACGAAGGGATTATGATTAGATCATGGTGTTGTGGAGGTATAAGGGTGGCAGTTGAGTCAGACTCAGTGGGTTAACTGAGTCAACTCGGTAATTACCGAGTTGACTCGGTTGTGTCGGTTTTGGTTTTGGTTAACACTTGGTCACAGTCTGATTCCATCGTAATATTTTCAAAAAGAAGTCCATCGGAATGTTTTATAAAACCCATCGCAAAGTCAAAGACTTGCATCGCAATGTTTAAATCTGAATAAGTCCATCGCAATGTCTTCTCTTCTACACCCCGTCGGAATGCGTTCCATCGGAATGCGTTCCATCGGAATGCGTTCCATCGGAATGCGTTCCATCGGAATGCGTTCCATCGGAATGCGTTCCATCGGAATGCGTTCCATCGGAATGCGTTTCATCGGAATGCGTTCCATCGGAATGCACCGAAAGTGTTCCATCGGAATATTCGATCGCAATGTAGAAACCAATGGTTTTTGCGATCGCAATATTCCGATCTGAATGTTACCATCTCAAAAATCTTATCCAAAAGTACTGTCCTTTTTCCATATTTTCAGGAACTTGTGAATCTGACAAATTTTCTGGGTAACTACATCTTCATAAAGAACAATAGAAACCCAGAAAAAAATGAAATCATATAAAAATAAGTTCAGAAACAGTAAACATTAGACTCAATGTGAAAACCATAAATCCAGGGACATAGATATGAAGTTGTGGGTGAAACCAGGGACTAAAAACCAGTGGGATATGAAAATTAGATATGGATTGTGAGACAAACTGATAAAGTGACTTTTTAGGCAGATTTGGACCAAGAAAATGATAACAAGACGTGACAAAAGAAACTGTTTGGACAAAATGATAACAAGACGTGACAAAAAGTTAACACATCGGACCAAAAAAAATATAGAACGAGACCCAACAAAAAATGTTTAGACCACCAAATCGAAACAAAAACATGATCCAAGGAATGAACCGAGGCTCTGATACCAATTTCGGATTTGCTATTATAGATCCGGTGGTCTAACATGGTGGTAAATGGTGGGGGAAGCCATTGTTGAGAGAGAGAGAGAAGAGAGGTTGTGTGTAAAATAGAAAATGTATTAAAAGTGAAAATGGAACACAAGCAACACCCCTCCTTGGAAGCTAAGGAGGGGTATATATAGTCACACATGCTACTTAAACTATACAACGTTCCTAGTCTAGTCTAAGCGTGTGTGACTATGATAACTAATGGCAATTCTTAAATGTCGTCACATAAAGTGAATTTCCAACAATACGTTTTTCCAAGGAAAGTCTCGGTCACATCATTGTTAGCATAGATCACGAGCTATAGACTATTTAGGACATTGTAACTTGGAGTGACCTCCCTTTGGGGGAGATTGTTGGAAATACGTATTTACGTATTTAGAAAGGATCGGTCACTCCAAAGATATATTCAAGTAATGGGCTCGTGATCCTATATGTAATCCATACAGCCCATATAGCCCACATGTGGGGTGGGCTATATATATCCCCTCCTAGCATGTTAGGAGGGGTTGCTCATTTGTATTTCATTTTTCATTCAATCACATCCTCTTTCTCTCCTTTCTCTCTCTACCTTTCTCTCTCTAGTTCTTTCTTCTCCGTCCATTCTTTAGATAAATCATAACTTGCTTAATCCTAAGAAACTATGGACCTACAATTGGTATCAAGAGCTAAGGTTAGATTGGTTTGTTTTTGTTTTGATTGATTTTGATGGGTTTTGATTAAATCAAGCTCAAATCTTGAAAAGTTTGTGTTTTTATACTTTAAATCTTAGTCAAATCTTTGAGTTTACTTATTTTAGTATAAATCACAAAAAAGTTTGGTGTTTTTGGGTGATTTTTGTTTTTACAGGTTGTCATTTTAAATTGATAGATAAATCTATGCTTTTTTATTCTCTCTATTTGTGTTTCTTTGTCTCAAAAAAGTATCTGTTTTTTTTAAAAATCACAACAGTTTCAGTTAGTTTTTTATATAACTTTTTATATAACTTTTTATCAATTTTCAAAAGTATCTATTTTTTTTATATAATCTTTTTTATCAAATTTTTTTTTGTGTGACAATCTAACATTTTCAGGTAGTGAATTATTTTTTCGTATAATATTTTGAAACTTATTTTTGTGTTGGTTGATGAACTCACAATTTACGGATTTAAATTTGGGCTTACGTGCATAGTTTAACGTCCTTTACGACTAAACCGGAAACCTTAGGATTACGTATTTACGTTTTTTAACTCCGTTTTTGATGAGATGATTTTTATTAGATTCGTTTTGTGCCGTTGATTCATGATTTATAAAAATGTTTTTTGTAAAACGACCCGAGGGCACGCAAATCGAGGAAACTAGAATCGAGGAATACCCGTAAATTAGCGGGATGGGACAAAACAAGTTTATCCCACCCCACTAAAAGGGACGGCCAAACTAAGGACATCACATCACTTGATGTGGCACCCTTGTAGCAAGTAACTTACACTTGTTAAGCTTAGCTTAACAAGTAAGCCACAACTCCCACAAAACTATCAAAACCACCCTAGCTTACCATTTGCTCATACACACACATGCAAAACAACTCAAATACTCTCTCACCCCTCCTTCCTTGTCGTCCCAAATCAAAGATCAAACACCCCTTTTGATCAATTCTAGCCACAAATCTTATGTTATCTATTCACATCATGGAAAAACCTTGAAGCCTTGATTGATTGGTGATCATATTAACATCAAAGAAGGTTATTTGCTTGTGTCCTAGGGCTAATTTCTCAACAAACAATCTTGGTGGTTGATGATCTTGAAGATATATTTGGTGTTCATCAAGTTATTGTCATCCAAAAACAAGATATAATCTTGGTTGGTAAAGAAGATCATCCTTTCCATTTCTCTTGTTATTTTTGTAAAGATTAAATGTATTTTCTTTCTTATTGTATATGTATATGATGAATATATGATGATAAAAATGTTGTGTGGGGATCAAGTGTTGATAAACATGATTAAAAAGGTGAAAAACCATAAGTAACAATGCTAAAATCTTGCTTAAAATGTTGGCTGTATAAAAACAGTAAGTAACCAAGTTATAAACTGATAAAATTGCATGGTGGAATCAATTTACAGTAAGTATTAGATGTCATACACATGTGAGAGTTGGCCATGTTGATCCCAAACTTAGATCGATTAGCTTTGTGTATACGAGATTAGATCAAGTAATACACGTAGAGAAACCTTTGTATATGCTTTATGAATCTAAGTGTTATGCGGAATTTAACACTTAAACAAGAACACACAAGATGTAAACAAACTTTCACTTTGATTATGAATGTCGAACTTGCTTACAATGAAAGATGTTTACGAATGAAAACTTATATGAAACTTAATATAAACATTAACCTAAAGGCCTTCTTTTATAGACATAAGAAGCCTTGTACAATAATCTACGTATCAGCTATTCTAGGTAAAGATAAATATAGAAAATACATTGTCGTTTCTATCCTTACTAGAAGTATTCTAGAATATAATAAACGTGTAGATTATATCTTCCATCAGTGCTTGTCTTCAATGTGTCAACGCTTGACTTTAACTTGTCAACGCTTGAGCTGTCAGCACTTGTTTTGTTCTTGTCAACGCTTGATTTGTTCTTGTCAGCGCTCAAGTGATCTGGCCTTAATTTATTCCCAACAATCCTCCCCTAAACTTGATATCCACTCTTATGATCAAGTTTCTGAATAAGCATTAAGGACTAGGAGGAGTCTTACAAACCTTCTCATATTGGTAATGAATAAATCTGATCAAATCTTTTGCCATGTCACTTGAATAATCTATCTCCAGCTGAGTGTCCTTTATCTTCTCCAAAATAGCCTTGGATATGAAATACTGAGCATCCACAAGTAGATACTCAGCAAACTTTGTAGAACTCAAATGGTATACACCAGCAGCTGAATATAACCTCCATTGAAGACCACTGAGATCATCTTCAAGATCCTTCCATATTGCAGGATCCTCATCTTTTGGTCCACATATTCTTTTGAATGTGGTTCAAAGTTTTATTCCATTAGCTGAAGTTGGTGCTTCAGCCTCATACTTGGTCTCCAGCAACCTCCAAAGGTCCACCAAGTCTTCTCTATCACAACTTGCAAATAAAGATATGAGAGTGGTAAAAGTGTGTACCTCCTTGCCAAATCTGCCAATCTTCCAGAACCCACATTCATCTTCTTCATAGCTCACAATTGGGTTCCTGGAATCTAATGGTAACACTTGCACCATATCTGAAGCTTCTAATGGGGAGAGCTTGAGGCTCTTTCTTATAACTGCTTCACTTGGATATAGTGGATCCATATCTTTTGGAAACTCAAATTTAATTCCCTTCTTCACTGGCCTGGGAATCATCATAGCTTTCTTGATTTCCATTTCTTCTGCAAGTTCCTCCTTTCTTTCATCTGAAAGAAGTCTGAGAGTGTTTGCTTCTTGCACTCTCACCCAAATGGGATAAGCCCTGTTTTCCAACTCATCAAATGTCAAAGCCTTCAACTTCTGATATGTCCATCCAACTCCATGACATCTGAGCAACATAAAGTAGAGCTCCCTTCTATCCCTTTTTAACTCTGAGAGAATATTGCTTGCCTTGTGTTTCAAAATTACCGTACAATCCTTTTGAACTCTAAGAAGAAGCTCCAAACCCCATATTTGATCTGAAATGGTCAAGTCTGGATTATCCATGCATCTTTCTTCCCAAGCATTGTACATTTGAACCACCTCTGGCATGTCAAAGTCAACCTGCAATTTCAATTCTCTCAGCTTCTCTTTGGCCAACTCATCTCCATACTCAAGCCTTTCAGGTTCTATAATCATTACATTTGAGTCTGAGCTAGCTCCATCACTTTCTTCTTCTGAAGTCACAACAAATGGTGAATTTTCCTTTTCATCTTGTTCCATCATTTGTGCAGCTAATCTTCTATCAAACTCAACTTGAGCTGCATCTTTTGGAACAAACTCTTCTACCATTTTACCCTTACCCTTATCTGATGGTGTAATGATTGGTAAGGTAGATGGTAATACCTGAGTAGAAACTTCCTTGATGATAGATGATGACTGGGATACATCACCTTCATGTGCAGATCTGTCAATGTCCAAATTTATCCTATCAGCGCCCAAAATACTTCTATCAGCGTCCAAATTTTCCTTGTCAACGCTCAAATATCTTCCCTCAGTGCCTTGTGTAACCTCTCTCAACATAGCTGTAAATGATAAATTTAAATTGGTGGGAGAGACTAAGGACGTATCAAAACCTGTTTGTTTCTTCAAAGTTGTAAGGGCTTCAGCAACATCCATTGATTGACCATCCTGGCTGCCCTTATCACTCAGATTTATTTGATCGTCCTCCCCTTTGGAAGACTCCTCCATACCCCTCCTAGCACGATCACTTTCCAAAACAACAATCCTCTCCCTCAATTGCTTGAGTTCAAGGCCTTGGGAGCTGACAATATGTACTAAGTCTGCATTTTGCTTTTGCAAGCTTATGCAGACTATCGTCAATTCCAAAAGAGTCATTGGTTCCAGTCTGCCCTCTTTTAAAATGAGGATTTGACCTCCCAAGTCAAATTCATTGGGCATGGATGAGGACTTAATTATGGTGGGACTGCCTTGGCCAGCATCTAAGCCAGAACCAATAGTCCCAGCCTCATCCAGATCACCAGCCACACTTGTGGTGGTGGTTCTCTCTGCTTCATGGATAGGACCACCAGAGGAGAACACTCCAGTAGTCCTTTGGCGTTTCATCAACCTATATTCAGGGGGTATGGAAGATGGTGTGGAAGAATGAGTAGATGTGGGTTAGTTAAGGGGTGTTTGGGATTGTAGAAGGTTGTGTGTCAGCGTTGGAAATAGGCACATCAACGCCAACATTTAATGTATCAGCGTCATAGGGTTCTTGGTCAAGTTGCATGTGTTCAGGTGAGAGTAAAGGTTCAGGAATAGGTTCAAGTTGTGGTTGAGGGTCAATTTGAGGTTGGGGGTCTGGTTGGGGTTGTGCTGCTGCAATAACAGCAAGCATGGCTTGGGTTAAAGGTAAGTCTCTATGGGGTGGTGAATCCATCTTCATAAAAATAGCTTTCTTTTGCTCAGGGATCTTATAAAAATCATTGTGATCCCTTGAGCAGTAACCTAGATCATCAAAAACCATTTGTAGAAAACGGGGATAAGCTAAAGTCATTTTTGTCCCCTTGTTTTTACACATCCCCTCAAAAATCATTTTAGAATAGTTATATTTTTGCTCTGTTGCAATGCACACAATAGCACTTGCAATGGATCTATTGATCTCATTGTGTGCAGTACATTTGGGACTCAAACATTGAAGGAGGACGTGTATGAGGTACTTCCAGGCTGGGGGAAATTCCTGCTTATGATACTTGTTTAGAGTACCTTCATCAAGAAAGGGATATCCCAAAACCCTAAGTCCTTGTTCTATTTCATTTATGGGAAGGGTGGCTATACCATCAGCATCATCAAGATGCAAGGCTTGGCATACCAAAGCCTCAGTAACCACCCAAGATCTCCTATGAACAATAGAAGTCAATGTGGTCACTCTATTAACTGTTTGAGGAACTGACAGTGTTCCAAAACTGCTTAATGTGTGTGACTGGAACGAGTGGTGCATGAGAAAGAGCATACCTTAGTGGGGATGCATTCAAATACGCCACCATTTGTGTGTATTGGGGAAACAGAGCATCATCAGCTTCAAGATAAGCAATCATGTTGTGTTGTGATCTGAACCCCAATGCCAATTCTGCTAAGTTAAACTTTGGTGCCATTGATGAAAGCTGTTAATTTTAAGTGTAGAAGATGAAGTTGATAAGAGAAAAGTGTTAGACAAGAATTATAGATACCCTGTTTAAAATAGGAGCCAAATTTATAGGAGAGAAAGAATGCATGTGATTGGCCCAAAAATAGGCAAAGATTTTCAAAAATCAATCATGAAAATATTTAAAAATTTATAAGTTATCTCATGCATTAAATGAAAGTAACAACTCCTAAAATTACGGCTTGAAAATATGTCAAAAAGTAACAACTGGGTAGGTCCCATTGAGTGTCAACGGTCAAAAATAACCTATCAACGCCCAACGGCTATAATCTTGTCAACGTTTGCCTAAAGCCATGTCAGCGTCCAATTTGGTCACAACAACGCTTGGAAAAATCTTGTCAGCGTCCAAAAATAAAAATATTTTAAAAAGTGAAAAATGACCTTAACAAGTAATTTATCCTAGAGAAGATAACCAAAAGCTGATAATTATCATAGGGCGGCAAGCACTGTCCAGTTATGCACACTTGCATAAGCAAGATAGACATAACAGTCCTCTAGTGTCCCTTGCTAACCAAAACTCTTAACAACAAAGTTACCTTATAAAATCCTTGTTACTCCCAGGTAAATCCCATATCAAAATCATTCCCAAGTCTCCCAACAGACCACAACCAATTCTAGGCCAAAAATGTCTTGGCAGCATGCTACAGTGCCTCATGATTTAGTAAAACTAACTCATACTCACCTGTGGACACAATCTAGATTGTGATAAGAGTATCATATGGATACCCAAACATCCTAAAGGTTTCTAAAACCTCCCCTTAAACTATGATACAAAAAGTTTGCTAAAATCATGCATGAACATAAAAAATTTATGTCAAGATAGGAGTGAAACATTCCAACCATCATCCATAAATAAAAACTTGTCCAAATGCTGCTCCATTGATCCATAAGCAACTCTGTATCCAATGGTATACTGCTAACACCATCTGCACATTTAGATTGAAAACCACAAAACTAACATTGTTGCTGACAACGCCCCGATAACACATGACAGCGTTGAGGGAAGCTTTGTCAGCGTTAGACAATTATATTGCTGACAACGTTGCAAAAACACTTATCAGTGTTCAAGCAACCTTTGTTAGTGTTAGAAAAATATAGTGGAAAATCTAAATCATCAATAAGACCAACAATAATAATGCATCATCCTGTACATACTTTTACAAAAAGAATCCAAAACACATATTATGTGAGATTAACCATTCCAATACTTATTACCAAGTATTGAAATCTCCCAGCATCAAAAGGTTTAGTTAATAAATCTGACACATTTTCCTCAGTGTCAACCCTATCTGGTTGTATTAAACCTTTCTCAAAGCAATCTCTTATAAAATGGTGTCTAATTTCTATGTGTTTAGTTTTAGAGTGATGTACAGGATTCTTAATGATGCATAAAGTACTATTATTGTCAACAAATATCTTATTATGCATGAAATTATACCCATAGTCCAACAGCTGGTTCTGAATCCACAACACTTGACCACAACATGCAGCTGCAGCCACATACTCTGCTTCAGTTGTAGAATTAGCCACCACTGTTTGTTTCTTGCATTGCCAAGATATTAACCTGCTCCCAAGAAACTGACATCCACCAGTTGTGGATTTCCTGTCAAATTTATCACCTCTATAATCACTATCTGAATATGCAATCAGCTCCAATGGTGAATCCTTTGGGTACCACAAACCAAGACTAGGGTAGCATCTTAGGTACCTAAAGATCCTCTTCACAGCATAAAGGTGACATTCTTTGGGAGTCACTTGATGGCGTGCACAAGCACACACAGCAAACATAATGTCAGGTCTGGAGGCAGTAAGATACATCAAGGATCCAATCATGGATCTATAGTGCCTGACATCAACATCTTTCCCATCTCCAATCTTTCCCCAAGGGTGTTCTCTATCCATAGGAGTAGTAGCCCTCTTTTCATGTGGAGAAAAGCCAAACTTCTTCAAGATCTCAGCAACATATTTGTCCTGGGAGATCAAGATACCATCCTCTTTCTGCTGAACTTGTAAACCTAGAAAGAAGTTCATCTCCCCCATAGCACTCATCTTGAATTTGTCTGTCATAAGCTTGGAGAAATCCTCACTCATCTTTCGATCAGTAGACCCAAAAATGATATCATCAACATAGACCTGCACAGGCAACACATCCTTGCCTTTCTTCTTTGTAAATAGTGTCTGATCTATGGTGCCCCTCTTGAATCCATTGTCCACCAAATAGGTAGACAAAGTACCATACCATGCTCTAGGGGCTTGATGAAGGCCGTACATAGCCTTTTTGACTCTATACACTTTATCTGGATGCTCTGGATCCTCAAAACCAGGAGGTTGCATTACATAAACTTCCTCAACAATGGTGCCATAGAGAAAAGCACTCTTGACATCCATTTGATAGACTGTGAAGCCCATGCAAGAGGCATAGGCTAGAAAAATCCTAATAGCTTCAATCCTTGCAACTGGTGCAAAGACCTCCTCATAGTCTATCCCCTCCTCTTGTGTATAACCTTGAGCCACTAACCTTGCCTTGTTTCTGACCACAATGCGTCTTTCATCTCTTTTGTTCCTAAGAACCCATCTTGTCCCTATATGTCTGACATATCTAGGACAATCAACCAGCTCCCAAACATCCTGAATTGCAAATTGGTGAAGCTCATCCTGCATTGCTTCCACCCAACTTGGTTCTTTGAGAGCATCAAATATCTTCTTGGGTTCTTCTTGTGACAGAAAACATGCAAACAAACATGCTTGCACAAGAGGGGTATCAACATTCTTGTGTATATTAGCAATAAACCCACCACGACCTTGATGAGATCTTCTAGTCTGAACTGGAGTCATAATATCACCAATGATCTGAGATGTGGGGTGATTCTTCATTGTGGAAGTGAGAACCCCTCCTTCAAAAAGTCTGGTGTCCTCAAACTTACGCTCCATGTTGCCAATATCTTCTTCATCAGACTCTCTTTGATCAATGTGAACTTCTTCAAGAATATTAGAAGGTCCACCTTGTTCAAAACTAGAAGAGAAAAGATGCCCATAAGTGTTGTCAATGTCTGAATCTTGGTTGTCAGCGTCTGGGCTAACAGCGCTTGAAATGTTGTTGTCAACGTCTGATCCATCAACGTCTGAATTGGTCTTGTCAGCGCCTGAAGAACCATGCATGTTTGTATCTGGTGGTATTTGGAAACCACCATTATCTTGTCCAGCAGCAGCAGCAGCAGCAAAAGCATCTGTCCAAATGGGAATTGTGACATATTCTAATGTAGGAGATGCCTTTTCTGCTTGTGATCCAACCTTCTCATGAACCTGTGTACCTGAAACATTAACAACTTGTTCCTCCACAACATTTGAAGTTACCTTCACAATGTCTGGATTAGTGACAGGCATATAATTTAAAGTTCTAGATAAGGGTTCCAAATCAAACAACCAATTAGGACCACTTTCAGGATCACTAGGTTTATTCTCTAAGAACCTAACATGTACTCTCTCAACTATACATTTGTCCTCTTTAAGATAAACCCTATAACCCTTGCTCTGGACTGAATACCCCATGAAATAGCCCTCATCACCTTTTGCATTAAATTTCCCTAAGGCATCACTAGTATCTAGCACTATTACATGACAACCAAAATGTCTGAGAAAACCAATATTAGGTTTTCTATCCCAAAGTAACTCATAAGGTGTTTTGTTCTGAATTTTGTTAACCAATGCTCTATTTTGCACATAGCATGCTGTATTAACAGCCTCAGCCCAAAAGGCTATTGGAAAGTGAGCATCAGCCAACATTGTTCTGGCTGCTTCAATTAGGGTTCTATTTTTCCTCTCAGTAACCCCATTTTGTTGTGGGGTTCTAGCAATACTAAATTGCCTAGTAATTCCTTTCCTGGCACAGAAATCATCTAGCTTCTTGTTCCTAAATTCTCCACCATTATCACTCCTAAGCATTTTAACCTCATTGCCAGACCTCTTCTCAATCTGAGTGATAAAATCAATAAGAACATCAGCTGTGTCACTCTTCATAGCTAAAAAGAATGTCCAAGTAAATCTAGAGAAGTCATCTGTGACAATAAAGCAATATGACTTACCATTCAAACTTTCTATATTAGTTGGACCAAAGAGGTCCATGTGAAGCATATGAAGAGGTCTGGAACTAGTATGCACCTGTTTGGACTTGAATGAGACCTTGTGCTGCTTGCCTTTAAGACATGCAACACAAGAGTGGTCATTGTGGAAGGCCTTCTCAGGCAAACCATCAACTAAACCAAGCCTCACAAGTCTATTTATATTTTTAAAATTTATGTGCCCTAGTCTCCTGTGCCACAAATTACTCTCATCTACTGAGGCCTTAGCATAAAAACAAGACATATTTGTATTCATTTTAATCCCATTTAAATTCATATTATATATGTCCTTATGCCTAGGTATTCTATACTCAATATATTTCTCATCAGGGATCTTAAAATCCTTGCTTAACACCAAACACTCAGTATCAGTAAAAAGAACCTTATTTTTGTTATCACAAACTTGTGATACACTAAACAGGTTGTAATCAAGTTCTTTTACCAGGAAGACGTTCTCAAAACGCAGATTATTCGTCAGAAGGGTTCCTTTGCCTGTGATAGTTCCATATCCACCTCCAAAGTATACCTTATCACCATCTTTAATAGGAGTGAAGTTCGTCAGATAGTCTTCCTTCCCTGTCATGTGCCTTGAGCATCCACTATCCCCATATCCATAATCATTGATCTGTCTTTGAATGCCCTGCACATAAAGAAAACAAATTAGTTTTCTTTGGGAACCCAAGTCTCAAAAGACTTGGATTCATCTGGTTGTTCAATAAGAACAGACTTAGTTCCCACAACAACCCCATTCTCATCCTTTTTAGGATGAAATACCCAGTTAACCCCAATAGGTTTTGTAATGACCTTTGAAATGTAATTAAATCTATTGCAAGTCATTGAAATCCCATTATCATTAGGGTTTTGATCTTTCTTGGGTCTCCATGTTAAGCTTGAAGAAGCTTTAGACCCCTTACCTTGTGGCTGCAAATATTTAGGTCTGGTCACGTTTCTGTCAGCGTTAGAATTTGTCATGTCAATGCTGAAATTACCCTTGCAGCGTTGAATCTAGGGTTTGCTACAGAAACCCATTGCCTATTTGACCAGGTGTTTGTCTTTTGAAATGGTCTTTGTCCATGAGTGTTAGACCTTCTAGAAAAGAATGGTGCAGGTCTAATCACTTGTGGACTTTGCTGCACACAAGATTTGGGTCTGACAACGTTTGACTTTCTAACAACGTTGACTTTCTTCCTGTCAGCGCTGAATTTGTTCCTGTCAGCGCTGGCTTTGGGAGCGTTGACACACTTGTATGCCAAATGTGAAAAGCTACCACAAGTGTAACAGGCTTTCTTAGACACAACCTTAGGTCTAGAAGAGAAGAAACCTGTTCCATGATTGCTAACTTGGCTCTTGGGTGACCTATTATTCCTATACATCTCTGCATATTTAATGGTAGGTCTTCTAACAGTGTTTGAGCCTAGGTCAACAGCTTTACCAGTGATTGGGTGAGTAACCTTAATGGGTGGTGATTCATTGGGACTTTCACATAACAAACCTCCCTTAACAAATAAAGTAGGGTTAGCTTTCTTCCACTCATTTAGGTCAGTCAATTTTTGTTGATACTCTTCCACTAGAGTGACAACTCTTGGTGGAGGAATGAATTCCTCTTCTTGGCATTCTGGTATACCAGTCCAAGACAAGTCCTTTCTAAGGACACCATAAAAGTCACCAGCTGGTGGTGGAACCAGAGAGTAATCATTCATCCCAATCCCAGTCATGTCCTTAGGATCCCTTTGTTTAGCTACACAGTCTCCTAGGGTTTGGGTGGCTCTATCAAATCTTTGAACTTTGAGGTCAACATTATCTTTATTCTTAATGGCCTCATCTAACTTAGCCTGTAATTCACTATTAACCTTTTTCATGATGTTTCTAACATCCATACTACCCTCTAGCTCATGTTTTAAGATATTGATCTTATCTTTTAAGTCAAATTCCATTTTCTTGTATTCAGAGACGGTTTTCTCAGTTTCAGTAAGAGCTAGTTGGTAATTAGACAATTTACACCTTTCAGTACTCATATCATCTTTTAGTTTTAACACCTCTTTGTTAAGTCTTTCAGTGTTTAACCTACAACCTTTGCTACAAAAAGCATCATCATATACCTCATTATCAGATGAAGAGGAGGAGTGTGCCATGAGAGCATATTCAACATGCTTTTCTTCTTCAATATCAGCAACCAAAGCTTTATCCTCTTCAGCATTCTTAGCCAGATAGCTCCAATCCCATCCTGTACCATCAATTCCTTGAACTGCAACCATGGCTTTGGAATCCTGAGCTTTAACAACCTGACCTGAGGGTTTACCAGCATCATATCTTCTAGGAGATCTGCATTCCCTCGTGAAGTGCCCCATACGATGACAGTTGTAGCATTCAGCTTTGGATTTATCAAATCCAGCTGTGTCTTTAGCATTGAAGGTCATCTTCTTTTTAAACCTTTTGTTCCACCTATTTTCTCTTATACTAGCAAGAGCCATGTTCCACTTGATGTCCATCTCTTCCAAGTGCTCATCACTTATCTGCTCAAGGTCCTCATATGTAATCACTGAACCATTGGGCAAAGAAGCAATCTAAGCACAAACAGTATCCAAATCCAAACCAGCAGGTTTAACTCTTGGGGAGTCATTCTTGAATGTGTCAGCGTCTGAAAAGGAGACGTTGACAGGACTTGTTCCAGCGCTGACATATGATGATCCAGTAACTGGATGCATATAAGAGTCCTTCTGATTGAATTGACCTTCACTATGAGAGAAGAAGGCCATGTTGCTGGTGGTAGATTTGCTTCCATGCTCTGAAAGAGTTTCATCTTCCAACAGTCTTAGTTTGTTGTAGATGTCATCAAACGAGGAGCTCTTGTAAGTATTGTTGGCAAGAATAGATCTTGCCTCAATCTTCCATGCCTCACCAAGACTTTTAAGAAAGGTAGTATTGGTGTCAACATCACCAACTTGTGTCCCCATGAAGGACAACTTACTTGTGATGTCAAGCAATCTGCTTCTCACACTACTCAGTTTCTCATTGGGTTGAGCTTTGAAGATAGCATAATCATGCAGAAGTTGCTTTTTCTTTTCTTCCTTAGTGTCTGCATTGCCACCATATGCAACTTCAAGAGCTTCCCAAAGATCCTTAGCAGATTCATAGCCTCTATATTTATGCTGATTTTCTTGTCCCAAAGAGACTTTCAGAATATTTAGGGCTTTCATGTCAACCCTTTTCTTTGCAATATCATCAGCAGCTACAGCTCTACCATCTCCAGGTTTTTCTTTCTTATCCTCTTCAGGGTATCCTTCAACAGCTGTTCTTTGACTAATGGCATCAAGAATCTTTTGAGCCTTATTGAATGTGTTTCCATATTCAATAATCTCCCAGAGTGTATAGTCATAGATCCCCAGATATTGTTCAAAGTTGAACTTCCATAAGTCAAAGTTGGTTGCATCAAGCATGGGAATCTTGATGTTTGGTAAGGGTGAGGAGGAGGAGGTTATTGCTTCAGACATGATGTTGTTAGGGTTTCTGAGAAAATTAGGGTTTTGGTGTTTTTAGGGTTCTGGTGTTCTTAAAAGATCAAAAGTTCCTCAACAGGCTCTGATACCACTTGTTGATCCCAAACTTAGATCGATTAGCTTTGTGTATACGAGATTAGATCAAGTAATACACGTAGAGAAACCTTTGTATATGCTTTATGAATCTAAGTGTTATGCGGAATTTAACACTTAAACAAGAACACACAAGATGTAAACAAACTTTCACTTTGATTATGAATGTCGAACTTGCTTACAATGAAAGATGTTTACGAATGAAAACTTATATGAAACTTAATATAAACATTAACCTAAAGGCCTTCTTTTATAGACATAAGAAGCCTTGTACAATAATCTACGTATCAGCTATTCTAGGTAAAGATAAATATAGAAAATACATTGTCGTTTCTATCCTTACTAGAAGTATTCTAGAATATAATAAACGTGTAGATTATATCTTCCATCAGTGCTTGTCTTCAATGTGTCAACGCTTGACTTTAACTTGTCAACGCTTGAGCTGTCAGCACTTGTTTTGTTCTTGTCAACGCTTGATTTGTTCTTGTCAGCGCTCAAGTGATCTGGCCTTAATTTATTCCCAACAGGCCATGCAATGGAATCATCAAAATGAGTGAGATATGATCAAAACAAAATTAGTATACCAATCTGAATAGTCTGTATTGTAGGGACTGTTAAGGATACTTACACATGGATTGAGCAGTAGCTATAACTAACTTATTTGTAGAACCTAATGTGAAGTTTACGCCATCCAGAAATGAGCTTCTATATCCTTATAGAACTCAAGATATGATAAAAATGGTGAAGATGAAACTAAAAATCAGATTTTGAAAAATTAAAGTTTAATAGTATTATATAAGCACTCAAAATAATATAGTATAAAATTTGAAATTAAAACCCACTAACTTATATATTTCATTTATATAAATATGTATAAGGTTAAATAAATAGACATTTTATAAAAATGGTAGTTTGGTAAAGTTTTATAAGTTATAAAAACTATCAACATGATTTTTACTTCTTTTCGGCTATTACCGTAAAATTAACGTTTTTCGCCAATTAAAACTTAGACGATCGGAACCGTCTAATGTAAACTTTTTAAAAGTCATATACGGATATATAAGTACCTAATACAAGTAAAAACCAATAAAACCCGAACTATAACATACGGACATTAACGGGCTAAGTTAGCATTATTGGACTATTAATCCAACTAAATGGCTAAACACTTATAAATTTACTTATTGGGCTTAACCCACTTGGCCCTAACATGTAAAGTATAATACTGATAATAAAAGTATAAAATGTATTAATACAAGTTAATGGACTTATAATAGGCTTATTGGACCTAAAACATGTAAATAGGTAAAACTAGCAAACTAGTATAAGAGTTACCAATACATAAACACTAAAATGAGTAAATAAGAATATATAAAATCACTTGATCATCATCATATGTATAAAATCATCATATGTATACTTGTTATTTTTATAAATTCATTGGACAAGAGTCTAAGACCGATTATTATTTATATAGGTTTCTGTGACCGAAGCACGCCCGTAGCCGATAATCCGCCTTTCATTATCAACGTGAGTTCATAGCCTCGCACTCTTTTAAATGTTTTATAAAATGATTTGTAAACCCGTGAGGGAGATAACATGCTAGTTTTTGATAAAATAGAACACAAGTAGTCCCGGTGGTATGCTTAATGATATGGACCCGAATGATGCGATGACCCAATTAAAGAGATAAAAAGGATTATTAGTAGTTAGGTTATGTCACTCAAAGTCCCATTAGCATGAATTGTGAACTACCGGGATTTAATAGACGGTTATGCATATGATAGTACTATTTGGGGACGATCACCCCAGTTCACGCCTTGACGGTTGATCCCCGGCGTACCACAGTGATTGGTAAGCGAATTTATGTATGAGAAGATTTACATAGCGTGATTTTTGTGACGACACGCTAACTTAGATGGGAAAAATGTTTGTCGGGTTCGCGGCCCGTTGTTTGTGATAGTAAGGTAACAATGTCATGCGGCAAATAATAATCCAATGTAATCTAAATATCTGACATGATACGATGCTAATAACGATGATAATATTACCTATAATGGTAATATTGAGGCTACGGTCTCATGGACGGTTTAAGATATATGCTTTGATTTATATATTTCCTGACTAGCAATACGAGGAATTACTTCTGATATTATACTTGTGTTCTGATTTCAACGATTGTTTTATATAACGGTTTTATTAAACTCTATGAATTCACTCGGCATTCGCTGATATATTTTTGCATGTTTTTATCTCAGGTGCTTGAAGGTAATTCGGATGGAGATAGACTCTGATGGCCCACATAATAATAATAAAATGTTCATTCGATCTATGTTTTGTAAACTTAATGACCTGTATAATTTGGGACATATTGTACACTTGAAACTTTTTATCGAATGAATGTATGTTAAACCTTGTACAACCATTTTTATGTGTTGTCTATGATTGAATTTATTGTGCTATCCCGTAACACTCTAAAAGACTCTTCCGCTGTACCGATACGAAATTTGAGAGTGTTACATTTTGTGTCTTATTTGAGTATCAATTTCTGTCAACTTGATCTAGCATACTAGTTTTCTTGAGTATCAATTTATAGTTATAGGGTAATTATAATTTCATATAAGGGTTTATTATTCTGGAAAAAAGGTTTTTCAGATATGGGTTTGTTATTCCGAAGAAGTGATTATTCCGAAAAACGGATAATTCCGAAAAAGTATCTTATTCCGAAGAACACCATTTTTTCTGAAATCTTCCCTTTATCTGAAAAAGTGATTATTCCGAAGAAGTGATATTTCCGAAAAAACATTCATTCCGAAGAAACGTTTATTCCGAAGAAGGTATGATTTTCTAAAATTTTTAATTTCTCCGAAAACATCAATTTCTCTGAAAACATCAAATTTTCCGAAGAAGCTCAAATCTCTGAAAACATTCATTATTCCGAAGAAAGATAATTTCTCTGAAAATATTAAATATCCGAAGATACAAAACCCACAACAGACTCTTTCGACTCAACTAAACATACTTGAAAGATCTCACAACAGACTCGACTAAACAACCACCACAGACTCGAACTCAGACCCTTTACTGAACATACTTGACTCACAACCAAAAACTCTTTCGACTCATCTCAACCATACAAAACCCAAGTCTCGACTCATTCAAACATAACGGGAAACAACCAGTCTCAAACAGAACTCTCGACAACACAAAAAGACTCAAGACTCGAACACCAAAAACTTACCCAACAACCAACACTCAACTGACTGAATCAAGAAACCAACAGTTGACCACACCAACCCAGACTCGACTTGACTCACTCACCCTTAATCTTGACTTCAAAAACCCACAGACCCACGCACAACCGAAACCAACACCCACCCCCACTCAACCTCATCACACGACTCACACAAACACAAGATCTCAGTCAAATCATAACTATCCTCGATCAAGACTCAAATACACAATTAAACAGTTAGAAAACCTACTCGAGACCCATTTTTTGATCTTGATGCTTAGATTGTTGCACATCTTCTTCGTGGGATTTGGTTATCTTCATGGGATTTAGTTGATTGGGATATATTAACAGTGGTGATCTGTTAATGATTTTGGTTTGAGGTGAGGTGTTGTGGGTGTTCATCAGATTTGTGTTGTGGGAGAGAGATAGGTTGCGTGTTTTTGAGAGAAAATATAGAAGAAAGAGACGAGTTTTTTTTAGAGAGGTTGTATCTGCTTTTGGGTTTTGTATTAAGTCAAAGGAGGAGTAAATAATGGGGCGGAGGTTACGAAGATATACAAGCCACGTGGTTCACTACTGATTACACGTTTGTGGTCTTCACGTGGTTCTCTACTCGAAACGTTTGTTTACACGTTTGGTGGAGTTTTAATTTTATTTTTATTTTTCTTTACACGTTTGTGTATACATTTGTTTGGGGATAGTGAGTTTGAGCCTAAACTGGGATTGGGCTTACTTTTGTAAAATTGTTTGGGCTAAATGTTATTTTTAATCCAAAAATAAGATTTTATTCGAATTTTCAGTTGGTTTGCTGATCGTTTACTCATTTCACGAAAGTATATAGTGGGTCGAGTATTGTTTGCAATCGTATTTAGGATTCGGGATGATCAATTCAAATTTCTTAATGTTGCAAAATTAATCTGGTTGGTTTAATTTGTTGACGGGCTTTATTTTTAGAGTAAGCCGAATTTTACTGGGTCTCCGGTTTATTTTATCAACCTTTGAGCCGATAAAAATTATTGAGCCGAGCGAAAGATATTTTTTCAATCAAAGATCCAAGAATTTGTCATCGCATTTTCAATGGATTTTTTGACTTCGACATCGAACGAGGGAGAATTGCATCTTTTGCAAGACGAAGCTAGAGAAAGGGGTATAATTTCATGTCGACTACTTCAGTCACATCTTATGACCATTGCATGGGTTCAAGGAGGAAGCGAATTTGTGACACTCTTTGGTCAAAATCATTATACATTCATCGATTCACTATTCCTCAACTTGCACCAACTTGTTGATCAACTTCAAAATGAAGACTTTAATCACTCTGCATCGGCACTTGCTTATAAGGCTCTTGTGACACAACTTACGCCTTTCCTCCAATTCAATATCATCACGTCTGACAATTCAGGGACATGCCGGTCATTTCTTCAATACACACATAATGAAGTTAAAGACTTCTGTGATACAATGTTGAAATTTATGACATCGGTTTTGTAACACCCCCAAATTTATACAACTCAGTACAGCGGAAGACTCGTTGGTGTTACGGGATAGCACATTACTCACATCATAGACAACGCATAAAAAAAATCGCGTCGTTTATTAATAAAGCATTTCCATTCATAAATATCAAAGTTATATCGGTCCCAAGTCATTATATTTAATACAGGTTTTACAAAGCATTTGAATGGAAATAAGTATTTAGGTGCGGGCCATGAATTCTTGTTGTCTTCCCGAGAATTACCTTCAAGTACCTGAGATAAAACATGTTAAAAGAAAATGTCAGCGATAACGCCGAGTGAATTCATAGAGTTTAATTTCCATCAATATAATATCATTATAAAATTATTACTGAAAATCATTTTGTACAAATCATTTTAATAGTCCATAAAATAGCCAAAGTCATTTTATACAAATCTTCATCAAAATCATAATATAGGCATTTGCCTTAAAAATCATTATACGAACCATTGTCGTTAAAAACATCATACAATACGTTTTGCAACGTTGTATAGATTAAATAAAAACCGTTATATGAATATGGTTATGAAAATCAAAACACGAACATAATATCAATAGTATGACCCTGTATTGCTAGTCCGGCAATACATCGTAATTCGGTGCGTCTAGTAGTATTTCGTTAGTTTTGGATTATTATAAGCCGTATGACATTGTTACCTTACTAAACCAACAACGGGTAGCTAACCCGATAGTAAATTTGCCCATCTAAAGTAGCGTGTCGTCACAAAGGTCACGCTATGGAAATCTTCTCATACATAAATTCGCTTACCAATCAATGTGGCACGACGGGGATCAACCGTCAAGGCGCGAACTGGGGTGATCGTCCCCAAATAGTACTATTATATGCATAAGCGTCTACCAACTCCCGGTAGTTCACAATTCATGCTAATGGGACTTTTAGTGACATAACCTAACTTTAATAATCCATTTGATTTCATCTATCGGGTCCTTTAATCATTTATCAGGTCATACATTCGGGTCATACAATCATTCGGGTCCAAATCAATAAACAAACAATCGGGACAAATGGTGTCCTATTTTATAAAAACTAACATGTTATCTCCCTCGCGGGTTTATAAAACATTTATAAAAACATTTAAAAGAGTGCGAGGCTATGAACTCACGTTGATGTGGGAAGGCGGGTTATCGGCAATTTGGACGTACGGTACGTGCTTCAATCACGGAAACCTAGACAAATAATACTCGTCTTAGACTCATGTCCAATGACTTTATAAAAATAACAATTATGTATACATATGATGATTATATATATATGATGATCAAGTGGGTTTACATATTCTCATTAACTCGTTTTAGTGTTTACGTATTGGTATCTTTTTACTAGTTCACTAGTTTTACCTATTTACGTGTTTTAAGTCCAATAAACTTATTATAAGTTCTTTAACTTGTATCAATCCATGTTATACTTATATTATAAGTATCTACACTTTACAAGTTGGGCCTAAATGGGTTAAGCCCAATAATAAGTTTATAAGTGTTTTAGTCCATTTTTGTTGTATTATTAGTCCAATAATGTTAATTTAGTCCGTTAATGTCTGTATGTCTTATAGTTCGGGTTTTATCGGTTTTTACTTGTTATACATGTTTATATATCAGTATATAAGTTTTATAAAGTTTACATTAGACGGGTCCAACCATCTAAGTTTTATTTAACAAAAACGTTAATTTTACGGTATTAGCCGAAAAAGTCGTAAAAATCGGGTGTTTATAGTTTTATAACTTATAAGTGTTATTCCACTACCATTTTTATAATTTATACACTTATTCCAACTTTTACATATTTATATAAATAGAATCCATAAGTTAGTGGGTTTTAATTTATATTTTATACTATTAAATTTTGAGTGCTTATATAATAGTATTATTCTTTAATTTCCAAAATCTGATTTTTATCTTCACTTTCACCAAAACTGCCATATCTAGAGTTCTATATGGAGATAGAAGCTCAAATATTTATCACATAAACTACATGATATGTGCTACATTTAACTCTTGTATAGCTACTGTTGAATCATCTTCTAAGTATTTTCTGAAAATCGTCCAAAACAGTGAACTCAGATTTGTATCTTAAACTTGTTTTGATCATATCTCACTCATTACAATGATTCCATTGCATGGCCAACTCTCACATGTGTACAAGACCCATAGCTTAATGTAATCAATTCTACTTCATCATTTTATCAGTTCATGACCTGTTTCATTACTGTTTTATACAGCCAACATTTTTAAACAAGATTTTACCCTTGTTTCTTATAGTTTTTCACCTTTTCAAGTATGTTTATCAACACCAAATCCCCACATAACATTTTTATCATCATATAATCATCATATACATATACAATAGGAAATAAAATACATGTTTACATAATCAAAATAACAAGAAGATGAGGAGGACAATCTTTATACCACCAAGTTGATGAAAAGATGGGATTGATGATGAACAAGACTTGGTTTTGGGTAACCAATCTTATGAAGATATCAAAACCACTTCTAGCATCACCAAATATTTGTAGACTCCTTGAGAAATCAGCCCTTGATCTTCATGAAATCTCCTCCTTGGATGTTAAAATCACCACCAATCAATAGAGCTTCAAAAGGGTTTCATCATATGTATGAATAACATATGATTCTATGGTTAAATTTGATCAAATTAGGGTGTTTAGTGGTGGTGGTACACGAAATTATAGTGAGAGAGAGAGAGGGAGGAGAGAATAAGAGTGGTATTGCATGTGAGGGAAAATGTGTGAATGGTTTTGGCTAGATAGTTTTTGTTATGTGGTAGCTTAAAGGTTAAGCTTGATACAAGTGTACAAGCTTCCTTGTGAAGCTTTGACAACACATGGGTATGTGGCATGCTTGGGCCATCCCATATTAGTGGGGTGGGATAAACTTGTTTTGTCCCATCCCGCTAATTTACGGGTATTCCTCGATTCTAGTTTCCTCGATTTGCGTGCCCTTGGGTCGTTTTACGAAAAACGTTTTTATAAATTATGAATCAACGGCACAAAACGAATCTAATAAAAATTGTCTCATCAAAAACGGAGTTTAAAAACGTAAATACGTAATCCTAAGGTTTCTGGTTTAGTCGTAAAGGACGTTAAATTAAAATCGTAAGTCCTAATCTCTTCTCGTAAATTTGTGAGTTTATGAAGCAACACAAATTTAAAATTCCAAAATAATATTCACGGATAAATTTATTTTCTGAAATGTCGGACTGTCACCTAAACGGTGTATGTAAACGTGAGCACGTAACGTAGAATCCTTCGGTTTAAACGTAGTCGATGCTACTTCAAGACGTAAATCAAAATTTCTTCCCAAAAATAAGTGAGTTCATAAAATAATATTTTCAAATAAGATTTGAGAATAAAATATCAATCATAAATTGACGGATTGTCACAGCATTTACCCCTAAACAGGATCTTTGTCCTCAAAGATCATCTTACTACTCGCTTCTTATTGAGTTAAAGCCATGTGGATATTTCCTCCACACTCGGTCTTTTCTCACAAGTGTAATTCATTACAATATGCGAGTTTCATCAAACATGACTACAGGAATAAGATCAGGCTTAATGTTGACTTACTTTCTCTATCCATGATGTTCACGGGTTTTTGATGAATGCAAATTTTCGCCGATCTAAGCTCTACTAAGAATAATCAGATTCTCACTTGATAGATATTCCATCAAGTTTGATATACGAAACATAATTCACGCAGTCTTTGAAGTCCTAGGGTAGATCCAGCTTATATGCCTTTCAAACCAAACTTTTACATCATCTCAATGGTCCCATACAACGGGGACTTATATCCCATGATTTGTCAGATCATGAATTCATTTTTCCAAGGTTAAAAATTGTGGCATAACTTCGCTACCCATTTGGCACTTCAAGATCTACATTTCATATTCACATAACCTCCTGCCCACTATCGGCAGTTAATAATCAGATCCTAATTTCAACAATCATTTCAGATCTCGCGGGTCGGGTATTTTATAAGGATAGGTTCGCCATCATAGGAAACCTTAACCTAAAAGACATATCCAACTCACAATGGGTGTATGTCGGATGTCTTCATCTCAACTCTTGCTTACAGATGCTCTAATATTTAGATCCTAACAAGATTCGATCTCAATCCTAACACGATGATTATCAATGATAATCCTTCCAAAGGAAAACGATTATACGGTCTATTACCAAAGGTCATTCATTCAAACATAAAACAGCGCTTATATTACTTTGTATCGTTACGTTACCTCGTCCCTTCAATTTGGGGTGGTACATAGCACTCTCATCAAGGTTCGTTCTCAATGATTTCTGAGCAAATCTCTAGAAATTCAATGCGAAGCGAGGATCTTGATATAGATGATCGATACAGGCACACTATTTTTACATAACTCTCTTGCATTTATCATTAACGGGAATGATATTAGCAGATTTGGTCAGTCTATCGATGATGACCCAAATCGAATCAAATTCAGATGATGACCTTTGCAATAGCTAGACGTTAACTAATGTATGAGGCGATGTCTGCCTTCATAATTACCATTAGTACCACTTCTTCAGACAAAGATACTTTTAGTCAGAAATGACATAAATATAATACTTATACTTACAAGATTCCAACATAACTATATCTCACAATCCTCCATATTTAGACAATCACAATTGGTCTTTTATACATCTAACACCATCGGCTTCTAAATTTTAATGGTTCACATTAGCCACGAACCCCTTTTTATTATCTATATTATCCTTTTTACAAACATTGTTTATTTTTATATCGTTCGGCAATTTATTTTGCACCTTCATTATTAAGGAACATGTCCTAACTGGTTCTTTATCTTTTCTACATAATGCGTCGGTATCTATATTCACTTCTCATGATGATGTAATTATCATGTCCACAATTCACTCAGATATTCTTTCTATATTATGCGTCAGTAATTACGTTCACCTTTCTTCATATTTTCTAAGTTTCAGTTTCGTCTCATCTATCATTTTTATCAGTTTTTCTCAATCCGACGTTTTAAGCGTCGATAAGTATTACAAGTAATTAAAGGTTAGATATTTAAATTTTTATGAAACGTAAACGTGAAATTTTAAATTTCCTAGTTCGACCAATTATATAAGATGTTCAAAAGAAATTTGAATTTAATTAACAAGATTTTTGTTGATTTATCGAAAATGATTATTAAGATTCGTAAATGTTCGAAAAATCTTTGGTTACACTTTGGTCAAAATTTTCTTAGTTAAAAAGCAAAAATTGTGGTTTCAAATTTCAGGTTATGGTTTAAATGTTTTTACTCAATCCTTCTTAAGTTATCTTGAGGTATACACAAACATTTACCCCTAAACAGAAATTTAGTTAAATGGTTTGTGTATAAGGGAATAATCCCTTAAAAATCACATGTTAAAACATTTGTCAAAATATATTTGCACTTTCTTTTTAGTATAACTCAAACTCTTAAATGACTTCTAAATTTTAGAGAGTCAATTTATATTCCATTATCTATTAATCACACGGTTAAATCATGTAAATGATTAAGTCTTAAATCTCATGTTAAATATTCAAGATACAGGTTTTAATTGTTCGGCCAATAATAAGTTTATAAGTGTTTTAGTCCATTTTGTTGTATTATTAGTCCAATAATGTTAATTTAGTCCGTTAATGTCCGTATGTCCTATAGTTCGGGTTTTATCGGTTTTTACTTGTTATACATGTTTATATATCAGTATATAAGTTTTATAAAGTTTACATTAGACGGGTCCAACCATCTAAGTTTTATTTAACAAAAACGTTAATTTTACGGTATTAGCCGAAAAAGTCGTAAAAATCGTGTTTATAGTTTTATAACTTATAAGTGTTATTCCACTACTATTTTTATAATTTATACACTTATTCCAACTTTTACATATTTATATAAATAGAATCCATAAGTTAGTGGGTTTTAATTTATATTTTATACTATTAAATTTTGAGTGCTTATATGATAGTATTATTCTTTAATTTCCAAAATCTGATTTTTATCTTCACTTTCACCAAAACTGCCATATCTAGAGTTCTATATGGAGATAGAAGCTCAAATTTTTATCACATAAACTATATGATATGTGCTACATTTAACTCTTCTATAGATACTGTTGAATCATCTTCTAAGTATTTTCTAAAAATCGTCCAAAACAGTGAACTCAGATTTGTATCTTAAACTTGTTTTGATCATATCTCACTCATTACAATGATTCCATTGCATGGACAACTCTCACATGTGTACAAGACCCATAGATTACTGTAAATCAATTCTACTTCATCATTTTATCAGTTCATGACCTGTTTCTTTACTGTTTTATACAGCCAACATTTTTAAACAAGATTTTACCCTTGTTTCTTATAGTTTTTTCACCTTTTCAAGTATGTTTATCAACACCAAATCCCCACATAACATTTTTATCATCATATAATCATCATATACATATACAATAGGAAATAAAATACATGTTTACATAATCAAAATAACAAGAATATGAGGAGGACAATCTTTATACCACCAAGTTGATGAAAAGATGGGATTGATGATGAACAAGACTTGGTTTTGGGTAACCAATCTTATGAAGATATCAACACCACTTCTAGGATCACCAAATATTTGTAGACTCCTTGAGAAATCAGCCCTTGATCTTCATGAAATCTCCTCCTTGGATGTTAAAATCACCACCAATCAATAGAGCTTCAAAAGGGCTTCATCATATGTATGAATAACATATGATTCTATGGTTAAATTTGATCAAATTAGGGTGTTTAGTGGTGGTGGTACACGAAATTATAGTAAGAGAGAGAGGGAGGAGAGAATAAGAGTGGTATTGCATGTGAGGGAAAATGTGTGAATGGTTTTGGCTAGATAGTTTTTGTTATGTGGTAGCTTAAAGGTTAAGCTTGATACAAGTGTACAAGCTTCCTTGTGAAGCTTTGACAACACATGGGTATGTGGCATGCTTGGGCCATCCCATATTAGTGGGGTGGGATAAACTTGTTTTGTCCCATCCCGCTAATTTACGGGTATTCCTCGATTCTAGTTTCCTCGATTTACGTGCCCTTGGGTCGTTTTACGAAAAACGTTTTTATAAATTATGAATCAACGGCACAAAACGAATCTAATAAAAATTGTCTCATCAAAAACGGAGTTTGAAAACGTAAATACGTAATCCTAAGGTTTCCGGTTTAGTCGTAAAGGACGTTAAATTAAAATCGTAAGTCCTAATCTCTTCTCGTAAATTTGTGAGTTTATGAAGCAACACAAATTTAAAATTCCAAAATAATATTCACGGATAAATTTATTTTCTGAAATGTCGGACTGTCACCTAAACGGTGTATGTAAACGTGAGCACGTAACGTAGAATCCTCCGGTTTAAACGTAGTCGATGCTACTTCAAGACGTAAATCCAAATCTTCCCAAAAATAAGTGAGTTCATAAAATAATATTTTCAAATAATATTTGAGAATAAAATATCAATCATAAATTGACGGATTGTCACAGGTTTCGTCTTCGATTTATGAAAGATCCAGACTTCAGCAAGCGTATGATAATGGAGTGCAAGAATCTATGATGCAGATGCAAGAGGAGAATGGTCATACGGCTGACAATTTGGCGCCTAACGATGGCAAGAGCACGGAATCAGGACGACAACATGATACCAGTGGCACGTAAGGGAATGTTCACGAGATCTCTTTTGATGACACCTTACCCGTTTATGACGAAGAGCCTGTGAACATGGTATAATGTAATGTTTTTTATGATGTATATGCTGATGAAATGCCGCATATTGAGCATTTTGAACCTAATTATGACAAACATGTGATGGAAAAGAGTGATAGAAATACTACATCTGATCCATCCGATGTGAGTCATCATGGGGGAGAAAGTGTTCAAAATGCTAAACATCATGATAATTTTCCTATAACTGCTTCTTTGACTGCTTCTGATTCCAAGATTAGAGAGCTAGAAACGATTGTAGCTCAACAATCAAAAGATCTTGAGGATGCCAAATTAGAATTTTTCCAAGAAAACGGACAAATTTGAAACATATTTTGAAAAACTTGAAAAGTCAAACGTTGTTCTTGAAAGAAAATTGGATCAAAAAGTTTTAGATTCTAAAGCTGAAAAGAATAATCTTTTGAAACAAATTCAACTGCTTGAATCTAAGTTGGCATTCCAAGATAGATTGCTCAAAGAGAATGAGACTTTAAAAGCTCAAGTTCAGGAAAAGGTCTTTGCTATAGCTGCATTGAGAAATGAATTAAGGAAATCTAAAGGAACTAGTGTGGACACTAAGCTTGAAAAATCATCAATCTTGGGGAAACAGCCTATAAATCAGTTCATTCGACAACCGACTGCATTTAGATCCGAGCGACCTCAATCCTCGAGACCGCGGTTTGCCTCCCAAGTGGATTTGGTTCATCTTTCTAGACCAGTCACTCCAGTAACTAGGTCTAATGTGACCAAAACAGCTTTAGCAAGACCTACTCACATGATTGCCTCTAGTTTCTCTAAAAATACCAAGACCACGTCTAGAACTAGTTCAAATGACGTTCACCATAAATCTGGTCTAAGAGAAGCTATTCAAAAGACACATGTAAGAGATAAGAATTTCAAACCTAGTCAGATGCCTTCTAGATTACCCAACACTGCTAACCGTATCATGTCAAATCCTAGGAGCATCAATCAATCGTTCAATAATTCTAGATCTTACTCGGACATTAAATATACTACTTGTAAAACATGTAGAAAATGTGTCTTTACGGCTAATCATGACTCTTGTGTCAAGAAATTACTTAATGAGGTGAACTCCCGTTCTAGACTTAAATCCCAGTGGATAGCTAAAATCAAACCCATTGGTAAAGTTTGGCGTCCCACTGGTAGAACTTTAACTCTTGTAGGAAACGAGTGCCCTTTAACTAGGATAGTATTTGATTATACTAAGACTACTAGGGAGGAAATTGAAGAGGATGACACACCACTTAAGCCTGAACTTAAGGTTTTCTATAAACGGAAAAGTTTGCCAACTAAGACAAGTGAATCATCCCCTCAGGTCGCCTCTGGCACAAGAAAAGACAACTGTAAACCCCCAATTGCTTCTAAGATAGATATCGCTAACCCATATCAAAGCATGCAAATTCCTAATGAGAAAGCAGGTACCAAAGTTGATGTTCCAAAAGAACGAAGCGGTCCAATCATTGTATACCGTTCAACTAAGGATACTCTTAGAGTTTGGTTGCTGAAGAAGCAGATATCGGAGAAACAAGTGTCTCAGGGGATTCATGGTTAAGCTTATCAAAAGGACTTATAGTCACATAACAGACTGTAACTCGTTCATCAGAGAAAGGGAAGTTTATCTCGTCAACGATAACTTACTCTCAAAACGAGAAATTAAATTTTCTCGGACACGAGCTTACTTAAAAACTATTCAACGGTTTTAAGCTCGTGTAAAAAAGGCTCATCATTAAATATCAGATGATGACCCGATCTTCAAATAAAGGAAAGTTTATCGCCGATGATAAACTTATCCTCATTAACGAGAAATTAAATTTTCTCGGACGTGAGCTTACATTAAAACTATTCAAAAGTTTTAAGCTCGTCTAAATGGCGTATAATTATAAATCAGATTATGCCCCGGACTTCAAGGAAAGGAAAGTTTATCACCGATGATAAACTCATCCTTACAACGAGAAATTAATTTTTATCGGGCATGAGCTATTATTAAAAACATTCGAAGTTTTGTAAGCTCATGCACAATGACTTACAGTTAAATATCAGACTGTAACTCGGACTTTACTTTGAGGAAAGCTTATCTTTAATGATAACTTATCCTCTTAATTTTTCTCGGTCATGAGCTTGTATTAAAACATTCCAAGTTTTAAGCTCATAAAGGAAAGTATATGTTTTAAATAAGAGAAATTTTCTTCATAACGAGAAATTCATCTTTCTCGGTCATGAGCTTTCCGTTATAACATTCAAAGTTTTTCAAGCTCATGAACACGACTTCTAAGTAAATGTCAGCTTAGAACTCGTTCTTCAATTAAAAGGAAAGTTTATCGCTGATGATAAACTTATCCTTACAACGAGAAATTAATTTTTATCGGGCATGAGCTAATATTAAAAAAAACATTCGAAGTTTTTAAGCTCATGCACAGTGACTTACAGTTAAATATCAGACTGTAACTCGGAGTTCATATTTTAGGAGAGCTTATCTTTAAAGATAGCTTATCCTCGTAACGGGAAATTAAATTTTCTCAGTCGTGAGCTTGTATTAAAACATTCCAAGTTTTAAGCTCAGAAAGGAAAGTGTATCTTTTAAATAATAGAACTTTTCCTCATAACGGGAAATTCATCTTTCTCGGTCATGATCTTTACGTTAAAACATTCAAAGTTTTTTCAAGCTCGTGAAAACGACTTCTAAGTAAATGTCAGCTTAGAACTTGTTCTTCAATTAAAAGGAAAGTTTATCGCCGATGATAAACTTATCCTTACAACGAGAAATTAATTTTTCTCGGGCATGAGCTAATATTAAAAAACATTCTAAGTTTTTAAGCTCATGCACAGTGACTTACAGTTAAATATCAGACTATAACTCGGACTTCATATTTTAGGAGAGCTTATCTTTAAAGATAGCTTATCCTCGTACGG
This sequence comes from Glebionis coronaria, assembly GCA_025667525.1. Lineage (NCBI taxonomy): Eukaryota > Viridiplantae > Streptophyta > Magnoliopsida > Asterales > Asteraceae > Glebionis > Glebionis coronaria. Next base: position 370,541,978 of record CM046878.1, read on the forward strand.
GAAATTAAATTTTCTCGGTCATGAGCTTGTATTAAAACATTCCAAGTTTTAAGCTCAGAAAGGAAAGTGTATCTTTTAAATAAGAGAACTTTTCCTCATAACGGGAAATTCATCTTTCTCGGTCATGAGCTTTACGTTAAAACATTCAAAGTTTTTTCAAGATCGTGAAAACGACTTCTAAGTAAATGTCAACTTAGGACTCGTTCTTCAGTTAAATGGAAAGTTTATCGCCGATGATAAACTTATCCTTAACAACGGGAAGTTTACAACTTCTCGGACTTGAGCTCGTTTTGCAAGATATTAAACATCTTAAGCTCAAGTAATTGGTTTTCAAAACGTTGAACACAATTTTTCGAGAATTTCTCAAAAAGGTTTTCTAAATCTTTCAAAATTATGTGTACAAAAAATGTTTTGATAAAAAGAGCATGTCTTCTGGAATCGATAATATTTACTATACTATAAATGTCATTCAATAATGACATGGGTTTGTAAATAAAGTTCGAGCAGAAGTTCAAATGTTTTAAAACATGCTCAAAATGGTTTGCTATTATTTAAGATAGTAACCCGCTTTTCATACTCAAGTCAAGCCTTTCACCGGAAAGCTTTAACTCAACAACGGGAATTAATTTTCTCGGGCATGGTTTATTCTATAACCATATAAGGGATTGTGTTTACGGAATAACACGAATATATGTTCGTGTCAGTGCATTTATTTGTTAAAACAAGAGAAATCTTGTTATTTATGAAGTTATCATCTCCATCAACCGTAGCAAATTATAATTGATATCTACATACTCGACGATGCGACTACTCAAACGGCGACTACAGCTCTTTCAATAGAACACGGGTCAACAATTGAGGGGGAGCAATTGTCCAGCATTAAGAATCTTTGACGCCGAAAGTGCCAAGTTCACATGTTGGTGTCAAGACAACGATATCAAGCGTACACACGGAGTAAAGAGATAACTTCAGACATGATGAGGCGACCAACATTCGTGAACAAGAACCATGTGCTTCTTTCATATGATGTTCTCCGTCATTCAGGTCCAACCTCATAAATCGCTAATATTGTGAATACATTATCATATATGATCTTTGCACGTGATAACTACCTTACACTTGTGTTTAAAAGGTATTTTATTTACGTTTCAAGTACACCCTCATTAATTTGAGGGGGATCTTGTGTAATTCATGAAGATAATTGGCTTTGCATTTTTCTTCCCAAATTTTCTTAAAATGCTATTAAATCAATTGATATTAAAAACATCGATTGGGTTAATATTTTTAATATGGGGAATAAAATGTGATTTAATATGGGAAATTATTAATCATAAATGGTTTGACTTAACGTGATAGCTCATCCCGACATGTGCGAAATGTTTTCGGATATCGTGGCATATGTTAAGGGGAGCAAAATTGATTTGCACTTCAAAATGGATTTCATGGTGACATACACTTACCCAAAACATCTCTATTCACGAGGGTGAAGATTGTGGTGACATAAGGATGGTAGGATAGGTAAAAGTCCAATGATTCCTCTAGAACCGGAGGAATCTTCCCAAGGACATTCCATAGCTAGAAATAGTAGTCCTTAGGAAAGATGGAGAAAGATTGTGAACGTAGCTGAATGCTGACCAAGTACTTAAGTTAGCACTGGAACAATCACAACAAGGTGCTAGTTATGACGTATTGGTAAGCATTGAAGGGGTTGAAGAATGAAAAAGAATTGTAACGATAAAGGGTGTAAAGAAAGAAGCCCTCCTTACAACCTTAGGCAGAAACCGGGTCAATACATATGCTATTGAGATCATTTTTAATGATGCTTGATATTGAAGACAAACATCATGGACCCAGTGATGCAATGCACAACCCATCCCAGCTAACTCAGATATCTCTCAAAAGATATTTGTTTTAATCACACGGAGACAACGCATTATCTATAGATTTATTCACTCCGAATAAATTAGTATTGAAATGGTGGCACTCCTCTCCAGCCTCCGATCACTAAAATCCAAAATGCACGGTTGAGTCTAGAGCCATTTGAGATAATCAAATATCTCATTAGGACACACTTTCATAATTCCTTGCTTCTTCACACACTGTGAAAAGTAAGAAAGATCTTTAGAGTCCTACGCAAAATCTTCATGATCTTGCCTGAACATCCGAGTAATACGAAAGTATTTACAATGAAGATGGAAGTCCTTCTTGAGCGAATATCAAAAAGCTCATGGTAGGTGACTTGTCCGATTCTTTGTGAATCAAACTTGTGATAACTAGAAAGCAACAGTTGTTTAACTCTTAATTGAACTTAAACACGTTCCAGGCCTCTACGCAATATCTTAGTGATCTTGCCAGAACATTCAGAGTAATACTATTAAGTATTTACAGTGACGAATGGAAATCCTTCTAGTATTAACCTCAAACAACACTTGGTAGGTAACTTGCAAGATTCTATACGAATCAAGCTTGTGACAACTGGAAAGCAACGATGGTGCGGTTCTTAATTGAATTTCACTTGTTCCTGGAACATGAATTGACGGCTTCAAATCATGCGGATATTATTATCTAAATGATTCACTCTTTGTGTTCGCAGTCAGCTTTGGACGGTCGAATAAAGAGAACGGGTTTACCCGCGAAATCTTGTCAAGGAGGTTCTTAATTGAAACTACCTGCCACAAGTACGATATTTAATATCGTCCAACGGTCTGCACCGACCGGAGGTAAAATGCTACCGAATTAGAATGAAATGTTTAAGGCCATTTCATCCGTGTATATGTTTTGTTGCTAACTATCTTATGCAGCGTAATAAGAAGGTGGCATTGCGGTGCACAATCTAGAAGAAGTTGTAAACGCATGCTTATGCTTTATGCACTTAATACTTCAACAAATTCAAGAAAGTCTAAAAGTCAAGTCTTCCGCTGTATCAAACTCTGAAGCTTTCAAGAATTTATAAAAGTATAAGTATGTGGAACATGAAGTCACGAAGAGGCAAATATCCCAAGTGATGAATGCACAAGGTCAAGGCAATAGAACATGCTCAAGACTAAAGTCAAAGATCTCATCAACATATTCACAAGAACAAGATCAAAGACTCAAGCATAGTATGCTAGGTTTAAGATTTTGTAAAATGGTGTGACCTCCCTTTGGGGGAGATTGTTGGAAATACGTTTTTCCAAGGGAAGTCTCGGTCACATCATTGTTAGCATAGATCACGAGCTATAGACTATTTAGGACATTGTAACTTGGAGTGACCTCCCTTTGGGGGAGATTGTTGGAAATACGTTTTTACGTATTTAGAAAGGATCGGTCACTCCAAAGATATATTCAAGTAATGGGCTCGTGATCCTATATGTAATCCATATAGCCCATATAGCCCACATGTAGGGTGGGCTATATATATCCCCTCCTATCATGTTAGGAGGGGTTTCTCATTTTGTATTTCATTTTTCATTCAATCACATCCTCCTTCTCTCCTTTCTCTCTCTACCTTTCTCTCTCTAGTTCTTTCTTCTCCATCCATTCATTAGATAAATCATAACTTGCTTAATCCTAAGAAACTATGGACCTACAGGTGACTACCCGTAAGTCACAGGTCATTTTTATAGAGCTACAGGTCGAAACCTTGGCTCTGATACCATAATTGTAACACCCTATTTAATAGGATAGAGTGCTACAGTAAATTGTGGCGTATCATCAAAGCATGCAAGGTAAATGTCTAAAAATTCATGACCATAAATAGAAATACCGGAATCAAACATCGGTAGTATAGTAACCCACAAACAAGCAATATAAGTACTGTAAATGGAAAGGACTAAACAATGTCCAAAAGATGTAAAGTATGATAAAGTAGGAATAAATGCATAAGGTAAAATAGGCCAGATAGTTTCTAATCCAAATGCACATACTCTAGAGTTCCTACTTGCGTCCTTGGGTACCTGCCGTTTGGGAACATGGAAAAGTAGACGGCTGAGCATAACGCTCAGTGCACGGATATACAATAAAGCATGGAAAACATAGAATATGGAAGCATATAAAGAGTATAAAACATGAATGGCAGCGGAAATGATTAAGTCCTGGAAAACCTAGTTGTCTGTCATGTTAACTGGTTTTAATTCTGAAAACATAGCTTATGTTACTTCTGAAAATCTGTATTAGTTAATGTACCATATTAGACAATATAGGTCATGAGGTCAACAACATGCATGAATACTTGAAGGGGAGACCTCATCATGCAATTAGAGGGGTTGCCTCTAATCAACTGGTCAGTGGGTAGGTGGGATCAGCTCCTTGTGAAGGATGCAAGGCACACACCACATTCACCATGAAATCCCGACTGAAACATGTAACTAGGATGCACCCATACGCCACACATGATAATATAATAATATAATGGCCAAACAACTGAAAAGGGACGCCACGAGCTATCACTCTGCCGTGGTGAAGTCATAACACTAGTGCCTCTAGTGTTATGGCTATGGTACCTCCATAACTAGGTGAAATTGGTCATGCATGTATATGGCTAAGGTAACTAATAAATATAAACATTTAATCTATAACTATTGGGGAAAACAGTTGGCTGCATACGGGAAATCCTAATGAAAGGAAGAGATTGTCCTTACTAAAGGACGGGAAATTTGTACCTTATGTCCAGTAGAAGCTAACAAAAACGATGAAGACTAATCCGCCTTGACGGATAACACTACATAAGAAATATAGACGTGTATGAGTTGTCTGAATTACATATGTTTTATTGGTTCCGTGTGTTATTAGCTTGTTATACGTATTCTGTCATGTTTTACTGTTTACTCTGTTAACTATAGTTATTATGATGTTCTGTTGTGTATTATTCATGTATTAGTGTATTATAATACTTGTATTGTAATACTAAGTAACTTTCTAAAAATAGCAGGTTCCATAATTAGTAAGTTTCCAAAAATAGAAAGTTTCCCAAACATAGTAAGTTTCCATAACTAGAATTAAGCTAAATTATAAATAAGTGAAGTTAAATTAGTACAATACAAGTCATGCTTATAGTTGGTTAATTAAATAACTGGTTAATTTAATTAAACTATACGTTATACGATTTTAATTAAAATACATGTTTAATTAAAATGACTAGGTATAAATACCTTAGATTATACATGAATTAATTTTAATAAATTAATTAACCTAAAGTTTAATATGACATGACTTACAAAAATTGTTTTTATAAAAAAAACCTGAATCCATAGCCCGTGTTTTAATATAGCCGAACCAAATAAGCTATAAACAAGTCCCACCGAGACCTTGGAAAGGATCTCGGTTGACACTACTTAATCAATTAAACATGTAAACATACCCCGACCTAGTGTCGGGGCCCCTTGGTCTCGGGTCCGAACAAACAACACCAACCGAGCACCCCTTGGGGTCTCGGTGGTGTCTCGGCTCCATCATAAACCGAAAACGAACACACCCCGACCATGGTCGGGGTTCCCCTTGCTGCGTCGACCGAAGACCAACCAAGCCGAGACCTATATGGTCTCGGTGGTGGTTATCAACAACAAACCGAACACCCCCTTCGGGGGTTTCGGTGTCTCGGCCGAACCACAACCACAAACCAAACACCCCTTGACCAAAATTAATTAATCCTAGTTATTAGTTTACATGTTCATGTGATTAATTAATTTTTAAACATGGAATCATAAGAAAATAAAATAAAAGAAAAGGTTTTTGAATATACCAATGCGTGTAGAATGAAACGGTGATCACGAATAATTAAATAAATACAAAAATCGTCCGGGTTTGCCCTTTGTTCTTGTGTGGCCGGCGGCTATGGTGAAAACAAGGAGGAAGAGGACAATTTTATGTAACCTAAAAATATGAGAGAAAATAACTCTCCAGAGGTTTTAATAAAATTGGTTTAGGGCCAAAAGGCCCACTTGGCCTCTCTCTCTTGTCTTGCCGTGGCTATGGGCCCACATGAGGTAAACCCGTAGTTTTTCGAGTGTTAAATAATTTACGTGCGTGTTCGTGATTTATTATTCGTGATTTTAGTATTCGTGATCGTGTCACATTTATAAAATTCATGATTGTTCGTTATTTATTGTCGTGACACGTGTATTAATATTATAAATGGAAAGCTAAAAATTTTATCGTGTTTTCGTAAGTTACTGTTCACGTGTACAGTTCATAGGTTTTTAATGCGGGTTTTACATTTAGGGTACTTGTACATTGTCTTAATATAATTTTATAACCTAAATGTATTGCTATGAGTGTTTTTAGACTTGTCCTAAAAGACTAGGTATTGATTCTAAGTAGATTGCTTAATATAAGGGTTTATAGGTCATTAAGCCTAATGACTTTCTATCTTGGTTCATTAGGGTTTATATCATTATGAACACTTACTCTAAGTCTTATATGTTATGTTTAAGACTTATAAGAATTCTACATTCTTTGTTCAATGGTTTACATAGGGTAATTATAATCTAGGTATAATTAGGTTAGCTTAAGATCATATGCTTTGATAACTTGTACATTGTGCTTAAGTAACTTGTAACTTAACTTGAAATAAATGTAAAATCTTAATATGATACTTAGTTGAGTTTTACAATTTTTGCAAAAGATTAGACTATAATTCAATGTGAAATGGATTTTATATGCTACTCTTGATTATTAGGTCATACTTTGTAATTAGCTTTAGATTAGTGAATATTAGTATTTTGTGGTCATTATATATTCTTTATATAATAGATTATAACTAGTATATTGTATTTGTTATTCATACATATATATTGTGTAATTACATTGCTTGAAATATTAGTTTACAAGGGATTTCTAGGTGATGATCTAGACTATTATGTACATTTACTTGTACTTAGCTTTGTGTAGTTTGTACTTACTTATTCTTGGATAACTTCATACCTTCACATGATAGTTTATAATCCCTGATTACTTATTCATATGTGTTGTTTATTCATAGTTCATATTTCTAGAGTTTATAACTCATTTATAGGGATTCTAGGGTTTCTAAGGGAATTTAGGGCATCATAGTTATATTTGAGATGTTCTTATTATTAAAGTACCAATAGGATTACTTTTAGTACTTAGACTTTATATATGCATTGTGTTTACAACATATAGTAATATGTTGATGTGGCAGTATAGGTTATAAGAACACATTCATCTTAGCAAGTAAGGCATAAAAGCAAAAATTTCCAGTAAAATTTTCATATTCATACAATCATAACACATAACACCTATGTGAAATTTGAGGATTGTCACGAGTCTGATGCATTACTTTTCTTGTGGGGGGGGGGGGGTTATACCAGAAAGGTTCACTTTGTGTTTGGGTTTACTAGCACTAATAGGCATCGCAATTTGTGTCTTAGTTCTAGTATCTACGCCTTTAACATTTTTGAAACGCACATAGCATGATTAGCATTAGCAGATTTTCCATATTTCACACAACAAACATGACATTCAAAGTAGTCGAATCATTCAAATCGTCATTACATGCGATTACAGATGTTTTATTCTTAGAAACATTCAAATTCCTTAGGTGGTCTTCTACTTTCTTTATATTCCCTTGACTCTTGTTTTGCCATACCTTTTCATTCATTCGAGTGCTCTTAAGCTGAGGTCGGCAAACACTAGCAGTAGGGATTACTCCTGTAGTAAAAGATACACGTCTATTAGTGTTTCTAGAAGTCTGAAGTGATTGACTTTATTTGTTGTGTGTAGGTTTATTGGCCAATCTATACATCCCTGGTTTGATCACATTTGTGTTCTTAATGCTTTGTGCTCGAATATTCGTTTTGGGACTAATATGTGGTAACATATCCTTCCCATCCATCTTGGGGGCAACCGGATTTTGCAAATGAAGAAATGGAGAAAACATATGGTTTTCCCAAGACAGAGGGTTTAGTCACTTTGTATGCATTGGATTGTCTCACAACAGGTTTCTTAACTCTAGGTTCTACAATTTTCTGACCCGTCTTAGCAACGAGTATCTTCAACTCTTCTATTGCTATGTCCCTGTCTTGTAACTGAGCTTTCAAATCCGCTATTTCTAAACTCTTTCCATTCATTTCTCGACACGATGCAGAAAGTTTTACTTGCAAGTTATTATCATTTGGAAAATTTTCGATTTTGTCTTGCAAAGCAAGTTCAAGAGAATGACAATGTTTTTGAAGGAAATCACATCGGTGTTAAATTAATGTAAAAGACTTTTTATCAACATTATCTTTATGTTTCGAAAGCTCAATTTCAAGACGTTCACACTCTTTGACTTTATCAAGATATTTGCACGCGTCAGAGTATTCATCTATAGAAGCACAAGATGTAACAACAACACACAAAATATCTTTGGAGAGCCATTCTTGTAAGAGTAGATCATATTCGTTTGAAAACTCTGATTTTTCAGTTTGAAGTTCATCAATTTCTTTTTCAACAGACTCAACATATTTCAAATCATCAAACATTTCTGACCGAATTAATCTTACAAATTCGAGAACATTTGCTTTAATTATTGTAGTATTCGGTATTAAAAGTTCTTTCACAAGCACAGTTATATCGTGAGGAATCTCTTTTTTCCACTCGTCACTTTCACGTTTTTTCCAGTCTCTTTCAACGATGGATTGAATATTATCAATGTAATGATTAAGAATTCCAAGTGTTTGCCTACTCTTGCTTTTAGAAGCATCAAGAGGCGGGTAGTTGACATATTTAGAAACATTAGATTTCTTAGTGGCAATAATTTTCTTCCATTGAATTCTTCTTTGTTTGTTTTCAAAAAACAATTGCTCGGTAGATTTCTGTGTTTATTTATGAAAAGACCATAAAGACTGTTTTCATAAGCATAGTTATATGATTTCACAAAATGTTTATTAACCGGTGATCTACTCTCCTTTTTACAAAGGGTTGTCTCTTCGCAATCGGGCCTAACAAGAGGACAATCATGATCGGTCCTTTCGGACTCATCAAAAATAAAGGCGAGGGTTCTCTGCTTGAGCTTGGGCGAGGTACTTAGGACTTGCAAAACTAGCTTTACCCTTAAAAAACGACCCTGGTGCTATCATTCTCATGGTTTGAATAGATTGATTCGTTTTATAAACAATTTTCTCCAAAAAGTCAACTTGTTCTTCAAGTTCCGTTACTTTTTCTATATCTTTTTCATGACTCCTTTTGAAATCTTGATTTAACTTTTCAACCTCTAGTTTCTTAACATCAAGAAGTTTAGCAGAATCAGTGTTATTCATTAAAGTCATTTGTTCAAGTTCATTGACGTTAGTTGTTGCAAGGTACGTTTTTCGATGTTCATCGATTAAGAAAGCATTATATTGACTTTCCTCTTTGGCTAATAACTCAAGATTTGTATTATATTTGTTTTCAAAATCGTCCTTTTTGATGTTAAGAACACGCCCTTTGTACCCCTCAAGCTCTTTGTTGGGAATTATTTGTTAAGTGTCAAGTATTGTTAGTGTATTTTAAGTACTGTCAGTGTTATGTAAGTATCGTTAGTATTAACGCGGTACATAGTAAGTACTGCTACTTATAAAGTAAGTACTGCTATGATGATTAGGACGAATATATCTTTGTATAAGATATGTCATAGTTATAGTTAGAGTATATCTTATGTGATATACTTAAATAGTTAGAATATTGATAATATATCGTCTGTGATATAGTTATCTTGACAGAATATTCTAAGGTTTCTAGGGTTCCTTACTCTATAAAAGGAACATAGGTACAATGTCTTTCATGTACCTCATTCAAGTCGATTAATAAGAGAATCGAATAGTTCAAAGTAATTTTGTTCTTCTGTGCTTTATAAGTTAGATTCCGCATAACTTATTTAGTGTTAGAAAGAGTGATCAAAGTGTTTTTGTTTGATTACAAACTACTATACTAATTCTTAACAGAATATAGATCCAACCAAAGGGATCAATAGGTGGTATTAGAGCTTGTTGAGAAACTCTAAAAAAGAAGAACACAACCCCAAACACTCCACACATACCAAAACTCAATGTCTCAACCAGATGGTGATAATGCTCACTTGGATGATGTTCAGAACCCTGATCATATACCACATGAACAACCACAAGTTGTGCATCCTGCACCAGCACAAGGTGTTCAAGCCATGAATGCTATAGCTACCTCTACAACAACACCTTCTCATACTCTGTCTGTTGTTAAACTCCCAGTTCTCAAAGGTGACAATTATGATACATGGGCTATGCAGATGGAACATTACTTGAATCACACAGATCATACTGTGTGGCATGTTATCAAGAATGGGAATACACCAAAGAAGCTACACTGGTTGCCAGACAATACATGCTATGTTCTACCTACTGTGACTGCTGAGGAGGTACAAGCAGAGATCAGAAAGAGAAAAGCCAGAACTGCATTGGCTATAGCTCTTTCTGAAGACATTCTACCAAGCTTTCATCATTATAAGGATGCTAAAGCTATGTGGGATGCTATAAAACTTAGATTTGGGGGCAATGACAAATCTAAGAAGATTAAGAAGATTGTTCTTAAGCAAGAATTTGATAACTTCTCAATTACCAGTATAGAGGGGATACATGGTGGATATGGAAGGTTCAGTAAGTTGCTTATTCAGTTAGCAGTTTATGGACAAGTAATTCCTAATGAAGAAGCTAATTTAAAATTCTTAAGAAGTGTTCCACCAGAGTGGAAAGCAATGGATATGCACTTCATCACAAGGGATGATTTGGAAACAATTCCTTTTGATCATCTCTACAACAATCTTAGAGCATATGAGATGGATGTGAAAGGCACTGAAGTAAAGACAACGACTACTTCAAAGTATAACTTGGCTTTTGTATCAGATGGGAACAGCGGTACTTACTTTCATAATACCGCTAGTGGATCTAGCAGCGGTACATACTTCACAAATACCGTTGGAGGACTTACAAGCAGTACTTACCCACAAAGTATTGAAGGCAGCCCTATAGTCTCTCAAAATCCACATGGAAGGTCTTCACCATTGTTTAGTGACAATGATGCCTTCTCATTCTTCGCTGGATAAGACAACAGGCCAAGATTAACACTCAATGACTTGTTCCAAATGGATGATGCTGATGTTGAAGAAATGGATCTTAAATGGCAAGCTGCTATGGTGTCAGTAAGATCTAATAGGTTCTTCAAGAAGACTAGAAGAAAAATGACTGTTGATCCTAATGAGCCATTAGGATATAACAAGTCCAAAGTTGAATGCTATAACTGTGGAAGGAATGGACACTTTGCAAGAGAATGCTCTACAGATAAAGCTGAGAATAGCAATCAGAAGTCCAAGCACATCTATAGAACCAGTCCAAGAATAACTGAAAGCTTTCCAAAAGGGAACAGCAGGAGTCCTAAAGGAACCAAAGCATTGGTTACTGTAGATGTAGTGGTGAACTAGGCAGAAGAAGAAGAAGAAGAAGAAGAAGAAGAGCTTGGTTTAATGGCTCTCTCACATGTAGATACTGAGGTACATCCTTGTTCTAAAGACTGTGTTCTTAAATTTAATAGCCTAAAAGTAGAACTAGAGGAATAGTATCAAAAGGTTAACACATGCACTGTAGAATTAAAAGCTTTTAAACAGGGTGTTGTTAAATTAGAAGAAAATATAGTTTTGTACAAAAAGGCTCAACAAAACTATGAAGAGAAAATAAGGATTTTGACTCTTCAAATGAGGGAAAAAGATGTGGAAATAAAAGCTTTTGAAAGACAACTGTTAAAAATATCAACAGAAAATGAAGCTTTAAATGCCAGTCTTTGTAATGAAAGGGAAGTGATTAATCATTGGCGAAAATCCTCTAAAGGATTGGGAAAATTGATTAATTCACAAATGGGGTATTACAAAAAAACAGGCCTAGGATATATTGATGACCAACCTGGGATAACTCTAACTGACAAGGACTTATCAAAAGGGATTTTTGATAGTTCTAGTGAGGTAGATGATACACCTGAAAATGATAGATATGCTGAAGGAATGAAGGCAGATCCTCCACCACTATAAGGAATTTACATGCCCCCTTGTAATGATACAAGTATAGAGTTAGAATAACCAAAGGTTAATAATGTCTTAAACTCTAGTACTTTGTCCCAACAAAAGACTGTTGTGACCAAAAATATTGTTTATCCACCTTTAATGAACAACTTTGTTTCTGATGAATCTAAGACTAGTTCTACTCCCAAGCAGGTAAAAACTCCTTGCAAGGTACTGGAAAACAATGTAATACATAATAAAGCCAAAAGGGATGGGATAGGTTTTGAAAAAGCAAAGTCAAAACAACCTTTTGGTTCTTCTTTAAGAAGAAAAGGATTTTATGTTTATGGTATTCTAAGTCATTTTATCAAAGATTGTACATTACATGAAGATAAAATTGTGAAACAAAAGGCTACACAAAGGGTCATGAAAAATAGTAATGGGAAAAATGCACAGGTTTATAGGAATCAGAAACTTAAAAATGACAAACCTAAGTTTGATCACACAAGGGTAGTTAAACAGATTAAAAATAACTCTACCAAAACTTTTGTTCCTAGGGCAGTACTTATGAAACAATGTCTAGTACCTTTAAAGTCTGGTAAAGCAATTTTCGGCAAGTCTAGACCTGCAAGTACTGCTAGACAAAACTTAAGTATTGTTGGTTTAAAGTCTGTAAAACCAAAGTTCTCCAAGACTTCTAAGAAAGTTTTTGAAAAAGTTAAGACACCTAGAAGTAAGGATAAGAACAAACCAGTGCAAATGTGGGTTCCTAAAAGAGATAAATCATGTGTTAAAGCAAGCACCGCTAAAGCAGTACTTAAGTCAAAGAAGTCTGAGCATATAGAGTCACCCTATGACTTTGACTACATAAATGAAACCATGAAGTATAAGAGAAAAAGTAGCATTACTGGGAATGCTTCAGTACAAACTCTTAAATGTGTAGGTCCCACAAGATCCGAGCCAAATGTGGCTTGGGTCCCTGTTAAAAACTAATGAGTTTTATGTGTGTGCAGGGGCATCTAATTGATGAATTAAAAGATAAAGGTATAGTAGATAGTGGATGCTCAAGACACATGACAGGAAACAAAGATTTTCTTTCTGAATTTGAAGAATTCAGAGGAGGTCCAGTAGCCTTTGGAGGTAGCAAAGGTAGAATCACTGGCAAAGGGAAAATCAACACATGAAAGTTGGAATTTGAAGATATGTTTGAATGAGTTCAATCTCTTTTCTGTATCACAAATGTGTGATAAGAAGAACAAGGTGTTATTCACAGACAAAGACTGCTTGGTGTTGTCTAAAGACTTTGAGATTCCTAAGGAATCTCAAATACTGCTTAAAGTACCCAGGAAAGAAAATATGTACACCTTTAATCTACATACTATTACTCCACAGGTGGTATTACATGTTTGCTAGCTAAGGCTTCATTAGATGAGTCAAATTTGTGGCATATAAGGTTAGGTCATGTGAATTTCAAGAATCTTAATAGATTGGTGAATAGGAATTTGGTTAGAGGTCTACCTAACAAATACTTTCAAAATGATTTCACATGTGCTGCCTGTCAAAAAGGTAAACAACATAGAGCCTCTTGTAAGACCAAGACTGTTAACACTGTGACAAAACCTTTGCAGCTTTTGCATATGGATTTGTTTGGTCCAGTTTCTATCAGAAGCATTAGTCATAAGACCTTTTGTCTAGTCATAACTGATGATTATAGTAGATTCAGTTGGGTTTTCTTTTTAGCTCTTATAAGTGAAACAAGTGAATTACTTTAGGATTTTATTGTTTTAGTTGAAAAGCAGTTCACTAAACAGGTTTTAATCATTAGGACTGATAATGGGACAGAATTTAAGAATATTGAATTTGATCAATTTTGTAGGTCTAAAGGAATTAAGAGACAATTTAGTAATCCTAGCACTCCACAACAAAATGGAGTAGCTGAAAGGAAGAATAGGACACTGATTGAGGCTGCTAGAACTATGCTGGCTGATTCACTTTTTCCAAATACCTTTTGGGCAGAAACAATCAATACTGCATGTTATGTGTTAAATAGAGTCTTAGTAACCAAGCCTCAAAACAAAACACCTTATGAACTCTTGACTGATGTAAAGCCTAACATAAGTCATTTAAGACCTTTTGGGTGTCATGTGTCTATACTAAATACTCTTGATTACTTGGGAAAGTTCGATGGAAAGTCTGATCCAGGATATCTTGTAGGATATTCAGTGCAAAGTAAAGCATACTGGGTTTATAATTTGGAAACTAAGAAGGTTGAAGAAAATGCTCATGTTAATTTCTTAGAAAATAAACCCAATGTCCCAGGAATAGGTTATGCTTGGATGTTTGATTTAGATTATATAACTAACTCCATGGATTACTATTCTTTGCAAAAGGATTGTCAAACTAACAATGCAGGTGAGGAGTCAAGTGCAACTAATGCAGGTACTCAAGAATATGTTTCTTCATCAGATGATGATGTTCATATCTATGTACCCAACATGCCTACTGCTACTCCCATGTCTACAACTCCCAAGAAGCAAACCATGCCATCAAATGATGATCAAGCCTCCCAGGAGCTTCGGAGGCTTCAAGATCAAGAAAAGATTGCTACATCTGCTAATAAGCATTCAGGAGAAGAATCTTTTGAGTCACAACACTCAGCAGTACATACTACACCTAGCGGTACTTCATCTGCAAGTACTGCTAAGTCAAAATCTGCCAAATCTGTTGACTCACTAGAAGAGATTTTACAAGCCTTGGACGATGAAGACATATATGCTAGTCCAGCTGAAGGAATCTTCTCTAGAGCTTCCTATGATGAGCATGGTGCAGTAATTGATTTCAACAATTTGGAAACAGAAATTCCAGTCAGTTCTATTCCCACTCATAAAGTCAACAACAACCATCCTACTACACAGATTATTGGAGATCCCAAATCTGCTGTACAAACCAGTAGACAACTTCGAACCAATATTGTAACTCATGCACTTGTGAGTTATGTCAAACAACAGCAGAGAACAAATCATAAAGATACTCAGCATTGTTTATTTGCATGTTTCTTATCTCAAGTAGAGCCCAAAAACATTTCTCAGGCTCTTGATGAAGAAAGTTGGGTAGATGCCATGCAAGAAGAATTAACACAATTTGAGCTACAAAAATTTTGGATTCTTGTGGATCTTCCCTCAGTTAAAAGACTAATTGGTACTAGATGGGTCTTCAGGAACAAGAAGGATGAAAGAGGGGTTGTTGTGAAGAACAAGGCAAGACTTGTTGCTCAAGGCTATAGACAGGAAGAAGGGATAGACTATGATGAGGTTTTTGCACCAGTGGCAAGGATAGAAGCCATTAGGTTATTTTTGGCCTTTGCATCATATATGGGATTTATAGTCTATCAAATGGATGTGAAAAGTGCTTTTTTATATGTTACTATTTCAGAGGAGGTATATGTCTCACAACATCCAGGTTTTGTAGATCCTAAATTCCCCAATAGAGTCTACAAGGTCATCAAAGCACTTTATGGTCTGCATCAAGCTCCAAGAGCCTGGTATGCAACCTTATCTAATTTTCTACTAGAACATGGATATAGGAGAGGAACCATTGACAAAACTCTGTTCATCAAGAAGAATGCTAAGGACATCATTCTAGTTCAAGTTTATGTTGATGACATCATTTTTGGTTCTACCAAGAAGACATGAGGTGGAGAGTTTAAAGCTTTGATGAAAGGAAGATTTCAAATGAGTTCTATGGGAGAACTAACTTTCTTTTTGGGACTACAAGTCAAACAAAGGAAAGATGGAATATTTATCAATCAAGATAAATATGTTGCTGAAATCTTGAAGAAATTTTCATGTATGGATACAAGGAGTACAAGCACACCTTTTGAAGCCAAGAAGTCTTTATCAAAAGATGAACATGGAGAAGATGTTGACATTCATCTATACAGTTCAATGATTGGTTCATTGATGTATCTTACTGCTTCAAGGCCAGATATAATGTTTGATGTGTGTGCCTGTTCAAGGTTCCAAGTTCATCCAAAGGTGTCACATCTACATGCTGTGAAGAAGATTTTTAAATATCTTAAAAGTCAAACCAATTTAGGATTATGGTATCCTAGAGATTCCACCTTTGAATTGGAAGCTTACTCAGATAGTGATTATGCTGGATCTAATCATGATAGGAAATCCACAACAGGAGGTTGTCAATTCCTCTGCAGAAGACTCATATCATGGCAGTGTAAGAAGCAAACCATTGTTGCTACTTCTACAACTGAAGCTGAATATGTAGTTGCTGCTCATTGCTGTGGACAAGTACTTTGGATTCAAAATCAATTGTTAGACTATGGGTTTAACTTCATGAACACCAAGATTTACATTGATAATGAAAGTACTATATGCATTGTCAAGAATCCAGTATTTCACTCCAAGACCAAGCATATTGAAATAAGACATCACTTTATAAGAGATGCTTATGACAAAAAGCTTATTCAAGTCTTGAAGATTCATACAGACAACAATGTAGTTGATTTGTTGACCAAGGCATTTGATGCAAAGAGATTCGAATTCTTGGTGACACACATTGGTATGCTCAACCAATAACATGCTACATATGTTGAGGGGAGGTAATAGCTGTACAAATTTTTATAATTTTTATTGTATAGTCTATGTTTTGTGTTTTTGATGTAATTGTAGGTTAATAGAAAAAGATAAAAGAGGTTACATTGTTAGTGGAAAGCATGAACTGGTCAATATTGTAGGAGGTACCGTTGTCACTCCAAGTACCGCTAGCACAAATTCAAGTACCGCTTGTGTTCCATGTACAGCTACGTGTCCGTTGTACGTTAAGGGTCTCTTTTGTAAATATGGCGGTTTCTTCGCGCTTGAGTTTGTTATTTACTTAAATACTTACTCCAATTACACAATTGATTCACCTAATCTATTATTTTTATCTCTTGATTCTATAACCTTCTCTCTAATTTTTCGATCATCAAAAATACTAATGGCTGTTTTACAAGTAATCTCTAAGCATAATTTGGCTATGAATCTTGATACGAATGATGAATCTCTTGGTTTCCATGAGATGCTTGGTTTCCTATCTCGAATTCATGTTCGCTTTGCACTCACTGTAAGTCCAGTTATCTCGATTTCCATTGTTGAAAAATTCTGGAATACTGCTGTATTAGGTACTCGGTTTGATCAACCTTGCATTAAGGCTAGGGTGAATCATAGAAACATCTAGGTAACTGAGGTACTGCTACGAGCAAGTTTGAGATTAAATGATGAAAATGGACTTAGTATGCTTAATAATACAGAGATTCATGATGGCCTTACAGCCATGGGCAATGGAGGTGGTAGGGAAAGTCTTACTTTCTTTAAAGCTTTATTTTCACCTTAATGGAAATTGCATTTTCATGCTATTATTCACTGTTTAAGTTCTAAAAGTACATCTTTTGATCAAATTCCTGCTGCATTGGCATCAGTTGGTGTTTGTCTAGCAAATAATAGGGTTTTTAATTTTTAAAAATTAATTTTTGAAGGCATGACTAGGAATTTAGAAGGGACTGAGAAGTTTTTAATGTATCCTAGATTCATTCAAACTTTAGTTAGTGACCAAATACCTAACCTACCAGAGTTAACTGATACATGGGATGTTCCTACATTCACAAAGAGAACTTTCTCTTTCTTGACCAAACAAGGCAATGCCTTTACAGGAACAGTAACACCATTGTTTGCTCATATGTTAGCCGAACCTGCCAATCAAGAAGGTGAGGAACCTAGCAATGCTAGTGCTTCTCAGCAAACTCCTTCTCACCAGAGTTCCTATTCCCTAGAAGATTCATAATCTTCTTCTCACAATGTTGGTGTTCCACCAAACACTGATGAGATGATCCACACACCTACTGCTTCTATTGTTGCTAGTGGTTTGATGTAGAGATTTTGTATACCCTTTTAGGAAAAAGAGCAACAAAATAGCGGAAAGTATCGAGTGATGACTTTAGGAAAAATCAACACTAATGACCCTTAATGGTGTTCAAGTTCGTTTCCCAAGGAGGTATATGTGTGTGAAAAACTTGCCAAATGTTTGTGATTAATGATTGGTTTAGAAAGGGATTAGAAGAGAAAATGACGAAGTCGTAAAAATAAAAATTCACTAAAAATCACTATTAGAAAGTTAAGACGTAGAACCTAAAAAATCACCAAAAATAAAATAAATTCTAAAAATTACCAAAAATTCACCAAAAATCAAAAATAATAAACTAAGAGTTTACCAATTATCAAAACTTTTTCAAACCTTTTAAATAATTAAGTATTCAACTTTTAAATGCTAATTAAAGCCCTAAAAATCAAATAAATTATCAAAAAGCCCAAATAAAGATTTTTCAATTGATAAACCTCTAAAATGACCTAAAATGATTAAAAACTATTTTTAGAAATTTTAAAACTAATAAAAACTATTTAAAATGAATTAAAAACTATTAAAACTTAAAATAATTATAAAAATTAATCTAAAAGTGATAAAATTATTCTAAAAGTTGCTAAATTCCTATTTTAATGTATTTAACCTAAGAAAAATGTAAAAAGTTGGAAAATGTGAAATTTTAAAAATAATAATAAAATAATAATAAAATAATATTAAAGATCCAAAAATTATAAAAAATTCTAAAAACTTGCAAACTAGTTTATTTTAACCTAAATAATCAGAAAATGAAAGTGAAATTACCAAAATACCCCTAATGGGCCCTCAAATGGGCCAAATCCAAATTCAGTCAACACAAATGGGCTTTTGGGCCCAAAAAGTCAAACTTGGCCCAATTGACTTGGAAAAGCCCTATCTGACTTAAAATTTAATTCTAAGAACAAAACTCTAAAGGCCCAAAAGCTGAAAATGTGCTTATCACAGCTTATTGAACACAAAGCTTATTCTTATTGGGCTTTTCAGCCCATTAAGCCAAAAGCTAATGCCATAAGCTCTAATTTGACACACAACCCTCTTTTAGGATGCTTAAGAGATCTGTCAAAAGAAATTTTCAATAAGCTCACTCAATAATCCAGAAAATAGAAAAGCAAAATTCCACAAAACGACAAAATAGTCGGGTTTGAGAAATAATGCACCTCAGAAGCTCTAGTTTGTTGCAAAAGCTCACAAATAGCTTAACTAAGAATAATCAATCAAGAAAATCACAAAAAGACAATTAGAATAAGCTGTAGAAGCAAACAAGCTGGCTGAAAAAGCCAAATATGCTAGTTTCCTAGCAAAAGCTTAACCAAAAGACTTGTAAACTTCCAGACTTGATATTAAGCTAAGAAAAATGAGTTCTATTACAAAAACTAAGTTGTTGCATGTACCAATAAGCAAAACAGATTCAAATAAGCTGAAAACCAAGTTTGACCAAAAGTCAAACGCTGATAAGTTAAAATCAAACGCTGACAGGAACAAAACAGGCGTTGACAGACTTAATGAAGTGTAAGGACTTGTTTTTCACCCTGCTGGTCAAGGTTTGAGTGCAAACCTTGTGAATCAAAGCTTACCAGTTGGGTAAACTTGATGTATTTTGGCACAAATAAGTCAATAAGCCAGTGAGCTTATAAGCTATGAACAAAGCAATCCAAATAGCCAAATATCCTCACAAGCAGCAAACAAATAAGATCCAAGCAGCAATACAACAATCCTAATGCTAGAAATCAAAATGCAGCACCAAATGAGGTGGTCACTTTGCTGATGCAAATGACCACTTCAGCAGACTTTGATAAGCTATAAAAACTACAATAAGCCACCAAATTCAACAAGCAGATAACCAGTAGATAGCTTATCACCCAAACTATTCCCAAACCAAATTTCAGACCTTAGATCCAACTAACAAAGAAGTTATTGGATCTGATGTGTTTGACCAAATTCAAAACCACTTTTATCAGATTTTGCAAAACTTAGAATCCCTTTTTCAATACTTTTAGAAAGTGAACCAATGGCAAAAACTTGTGTATTAGAGCTTGTTTAGACCACCCAAACTCAAAGAACCAAGGGTACAAGGCCACAAGGCCTTGATAGCCAGTAATCCCAAACAACCCTTAATCAAGCAGTTAACAAAGGAACTTCTGATTTTAACTAACAACCTATTGATTTTAATGATCAAAAACACTTAAACAATAGCAAATAACACAATCAAGCTCAAAAATTACCAGCACAAACATCAATGCTCAAAATCAAAGAACCAAATCAAAAACAGTCATAAACATGAAATTTTTAGGGGAATCTTAACAAGAGATTATACTTGCCTTCCACAACATCCTAGGAAGGCCAGCAATGCTCCTTGGACCTTGTTCAACAACTAGAACAAGACCAAGGTACTTCAAGGAAGATGATGCAACACTGCCTTGGTTGATGGTTCAAAGTAGAACCTCAAGGACTTGATGTCTTCAACACAAGCAGCAAACAACTCAACCAAGGGCTCTAATCCCTTCACAAGCTTGGTGTCAACAAGCTTGTAAGAGCTTATAGCTAATGGTCAAGGGTTAGTACAAAAAATAACCAAAACAGAACCTAGGATTTCAAGGTTTTCAAACCTTAAAAACCTTATGAAACAAGACGTGCCTTAACCACAAGATTAAGGTAGGCCTTCACAATCAAATGGAACTCAGAATTAGGCTACTCAAACACCAAACTTTTAACTAAATCAAAAAGAGATTTCAAATTTCAGAAATTCAAATTTTATTTAACTTAAAAAGGAATTACAAAGATTAATAGCCTAAAACTGGAACAAAAGCTCTCTCACATGTTGAGGAGTCTTTTTATAGGCAAATGCCAAGGTTACACTGTTCATAAACCCTAGATGTGAAATTCCCTAAATGCCCTAAGTCCTTGAGTACGTTTGTTGTTGTTGAGCTGTCCAAAAGGATCCTACACGTTCATTTTAGCTTTGTGATCAAGCAAAGGCTCTTAGCTGATGATCTTGACACGTGGCTATGCTTGGAGGGCAAGTACTCATGTGATGGGTGAAACGGTTTGAATGGTGGGGTCCTTTGGGTGAGTGGGAATGTGAGTTTAAGCATGGGATGGATTCGTGTAAGGGTTAATTGTGTTTTGGTAAAGGTAATTGTAAAAACCCCCTTGTTGGTGAAAAGTAAAAACTGGGTTCATACGTGTGAACAGTGCCACGTTTGATCCGATTTTAGTGGGGATTTTGTGTTTGGCGCGTGTTTGTTTAGTTTAAACTTACAAACTTGGCAGCTTTGGTCCTTTTTCTTCCTCTCTTTTGTCACTTGGATGCAAACTTCTATCAGCGCCCAAATCCTTTGTATCAACGTTTCACAACTTGTCATTTTTGGCACAAACTTTCCAAAAAGTGTTTCAAGGGTTAATTTTGGAACTTTTGCAAATTTCAAGGGCTGATTTTGGACAATGTTGATCTTCCAAGGTCTTCAATGTATCTTAATCTTCATGAGGGACCATTATTGGCAATTTTGATTTGTTGAGGGACTATTCTTGCCATTTCTTCAAAGTTGAAGGACCTTTTGTGTAATTTTTACAAACTTAAGGGACCAAACTTGTAATTATGAATATACAAGGGTTTTAAGTGTCATTTCTTCAATAAATGAGGATCAATCTTGTTTGTATTCAAGTCTTCAGGGTATTTTGTTGAGAATTCCATGATTAGGGCCCGGTTCTTTGTACGGCTTCGTTTCTCGTGTCCGTTTTTCCTTGTATCTTGTGATCTTTTGTCTTTTTCACGATATCCATACCTAAAATACACAAGTAAACAAACACAAGCATATATATGGTATTTTATGACATTTTTATGCATTTAAAGCCCGAAAAGAACGATGAGATCATGTATAAAGGCCATCTCATCACTCCCCCATACTAAGCCATTGCCGTGCCCTCACGCAATGCTAGAATAAAGTATCTAAGCATCACCAAAGTTCAAATTTTATTAACCTTTATTGAAGAGTAAAAAGACTTGTAACATACTACGATGATGTGTAAAGACATAATGTATGATTTTCATCACAAAAAGTGACTTTTAGGGTCAAAGAATAGAAACAAGTAAATGTCCCTTAGAGTAAACTTCGTCATCCTTGATTGTCATACATTCCATGCTAAGTGAAAAAACAAGATCATTGTTGGTACAAGTCACAATGCTAACACTACTCATACGTCCAAAGTGTGTAATACTTTTTCTCCCCGCAATCCTAGTTATTATAAAAGGAAATGTGTTACTAGCATTTTTTATCTATTTGTCATGGATCACAAGTGATACATATTGACCTATTTGAGTAGTTATTAGTCCGAAAGCAAAGTAGCATGATTTGATCAATAGTTAGCCGAAGGACAAAATCTTTTAAAACGGCTTCTCGTGTATCTCCTTAAGTTCATATCTTGGCATAACTCGTTTCACGATTTGAGACCTTTCTCGGACCGATATTTGGCATGTACTTCATACTTCAAATCTTGAGAAGACGTTCTTGAAATTATGGTCTTCTCTTCATATATTTGGAATTTCTTCACTTGACGTTTTTGAGAGATTCTTCATATAGGACCACGACTTCATCATTTTTCTTCAATCTTTAATTTTGATTTTGATATACAACGATCCGCCTCCTTTTCGGACTTGGATATATTTATCCTCATACCTTGTTAGGGTCTTTTTGGATAGACTTTCTCCATTCTTTAGGGGAGGAATAGCTTCTCGTCGTGTGTCTCGATCCTTCATATTGATCTAGGAATAATGATACTTCACATCATCTTTGGATCTTTAGCAAAAATAGAGCTCCTCATGCCTTGTTAGGGCCTTTTTGGATGATCACCAATCTTCGCGTCCCGCTTCAATAAGTTATGCCTTGGCTATGAACTCTATTCAACCCCGAGCAACTTTTAAACGATCTTGCGCTAGAGGCTAAGTAACCTTTCAAATCGTATGACCTTACTTATTGCAATTATGATTTATTCCTAATGCATTGATCTTATGGGAAGAAAAAGCCACAATTAAAAACATATGAGTTTTTGAAAGAACACATTCATGTTCTACGTTTAGCATGATCACTTGTCTAACTCTATCATTTCTCGTTCTTCACTATATAAAGACCTCTAATTAAAGAGACTCGTGAATACTTAGCCATGCAAGTCAAAATTAAGCCAAATTTGGATTAGCTTTCATTAAGACTATATCAAATCAAAGTTTTGGGTTTTCAAGCCACCTATAGGATCTTGCACTTTCTTGGACTTTTTCAAGTTTAGAGAATGCGTTTTAAAGTTCCCTTGATAAGTGACTTTCTAGAATCAATTATAGGAACTTGCGAAAAGTTCTTGTTCTTAACCCGTATGAATTAAGACTTTCGCGTTTTAAAGCTCCCTATATAATAGTCTAGCAAAACTTGAATTGAGCGAGTTAAGAAATGTAAATGGCTCCAAATGCCCATCAAGTCGAAAATTAACTCTTATTCTACCCATCGGAAAATATACATTCGTGTCTTAAAAACACTTATGAAAACTAAGAAAATTTTTAAAATTTGGCCATTTTTAGCCTTATTAGCAAAACAAAACATTGAAAGTTGGAAAGCGTGAGGGCGTAGCAAAGCAAGTACCTATT
Source organism: Glebionis coronaria (assembly GCA_025667525.1). NCBI lineage: Eukaryota > Viridiplantae > Streptophyta > Magnoliopsida > Asterales > Asteraceae > Glebionis > Glebionis coronaria. The sequence goes on from CM046878.1 coordinate 370,565,533, forward strand.
CACCCCCCCATACTAAAAGTAAACATTGTCCTCAATGTTTCGAGTCTAAAGGTGGAGCACCCCCATACTAGAGACGAAGAGTCGAATGCTTAGGATCTAGAATGGAAAGGGTGATCAACAATATATCTAAAGCCGTTTATTAATTATGCTAAAAGATAATTGTTAGAACAATAAAGGATATGTCATGGAATCGTGAAAAACTTCTTCAAACGAACGATGGAGGCTCACGTAAACGAACACGAGAGTCTCCAATCGTAGATGATGATGATGATCTAGATAACATAATCACAAACAACCACGAGACAACGAGGTACAAGTCCCCTTATTAGTGAATAGTGAGCATAAAGATAAGCATGGGATCTCCCCCACGAGGCACCTCGTTTTTGATTACCGAGTCATGAGCTCGACTCGATCCCCTCAAAATGTGAACATTTAGGGAAAAACATGGTGTGGTCAATTTTTGATGGGGCTTACATGATAAACAAGGCCTAAAAAGCAACCGGTAAAAAGGACTAAGTCCTTAAATGATGCAAAATACCGGGGTCGAAAATGGCGTTCTCGTTTTTATTGGAAAAACAAATTAACGCCACTTCAACATGTGCCATAAACTCAAAGAGTTTGAAGAAAAGAGATGAGAAGTAGAAGGGTGAGACAATTGGTAAGACAAACTTTCGAGCTACTCGAGGTAGACTCGCACCAAGCAAATAGAAAGATTTTCCATTTATTGCATCGGTGGAAGACCGAGATTTCCCTTTATATGAAATTCCGGGATCAAATATCTCGTCCTCGGTGGACAAGGATGAGGGAACATAAGGGGCTTCCCCCATACTAGAACCACACAAAGCATCGTCAAAAGGAGTAGACGAGCTTGTAGTACTCAAAACACGTGGTGATGACGGAGTTAGATTTGTAGAAAAATCAATTTTTCCTTTTTTATCTTTTAAACTCTCCTTATGAAAACCCTTTTTGATTATGTCGAAAATATTTGGTGTTTCTAAAGCAATGTTAGTCACACTAAAAATTCTCACATTTTGAAACCTTTTTGGTTTTGGTGGTGGCAAGTTCTCAAAACGTTTATCGACGAAGAAAACCTCCCCATCGGGGTCTACATATTCATCATCCGAAAGATCTTTCGTAGAAACCGGCAACTTATCAACACTTTTCAAGAATGAATGTTCGAGGTGAGGCGAAGGATTTTTCGATTCAAGTATTGACGGTTTCTTCTTTGTAGGTTTTACACTCATAACCTCCACCGGCGGAGGAAATGGTAAATTGTTTTTGGCGACATTTCCTAAAACTCTTGGTGAAAATTCTTTGCAAACAACATTGGTTGAGTCACCATGGTTTAAAGTTGCAATAGAATAGACATGAGAAAGATTGGAGTTTTGTGTTGCATTGATGACAAGTTCTTCTTCATTGAAACGAAGGGTAATTTTTCGAGCATGAACATCGATAAGAGCTCTTGATGTATCCAAAAATGAACGACCTAAAATGAGAGGAACTTTTCGATCGATAGGAATGTCTACAACGATAAAGTCAACGGGATAGTAAAACTTTCCGATTTTAACAAAAACGTCCTCGGCTACTCCACATGCTAAGATCGTAGAATGATCGGCCATCTCGATAGACATGTTCGAAGGAGTAAGAGCCGGAAGCGAAAGCGATTTGAAAATCTCAAGAGGCATTAAATTAATACTAGCACCAAGATCGGCCAAGGCGTAGCATTCCTCCATATCTTGAATTGCACACGGAATTAAAAACTTTCCAGGATCACCGACTTTTTGAGGTATGCGGCTTAGAAAAACCGAAGAACAACTAGACGATTTTTGCAATTTCTCTTTGTTACTCAACATACTTTTGAAGTTCGCGGCAAATCGAGGCATCATGACTAAGGCGTCGGCAAAACTTATATTAAAGTGCAAATCACGAAACATTTTCATAAATAGCTCAAATTGATAATTGTTCCGTTCTTGTGTTTTCTCTTTGTTTCGTCTTGAAGGGTAAGGTAAAGGTGAAGGTGAAGGTGGTGTGGGTTGGTCATTAGGCAATGGCCTTGGAAACTCGGGTTCCACAATTGGTATTGGTTCAACCGTAGGTGTGGTATGAGCGGTACTTCGTGGGATTGTAATGTGCTCCTTTTCGACCATCACCTCGGGTTCTTTCTCGATTTCCTTCTCCTTAGAAGTACTTGTACGAGAGATTGGTTCCTTGAAAGTTTTACCACTTCGTGTAGCAACAACCTTCAATTCTCCCCTCGGGTTGTTAATGGTATCACTAGGAAGACCACCCGAAGAAGAGGGCTTACACATGATTGCTTCAAACATCTTAGCCATTCGGTCCTCAAATTTTGATTGCCTAGCATCCGCTTTTAATAACTCTTGCTTAATCTCATGTTGTCCTAGTTCCATCTTTTGTTGATTTTGTTGTAGACGTTGGACATTTCCTTCCATTTTGTTTGCATGAGTTTTAAGTTCATTAGCAAGTTCATTTTTAAGCTCTTTTTTCAACTCGGACCTTAAGCTAATCATCTCACGTTGCATATTATCAAATTTAGCATCATTTGCTTTTGCATAATCCAAAAATTCTCCTTGCAAATTTTTAGTGTGAGCATTTTGAAAACCTTGTGTAGTGTTTTGAAAATCACGGTTTTGGTTTTGATTAGAGATTTGTCCATTCCCACTTTGATAATTCCCTTTGTTGTAATTGCGTGTGTTGCCTCGGTAATTACCTTGGTTGTTGTTTCGATAATTGTTAACATTTTGGTTTGGTGGAGCTTGATTTTGGCGGGAACCTTGACCGTTTTGGTTGTAAGTTCCCGTTGCTACATAAGCACTCGAAGTGTTACCATCCGCGGTAATGCACTCGGAAAGATCATGAGCTCCCCCACAAGATAAACAACTCTTAGCAACCGCTTTAACCGAAGCGGAATTGGAAGCTTCTTGAGCCTTCCAATGGGACATTAGATTAGCAAATCTATCAAAAAACCGATTTTCCTCATTAGCTTCATCATGTAAGGCATTAATGCTACGAGACGATTGTGACGAAGATGACGAACCCATATTGGCAACACTCGGTGTGTTACGAGGGTTATAAACCTTAGATCTATTTTCAATGATTTGTAAAGCCTCATTTGTCGTCTTGCACAAAAAATTACCACCCGCGGCGGCATTCAAATAATCTCGTTCATGATCATTAAGCCCATTATAAAAAGTATCCACTTGATGCAATTCCGTAAAATCATGGTGTGGACATTCATGTAACATCTCTTTAAATCGTTCCCATGCCATTGAAAAACTTTCATTATTTCTTTGCACAAATCGTGAAATCTCATTTTTTAAGTGTGTTGTTTTAGATGGTGGAAAAAACTTGTTCACAAACTTAGAAACGAGATCGGCCCATGTCAAAATCGAATTTGGCGGTTCTTTCTCGAGCCAAATTTTTGCGAGTCCATCCAACGAGTATGGAAACAACATCATCTTAATGGCGTCATGTGGAACATCCTTAAATTTGCTAGTGGCGGTGAGACGGTTGAAATTCCTAATGTGGTAATGCGGGTTGTCTTTCTCGTGACCTCTAAACTTATTTGCTTGCAACATCGACATTAAACCCGTCTTAATTTCGAAATTCTCCGCAAGAATGGCGGGAATCACAATAGCCTCTCCAAAACCCTCGGTGGGTGCTTGTAGCAACTCCATCATAGTACGATTAGCCATGACGACTTCTTGTTCTACAATAGGTTCAACAATTGGAGGTTCTTCAACAATCAACGTCTCTTGATTGGCTTGTTTTTGAAGTCGTTTACGAGCTCGTTTTGCTTGATTACGAGTGATCATAAACTTCACGAAGAATGGGAGGTGAGCAAAGAAGATTCTTTTTGGGTGTTTTGTGAATTTTCAATTTTTTTGTGTTTTTGATGATATTTAATTTTTTTTGGATTTTGGTGTATCTTCGTAGACAACAATCTACAAAATCTCTCCTCGAATCAAACTCTTGATTAAAGAAGCCTCAAAGGAATGAAAACGATCACGTGGAGTGAACGTCTTCCAATGACTTTAGAACTTTGGTGAAAACCAAATTGTTCAAGAGGGTTTAATCACAAAGAAAACCAAGCAAATATAGTATACGTAATAATACTTTGGGCGGCAAAACCCTCGATTAGCCTTCAATCTCAAAATACTCACAAGCAAGCGGGGAAACGAGGCGGCGCGAAGCACTTAAGAGCCTTTTTCCTTAGGGTATATTTTATAATACCCGCCTTATACCCACCTTATAGTTTGTATTTTTCAAAATCGAGCTTCACGAAAGTATTTATCTATTTTTGCCTTTTTCTTTTGTTTGAGATTCGAATATAATAATTAGGAGATCAAATCCCAATTAAGGTTGTGTTTTCACACTTTTGGAGATATTGTAAATTTATTGTGATACTTAATACAATATAGTAATAATATTTGTACAAGAAAAACCAAGAAAACCGATAATACGTATTAGTAGAGTTCTACTAATACAAATACTATTTGGTTAATATTAAAAACAACAATGCAAATTAATCACGACACACCTCCCCGGCAGCGGCGCCAAAATTGATGTAGAGATTTTGTATACCCTCTTAGGAAAAAGAGCAACAAAATAGCGGAAAGTATCGAGTGATGACTTTAGGAAAAATCAACACTAATGACCCTTAATGGTGTTCAAATTCGTTTCCCAAGGAGGTATATGTGTGTGAAAAACTTGCCAATTGTTTGTGATTAATGATTGCTTTAGAAAGGGATTAGAAGAGAAAATGACGAAGTCATAAAAATAAAAATTCACTAAAAATCACTATTAGAAAGTTAAGACGTAGAACCTAAAAAATCACCAAAAATAAAATAAATTCTAAAAATTACCAAAAATTCACCAAAAATCAAAAATAATAAACTAAGAGTTTACCAATTATCAAAACTTTTTCAAACCTTTTAAATAATTAAGTATTCAACTTTTAAATGCTAATTAAAGCCCTAAAAATCAAATAAATTATCAAAAAGCCCAAATAAAGATTTTTCAATTGATAAACCTCTAAAATGACCTAAAATGATTAAAAACTATTTTTAGAAATTTTAAAACTAATAAAAACTATTTAAAATGGATTAAAAACTATTAAAACTTAAAATAATTATAAAAATTAATCTAAAAGTGATAAAATTATTCTAAAAGTTGCTAAATTCCTATTTTAATGTATTTAACCTAAGAAAAATGTAAAAAGTTGGAAAATGTGAAGTTTTAAAAATAATAATAAAATAATAATAAAATAATATTAAAGATCCAAAAATTATAAAAAATTCTAAAAACTTGCAAACTAGTTTATTTTAACCTAAATAATCAGAAAATGAAAGTGAAATTACCAAAATACCCCTAATGGGCCCTCAAATGGGCCAAATCCAAATTCAGTCAACACAAATGGGCTTTTGGGCCCAAAAAGTCAAACTTGGCCCAATTGACTTGGAAAAGCCCTATCTGACTTAAAATTTAATTCTAAGAACAAAACTCTAAAGGCCCAAAAGCTGAAAATGTGCTTATCACAACTTATTGAACACAAAGCTTATTCTTATTGGGCTTTTCAGCCCATTAAGCCAAAAGCTAATGCCATAAGCTCTAATTTGACACACAACCCTCTTTTAGGATGCTTAAGAGATCTGTCAAAAGAAATTTTCAATAAGCTCACTCAATAATCCAGAAAATAGAAAAGCAAAATTCCACAAAACGACAAAATAGTCGGGTTTGAGAAATAATGCACCTCAGAAGCTCTAGTTTGTTGCAAAAGCTCACAAATAGCTTAACTAAGAATAATCAATCAAGAAAATCACAAAAAGCCAAGTAGAATAAGCTGTAGAAGCAAACAAGCTGGCTGAAAAAGCCAAATAAGCTAGTTTCCTAGCAAAAGCTTAACCAAAAGACTTGTAAACTTCCAGACTTGATATTAAGCTAAGAAAAATGAGTTCTATTACAAAAACTAAGTTGTTGCATGTACCAATAAGCAAAACAGATTCAAATAAGCTGAAAACCAAGTTTGACCAAAAGTCAAACGCTGATAAGTTAAAATCAAACGCTGACAGGAACAAAACAAGCGTTGACAGACTTAATGAAGTGTAAGGACTTGTTTTTCACCCTGCTGGTCAAGGTTTGAGTGCAAACCTTGTGAATCAAAGCTTACCAGTTGGGTAAACTTGATGTATTTTGGCACAAATAAGCCAATAAGCCAGTGAGCTTATAAGCTATGAACAAAGCAATCCAAATAGCCAAATATCCTCACAAGCAGCAAACAAATAAGATCCAAGCAGCAATACAACAATCCTAATGCTAGAAATCAAAATGCAGCACCAAATGAGGTGGTCACTTTGCTGATGCAAATGACCACTTCAGCAGACTTTGATAAGCTATAAAAACTACAATAAGCCACCAAATTCAACAAGCAGATAACCAGTAGATAGCTTATCACCCAAACTATTCCCAAACCAAATTTTAGACCTTAGATCCAACTAACAAAGAAGTTATTGGATCTGATGTGTTTGACCAAATTCAAAACCACTTTTATCAGATTTTGCAAAACTTAGAATCCCTTTTTCAATACTTTCAGAAAGTGAACCAATGGCAAAAACTTGTGTATTAGAGCTTGTTTAGACCACCCAAACTCAAAGAACCAAGGGTACAAGGCCACAAGGCCTTGATAGCCAGTAATCCCAAACAACCCTTAATCAAGCAGTTAACAAAGGAACTTCTGATTTTAACTAACAACCTATTGATTTTAATGATCAAAAACACTTAAATAATAGCAAATAACACAATCAAGCTCAAAAATTACCAGCACAAACATCAATGCTCAAAATCAAAGCACCAAATCAAAAACAGTCATAAACATGAAATTTTTAGGGGAATCTTAACAAGAGATTATACCTGCCTTCCACAACATCCTAGGAAGGCCAGCAATGCTCCTTGGACCTTGTTCAACAACTAGAACAAGACCAAGGTACTTCAAGGAAGATGATGCAACACTGCCTTGGTTGATGGTTCAAAGTAGAACCTCAAGGACTTGATGTCTTCAACACAAGCAGCAAACAACTCAACCAAGGGCTCTAATCCCTTCACAAGCTTGGTGTCAACAAGCTTGTAAGAGCTTATAGCTAATGGTCAAGGGTTACTACACAAAATAACCAAAACAGAACCTAGGATTTCAAGGTTTTCAAACCTTAAAAACCTTATGAAACAAGACGTGCCTTAACCACAAGATTAAGGTAGGCCTTCACAATCAAATGGAACTCAGAATTAGGCTACTCAAACACCAAACTTTTAACTAAATCAAAAAGATATTTCAAATTTCAGAAATTCAAATTTTATTTAACTTAAAAAGGAATTACAAAGATTAATAGCCTAAAACTGGAACAAAAGCTCTCTCACATGTTGAGGAGTCTTTTTATAGGCAAATGCCAAGGTTACACTGTTCATAAACCCTAGATGTGAAATTCCCTAAATGCCCTAAGTCCTTGAGTACGTTTGTTGTTGTTGAGCTGTCCAAAAGGATCCTACACGTTCATTTTAGCTTTGTGATCAAGCAAAGGCTCTTAGCTGTTGATCTTGACACGTGGCTATGCTTGGAGGGCAAGTACTCATGTGATGGGTGAAACGGTTTGAATGGTGGGGTCCTTTGGGTGAGTGGGAATGTGAGTTTAAGCATGGGATGGATTCGTGTAAGGGTTAATTGTGTTTTGGTAAAGGTAATTGTAAAAACCCCCTTGTTGGTGAAAAGTAAAAACTGGGTTCATACGTGTGAACAGTGCCACGTTTGATCCGATTTTAGTGGGGATTTTGTGTTTGGCGCGTGTTTGTTTAGTTTAAACTTACAAACTTGGCAGCTTTGGTCCTTTTTCTTCCTCTCTTTTGTCACTTGGATGTAAACTTCTATCAACGCCCAAATCCTTTGTATCAACGTTTCACAACTTGTCATTTTTGGCACAAACTTTCCAAAAAGTGTTTCAAGGGTTAATTTTCGAACTTTTGCAAATTTCAAGGGCTGATTTTGGACAATGTTGATCTTCCAAGGTCTTCAATGTATCTTAATCTTCATGAGGGACCATTATTGGCAATTTTGATTTGTTGAGGGACTATTCTTGCCATTTCTTCAAAGTTGAAGGACCTTTTGTGTAATTTTGACAAACTTAAGGGACCAAACTTGTAATTATGAATATACAAAGGTTTTAAGTGTCATTTCTTCAATAAATGAGGATCAATCTTGTTTGTCTTCAAGTCTTCAGGGTATTTTGTTGAGAATTCCATGATTAGGGCCCGGTTCTTTGTACGGCTTCGTTTCTCGTGTCCGTTTTTCCTTGTATCTTGTGATCTTTTGTCTTTTTCACGATATCCATACCTAAAATACACAAGTAAACAAACACAAGCATATATATGGTATTTTATGACATTTTTATGCATTTAAAGCCCGAAAAGAACGATGAGATCATGTATAAATGCCATCTCATCATGGTTCACCACAAGCACAAGCACCAGAGGTGGTGGATGTTGCAAATTTAACTACTTTGTGTACAAGTTTGTCCCAACAGGTACAGGTGTTGCAGAAAGAAAAGCTTTTCAAGACAAGAAAATTGCTGAATTGGAAGCTAGCCTAATCAAATTAAGGAACAAAGTGTCACCTTGGATGAGGAAACATAGATCTATTCAGAAGTCTAGAATCAAGAAGCAAAGATTCAGGAACCATAAGAAAAGGCAACAGAATGCAACCAAATAGGGGATGTATTATGAAGGACAACCACCTTCTTCTGATAACCATACAAGGATCTCTGGAAATGACATCAGTTTAGAATTAGATGCAGATGTCATGGGGACTTATGCAGATGGAACTGGTTTAGAGACTGGTGTGGATGGACCTTCAGATATGGAGATTCAGCAGCAAGAACCACAACCTACTCCAGAGGAGCCACAAGTTGAAGAAACATTGGTAACTCAGCCAGAACCATCACCTCAATCACCACTTCAAACAAATTGAAGTGCTTTCTATGAGAAGTTGGAGGAAATTAACATTCAGTTTCCTGCTCCATCACCACAAAGAAATAAATCAGATAAGACTGAAGAGGTGCTAGTTGATATGATAGCTTCTATGGAAGAAAGAGTATCTGGGGATACACAAGTGATTGAAGAAACAAATGTGTCTAATACTTGTGAAATCAACACTGTTGAAGATCCAAGTACTACTAAGCCAACTAAGCCGACTGCAAGTACTGTTGACATTGTTGAAGACCCAAGTACTTCTAAGCCAACTAAGCCGATTGCAAGTACCGCTGGTGATCATCCTTCACTAGAAAGTCAAACTCCTTTTGGAGAAGATGAGACTTTAGCCCAGTTGTTGCTTGACTTAAGAAAGAAGAATTTAGTTGAGAAGACTAAACAAGCAGAGGCAGAGAAAAAGACACAACAAGAAGTTCTTGCCTAAAAGAATCAAATTCAAGGTAAGAAAGTTCAAGCTTCACACCCTACTAAAGGTATAGTTATTCAACAGCAAGCTAATGGGAAAAGATCTACCAAGCTGAAGAAGAAACTACCTAAGATTAATCTAAAGGATAAGGGGAAGAAGCAATTATTATCAGAATCTGAAGATGAAAGTGATTCAGATGATGATATAAACAAATTCATGTATAGATTTAATCAATTGGACCATGATGGGGAATTTTCTTACAGAATGCAAGCACAAATTCGTGAAAATGAATTACAGGAAGAACTTACAGCAAAGCAAAATTTGCTAGAAGCTAAAAGAATACAACAAGAATGGAACATACAAGAGTATGACATGATTCAAGCTGAATTACATGCAAGTGAGCTTCTTGTAGACTCATTGATAGCTGAAGAGAGAGATGCATATGATGAAGAAGAGAAATCAAAATTGATTGATGATCTGGTAAGGGAGCAACAAAGATTATTTGCTGAAAAGAGAAGAAAAGAAAAGATTAAGTCTCCAACTACTATGTAGATTAGAAATCAGATGATGAATTTTCTTAAGAAAGTTAAGGGTTTTACTCATATTCAGCTGGTCAAGAAGAATTTTGAAGAAATCAAGACTTTGTATGAGCAAAATAAGAGAACTGAATTGAATTTTGTTGAGATTGGATCTGAAGCAGATAGAAAAGCTGTTGAAGAGTTTAAGAGACATCTGCAAAAAAATGCAATTTGGTAGTACTCCTAGAATTGAGCCAAGTACTGCTGAACCTACAAACACATCTCCATATATCAAGACCACTTATGTGAGGAAGAATAGAAAGGAGAAGGTAAGTTCAAAGGAGGAAGAGACTACTCAAAGAATGAATACATGAGTTGAAACTCAAGATATTGCTCAGACTGAAAATGTACAAGCAGTACATACACAGTCAACAGTACATACTGAGGAGACGGTACATACAAACTTGGAAGAGGGTTCAACAGAACTTGAGGGAATTTCCAAGGGTGTTAAAAGGAAAAGGTCAACAAAGACAAAGAAGAAAGCCAAGAGTGCTAACTCAACAGCAGAGGATAGTGATGATGATGAGAGCTTGAATAAGTACTTGAAGATTGTAAAATTTGAAGATCAATGTATTGATACAGAGATTTTTGGAAAGAGAGAATCCATTGCTTAATGGATTTACTCTATGTCTGGAGGACTTGAAGCTCATGGAATTCAGAGAACTGATGGCACAACAAGGATATTCAGACTTTTAGAGGATATTCTTAACATTCTTGACAGACAAGATATTCAAGATCTTTCAAGGTTAGTTCAAGAAGCCAGTGCAGGTAAAACTGAAGTATCACTATTATACTGGGAATTTCTCTTTATGTATGAGCCACACAATTGTGATCAAGAAATGTTGAAAGAATTAGAGAATCAGGTTCCTAGTTACTGGAGATATTATAGGTCATGTGGATTGCATATTTTAGATTTAGATGATGTTACATACTATATGCTGCAAGAGAAAACTTGCCCTTTCAAAAGAAGATTGTTGGAAAGGATGTTAGAACAACAATTGGAAGTTACAGAAGAATCTGTTGATGCTTTGGAGTTGATCAGAATGGTTAAACAACAAATCAAGGATTTGAAAGATGAGGAAGAAGTTGAGAAAGAGCCTTAAGTGTTTGACTTTCAGTCACACTTCACAAATGCTTCTCAGTTCACCATGTCTAACACACATAAGAACTGGCTAGTCCATAAGCAAATGGTTTGTGGTAAAGACTTATCAAATCCGTTGAAAGCTGGTAGTTTGCTAAAAACTATATGGTTCTAACTCACCTTGTTTCGAGACAAAGAGTTGGCTAGTCCTAGACAAACGGTACTAGGTAAAGACTTCATCAAATCCATTGATGGTTGACAATTTACCAAAAATTGTAAGGTTTTCATTACACCTTATTCTTTAAGAATAACGTATTGGCTATTCCAGAGTGTACGGCTAACTGGTAAACAATTTATCAAATCCGTTGATAGCTGGTGATTTGCTAAAAATCATGAAGCCAATACAGACTGGTTTTTGTTGTTAACTGTTTTATTTCAGGTATGAAGATTGCAAGCAAATAAGTATTTAAAATATACTTAGAAGGTTTTATCTCATCAAATCAAGACAAAAGGTTCATGATTCAGAGTTCAAAGACTAAACTCAAGAAGACAATAACTGATGCTGCAAAGATAAGTGAATGTTTAGAAGACACAAGAAGATCATAGTTTGAAGATAAAGATGATGCTCATGATGTTTGAAGATTATCTTATCAGAAGAAGATCTACATTTGAATTGTTTGGCTACATTCAGTTGGATACAAATACAAATTACCGAGTTCAATCAAAGGATGAAGGAAAGACTAAAGACATGTATTTTGATACATCCAGTACAAGAGAAACAAGAAGACAACAAGTTATCATTTCTTGTTTAGGGGAGGATTGTTGGGAATTATTTGTTAAGTGTCAAGTACCGTTAGTGTATTTTAAGTACTGTCAGTGTTATGTAAGTACCGTTAGTATTAACGCGGTACATAGTAAGTACTGATACTTATAAAGTAAGAACTGCTATGATGATTAGGATGAATATATCTTTATATAAGATATGTCATAGTTATAGTTAGAGTATATCTTATGTGATATACTTAAATAGTTAGAATATTGATAATATATCGTCTATGATATATAGTTATCTTTATAGAATATTCTAAGGTTTCTAGGGTTCCTTACTCTATAAAAGGAACATAGGTACAATGTCTTTCATGTACCTCATTCAAGTCGATTAATAATAGAATCGAATAGTTAAAAGTAATTATGTTCTTCTGTGCTTTAGATTCCGCATAACTTATTTAGTGTTAGTAAGAGTGCTCAAAGTGTTTTAGTTTGATTACAAACTACTATACTAATTCTTAACAGAATATAGATTCAACCAAAGGGATCAACACTCTTTGGACTTTTGAAGAAGATCAGCTCTATAACTCTCAACGGTTTCACTAGACTTAATTAGAGCAGCTTTGCATTCTTCAAGATTTTGAGTGAGTGTTGTGTTTGCCTTCTTTAATTGCTTTTGACTCTTTCTAGTTTCACTGATATATTTTTGTAAAGTAGTAATTAAATTAGCAAGCGCAACACGCTCCTCATCATACTCATTTGCATGTTGATCGTCCTCAAACTCATTAATGCACATGTTTGATGAATTAGCTGTGTTATTGGTATCAACCATTTCCATCATACATGTGTCAATGATTGTTGTTGGTAGATCACTATGCTCATTTGTATCACCAAACACATTATATTCATCATTTTGTACCTTATCAATTAGCTCGGTATCAAAGATAGGACCATTTTCATCTTTAGTGACGTTGAGGACCTCGTGAATCTTTGCCATGTACGAATAATGGGCTTCGAGTTCTTTGTCAGAGAGTTCATCATCAGTGTCGTTAAGCATTTCTCCTTCTTCAGCCAAAAATTTAACCCATGCATCCATTTTCTTGCATAGCAGCATTTTCTTCTTATGATATGCATAATCCTTAACCCGTTTTGGCTGCCTGCATTACTTTGCCATATGCCCAAATCCTTTGCAAATATAACACCGAATCCCACTTTGCTAAACCACTTGAGTACCAACTGTTTCTCTACTCCCACCAACAGTAGCAACTCTTTGATTATCATACTTTATAGTACGACGATCATACTTTGGAGGACTCGCAACCCGCCTTCGTGTGTCATATCTTGGAGGACTCTAAACATAGTTATTCCTCGGTTTGATGATGTTCTAAGGTTGTTGTTGGTGGGTTTGTATATTTTCTTGTATGACTTAATGATGAAAGCCATTTGTTGTTTGAGTTCCCTATCCTTTTGAGCTTGTTCTTCGTTACTGTCTTCTTCAGACGATTGCTCAGGTGGTAGTGATGGTGCTCTTGCAACTTCTTTTCCTCTTAACCTTGTTGGAGCTAATGACTTGGAGACAATGGAAGATCATGGTGATGATGATTGAGTAGAGTAGGTCTTTGGAGCGCGAGAGCGGTGATCTGGGTAATGTTGAGTGGTAGACACCAAAGCAAGGGGATTTGCAACCTTTGCTAGCCATTCAACTCGAAGTTCGTTTGCCTCATTCTAAAATTATTTCAAAATATCAAAGAGCCTGTGATATGAGACCTCGTCTAGCTTTTCTTGTTGTTTCACTAAAGTGATGAACCGTGTCCACTCTGGTTGTAGTTGTTGTAGAAATTAAAGATTGACTTGCATGGTGGAGACTTGCAAATTTTTTCATTTCATGTCATTCATCATTTTGTAGAATATAGAGTAATATGAATCAATTGATTCCCCATCCAATGAAGTAAACTTGCCAAAGTTCCAGAACAAGTTTGTTTTGACATCTTGCTTGTTGAGTGATTCTCCTTGTTGCAAGCGTTCAACGGCCGTCCACATTTCTTTAGCAGTAGGACATGCATCAACCGCTGAGTAGATATCATCTCCAATTCCACTTAGAATCATATAAATTTCTTCCTTCTCTACATCATGCCAAGCACGCTTCTTGGGTGTGAGCTCGGAAAGAGTTTAATCTCGTGTAATGGTTGGTGCTCCATCACTAGTTTCTATGGTAGCTACAGCAGGAGTGGTGATTTTCTAAAGGACATACGGTCCATGGGTAATACATTGCCTCAAGGCATCACCATTGGGTCTTGTATCAAGATATCGAAGAAAACATGATTGCCATTGAGCGTATCGACCAGCCACAAGCACTGGTTGTAAAACCTGCATAAGATACATGAAGACATTAAATACATGAAAACACGGATTAATTAAAACTTTATCATTTATTAATACGCGACAAGTATCATGAACATTAAATGAATAACGACAAGTATTACGTATATAATTTTTTTAATGACAAGTATGTACGTATAAAAATATTACACGACAAGACTTAACACGAAATTAAAACACGAGCTTATGTCACGAACACTATTACACGAGAGTTAACAAAACACGAACACGAAATATATACTATTAAAGGATTGTTTGGCCGGCCTAAAAAGAAAAGAGAACAAGGACGGGCCAAGCCCGATCCATTAACCATTTGATTAGCAAACAAATATTCCCTGTGTTTTCATTATTCCAAGTTTAAAAAAAAATAAGAAAACCCTAGCCCTATTGTTTTTGGCCGTCAGTTTTGCCAAAGAAAAAAGGAGGAGAAAATTAGTTTTTGACCTTTGATTTGGGTTGGTGTTCAAGTCATTCATCCTTAATTCATATCCCATTCGGTATCATCAAGCTTAACTCTTTTCTTTCTTTTTTTTTCTTTAATCAGAATCCATTAATCAAATGTATAAATACATGTACATATCATAATTAAAACATGAAAATAAATCGAGCTTGTTTGGTTTTGCACGCAAACCGAGAGTCCTTTCATGAGGAAACTCTCGCTGGGATTTATGAACCACCAGCCGTCGGCCAAGTGTCTTGGTGGCTTGGCTTGTTTGGCAGCCGCAACAAAAACAAGCCCCACGGTGGGGTGTTTGGTCACGCACTGGCAACCGAGAGCCCTAGGATTTCAGTGGGAATCTATGCATAGCCAGGGGGACCAGCTGAGACCGAACCACTAGGTCAGGGGCAAGCCTCGGCAAACAGTGGCAATGCCACAACCGCGGTGGTTGTGGTGATGGTTGTTGTTCGAACAAGTCGAGACGATGGTGGTCTCGGTGGGCATTGGTTCGGGTCTCGGGTAAACCGAAGCAACACAATGGTGTATTTGGTTATTAGGTGGCTAAATAAACTTTGGGCTAATTAATATTAATTTAATTATTTATATTAAAATGAATCATATTATAATTAATTAAATTAATTTTAGACTTGGCCTATTTGATTTGTTTTATTTTAATAAAGGTTAAATTAAATTAATTAATTACTTTAATTTGATTACCTAATTATCAAGATTATAGTAAAGTATTATTAGAATATAAATCATGCTTTATTACTAATTAATAATCAATTTAACCATGTAATATTTTTAATTAATAATTAATTATAAGATTATGACATGTTATAGTATTTATTAAAATAAAATTTTACTATATTATCATTTAATAAATCATGACTTATAAAATATATTCATTAAGCCCCAGCTTATATTGTATGCTTATTTAACAAGCTTATTACTACTTATGAAAACATTCTATTTTGTAAACTTACTATTTATGGAAACTTACTATTTTTGGAAACTTACTATTTATGGAAACTTACTATTTTTAGGAAGTTACTATATACGGAAACCTGCTATTTTGGAAAGTTACTATATATGAAAACCTGCTATTTTATAAAGTTACTTATTATGAAACATCAAGTATAATAACACATGAAACATGTAATACGTTAATCAAGAACACATGATACACTAAGAAATACATGGTAAGACATGAACAAGTAAACAAGATACGAGCAAGTAAAAAACAAGTCAAGAACAAGTGAAAAACGTCAAGAACAAGTAAAGTAAACTAAGAATCAGTAAGTTATACATGAACATACAAGTCATTCACGTCCTTTATATGTATCACTCATGAAGTCGGAGTAGTACTATCCGCCTTTCATATTTCATCATTAATGGACATAAGGTACGGATATTCCATCCTTCAGTGTGGACATCTCTTTCTATGCATGATTAAGATTCTTTGTTTGCTGCCATCTGTTTTCCCCAGTTTACATGTCATAAAATTTTTCATGATTTGCCATGTTATCATTTTTAAATTGCCTGAGCTATATACAGGCGTGACCATGTTTCACCTAGTTATGGAGGTACCATAACCATGACACTTGAGGCACCGGTGTCATGACTCCTCCGCGATGGGAGTGATTTCTCGCGGCGTCCGTTCACGTTTTTTCCATTATTATTATTATCATGTGGGTCGTATGGGTGCAACCTAGTACATGTTTTGCAAGTTTACAAGGTGAATTTGGAGTGTGCTCTACATCCTTCACATTGGAGCTGATCCCTCCACCCATACTATTATTTGTTAGAGATCACCCCTCTAATATCATGATGAGGTCACCCCTCTATGTATTCACGCACACGTTGATATATACCATGACCTATATGAGCTCTGGTCATTTAAATTCTATTGCATGCATGACCTAAGACTTTTCAGATATCTTTTCAGTTTCATAAGGTATAAAACATATTCCAGGTTTTCCAGAACATACATGTTATTCCATGTGTAACTTATGACATTTCAGTTATCCTTCATTTCATTTCCAGGTTTTCCAGGACATACATAGATTCCGCTGCATTTCAGATCTTTTATTTATGTTTCAGTTATTCTTATCATGTCATCATATCCGTTCACTGAGCGTATTTCTCAGCCATATTTTCTTTCCATGAACCAAACCACATGTACCCAAGGATAAACTTGAGCATTGAGAGGACGTACATAGGATGGGAGCTACCTTAGACTTCTTTTCCTTTTGGCACTTCATATACTTATGCTTTCTTGGACACTTGTTTAGTCTTTTATACTTTATTTACTTTATGCATGTGAGCTTATATTTGGGAGTCGATGTTTGTTTTTTGGCTTTCCTTTTTGGTCATGTATGTTTTTAGGACATATTACCTTGCATTCTTTGATGACACGTCATAATTATCATGTAATGGTCTACTTATCAACGTAGGGTGTTATAGTTATGGTATCAGAGCCCAAGCTTTCGACCTGTAGGCTCTAAAACTTGACATGTGACTAGTGGGTAGTCACCAGGATCTTCCTAAATCGATGTTGTTATGTTCCACGTATTGACATTTTCAGAAATTTTGTTGGTTTTAATCATGATGTTTTATTTCGAATTTTGACTAGTATGGATCGAACCATAGTCGTCCATATTTAGTCACATGTTGTCAGTCTTTACTCATGCTATTTTTCCTTGAATTTTGACTAGTATGAATTGAACCATAGTCGTTCATACTTAGTCACATGTTTTCTTTCGAATTTTGACTAGTGTGAATTGAACCATAGTCGTTCATACTTAGTCACATGTGTTCCTTCGAATTTAGACTAGTAAGGGCTGCACCATAGTCGACCCTACTCAGTCACATGTCTTTCTTTCGAATATTGTGGGCTGCATCATAGTCATCCACACCAGTCAAGGTTAAATATCTGTTGATTATGCTTTTATGTTTCATGATGTCAATCATGTTTACATACTTTCATGTTGATTTCGTTTTTATGCTAATTATGTTTCCATGTTCCCTTATGTTGATTATGTTTTCATGTTTCTTCATGTTGATAATGCTTTCATGCTTAGACATTGATGGATTTCATTTAATTCTACGTTCATGATAGTCATGGTTGGTTTTCATTAATCAGGCTTTCATGTTGGTCGTTGTTAAAGTTTGTTTAATCATGTTTTCGTGCTTCTTCATGCAAGTGGAGTTATGTCTATGCTAAATTAGATAGGCTATTACGTTGTCCCCTTCAGTTTGGTTTCAAACCGGTTAATCAGTTACCTTCATTTGATCTCGTCAGATGGTTGACACCCGTACTGATTGTCTCGGGTGCATTCCATGTGTACTCCATATACCGTATTTCATGTGTACTCTATGTACAGTGTTCCATGTGTACTCCATGTACCGTATTCCATGTGTACTCTATGTACCATGTTCCATGTGTACTCCATGCACCGTTTTCCATGTGTACTCCATCTACCGTATTACATGTGTACTCCATGTACCATATTCCATGTGTACTCCATGTACCATATTCCAGGTGTATTCCATTTACCGTACTCCATGTGGATTGCTAATCGATTCTCAATCACCTCAGGCGTTTTCCACTTACCGATGTTGCTCAAGTGATGATGTTGCTCGCAGCTTGGAGATACTACAAAACAAGAACAAAGGTGATAGATCGGAACGACCAGACAAGAAATATACTTCATCCACCGGACGTTACCATCTCATTCCATGTCTTTATCTTCTCACTTATATGTCACGTGCCATTCAGTTGTCTTTTCAGGCATATGAGTGGGAACCGGTACTAGTCGGTGACTCAGCTGAATAGTTACATGAATCACACTCATGATAATGATCATCATGGAACTGACAGACAAGGAGGTAGTGACAATTATTCTGGTAAAAACGGCAGAAACTCCGGTAACAGGCGTGACCAAAAATACAAGGGTCAGCAGGCCAACCGATCCGCCAATTCTGGCATTAGAGCCAAAAAGTTTCAATTTTATTCGTTTCACACCTCGAGTCTCATGTCAAGACATCAGTCAAGACACATGCCTCACGTGTATTTTCTGAAGACACGTGTCAAGACATCAGTCAAGACACATGTCTCACGTATATTTTCTGAAGACGCATCT
Organism: Glebionis coronaria; assembly: GCA_025667525.1. NCBI lineage: Eukaryota > Viridiplantae > Streptophyta > Magnoliopsida > Asterales > Asteraceae > Glebionis > Glebionis coronaria. Next base: position 370,584,377 of record CM046878.1, read on the forward strand.
CAAGACATCGGTCAAGACACATGTCTCAAGTGTATTCTCTAAAGACACATGTCAAGACACCAGTCAAGACACATGTCATACGTATATTTTCTTAAGACACGAGTCAAGATACATGACTCACGTATATATTCTGAGCCAAGCCCTAAGTAATTCAGGGTACCCTCCAAGGGGTATACCTATTCTGTTGTGCCACGTATGGATCAGGCCACTAAAATTTCAGGTACCTTCATTGACGTATTATTCATGTTTGGATACGCAGTGTTCGTTCTATATGAGACGACCGAAACACATTCAGCGAGATCTGCCACGTTTACTTCATGCATTGACATGACACCGTCATTCTTGATCATGGATTACACATATCCACGCCTATGAAAGATTCCATTCTTAACACTCATGTGTATGAAGGTTTTCCTTTCAGTTTGACGACAAGACCCATTCTGCTAACGCATTTTCCTTGGACATGAGCGATTTCGATATGATTTTGGTCAATGACTGGTTAGCAGCATTCATATTCGGTGATATCCAAACTCCTAAATACATTCATCATGTTCTGCTACCAGGAAAAATTTGTACCAATTATTTCTAATTTACAAGAACGTGCTTGATTATTCCATGGCTACGAAGATTTTTTAGCTATCATTTATGACACGATTTCTAAAGTTTCTTGAATCCATGATCAGTCAATTGTTTCTGAATTTCCGGATGTATTCCAAAAGAAATTATGGTATACCTCCTATCCATGAGGTAGAGTTTAGCATCGGGCTTGTTACGGGAGCAGAACCTGTCTATAAATCTCCTTACCACATGGCTCCCATTGAGTTAAAGAAGTTGAAGGATTAGCTGGAAGAGTTGCTGGAACGAGGTTTTATTCGCCGAGTGTATCACCATGGGGTGCACCGGTTCTGTTTACTAAAGAGAAGGACGGTAGTATGAGATTATGTACTGACTACCGTAAATTTAAACAAATCACCATTCGTAACCATTATCCTCCTCTACGTATAGATGACGTGTTTGATCGACTACAGGGTGATAAGCACTTTTCCAAGATCGATTTACGATCAAGCTACCATCAGTTGCGAGTGAAAGAGTAGGACATTTCTGTGACTGCTCTTCGCACACGTCATGGTCATTATGAATTCTTAGTTATGCCTTTTTGGTCTCACGAATGCCCCAGCTGTAATTATTGACTTGATAAATCAAATTTTCATGAATTCTTGGACAAGTTCGTCATTATGTTCATCGATAACACCCTGATATTCTCTAAGTCTAGAGAAGAGCACGAAGATCATCTTCACACTATGTTACAAATCCTACGACAAAAAAAATTGTACACTGAAATTTTCAAGTACGAATTTTGGTTGATTACAGTGACCCTCTGAATCACATTGTTTTTCACGGTTAGTTTTACCATGACTAAGCTTACGCGTAAAGGAGAGAATCATACACTGAATTATGTGTTCCAAATGATCCTACGCTAGGAGAGGTCTAATTTACCGAGACTCATAGTTTTCCAACTTCTATGTGTCCAGGTTCAACAAAATGTATCATGATTTTAAACCACATCTTGGTGAAGCAGTATGAAACAAGATGCAGCTATGTTTATATCTAAATGCCTGACATGCCAGCAGGTTAAGATAGAACGTCGACATACTAGTGGTTTACTACAACCATTAGATATTTCTGTACGGAAGTGGGACAAGATCTCCATGGATTTTGTTACCGGACTACCGTAGGCTCAGAAGAAACATCAGGCTATCTAGGTCATTTCCGACCGTTTGACCAAGTCTGCATATTTCCTTCCACCCGTAAGGATTTCACAGTTAGCAGGTTATCAGACTTTTTCTAGCAGAATTTCGTACGATTACACGGCAATCCTTCAGATCAGATCCGATAAAGAGTCACGTTCACGTACATTATTCGCATTCACGTCCTTGTCCCATCTCACGATTTTCTTTTCACAATTCACAGTCACCCTTCATGATCGTGTTCACGTCCGTGAACTTTATTTCATTTCACGAATTACATCACATGTTCACGTTCACGACTTGGTTCACATTCATGTTCTCGTTTTCATCTCACGACTTAAGTTTCATATCTCGAACTAGAATGAGTTGCAAAAACTTTGAGAAACCAGACTCAAGTTTAGCACAACTTTCCATCCTCGGGCAGACGTTTCACGTCTCACGTCTCGTTTCGTATCATTAGCATTATCTCCTCAGTTATCACATGTTCATGATATGTTTCACGTATTACGTTCATGATATGTTTCACGTATCACGCCCACGATATGTTCCACATATCAAGTTCACCACATGTTCGCGTATCACGTTCACAATTGATCATGTATCACGTTCACAATTGTTCACGTATCACATTTCCAATAATTCTCTCGTATCATTGCTCGGATTTTACTAATATCATTATTTCAGGTTATTTCATATCGTATCGTTTCATGTATCCTGCATGTTATTTCTTATCCACTCGATCAGATTCATGAGGATCCATCTTCAGTTGAGGAACCAGAAACTTTTCCGTATCGTCAAGACATGGTCATGAAGACAAAAGATTATTCCTTTCGTCAAGATCCTTTGGAGGAACCATCCCGAGCGGGAAGCCACTTGGGAAACGGAGGAGTCCATCTGAATTCCTTATCCTCATTCCCTTCCATAATCCGGGTATGTTCTTTTCAGCCACGTCATGTTCCATGTTCTCTTCAGCCACGTCACGTTCATGCCGTTTTCAGTTTATCGTATCTCTAATTCGAGGACGAATTATTATTTTTAGAGGGGAAGAGTTGTAAAACCCGCACAAAATACATGAAGACATACAATACACGAAAACACGGATTAATTAAAACTTTATCATTTATTAATACACAACAGGTATCATGAACATTAAATGAATAACGACAAGTATTACGTATATTATTTATTTAATGACAAGTATTTACGTATAAAAATATAACACGACAAGACTTAACACGAAATTAAAACATGAGCTTACGTCACGAACATTATTACACAAGAGTTAACAAAACACGAACACGAAATATATATACTATTAAGGGGTTGCTAGGCCGGCCTAAAAAGAAAAGAGAAAAAGGACGGGCCAAGCCCGACCCGTTAACCATTTGATTAGCAAACAAATACTCCCTGTGTTTTCATTATTCCAAGTTTTACAAAAAAATAAGAAAACCCTAGCACCATTATTTTTGGCCGCCGGTTTTGCAAGAGAAAAAGGGAGGAGAAAATTAATTTTTGATCATTGATTCGGGTTGGAGTTCAAGTCATTCATCCTTAATTCATATCACATTCGGTATCATCAAGCTTAACTCTTTTCTTTTATTTTTATTTTCTTTAATCACGAATCCATTAATCAAATGTATGAACATATGTAAATATCATAATTAAAACATGGAATTAAATCGGGCTTGTTTGGGTTTGCACGGAAACCGAGAGTCCTTTCATGGGGGGAACTCTCAGTGGGATATATGAACCACCAGCCGCCTATCGGTGGCTGGGCTTGTTTGGCAGCCGCAACAAAAACAAACCCCACGGTGGGGTTTTTGGTCACGCAGTGGCAACCGAGAGCCTAGGGCTCTCGGTGGGAATCTATGCGCAGCCAGGGGGAATCGGCTGAGACCGGTGGGTAAACCACTCGGTCGGGGGCAAGCCTCAACAAACAATGGCAAGGCCACAGCCGCGGTGGCTGTGGTGATCGTTGTTGTTCGAACAAGCCGAGAACATGGTGGTCTCAGTAGGCATTGGTTCGGGTCTCGGGAAACCGAAGCAACACAAGGGTGTATTTGGTTATTAGGTGGCTAATTAAACTTTGGGCTAATTAATATTAATTTAATTAGTTATATTAAAATGAATCACGTTATAATTAATTAAATTAATTATAGACTTGGCCTATTTGATTTATTTCATTTTAATCATGATTTAATTAAATTAATTAATTACTTTAATTTAATTATCTAATTATCAAGATTATGGTAAAGTTTTATTAGAATATAAATCATGCTTTATTATTAATTAATAATTAATTTAACCATGTAATATTATTAATTAATAATTAACTATAAGATATCACATGTTATGGTATTTATTAAAATAAACTTTACTATATTATCATTTAATAAATCATGACTTATAAAATATATTCATTAAGCCTCAACTTATATTATATGCTTAGTTAACAAGCTTATTACTACTTATGGAAACTTTCTACTTTTGGAAACTTACTATTTATGGAAACTTACTATTTTTAGAAACTTACTATTTATGGAAACTTACTATTTTTAGGAAGTTAGTATATATGAAAACCTGCTATTTTTGGAAAGTTACTATATATGGAAACCTGCTATTTTTAGAAAGTTACTTTCTATAAAAGATCAAGTATAATAAGACATGAAACATGTAACACGTTAATCAAGAACACATGATACACTAAGAAATACATGATAAGACAGAACAAGTAAACAAGACATGAGCAAGTAAAACAAGTCAAGAACAAGTGAGACAAGTCAAGAACAAGTAAAGTAAACTAAGAATCAGTAAGTTATACATGAACATACAACTCATTCACGTCCTTTATTATGTAGTACTCATGAAGTCGGAGTAGTACTATCCGCCTTTCATCTTTCATCTTCACTAGAAATAAGGTACGAATATTTTGTCCTTCAGTATGGACATCTCTTTTCATGCATGATTAGGATTCCCCGTTTGCTGCCATCTGTTTTCCCTAGTTTACATGTCATAAAACTTTTCATGATTTGCCATGTTATCATTTTTAAATTACATGAGCTATATACATGCATGACCATGTTTCACCTAGTTATGGAGGTACCATAACCATGACACTTGAGGCACCGGTGTCATGACTCCTCCGTGATGGGAGTGTTTTCTCGCAGCTTCCCTTCTCGTTTTGGCCATTATTATTATAATCATGTGAGGCGTATGGGTTTATCCTAGTACATGTTTTGCAGGTTTACAAGGTGAATGTGATGTGTGCTCTACATCCTTCATATTGGAGATGATCCCTCCCCCGAGACTATTATTTGTTAGAGATCACCCCTCTAATAGCATGATGAGGTCACCCCTCTATGTATTCATGCACACGTTGATATATAATTATATATCATGACCTATATGAGCTCTTGGAATTTAAATTATATTGCATGCATGACCTAATACTTTTCAGATATCTTTTCAGTTTCATAAGTTATAAAACATATTCCAGGTTTTCCAGAACATACATGTTATTCCATGCATAACTTATGACATTTCAGTTATCCTTCATTTCATAACAACTTCCAGGCTTTCCAAGACATACACAGATTCCGCTGCATTTCAGATCTTTTATTTATGTTTAAGTTATTCTTATCATGTCATCATATCCGTTCACTGAGCGTATTGCTCAACCGTATTTTCTTTCCATGAACCAAATGGCAGGTACCCAAGGACAAACTTGATCATTGAGAGGACGTGCAGAGGGTGGGAGTTACCTTAGACTTCTTTTCCTTTTGTCACTTCATATACTTATGTTTGCTTAGACACTTGTTTAGTCTTTTCTACTTCATTTACTTTAGGAATGTGAGCTTATGTTTGGGAGCCGATGTTTTTTTCCAGTTTCCTTTTTTGTCATGTGTGTTTTTAGGACATATTACCTTGCATGCTTTGATGACACGCCATAATTATCATGTAACGGTCTACTTATCAAAGTGGGGTGTTACATTGGTGATCTCTCTTTGTTGCCCGATGTAAAACCCCATTTGTTCAGATGGAATGCTAAAGTAAATTATGGCGTGTCATTAAAGCATGCAAAGTAATTGTCTAAACATTCATGACCATAAACAAAAATACCGGAATCAAACATCGGTAGTCTAGTAACTCACACACAAGCAATATTAAGTACTGTAAATGAAAGAACTAAACAATGTCCAAATGAAATAAAGTATGAGAAGTAGGAATAAATGCATAAGGTAAAAGAGGCCGGATAGCTTCCGATCCGAATGCACATACTCTGGAGTTCCACCTTGCGACCTTGGGTATCTGCCGTTTGGGGACATGGAAATAGAAAACGGCTGAGCATAACGCTCAGTGCACGGATATATAGTATAACATAAAGACAAAGGAAAGAAAGCATATAAGGCATATAAAGCATGAATTGCAGCAAAAATGAATAAGTCCTGGGAAAACCTAGTTGTATGTCATGTTTACTGGTTTTAGTTCTGAAAACATAGCTTATTTTACTTATGAAAATCTGTATTAGTTTAATATATCGAAAGCAATATAGGTCATGAGGTCAACAACGTGCATGAATACTTGGAGGGGTGACCTCGTCATGCAAATTAGAGGGGATGCCTCTAATTAATTGGTAATGGGTATGAGGGATCAGCTCCTTGTGAAGGATGCAAGGCACACACCACATTCACCATGAAATACTGACTGAAATTGAACCTATGATGCACCCATACGCCCCACATGATAATAATAATATAATAATGGCCAAATAACTGAAAGGGACGCCACGAGCTATCACTCCGTCATGGTGAAGTCATAACACTAGTGCCTCTAGTGTTATGGTTATGGTACCTCCATAACTAGGTGAAACTGGTCATGCATGTATATGGCTATGGTAACTAATAAAACATAAACATTTAATCTGTAACTACTAGGGAAAACAGTTGGTTGCATACGGGAAATCCTAATAAAGGAAGACGTTGTCCTTAATAAAGGACGGGAAATCCGTACCTTATGTCCAGTAGAAGCTCTCGAAAAACGACTAATAAACTACTCCGCCTTGACGGATAATACTAAATAAGAATGGGAACGTGCATGAGTTGTCTGAATTACATGTGTTTTAGTGGTTTTGTGTGTTATTAGCTTGTTATACGTATTTTGTCATGTTTTAGTGTTTTACTGTGTTATCTGTAATTATACTGATGTTCTGTGGTGTATTTTGCATGTAATAGTGTATTATAATACTTGTATTGTAATACTAAGTAACTTTCTAAAAATAGCAGGTTTTCATAAATAGTAAGTTTACAAAAATAGAAAGTTTCTAAAAATAGTAAGTTTCCATAATAGAAATAAGTTGGATTATTAATAATAAGTAATTTTTAATTAGTATGATACAAGTCATGGTTATAGCTTTTAATTAAATAACAGGTTAATTTAATTAAACTATATGTTATAAGAATTTAATTAAAAATACATGTTTTAATTAAATTAAGCTAAGTAAAATACTTTAGGTTATACATGAAATATTAATTTTAATATTTAACCTAAGTCATGAATTTAATTAAATTAAAAAGTCTAGTAATTAATTTAATTAAACATATTTTCTGATTTTAATAATTATCCCGAAACCCGAACCCGTGTTTTAAAAATTAAACCGAACCCGAAACCCGGTTCACACCTAAGCCGGGCCATAAGCCGAAACAAACAGCCCTACCAGTGGCTAAATCGGCTAGCCGGTTGCCACTGGTGGCTCTCGGTTCACACCGGGTAGCCACCGGTTCACATCGGTTCAACCCGGTTCCCCTGCTAGCTTTGTTTGGTTCCCACTGTTAGCCAAAAGAACCCACCGAGACCCTATAGGTCTCGGTTGGCTCTCGGTCCAAACCAAAACCACATCCCGACACTCGGGGTCCCCTTTGCTTCTTTCGAACCACACGACCCCAACACCAAGACCACGAGGTCTCGGTTGGGCGAATCAAACACCACCGAGAGAGCCCATGCTCTCGGTTTGGTGCTCGGTCGAAACAAACAAACACAAACACCCCCTTAATTCCATGTTTTAATCCCACTTGTTTTAATTACTTGTTTATAAGATTAATTAAATAAAACATGAATTCCATAAGAATTAAAAGAGAAAGAAAAGGTGTTTGATTATACCGAACTCGTGTCAGAAAAGTTTATAAGATCACGTTCACGTACACTAAATAAATCAATCACCAAAATCGTCCGGTTTATTCTTGTCCTTTGATGTGGCCGGCGGCAAGAGGCAAAAAGGAGGCAAGAGGAGAACTTTTTCTGTAACCTAATTTTATGTTTAACGTTTCCTGTGTTTTCACTTCTTATGGTTTTAAGTTGGGTCATGGGCCAAGCCCATCCCTTCCTTTTCCTCTTGTGTAGCCGCGGCCTAAAGGGAGCCCACGGGGAAACCCGTAGTTTTCTCGAGTTCAATTATTTACGTGTACGTTCATGTTTAATTATCGTGATTTTTATATGTCATGTACTTAACACATTTATAATATATACGTAACTACATGTTATTAATATCGTGACACGTGAATTATATTATAAATGGAAAGTTTTAATTTTACCGTATTTTTGTATGTTCACTGTTCACATGTACTGTTCATGGTATTTTAATGTGGTTTTTATAATTATTCCCCACTAAAAGAACAATTCGTCCTCGAATTGGAGAAAACATAAACTGAAAAAAAAACATACCCGAATTAGAACTGGAAATGAGGGTAAGAAGTCCGTATAGACTCCTCCGTCTCCCAAGTGGCTTCTCGCTCAGGATGATCCCTCCAGAGGATTTTGACGAAAGGGGTCGTCTTCCTCCGCATGACAAAATCTTGTCGTTCAAGAACTCTCTCGGGTTCTTCGACATATGAAAGATCCTCTCAAATCTGATCAAGCGGATATTAGACAACGTGAACTGGATGATAGTTGTATCTTCTGAATAAGGACACATGGAACACGTTGTAAACGTGTGATAGCTGAGGTGGTAACGCTAAATGATATGACACTTCACCAACGCGTTCTATGATGTCGAACGGTCTGATGAAGCGAGGACTGAGCTTCCCTCTGATTCCAAAATGTTTAACTCCCCGTGCAGGTGATACCTTGAGAAAAACGTGATCACCTACGTTTAAAGATACATCTCTACGACGTTTATCAGCATAGCTCTTCTGACGAGCACGAGCTTCCTGAAGCTTCGCCTTGGCGACGGCGACCTTCTCATTAGTCACCTCAATCGTCTCTGGACCTTCAAGCAGTCGTTCGCCCACCTGATCCCAGCAGATTGGGGCGCGACACTTCCTACCATACAACATCTCAAAAGGAGCACACTTGATGCTAGCGTGCCAGCTGTTGTTGTATGCAAACTCCAATAGAAAGATATAATTATCCTAGCTTCATGACCACTCAATAGCACACGCCCGCAGCATTTCCTCCATTGTCTGAATGGTACGTTCCGACTGTCCGTCGGTTTGAGGATGAAAGGCAGTGCTGAGCTTAAGTCTGATGCCCCAAGCTTTCTGCAGACTCTGCCAAAAACGCGATGTGAAATGGGGTTCTCTGTCAGAGATGATTTCTGATGGAGTACTATGCAGTCTCATGATCTCCTTCTGAAAAGTGTCTGCTAATTTGCTGACCGGATGCTCCTTGTGGATCGGCAGAAAATGAGCAGATTTAGTCAACCTATCAACAATAACCCAGATAGCGTCGTTCTTCTTCTGAGTCACAGGAAGACTAGTAACAAAATCCATGGCGATTTTGTCTCATTTCCATGCTGGAATATCTAGTGGTTGTAGTAACCCACTAGCTCTCTGGTGTTCGATCTTAACCTACTGGCAGATCATAAATTTAGAAATGAAGGTGGCAACATCCTGCTTTATACCACTCCACCAAAAGTGTTGCTTGATGTCGTGGTACATCTTGGTAGAACCACGATGTATGATAAATGGAGAGCTGTGAGCTTCAGTCAGCACAACTTCCCTGAGTGTAGAGTCATCAGGAACCACTAATCTAGTGCCCTACCATAAGATACCGTCGTTATCAACACAAAACTCTGTCTGTTGATCAAAGTTCTGAATGATAGCCCAAATCTCACCATCGTCCTTCTGAGCTTCCTTGATCCTAGAATGTAAGTCTGGTTTCACTCTAAGATTAGCCCAGTAACCATGCTGTCCTCGTACACAAAACTCAAAATCAGTCATCTCTAAGTCACGGATGATATCCTTTGCAATCCAGATGCCAGCAGTCATACCCGACCTTCTGCTTAGAGCATCTGCTACCACATTCGCCTTACCATGATGGTACTAAATGTTGGTGTCGTAGTCCTTCAATAGCTCTAACCATCTCCTTTGTCTCATGTTCAGTTCCTTCTAGGTGAAGATGTACTTGAGACTCTTGTGATCGGTGAATATGTCACATGATTCACCATACAAATAATGTCTCCAGATCTTCAACGCGAAAACAACTGCTGTAAGCTCTAAATCGTGAGTGGGATAGTTTTCTTCATAAGGTTTCAGTTGACGTGATGCATATGCAATAACCTTCCCATGTTGCATGAGAACACAGCCTAGACCCTTTCCTGAAGCATTACTATAGATCTAAAATCCACTTGAGCCAGATAGGAGAGTAAGAATAGGTGCAATCACTAACTTCTGCTTAAGATCTTCAAAGCTCTTCTCTCGCTCTTGGTCCAGACGAATTTCTCTCCTTTACTCATTTGCTTAGTCAAAGGTAAGGCTAACCATGAAAAGTTCTCAACAAACCTGCGGTAATAGCCAGCTAAACCGAGAAAACTTCTAACTTCAGTTGCAGATGTAGGTCTCGGTCATTTGATGGTAGCTTCGACCTTTGCAGGATACATGGTGATCCCCTCTGCAGATACGATATGGCCCAGAAATGCAACCTTGCTTAACCAGAACTCACACTTTGAGAACTTGGCATACAGCTACTTCTGACGAAGAATCTGCAAGACTGTACGAAGGTGTTCCTCATGTTCCTCCTTGGATTTGGAGAAAATCAGGATGTCATCAATGAACACGATAACGAACTTGTCCAGAAACTCATGGAAGACACGGTTCATCAAATCCATGAAGACAGTTGGAGCATTAGTGAGTCCGAATAGCATGACTACGAACTCGTAGTTCCCATAACGTGTACGGAAAGCAGTCTTAGAGATATCCTGCTCCTTGACCCGTAACTGATGGTAGCCGGACCTCGGATCGATTTTGGAGAAATACTTGGCGCCTTGAAGTTGATCGAAAAGGTCATCAATTCGCGGCAAAAGATAACGATTCCTGGTCGTGATCTTGTTCAGCTCACGATAGTCTATACACAACCGCATGATGCCGTCTTTTTTCTTCACGAACAGTACCGGTGCACCCCATGGCGATGCACTGGGACGGATAAAACATCGTTCCAGAAGTTCCTTAAGCTGGTCTTTTAGTTCCTTAAGCTCTATAGGAGCCATGCGATAAGGAGCCTTAGAAATTGGCTCTGCACCTGGAATGAGCTCAATTTCAAACTCGACTTCACGAATAGGTGGTATGCTCAGAAGTTCATCTGGAAAGACGTCAGGAAATTCTGACACAATAGGCTGATCTTGGATTGATGGAGAATCGGCAGTAATGTCATGAATATTGGCTATAAAGCCTTGACAGCCGTGTGATAGTAGTGCACGCGCCTCCATGGATGAAATAATTTGTACTGACCTCCCTGGAAGAAAACCATGGTGTATGTACTCTGGGAATTTAACATCATCAAAGATAACTCGATAAGTGTGGCCGTCAATCGTAGCCTGGTGTTTGGATAACCAGTCCATGCCCAAAATCAAGTCAAAATCGCACATGTCCAAAGGAAGTGTGTCGAATCTACGGAACTTATCATCAAATTCTAGGGGAAGATCTCTGTACGTGATTCGTACAGAGTCCCTAAATGGCGTGGAAATGCATAAGGCATTATCTAATGGCATAGGGGAAATCCTAACACGTACAGCAAAAGTAGTGGATATGACTGAATGAGTCGCTCCAGTATAAAATAGAACACATGCTGCCAAACCATTCATAAAGAGGTTTCTGGTGATGGTACCTGAAGTCTTATTCGGCTGGTCTCTAGTAGTAGTGAACACGCGACCAGAAGTAGGAGGTGGCTTGGTATCGGCGTGTCCAGAGGTGCCTTCTATCTCACCCTGGCGACAGTCCTTCTGCTGATGGCCTTGTTGGCCACACTTAAAACAACCACCAGTACCTCAAAGACAAATACCAAAATGTCTGCGCGAACAAGTAGGCCAGATAGGATGCGTGAATCCTCCAGCAGGCGTCCTAGTTATCTCAGAGCCTGTTTCAGGATTACATGCATGAGACATGAGAATGAAACATACACACGATTGCATAGAAGGTTTGAAAATTACCAGATGAGGTAGAACGGTTAGGCTGTGAACCTCTACGGTCCTAATCCCTACCGTTGTTGTTGTTCCTGAATTAAAGTTGTTGGACTGTCAGAATACCATAACATTAGATAGTTTTACATGAAAGAAGGTTAATGTAGGGACCTGCTATTTTTCGAGTTATTAACGTTGTTACGGTAATTATCATTATCGTCACGCCTCTCTGAACCAGAACAGTCGTTGGTCTGACCGTTTCCCTTAGATGCTTGTTGCTGAGCGGTCGCAGGCTTACGGTCGTCAGTCTTCTGCCTGGAATATATAGTTGAACAGAGGATGATATGAAAATTGAAATACTGATGGAAATTAATGGTTTACAATTGGTGATTGAAGATACCTCTTCATTGCTCTGTCATCACCAAACTCCTATCGTTCCTGAAGCATCTCAAGCTTACGGGCTGCATCGGCCACCTGTGCCACTGTTGTGAACTTAGCACAAACCAAACTGTTGGCAACCGAAGTGCGAAGAGCCCAGCGAAACTTCTCAGCTTGCTCCTCAGCAAGACCAGCTGCTGCTCCCAAGAAACCAACCAAACGGAGAAACCTCTGCATGAATTCGTTGTTATTCTCCCCAGCAACCTGTCAGATATTATGATAATCCCGCCTAAGCTTCTCCTGTTCAGCATGTGGAAAGTACTTGTTAAGGAAGAACTCCTTAAACTGGTCCCATGTCAGTAGTGCAACCCAATTATCACCACCATTGGCCTGCTTGATAGACTTCCACCACTGCAACACATCACCTTCAAACTTATAGCAAGCCAGTCTTGCCTTGAAAACGTCGTCACAACCCATCGCATTGAATATCTTCTCGATGTGAGAAATCCAAGCTTCAGCCTCGTTAGGGTTGTCAGTCTGCTCAAATGAACGGGGTCGCTGTTTGTTGAATCGCTCTAACCAAGTCATAAGGGTAACAACTGGTGGTGGTGGAGGATTGTTGTTGTTGTTGTAGTGTTTTTCAGGATGAGGGCCATACTGAACGCCCTGAGCTTGAATTTCAGCATAAACTTCGTCCCTGATTTCATTGCGAAGTTGGGGAAGGATGGCTTGCAGAGCTGTATTGACAGCTGCAGCCAACTCTTGAGCATTGCGTGTGTTCACCATCTGATAGTTTAAAACAAAATGCAACATAAATCATAAATCTGAAATGAGATGACATAAAATGCATGAACAATGTAGTTTATAATGCATGACACAGTTTAAAATGCATGATGCAGTTTATAAAAACTTTTATATGCGCGAGGGTAAACGCCTATGGTCAGTTCACCCAAAACAAAAGACATAGCGAGGGGACGCCTATGGGTCGGTCCCAAAGTTAAAAGTTTCGATAAAAGCACATGCGACTAAATAGGGTCAGTCCTGTACCAACCATTACTTAGTCATAAACCTGCGACAATGATATGAACGCATGAAATAAAAATAAAAATGTATGAATGCATGAAAACCAACTGTCAGTTTTAGGAAGACGCTAGTGACTACCTATAAGTCACAGGTCATGTTTTACAGAGCTACGGGTCGAAACCTTGGTTCTGATACCATAATTGTAACACCCCATTTGTTAAGATGGAATGCTATAGTAAATTATGGTGCGTCATCAAAGCATGCAAGGTAAATGTCTAAACATTCATGACCATAAGTAGAGATACCGGAATCAAACATCGGTAGTCTAGTAACTCACACACAAGCAATATTAAGTACTGTAAATTAAAGCATTAAACAATGTCCAAATGAAATAAAGTATGAAAAGTAGGAATAAATGCATAACGTAAAAGAGGCCGGATAGCTTCCAGTCTGAATGCACATACTCTGGAGTTCCTACTTGCGACATTGGGTACCTGTCATTTGGGGACATGGAAATGGAAAACGGTTGAGCATCACGCTCAGTGCACGGATATATAGCATAACGTAAATACATAAAGGAAGGAAAGAATATAAGGCATATAAAGCATGAATAGCAGCGGAAATGAATAAGTCCTGGGGAAAACCTAGTTGTATGTCATGTTTACTTGTTTTAGTTCTAAAAACATAGCTTATATTACTTATGAAAATTTGTATTAGTTTAATATATCGAAAGCCAATATAGGTCATGAGGTCAACAACGTGCTTGGAGGGGTGACCTCGTCATGCAAATTAGAGGGGATGCCTCTAATTAATTGGTAATGGGTAGGAGGGATCAACTCCTTGTGAAGGATACAAAGCACACACCACATTCACTATGAAGTCCTTACTGAAATTGAACCTAGGATGCACCCATACGCCCCACATGATAATAATAATATAATAATGGCCAAATAACTGAAAGGGACGTCACGAGCTATCACTCCGCCGTGGTGAAGTCATAACACTAGTGCCTCTATTGTTATAGTTATGGTACCTCCATAACTAGGTGAAACTGATCATGTATGTATATGGCTAAGGTAACTAATAAAATATAAGCATTTAATCTATAACTACTAGGGAAAATAGTTAGCTGCATACGGGAAATCCTAATAAAGGAAGAGGTTGTCCTTACTGAAGGACGGGAAATCCATACCTTATGTCCAGTAGAAGCACGCTGAAGAAACTACTCCGCCTTGACGGATAATACTATACATAAGAATGGGAACGTGTATGAGTTGTCTGAATTACATGTGTTTTACTGGTTATGTGTGTTATTAGCTTGTTATACGTATTCTATCATGTTTTAGTATTTTACTGTGTTATCTGTAGTTATACTGATGTTCTATAGTGTATTTTGCATGTAATAGTGTATTATAATACTTGTATGGTAATACTAAGTAACTTTCTAAAAGTAGCAGGTTTCCATAAATAGTAAGTTTTCAAAAATAGAAAGTTTCTAAAAATAGTAAGTTTTCATAGTTAGAAATAAGCTGGATTATTAATAATAAGTGAAGTTTCATTAGTATGATACAAGTCATGGTTATAGCTATTAATTAAATAACTGGTTATTTTAATTAAACTATATGTTATAAGAATTTAATTAAAAATACATGTTTTAATTAAATTAAGCTAAGTAAAATACTTTAGGATATAAATGAAATATTAGTTTTAATATTTAACCTAAGTCATAAATTTAATTAAATTAAAAAGTCTAGTAATTAATTTAATTAAACATATTTTCTGATTTTAATAATTATCCCTAAACCTGAACCCGTGTGTTAAAAAATAACCCGAGCCCAAAACCCGGTTCACACCTAAGCCGAGCCATAAGCCGAAACAAACATCCCTATCAGTGGCTAAACCGACGAGCCGGTTGCCACAGGTGGCTCTCGGTTCACACCGGGTGGCCACCGGTTCAACCCGGTTCCCCCGCTAGCTTTGTTCGGTTCCCAGTGTTAGCCAAAAGAACCCACCGAGACCCTATAGGTCTCGGTTGGCTCTCGGTCCAAACCAAAACTACACCCCGACACAAAGTTGGGATCCCCTTTGCTGCGTTCGAACCACACGACCCCAACACCGAGACCACGAGGTCTCGGTTTGGCGAATCAAACACCACCTAGAGCCCCCATGCTCTCGGTTTGGTGCTCGGCCGAAACAAACAAACACAAACACCCCTTTAATTCCATGTTTTAATTAATCTCACTTGTTTTAGTTACTTGTTTATAAGATTAATTAAATAAAACATGAATTCCATAAGAATTAAAAGAAAAAGAAAAGGTGTTTGATTGTACCGAACTCGTGTAGGAAAAGGTTATGAGATCACGATCACGTACACTAGATAAATCAATCACCAAAATCGTCTGGTTTGTTCTTGTCCTTTGATGTGGTCGGCGGCAAGAGGCAAAAAGGAGGCAAGAGGAGAACTTTTTCTATAACATAATTTTATGTTTAATGTTTCCTATGTTTTCACTTATTATGGTTTTAAGTTGGGTCATGGGCCAAGCCCATCACTTCCTTTTCCTCTTGTGTAGCCGCGGCCTAAAGGGAGCCCACGGGGAAACCCGTAGTTTTCCCGAGTACAATTATTTACGTGTACGTTCATGTTTAATTATCGTGATTTTTATATGTCGTATACTTAACACATTTATAATATATACGTAACTACATGTTATTAATATCACATGACACGTGAATTATTATAAATGGAAAGTTTTAATTTTACAGTATTTTTGTATGTTCACTGTTCACATGTACTGTTCATGGTATTTTAATGCGGGTTTTACACCCGCCACCATGATGTTGTTGTTTGTCACTCGATACTCTGCAGTAGAACCCATCTCAATAATTTCTAAAATTATAAAGTGAATACGGATCTTAAGTAGATGTTGTTTTGATTAAATTGTAGTTTAAATTCCGAAAATTCCGATTTTTCTTCAGTCCGACAATAAATTCTCCAGTCCGATATAACGGTGAGCGAAAAATTTTTGTAATAGCCAAAGGAAAATAATTTGGAGGCCTAAACATATGTTTAATTTTATGCCTAAAGTGATGTGGAAGTGTTTCATTGGTTTAAGAAGAAGTAGGTCCACTCATTATCACCAACAAAATGATGTCACATATGTTTAGGCACATGAGTTAGGCATGCCAATCAACACTCATTGCCAAATTTTGTAATCGAGTTAGAAATAGCCTAAAACTAGTATGAAAAAAAATTGAATTTACTTGGCCTAAAAATTTTTAACACTTTTTTTTGGTTAACTATGTTGCGTAAGTAGACTAGATATATGCTAAGTCTAAAAATGGTTCATACAAAAAATTGGTTCAACTCGCAATATTTGTGATCTCGCAATATTTTTTATCTCGCAATATTTTTAATCTCACAATATTTTTGATCTCGCAATATTTTTATCACGCAATATTTTTTATCTCACAATATTTTTAAACAGATCTCGCAATGTTGATTTCGGAATAAGTCTGATCTCGCAATAAGTTGCCAACTCGTAATAAATGTTTTTAAGCTGATTTCACAATATTATCCCAAAGTTAATTTCGCAATATTATCCTAGAGCTGATTTCACAATATTATCTCAAAGCTGATTTCGGAATATTTAAAAAATGCCTCATTTCGCAATATGCCAGATTTCCCCAATTCGCAATAATTAGGGTTTCTAATTTCGCAATATGGTGTTTTTTCCGAAATAAGCTTCTTCTAGGCAACAATCTTGATAAAGGAAACATTTTCAAGGTTTTCCGACAAATCGAGTTGTACTTTCTCGATTTATAGCATCAAATGGACTAGAAAAAGGCAACCTTTTTTATTTTTAAGCCGAAAAAATTTTAGATCTTAAAAAATATTTTTGTTTGGATCGGCTAAAAAAGCAAGAGAGATGACTTTTTTTCTTGTTCCAGTCACACAACACCAAATATATGAAGATTATATTGATGTTTATGTGTGGAAAACAAAGAAAAAACAAGAATTCGTGTGGTTTTATAGATTAAAACCCATGAAATTTGTAGTATAACCACAAATAATTACTAATCTATCCCGTTGTGAATGATACCAATTGTTGTACGCATATCTTGATCACTTCACCCATGATAGATCTAAGAATATAGATAGAAAAATAGATGAAAAGAGATGAAGGTTTAGAGAGAGAAAGTAGAGAGAGAATAGTTGGAAACTTGTGTGATCTCATATTATAGAGAGAGAAAAATAACGAACCAACACTCTCCTAACATGCTAGGAGGGGAGTATTTATAGCCTTGTCTTGCATGTAGACTAATGGCCTATTGTAAATGGGTCGGGCTTTTCTTTTGTGCTTTAAGTCCTTAAACATGAATATTATAGCTTAAAGTCAAGCCCGTAATACCCGACTAACCTACTACCTATTACAACTTTCTACTATACGATACATGATAAACATATGACCGAACATTCTTGTTTGACTCAGTATTTTGAGGCTAACAGTTTTTGACTTTCTATTTTGGGAAAGCGTAAACATCGTACATACTCGTTTTTTTATTTTTCTATATTATTAGCCATATAAACAAATCGTGTTAAATCGGAATCAATTAACACAAAATCGTTTTTTTGTTTTTCTTGTGAATAATATACTCTATTTACGTATCACAATTAATAAAGAATATCTATCCAAATACGCGTGAAAACACACCTTAAAGTGGGTGTTCCGGTCATTATTAAGTTTATCGATTAAAGAAAAGTCAAAGACAAAATAGATAAATACTCTTAATTGGTTTAGAGGCTGTTTGATATAATATAGTGATTTAGCGCTGAAAGATTAATAATTCTGAATGATTCAAAGACTCTGTATGAATTTGTTTTTGTTGTTTGGTAACTATTATAAAAGGACATCTGAATGACCAAAAATCACTATAATAATTTTTGTTATTAATCAAAATATTATTTTTTTTTGTTTGAAGGAGTTTTAAATAGTGATACTTTTGTTTTTCTCTAATACAATACAAAAATCAAATGATTCAAGTAAAAATTGAAAAGTGCACAAAAAGACCCTGTCGACGTCTCTTTATCAATTCACAAAATTTATTTCTAATTTAAATAATGTTATAACAATCTCTAAAAGGGAAACATATTATACTAGCAGTATCACTTATTCGCTTAAAATAATAAAATAGCAATTTTAGTGTAAGTGGCAAGTGGCAAGTGGCAACAAATACGTCAAGTCATTTTGCTTCCTTTTATTGAAGAATCGGTCAGATTGTTCTTATCATTCAGCAGTGACTTTTGTTTCCTATCACCTTTCATGTTGACCGACTCAGCACTCAGTGTTGAATTACCTAATTAAGCACCAATCAAACAGCCCATTAGTCTTAATTAATACAAATTATAAGGTGGGTATAAGGCGGTTGTATTTAATGACCTAAAGAAAAAAAGCTCTTAAATGCTTCGCGCCGTCTCGTTTTCTCCACTCGCTTGTGCACATTAAAAGAGTGACGATTAATTAAGGGTTTGTCGCTCAAGTATTATATATCTTATTTTTGTCCTTATATTATTGAACCCTCGAAACGTTTTGGTATTCCACCAACGTTTCAAAGTCGAACAAAGGTTTTTACTTGACGTAATTACCTTCATCCCTTTGGATTCATTAATCGAGACTTTGATTAGTGGATAGATTTTGTGGATTTAATTATCTCCGTAATACACCAAAAATCGAAAAAAATTAAAAAACAATCAAAAACCAAAAAAAAATTTAAAAATTTAAAAACCCCAAAATTAATCTTCTTTGCTACCCATATTTTCTACGTTTAGTGCATGCGCACTCGATCGAAAGATTATACGAATTCTAAGAACTTGTAGAATGACGTAATCGAAATCTAAGGAATCGACAAAGAAGACAAAATTTAGAAACAAACGTTCCTAATATCTTTGTTGAAACCGTGGACGAGATGGCCAATGTAACACCCCCAATTTCGGGTCATATCTATTGGGTGTTACTATCATGGTTCAATCTCAATATCATAGAAAACGCCTCAAAATGAGTCGTTTTAATAAAATATACATCTATTCATTATTTAAAGATGAAACAGTTCACACATGGTCCCAAATAGTTTTAAGTTTACACAACATAACAAACAACAAAAGTTTCTTTGAATGGACATAGTTTAGAAAAGGGGGCCAAAACATTTAAATTAAGCAAGCTGTATGAAACCGCCTTCCTTGAGTGCCTTCTTCATGGACCTGAGATAAAACATGATATAAAGTCAACAAAAATGCTGAGTGAATCTGTAGAGTTTAAATTAAATAAACGAACAAAAATATTCTGAACAAACTTTCCATGGTTGACAATCATGTGGATCAGACATAATCATCGTTGTTATTACATAAGCCTCATGACATTGAACGTTAACATATATTATTTCATCCCAACACACCTAGCCAAGTGCGTATATTTCTCTTATACATTTGCATCCGATGTTTCATTACCAGTGTTTCAATACACCACGCGATAGCTAGTCGCGACCCGACTGGGCGTCACCCCAATAGATCTATCCATAGTATTCGCGTTCATTCGATTAACAATTCATGATTCAATGGGTCTTTTACGGCTATAAGCAAACTTATGTAAATAACGTTCATCTAGCATACAATCGGGTCTCTTGTGTTCTATTTTAAAACAAGCATGTTATCCCCCTCGCGGGTTTTAAAATAATTTACAAGATAGTATAAAAGCGAGGCTATAGACTCACCTTAGTACAAGAGTAGTAATATCTCGATCGCCGACGATAAGTGATGCCCGTTAGACACGAAAACCGCAACCTACCAAATAAGGCGCGTTCGTTAATAAATGACTCAAGTAACAATCATACTTAAATAATACAAAGCTCAACATTACAAAACAAGACAATCCGAAAAAGTAACAATACAAGTGTACTTCTATACTCCTTTTGCATGTTAACTTTGTTAAACTATATCCTTGATAAAAATCTGCCGGTACATGCCAAATCTACAAGCTCGTTTACCTTACTTAAACTATTCCGTTTACGACGAAACTTGATCACAAACTCACATATAATATGAATAAGACTCAGTTTAAGTTTCATTTAAAAAATTAATTCTAAGGCTTTCTGCCCGACACATCTATGAGTTACAAAAACCGGACAGATTTACGTCTTCAACTCATAAAACCATTTTGACTTCTCTAAACAACTTCGTTTACAAAACCGACACTCAGGTTTGAAAATAGACTCATGACCTGAGGTTTAGAAACTTACAACAGCCATTGACCATTTTCAAAACTCATTCTATAGTCCCCGAGATTCGATCCCAATATCGACAACAATTTTCGGATTGTGCCGATACTCGTCTCCCGGTACACGAATACTAAAACTATTGTAACTTCGCACTCGTTTGGAGTTGGAAGTCCTACTTTATATCAAATCAAAGCTAACGAAATTCTCTAAAACCCTATCTTATTAGTTTAACAAATGCTTGACTTTAAGGTACCCAAAATTACCCTTTTACCTACTGATCTAAAATGACTAGTTAAAAATCATGTTAAATCAACATTTTGACCCATTTTAACAATTCATATACTCTTATTACCCTAATATCATTATAATTCATCTATCTAACTCCTACCACACTTGCATGCTCAATCTAATAAAATCATCTTTAAAAATTCATACATGTTATAACACCCCACTCAAATATAATAATAATAACAACATGTTTAATCATAAAAATGGATCAAACAACATGTTTTTCATCAAAATTTGAAAAGAAAAATAAAGTGAATGCATGTTAAAGAAAATTACACCAAAATGATCCTTGTTGAATTTGTAGAATGGGTATTTGATTAGATAAGGATGAATCAAAGTAGAATTCAAGAATTTTTTAAGGATGTGGTGATGATGGTGGACGGATATCAAAGGAGAGACGAGGGTGGAAAATTTTTGTTAGCTAGTTTATGTGTGTGAGAAGTTTAGTAAAAAAAATGGCTTTTATATTAAGTAGTGGAGGGTAGTTTTTGCCAAAGTTGCATAGTTTTGGACCAAAAAGTAATTTGAAAGGGTAGAAAATGACTGTTAGTCAAAGTTAAAAATATTTACGGGACTCGGATTTCGTAAAAATACTTTTCAAAAGTTAAAACGCTTCATAAATATAATAATAAAGCTTCGACACGACATAAAACGTAATTAAATCGAAAACGTCGAAAATATAAAATATCGAGACAATCGATAATAAAACATAAATTTTTGGGCATCCGTCGGTATCGCGATCACTAATAGTTCTCGTCATTCGTTAAAATGTAAAGCACAAGAAATAAAGATAAATATAATAAAAATCATTCTTATGATAAACTGAGAATATAATATCGATACCTAACGTATTCATTGTCGGTTTTCATCTAAACGACATTCTTACGCTAGTCATAACCTTCTCGGTTAGTCGATAATTTAAAATTCTCATTAGAGTAAACACGTAATACGTAATAGTCGAGATTAAAATAACGACCTGAAATTGACGGATTGTCACAGCCAAGAATCGTACGATGATGGATTTGATCCAAGCACCCACCGAGGGTTATGGAAACGCGATCGTAATTCCCGCAATCGAAGCGGAGAATTTTGAAATCAAAAACGGAATGCTATCTTTGATTCAAGCGACAAATTTTAAAGGTCCTTAGGCGGATAATCCTCACGATCACATTCGTAATTTTAATCGTCTTTTAGTCACGAGAAAGTTTAAGAATGTTGACACCGATGTCATTAAGCTTATACTTTTTCCTTACTCGCTCGATGGCGCCGCCAAGGATTGGTACGAGAAAGAACCACTTAATTCCATAGTTACGTGGGACGATCTCATTTCCAAATTCGTTAATCATTGTTTTCCACCGTCTAAGACCACGTTTTTCAAAAACAAGATCACGAGGTTTGAGCAAAAACCAAATGAGTCGTTTAGAGATGCGTGGGATCGTTATAAGGAATTGCTTAGGCAATGTCCTAATCATGGATTTTCCGAGTTACACCAAATCGATACGTTTTATAATGTTCTTAATCTTCACGAGCAAGATTCGTTAAATGTTGCCGCGGGTGGTAACTTTTTGTGTAAAACTCCGAAAGACGCTTTAATGATTATCGAAAATAGATCTAAGGTTTTCCAACTCTGTAGCACACCGAGTGTTGCCAATGTCGCCAATGTTAGTAGTACTAATCGCGATATTGAGAGAGTTGACGCGAAAATCCACAAATCGACGAATGTTGTTGCGTCGTTTTTAATCAAAATGAAAAAGAAAGACGCTCCCGCTACGGTGCGGTTGAGGTTTCGTGTACGTTTTGTGTTAGACCTCATAATTATTACGAGTGTGCGGCTACGGATAGCCAAACGTTGAGTGTTAACGCGTTAAATGAAAATTTTCAAAATTCTAATCAAAATAACGCCGGTCCATCACAACAAGCGAATTATAGTAACAAATGCAATAATTTTTCTATCAAAACCGAAACAATTTTCAAGCAAAATAATCAACAAGGAAATTTTCAAAATCAAGGAAATTATCAAAGTCGTAATTTGAATTGGCAATATCGAGATTTTAACAACAATCAAAACTCAAATTTTCAAAACAACAATCAAGGAAACAATTTTTCAAGCGGTAATCAAGGGAATTTTCAAAGAAATAATCAAAACTAAGGTTTTAATCACAATTCTAATGTTTCAAATGATTTTCATTATTACATAAAATCAAATGACACTAATATGAAGAGATTAGAAACCCCAATTGGTGATATGAAAAATGAATTTTCCAACACGTTGAGAGGGCAAAACAACAAGATTGATCAAGGTCAAATTGACATTAAAAAGATGTTTTCAGCTATTATGAACAAACAATCGAGTTCGTCTTCGAGTACATTACCAAGTGACATCATACCTAATCTGAAGGAACACGTCAAAGCCGTCTCGTCTCATTGAAAAATTCGTGTGGTTACCACTAACCTTGATGGTTTTAAAGTTGTGCATTCGTTTCTACCCTCGACTTCTAAAACGCTTTCATGTTCTAAAGTCGAGGGAAAGAAGGTGATGACCAAGGAAAATAGTGCACAACCTCGTGTACCTCAAATATCATCCACCGTTCTAAAAGAGAGTTTCATAGACCTTACAAACGTTCACCTTTAAGAAGTTTGTGCTTCGATTCTTCTATGAAACCTTAAAAGGCATATGCCAAGAAAGGAAGAATATTCGGACCAATTTCTGTTGTCTTATGATTTTTCCAAAATCGAGGGATGTTTAGCCCTTTCCAATTAGGTGCTAGCATCAATCTCATGCCTCATTCTATTTGGAAATTGATGAAATTGCTTAATCTTACCCCCACGAACATGACAATCGAGCTAGCAAATTGTACACCACTTAAACCAATTGGCATAGCCGAGGATGTCTATGTTAAGATTGGAAAGTTCACATTTCCCGCGGACTTCGTTATTTCCGATTACGAGTGTGACCCTAAATGTACCATTATTTTAGGTCGACCATTTTTATCGACGGCTCGTGCCGTAATCGACGTTCATGGTGGAATTTTAACTATGGGATATGGGGAGGATACGATGGAATTTTTCACGTCTAGATCCCAAATTCAAAATGATCAAAACAAAACCGAGGTTTCACAATTTAATGATTTCAAAATACATACATTAGCGGAAAAATGAGGCTTGATACATGTTTTGAAAGAATTAAAAACAACGGTTATGGAGATGAGGATTTTAATGACAAATAAAACGTTTACTTAATCGAAAAAGGAATTCGTAGATTTATGAACGAAGAATCATTTTGGGATGTATTCGACGAATCAACTGACCAAACAATGTTGAATAATAACGTAAATTCCATCACGACAATGACAAATATGGATTCGTTTTCACCACCTTCGAAGAAGGACCATGACTTTGAGGCATCAACTTCTAAATCCATTGAAGTGCCTTCCACTCCTAGCCCAATATCAATTGTGGCTAAGGATTTTATCAATACAAATCCGCTCATCATGGAAAGGTCACCTAAGCATAGTCGTTTGACTTGTAAGACCATGGTTGTGAGTTCACATCGACACTTTCTTTGATGACGATTTTGCCCAAATCGATCACATACTTCGTAATCCCAATGCCATTTTTGAGGATTCTCCCAAAAAGACCTCTTCACGTGGGAACTATGATGATTTTGAATACGACTCCGAGATTGAGGAAACTATCGAATGAGAGCTTACTCTTATGCCTCCACTTCCACCTACAAGTGAGGTAGATTTTACCAATCTCGAGGCCGAACTTGATGAGTTGGAACGTCTTATTTTTAATGACTAACCAACTCACGTGACCACAAATCCCATTCTCGAGGAGTTACCTAATCAACACTCCTCAAACGAGAATAAAGTTTACCACATTCTTGAGGATTTAACTTATCAACAATCCACACAAAAGAATGATAGTTTCGTACTTGATCGTGATCTCTTCGAGAGAGTTTCTAAAATCATTCACGAAGGGAATGAAAAACCTTGGTTTGACGAGCCTATCTATGATCAAGAAACCGATTAGATTAACGATCTTGAGGATGACGACGTTTATGTCGACCCCGAGGGGGCGGTGTTCTTTGTTGACCATCGTTTTAAGAATTTATACAATCCACCTCCCCCCACCCACGACCTTAATGTGAGAATTTTTAGCGTGCCAACCATAATTTTTGAAACGCCAAATATTTTTGACATAATTAATTCGGGTTTTCATAAAGAGTTTTTAAACGAAGAAAAAGGAAAATATTTTAAAGTTAATTTGAATGATGTTCCTACTTTAACTCTGTTATCACCACGTGTTTGAGTGCTACCACCTCATCTTCTCCTTTTGACGATGGTGTCTGTGGTTTTAGTGTGGGGGAAGTCCCTTATGTTTCCTCACACTTTTCCATCAAGGACAAGATATTCGATCCCTGAATTGCTTGTAAAGGGAAATCTTAGTCTTCCACTGATGCAATAAATGGAAATCTTATTCATTTGCTTGATGTGAGTCTACATCGAGTAGCTCAAAGTTATTGTACCCCACCCTTTGTCTCACCCTTCTATTTCTTCTCATCTATTTTCTTTGACCCTCTCAGGTTTTTGGATGGAGTGGCGTTGTTTCGTTTATCTTCTGAAAACGAAGACGCTATCTTTGACCCTGGTATATGTATATCGTCTTTTTAAATACTCCACGTACTTTTGGGCCTTGTTTACATGTAAGCCCTGCGTTATGACCTTATCATGATAATCCTTAAATGATCACATTATGAGGAATCGAGTCGAGCTCTTGACTCGATTATCAAAAACGAGGTGCCTCGTGGGGGAGATCCCATGCTTATATCCTTGTAAATATTATTGCTTTTTAATAGTGTAATGTGAGGGGACTTGTGCTCTTCCAACCTTTGTTTCGTGGTTGTTTGTGATTGTGATTCTTTTAGGAATCGTCGTTATCGTTGAAGCCTCTCGTGTTTGTTTTACGTATCACTCGAGCTTGGATCGTTGCCTTTGAAGATTTCAATATCCGTTACGTTCTAACGTTTGTCTTATTTGCATAACTCATAAAGAGCTATAGATTATTCGTTATACCTTTTCCATGCTCGAGATTATGCATTCGACTTTTCGTCTCTAGTGTGGGGGTGTTTCACCCTTAGACTCGAAACATTGAGGACAATGTTTAGTTTTAGTATGGGGGTGAATAGATACTTCACTTTGCTTACGCACGCAATCCAATTTTCATCTTTTTGTTATCATTTTGTTGCAAAATAAGGCTAAAAATGGCCAAATTGTAATTTTCATAAGTGTTTAAGACATGAAATAAGAGTAATTTTTTACTCGACCGTGCGTGTTGAGCACTTAGCTTCGATTCCTTAACCATATTAGTCTAAGTCTCATTAAATTGAGGACGAGAAATGATAGCTGTTAATTATAAGTTACTATGCTAAACGTAGAGTACTCGTATTCTTTCAAAAACTCATGTGTCCTAATTATTTGCTTATTCTCCCAACGCTTGTATATATAATTTTTAATAAATAGGTTTTTTGGGTCTATTCACTGTTGTTGGTTTTTAGCTAATTCTAGTAGTTTCCATGTAATTAATTTAGGAAGTATTGGCAAACCGAATAATCAAGAGCATCCCCAATAATAATTTTAAGTTCCTCTTCACCTAAATCAAGAAAAAATTTGAAGCTCACAAGGCTGAATATTCTATGCAAAATTGAAAGTGAATGTCTTAAAACTTGAAGCTTTAAAGATTCAAAATTCGCCTTTGCGTGAGGATATACGTCAAGTCATAATAAAAACCTCATGGCGAGGTTCAATAAAAGACAAGGGCAAGACCGAAGTCATAATAAAAGCTCCATGGCGGAGTTGAATAAAAGATGGAGGTAAACCATGATAATCAAAGCCACCGATGATGATGCGGGTAATAAAATTCATGGTAATAAGCCAAATGTTCAAAACCGATTTATCGAATCTTATTTGTTGACTTAATTTTTTGACATTGTTATTTATTAGGAAAGGCTACTATTTTAATGATTTTGATTACATCGTTACGACTCTATTTTTGGACCTAATCTCTATTCACGCATAAGTAAAAAATGTATCCTCGTGATCATTAAGACAAAAATAAAATATAAGAGATACTCCTTAGGAATTAGGGAGTTTAATTACGTGATAAGAGCATATGAGTAGTGTTAGCATTACTAACTTATAATGACAATGATCTCGTTTCACGCTTAGCATGGAACTGGGTGAAAATCGAGGATGACGAAATTATCTTTATGAGGCATTCACGTATTCTTATTCTATGATCCTAAACGTCCCATTTTGAGACGAAAACATTACATTATGTCTAAAACACACGTGGTAGTTAAGTTAAATTTCAATTACAATAAATGTCATATAAAAATGAATTTTGGAAGTGCTACGATACTTTATTCTAGCATTGCGTGGGGGCACGGTAATGGTTAGACCGCAATTATGCATGGTCTCATCGTCCAAATAGGGCTTGAAATGATTAAAAATATCATTAAAACCGTGCAAAAATGAAATCAACAAAAGATCAAAAGAATAAAGCAAAACGAACATGAGAAACGAAGCCGCACAAAGAACCGGACCCGAGTGTTGAATTTTTTAAAAATACCTTGAAGTTTGAAGGTTTATCAAGATTGGTCCCTCAATATTGAAGACTTGTCACTTTTGGCCCTTGTAAAACTCAAAAATACAAGAATGGTCCTTTAAGTTTCAATAAATGAGAATTAAATCCCTTGAAGATTGCCCATATTACATAACAAGTCCTTATGAGAGTGTTATCAAAGTTTTGTACCAAAATTGCAAATTGGCCGAACTTGTTATCAAAAGGAATTGAGTATTGAGTTGTTGAAACCTTTAATGCCAAAAGTTTGAAACTCTAGGGGGGTGTTTTGCCAAAAACCATACCCAAACCCAGCCTATACCCGACTAGCCCAACACTTTAAACCAAACAAGCCCAAAACCACCCCCTACCCGATCCAACCAGCCCACCACAACCGGATTAAATATTATATTTTTCCCTCTAAACACCCACTATTCCCTAAACACGAATCAAACCCCACTGTTCTTATTTTCCTCAAACCCATAAACCCTAGTTGTGCTTAACCCTTAATCTTTGATGATATCACATGAATTATTCCCCAGATCGATAATTAAACATGTTTAAAACTCCTTCACGCGCTCAAAACCTATTCCCCTTCACCTATGTGACCCCTGCGCCCCTCCCCTGCTACAATATGGCTCAAAGACAAAATCTGCCAGCAACACTGGACGATGATTATTTGATTGCGTGTTGGGCACAAATTATACGCGTCTAAGATCACATCTACAACTATATACCTCACATGGGATCCCTGCAATCTTCACACCTCACATGGGATCCCTGCAATCTTCACATGGAGCTACTTGGACCAATTTCAAGTTTTCAACAAAAGGGCAAGATGGAATTAGCTCATTAGGATTTTCTCATGTTTCTGTATTTCTAGAACCTACTTTAGCCTATTATAAATACAAGTCGATTTGTGGCCTTGTGTTTTTGTTCTAGATTTTTTTGTAAATTTACAAATTTTAATGAAAATTCAAGTTTTTAATTTTTATAAAAATTTGTTGAGTTCCATTTTTCTTTTATATGTTTAGTGTAAGATCTTTTTAATTTACGCAGATTTAGTATAACATTATCAAAAAGTACATTTTGTTCAAAGAATTTTTGGTAAAAAGGATTCTTTTGAGATCCAAATCTTTAAAGTTGATGATATGCATTTGGTTGACACCCACATACATATCTAAGGTATAAAGATTTTTTATATTTGTGTTGGTTATCTTTTTATTCATTGCAAAAACTTTTTTCTTCCAAAAATTTTTGGTGAAGACCTCATTTTATTGTTCACTATGGCTCACTGTTTCAAAAGCCTCAAAGACATAAGCTTAGTTGACAACTAGCTTATGCCATAAGATTTTGAAGCTTGAAGTGTTTCTTGGTTGTTTGTGGTGTGATACAAACAGGTACAACAAGGGAGGTTTGGGAGGTTTGGGAGGTTTTTGACTGTTGTGGTCTCTAACCTCCCCTTTCTCATTGCATTATTTCAACAGCTTCCATAAAGCCAAAAGCCACACCTTAAGCCAAGTAGGAGATGGCATAAGCTTGCCATATAGGGGTTTGGATGTAAATCCCTTGAGGTTAAGGGTTGAACACTCTTTCTTTGATTTTTTTTTGTGATTTTTGGTTTGTGTGAAATCTGTTAATGTGTGCATGTTTTATGTTAATCTGCCATTCTTTGATAATTTTAGACATGTTCTTGGTAGTTTAAGGTGATTTAGGTTTGATTTGAATGAATCATTTTTGAAAAATTTTCATAAAAGAAATTTAAGGGGTGTTTGGCTTGTTTAAGGTGTAAGTGACATGTATTTTTGCTTCTTAAAGCCTGCACATGTTTGGATAGTTTAGATTAGTTGATATGCAATTATCTGAGGTTTGTTAGTTTGTAGGTTCCAAGTTACTAGTTCTCATTTTTCTAGAAAAAATCTTTCAAACCCATCTGTTGGCATTTTTTTGTTTGATTTATGCTTTGATCTTGACAATTTGTTAAATATTAGGTTAGTCTAGGGCTGTATGTTAGAGGTTTAAAGATTTGTTAGCTTATTTACATGTTAGGATAGCTAAAAAATCGCCCAAGTGTCAACTAGATTAGCACTTAATCATTTTGTCTGCACAAAGTTTCTGGTGGTAGGATTTGTTGACTTGTGAGTGCTGGATTTGTGTTGACTCCCCACAAGCCACAACTTGTGGGGGTGCCATTTCTTCCAGAAAAAACCACCAAAGAAGCAGCAAAAAACGGGTTGTTAACGGGTTGTTAAGT
This sequence comes from Glebionis coronaria, assembly GCA_025667525.1. NCBI lineage: Eukaryota > Viridiplantae > Streptophyta > Magnoliopsida > Asterales > Asteraceae > Glebionis > Glebionis coronaria. The sequence continues at coordinate 370,614,348 of CM046878.1, forward strand.
CCCTGTGCAAAATACGCAGACAGTGGGAAAAAAAGTTCCCACTGACTTCAGATTCCCACCGCTAGCACTAATCAATCAACCAGCATTATTAGTCAGTCTTATTTTGCTATTCTTATTTTTTTCCCTTCTAGTTTAAAATAAATTAGAATTTTCAAAATTGGTTTCATATTTTTCCACTATTCATTTTATTTATTATGATTATTTTAATTTAAAAATAGATAATTTGTTTTAAAGTTTTTTGAAAAATACTTTTTAGTAATATAATACTATAAGTGAGGTTTACATTTAATGAAATCTTTGTTTGGACTTTTTGTTAATTATTTTTAATTTTAGGGCTTTAATTAGCATTTGAAATTACATAATAATTTAATAAAAAGTTTTCAAGAAATTTTGTTGAATTCTTATCCTTATTTATATTATTTAGGATTTAACTTGATTTTTTGGAAATTTTTAGTTAAGTTTTAGTTTTTGTCGCGTTTTATGATTTTACGTTAATTACGTCGTAGTTTAATTTTTAGCGTAATCGTCTTTACTTTTCACTCTTTTCTTCCAAAACGAACTAATCCAAACTATGTATCATAATTTTGGCACACACAACAATAACTTCCCTTGAGGAATGAACTCACTTTCGAGCATTCGCGGTTTTCCTAAATCGTGAACATTTAATACTTACCGGCTTATACTTGTTTTTCCTAAAACAAGTGTATTTATACAACAATCAGCCAACATATACGTACCTTGAACGGGGGTGCCTTGCTTGGTTTCTCCTCTTGATCCTGAAAGCAAACAACCCTAAAATCTGCCACCTTTACAACCTAACGGACATCTACGCTACCTCTCCTGATTGATTTAATGGCTCTTGTGAGACGAGGAGCATTGTGATTGTATGGCGCCATATTCATCGGTTCCTCCTAGCACCAAACAATCTCTGCATCTAAAAGTATCATGAAGATAAGGGTTAGGAACATTTGCAATGTAGAAACAGTTAGCAAATTGAATGCATAAACTTATATGTAATATTAAAAGGAAAAAAATAAGTAACTTTTTCTATCAAAGCTTGAATTCCTTACTTGAATAACACTCTAGTTCACGCTGATCAGGTCATAAGGGAATGATCAAAGCTGTTTTACTCAACAGAATGCTATGTCTTTGCCTCAATATGTATTCCTTTTTTCATCAAGTTCATAATAAATTAGCTAAATTCAGGCGCGTTACTACAGCTAAAACATGAAACTCTTATTCAGAGAACTTGTGTCTCAATATTTTACTCGTTTTATAAATATTGTGATACCTCTAGCTTGGCATTTTTAACTGCTCGTAGCTCCTTCCCATGGTTGTCCTTACAGTAGAATCCAAAGCAATGTACTCAAACAGAAGATCTTTAAGACGGTCATTTGATTTGTAATTTACTAGGCGAGTACCCGCGCATAGCGGCGAAAATTTCTAGCGGTAGATAATTAACGATATGCGATCTCGTGGTAATTGTTTCGTGCCATCTTCAAAATATATCGTGAAAAGATGATGATTCCTTTTGTTTCGATGGTGTTGTGTTTGCTTTTAAGGCATGAGATAACCTAAGCTCTCTGTCTCGGATCTTCAATTTATGTTTCCTAACCACTGTATTTGCAGCTTCCTGAAATACATGAAGTAATTGATACTTGAACTTATAGATAGTGTTGCAATTTACGAGACATGATGAAGTATAGGGTTGGTTTATATGATATGATTAAAGAATAAAAATGTGATTCAATTTAATAGATATTCACGTACCCTTGTTGTGAACAAGACATAAGCAATGCCCTTTCCCATGCTTGTACCAGGATCTCTCACAACACGAATAGCCTCAATGAAGACTTTTAGATTGTTAAAGCTACTAAACAGCTGATAAAGTTCTTCGTCCTGTATGACAAAGAAAAATGTACCAATATCAGTAAAAGCTAGAAGTGGCAATATCGAGCCAATTGCATATCAACGAGTCGGCTTCAGTTATCTACTTATGTGTGACTGTCAATTGGCCAAACAAATAGATAATCGCTAAAAGTATATATTTAACGCGCACAGCCACCTAAATTGCTATTCAAAATAGTTTCTTAGATAGTCATATTTAACAAAGACCGAAGGTTTTTCTAGAACAGTCCCTTTACCCTGACCGTCTAGATCCTACCTTTCCCACCTGCCAAATAAGGTATTCTTGTTGAATTTTGTAGTATACTCGTACTTAACAAACTAAACACGAAAACCGAACTCATTTGGTTAAAAAGTCACAATTTGTCACATTTCAAATCAATCTGACCCGTTTCAAACCCATACAAGATTAAGCTTTGACTCGAACCTGTATCGTCATGTCACTCGACCCGCCCATACTACCAACTCTGTATAAATGTAAAACCTAAGCACTGCTATGAATTAAGCAAAAGATTTATACCTTAACGTCAAATGGGAGGTTACCGATAAACACAGTTCTTTTGCTGTCATAAAGTGGAGCATTCTCTCCCTTCAACTTTTTGCGAGGTGGACAAGCTCTGTCTACATGAATATGATTTCCACCCACCTAGATAAGAAGATTAACACATAGAATTGTTAATTTGCTCATCATGATCTTGCATGATACAGTGTTCCATATGCTCTAAGGGGGTGTTTGGGAGTGCGTTTGCACCCTAATTATTTGATTATCACAGTTTTAAAACGCAAAATCCTAGTTCCAAGTGTTTGGATAGTAAAAATATAAATCACTTATCTGCGTTTAAACCCCATCAAAACACCAGTTTGTAAAAGTAGGTGAAGACTTACTTTTGCAAAACGCAACTCATATCTAACGACAAAATTACAAAATTGACCCACGATACCAACAACTGGTTAGTTTCATATGAAAACAATTTTTATCCACCAACACAAATAAATTTGTGAATCTTGTAATGAAACTTGTAATAGAAAACCAAAAATACACTCTTACATGTGTATGTATATCTATGACATATTCAACTTCTGAGGCTGTGATCAAGGGTTATGGTTTGGGTTGGTGAAATAAGGTGATGATGGGTGAGATGGATAATAGGTGAATGATAAAAAGAAGAGATAAGGATAAATACCATGTTACTCTCGTAAATTAATATTATTAAAAAAGTTTTAATTATTTTAGAAAGCTTAAAATTGTTAAAACTATATCATAATAAAACCTTATTATTATTTGTATGTTAAGTTTTTCTACAAAATTTGTTATACGTGCAAACTATAAAATTTGAGAGACATAGCATACGTTTGCTTTTTAAAAACTAAATGTCTTTTTGGTCATTTTATACATCAAATTATAAATAATTTAATTTGTCAACGGTTACTCATCTTGAATATGTTTCGAAATAGTGACTATACTAAATTAATCCAGAATCAGAAATAAAGATAAAACAATATATACACTATACCTTCTAACTGGATTTAATAATGAAAGCCAAAGTTTCAATTAGATCTTCAACTAAACGGAACATAAACAGATAATTTCAATTTAGACTTTATTTAATACAACTAATGAGCCTAATCCTACGACAATAAGGGAGCAGCAGTAGCGGTGATACAGTGGCATACTAATACATATGTTGTGGTGAGGGAGAAGCAGCAGTGTAAAAATGTAGGTTGAAAATTACCCTAACATGTTAGATCTGTTTGAAAGGGCCTGTCATCTCACAAATTTATGATACTCAGCGAATGGTAGAACTAAATAAAACACGAAACTCATAGTAGCTGGTGAGTTAATTAAAGGACATAATACATTTTCACATTTGTATAAGTTGTGTTGCATCAATAGCAGTTTTATCAACCGTAGCTATGTTGGTAATTAAGCTCATAAATCCTTAACCTTAAATATTTTCACATACCAATAAAGGCCTTAATAGCTTATATAAATTCGTTTTATATATCATAAGCGCATTTATTTAAGATAAGTGTTCTTACCGAGACCACGTGCCAAGGTATCCATACCAGCAATATGAGCAATAAACAAGTCTTCAACGTCTGTACTCTTTCTTCGTCTGTATATCACATCATAACATTATCGAGTTGATTTAATGTACAGAAGATGGGGTGCAATAAACTATATATAATTTACAAAAGAACTCACAATTTGGCATCAAAATTGAAGCCTCCAGGCGAAAGTCCACCCTGTAGTGAGATATAAAAAAGTCAACAATCACCCGTGAGATGGAAGAAAAAATAGAAACTACTCTCCCACGCTAATTGCAACATCTCTTTCTAATATTTTGCCTATTTGCTCATTGTCATCATCATCACTACGTTAGAAAGTAACATTAAAGATACAAGACCACCTTCTATGACTTTATTTTCTGGTCAAACAATGTAGTTTCATGGGACGGAGAGAGTAAGAATGCACTTTTTACTTACGTTTCTGATGACACTTAGCATAACCAATGTGGCTTCGCTCACATCCATTAAAAACTGATCTGTATCCCAACCTATAATAAAATAACAAAAATAAAAAAGTCAAACTTTGAATAACAAAAATAATAATCAAAGAGAATTTCATTATAAATAGACATTATACCTATTTGAGGGTCACCGGTGTTTGCATCAATATTTCCTAGTAAACCATTGATTCTGGCAGTTTCAAGTTCATGGTGACAACTGTAAAAAAAACATTCAAACCTCATTAGAAGTCTGATGCTCAACTTGTACATTCTTTTTGTGAAAATTAAATACTGCAGATGAAGTTTTTTTTATCTGGTGCAGTTTTGGACTTCCTATCTCGACGTGGAATGTTTTGGTTAGATAGATGCATTATTTGTGTTGATATACAGTTGGTTGAAGGCATAGCAGCATGTTGTACTCTTGTCGTTTCTTGGTTGTGCTTTGGTAGGTTATGAACGTTCTAATGTGATTAACCACACGTATTTCTAATTTCCATTAAATGTTATAAAACGGGGTAAGAACCTTTTACCCAAAACAAAACTTGCTTGTATTTCTTTGAATTAGGTAAAAAAAGATTAATAGAATAAGAGAATCGTTGCTGATTTCCGAATGTCGCTCACCTGTGACCAGATAGAGTAGCATGGTTGCATTCAATGTTCAATTTGAATTCATCTGCATTTAAAAAATCAATGTCAAAAGACCAAAACATGTTATTTGACACCGAATGCAATTGATTATTATTCACTATACCCTTGATGCAACAAAAAGACGCTAGACTAACAATCACATAACCAAAAAAACTATGACATAAGAACGAAAAATATTGAAGATTACCTATAAGTCCATATTTCCGTAAGAAATTAGCTGTTGTAGCGGCATCCCAATCATACCTGAAAACAGTATTATGTCAATTCATGAGAAACCTCAACAAACCACTTAAATAATGTATTAACAAAATAGATGATATCTTACTGGTGCTTCGTGGGTTCTTGAGGCTTAGGCTCAATAAGAAGTGTTCCTGGAACAGGACAGCATGAAAATTAATAGAGATACAATCAATCATCCTAAAGTTCATTCTTGTGGATTCTTCATGGACTTTGAATGTGAAACTTGTAACCAAAAATAGTGGAGCTATTATTTTAACACCAACTTTTATCAATAATACTTAAGTCATTGACCTTCAAAGTCAAGATAGGTCAGAACTCAATATCAACTTTGAAAAATCACAAAACAAGGAAAATATTCTGCGAAGTTCGTTTAGAAGAAAAAGAATAATCATATCACTTGCTTCTTTAGATAACATGAGCTACAGCAGCTTCAAAAAAACGTGCCTGTAAAAAGCAGCATTGCGTCTTATAATCCCATGTATGTCGTAATTTTCATTGCACTTGCATGTCATGTATTATGAACGATTCCATATAGAGCAATGCTAAATCTTCCTACAATATCCTCCTACTTATCTTCCTACCCACATTAAATTAAAACATGTGTAATCCACTAATTCTCTTTCTTAATTTCATCCATTGATTAAGCCATTTGTTATAATCATAAAAGTAGGAAGATATGTAGGCATATCAAGTAGGAGGATAAATCATTTTCCTTCCATATATGTTTTTAACCACTAATAAAAGCATATTCATTAAGTTCGTTCTAGATATCATACCATATGATCAAGCTCTCTCTCCATGTCTGTGTTCAGAAGAGTCTGATAACCTTCACGACCACCCCAGAAGACGTAATTTTCACCCCCAAGATAATGTGTAACCTGTATACAAGTTTCAACCAGGATGGTTAAGCTCTAATCGACATAAGAAACTGTACATAATTTGTTCAATGAACCAAGTAACAACCTCTATTGCTTTCTTAACCTGAGCCGCTGCATATGCATAGACTCCAATTTCAGGACTGTGATGGCATACCAATTAAAACTAAACTCACGTGTAGATGTAATTAATCAAACACATTTCAACACTGTATCTTGAAAACTGTAATGTACCTTGTGGCACCACCGTGCATACAACGAGGGTGCAAGAACAATTGAGCTGTGCCCCATAAAGGACGAATCTTGGTCCCCTAAGAAAGCAGTAGTTGGTTCATATGAAGTCTTCATCGAGTAACGCTTTGATAGAATAAACCTAGATTCATTATGAGCATTAGATTAGTACCTTTGAATGACTAACTATGAAATGTCTGTAAAATGCAATATTGAACATATCAATAATAGTTAAAGGAAAAAATAACTTTAAATTATCGAGGACGTTACTTTTTTTTACTAAAAACCTCACAAAAGATAAAAACCCAATGAAAGATTAAACGTTACTTAAAAACCCCATAAAAGATGCAAATGTGTACTCCAATAGCATAAGAATGGACCTGCTAACAAATTTAAATTTTGGAGACCAACTGACAACAAAATAGATCTACAGATACATACACAAGGTTACGACAAAATTTGTATTAACTTTATCTAACAAAAGTAACATACGAAAACTACAAAAGTTTAATTTAATAATGAATATCAAGGAAACTTGCAAACAAACATTTGTCTTCAACTTTTATAACTAATCTGGAAAAAAAAACCTTATCTGTATAAACTTTATTCAACAATAGTCGAGGTTTCCGGTATGAGCACTACGAAAGTGACTGCGGCAAGGAAATATTTCGACAAAGGGCGGCGTTTAAGGACTCTAAATGTTCAAATCTGAAAAAACACCTTTTAAAACTTGTCTCCTTCAAAATATTTTGGATGTGATTTTTGGGTTATCTTTATAACTCAATAAATAATCCCAAACACCCCCCTTAGCCGATAACAACAAACACTCCAAACACAATTAGGCAGATAGAAACATTGTTAATAAGCAGTGTGTACCTCAACCTCAAGATCCACTACAGCAGGGTCTTCCTCAACCTCAGCCTCCATTGGCCCAAAAGCATTTTGTATTTCCAAGTCAATCTATAACCAGAAAAAGAAGAAAACCAAACCTCAGAATTAAACCAAACCTCAAAATTAAACAAATAAAGATTATGAAAATTAAACCAAACCTCAGAATTGATAAGATTTTGTTTCACATCCGCTGATGAATCCATTTGATAAGATTCGTTTGAAAAGTATTATGATTCGTTTGATTGTACATCCGCTGATTGTACATCGTTTGATTCGTTTGAGTGACAGGGTAATAAATGGATTGATGGTTTCCCAGGTTCTTTTTGGCGTGGGGATTATTTTCAGGTTTCCAAGATAAGATGGAGAAAGCGTGGGGAAGATGTACAGGTAGAAATCGGCTGATCATGGTTTCCAAGGTTTTTTTGGCATTTATTTTAGGGCCCACAAATGCTTAAGATGGACAAATTCTTGCAACGTCATTATATTACTTTTCAACCAGCTATATTTCAACATTCAACCAAATCTATTTTCTCTTTATAAAGGAGTTAAGATTGGTTGAAGTTCGATACGTGCCTCTAACAGTCCCTAGATGAAGAAAAAAAGAACATGTGTTGTTAAGAAATACCAAAGAGGGTGTTTATGTGACAATAGTTTAGTACTGGCCCAATCATACCCTTGCACAATGACCCATCAATGTATACTGACCCACACATTATTAATACAATGAATGAACAATGGTAATGGACAATACTCTTTAGTATTTTTAATATTTAAACATGGATATCGGCAGATGGATTGTGGACTGACCAAGTATTGACACACTTATGTAGGACAATATATGGGATGAGTATATCGGGCTTTTGATGCACACCCAGTCATATAAATGGGGATCCACAACAAGAGACCCATTGCAGACCTAATCACTATGAAGGAGGGGAACCGGTTTTACATATTTGGCATGCAAAACATGTAACCTACTATGTGTGTGCATATTTCTATCTCCAACTTGTATACTCGTCCATGTGCATAAACTATTAGAACTACTGCCAGGAATTCTATCTCGACTTATTATCACTTTTATAACCAGTTTCTCGGGCAAGATATGGGCCGTTCAGCCTTACCAGTCCCAATAACGGACTTATTATGACCAGGCATCTGGACAAGGACTCGTCTTAGACTAGGCACAGTTCTACACCTCTAATCATATTATCCTTTGCCTCCAAGCTATGGGTGTAACAAAAGTTTCTAACAGATTTAAATTTGATAACATACATTTGATTGTATAAAAGTGGTTGACAACTACATTGAAGTGGAAGAGTGTGTGTGCCATATGAAAAATTGGAGCAGATAGCAATAAATCACTGTCGCTTACCACGTTGATCATTACCAAGTAAAAGATTTTTCAAATTCGTAATAGCGTAATACATATTGACTTACTTGCCAGTTTTGGAATTCCTGTGCTGATCTCCGAGCAAAGATTCCTAATACACACAACATACAATTCGATTAAATCACAAGCATCAATGACTACTTTACAGCATAAAGTTTAGTACATCACATACCCCATTTCTTCCTGCTACCTAAAATACCATGCAAAATAACAGTTGTTGGTAGACAAGGTAATCTTCATCTGAATGCAAAGACCATTTGGACAATTTGCACACACTGAATGCAATGACCCACTGTTACCTTGTTGCTATAACATGATCATATACAAGAAACATTATATTAGCATGCTTACATATACTATTAATAATGTGGGTTAAATTTCAAACTAAATCAAATATATCAGAACCTCAGTAGTCCATGCTTTAGACATTAACAAGAATCAAAGCAAAATTCGAATCATACTATTACAAGGAGGAATCATGTTTTGATTAGACAAACCAAAGCTACCAACCAAATACGAATTATAGTACTTCTGCTAAGAAAAATATGTACAACACTCATCCAAAAATCCTATATCCAAACACCTCAACTTTTGATACACCTCAAAATTAAAAGTAAAACTAACCACTTTTCCACAAAAATATATAGAGCTATCTGCTCATTCTAAACACAGTTATGAAGTTATGCTGAGCCTGCAATCAAATTAGTTACCGAATATGGAAATAAGACTAGCGATAACTATTAGCAGGTGAGATTGTGAAAACGATATTCTTTTAGATTGTATGCGAGTCAATTGCTTGTACATCAGGAAAGTTTACATCAAGTGTCACAAGAATTAAAAAAAATGACATTACTATGTATCTTCACCAAATACGCCAGTATACTACTAACTAATTATTAACTAATAACTGAAGAACATCATTGTTCTTTAACTAATTATTAACTCAGTATCTTCAACACATAAACGCCTCTTAATATTTTATTGCAGACACATAATTTCTCAAATAAATATTTCATATATGCCTAAGAATTGAGTTATTGTAAAAATTCATAGCATGCAGCAAAAGAAAACTTCAAATGTGTTGGTAGCATTCACATGGGTAAAGACTAACCTTGATTTAATATTTCATGTATCTCCTGTAATCATTCTCAAAAAGACGAATTTAAATAAAGACTAAGATATACTAAATATCAAAATCAAATAATCTTACCATGAAATTGATAGAACTTGTGTCCCGCTTGTAAATAAAATAATAAAGACTAAAACATACTGATTAATAATGTGTCAATTAGGAAGAAGAATGCCCAGACGCATCTTTAGAATTTAGATGATTAGTCCTATCTATATTTCTTACACTCAACATCATTCATTTTGTAACACGGCAGTACGACACAACTCACCAAACAAGTCATTGATCTATTGCAATAAAAAAGAGTTTAAATGGTTGGGTTGGGTTGGGTTTGGGTCTAGATGGTTTTGGATTTATATGATGTGTCTAGATGGGTTGGCTCTAGATGGGATAAGTTCAGATGGGTTTGGGTTTATAATGAGTCTTTAGAAAAAAGTTGGGTTTTTTTTTATTTTTATAGGTGTTTATGAAAAGGGTTAATTCTATTTAATATTTTTTTTATTTTAATCATGAAATTTGTAAAAAAAATCTCAATGACTCTCGTTCGCTGCAATTACAAAATTTTACACATACGTTTTTTTATGTTTTCACTAGAGAAATAGACGAAAACTTTAAAATGTATCTCATATGTGAAAAAACAGACAAAACCGTAAAAATGATCGAAAACTTATAAAACAAATGAAAAAGTCAAAACCGACAAAAACCTGAAAATTGGCGAAAACGTGAAAAATATGACGAAAACGTTAAAAACTGGCGAAAATGTGAAGAAATAACAAAAGTTGAAAAAACACCTTAACAAAATTACTGAAGAAAACGTGAAAACAAATGAAAATGTAAAAAATTAGAAATAAAAACATATGAAAACCCTAAATAAATTTGAAGAAAAAGTAAAAACGGTCGAAAATTTACAAAACAGATAAAAATTTAAGTGCTAGTCTTGAGCAGATGAGTATGACGGGATGGTGGTTAGACGTGAGATGGATAGTTTGAGGTCCATGATTAAGAATTTAAGTGCTAGTCTTGAGCAGATGAGAGAGGATCAAGCTGCATTGCAAAGGATGCGAAGTTGGGAGCATCGTGTGAGGGCGTCTCTATCGTAGGAATGGAGGTTTGTTGATGATTCTGAGTATGCTACCAATGACTTTATGGTTCAACCGCCCGCCTGGGGTGAGTGTATTACTTGTGGGAACCAAGCAGCACTTGAAGTCGGATCAACCTCGAGGAGGAAGAGAGTGGTGGAGTGTGACCCTGATGACAAAGGCAAAGGGATAGTGGGAAATGAAGAAGATAGTGATGAGGAAGAACCCGAAGAAGATGATGATGATGAGCCGCAACCCAATAAATCATATGGATCACCTCGTGATTAGTTCTTGTTTTTAGTATTTGATTTTCTATTTCCTCGTTGTAATCGAACTTGTTTAGACTTGTGTACTATGGATTTGTGATGAACCTTAATATCCTTTTGGTTTAACCGGTGATAGATTGTAGTGGCATGACTTGTCATAATTTTGTGGATATCAATGCAATCGATGTTTACCCTTCATGATCTATGTTACGTCTTTATTAGCTCTTTTGTGATATGGTTGATGAATGCTTGTAGTGGTTGATGTACATGTTATACTTATACTATGTCCTGAAAAAGAAATCCTTCTTGATCTTGATGTGTATACTTATCATGTTCTTTTTCCCTATGATTGCAGAGAAGGAGTAAAGAGGCAATTTTAGTCGTTTGTGGATCACTACTTGACTAGTCCTTCAATATGCCTCCTAAGTTGACTACTGATACTGTTAACAACATGATTCAGCAAGCGATCGTTGTAGCTCTCGCTGAAGACCGTGCTAATCGAGTGCAAGGTGCTGTAGATAAGCTGGGAACAATGCTGGACCGCAAGGCCCAATGGAGTGTACTTACGCTAGCTTTATGAAGTATGGACCTACACAGCTTCGTGGAACTTGTGAGGCTCTGGAATTATGTCGATGGATCGAGAAGATGGAAAGTGTGTTTGAGATTAGTGGTTGTTCGGAAGCTAACAAGGTAAAGTTTGCAACTGCTACCCTTCTGGATGATGCTTTGAGTTGGTGGAAGAACCAAGTGGCGACTGTTGGGCTAGAAATGGCCAATGGGAGAACTTAGGCTGCCACTAAGGCGTTGCTAACTAAAAGGTTTTGTCCCGAGGACGAGCTGAGTCAGTTAGAAGATGAGTTGAGACACTTGATGTTGAGAAAAAATGACATTGCTAGTTATACCCGCAGATTTAATGAATTATGTTTGTTTTGTCCTGATGCTTTTACGGATGACCGCAAAAAATGAGACAGTATATCAAGTGATTGTCGAGTAATATCAAGGGTTAGACGACTTCGTCAAGGCCTACAACCTTTGATGAAGCAATGAAAATGGCTCATGTTTTGATGGATGTGAAAGTTCATGATAAGAAAGCTAGTGTGGCTGAAGGAAATAAGAGGAAATGGGAGACTGCCCAGTCTAATCAGTCTCAAGATCAAAGTCGTGGAGGTCAGCAAGGAAATAACCAAGGATCAAACCGTAATCAACAGTTTAATCAGAGAAGGAATGATGGGGTTAGAGCTGCTACTGTGCCAAGAGGAAACAAGATTAACCCTAAGTATGGTCGGTGCAATTTGTATCATGTAGGTAATTGTTCGCCTGCATGTGGCAAGTATGGAAAAGCTGGACATAAGACTATGGAGTGCAAATCTAGAGGCGTGGCTACAGGTGCTAATGCTATTAGAGTGATGGTTTGTGTTGTTTGTGGAGAAAGAGGACACCAGCAAAGGACTTGTCCTAAGGTTGAGAATAATCAAGGTGGAATTGTTGCTGCTCCAGTGTATGTTGTAGGGAATGTGGACAAGCCTCAAGGTCCGAACGTGGTGAATGGTACGTTCTTACTTGACGCTCGTTATGCTAGTGTATTGATTGATTTTGGTTCAGATAGGAGTTTTGTAGATCTACAATTCAGTCGCCTTATCGATAGAGAAACAATAGAGTTAGCAACTAGTTATAATGTGGAATTAGCAGATGGGAATATTGTTAGCACTAATTCGATTCTAAAAGGGTGTTCCTTGAAGTTGGGTAATTATGTGTTTGAGATCAATTTGATGCCTATAGAGCTAGGATCTTTTGATGTGGTGATTGGTATGGATGGGTTGATTTCGCATAGTGCGGTGATTGTTTGTGGGGAAAGGTTAGTCCAGATATCGTTGAAGAATAAGGTATTGACTGTGAAAGGTGATGAATGTACTTCTCGTTTGAAAGTGATATCTTGCTTGAAAATGATGAGGTATATGGAGGAAGGTGGTGATGTATTTTTGGCTCAGATCACTAATGATGGTGAGGTTGAGAAGAAATTGGAAGATGTGCCAGTAATCAGAGATTATCCTGAAGTTTTTCCTGAAGAGTTGTCGGGTTTGCCGCCACCTCGAGAAGTAGAATTTCGGATTGATTTGGTGCCGGGAGCTGCGCCAGTGGCTCGCGTGCCATATCGACTAGCGCCATCAGAGTTGAAGGAGTTATCTGATCAGTTGAAAGAATTGATGGATAAGGGATTTATTAGACCGAGTTCATCACCATGGGGAGCGCCAGTTTTGTTTGTGAAGAAGAAGGATGGATCGTTCAGAATGTGTATTGACTATCGGGAGCTTAACAAATTGACGATTAAGAATCGGTATCCGTTACCGAGGATTGATGATTTATTTGATCAGTTGCAAGGTTCATGTGTGTACTCGAAGATCGACTTGAGATCGGGTTACCATCAACTGAGAGATAGAGAGGAAGATGTTCCTATAACTGCATTCCGTACTCGATATAGACATTTTGAGTTCCAAGTGATGCCTTTTGGTTTAACGAATGCGCCTGCCGTATTCATGGATCTTATGAATCGCGTGTGTAAGCCGTATTTGGATAAGTTTGTCATAGTGTTCATGGATGATATCCTTATCTACTCCAAAAGTAAGAGGGAGCATGAGAAGCACTTGAGGACGATTTTGGAATTGTTGAAGAATGAGAAGCTTTATGCCAAGTTTTCGAAGTGCGAATTTTGGTTGGAATCTGTGCAGTTTCTTGGGCATGTGATTGACAACAAAGGTGTTCGTGTAGATCCTGCCAAGATTGAAGCTATCAGGGATTGGTCGGTACCAACGAAGCCGACCGCAGTCCGTCAATTTCTAGGTTTAGCTGGATACTATCAAAGATTTATCGAAGGGATTTCATTGATCGCTAAGTCTTTGACTAAGTTGACCGAGAAGAATCGAGAGTTTGTGTTGGGACAAGATGAAGAGACCGCTTTCCAAACTCTTAAAGAAAAGTTGTGTTCTACACCGATTATGTCGTTACCTGAAGGAACTGAAGATTTCATGGTCTATTGTGATGCGTCTCACAAGGGCTATGGAGAGGTGTTGATGCAGCGCGAGAAGGTAATCGCTTATGCATCAAGACAACTGACAAAGCATGAAGAAAACTATACGACTCATGACTTGGAACTTGGAGCTGTTGTTTTTGCTTTAAAGTTGTGGAGACGTTATTTGTATAGAACCAAGTGTGTGGTGTTTACTGACCACAAGAGTTTACAACACATATTGGATCAGAAAGAGTTGAATGTGCGTCAAAGGAGATGGGTTGAACTATTGAGTGATTACGACTGCGAAATTCGTTACCACCCTGGTAAAGCGAATGTTGTGGCTGATGCGCTTAGTAGGAAGGAAAGAGAAAATCCGCTGAGAGTTAGGGCTTTGGTGGTGGCTGAAAAGGTTGACTTGACCGAGTTGATACTGAAAGCTCAAGCCAATGGTTTGTCGAGGAAGCATGTTAAGAAAGAAAATTTGGGAAGGATGATGAATCCGCTGTTTGAAGTGAGGTCGAATGGGATGAGATATTTTGATAATAGAATTTGGTTACCTTTGTGTCCACCTAAGAAAGGAGCACAAGGAGTGCGAGATTTGGTGATGAATGAATCTCATAAGACGAAGTATTCGATACATCCTGGATCGGATAAGATCTATCATGATTTGAAGAAGGTGTATTGGTGTCCGAATGTGAAGGCAGATATTGCACGTTATGTTAGTAAGTGTTTGACGTGTGCGAAGGTTAAGGCTGAACACAAGAGACCGTCTGGATTATTGGTTCAACCTGAGATTCCTAAATGGAAGTGGGAGAAGATCGCTATGGATTTCATCACGGGTTTACCCAGAACTCCTAGTGGTTGTGATATGATATGGGTGATTGTGGACAGATTGACTAAATCTGCACACTTTTTGCCTATGAAGAAGACAGATAGTATGGGGAAGTTCGCTGAGGTGTATGTGAAAGAGATTGTTTGTCGTCATGGAGTGCCGTTGTCGATTATTTCGGATCGTGACAGTCGGTTTACTTTGGAATTTTGGAGATCTCTTCAACGTGCTATGGGCACTGAGTTGAGTTTGAGTACTGCTTATCATCCCGAAACCGATGGCCAAAGTAAAAGGACTATACAAACATTGGAGGACATGCTTCGAGCGTGCGTAATAGACTTTGGTGGTAGTTGGGAACGTCATTTGCCTTTAGTGGAATTCTCATATAACAACAGTTATCATGCGAGTATTAAGGCTTCACCGTTTGAAGCGTTGTATGGGCGTAAGTGTAGATCTCCATTGTGTTGGAGCGAAGTAGGGGAAAGTCAACTGACTGGACCTGAAATGGTGTTTGAGACGACTGAGAAGATCGTGCAAATCAAGAATCGATTATTAGCTGCAAGAAGCCGACAGAAGAATTACGCAGATAATCGTAGGAAGCCTTTGGAATTTGAGATTTGAGACATGGTTATGCTTAAGGTACCGTCATGGAAAGGTGTGATTCGTTTTGGGAAGAGAGGAAAGTTGAGTCCGAGGTATATTGGACCATTCAAGATCATTAAATGAATTGGACCGGTTGCTTATAAGTTGGAGTTGCCAGAGGAGCTTAGCGTTATTCATAACACGTTTCACGTGTCGAATTTGAAGATGTGTTTAACAGACCAAGAATTGGTGATTCCTTTGGATGAGATACAACTTGATGATAAGTTGCATTTTATTGAAGAACCAGTGGAGATTATGGATCGAGAGGTTAAGAAGCTGAAGCATAGTAGGATTCCGATTGTAAAGGTACGATGGAATTCTAGACGTGGACCGGAATTCACGTGGGAGCGTGAGGATTTCTTCAAGGAGAAGTACCCGCATTAGTTCTAGTGGTACGAAATGAGAGTATAAGAGGAGGCGAACGCCGGGACGTCGTTCTCTTAAGGAGGGGGGATGTAACACCCCGAAAACCGAGGTCATTATTTTATCCTAATTTACGCATATTTTTTAAA
The DNA here is from genome assembly GCA_025667525.1 of Glebionis coronaria. Lineage (NCBI taxonomy): Eukaryota > Viridiplantae > Streptophyta > Magnoliopsida > Asterales > Asteraceae > Glebionis > Glebionis coronaria. Next base: position 370,630,502 of record CM046878.1, read on the forward strand.
TTTTTGAGAATTTTTATTGTAGAATTATTTGACGGTTTAAGTTGAAACCGATAAACGAGACTAAAATTTGATGTTTGACGATTTAAGAAGAATCGATAGTGATCGCGATACCGACGGATGCCCAAAGTTTGTATTTTATTATCGATTGATCGATATTTAATTTTCTCGAGATTTTTATTTTTACTTACGTGATAAGTCGATTCAAAACCGTTCTTACTTTATTTTGTGTGAGTATAGACGTATGAATATGTTTTAAGAAGCCGGGACGAACCCCGACTCCCGAAAAAACTTCAAAATCGACTAGTGAGTCGATTCCCGCATTTTAAATGTGTCATTTACTTTTAAGGACAAATGATAAACAAAATTGCAAGTGAGGTCCATTTAATTTTTACAAAAAGAAAAGAGAGAGAAAAACACACACACATTTCATTTCAATTTTTTTTCCTTTCTCCTTTTCTCTCTTTAGGCCGCCGGACATAGCAACCGACCACCACCACCACTTGATTTTTTTGTGTTTTTGAAGAAACAAATCAAAGACCACATCTTGAAAACCCTTTGTAAGTATCCTTGAACACTCAAATCCAACATGCATTCATATGATTTTTTTTTTCAAAATTGAAGATTTTTAAAAATGGGGTTTTGATTTAATTAAATTCTAGGCCTGTCTAAATCACATGTTTGTGATGATAATAAACCATAAAAACAAGTTAGAAAAATGATTTTCTTGGTGGTTTTGTTCTCCAAAACCCACGGCCCATAGGGGGTGTTTGATTTTGATCCTAATTGGTTATGGGTTTATGTTTGTGATGATTGTTTTGATGTTTTTAGTTTGTTTTAAACATGTTGCATGTATGGTTTATGAAATGGGTTTTTATGAATGTTTGATCATACAATTGATATAAGGTGTATGGGATGGTTAGGATTGTTCATGTGATGATATTATAGGTCTAACAGTTGTTGGAAGGGATTGAAATGGTGATTTGATGCGAGTTTTAAAACGTCTTTTTCAAACAGGTTGTTTAAGGCCATTTTTAGTAGTCTTAAGTCTAATTCCAGGTTATAAGGATTATATGTAGTTGTAGAGCTTTTCTCAAGCTTCGTTTTGATATAAGATAGAGCTTTTAACTCCTAACGAGTCAAAAGTTACGTTAGTTTGAAATTTCATGTACCGGGAGATGAAAGTCGACATAATCCGAAATTGTGTTCGATTTTAGGTCAAATCTCGGGGACTATAACTAGAGTTTTAAAAAGAGTTGAGAGTTTTTCTTTAGCTAGAAACCTGTGTTTTGAGTCTATTTTTAGACTTAGGAGTCAAAATTTCAAGTGGTATGTTTTAAATGTGTCAAAGAGGTCTTACAACGTAAAGGCACAAAACTGTCCGAAAATATAAGTTTATAAATGTGTCGAGCAGAAAATCTTAAAAGTGAAAAAAAATTATGAAATTTAATATGGGTTATCTACAGGTTATAAGTAAATTTTACAAATTTTCTCATAATTTATGGTGATGTCTAAGTATAGGAAAACAGCCCGTACTTTTGGTATGTACCGGCAGGAATTGTAAAACGAGCAACGTTTTTAGTTACGTAGATAAATGGTACGAGTCTAGTAACTATCACTTGTTTGCATTTTGTGTGAGTTTGTAATTATGACAATTGACTATATTTAAGCATTATACAGTACCTAATGGTATATAAATGAGTTGACTCATTTTGCGTGTATTCGCTAGGTGTTGTGATTGAATTTCCCGGGCATCCTCATCGTCGGTGATCGTCATCCGTTATTTCGACTAACATTTCTACATAAGGTGAGTCTATAGCCTCGCTTTCTACTGTATTTCAAATGATTTTTACCCGCGAGGGGGATACATGCTATTTAAATGAAAATGAACATAAGTCATGAATGATTATTGAACCCGAATGATGCCTTGAATTGTGTTGAGTACCTATTTGCAAAAAGTCCCTAATTTCATGAACCGTTAGTTATTGTCTAATTCTTGTGTGAATTGGAAATAGCCGCTTATACAATTTGTGGTACTACGGGGTTGACGACCCAATTTGATACGAGAGTTGTACGTTGAGTACCCTCTGCGTACAGATATTTTGTATGAGAAATAAGGATTAATTGTAACTAATGCCTTTAGAGGGGCAATGGTTTCATATAAGTTACGTCGGCATTTGGCGCTGGTGACTAATTTGTTAACGGCTCGCTGTCATGAGCTCAAACACAATTATTAGCTTTTGCTAAACATAACAACCTTGAATAATAGATTGTTTGATCGACAATTCTATGAATGATCCTGAATGAATTTTATACTCTTATGTTCAAATGTGATTGTAAAACCTATAGAGTTCGCTCAACATTATTTGTTGACCCTTTTAAGCATGTGTTTCAGGTAATCAAGGCTATGATGTGGCGGAGCATGCAATGGAGAGTTGGTGTGGCTTTTGTGGTCTATTATGTTTTCCTCCCTTTTATTTTAAACAATTTAAATGTTATTTTGTTTAAAAATGTAAGAATTTAGATATTTGGTTGAGATTCGGTGGGGATCTAAACGCTCTCTATTGTAACTTTTGGGTTGGAAAAACAATTAGACTTTGTTGTTGTACATTTTTATAAATGTAAACTTTTAGACGTCTCTTTTGAGTCGTTATGTATGACTAGTGTGTGATGATAACTGCCTAGCACCCAAATCATGTATTTCCGCTGCGCATGTAATTTGGGGGTATTAGAACATAACATCCCCCTAGGGCTCGGTTTATATTTGAAATATGACAAAATGGGTCCTTGTGGTTTCGAAATGTAGCACGAAAAGTAACCTAGGGCTTATATAAGTTCACCAAATGGCCAAAACTAGTCCCTCAAGTCTCGAACTAGGTTAATATGGCACGAAAATATTCTAGGGCTTGTATTAAGTTCATAAAATAGAAAGTTTAGTCCTCGGGGTTTAATTAAAGGCTTGGCTCTATATAAAACGCAACCCTAGAATTTTTAAATAGGCAAGTTTAGTCCTTGTACTTGTTTTAAGTCACGAAATATGTATATAAGTTTTATACCCTTTTCATTTTGACTAGTACTTTCATTATATTACAAAAATGGCACAAAAAGTCTCCATTAAATATATTTGGTGCTTAATGGGCTCGGTTGGCCCATTAAGGGTCCGATTTTGGTCCTTGGGCCTAACGAGCTTATAGTGGGCTTGTTTTAATATTAGAAAACATATAATTAACCAAGACAAGATAACCTAAACATTTATCTTGGGCTTATGGGCTTATTATGATTCGGCTTATACAAGCTTATGGTTTATTTGGTTCGAGGCTTATAGGGTTCAACTTATAGCTTATTTGTGTAGCTTATTTAGTGTTCTAAGTTGTTAGTAAATCCTCTACTCCTACACATTCATCTTAGCCACAATGGTTTAATAAAAAAAGTAAGCCGCGAGTTATGAGCTTATATTTTAGGCTTATCTAGTGTTTTAACGCAAGGCCATTTACCAACTAATCATAATTTAAGCTTTTAAGTCTAAACAAGGTCAACATTGGTGTTTCTAGATTCATTTTATTAGGGTATGTTAACCACAAACGTCCAAGCCGTGGGTTCTAGTCTTGGTGGTTTGAGTTTCATCAAGTTCTTATGCATGCATGTCTTTCTAGCTTTGTTTTCTAGAATCCTACGTGCATGATATGTAGTGATGAGTAAGAAGAATTTAAAAGGAGGTGTGAAGATCTATTCTTACTTTTCTTGTAGAGGAGATGATGAATGATCAAGAGTTAGGAACTTCTAGGCGTCGGGTACCTCTTAGACGTGACCTAGAATGGCTTTGGCTTGCCTTGTACACTATGGCCCTCGTGTAGACTAGCTCTTAATGCTTTAAAGACCAAGATTTGGTAGTAAACGAGGAGTAAGTGTTTCGTATGTGTGTGTGTCTTGGTATCCGAATGTGGGAAGATATAAGTGATTGTGTTTAAGGTTGGTAGCTAACTAACACAAGTTGGATGAGTTGTGTGGCTTGGGCAGATCACACGACAAGAGAGAGCAAATGTTGGGTTTCCTATGTTGGGTACAAGCATATCTAATACTTGGGATATCCTAGTACCATCCCATTAATAGCAATCATGTACATTGGCTCTTGGTTTATATATAGCCGACGGTTTTCAAGAGTCAAGGGGGGCAAGTGATGACTAAAATAGTATGCCATAATGAGGAAGTGTTTGTACAAGCTTTATGTCAAAGTCTAGTGTAGGTTTTAAAGTTTAAAAATTGTATACTTGTTTGTTGTGGGGAGCTCCTAGCCGTATAACATATAACATGTGGGGAAAGGGTTTTCAAAACTATCTACGGATAAGGTAGGTGGTGTTAAGCTTAGGAAGGTTTTTGTCAAGGGTATACTTGTACACATATATAATTTGTGTAACATAGAGCTCCAAAAAGGGGGTAATGTGTCATTTTTAGGGTCTTGTATATTTATATGTTAAATGTGGTAAATTATTAGGACTAGATATAATTTAGGGAGTAAACTTCTTCATTAAAGTATATTGTATATATTAAATGTTTATAATGTGGTTTTGTGAAGGTTAAGGTAATTAAATATGACAAAAGTCTCATATATTTATAAATATACTAGAATTGACAGTGTAATTTAATGAAAGATTGATGCTTCATAAAATTAAATGAAGTGAGATTTCATAGATTCAAGCAAGATGTGTACATAAGGTGACAAAGTCAAAGAGGTAAAAACAGTGGTTTTACAGCACGTTCCCGTTATTTTAGCTTTGTCCTCAAAGTTTAGATTAACGTCACTGGTCATGTGAACAATTGTGGGTACTTGGTCTTGAACGAGTCTTCTCGTTCCCAAGTGAACGCAGGACCTCTCCTCGAGTTCCATTGTACTTTGACCAACGGGATGCGGCTACGTTTCAACTTCTTAACCGTCCTCTCGTTCCTAAGTGAACTCAGGACCTCTCCTCGAGTTCTATTGTACTTTGACCAACGGGATGCGGCTACGTTTCAACTTCTTAACCGTCCTCTCCATGATTTCCACCGGTTCATCTATGAACTAGAGTTTGTCATCGAAGTTAACTCCTTCCAATGGTATAGTAGAGGTTGTTCAGCATAGCACTTCTTCAGGTTATATACGTGAAAGGTGGAGTGCACTCGACTCAATTGTTGTGGTAATTCCAAACGATAGGCGACCTCCCCGATCCTGGCTATCACCTTAAAAGGGCCTACATAACGTGGGTTCAGTTTTCCACGTTTAACAAAGCGTACAACTCCCTTCCATGGTGATACCTTGAGCATGACATGATCACCTACTTCAAACTGCATACGCTTTCGTTTCTGGTCCGCATAACTCTTCTGTCGGTCGCGAGAAGCTTGGATCCTTTGCTTTATGAGGACGATCCTGTCGGTAGTTTCCTGGATTAGTTCTGGTCCGTTGAGCTGAAACTCGCCTACTTTTGCCCAGCACACAAGGGAACGGCATTTTCTACCATATAGTGCTTCGAAAGGGGCAACCTTGATACTAGCATGATAGCTGTTATTGTAGGAGAATTCGACCAAAGGGATGTGATCAACCCATCCATTCCCAAAGTCAATCACACATGCTCGCAACATGTCTTCAAGGGTCTGGATGGTCTGTTCACTTTGACCGTCAGTTTACGGGTGGTAAGCAGTGCTCATGTCCAGGTTTGTCCCTAAAGCTCGTTGGAAAGTCTTCTAGAAGTTGGATGTGAACCTACTGTCTCGATCATAGATTATTGAGACTGGTATTCTATGCTTGGTCACTATCTCCTTAAGATATGTCTTTGCTAGTTTTGACAGGGAGTCAGTTTCCCTGATTGGTAGAAAGTGCGCGGATTTGGTGAGTCGATCGACGATTACCCATATGGTGTCGTAACCGTGAGACGACTTTGGAAGCTTGGTGATAAAGTCCATAGTGATGTTCTCCCATTTCCACTTTGGTAACTAGCAAACCGGATGGTCTTTGGTGTTCGGTCTTGACACGTGAGCATGTCAAACATTTCTGAACATAGGTGGAAATGTTTGCTTTCATGTTCGGCCACCAATATAACTTCTTCATATCTTGATACATCTTTTCAGATCCAGGATGTATGGAGTACTTGGACTTATGAGACTCGTGCATGATTACGTTCCTCAAGTCTCCATAACAAGGAAACCAACTCCTCCCGTGCAAGCACAGAGTTCCATCCGCTCTCGGCTCCAATTTCTCTTTGGTGAGGTCGGTTCTAAGCATACCTTCAATATCTTCCTTCACGAGGTTTTCAGGTTTCCGAGCTTGAGTCTGAGCTTCTAGAATTTGCTTGGGTAGGTCCAGGCTAATCGTCATGACTAGTGCTCGAACTCTCATAGGAGGATCGGTTTCCTTACGGCTTAGAGCATCAGCAACCACGTTTGCTTTACCGGGGTGGTATTTGATCTCGCAGTCGTAGCCACTTAGCAATTCAATCTATCGGTGTTGCCTCATGTTTAGCTCCTTTTGATCCAGTATGTGTTGCAAACTCTTATGGTTAGTATGCACAGTGCACTTGGTTCCGTAAAGATAATGTCTCCAGGCTTTTAAAGCAAAAACCACGGATCCAAGTTCTAGATCATGTGTGGTGTAGTTCTTCTCGTGTTTCTTCAGTTGCCTGGAGGAATAAGTGATCGCCTTTGTTCTTTGCATCAACACTGCACCCAAGCCTTTGTGTGACGCATCACAATATACAACGAAGTCGTCGTTGCCCTCAGGTAAGGCCAATATAGGTGCATTTCACAGCTTCTGCTTGATCAGTGAAATGTAGTATAATGCAAGTTCGTTTTCTCAGTTCTTAACCAATAGAAAGTCCAACCAATATCAGATTTATTATTGTTCTTGGTTGTTCAAGCTTGCTTGGTAATCTATGCTAATTCAAACAACACTATTTAAAAATGAAAAATATTAACCTACTTATACGTAAAACATATTGCAAATACCAAGTTTTTAATTCAAACAAAATTCAATTAACAAAATATAAAACTAGGAGGACTGAAAATGTAATTTCTATGAAAATTAAATGCTTGAAATGTAAATTCTAACAATTATAAGGACTAATAATGCAAAACAGTTAACTACAAGGACCAATTATGTAAAACTAGTAACAAACTAACCAAAAATGTAACAAAATAACAACTTACTAACTGAAATTTAACAAATTGCAAAATCCAGGGACTAAACTAAAGCAAACCCTAAAAACATGGGAATTAGGCCAAAATTAAACTCTGATAGAACCTTAAGGACCAAAGTGCAATTAAGTAAAGTTTTTAACTAAAAACGGGTCACAAGAAACAATAAGCTCGTCTGGGCTTATTACTCAACTAAAATCAGTGAAACAACTTGCAAAACATTTCAAATCCAATTTAAGCTATGTGTGATCAAGGGTTTAAGCTAAAAGTAAGAAATAAGCAAATGAGTGCTTATTGATAAGCACAAAATAAGCTACAGCTTAAACTAAACAGTCACAACCTGATTTTTGTGATGAAACTGATTAAACAACTTATTACAAGAACGGGAAATCAAACCAGAACTATTTTCATCCAGTAATAAGCTAGCAATCTGAAATAAGCTCAAAGGAGCTTATGTTGACCAAGTTTGACCGGATTTTTGGAAAAAGCTCAAAACTTCAAAAATCAATATTCAACACTAACTAACTGGATTGGTGAAAGAAAATCACAACTTTTATGAAATGGATTAGGAGAACTAGGAAAACAGGCACTACTTTATCTCAGAGAATGAGAATTGCTCAGACTTGGACTAAAAAGCTTATTACCAGCTTAATTCCTAGAACTGTAGAATTTCCTCTTAGAATCTAAAAGTTTATGATATAAGCTAAGTTTGGAAACAAGTTTGGTAAAATTTCATCTAAGAATGAGTAAGAAATCAGCAATTGAAAATGGTAAGTTTTAAAGAACAAAGCTGAAATAAGGCTAACCCAAACTATTTTAATGCCAATTGCCTGTTTGACTATTTATTTGACTTGTAAAAGGTATGATTCCACTTGTTATCAACTAAAGACTGGAAATGAACTTTTAAACATCAAATCTCAACACTTGAAATGTACTTAAGATCTACTACCAAACACTCCTTTACTGATTTTGATCAAACTTTAACAAAGACTTTTTAAGTTCTGAGTTATACTGATTCTAATGCTATAACAAACTAGATTTGATGGACAAACTGAAAGGTCTTCAAGCTGAGAACAAACAATTAGCAAGACTAGAACAGCAAATAAGCTATAAGGCTAAAAAGATGACAAAAATGATGCAGTAACTACAAAGCTCTCAATTCAGTAAACAAGAAGGCAAGATTAAGCTACAAATGAACTAAGATCAATCAAAGTTCAACTACTATCAAGTAAAACATGCAGCCATCAGAATTAAACTAGGAAATTGAGCATGCAATTGACTGTTTAGAGGAACAAAAACAAGAACTTTGGAACCTAATGAAGATATCCTTTGGGAAGAAGAGGAGCGCTGAGCTCTCTTGCCTTAGTGATAACCACCACCTATCACTAGTATTCAACAAAAATCAACCATCAAACAGCTACAATTCATCTGGAATCAATCAAACTGCATTGAAATCTCCAAAAGAACTAGGAATGAACAAATTCTGATCAAACAGCTTCTAATCTTCACAAATGTTAGTTATGATCAATGGTTGATCATAACAAACATCAATCAGCAATAATAACACTCAACAGCAACAAGATCAAACTGGAATTTGAAGAACAGAATTTGGCGGGAAAAAGGAATTTGAATTTTATTGAAGGAATTCAGTTACAAAGTTGGTTACAAGCTAACAACTAACTAACTGACTCAAGAGTTTGTCAGACTCTTGAGTAGTTAGGGGAAAAATGAGGGAGAAGGAAAGGAAAGTAAGAACTATGTGTTTTTACAATTTTTAAGCTACAACTGAAAAATGAAGACTAGACTAGGTATTTATAGGCAAGAAGAGAGAGTTAGTTGGAGTTGGTGACGTGTCAGGGCCAATCTCTGAGCTCCACGTGGCAAATTCTGCATTTCTCCTTTTGAAGGTATGAACAATGATTTGGGGGTTTTTGATTGAGTGAGTGATATGTTAATTGGTTAACACCGTTGAACTCGTCTCTCAAAATTAAGCAAGTTTGGTGTTTTAATCTTCTCATGAAATGGCTTCTATCAAAATCCCGATCCTGGCAAATTTTTCTTGTGAAGAAGAAGACACGTGTCACTTCCTGGTTGGCTTAAAAGATGTCACACGGATTAAACTGTTTGGATCTTGTAATAAATGTGGCGGCAGTTAGTGGATATTTATTGAGCTTAAGTGGCAATCCGTGTGACATATTATCTCTCTTCCCATTGGCTGAAAACTTGACACATGGATCACACTTTGCATAACTTTCCAAACTTGGCAAAACAAACCTCTTGACTTGGCAGATTGCTGTTTTAAGCTAGGATCTTCATTCCTTTGACATTTTTGGTCCTTTAACTTCCATAACTTGTACAAAATGGTCCTTTGACTGAGTTGACTTGATAGTTGACCAGGTTTGACTTGAATCTTGACTTTTACAATATTTCACTTTTAGTCCTTCAACTTTCATAACTTGTCAAGATAGGTCCTTGAACTTCAAAGTCTTGTCACTTTTGATCCTCTTTTGTCTTTTTCATCCATTTGAGCTTGATTTTTCCTTGTTTGCTTGAAAATGTATCTTCTTACCTACAAAAGTGTACACAAACACAAACATACCACATAATACTGTTTTTGCCAAATAAATTGGTATTTTGCTTCATGTTTTAGGGTTATTTGTTGATAAAAGGATATGAGTTTAAGCTCATATCAAATTCCCCTACACTTGAACATTGCCATGTCCTCATGCAATATTATATTTCAAGGCTTAAAAATTTACATTTCCCTCATAATTAATCCACCTTGGCCATATGAGATTCATCTACACTACTCTAAACTAAATGATGCATGATTTTGACTTTTAATAATGCAATGAATCAAAATACAATTCTATCTATATCTTTTTGATTTTTCTTGAAATGGTTTTGATGGAAATAACTCATAAAGAATTCAATGACTTGGATTAGGGCTTGGATAACATGAACATTTATCACCCTCAAGTTTCACTTTCCCCATACCAAGCTAATAAATGGGATCATTGCATTCACAAGTAAAAAGTGCATCAACTTATTCATGACAATTAAATGTGGAACCGGTTATTAATTGAGCAAATTGCTTGTGGGCAAATTTGTCATTATTCAAGTGTGAAATATAAGAAGTGTAAAATCCAAAAATAAGGAAGCACGGTTTTAATCCTAAGTAATCTTTTCATCCATTACTTGAAAAACCGCTCACAATTAATACAAGTCCGTATTAAGAGTAATAAGTCATTCGCCTTATGTGTAAAATCCTCATGTCATGCTTTCATAAGTAACTACACACTCGCTAAGGAAAGAAAAATAAAACTCACGCAATAATTTACATCCGCATCTTTTTGAGATTTTGGATCTTCAACCCCGCAACCCGTCAAGGTAATATTGGATTGGAGCAATCTATTGAATCCCCGCAACCCGTCAAGGTAATATTGGAACTCAATAGTCACTATAATTAACACCACACTGCCCCTCTTGGGAGTCTTGCATTATTTTTTTTTTTTTTTCTTTTTCTTTTTTTTTTTCTAGCCACTCATTTTTTTTCATAAGCCGCTCTTATTTTTCTTTATTCCTCACCAAGAAATTTGCAAAGAAGAAAAGGAAAAACACCCGCTAAATATGGAGCATGACATAAGTCTAGTACACATAAAACGTGCTAACTTAGAATCTTAAGACGTACTCATATCAACCATGAATGATTAGCCAAAAATGCATAAGAGATTACAAACCAATTAAAACCGTACTTGATTATTTATTAACAATTATATACATGCGAAGAAAATAGAGATAAAGAAGAGAAGGGTTTAGCCACAAGTAATTGCCATGAAGTCTATCTAGCCCTTTTACACTTGCTTCAACTCTATCATTTCCCATTCTCCACAAATTTAAAATTTCAAATAATGAAATTGGTGGAAGCTTAGCCTAATAGACCAATGAAGGACTACATGGTTAAGGATACTAGCTAGAGAGTGCTAAAATAAGCAAACTCGGGTTGAGTCAAAATATCCATGGCGGGCCTAATATGTCAAAGAAATCTAAATTTGTTAAAATCATGTTTTATTTTATTTTTCTCTTTTTATATATTTTTGATGAAAAATAAAAGAAGAAATATATACAATGCAAATGTGTTATGCAAATGAAAAATGATTGATGCAAAAATCATGAATGCATATTTTTGGTGGCCAAAATAGATCAAAAATTTGAAAAATGTTGAAAATTCATTTTTCCATGTTATCATGCAAGACAATGACAAGTTCTAGGTAAGGTCACTTCGATAGAAGACCCCCCTACACTTAAGCTAAACATTGTCCTCAATGTTTAAGAGCATGGAAGTATAAAAACTTCCCCTACACTTATGACAATGAATAGACTTTGCTTAACCCAAGTTAAGGAAAGGACTACTATTAGTGAAATCATGTTTAAGCACAAGGTGTCAATGAAAAATCACTAAAGTAACGAAGTGAACCGGATACAAGGGCCTCCTCCATAAGCTCCAAAGCATGAAATGAGTGAGCAACCCTACAAACAATCAAGAAGACAAAAGAAGGTCTCTCCTACACTTATCTCCAAATCTATGCCTTTATTGCTAACCTACAACACTCTAAACCTAGTTATACGATGCTTGAGTTAATGAGTCTCTAGCTCGACTCGTCCCTCAATGAATTAATTCATGGGGAAAATGGGGACCTCTTGGACCATTTCAACGGAAATGTCCTCCCCAAAGTAATGTTTAACACGGTGACCATTCACTTTAAAATTTGGACCATCGGGTTGAGACAACTCAAGAGTTCCATATGGAAACACTTGAGCAATAGTGAATGGACCGGACCATCTCGACTTAAGCTTGCCCGCAAAAAGCTTCAATCTTGAGTTAAAGAGGAGAACCTGCTCTCCAACTTTGAACTCACGATTCTTGATCTTAGCATCATGCAATTTCTTAGTCTTTTCCTTATAAAGCAAAGAATTTTCATAGGCATTGGCTCTCAACTCATCCATCTCATTGATTTGATCTTTCCTATGTGAACCGGCTTGGTTTAAATCAAAGTTAGCCCACTTGAGAGCCCAAGATGCCTTATGTTCTAACTCAAATGGAAGGTGGCACGCTTTGCCATAGACAAGCCTATAAGGAGTACAACCAATTGGTGTCTTAAAGGCCGTCCTAAACGCCCACAAAGCATCATCAAGTTTATCCGACCAAGAAGCTCTATGCTCTCCCACCGTTCTCTCTAAAATCCTCTTTAAACCACGATTTGTGACCTCGGTTTGACCATTTGTTTGAGGGTGATACGCGGTAGAAAGTCTATGATTCACTCCATATTTCTTCATAACTCTCGTGAATTGATCATTACAAAAGTGCGTACCACGATCACTTATGACGGCCCGAGGTACACCAAATCTAGCAAACAATTGTTTCAAGAACTTTACAACCACTCTAGCATCATTAGTAGGTAAGGCTTTAGCCTCCACCCACTTGGACACATAATCCACCGCCACAAGTATATACTTGTTTCCCTTAGAGGATGGAAAAGGTCCCATGAAATCTATTCCCCATACATCAAATATCTCACACTCTTGGATAAAATTTTGTGGCATCTCATCACGTTGTGTAATTTTTCCTTGTCTTTGACAAACATCACAAAATTTCACCATCTCTTGAGCATCCTTGTAAATGGAAGGCCAATAGTAACCCGAATCAAAGACTTTCTTGGCGGTGTAGTTAGGCCCAAAATGTCCACCCGTAGGTCCTTTATGACATGCCTCTAAGATCTTAAATGCCTCGGGCCCATCTACACACCGTCTAATGATTTGGTCCGCACATTGCCTAAAAAGATATGGATCATCCCGAAAGTAATACTTAACTTCCTTAAGAAACTTTTTCTTTTGTTGATAAGTAAGACCCTCAATAAGCACATTGCCCACAAGATAGTTTGCAATATCCGCAAACCAAGGTGTGGCATCCTCTTGGGAAGAGATAGACATGAGCTCCTCTAGTGGAAAGGATTCATTGATTTCTTGATGTGGGAAATCTCCTTGAAAAGGATGCTCAAGTTTACTCAAATGATCCGCCGCTAAATTCTCGGCCCCTTTCTTATCACGAATCTCTATCTTAAACTCTTGAAGCAACAAAACCCATCTCAAAAGCCTAGGCTTAGCATCTTGTTTTGTCATAAGATACTTGAGAGCGGAGTGATCCGTATACACTATGGTCTTGGAAAGCACAAGGTATGGTCTAAACTTCTCAAAAGCATATACTATAGCAAGCAACTCTTTTTCCGTGGTAGTGTAATGAAGTTGTGCACCGGTCATGGTTTTACTCGCATAGTGTATAGGTTGAAAATGCTTATTAACTCTTTGTCCTAAAACGGCCCCCACCGCATAATCACTAGCGTCACACATAAGCTCAAAAGGTAATTCCCAATTTGGAGAAACCAAAACGGGAGCCTTTGTCAATTTTTCCTTAAGGGTCTCAAAAGAGTCTAAACAAGCTTGATCAAAAATGAAAGGAGCCTCTTTCTCCAAGAGATGAGTCATTGGTCTAGCTATCTTAGAGAAATCTTGTATAAATCGCCTATAAAATCCCGCATGACCTAAGAAACTCCTCACACCTTTAACCGAGGTGGGTGGGGGAAGCTTAGCAATCACATCAATTTTAGCTCGATCAACTTCTAATCCCTTATTGGATATCTTGTGTCCTAAAACAATCCCCTCTTTCACCATAAAGTGACATTTCTCCCAATTAAGCACCAAACGTGTTTCCTCACAACGCTTAAGCATTCTCTCAAGATTGGTGAGACAAGAGCTAAAGGAGTTCCCAAATACGGAAAAGTCATCCATTAAAACCTCCATGGTTTGCTCTATCATGTCATGGAAAATCGCCATCATGCACCTTTGAAACGTCCCCGGTGCATTACATAGGCCAAAAGGCATCCTCTTGTAAGCAAATGTACCGTATGGACAAGTGAATGTGGTCTTTTCTTGATCCTTAGGGTCAATGGGTATTTGAAAATAACCCGAAAAGCCATCAAGAAAACAATAGTACTCATTTCCCGCTAAGCGTTCAAGCATTTGATCCATAAAGGGAAGCGGGAAATGGTCTTTCCTAGTTGCCTCATTGAGTTTTCTATAATCAATGCAAACTCTCCAACCGGTTACAAGTCTCGTGGGAATAAGCTCATTGTTCTCATTAGGCACCACGGTGATTCCACCCTTTTTGGGACACAATGAACCGGGCTAACCCATGGAGAGTCGGAAATGGGGTAAATCATACCCGCATCTAAAAGTTTAATGACTTCCTTCTTAATAACCTCATGAATTTTTGGGTTAACTCTCCTTTGGTTTTGAATGGCGGGTTTATAGTCATCCTCCATAAGGATTTTGTGAGTACAAAAATGTGGATCAATTCCCCTTATGTCGGATATTTTCCATGCTAAGGCTTTCTTGTGTTTCTTAAGGACTTCAATAAGTTGCTCCTTCTCATCTTCTTTCAATTCCTTAGCAATAATCACCGGTAATTGGTCTTTTCCTTCTAAGAAAGCATATTCTAAGTGGGATGGAAGTTCCTTAAGTTCAATGGGAGGTGGACTCTCTATGGAAGGTTCCTCAATGGTAATCTCTTGTGGAATAGGAGAAGGAATAGGGTCCTCATTGAGCAACTTTTGGATTGTAAGAATATCTTCTTCCCAATTAATGGGAGAAACATCATCACCAAGAAAGTTGGACTCAAATTCCTCCAAGAGGAAATCACTCTCTCCAAAAGGTGTTAAAGAGGGAGCAATTGAGGCCACGGTTTCAACATGGGGTATCTCATCACTAGCATTCTTACAAGCATCATGAAAGTGTTCATTACACACTTCATCTAGCACATCCACAATGTTAATAGTCTCACAAGGTCTAGACTCCTTAACCTCTTTTCTATCACAAACTTTCCCTAACTTAAACACCACCTTCTCATCCTCTACTCTCATAATTAATTCTCCTTCCGCCACATCTATCAAGGTACGACCCGTTCTCAAAAACGGTCTACCAACAATCAAAGGCACTCTAGGATCCATGTCATAATCGACCACTACAAAGTCGGCCGGAAAGGTAAACTTATCCACACCTACAAACACATCTTCCGCTATACCTACGGGGTGAGCTATGGTTCGGTTGGCTAGTTCAAGAGTCATCCTAGTGGGAGTGAGCTCGGGAAGAGATAGTTGTTTCCAAACCGATAAAGGCATGAGATTTATGCTCGCCCCTAAATCCGCCAAAGCCATGCAATTTTCAACACCGGGAAAATTACAAGGTATCAAGAAGCACCCCGGATCTCCAAGTTTTGTTGGTAAGGTTTTAAGTAACACCGTGGAACAATTTTCATTAAGTGATGTGTTGGGCAAATCAACCAATTTTTCTTTGTTTGAGAGCAAATCCTTGAACATCTTAGCAAACTTAGGCATATAAGCAAGAGCTTCCGCAAAGGATATGTTGATATTGAGTTGCTTGAACATCCTTAAGAAATTGGAGACTTGTATGTCATCTTTGTTCTTTAACTTGTCCTTTTTCAACCTTGAAGGGTATGGAAGAGTGGGTTTTGGTGTAGGTGGAATAGGTGTTGTGGTGGAAGATTTGTCTTTGTTAGCCTCTTCATTGGGAAGTGTGGAAGGTAAAGGAGAAGTATGAGGTGGTTGAGAAGGTGTGTTTGAGTGAAAAGGAGCACTTTGAGGAGGTGGAGTAGAAGTAGAAGGCTTATCACAAGTAGGAGCACAAGTGGATTGAACAAGAGTAGGTTTAGGAGGTGAAGGATCCTTTGTTGTTGTACCACTCCTTGTTGTAATAGCATTAACATTGGCCCTAGGGTTTGTTTGTGTGTTGGAAGGTAAAGCCCCTTGTGGTCTTTGAGTTACCGCCATTAAAACCTTATTGAATTGGTCATTCATTTTCTTTTCTATAGCTTGGAATTTCCTTTCATTCTCTTGATTCATCTTTTGCAAAAGATCCATTGTGTTAAACTCTTGTGGCACATAACCTTGAAAACCTTGAGGTTGGAAAGGTAAAGATTGGGAGTTAAATCCTTGATTTGGTGGATAAAAGGTATTTGATTGAGGTTGAAATTGATTGGGTGCCTTGTAGTTATTTCCTTGGTATGGTTGTCTTTGCCCTTGATTCCTTGCTAAAATTTGAGGAGGATTTTGTGGAATTTGGGTGGGTGGTTGGGGTGGGAAGCCGGGTGGAGTAAGGTAATTTTGGGATTTGTAAGAAAGGTTATTTGGATTGATGTTAGGCTTGAAGTGTTCACGATGTTCCTCTTGGTAAGCATAGCATTCCCCTTGATACCCTTGCACCTTGTCACATTGTTCATAAGAGTGGGGGCCTCCACAAGTAACACAAGAAATGGTGATGGCATTCACATTGTTTGAGGAATTGTTCAATGACAAGTTCTTAAAAGTTTGAAGCATTTCTTGTTGTACTTGCAAATTCCTCTCACTTTCTCTATCCATCCTTTGAAAAATGGCTTCTTGAAACTTGAGGAGTTGGTTGTCACAAGGGATTTGAGAAGTGTTTTGGATAACATGAACTCTTTCTTCAAATGGATTGTTTGTTTGAACCATTGCCTTAGTCTCAATAATGTTCAAAGCCTCATGGTATGTTTTAAAAAGAATACTCCCTCCCGCGGAAGCATTTAGGGAATCTTGGTGGTGAGGTTTAAGGCCATTATAGAAGGTATTGATTTGGCTTAGATCATCCATTCCATGGTTAGGGCATCACCTCAACAACTCACTATACTCTTCCCAAGCATCACCAAAGGATTGACTAGGTTTTTGTGTAAAGCCCATAATCAAATTCCTCAAAGCCATAGTCTTTTGTGGAGGAAAGAATTTGTTCAAAAACTTAGTGGTAAAATCATCCCATGTGGTGATACTATCGGGTGGTTGGGTGTCTAACCAATGCTTAGCACTCCCATCTAAGGAAAATGACACTAACATCAATCTAATGACCTCATGTGGAACCCCATTATGCTTAATGGTATTGCAAAGTGAAAGGAATCTCTTAAGGTGAGCATGGGGATCCTCATTTTGTTTTCCAAAGAAAGGTGATGAAGAAACCATATTGATCATAGATGTATGTAGCTCAAATGTGTTAGCGGGAAAGTCAGGAATCTTAATGGCACTAACATATCCATGAATGTTGGATTGCATACGTTCATACAAAGTACGATTATCAATAGCCATGGCTTCTTGTGGTGGTGACAAAGCACGATTCTCGTGATCGGCTTGGTGGACGGTGGTGGTCTTACTCTTTCTCTTTTTCTTCCTTTTCGGAGGAAGAGGTTGTACACCAATCGGTATTTGTGCACGCCCGCGAGTGAGCATGCAACTCAATACGAGGAATGAGAGAGAAGCTCTCGTGTGACTTTGAAGAGAAATGGATTATCCTCTTCGAGTTTCAATAGTAAATATCCACAAGAAAATAACAATATATGTATTACTACTTTGGGTGCAAGACCCTCAATGAAGCCTTCCTTCTTAGAATACTCCCAAGTGAACGGGGGGTTAGGTGGCGCGAAGCACTTAAGTACCTATTGACCCTTAGATGGCATTTTATAGCACATCGCCTTTCTATTCACTTAAATGTTCGTATTCTTCGAATTGTTGCTTATTGAGAGTATTTATCTATTCTTGCTTTATTTTGTTTGATCGATACGCGTGTCAAGGACCGGAACGCCCCTCAACACGGTGTATTGCCTCGGCAATACTTATGGAAGATATGTAGATTGATTGTTCTTATACGTATACGTATTTACTTATAATAATATATGGAAAATATTTTTGTATTTATGAGTTTTTTTAAAGGAAAATACTATATGTACATAAAAACCGAGAGAATCCAATAATATATATTTTTGGGTGCAATCTCTTAGGAAAAAGATTGCTTTTTGTATTTTTTTAATTTTTTTGGTCAATTCTTTAGGAAAAGAATTGTTTTGTTAATTTTTTAGTTTTTATATATTTTTATATTTTTGATTTTTTATTTGTTTTTGATTTATGATACGTAAAAATAACGTTCACAAAATGAACGGATCCCAAAAGCCAATGAAAACCGTCAATCGATAGTCTCTCGTGTAGTCAAAGAACCGGCAGCGGCGCCATTTGAAATGTAGTATAATGCAAGTTCGTTTTCTCAGTTCTTAACCAATAGAAAGTCCAACCAATATCAGATTTATTATTGTTCTTGGTTGTTCAAGCTTGCTTGGTAATCTATGCTAATTCAAACAACACTATTTAAAAATGAAAAATATTAACCTACTTATACGTAAAACATATTGCAAATACCAAGTTTTTAATTCAAACAAAATTCAATTAACAAAATATAAAACTAGGAGGACTGAAAATGTAATTTCTATGAAAATTAAATGCTTGAAATGTAAATTCTAACAATTATAAGGACTAATAATGCAAAACAGTTAACTACAAGGACCAATTATGTAAAACTAGTAACAAACTAACCAAAAATGTAACAAAATAACAACTTACTAACTGAAATTTAACAAATTGCAAAATCCAGGGACTAAACTAAAGCAAACCCTAAAAACATGGGAATTAGGCCAAAATTAAACTCTGATAGAACCTTAAGGACCAAAGTGCAATTAAGTAAAGTTTTTAACTAAAAACGGGTCACAAGAAACAATAAGCTCGTCTGGGCTTATTACTCAACTAAAATCAGTGAAACAACTTGCAAAACATTTCAAATCCAATTTAAGCTATGTGTGATCAAGGGTTTAAGCTAAAAGTAAGAAATAAGCAAATGAGTGCTTATTGATAAGCACAAAATAAGCTACAGCTTAAACTAAACAGTCACAACCTGATTTTTGTGATGAAACTGATTAAACAACTTATTACAAGAACGGGAAATCAAACCATAACTATTTTCATCCAGTAATAAGCTAGCAATCTGAAATAAGCTCAAAGGAGCTTATGTTGACCAAGTTTGACCGGATTTTTGGAAAAAGCTCAAAACTTCAAAAATCAATATTCAACACTAACTAACTGGATTGGTGAAAGAAAATCACAACTTTTATGAAATGGATTAGGAGAACTAGGAAAACAGGCACTACTTTATCTCAGAGAATGAGAATTGCTCAGACTTGGACTAAAAAGCTTATTACCAGCTTAATTCCTAGAACTGTAGAATTTCCTCTTAGAATCTAAAAGTTTATGATATAAGCTAAGTTTGGAAACAAGTTTGGTAAAATTTCATCTAAGAATGAGTAAGAAATCAGCAATTGAAAATGGTAAGTTTTAAAGAACAAAGCTGAAATAAGGCTAACCCAAACTATTTTAATGCCAATTGCCTGTTTGACTATTTATTTGACTTGTAAAAGGTATGATTCCACTTGTTATCAACTAAAGACTGGAAATGAACTTTTAAACATCAAATCTCAACACTTGAAATGTACTTAAGATCTACTACCAAACACTCCTTTACTGATTTTGATCAAACTTTAACAAAGACTTTTTAAGTTCTGAGTTATACTGATTCTAATGCTATAACAAACTAGATTTGATGGACAAACTGAAAGGTCTTCAAGCTGAGAACAAACAATTAGCAAGACTAGAACAGCAAATAAGCTATAAGGCTAAAAAGATGACAAAAATGATGCAGTAACTACAAAGCTCTCAATTCAGTAAACAAGAAGGCAAGATTAAGCTACAAATGAACTAAGATCAATCAAAGTTCAACTACTATCAAGTAAAACATGCAGCCATCAGAATTAAACTAGGAAATTGAGCATGCAATTGACTGTTTAGAGGAACAAAAACAAGAACTTTGGAACCTAATGAAGATATCCTTTGGGAAGAAGAGGAGCGCTGAGCTCTCTTGCCCTAGTGATAACCACCACCTATCACTAGTATTCAACAAAAATCAACCATCAAACAGCTACAATTCATCTGGAATCAATCAAACTGCATTGAAATCTCCAAAAGAACTAGGAATGAACAAATTCTGATCAAACAGCTTCTAATCTTCACAAATGTTAGTTATGATCAATGGTTGATCATAACAAACATCAATCAGCAACAATAACACTCAACAGCAACAAGATCAAACTGGAATTTGAAGAACAGAATTTGGCGGGAAAAAGGAATTTGAATTTTATTGAAGGAATTCAATTACAAAGTTGGTTACAAGCTAACAACTAACTAACTGACTCAAGAGTTTGTCAGACTCTTGAGTAGTTAGGGGAAAAATGAGGGAGAAGGAAAGGAAAGTAAGAACTATGTGTTTTTACAATTTTTAAGCTACAACTGAAAAATGAAGACTAGACTAGGTATTTATAGGCAAGAAGAGAGAGTTAGTTGGAGTTGGTGACGTGTCAGGGCCAATCTCTGAGCTCCACGTGGCAAATTCTGCATTTCTCCTTTTGAAGGTATGAACAATGATTTGGGGGTTTTTGATTGAGTGAGTGATATGTTAATTGGTTAACACCGTTGAACTCGTCTCTCAAAATTAAGCAAGTTTGGTGTTTTAATCTTCTCATGAAATGGCTTCTATCAAAATCCCGATCCTGGCAAATTTTTCTTGTGAAGAAGAAGACACGTGTCACTTCCTGGTTGGCTTAAAAGATGTCACACGGATTAAACTGTTTGGATCTTGTAATAAATGTGGCGGCAGTTAGTGGATATTTATTGAGCTTAAGTGGCAATCCGTGTGACATATTATCTCTCTTCCCATTGGCTGAAAACTTGACACATGGATCACACTTTGCATAACTTTCCAAACTTGGCAAAACAAACCCCTTGACTTGGCAGATTGCTGTTTTAAGCTAGGATCTTCATTCCTTTGACATTTTTGGTCCTTTAACTTCCATAACTTGTACAAAATGGTCCTTTGACTGAGTTGACTTGATAGTTGACCAGGTTTGACTTGAATCTTGACTTTTACAATATTTCACTTTTAGTCCTTCAACTTTCATAACTTGTCAAGATAGGTCCTTGAACTTCAAAGTCTTGTCACTTTTGATCCTCTTTTGTCTTTTTCATCCATTTGAGCTTGATTTTTCCTTGTTTGCTTGAAAATGTATCTTCTTACCTACAAAAGTGTACACAAACACAAACATACCACATAATACTGTTTTTGCCAAATAAATTGGTATTTTGCTTCATGTTTTAGGGTTATTTGTTGATAAAAGGATATGAGTTTAAGCTCATATCAAATTCCCCTACACTTGAACATTGCCATGTCCTCATGCAATATTATATTTCAAGGCTTAAAAATTTACATTTCCCTCATAATTAATCCACCTTGGCCATATGAGATTCATCTACACTACTCTAAACTAAATGATGCATGATTTTGACTTTTAATAATGCAATGAATCAAAATACAATTCTATCTATATCTTTTTGATTTTTCTTGAAATGGTTTTGATGGAAATAACTCATAAAGAATTCAATGACTTGGATTAGGGCTTGGATAACATGAACATTTATCACCCTCAAGTTTCACTTTCCCCATACCAAGCTAATAAATGGGATCATTGCATTCACAAGTAAAAAGTGCATCAACTTATTCATGACAATTAAATGTGGAACCGGTTATTAATTGAGCAAATTGCTTGTGGGCAAATTTGTCATTATTCAAGTGTGAAATATAAGAAGTGTAAAATCCAAAAATAAGGAAGCACGGTTTTAATCCTAAGTAATCTTCTCATCCATTACTTGAAAAACCGCTCACAATTAATACAAGTCCGTATTAAGAGTAATAAGTCATTCGCCTTATGTGTAAAATCCTCATGTCATGCTTTCATAAGTAACTACACACTCGCTAAGGAAAGAAAAATAAAACTCACTCAATAATTTACATCCGCATCTTTTTGAGATTTTGGATCTTCAACCCCGCAACCCGTCAAGGTAATATTGGATTGGAGCAATCTATTGAATCCCCGCAACCCGTCAAGGTAATATTGGAACTCAATAGTCACTATAATTAACACCACACTGCCCCTCTTGGGAGTCTTGCATTATTTTATTTTTTTTTTCTTTTTCTTTTTTTTTTCTAGCCACTCATTTTTTTTTCATAAGCCGCTCTTATTTTTCTTTATTCCTCACCAAGAAATTTGCAAAGAAGAAAAGGAAAAACACCCGCTAAATATGGAGCATGACATAAGTCTAGTACACATAAAACGTGCTAACTTAGAATCTTAAGACGTACTCATATCAACCATGAATGATTAGCCAAAAATGCATAAGAGATTACAAACCAATTAAAACCGTACTTGATTATTTATTAACAATTATATACATGCGAAGAAAATAGAGATAAAGAAGAGAAGGGTTTAGCCACAAGTAATTGCCATGAAGTCTATCTAGCCCTTTTACACTTGCTTCAACTCTATCATTTCCCATTCTCCACAAATTTAAAATTTCAAATAATGAAATTGGTGGAAGCTTAGCCTAATAGACCAATGAAGGACTACATGGTTAAGGATACTAGCTAGAGAGTGCTAAAATAAGCAAACTCGGGTTGAGTCAAAATATCCATGGCGGGCCTAATATGTCAAAGAAATCTAAATTTGTTAAAACCATGTTTTATTTTATTTTTCTCTTTTTATATATTTTTGATGAAAAATAAAAGAAGAAATATATACAATGCAAATGTGTTATGCAAATGAAAAATGATTGATGCAAAAATCATGAATGCATATTTTTGGTGGCCAAAATAGATCAAAAATTTGAAAAATGTTGAAAATTCATTTTTCCATGTTATCATGCAAGACAATGACAAGTTCTAGGTAAGGTCACTTCGATAGAAGACCCCCCTACACTTAAGCTAAACATTGTCCTCAATGTTTAAGAGCATGGAAGTATAAAAACTTCCCCTACACTTATGACAATGAATAGACTTTGCTTAACCCAAGTTAAGGAAAGGACTACTATTAGTGAAATCATGTTTAAGCACAAGGTGTCAATGAAAAATCACTAAAGTAACGAAGTGAACCGGATACAAGGGCCTCCTCCATAAGCTCCAAAGCATGAAATGAGTGAGCAACCCTACAAACAATCAAGAAGACAAAAGAAGGTCTCCCCTACACTTATCTCCAAATCTATGCCTTTATTGCTAACCTACAACACTCTAAACCTAGTTATACGATGCTTGAGTTAATGAGTCTCTAGCTCGACTCGTCCCTCAATGAATTAATTCATGGGGAAAATGGGGACCTCTTGGACCATTTCAACGGAAATGTCCTCCCCAAAGTAATGTTTAACACGGTGACCATTCACTTTAAAATTTGGACCATCGGGTTGAGACAACTCAAGAGTTCCATATGGAAACACTTGAGCAATAGTGAATGGACCGGACCATCTCGACTTAAGCTTGCCCGCAAAAAGCTTCAATCTTGAGTTAAAGAGGAGAACCGGCTCTCCAACTTTGAACTCACGATTCTTGATCTTAGCATCATGCAATTTCTTAGTCTTTTCCTTATAAAGCAAAGAATTTTCATAGGCATTGGCTCTCAACTCATCCATCTCATTGATTTGATCTTTCCTATGTGAACCGGCTTGGTTTAAATCAAAGTTAGCCCACTTGAGAGCCCAAGATGCCTTATGTTCTAACTCAAATAGAAGGTGGCACGCTTTGCCATAGACAAGCCTATAAGGAGTACAACCAATTGGTGTCTTAAAGGCCGTCCTAAACGCCCACAAAGCATCATCAAGTTTATCCGACCAAGAAGCTCTATGCTCTCCCACTGTTCTCTCTAAAATCCTCTTTAAACCACGATTTGTGACCTCGGTTTAACCATTTGTTTGAGGGTGATACGCGGTAGAAAGTCTATGATTCACTCCATATTTCTTCATAACTCTCGTGAATTGATCATTACAAAAGTGCGTACCACGATCACTTATGACGGCCCGAGGTACACCAAATCTAGCAAACAATTGTTTCAAGAACTTTACAACCACTCTAGCATCATTAGTAGGTAAGGCTTTAGCCTCCACCCACTTGGACACATAATCCACCGCCACAAGTATATACTTGTTTCCCTTAGAGGATGGAAAAGGTCCCATGAAATCTATTCCCCATACATCAAATATCTCACACTCTTGGATAAAACTTTGTGGCATCTCATCACGTTGTGTAATTTTTCCTTGTCTTTGACAAACATCACAAAATTTCACCATCTCTTGAGCATCCTTGTAAATGGAAGGCCAATATTACTGTCTCCTCGGATGATTAAGGTCTCGTTTCCCCATGGCAGGCGGACTAATTTCTCGTCGTAGACAATGACTGCGTGATACTTAGCTAACCAGTCCATGCCAATGATAACATCGAAACTACCTAAGTTTACTGGAATTAGGTCAATGTTGAATGGATGTTTGGAAAGGTTCAGTGTACAACCTCTAATGATGGCATCGGCCTCTACTTAACGTTTGCTAATTCTACGGAGAAATGATGGTCTAAAATTGATGGGGTGACTTCTAGTATGTTACTAAATTCAGTAGATATAAAGCTTTTATCCGCTCTAGTGTCAAATAGAACGGATGCATAACGATTGTTTGGTAAAAACGTACTAGTAACAATGTTGGAGTCTGGGTTGGCCTTTGCATTGCCTAGCACGTATACCCTTGATGTGGCTCCTTCATTGTTCTTGTTCTGACTAGCCAACTTGGGGCAACCTGGTCTCACATGTCCGGGTGCTCCATACTCGTAGCAAACAACTACTTTCTTTGGACCATTGTTACTTCCTCCAGCAGTGTTGCGGTTTCCCGGCTGTCCATTCCCGTTCCCACGGGCATTAGGTCCGCCCCAGTTGTTGTTTGTAGAATTTGTGCTAGGTCGGACCTGGGTAACAGCATTCACTTGGCAGGTACGAGCAAAGTGACCAATCTCTCCACATTTGTAGTAGGATTTGCATGAACCTACCAGTATTGTGATGGAAGTGGCACCTTGGGCACATAGGTTTAGTACCTACGTAAGTCCTTGGCTCTGTGGTGGAGATAACACTATAACTTGCCTGGCATTTTGCCTTTTTGGAGGTGGCTAGTGATGGCTGCGGACACTATCATCTATCCTTATTTTGTTTTCAGTCTGCCTCTTAAATATGGTGCGGGCTCTTTTGTTGACCAGTTCTGTAGCGAATTCCATGGCATTCTTGATAGTAGTGGGTCGAGAGGCGGGAACGCTATCATGGATGGCGTCGGGAAGTCCTCCAACATACTTCGCAATCTTTTCCTCTTTCTTGGGAAACATCCTGGTGCACATGAGGGTCATCTCCTGAAATCTCTGGTTGTATAACTCGATGTTATTGTTCTTACACCGAAGATCCCATAATTCGACTTCTAGTTTCTTCATTTCGCCCCTTGGACAGTACTTTTCTGTCATTCTCTCTTTCAAGTTGGTCCAGTTGAGGGTGTAAGCAGCGTCGTGTCCTAGGGTAGCAACCACTGAGTTCCACCACATGAGAGCACTTTCGAGTAATGTGCAGGTGGCGAACTTGACTTTGTTTTCGTCGGCGTAGTCGCTGATGCGGAACACGGTCTCTAGTCTTTCAAACCATTGCATCAGCTCTACAACGCCTTCGCTGCCCCGGTAATACGACGGCTTGCATTTGAGGAAATTAGGATAGGAGCAGCCTCTAGTGGTGTTATTGTTCCTGCGTGCATTAGAGTTTTGGCTATCGTCCGTATTTCGGCTAGCGGCCATAGCAATGCGATACCCTGGTCTATCATTTCCCTAAGTTGGGCAGTAGTGACGTTATGGGTATCATCGACATCGGTGTTGTTGGGATTATTTCTAGCGATTGCCATTTGTCTGTGGTCATACACAAAATGAGATCATTAGATTTAGTGTTAGTACAGTTCACATATTATTTGCACAAGGATACTTATGCTTAAAATTTATAACAAATTGGATAAGCTGTCAAGATTTCAATAATATAGCACATCACATGATATATAACAAAAGAAAGTGAGCACATGTCATTTCCGGTAGAAAGTAAACATATCATCAGGCACAACCAATCCAAGAAAGAAGTACAACACGTCTGTCTGGGATGGTGGTACACACAGTCTAAAATGCAATATATACAGACACCTATCTAATAGAGTACAGTACATGATAGGATACAAAAGATGCATGAAATGAAAGTACATAGGGTCCTATATCATGATAGATCGGATGCAACCCAATAGCGTATCATGATGTACACAAAATCTAGCACATCGAATCTATGCAGGTCTAACAGATCCGCTAGAAGTGGCTGGTACAGAGGGTGCTGGTGGGGCTACTGGTGCTGGCATGACATCCTGTAAGGCAATCATGGCAAGACGGGTCCTCTTGACGTGTCGAAGCGTCTAAACCAGCTGAGCTCAAAGGGTATCCAAAGCTCCTCTAAGATGGGTCGTCTCTGCCGTCACTCCATCATGACGAATAGTTGCTATGTCAAAGATCATGGACAGGGTCTGCTCCTGAGTTGAGAGGGTGGCATGAGTCTGATGTTGTAGGCTCTCCACAACGTAGATGCGGTGACAGATGAAATCATACTCCCCCATGAGCCACTAAAGATCATCATGGACTGTGGCCCATGTCCCTCTAGATGCTCCCGCAAGATAGAGCGCTCAGCCTGGCCGGCAACCAGCAAGCTGTGGACATCTGCCATGTCATGGGCCTGTCGAGCAGCCAATGCTGCAATCTGGGCCTGGATAAGGTCAATCTGTCTACTCCCGGAACCCTCTCCGACCTCATAAATAGAGGCGGGGGCAGCCTCGTACCTCCTCTTATGATGGGGTAGAGATCTGGGTGCATAACCCTGGAGAGATGACGAGGGTGGTAGGGGTGGTAGGGCATAGGTCATCTGGTCCTCCTCCTCAACAGAGGGAACCATAGCAGCAGGTGGAGTAGCAACAGTCGGAACTACTCCGTCGGTCTGACTGTCCTTGGACTCGGAAGCTGACAGTCATCCTGGCAACACTGATGTCGGTGACGGTGGTAAAACTGGAGTGGGGTCGATATCTGGTAGAGCTTTCGGTGATGTCACTGGTGATGTCATAGTAAATCTAGGAATAACATCATTTTTAATTGACGTAAGTTTAAGCTTACTCAAGTTAAAAAGTTTTTTAAAAAATGATGTTATTAAGTTATATGGTTGTAGTGAGTGTTCTCTTAACATCGCGAGTTAAAAGGCCTAGTTAATACTTATAAGATTACTTAACCAAAAGTTAATAATCAATGCTCACATAAATCACATAATAAATGCATGCTCTACGGTCTATATGCTTAGCTATTTTAGTCCCGAAAATCCCAAAAGATTTTTAAGCAGATATAGTCCAGTTTATATAAAAAATTTATTTTTATATTTTATTAATTTTTGGTCTAGTTCTCTATAACTATCGCTCTAATACCATTCTGTGACACCCCCAAATTGGTCAAATGTAGCGGAAATAATATTTGGGTGTCACATAGGTGGATCAATAGCAGATAGTACATAGAGCATCAAATAAAAGATTATCAAACATTTATTACATGATCAGGAGTGCAAATTGTTATTTAAATGGTTCCAACATAAATAAAAGATTGTTTATAAATCCCCAATAATAAAATACCCAGATGCGTGCTAGGATGCTGCCTATCCTGATGCTAAGGTCCATGCACATAATAACTACCTGCTTCAAATACCTGAGAAAAACATGCTTTTGAGGGTTAACATAAAGTTGGTAAATTCACAGGTTTAATAAATGAATTTGGATACTAAAATAGTCACTGAAGTAGTAATACACAGAACATCAATACTTAAAGGTAATTACATTGCCTATTGCCCGAAACTGACACTTGACATGTTAAGCCCTCAACAAATGAAAACCCTTCGCATTAATAATAATGCACCCAATATTCCATTCTGACATAGTAAACACCTGTTTTCCCGGCCAAGGCACAATGAGCATGACTCACTCAGGTGGGGATGGTCAATTCCAAATAGATCTATTTATAACATTGAGGCAATCCAATAATTCGAACAGTTTTAGTTCACGGGTCATGAGGAATTCTATAATAGGCACATGTAATCAAAGTTGGTACAGTTCAGTTTACATCCATAAAATAAATTGCATGATTTCTTCCCCATAAAGGATTTTAAAGTTTGTCAATATATAAAGTGGGGCCATGAACTCACCTCAGTAATACAGTAATAAGTCACAAGAATCCAAAGTAGTGCCCACAACACATTCAACAACCTAAATAATTATATAGTCTCAGTAAAAGTATGATAGGATGTATAAAAGTCACTGAAACAATATGTACATGCTTCTATTGGTTTTAAGTATTGTATTAAGATCCTTGTAATTTAATTTATCGTTGTACGAGTAATAGAGTAATTACTTTTAAACGTGTAGTAATTTATATCATTCAAGTTACTACTTCGATTAATTAATGTTTTCGTACTTGTACCATTATAAAGTGAGTTTAAATATTTATAAAAGACGGTTTTAGATGCATTTAAAATGTACAAGATTAATAATAAATATATTTAATATATTTATTCTTATAAATTAATTATGTTTAATTTATATATAACTTATATAAATAATTTTTACAAAAACGTGTTACATTTTATTTAATAAAAGTCTCCAAAGTTTATATAATTTAATTAAATGACAAGTTTGAGGAAAAAATGGTTTTTGTATTTATCGTGTTATTTAAGTTTACACTTTTTAATTATTAGGGAAAGTATATAATTAGGGTTTAATTAAGTTTAGGGAAATTACAACACTAGCCCCTCAAGTATATATATATATATACTCTCGGCATTTACACAAACGCCCCTAGGGCTTATTTTAGTTTCGAAGTTTGGCAAAACAGGTCCCCCTAGTTACACGTGTAACTAGGGCTTGCATAACTTTCAGGTATTGTCAAATATAGTCCTTGTAGTTCGGTTAGGGTTAGGGGGTGTACACAAGTTATATAACAGCCCCCTAGGGCTCGGTTTATGATGAGATGGCATTTATACATGATCTCATCGGTCTTTTCGGGCTTTAAATGCATAAAAATGTCATAAATACCATATATATGCTTGTGTTTGTTTACTTGTGTATTTTAGGTATGGATATCGTGAAAAAGACAAAAGATCACAAGAAACAAAGAAAACGGACACGAGAAACGAAGCCGTACAAAGAACCGGGCCCTATTTCATGATTTATCCAACAAATACCCTTGAAGACTTGAAGACATGCAAGATTGATCCTCAATGAATGAAGAAATGACACTTAAAACCCTTGTATATTCATAATTACAAGTTTGGTCCCTTAAGTTTGTCAAAATTACACAAATGGTCCTTCAACTTTGAAGAAATGGCAAGTTTAGTCCCTCAACAATTCTAAATTGCCAATTATGCTCCCTCATGAAGTTAAAGTTGCATTAAAGACCTTTGAAGATCAACAATGTCCAATATCATCCCTTGAATTATCCAAAAATGGCAAAAACAACCCTTATAACCCTTTTGGAAAAGTCTTGTGCCAAAATTGTCAAGTTGTGGAAGTTATTTACAAAGGAAATGAAGTTGTGATGGCTGAAATACTTGATTTACATTATTTCCCAAAGAAAAAGGGCTAAAGCTGTGAAATGGAAACATTTAAACCAAAAATGCGCCAAACACACAACTTTCCCCCAATTTCGGATCGAACACATCACTGTTTACCTTTTTCACCACCCAGAATTTACTCCACTTAAACATGGGGTAATTTTCAATTACCTTTGCACACACTTGATTCACATGTGCAAAAACACATCCCAACCTTAAAACCCTTAATCCCACTCACTATGGACCCCACCCCCAATTCCCGTTTAACCAATCACATGACTACTTGCCCTCCAAGTCATCCAACGTGGCAAAATCAACAGCTGAGAGTCCTTGCTTCATTCCAAAGCTAAAATGAACATCCAAGATCACTTTGGACAACTCACACCAAGAAAACGTCTAGAAGGCTCAAGGATAGAATAGGAATTTCACTTCTAGGGTTTGTGAATAGTGCTAGCCTTGGCATTTGCCTATAAATAGACTCCTCAACCTGTGAGAGAGCTTTTGTTCCAGATTTTAGCTTTTAAATCTTTGTAATGCCTTTTTATGAAATAAAGTTTGAATTTCTGAAAATTTTGAATTCTTGTCTGTTATTTATAAAAGTTTGGTGTTTGATAAGCTAAAATCTGAGTTCCATAATCTTGTTTGAAGGTTTTTGAGGCAAGGTTTTAAGTGATAAAGCTTGTGCTTCAAAAATCAGAAAGTTATTGTTTATTTGATCTCATTTGTTGGTTTGTTCATCTTAGCAGCATTGGAAGTTGGTACTTGTTTTGCTAGTACCTAAGCTCAAACAATCCAGGGCCTGGATGTAGGTCTTGGAGGTTTGCACCTTCTTCCCTTTTCATTTTCTCTCTTATTTTTCTGATTTTGGTGATTATTGCATGATAGTTGGTAAATCTGTGATTTGAATGTTGATTATTGTTCATTTGGAGTTATTTGATGTTTATGAGGTATTGTTAGTTTGATTTGTGGTTTAGAACTGGATAATCCTTTGAAAAATTGTGAAAACAGGTTTTTAAGGGGTGTTTGGGTCAACTGCATGATTTGGATTTGTGGTGTTTTGAGTGTTGGTTTTGTGTTGCTATCTGTTGGTACATGCTTATCTGTTATACTTGGTCATATTGCTGCAATATTTGTGGTTTGAAACACCTTGATTTATAAAAAGGGTATAAAATCTTTGTTACTTGGTAAAATTGGCTAGGATTTTAAGGACAACTAGATCTAAGCTTAGGTTAGGGCTAACAAGTGCTAAACCTTAGTTAATTACACCAGGAGAAGAGATTTGAGTGCTTGAGTTTGGATCTGTGGTCAAATAGATCAACAAATAGGTTTCTGCATATGCACTTTGTTCATCAGTAGCATTCATCTGCTTTGATCTTGTTATTTACTTTGATTCAGTGTTTGATATAACTTTATTTGTGCTTATTCATAGTTTATATAGCTTGTGTATGCATCCTGTTGAGTTTGGTTGGCTTATTCAGGCTTAATCTGCTTATTTATGCATAACTGCTTATTTTCCATGTATGTGCATGATCTGGTGACTGTTTGATTGATTCTGGCTTATTGTGTGAACCAAATTGTGATTTTCTTGTTGATATTGGCTCTTTGTGATTCACTGATCACAAGGGTTCCCTTGTTTCCAATTGAATCCAACTAAATCTCTCTACAAAGCTTGGTCAAATAGTCAAAGCAGTGGGAACCAGTTCCTACTGAAAGTTGCCACTGCTAGTGTTAATTGGGTTTCAGCTTATCAATAAGCTATAATAGCTTATTTTAACCAGCAACAACTTGGATTTTGTAATAGGTGCTCATTATTTGACCCATTTGTTCATACTGGAGCATTTGGTGGGTTGACTTTAGGGTTTGACTAGAAAACCAACTTAATTGACTTTTTCATAAGTGCTTATTGGCTTATTCTGGATTATTGGTTTTGCTTATTGGAATTTTGTTGATTGTTTTGGCTTATGGAGTTCATTTGTGGCATTTTGCAAGTTAAATCAAGTCCTGAGGTGCCTTATTTCTCAAAAACAACTATTTTGTCTTTTAGTGAAATATTACTTTGCTTATTTCTGGCTTATTGAGTGTGCTTTTTCAAAATTTCCTTTTACAGATCTCTTAAGCATCCCAAAAGAAGGTTGTGTGTCAAATTAGAGCTTATGGCATTAGCTTATTGCTTAATGGGCTAAAAAGCCCAATAAGGATAAGCTGTTTGCATAATAAGCTGTGATAAGCTCACTTTCAGCTTTTTGGCCTTTAGAGTCTTGTGTTTAGCATTAAATTTTGAGTCAGATAGGGCTTTTCCAAATCAATTGAGCCAAGTTTGACTTTTTGGGCTAAAAAGCCCATTTGTGTTGACTGAATTTGGTTTTGGCCCATTTGAGGGCCCAATAGGGGTATTCTGGTCATTTCACTTTGATTTTCTGTTTATTTAGGTTAAAATAAACTAGTTTGCAAGTTTTTAGAATTTTTTATAAATTTTGGATTTTTAATATTATTTTAATATTATTTTATTATTATTTTTCAAATTTTACATTTATCAACTTTTTACATTTTTCTTAGCTTAAATACATTAAAATAGGATTTTTGCAACTCTTAGAATAATTTTATCACTTTTAGATTAATTTTTATAATTATTTTAAGTTTTAATAGTTTTTAAATCATTTTAAATAGTTTTTCTTAGTTTAAAAATTTCTAAAAATAGTTTTTAATATTTTTAGGTCATTTTAGAGGTTTACTAATTGAAAAATCTTTATTTGGGCTTTTTGATAATTTATTTGATATTTAGGGCTTTAATTAGCATTTAAAAATTGAATATTTAATTATTTAAAAGGTTTGAAAAAGTTTTGATCATTGGTAAACTCTTAGTTTATTAGTTTTGATTTTTGGTGAATTTTTGGTAATTTTTAGAATTAATTTTTATTTTTGTAGTTTTTACGGTTTTACGTTTTGTCGTCGTAGTATTAATTTCACGTCTTCGTCATCTTCTTTTCTCATCCCCTTCTAAACCAATTATTAATCTCAAACATTTAACAAGTTTTTCACACACATATACCTCCTTGGGAAACGAATTTTCACCTTTGGGTCATTAGTGCTTGATTTTCCTAAATCATCACTTAATACTTACCGCTTTTACGCACCTTTTCCTAAAGGTCGTATTTTACCATAATCATTTTAGCGCCGCTGCCGGGGAGGTGTGTCGTGATTAATTTGCATTGTTGTTTTTAATATTAACCATAAATAGTATTTGTATTAGTAGAAATCTACTAATACGTAGTATCGGTTTTCTTGGTTTTTCTTGTGAAAATATTATTACTATATTGTATTAAGTATCACAACAAATAAACAATATCTCCAAAAGTGTGAAAACACAACCTTAATTGGGATTTGATCTCCTAATTATTGTATTCGAATCTCAAACAAAAAGAAAAAGGCAAAAATAGATAAATACTTTCGTGAAGCTCGATTTTGAAAAATACGAACTATAAGGTGGGTATAAGGCGGGTATTATAAAATATACCCAAAGGAAAAAGGCTCTTAAGTGCTTCGCGCCGCCTCGTTTCCCCGCTTGCTTGTGAGTATTTTGAGATTGAAGGCTAATCGAGGGTTTTGCCGCCCAAAGTATTATTACGTATACCATATTTCCTTGGTTTCTTTGTGATTAAACCCTCTTGAACAATTTGGTTTTCACCAAAGTTCTAAAGTCATTCGAAGGCGTTCACTCCACGTGATCGTTTTCACTCCTTTGAGGCTTCTTTAATCAAGAGTTCGATTCGAGGAGAGATTTGGTAGATTGTTGTCTAAGAAGATACACCAAAATCCAAAAAAATTAAAAACAATCAAAAACACAAAAAAAATTAGAAATCCACAAAACACCCAAAAAGAATCTTCTTTGCTCACCTCCCATTCTTCGTGAAGTTTATGATCACTCGTAATCAAGCAAAACGAGCTCGTAAACGTCTTCAAAATCAAGCCAATCAAGAGACGTTGATTGAAGAACAACCTCCAATTGTTGAACCTATTGTAGAACAATAATTCGTCATGGCTAATCGTACTATGATGGAGTTGCTACAAGCACCCACCGATGATTTTGGAGAGGCCATTGTGATTCCCGCCATCCTTGCGGAGAATTTCGAGATTAAGACGGGTTTAATGTCGATGTTGAAAGCAAATAAGTTTAGAGGTAATGAGAAAGACAACCTACACTATCACATTAGGAATTTTAATCGTCTCACCGCTACTAGCAAGTTTAAGGATGTTCCACATGACGCCATTAAGATGATGTTGTTTCCATACTCGTTAGATGGACCCGCAAAAATTTGGCTTGAGAAAGAACCGCCAAATTCGATTTTGACATGGGGTGATCTCGTTTCTAAGTTTGTGAACAAGTTTTTTCCACCATCTAAAACAACACATTTGAAAAATGAGATTTCACGATTTGTGCAAAGAAATAATGAAAGTTTTTCAATGGCATGAGAACGCTTTAAAGAAATGTTACATGAATGTCCACACCATGATTTCTCGGAATTGCATCAAATTGATACTTTTTATAATGGGCTTAATGATCATGAACGAGATTACTTGAATGCCGCCGCGGGTGGTAGTTTTTTGTGCAAAACGACCTATGAGGCTTTAAAGATTATCGAGAATAGATCTAAGGTTTATAGCCCTCATAACACACCGAGTGTTGCCAATTTGGGTTCGTCATCGTCGTCATCGTCTCGTAGCATTAATGCCTTACATGATGAAGCTAATGAGGAAAATCGATTTTTTGATAGATTTGCTAATCTTATGTCCCATTGGAAAGCTCAAGAAGCTTCAAATTCCGCTTCGGTTAAAGCGGTTGCTATGAGTTGTTTGTCTTGTGGTGGAGCCCATGATCTTTCCGAGTGCATTACCGCGGATGGTAACACTTCGAGTGCTTATGTAGCAACGGGAACTTACAACCAAAACGGTCAAGGTTCCCGCCCAAATCAAAATGCTAATAACTATCGAAACAACAACCAAGGTGGTAATTACCAAGGCAATTTACGTATCTACAACAAGGGGAATTATCAAAGTGGGAATGGAGAAGTCACTAATCAAAACCAAAACCGTGATTTTCAAAACACTACACAAGGTTTTCAAAATGCTCACACTAAAAATCTTTAAGGATAATTTTTGGATTATGCTAAAGCAAATGATGCTAAATTTGATAACATGCAACGTGAGATGATTAGCTTAAGATCCGAGTTGAAAAACGAGCTTAAAAATGAACTTGCTAACGAACTTAAAACTCATGCAAATAAAATGGAAGGAAATGTCTAACGTCTTCAACAAAACCAACAAAAGATGGAATTAGGACAACATGAGATTAAGCAAGAGTTGTTAAAAGCGGATGCTAGGCAATCAAAATTTGAGGACCGAATGGCTAAAATGTTTGAAGCAATCATGTGTAAACCCTCTTCCTCGGGTGGTCTTCCTAGTGATACCATTGCAAACCCGAAGGGAGAAATGAAGGTTATTACTACACGAAGTGGTAAAACTTTCAAGGAACCAATCTCTCGTCCAAGTACTTCTACGGAAAAGGAAATCGAGAAAGAACCCGAGGTGATGGTCGAAAAGGAGCACATTACAATCCCACGAAGTACCGCTCAAACCACACCTACGATTGAACCAATACCAATTGTGGAACCCGAGATTCCATGGCCGTTGCCTAATGTCCAACCCACACCACCCTTACCTTACCATTCGAGACGAAACAAAGAGAAATTGCAAGAACGTAACAAACAACAAATCGAGCTTTTTATAAAAATGTTTCAACAAGTGCATTTTGATGTGAGTTTAGCCGACGCGTTGTTGTATATGCCTCGTTTCGCTTCCACTTTTAAAAGTATGATGAGCGATAAGGAAAAGCTTTCAAAGCTTGCTAATTGTTCTTCGGTTTATCTTAACCGCATACCGGAAAAAGTTGGTGACCCCGGAAAGTTTCTCATTCCTTGTGACATACAAGATATGAAAGAATGCCTCGCCTTGGCCGATCTTGGTGCGAGCATTAATTTGATGCCATTTTCCATTTGGAAATCGCTTTCGCTTCCGGCTCTTATTCCTTCGAACATGTCTATCGAGATGGCCGATCATTCTACGATTTTAGCATGTGGAGTAGCCGAAGATGTTTTCGTGAAAGTGGGGAAGTTCTACTATCCCGTTGATTTTATAGTAGTTGACATCCCCGCGGATCCTCAAGTTCCTCTAATTTTAGGTCGTTCATTTTTAGACACCTCGAGATCGCTTATCGACGTTCATGCAAGAACTATCACTTTGAGATTCAACGAAGAGGAACTTGTTATAAACGCTACTCAAAACTCGAAACCTTCTCATGTTTATGCAATCGCTACCATCAATCACATTGACATCATTGATGTGGTTTACGATGAGTTTTCACAAGAAGTGTTAGTTTTTTCTGATAGCTCGTCAAGTGGCAATCCCACTATTTTGGATCCGATTCTTGCTAATTCCATACCAAATCTCACTCCATTCCAAGGAGGCGATCTCACTTCAAATGAAATTGACAATGAAGATGAGGTGTTGATTAGTGATGATACTTCTATTCCACCATTTCTTCCGCCGATGGAAGTTATGAGTGTTGAACCAAAATCTTCAATCGAGGAACCACCTATCCTTGAATTGAAAGATCTTCCTTCTCACCTCGAATACGCATTCTTGGAAGGTGATGACAAGTTGCCGGTTATTATTACAAGAGGTCTTGCTAATGATGAAAAAACCGAGCTCTTGAAAGTTCTTAAGGCTCATAAAGGGGCAATTGCGTGGAAAATTTCTGACATTAAGGGTATTGACCCAAAATTTTGTACTCACAAGATTTTAATGGAGGAGGACTACAAACCCGCAATTCAAAGTCAAAGAAGGGTGAATCCCAAAATTCACGATGTCATTAAAAAGGAGGTTCTTAAACTCCTTGACGCGGGAATGATTTATCCTATCTTCGATAGCCCATGGGTGAGCCCAATCCATTGTGTCCCTAAAAAGGGAGGAATGACCGTTGTGCCTAATGAAAACAACGAGTTAATTCCCACTCGTGTTGTGACCGGTTGGAGGGTGTGTATTGACTACCGAAAGTTAAATGACGCCACTCGTAAAGACCACTTTCCTTTGCCCTTCATGGATCAAATGTCGGAGCGACTCGCGGGAAATGAATTCTATTGCTTTTTAGATGGTTTTTCCGGTTACTTTCAAATCCCTATCGACCCTCGTGATCAAGAGAAGACTATGTTTACGTGTCCTTATGGAACGTTCGCTTATCGTAGGATGCCTTTCGGACTTTGTAATGCACCGGGTACGTTTTAACGGTGTATGATGGCGATTTTTCACGATATGATCGAGAAGTCGATGGAAGTGTTTATGGATGAATTCTCGGTGTTTGGAAATTCGTTCACGTCGTGTTTATCTAATCTCGAGCGAATGTTAAAACGTTGTGAAGAAACCAATCTTGTGCTTAATTGGGAAAAATGTCATTTTATGTGTAAACAAGGAATCGTCTTAGGACATAAGGTGTCGAAAGCGGGGATTGAGGTCGATAAAGCTAAGGTAGACGTCATTGCCAAGTTACCTCATCCCAAAACCATTAAGGGAGTTAGGAGTTTCCTAGGCCACGCGGGCTTTTATCGTCGTTTCATCAAGGACTTTTCGAAAATCTCTCGACCTATGACACACCTTCTCGAGAAGGATGCTCCTTTTAATTTCAATGAGGATTGTGTTAGAGCTTTCAAAACTCTCAAAAGGAAACTTACCGAAGCTCCCATTCTTGTTGCTCCTAATTGGGAATTATCCTTTGAAATCATGTGCGATGCAAGTGATTATGCTATAGGGGCCGTCTTAGGGCAACGTTATGACAAGCATTTCCGTCCCATCCATTATGCTAGTAAGATGATGACCGAGGCTCAATTAAAGTACACCACAACGAAAAAGGAATTCCTTGCCGTGGTCTATGCTTTTGAGAAATTCCGACCTTATCTCGTCTTAACTAAAAGCATCGTGTATACCGACCATTCGGCTATCAAGTATCTCTTAGCTAAGCAAGGTGCTAAGCCGAGATTGCTTCGTTGGATGCTCCTCCTCCAAGAGTTTGATGTCACCGTGCTTGACAAAAAAGGAGCCGAGAATCTAGCGGCCGATCATCTCTCTCGTCTAGAAGATCCTCACAAAGATGTTTTCGAGAACAAGGAAATCACCGAAACATTTCCTCTCGAGACTCTCGGTGTAGTGAATTCTAAAGACACCACCCCATGGTTTGCCGACATTGCAAATTACCATGCGGGCAATTTCATAATCAAGGGTACGACGACACAACAAAAGCGAAAAATCCTTCGTGACGTCAAGTTCTATTTTTGGGACGACCCTTATCTCTTTCGGGTTTGTGGTGATCAACTCGTTCGACGTTGTGTTTTTGGTGCCGAAGCTTCTAATATCCTTAGAGCTTGTCACGAGGGACCCACGGGTGGTCACCACGGTGCTAATCTCACGGCTAAGAAAGTGTTCGATGCCGGCTTCTTTTGGCCTTCTATCTATCGTTGTAAAACCCGCATGCTTAAACCATGAATAGTGCCCTTAAGATCGTACGTCCTAGATTAAAACTTACCTCATTTAGTATTGATCACATTCATGTGCTAATAATCAAGCAAGTGCATACGTGTATGACATGACAAGTATCGATTACGTACGAACTCATGATAAACAGTTAATAAATATGTCACGTGAACATAATTAAATCATGATCACCATTTAAAATACGAACTAGAATAATTACGTAAATACATATAATATAATTACGAGCGTTAAGATTACGATAAACGACATGATAAAATAAACAGAAACACTTTAAACACGAGCACGTTTAACCACGAACGAACACGAAACATCAGGACACAAGAAAGGTACGGGTACCCCATGTGGGGCCCCCATACCCACGGCACAACAACAAGAAATGGGCTAAGCCCATGGACTTTTACAAGTAAAGGGGGGTAAAGAGTAAAACTAGTTTTCATTTTCACTTTTTCAAGAAAGAAAACATAAACCCTAAAAGATTTTCTCCTCCTCCTCTTTGCTCTCTCTTGTGCCGCCACCTAGAACACCACCATAGGAGGGTGTTGTTGATTTTTGACATTAAATACAAGTGTTAGAAACCGTGTTTGTTCATCCCCTTTCAAGCTACGTATTGGTATATCATTCTAAACCCTTCTTTTTAATTCTTTTTCATCTTTGATTATTTTCATGAACATGTTATTATTTTCTTATTAAAATATGATAATTAAACATTGATCTAACATGTTTTGGGGTTAATTAAAATCAAAGAATGATTTAAAAGGGTGTTTGTTTTTAGCCGCCTAGCAAAACAAACCCGAGGGGGGTTTGGTTTGCTTATTGCCGCCACCACCAAGACCATTTTAGGTCTTGGTTGGTGCTTGTGGGACCCACGGCAGCAAGGAGGCACACGTGCCCCGAGTTTGGCTCGGGGTACGGTGTCGAGTTCATGCCCGATTCATGGTTCGTTGGTTAAATCATGATTTATGCTACATGTTAATTTTTATGAATTATGAACTTAGGATATAAATTAATTAATAACATGAGATATTAATTAAATCATGACTTAGGTTATTTTAATTATTAATTTAGCATGATATTAATTTAACCTAAGTATTTTATGTTATAAGTTATAATTAATTAATTATTTAAAACATGCCTATAATTAATTAATTTAGACATGACTTAGGTTATATTATTTATAATAATAATACACATTTTAACCTAAGTATTTATTTCATTTTAATTAAAACATGTTATACTTTAATTAAAATGCTTAACCTATAGTTTAATTAAAGTACATGAAATAATAATTAAACTATATACTATATCCTATGACTTAAGAAATCAGCTTATAAACACTTAGACTTATATGTTAGCTTATATAACCAGCTTAATTCTAAATATGGAAACTTCTATTTATAGAAACTTAATTAAGTAAGGCAACAAATCTATTAATGGAAACCTTCTATATATGGAAATATATCTATTTCAGGCAGCTAATCTAATCATGGAAAACCTTCTATATATGGAAACTTATTTAATTAAGGCAGCTGATCTATTTTTGGAAACGTTCTATTTTTAGAAACTAATCTATTTTAAGCAGTAAATTCTATTTTAGGAAACTTTCTATTTTTGGAAACTTTCTATTTTTGGAAACTTTCTATTTTTGGAAACTTTCTATTTTTGGTAACTTTCTATTTTTGGAAACTTTCTATTTTTGGAAACTTTCTATTTTTGGAAACCTGCTATTTTTGGAAAGTTACTTATTATTACACAGTAAGTATAATAATACATGAAATACCAGTAATACTTAATCAGATTAATCAGAATACAAGATAAACACAGTGTAAGGCTTTAAACAGTAAACCATGACCTAAAACATACAAAGTAAGCTAAGACAAGACACAAAAACCCAGTACGTAATCAGTGAATCGATA
Organism: Glebionis coronaria; assembly: GCA_025667525.1. Lineage (NCBI taxonomy): Eukaryota > Viridiplantae > Streptophyta > Magnoliopsida > Asterales > Asteraceae > Glebionis > Glebionis coronaria. The sequence goes on from CM046878.1 coordinate 370,670,735, forward strand.
CTTATACACGTGTGTATTCATGTAGCGTTAGTGATCCAGAAGTAGGAGTCTTTCTTCCGTTCATTCACTGGACTTGAGGTACGGATTCCCGTCCTTTCAGTATGGACATTCTTTCCTTATTAGGATTTCCCCGTATGCAGCCAACTGTTTTCCCCAGTATTTGTTTTATTGTTTTGAACTGCTTATGTTTAATTAGCATAATCTATAGCCATATACAAGCATGACCAGTTTCACCTAGTTATGGAGGTACCATAACCATAACATTGGAGGCACCAATGTTATGACTTCCCCACGGCGGAGTGATTGCTCGTGGCGTCCCTTTTCAGTTTTGGCCATATTTTATATCATGTGGGGCGTATGGGTGCATCCTAGTTACATGTTTTATTCAGTTTATCATGGTGAATGTGATGTGTGCCTTGCATCCTTCACAAGGAGTTGATCCCTCCTACCCAAACCAGTACATTAATTAGAGGCATCCCCTCTAATCAGCATGATGAGGTCACCCCTCCAAGTATTCATGCACGTGACCTTTTCATGACCTATATGGGCTATGGTATATTTATGTTAAAACAGTTTTCACAAGATAAACATAAGGCTTTTCAAACTATAAAACCAATTTTCTTAATACTTAACCAGTTTACTCAGAACTTAGTCTTCCGCTGTTATATGTTACATGCTTATCCTATTTCATGCTATATTGTACATCCGTGCACTGAGCGTCTTGCTCAGCCGTTTTCCTTTTCATGTTCCCAAAACGGCAGGTACTCAGGGACGCTAGTAGATCTCAAACGTACGTGCATATGGATTGGAAGCTTTACTGTCTTTCTTTACTTTATGCATTTCCTTTACTTTAATACAGTTTGCTATGGACATTGTTTCGTCCTTTCCTTTACAGTATTTATGTTTGTGTGTGATGAGCTTTACTTTGGGGTTACCGATGTTTGATTCCGGTATTTCCCTTTTATGGTCGAATAATGCTTAGACATTTATCCTTGTATGCTTTGATGACACGCCATGATTATGCGTAATATTCCATTTCCAAAATGGGGTGTTACAATCGTGATGCACACGCACTTGTGAAGTCGTGTGATTCGTGCCAATGTCAAGGAAAATCTTCTCAACGTGATGAAATGCCGCAAAACATAATTCAAGTGTGTGAGATTTTCGACATATGGGGAATAGACTTTATGGGGCCGTTCCCATCGTCTCATGGCAACAAATATATCCTCGTCGCGGTGGACTACCTTTCTAAGTGGGTGGAAGCTAAGGCTTTGCCTACTAATGATGCTCGTGTGGTAGTGAAGTTTTTGAAGCAACTATTCTCTCGGTTCGGAACCCCTCGTGCTATTATAAGCGATCGTGGAACCCATTTTTGTAATGACCAATTCGAGAAGGTCTTAAAGAAATATGGAGTTACTCATCGTCTTTCTACGGCTTATCACCCGCAAACAAGTGGGCAAGTCGAGGTTTCGAACCGAGCTTTGAAGAGGATTTTAGAAAGGTCGATTGGAGAAAACCGTGCTTCATGGTCCGACAAACTCGATGACGCTTTATGGGCCTTTAGGACCGCTTATAAGACACCTATCGGTTGCACTCCTTATAAGTTAGTCTATGGAAGAATTGTCATTTGCCCATTGAATTTGAGCACAAGGCATATTGGGCCCTTAAGCATGCAAACTTTGACTTGAAGACCGCGGGAGATCACCGGAAAATACAATTGAATAAATTAGATGAATTAAGAGACAATGCTTATGAAAATTCACTAATTTTTAAAGAAAAGACTAAAAAGTTTCATGATGCAAAGATTAAAAACCGGGTTTTTAACGTTGGTGATCAGGTGTTACTTTTTAACTCTCGACTTAAGATATTTTCCGGGTAGTCACTACGGTCTTCCTAGAACTGACAGTTTTTTTCATGCATTCATCATTTTTAAGCATACATATACATGTCATTGTTACAGGGTTTTAACTAAGTAATGGTTGGTACAGGACTGGCCCTATTTAGTCGCATGTGTTTTATCGAAACTTTTAGATTTGGGACCGACCCATAGGCGTCCCCTCGATATGTCTTTTATTTTGAGTGAACTGACCGGAGGCGTTCACTCTCGAGCATCAAAAGTTTTCATAAAACCGCATCATGCATTCATACAAAGATTTTCTTGCATAAAATTTTTCTCGTGAAATTTTTGGTATAATTTTTTTTTTTTATATTTTATGTTTGAACTGTTAATCATATGTTTATGTTATACTGTCAGATGGTTCTCACACGCGAGCAAGAGCAACTCAATGCTGCAATTCAGGCTGCCATGCAAGCCTTACTTCCTCAACTGAGGAATGACATTCGTGCTGAAGTCCAAGCTGCCAACAATCAGCAGCAGCAGAATCAGGCACCTCCTCCTCCTCCTCCCCCAGTGACACTAGCAGTATGGTTGGAAAGATTTAACAAGCTCCGTCCTAGAGCTTTTGAAAAGACTGATAGCCCCAGCGATGCTGAAAGCTGGTTGACTCACATTGAGAAGATTTTCAATGCTATGGGATGTGACCCCGCCTACAAGGCGAGATTGGCATGCTACCGGTTTGAAGGCGATGTACTCAACTGGTGGCTAGCTTTGACGCAGTCAGAAGGAGGTGATGAATGGGTCGCTGGTTTGACATGGGCCCAATTCAAGGAGAGAGTGATGGAGCAGTTCTTTCCTAAGGCAGAGCATGACAAACTCAAGCGTGAATACCATGGGATACGTCAGAGAGCGGGCGAAAATAGCAACGAATTCATGCAGCGCTTTCTTCGCCTAGCTGGTTTTCTAGGAGCAGCAGCTGGTACTCCTGAGGAGCAGGCACACCACTTTAGGTGGGCACTTCGCACCTCGGTCGCGAACAATCTGGTATGTGCTACGTTCAATACAATAGCACAAGTGGCCGACGCAGCAAGGAAGCTTGAGATGTTGCAGGAACGAGATGAGTTCGGGGAAGCTGAAAGACCCGACAAGAGGTAAAACATTTCGTGTTCTAGCGTTAACCAGACCGCATCCTATCATTATATGTTCTTTAATCATCTCTTAAACTGTATCTTCCAGGCAGAAAACTGGGGACCGGTCTCAGCCGGCTACCCAGCAGCAGCCTCATCAGCCCAAAGGAAACGGTCACAATAACGACCGTTCTGTTGTGGAAAGGCGCAACGGTAATGATAATTACCGTAACAATGCGGGACACTCCAACAACAACAGGTCCTACTATTTACGCATCTTATTATGATTTCATGTTATATCTCTCATGCTGACACTATATTAACCTCTACCAGGAACCACGGTAACGGGAAGGACCAGAACCACAGGGGTTCTCAGCCTAACCGTTCAGCTAACACTGGTAAACATCTTATGACGCTTACGTCCTATACTCGTGCATATACTTTATTCTTAACACGTTTTGTCATCAGCAGGCCCTCAGCAAGCAAGGACTCCTGCTGGAGGATTCACTCATCCTCTTTGCAATACTTGCCATCGCAGACACCCTGGCCCATGTCGTCGTGATTCCGACGCGTGCTACAAGTGCGGCCTCCCTGGCCATCGTATGAGAGATTGCCGTAAGGGTGAGATGGAGGGTACTTCGGGTCATGCTGATACTAAACCGCCTCCTACCACTGGGCGTGTCTACACGACATCGCGCGATCAGGCAAACAAATCTACAGGTACCATTACTGGAATTTTGTATATGTACGGCCAGGCTGCATGTGTTCTTTTCGACACGGGTGCCACTCATTCAGTTATTTCCACTACTTATGCCAAGAACATCAGGACACTTCCCTTGCCATTAGAAAATAGACTTACCATTTCCACGCCTTTGAGGGACTCTGTATTAATAACTCATGTATACAAGAGTCTTCCTCTAGAGTTTGACGATAAAGTTCGTGCAGTAGATGCACTTCCCCTAGACATGATTGAGTTTGATATGATTCTCGGCATGGACTGGCTATCCAAGCACCATGCTACCATAGACTGCCACTCATATCGGGTGATCTTCGGCGACATTAGTGCACCAGAGTACATTCATAACGGGTTCATACCCGTACGGTCTGTACAAGTCATATCTACCTTGCAAGCACGTGCATTACTGTCACATGGCTGCGAAGGTTATCTAGCTACGGTTCATGACATGGATGCTGAATACCCATCGATTCAGGATCAACCAGTAGTTTCGGAATTTCAAGACGTTTTCCCAGCTGAACTTCCAGGCATACCACCTGCAAGAGAAGTGGAGTTCAACATCGACCTTGTTCCAGGAGCTGAGCCAATCTCTAAGGCTCCGTATCGTATGGCTCCCATAGAGCTAAAAGAACTGAAGGACCAACTACAGGAACTTCTTGAACGAGGGTTCATTAGACCAAGCGCATCTCCATGGGGCGCACCGGTCTTGTTCGTTAAGAAGAAGGACGGCAGCATGCGACTTTGCATTGACTACCGTGAACTTAATAAGATTACCATCCGCAATAGATATCCACTGCCACGTATAGACGATCTGTTTGACCAACTTCAAGGAGCCAAACACTTCTCAAAGATCGATCTAAGGTCAGGCTACCATCAGCTAAGGGTTAAAGAGCAGGATATTGCCAAGACTGCTTTTCGTACCCGCTATGGCCATTATGAGTTTGTGGTCATGCCATTCGGCTTGACTAACGCTCCAGCAGTATTCATGGATCTGATGAACAGAATCTTCCATGAATTCCTTGATAAATTTGTCATTGTATTCATCGATGACATCCTGATTTTCTCAAAGTCCGCGGAGGAACACGAAGACCATCTTCGTACGGTACTACCGATTCTTCGTCAGAAGCAGTTGTATGCGAAATTCTCCAAGTGTGAGTTCTGGTTAAACAAGGTGGCATTCTTAGGTCACATCGTATCAGCTGAAGGGATCACTATGGACCCAGCGAAGGTTGAGGCTATCACTAAATGGCCAAGACCAACGTCAGCGACAGAAGTCCGCAGTTTCTTAGGCTTAGCTGGATATTATCGCAGATTCGTGGAGAACTTTTCCCGCCTGGCATTGCCTCTCACCAAACTGATGCGAAAAGGAGAGAAATTCGTCTGGACGGAAGATCGAGAGAAGAGCTTCGAAGACCTAAAGCAGAAGTTAGTATCTGCACCTATTCTTACTCTCCCATCTGGTACAGGTGGATTTCAGATCTATAGCGATGCATCGGGGAAGGGACTGGGCTGTGTTCTCATGCAACATGGGAAAGTGATCGCGTATGCTTCACGGCAGCTTAAGCCCTATGAAGAAAACTACCCTACGCATGACCTGGAACTTGCTGCAGTGGTGTTCGCATTGAAGATATGGAGGCATTACTTATACGGAGAATCATGCGACATTTTCACGGATCACAAGAGCTTGAAGTATATCTTCACACAGCGAGAATTGAACATGAGACAAAGGAGATGGTTGGAACTGTTGAAGGATTATGATATTAACCTACAGTATCATCACGGGAAGGCTAATGTAGTAGCAGATGCACTCAGCAGAAAGTCCGGAATGATCAACGGCATTGAGATCCGAGAACAAAACATAAGAGACTTGGAGCGGCTAGACATCGAAATCATGGTACGTGGGCAGCACGGATACTGGGCGAATCTTAGAGTAGAACCTGAGTTACTGACTAGGATCAAGGAAGCGCAGAAGGATGATGGAGAGATTTGGGCGATAATTCAGAATTTGGAGAAGCAGACAGAATTCAGAATGGACGCAGACGGTATCGTTTGGCAGGGCACGAGACTTTGTGTTCCTGACAATCCAGAACTCCGGGAAGCATTGTTAGCTGAATCTCACAGCTCCCTATTTTCTATACATCCTGGGTCGACAAAAATGTACCATGACATCAGACAGCACTTTTGGTGGAGTGGTATGAAACAGGATGTAGCCACTTATGTCTCCAAATGTCTTACCTGCCAGCAGGTTAAGATTGAACATCAGCGATCGGGCGGTCTCCTTCAACCGTTAGATATTCCAGAGTGGAAGTGGGACAAAATCACCATGGATTTTGTTACCGGTCTTTCGCCTACCAAGAAGAAGCACGATGCTATTTGGGTCATTGTTGATCGACTCACCAAATCAGCTCATTTCTTACTGATACGCAAGGAAGATCCGGTAAGTAAACTCGCGGATACTTACAGAAGGGAGATCATGAGACTCCACGGCACTCCCTCCAGCATCGTCTCAGACAGAGATCCTCGTTTCACGTCGCGATTCTGGAAAGGTCTGCAAAAAGCTTGGGGTACACAACTTAAGCTGAGTACGGCCTTCCATCCTCAAACGGACGGACAATCGGAGCGAACAATTCAGACATTGGAAGATATGTTAAGGTCGTGTGCGTTGGAATGGACAGGTGATTGGGACGATTACATCTGTTTGGTCGAGTTTGCATACAACAACAGCTGGCACGCAAGTATCAAATGTGCTCCTTTCGAAATGTTGTATGGCAGAAAGTGTCGCGCTCCAACTTGCTGGGATCAAGTGGGAGAGCGAACGCTCGAAGGACCAGAGATTATAGAAATGACCAATGAGAAGATCGAGGTAGCTAAACAGAAGTTGCAAGAAGCACGGTCACGTCAGAAGAGTTACGCCGATAAGCATCGTAGGGACATACATTTTAATGTGGGAGATCACGTCTTCCTCAAGGTTTCGCCGGCACGTGGTGTTAAACGCTTCGGGATCAAAGGAAAACTCAGTCCTCGTTTCATCGGACCTTTTGATATCATTGAACGAATCGGTGAAGTATCTTACCGATTGGCGTTACCTCCTCAGCTTTCGCACGTGCATAACGTGTTCCATGTGTCCTTACTCAGAGGGTACAATTATCATCCCTTTCACATGGTTCAGTATCCACTGGAACAGATACGTGAAGATCTCACTTTTATAGAAGAACCCGAACGAGTACTCGACAGGCAAGAACGAGTCATGAGAAGGAAGACGATTCCTTTCGTCAAAATTCTTTGGAGGGACCATACCGAGCGGGAAGCCACTTGGGAAACAGAGGAGTCTATCCGGGCTTCTTACCCTCACTTCATATTTTGAGTTCGGGTATGTTACTTCTTTTCAGCTTACTTTATCTATAATTCGGGGACGAATTATTCTTTTTAGGGGGGAAGAATTGTAAAACCCGCATGCTTTTACCATGAATAGTGCCCTTAAGATCGTACGTCCTAGATTAAAACTTACCTCATTTAGTATTGATCACATTCATGTGCTAATAATCAAGCAAGTGCATACGTGTATGACATGACAAGTATCGATTACGTACGAACTCATGATAAACAGTTAATAAATATGTCACGTGAACATAATTAAATCATGATCACCATTTAAAATACGAACTAGAATAATTACGTAAATACATATAATATAATTACGAGCGTTAAGATTACGATAAACGACATGATAAAATAAACAGAAACACTTTAAACACGAGCACGTTTAACCACGAACGAACACGAAACATCGGGACACGAGAAAGGTACGGGTACCCCATGTGGGGCCCCCATACCCACGACACAACAACAAGAAATGGGCTAAGCCCATGGACTTTTACAAGTAAAGGGGGGTAAAGAGTAAAACTAGTTTTCATTTTCACTTTTTCAAGAAAGAAAACATAAACCCTAAAAGATTTTCTCCTCCTCCTCTTTGCTCTCTCTTGTGCCGCCACCTAGAACACCACCATAGGAGGGTGTTGTTGATTTTTAACATTAAATACAAGTGTTAGAAACCGTGTTTGTTCATCCCCTTTCAAGCTACGTATTGGTATATCATTCTAAACCCTTCTTTTTAATTCTTTTTAATCTTTGATTATTTTCATGAACATGTTATTATTTTCTTATTAAAACATGATAATTAAACATTGATCTAACATGTTTTGGGGTTAATTAAAATCAAAGAATGATTTAAAAGGGTGTTTGTTTTTAGCCGCCTAGCAAAACAAACCCGAGGGGGGTTTGGTTTGCTTATTGCCGCCACCACCAAGACCATTTTAGGTCTTGGTTGGTGCTTGTGGGACCCACGGCAGCAAGGAGGCACACGTGCTCCGAGTTTGGCTCGGGGTACGGTGTCGAGTTCATGCCCGATTCATGGTTCGTTGGTTAAATCATGATTTATGCTACATGTTAATTTTTATGAATTATGAACTTAAGATATAAATTAATTAATAACATGAGATATTAATTAAATCATGACTTAGGTTATTTTAATTATTAATTTAGCATGATATTAATTTAACCTAAGTATTTTATGTTATAAGTTATAATTAATTAATTATTTAAAACATGCCTATAATTAATTAATTTAGACATGACTTAGGTTATATTATTAATAATAATAATACACATTTTAACCTAAGTATTTATTTCATTTTAATTAAAACATGTTATACTTTAATTAAAATGCTTAACCTATAGTTTAATTAAAGTACATGAAATAATAATTAAACTATATACTATATCCTATGACTTAAGAAATCAGCTTATAAACACTTAGACTTATATGTTAGCTTATGTAACCAGCTTAATTCTAAATATGGAAACTTCTATTTATAGAAACTTAATTAAGTAAGGCAACTAATCTATTAATGGAAACCTTCTATATATGGAAATATATCTATTTCAGGCAGCTAATCTAATCATGGAAAACCTTCTATATATGGAAACTTATTTAATTAAGGCAGCTGATCTATTTTTGGAAACTTTCTATTTTTAGAAACTAATCTATTTTAAGCAGTAAATTCTATTTTAGGAAACTTTCTATTTTTGGAAACTTTCTATTTTTGGAAACTTTCTATTTTTGGTAACTTTCTATTTTTGGAAACTTTCTATTTTTGGAAACTTTCTATTTTTGGAAACCTGCTATTTTTGGAAAGTTACTTATTATTACACAGTAAGTATAATAATACATGAAATACCAGTAATACTTAATCAGATTAATCAGAATACAAGATAAACACAGTTTAAGGCTTTAAACAGTAAACCATGACCTAAAACATACAAAGTAAGCTAAGACAAGACACAAAAACCCAGTACGTAATCAGTGAATCGATACTTATACACGTGTGTATTCATGTAGCGTTAGTGATCCAGAAGTAGGAGTCTTTCTTCCGTTCATTCACTGGACTTGAGGTACGGATTCCCGTCCTTTCAGTATGGACATTCTTTCCTTATTAGGATTTCCCCGTATGCAGCCAACTGTTTTCCCCAGTATTTGTTTTATTGTTTTGAACTGCTTATGTTTAATTAGCATAATCTATAGCCATATACAAGCATGACCAGTTTCACCTAGTTATGGAGGTACCATAACCATAACATTGGAGGCACCAATGTTATGACTTCCCCACGGCGGAGTGATTGCTCGTGGCATCCCTTTTCAGTTTTGGCCATATTTTATATCATGTGGGGCGTATGGGTGCATCCTAGTTACATGTTTTATTTAGTTTATCATGGTGAATGTGATGTGTGCCTTGCATCCTTCACAAGGAGTTGATCCCTCCTACCCAAACCAGTACATTAATTAGAGGCATCCCCTCTAATCAGCATGACGAGGTCACCCCTCCAAGTATTCATGCACGTGACCTTTTCATGACCTATATGGGTTATGGTATATTTATGTTAAAACAGTTTTCACAAGATAAACATAAGGCTTTTCAAACTATAAAACCAGTTTTCTTAATACTTAACCAGTTTACTCAGAACTTAGTCTTCCGCTGTTATATGTTACATGCTTATCCTATTTCATGCTATATTGTACATCCGTGCACTGAGCGTCTTGCTCAGCCGTTTTCCTTTTCATGTTCCTAAAACGGCAGGTACTCAGGGACGCTAGTAGATCTCAAACGTACGTGCATATGGATTGGAAGCTTTACTGTCTTTCTTTACTTTATGCATTTCCTTTACTTTAATACAGTTTGCTATGGACATTGTTTCGTCCTTTCCTTTACAGTATTTATGTTTGTGTGTGATGAGCTTTACTTTGGGGTTACCGATGTTTGATTCCGGTATTTCCCTTTTATGGTCGAATAATGCTTAGACATTTATCCTTGTATGCTTTGATGACACGCCATGATTATGCGTAATATTCCATTTCCAAAATGGGGTGTTACAATCGTGATGCACACGCACTTGTGAAGTCGTGTGATTCGTGCCAATGTCAAGGAAAATCGTCTCAACGTGATGAAATGCCGCAAAACATAATTCAAGTGTGTGAGATTTTCGACATATGGGGAATAGACTTTATGGGGCCGTTCCCATCGTCTCATGGCAACAAATATATCCTCGTCGCGGTGGACTACCTTTCTAAGTGGGTGGAAGCTAAGGCTTTGCCTACTAATGATGCTCGTGTGGTAGTGAAGTTTTTGAAGCAACTATTCTCTCGGTTCGGAACCCCTCGTGCTATTATAAGCGATCGTGGAACCCATTTTTGTAATGACCAATTCGAGAAGGTCTTAAAGAAATATGGAGTTACTCATCGTCTTTCTACGGCTTATCACCCGCAAACAAGTGGGCAAGTCGAGGTTTCGAACCGAGCTTTGAAGAGGATTTTAGAAAGGTCGATTGGAGAAAACCGTGCTTCATTGTCCGACAAACTCGATGACGCTTTATGGGCCTTTAGGACCGCTTATAAGACACCTATCGGTTGCACTCCTTATAAGTTAGTCTATGGGAAGAATTGTCATTTGCCCATTGAATTTGAGCACAAGGCATATTGGGCCCTTAAGCATGCAAACTTTGACTTGAAGACCGCGGGAGATCACCGGAAAATACAATTGAATGAATTAGATGAATTAAGAGACAATGCTTATGAAAATTCACTAATTTTTAAAGAAAAGACTAAAAAGTTTCATGATGCAAAGATTAAAAACCGGGTTTTTAACGTTGGTGATCAAGTGTTACTTTTTAACTCTCGACTTAAGATATTTTCCGGGAAATTGAAATCTCGTTGGTCGGGTCCGTTCACCATTACACAAGTGTTTCCTTATGGGACCATCGAGCTAGCTCAAGATGATGGTCCTAACTTCAAGGTGAATGGACATAGGCTTAAGCACTACTTTGGTGGGGAAATTCCTTCAATGGTTGCCCTCGACCAAGTCACCTTCCCCAATGATAATTAGCATTGAGGGGATCGAGTCGAGCTCATGACTCGGTAATAAAAAACGAGGTGCCTCGTGGGGGAGATCCCATACTTATCCTTTTATGCTTACTATTCACTAATAAGGGGACTTGTACCCTTCCAACTCGTTGTCTCGTGGTTGTTAGTGATTGTGTTATCTAGATCATCATCATCTATGATTGAAGACTCTCATGTTCGTTTACGTGAGCCTCCATCGTTTGCTTGAAGAAGTTTTTCACAAATCCATTGAAATATCCTTTATTGTTCTAACAATTATCTTTTAGCATACTTAATAAACGGCTTTAGATATATTGTTGATCACCCTTTCCATGCTAGATCCTAAGCATTCGATTCTTCGTCTCTAGTATGGGGGTGCTCTACCCTTAGACTCGAAACATTGAGGAAAATGTTTACTTTTAGTATGGGGGGTGAATAGGTACTTGCTTTGCTACGCCCTCACGCTCTCCAACTTTCAATGTTTTGTTTTTGTTGCTAATAAGGCTAAAATAGCCAAATTTTAATTTTTTTTTCATAAGTGTTTTTGAGACACGAATGTATATTTTCCGATGGGTAGAATAAGAGCTACTTTTCGACTTGATGGGCATTTGGAGCCATTTACATTCCTTAACCCGCTCAATTCAAGTTTTGCTAGACTTTTATATAGGGAGCATTAAAACGCGAAAGTCTTAACTCATTCGGGTTAAGAACAAGAACTTTTCGAAAGTTCCTATAATTGATCCTAGAAAGTCACTTATCAAGGGAACTATAAAATGCATTCTCTAAGCTTGAAAAAGTCCAAGAAAGTGCAAGATCCTATAGGTGGCTTGAAAACCCAAAACTTTGATTTGATATAGTCTTAATGAAAGCTAATCCAAATTTGGCTTAATTTTGACTTGCATGGCTAAGTATTCACGAGTCTCTTTAATTAGAGGTCTTTATATAGTGAAGAACAAGAGATGATAGAGTTAGACAAGTGATCATGCTAAACGTAGAACATGAAAATGTTCTTTCAAAAACTCATATGTTTTTAATTGTGGCTTTTTCGTCTCATAAGATCAATGCATTAGGAATAATCATAATTGCAATAAGTAAGGTCGTACGATTTGAAAGGTTACTTAGCCTCTAGCGCAAGATCGTTTAAAAGTTGCTCGGGGTTGAATAGAGTTCATAGCCAAGGCATAACTTATTGAAGCGGGACGCGAAGATTGGCGATCATCCAAAAAGGCCCTAACAAGGCATGAGGAGCCCTATTTTGTTGCTAAAGATCCAAGATGATGTGAAGTATCATTATTCCTAAATCAATATGAAGGATCGAGACACACGACGAAAAGCAATTACTCCCCTAAAGATCATGGAGAAAGTCTATCAAAAAAGACCCGTACAAGGTATGAGGATAAATATATCCAAGTCCGAAAAGGAGGCGGATCGTTGTATATCAAAATCCAAAGTAAAGATTGAAGAAAAATGATGAAGTCGTGGTCCAAATATGAAGAATCTCTCAAAAACGTCAAGTGAAGAAATTCCAAATATATGAAGAGAAGACCATAATTTCAAGAACGTCTTCCCAAGATTTGAAGTATGAAGTACATGCCAAATATCGGTCCGAGAAAGGTCTCAAATCGTGAGACGAGTTATGCCAAGATATGAACTTAAGGAGATACACGAGAAGCCGTTTTAAAAGATTTTGTCCTTCGGCTAACTATCGATCAAATCGTGCTACTTTGCTTTCAGACTAATAACTACTCAAATAAGTCAATATGAATCACTTGTGATCCATGACAAATAGTTAAAAAATGCTAGTAACCCATTTCCTTTTATAATAACTAGGATTGCGGGGAGAAAAAGTATTACACAATTTGGACGTATGAGTAGTGTTAGCATTGTGACTTGTACCAACAATGATCTCGTTTTTGCACTTAGCATGGAATGTATGACAATCAAGGATGACGAAGTTTACTCTAAGGGACATTTACTTGTTTCTATTCTTTGACCCTAAAAGTCTCATTCGTGATGAAAATCATACATTATGTCTTTACACATCTTTGTAGTATGTTGCAAGTATTTTACTCTTCAATAAAGGTTAATAAAATTGAACTTTGGTGATGCTTAGATACTTTATTCTAGCATTGCGTGAGGGCACGGCAATGGCTTAGTATGGGGGAGTGATGAGATGGCATTTATACATGATCTCATCGGTCTTTTCGGGCTTTAAATGCATAAAAATGTCATAAATACCATATATATGCTTGTGTTTGTTTACTTGTGTATTTTAGGTATGGATATCGTGAAAAAGACAAAAGATCACAAGAAAAAAGGAAAAACGGACACGAGAAACGAAGCCGTACAAAGAACCGGGCCCTATTTCATGATTTATCCAACAAATACCCTTGAAGACTTGAAGACATGCAAGATTGATCCTCAATGAATGAAGAAATGACACTTAAAACCCTTGTATATTCATAATTACAAGTTTGGTCCCTTAAGTTTGTCAAATGGTCCTTCAACTTTGAAGAAATGGCAAGTTTAGTCCCTCAACAATTCTAAATTGCCAATTATGGTCCCTCATGAAGTTAAAGTTGCATTAAAGACCTTTGGAGATCAACAATGTCCAAGATCAGCCCTTGAATTATCCAAAAATGGCAAAAACAACCCTTATAACCCTTTTAGAAAAGTCTTGTGCCAAAATTGTCAAGTTGTGGAAGTTATTTACAAAGGAAATAAAGTTGTGATGGCTGAAATACTTGATTTACATTATTTCCCAAAGAACAAGGGCTAAAGTTGTGCAATGGAAACATTTAAACCAAAAATGCGCCAAACACACAACTTTCCCCCAATTTCGGATCAAACACATCACTGTTTACCTTTTTCACCACCCAGAATTTACTCCACTTAAACATGGGGTAATTTTCAATTACCTTTGCACACACTTGATTCACATGTGCAGAAACACATCCCAACCTTAAAACCCTTAATCCCACTCACTATGGACCCCACCCCCAATTCCCGTTTAACCAGTCATATGACTACTTGCCCTCTAAGTCATCCAACATGGCAAAATCAACAGCTGAGAGTCCTTGCTTCATTCCAAAGCTAAAATGAACATCCAAGATCACTTTGGACAACTCACACCAAGAAAACGTCTAGAAGGCTCAAGGATAGAATAGGAATTTCACTAGGGTTTGTGAATAGTGCTAGCCTTGACATTTGCCTATAAATAGACTCCTCAACCTGTGAGAGAGCTTTTGTTCCAGATTTTAGCTTTTAAATCTTTGTAATTCCTTTTTATGAAATAAAATTTGAATTTTTGAAAATTTTGAATTCTTGTCTGTTATTTATAAAAGTTTGGTGTTTGATAAGCTAAAATCTGAGTTCCATAATCTTGTTTGAAGGTTTTTGAGGCAAGGTTTTAAGTGATAAAACTTGTGCTTCAAAAGTCAGAAAGTTATTGTTTATTTGATCTCACTTGTTGGTTTGTTCATCTTAGCAGCATTGGAAGCTGGTACTTGTTTTGCTAGTACCTAAGCTCAAACAATCCAGGGCCTGGATGTAGGTCTTGGAGGTTTGCACCTTCTTCCCTTTCATTTTCTCTCTTATTTTTCTGATTTTGGTGATTATTGCATGATAGTTGGTAAATCTGTGATTTGAATGTTGATTATTGTTTATTTGGAGTTATTTGATGTTTATGAGGTATTGTTAGTTTGATTTGTGGTTTAGAACTGGATAATCCTTTGAAAAATTGTGAAAACAGGTTTTTAAGGGGTGTTTGGGTCAACTGCATGATTTGGATTTGTGGTGTTTTGAGTGTTGGTTTTGTGTTGCTATCTGTTGGTACATGCTTATCTGTTATACTTGGTCATATTGCTGCAATATTTGTGGTTTGAAACACCTTGATTCATAAATAGTGTATAAAATCTTTGTTACTTGGTAAAATTGGCTAGGATTTTGAGGACACCTAGATCTAAGCTTAGGCTAGGGCTAACAAGTGCTAAACCTTAGTTAATTACACCAGGAGAAGAGATTTGAGTGCTTGAATTTGGATCTGTGGTCAAATAGATCAGCAAATAGGTTTCTGCATATGCACTTTGTTCATCAGTAGCATTCATCTGCTTTGATCTTGTTATTTACTTTGATTCAGTGTTTGATATAAGTTTATTTGTGCTTATTCATAGTTTATATAGCTTGTGTATGCATCCTGTTGAGTTTGGTTGGCTTATTCAGGCTTAATCTGCTTATTTATGCATAACTGTTTATTTTCCATGTCTGTGCATGATCTGGTGACTGTTTGATTGATTCTGGCTTATTGTGTGAACCAAATTGTGATTTTCTTGTTGATATTGACTCCTTGTGATTCACTGATCACAAGGGTGCCCTTGTTTCCAATAGAATCCGACTAAATCTCTCTACAAAGCTTGGTCAAATAGTCAAAGTAGTGGGAACCAGTTCCTACTGAAAGTTGCCACTGTTAGTGTTAATTGGGTTTCAGCTTATCAATAAGCTATAATAGCTTATTTTAACCAGCAACAACTTGGATTTTGTAATAGGTGCTCATTGTTTGACCCATTTGTTCATACTAGAGCATTTGGTGGGTTGACTTTAGGGTTTGACTAGAAAACCAACTTAATTGACTTTTTCATAAGTGCTTATTGGCTTATTCTGGCTTATTGGTTTTGCTTATTGGAATTTTGTTGATTGTTTTGGATTATTGAGTTCATTTGTGGCATTTTGCAAGTTAAATCAAGTCCTGAGGTGCCTTATTTCTCAAAAACAACTATTTTGTCTTTTAGTGAAATATTACTTTACTTATTTCTGGCTTATTGAGTGTGCTTTTTCAAAATTCTTTTTACAGATCTCTTAAGCATCCCAAAAGAAGGTTGTGTGTCAAATTAGAGCTTATGGCATTAGCTTATTGCTTAATGGGCTAAAAAGCCCAATAAGGATAAGTTGTTTGCATAATAAGCTGTGATAAGCTCACTTTCAGCTTTTGGGCCTTTAGAGTTTTGTGTTTAGATGTAAATTTTGAGTCAGATAGGGCTTTTCCAAATCAATTGGGCCAAGTTTGACTTTTTGGGCTAAAAAGCCCATTTGTGTTGACTGAATTTGGTTTTGGCCCATTTGAGGGCCCAATAAGGGTATTCTGGTCATTTCACTTTGACTTTCTGTTTATTTAGGGTAAAATAAACTAGTTTGCAAGTTTTTAGAATTTTTTTATAAATTTTGGATTTTTAATATTATTTTAACATTATTTTATTATTATTTTTCAAATTTCACATTTATCAACTTTTTACATTTTTCTTAGCTTAAATACATTAAAATAGAATTTTTGCAACTCTTAGAATAATTTTATCACTTTTAGATTAATTTTTATAATTATTTTAATTTTTAATAGTTTTTAAATCATTTTAAATAGTTTTTCTTAGTTTAAAATTTTCTAAAAATAGTTATTAATCTTTTTAGGTCATTTTAGAGGTTTACTAATTGAAAAATCTTTATTTGGGCTTTTTGATAATTTATTTGATTTTTAGGGCTTTAATTAGCATTTAAAAATTGAATATTTAATTATTTAAAAGGTTTGAAAAAGTTTTGATCATTGGTAAACTCTTAGTTTATTAATTTTGATTTTTAGTGAATTTTTGATAATTTTTAGAATTAATTTTTATTTTTGTAGTTTTTACGGTTTTACGTTTTGTCGTCGTAGTATTAATTTCACGTCTTCGTCATCTTTTTTTCTCATCCCCTTCTAAACCAATTATTAATCTCAAACATTTAACAAGTTTTTCACACACATATACCTCCTTGGGAAACGAACTTTCACCTTTGGGTCATTAGTGCTTGATTTTCCTAAATCATCACTTAATACTTACCGCTTTTACGCACCTTTTCCTAAAGGTCGTATCTTACCATAATCAGTTTATATTCGAAATATGGCAAAATGGGTCCTTGTGGTTTCAAAATGTATAAGAAAGGCACAAAAGTAACCTAGGGCTTATATAAGTTTACCGAATGGCCAAAACTAGCCCCTCAAGTCTCGAACTAGGTTAATATGGCACGAAAATATTCTAGGGCTTGTATTAAGTTTATAAAATAGCAAGTTTGGCTATATATAAAACGCAACCCTAGACTTTTTAAATAGGCAAGTTTAGTCCTTCTACTTGTTTTATGTCACGAAATATGTATATAAGTTTTATACCCTTTTCATTTTGACTAGTACTTTCATTTTTATTATAAAAACGGCACAAAAAGTCTCCATTAAAAATATTTGGTGCTTAATGGGCTCGGTTGGCCCATTAAGGGTCTGGTTTTGGTCCTTGGGCCTAACGGGCTTATAGTGGGCTTGTTTTAGTATTAGAAAACATATAATTAACCAAGACAAGATAACCTAAACATTTATCTTGGGCTTATGGGCTTATTATGATTCGGCTTATACAAGCTTATGGTTTATTTGGTTCGAGGCTTATAGGGTTCGGCTTATAGCTTATTTGTGTAGCTTATTTAGTGTTCTAAGTTGCTAGTAAATCCTCTGCTCCTACACATTCCTCTTAGCCACAATGGCTTAATAAAAAAAGTAAGCCGCGAGTTATGAGCTTATATTTTAGGCTTATTGATATGAGTGATTTTACTCATATCAATAGTATCTAAAAACGATGAATAAATGCTTAAATTGTATAAAATCGGCCTTGTATTTGTTTGTTTCTTGTTTTAATGTGTGTAGGTACCAAATTCATGAAAACCGACAAAACCGACACGAGTTTGAAGAAAAAGATCGAGGAAGCCAAAATCGAGTTCGATTTAGAGGATTTAAATAATTGATTTGGGCTTAATGGGACCTACTTTTGGTAAATGGGCCTAAAAGCCCATTTAAGTAAAACTTTTATTTACTTTTGGATTTTTAATCCAAATAAAAGCCCAATAATAACAAATAGGAGACGGATTGAAGAAATACATGTTTTTGGGTCCAATTTACTCAAAGCCCAAAGCAAAAATGGATAGAATAGAATGTAAATCCTTTCTGGGTCCATTAAAAGCCCAACCTAAAGCTAAACGGTTAAAGAAAAGAGTTTATTAACTCTTTTGGTCAACATAGCTCGGTCAAAGAAAAAGAATAAACAGAAGAGAAAGAAAACGAGAGAATGCAAAGAAAGAAAATTGGGGAAAAACTCTCCTATTTCCCAGGATGAACCCTAAATCTTCAAATAGGTTCAATTAAAGGTTCAATTGAGGGTCACGCGAGTTAATCAGATAAAAGGGGAAGAGAAGACGCGTGCACACACGCGAGATGCTAAGTACCAAGCTCCAGCCTGACATCTTGATTCGTCACTGCTCTAATATGATTGGTTGATTTCCTGCCACGTCAGACTCAAAGAAACACAAAGATGAGTAAGTTTAACACTGAATCCTTTGTTAAACTAGCACAAAGTTGGAAAAATGCCACGGATCGCCAGCGTGACATTCCTTTGGGATGGATTGATCGAAGGGTCAAGATTGGAGATGCGTCATCAAAGGCTCACATTCATTCTTCATCAACAACCCCTCACCCTCCTCTTCAACTATAAAAACCCGAATATTTTCATGTAATCTCATCCTTTTCTTTAGTTTGTTGTTATAATGTTAAATTAGTTTTAGGAATTTTACTCTTTAAATCTTGTAATGAGTTTTAGTTTAAATAAATAAAGTTGAATTTCATTCTTGCTACAATCTTGTTTTCTTTCTTTACTGCTCTTGAAATCATTTTTTATTTATCTTATTTTACTGATTTTGGCATTATAACATTACCTTGACTTTTAAGCTCCTTAATAGCTTAACAAGTTTAATTTAGGCTAACGTTTGGGACACAATTTATCATATTGATAAATTGAGATAAAATTAATGTTTGGTTCGAGATACACTGTTGGTTCGTGGTATTATGGCAATTCGGTTCATATCAATTGTTCGAAATAGATTATTGTTTAATGATGTCTCTGGTTCGAGGTGATTGTGTTAGTGTTCGACGCTCAGAGTTAATAGGAGGTGTTCGGTGTAGTTTTGATTTAAGTCGGTTCAGCACCGTACTTCTGCTCAACGGTTCTTCGTAAAATGGTTAAGCTCGATTATTTTTCAACAATTTATTTTTAGTATGTATTGATGTTTTTGAATGTTAGTTCGAGAAACTGCTTTAGATTTTTTATCTGCTATGATTTTGGAGATGATTATTATGTATTTTGATTTGATGTTTTATGTTACTATGAAGTTGATAAACTGCTTATCTTTATGTTGTTAGGTTTATTAATCTAGTCTGCTTGCTGTTATTTTATTAGCTGCGTTAGATAATTTGTACTGTTGTGTCGATTGAATTTGATTATCTACTATTATACTTTTAACATGAAACTGATGATGTTCTTTGTGGAAGGTTGGTATATGATTAATTACAGAACGGAGTTCATGGCTATAGCTTTTTACTGTGAACAGCTTTTGCTACGTTTGAGACGGTTAATCTCGTTTGTTGCTTGTTTGAAACTTGTTTAGGGACTGAACTCACTGTGATAGTCTGATTATGCTTACTAATCTGATGAATTAAATAAGTTTAGAAGCTTTCTTTTCTTTGAACTTGCTTAATTTTGGTTTTATAACTGATTGTGATATTTGAACGTTGCTGATGTTATTAAGTAGCTT
Source organism: Glebionis coronaria (assembly GCA_025667525.1). Lineage (NCBI taxonomy): Eukaryota > Viridiplantae > Streptophyta > Magnoliopsida > Asterales > Asteraceae > Glebionis > Glebionis coronaria. The sequence goes on from CM046878.1 coordinate 370,690,516, forward strand.
ATAATCTGTGTTTATGAATCCATATTGTGCGTAAGTAAATTTGGAACTGAGCTATTGATTTATCAGATTTATTGGTTAGGATTATGAGTTTATAGGTTTTGTTTAGCTCTGCTAGTTATATGATTTAAAGGTTATATCTGATTTTTGAGTTTTTTTTTATTCGTTCCATATCGTTCTATATATTCAGTTATATTTTCTGAGACTGTTTGGTTACATCTACTGATAATTGAGTACATCTGTTGGGTATTCGTGCTAACAGATTCTTGTTGTCGGATAAGTTTTATTCGATTAATTTGTGTTATTATTCGTTTTGCTGCTGCGTTTTAATCATGTCTGCTGTTTACTTGTGGCCTTTACATAATTTTAATAGATCTGCTTCTTTAAATTGATTTTTATCTGTTGAGTTCCTGTTTATGTATTACTGATGTGATGATTGTTTGAATTGCTGTCTATTTACTCTATAATCTTATTGTATTGTTTCATTGCTTTTTGAGTTACTGATTTATTGATCTACTTGCCAAAAATAATTAACATCAAAAATATGACATCAACAGGTCTCGAACTCGAGACCTGTCGTTCGCTGGCCATCAGACTTAACCAATTGGGCTGGCCACCATTTTTGTTTAAGTCCTTCAAAGTGTAACTAATATACATTTATTTTTAACTGTCATTTGTTTTAGTTAAAACATATCTTTACATTAATTTTGTTAAATATATATATATAATTACTTTTAATTAAATAGTTTATTTTAATTTGTCATTAATAATTAGTTTAAATGAAATAAAATAAATAAATAATTCAAATAAAAAAATGTATTTTATTATCTTTAGAAATTCAAATTGTTATTAGATAAATAAGTTTTAAATAAATTTTGTTTTAAATAAAAATAGTTTTAAATAGATTTTTAATGGATTAATTAGTTTATAATTTTTAATAGTTTTTAATTAAATAGATTTATTTTAAATAGTTTAAATTTTAAATAGTTTAAATAATTATCTTTTAGATGTTATTTTTAGGAATTGGTTCATGCACTTTAGGAATTTAATAAAAAATCGTAGGAGTAATTTTAGTTTAAAAACCGAAAACCAATTCAAATCAATTGTCCAAATCGAAACAAAACGTCTCAAATTCATAAGATCTTCGTGTACAACGAACTTGGTTCATCATGTGTTTAATTAAATTCGTCTTTGGTAATATTAGTCTATTACTTTTTCCTAAAGGTAATTTACTAATTTACCCTATAACGTATCCTAATTATCACATATACATTCCACCATACATCAAAAATTTTGGCGCCGCTGCCGGGGATCTTGTGTACAATTCGTTTTTGTGGAGATTTGTTGATCGTTGATTTGAAGACCCTTTCCGTCCTCGGAAAGTTTTGTTATTTTCTTATTATATAGTATGTATCGTTTTTCTTGATTTATGAAAAATACCAAAAATAATCTTCTTAATCCTCTATCATGTTTAATTCTTTTTCTCCTCACCCTCTAAATTTTAATTCTTCCATGAATTCCTTCGTCAATTGTGAAGGGTGTGGAGAACCGTTATATGGTTTTTTACCATGTCGGTGGTGCACGTGTGAGCGTTGTGGAAATGACTTACGAAACGATGTACGAGTTGGATTTTGTCCTTCTTGTGATGATATTACTTCATGTGGAAATCCAAATTTTTCGAATAATCCTCTCGATTTCAATCCACCTCCACACCCAACATACGAGACACCCTCGTGTGAGTTTTGTGGAAACGATTCTCATTTTGGTGATGATTGTTCGCATCGGTTCTCGCTTAATTACGAGCAAGAACCGAGCTACAATCAAAACTTTAATGATAATTGTTATCCACAAGATTCGACGAGTTTATAACAACAATATCTTTGTTGTGAGTATTGTGGAGGTCCTCACGAGAGCTTTTGTTGTCAACCGAGAGATCAAAGTTTTTATGAGCCTAATCTTTGCTATAATTCGATTCCTTCTGGTTTTGACCAATCTCCCCAATATTCTTTCGAAATTGAACGACTTGAAACAATGTTCCAACGAATAATGAATCAAAGAAATGTTGAAGTTGTTGAAAAAAGTATTGAAGATATGTTGCTTGAAAAAAGACAAATCAATCAAGAGTTTAATGATATAACTAATGAATTAGGAAGTCGTCGATTTCATGGAGAAATAATTGATGAGGAATTTAAAAGAGATTGTGAAATTAAGATTAGACAACTTTCGCAAGATTATAATGGTTTAAGCATTGAAATTCGTGAGAAAGAACGAGCTCAAGCGGAAGCAAAATCTCTTGCTAATCGTGAACTCGAGCGTTCTCTTCTTTTGGATGATGACGAGGAGAGTGCTATTTCTTTGAGAGATCTTATTGCTCTACATCCTTCGTCTAGTGCTATCGTGCTTCCTTTTCATGTCTTGCCGGCTAAGGAGCCCGAGGATTCTCCTATCCTAGATGATGAGGAAATCTCTCATGACATCACCACTCCTATTCATGATTCTTCCACCGTGGAACCCGAAAATTCTCTAAGCAAGGGGGACGAGCATATTAGCACTATTCCAGACACGGAATTGGACGAATTAATAAAGTCTAGTGTTGAGATTCTTGTCCAAAACCCAAGAGAATTCGATGGGATTTCCAATGAGACGTGTGTTTTACAACAATGTGATGACTCTACTTCTTCCATTCACTTTGATATTTTCTCCAATTCTAATGATGAAAATTGTGATGGAAATGAATATTTTGAGAATTATTCTACTTCTAGTGAATTTTCTAATGAGGAGTTCTCCGATGAACTTTCTTATAAAGATGATATTCACGATTCGGAGTTTGAGGGGTTTACCGATGAACCTACTCTTCTTCACCCATTTCCACCTGGAAATGAGGATGATAGTGATCCGATTTTTGAGAGGTTCACTTTTGAACTTGCTCCTTTAGACCCATTTCCACCGGGAAATGAGGTTGATTTGACTATTCCGATCCTCGAGAAGTTCTCCGATGTACTTACTCATTTAGATGTGGAAGACGTGGTTCTTCGTGAGAAGTTATCCAATGTTTATCTTCTCATTTCTAGGATCGAGGCTTTGAATTCTAAGCCTATTAGAAAGTCTTTCTCTCCATCTCCTATTCCCGTTGAGGATAGTGATACGTTTATGGAGGAGATTGACACTTTTCTTGCTTCTAATGATTCGATACCACCGGGTGTTGATGATATCGACCCGGAGGGGGACGCTCTCTTTTTAGAGAATTTACTTGATGATGATTTCGTCCCAAGTCCTCATCCCACCCACTTTGACCTTAATGTGCGGGTTTTTCATGTGTCTCATATTGAGTACCATGACCCGATTGATCACATTCCTAAGGGTGAAATGGTCGTTAAAGCTAAGAATGTTGATTCCACTATGGATGAAATTTTTATCCCACCATTACCATGTGCTTTATATGATCTTGGATTAGCATGGGGGACGACACCGTGTTATCCTTTCCTTTCTCCACCGAGGACGAGATCTTCGACCCCGGAATCGTTGATTTAGGGAAATCTCGGCCTTTCACCGATGTAATAAATGAAAGATTTTTCTATCATCTTGGTGCGAGTTTATCTCGAGGAGCATGCTATATTCATTCCAATATTTGTGACTTCCATCTCTTTTTAGAGATTTGTGTTGGAGTTTCATCCTTTCATGTGTCATCCGACAACGAGGATGAGATCTTTGACCCCGACATCGTGCTTTATCATGGATTTTATTCCATTATGCCGGTTTTTACCACTTTCCCTAATGACCAATGAATTCGGGGATCGAGTCGAGCTCATGACTCGGTTAACAAAAACGAGGTGCCTTGTGGGGGAATCCCATACATTCTATCTTCTATCTATTTTCTAACATTAATAAGGCTTGATCTTTCAAGCTCGTGTTCGTGTTTTGTTGTGTTGTGAATCTTAGGTATGACCCTAATATTTGAAGACTCTCGTGTTCGGTTTTTGCCGGTCCACTTGTTCTTCCATTCTTTGAATGCCAAAAAGGGGCACACTTTCTATCCCTTGATTTTTATCGACTAACGTTTTATCTTGAGGCATAATTAATAAACGGCTTATAGATTTGCGTGCTCTTTCCATGCTAGGATTTTGCATTAGACTCTTCGTGTTTTAGCAAGGGGGTGTTACTCTTGAGCTAAGAAACATTAAGGACAATGTTTGGTTTTAGCATCGGGGAGTCAGTCGATATAATCGCTTGCAACTGCTTTTGTCGTGTCCAAACGTTGTTTTTCTCATTTTTCAATAAAATTTTAAATTTTTAGTGTTATTTTAAAGTTTTAATAAATAAAATAAGTGCTTTTGACACGAATGTAGGCTTTCCGTTGGTGAAAATAAAGATAGTTTTTTACTCGACTCGGTTTTTAACCTTAGCTTTTCCTTAACGTATTTGAATTAAGTTTTGCTAGGCTTTTATATAGGGAGCTTTAAAACGCGAAGGTCTTAATTCATACGAGTTAAGAACTAGAACTTTTCGCAAGTTCCTATAATTGATCCTAGAAAGTCGTTTATCAAGGGAACTTTAAAACGCAAATTCTAAAACTTGAAAAAGTATAGGAAGATGCAAGATCCTATAGATGACTTGAAAACCCAAAACTTTGATTTAATAGGCTAAGTATCCACTGATTTCACATTTTTGAAATTTTTCGATATGGAGAACAAGAGATGATAGAGTTCAATCATAAGTTTCTAAGGTTGATTCTTCTTTGTGCAAGTATTTTTGTGTTTGATTTAATCTCCTCGTATTTACTTTCCACACTTGAATAATAATTGCTTAATAAATGAAGTTTTTAGCGGTTTAGGCTTGATATCTTAACTCGTAACTCCTTCTTTTTCTTCCCTTGTAATTAAAGTGAGAACACATTAAGGGTGTCAGCGTCATGGACTTTTGATCATGGGATTGCGGAAATTTGGCTTACTATAAATATCATATTAATAAAGAAGAATAAATAAAAACATGTTCTCTAGGAGCCTTCAGGTGGGAGTCATGTAGCACTAACCTTGTCATTAGAGCCTTAGGGTGTATGGCGAGGGGACGTGTTGAATAAAAATTGCTTCATCATCATGAGCCGTAAGGTGCGATGGTGATGTCAATTCCCTTATTTTTGTCCAAGGAGCCTTCGGGTGTGGATTTTAAATAAGGAGCACAATTGCATCTTAAAGAGCCACAAGGTGATATGATGTGATTGTTGCTAACTCCATCAATAAGGTCATAATTGACTTTGGAGGTTTTTATTTTTGCTTTTAAGTAGCCATATTAGCCAAATTTCGGGTCCAGGGATTTATCCCTCAAATCGTGTTAAGTTATCCTTGATGTGGGCTTTCTTTAGTGACAACGGTTTTTGAAGTCGAGGTTAGGTTTTGAGTGTTGAGTTTACACCGTTCTTGCCTTCATTTTTGGACTAATAAATATCAAATAAAGTCAAATGAGCCTTTGGGTGAATGACAAATAAAATCTAGAGATACAATTAGGAATAATAGGAGATTGAGTTTAACACAAATTACTTGTATGAGTTGGTTTAATTTTGGGGCTTATGATTGCCAATGATCTTGTTTTTGCACTTGGCATGGAAAAGTGAAAAGTCGGGGACGATGAATCTATTTGAGTTTTATGATCCTTAAAGTTATTTTTCAAATAATGAAAGCAATACATTATGTCTTTGGAAAATAAATTGTCAAAAGTTGAATAAAAGTATAGTTAGTGTTTTATTTTATCATTGCGTGAGGACACGGCAATTGCTTAGCAAAGGGGGAGTTTGATATGAGTGATTTTACTCATATCAATAGTATCTAAAAACGATGAATAAATGCTTAAATTGTATAAAATCGGCCTTGTATTTGTTTGTTTCTTGTTTTAATGTGTGTAGGTACCAAATTCATGAAAACCGACAAAATCGACACGAGTTTGAAGAAAAAGATCGAGGAAGCCAAAATCGAGTTTGATTTAGAGGATTTAAATAATTGATTTGGGCTTAATGGGACCCACTTTTGGTAAATGGGCCTAAAATCCCATTTAAGTAAAACTTTTATTTACTTTTGGATTTTTAATCCAAATAAAAGCCCAATAATAACAAATAGGAGACGGATTGAAGAAATACATGTTTTTGGGTCCAATTTACTCAAAGCCCAAAGCAAAAAATGGAATGAATAGAATGTAAATCCTTTCTGGGTCCATTAAAAGCCCAACCTAAAGCTAAACGGTTAAAGAAAAGAGTTTATTAACTCTTTTGGTCAACATAGCTCGGTCAAAGAAAAAGAATAAACAGAAGAGAAAGAAAACGAGAGAATGAAAAGAAAGAAAATTGGGGAAAACTCTCCTATTTCCCAGGATGAACCCTAAATCTTCAAATAGGTTCAATTGAGGGTCACGCGAGTTAATCAGATAAAAGGGGAAGAGAAGACGCGTGCACAAACACAAGATGCTAAGTACCAAGCTCCAGCCTGGCATCTTGATTCGTCACTGCTCTAATCTGATTGGTTGATTTCCTGCCACGTCAAACTCAAAGAAACACAAAGATGAGTAAGTTTAACACTGAATCCTTTATTAAACTAGCACAAAGTTGGAAAAATGCCACGGATCGCCAGCGTGGCATTCTTTTGGGATGTATTGATCGAAGGGTCAAGATTGGAGATGCTTCATCAAAGGCTCACATTCATTCTTCATCAACAACCCCTCACCCTCCGCTTCAACTATAAAATCCGACTATTTTCATGTAATCTCATCCTTTTCTTTAGTTTGTTGTTATAATGTTAAATTAGTTTTAGGAATTTTACTCTTTAAATCTTGTAATGAGTTTTAGTTTAAATAAATAAAGTTGAATTCCATTCTTGCTACAATATTGTTTTCTTTCTTTACTGCTGTAAAACCCGCATGCTTTTACCATGCATAGTACCCTTAGGATCGTACGTACTAGTTAAAAACTTTCCTAATATAGCATGATTACGATTACGTGTTAGGAGTTTATGTATTACGTACGTGTTAGAACACGATAAGTATTTTATTTGCACGATCACGTAATAGTTATTTAGCAATAATTAATCACGAGCATACGATCACGAAATCACGAGCGTAATTAAAACACGAGATATTATTAATTACGTATATATATTTAATACGAGCGTAATTAAATATATAAGAGTATGGTATTTACGTAACGAGAACATTTAAAACACGAACTTAATTAAACATAAACGAGTATTAAATAACAAGACACGAAACGAGGTACGGGAACCCCCACGAGGGAGTCCCTACCCGCGGCCAAAACAAGGTAATGGGCCAAGCCCATTACCAGTTTTACTAAGAGGGGGATAAATAGAGTGTTACTACTCAAATTAAAGTTACAGAAGATTTTAAGAAAAACCTAAAATCCCTTTCCTCCTCCTTCTTTGTGCCGCCACCTTCAAATCACCATCAAGGTGATTTCTTTGATCTTGGATCTTGTTAAATTAGTGTTTGTTCGTGTTTGTTCTTCATCCTCTCGATCTACGAATACGGTAAAACCTTTTTAACCTTTTTCTTTTTTTAATTAATCTTTTATTAATTAAGAACATGTGATGTTGTTTATAAAAACACATTAATTAAACCTAGATCTAACATGTTTTGATCATTAATTAATCAAAGGGTCGATCAAAGGGGTGTTTTGTTTTGGGCCGCAAGTTACAACCGACCCCAAGGGGGTTCGGTTTGTTTTAGCCGACCACCACCAAGACCTTTTTAATCTTGGTTGGTGCGTGTGGGTCCCACGGCAGCAAGGGGGTACCCCGATTTGGTTCGGGGTACGGTGTTGTTTCATATCCGGTGCATGTTTTTAGGCTTAGATCCGGATCATGATTATGTTAGTTGTTTATGTTATAAACTTATGTTAAAAATTAAATTAATAAAAAGATGAGATTAATTTAATAACATGACTTAGGTTAATTAATTATTAATAATCATGAAATTATTTTTAACCTAAGTATTTATATTATTAAGACTTATAATTAATTAATTATTTAAAAACCATGGATATAATTAATTAATTAAACATGACTTAGGTTATATTATTAATATTTGATAATACATATTTTAACCTAAGTATTTAATATATTTAATTATAAACATATCATACTTTAATTAAATATTATAACCTATAGTTTAATTAAATTACATGAAATAATTATTAAACTATATAAGGTCTGGAAGCTGTTTAGCCTTCTTTACATTATGCATTTATTTTCTTTATGATACTTATGCTTTGGACATTGTTTCGTCCTTATTCCTTACTATACTATGTTTGTGTGTGATGAGCTTTACTTTTGGACTACCGATGTTTGATTCCGGTATTTTCCTTTATATGGTCAAGTAATGTTTAGACATTTTACCTTGTATGCTTTGATGACACGCCATAATTACTGTGATATTTCCATTTCCAAAATAGGGTGTTACAATTATGGTATCAGAGCCAAGGCTTCGACCTGTAGGCTCTCAAATATGACCTGTGATTAGTGGGTAGTCACTACGGTCTTCCTAGAACTGACAGTTGTTTTCATGCATTCATCATTTTTAAGCATACATATATATGTCATTGTTACAGGGTTTTTGACTAAGTAATGGTTGGTACAGGACTGGCCCTATTTAGTCGCATGTGTTTTATCGAAACTTTTAGATTTGGGACCGACCCATAGGCGTCCCCTCGATATGTCTTTTGTTTTGAGTGAACTGACCAGAGGCGTTCACTCTCGAGCATACAAAGTTTTCATAAAACTGCATCATGCATTCATACACAAAAATTTTCTTGCATAAAATTTTTCTCGTGAAATTTTTTAGTATAAATTTTTTTTCATGTATATATTTTATATTTTATGTTTTGAACTGTTAATCATATGTTTATGTTATACTGTCAGATGGTTCTCAGACGCGAACAGGAGCAACTCAATGCTGCAATTCAGGCTGCCATGCAAGCCTTGCTTCCTCAACTAAGGAATGACATCCGGGCTGAAGTTCAAGCTGCCAACAATCAGCAACAGCACAATCAGCCACCTCCTCCTCCTCCTCCAGTGACATTAGCAGTATGGCTGGAGAGATTCAACAAGCTCCGCCCTCGAGCTTTTGAGAAGACAGATAGCCCCAGCGATGCTGAAAGCTGGTTGGCTCACATCGAGATCTTCAACGCTATGGGCTGTGACCCCGCATACAAGGCGAGGTTGGCATGCTATCGGTTCGAAGGCGATGTACTCAACTGGTGGTTAGCTTTGATGCAATCTGAAGGTGGTGATGAGTGGGTAGCTGGTTTGACTTGGGCTCAGTTTAAGGACAGGGTGATGGAGCAGTTCTTTCCCAAGGCTGAGCAGGACAAACTCAAGAGAGAGTACCATGGGATCCGTCAGAGAGCTGGGGAGAATAGCAATGAGTTTATGCAGCGCTTTCTTCGCTTGGCTGGTTTCCTTGGTGCGGCAGCAGGTACTCCTGAAGAGCAGGCACATCACTTCAGATGGGCTCTTCGCACATCGGTCGCAAACAATCTGGTGTGTGCTACGTTCAATACTGTAGCACAAGTGGCCGATGCAGCACGGAGACTGGAGATGCTGCAGGAGAGGGATGAGTTCGGGGAAGCTGAAAGACCCGACAAGAGGTAAACCTTCGTATTCAAGCGGTGACCAATCCGTATACCTTTCATATGTCAATTATTCATCTCTTTAAATGTATCTTCCAGGCAGAAAACTGGGGACCGGTCTCAGTCGGCTACTCAGCAGCAACCTCATCAGCCCAAGGGAAACGGTCAGACTAATGACCGATCTGCTACGGATAGGCGTGGCGGTAATGACAATTACCGTAACAACGCCGGGCAATCCAGCAACAGCAGGTCCTAATACTTACGAAATTCCTTATGTTTTATGTTATAACTCATATTCTGACACTTTAGCAAACTTCTACCAGGAACCATGGAAACGGTAGGGACCAGAACCAGAGAGGTTCGCAGCCTAGCCGTCCAGCTATCACTGGTATACAATCTTACGATTATCCGCTTCGTCCTTTGTACCCAACTATTATGTCTCATTTAAAATGTGTTATCAGGTCCTCAGCCAGCCAGAGCACCTGCTGGAGGATACACTCATCCTCTTTGCTCTACTTGCCACCGTAGGCACCCAGGACCATGTCGCCGTAATACTGATGCGTGCTTCAAATGTGGTCTTCCTGGCCATATTATGAAGGATTGCCGTAAGGGCGAGATGGAGGGTACATCGGGACATGCTGATACCAAGCCGCCTCCTACTGCCGGGCGTGTCTACACGACATCTCGAGACCAGGCCAACAAGTCTACATGTACCATCACTGGAATCTTGTATATGTATGGTCGCGCTGCATGTGTTCTTTTCGATACGGGTGCTACTCACTCGGTTATTTCTACTGCTTATGCTAAGAACATTAGGATGCCTCCCTTGCCACTAGAAAATAGGCTTACTATTTCCATGCCTTTGAGGGACTCTGTATTAATCACCCATGTATACAAGAGTCTTCCCCTAGAATTTGATGATAAGGTTCGACCTGTTGACGCACTTCTGCTGGACATGAATGACTTCGACATGATTTTGGGCATGGATTGGCTATCCAAGTATCATGCTACCATAGACTGCCATTCATATCGAGTTATCTTCGGTGATGTCAACGCACCAGAGTACATTCATAACAGGTTCATACCCGGACGGTCTGTACAAATCATATTCACCCTGCAAGCACGTGCACTCCTGTCACATGGTTGCGAGGGTTATCTAGCTACGGTTCACGACATGGATGCTGAATCTCCATCGATTTAGGATCAACCAATAGTGTCGGAATTCCAAGACGTGTTTCCGGCAGAACTTCCGGGCATACCACCTGCACGAGAAGTGGAGTTCAGTATCGAGCTGGTTCCAGGAGCTGAACCAATCTCTAAGGCTCCTTATCGCATGGCTTCCATAGAGCTCAAGGAGCTGAAGGATCAACTGCAAGAACTTCTTGAACGAGGTTTTATTCGACCGAGCGCATCTCCATGGGGCGCACCGGTTTTGTTTGTTAAGAAGAAGGACGGCAGTATGCGTCTTTGCATAGATTATCGCGAGCTCAACAAGATTACCATTCAGAATAGGTATCCACTGCCACGCATTGACGATCTGTTTGACCAACTCCAAGGGGCCAAACACTTCTCCAAGATCGATCTTAGGTCAGGCTATCATCAGTTACGAGTCAAGGAGCAGGATATTGCTAAGACTGCCTTTCGTACTCGTTATGGCCACTACGAGTTTGTAGTTATGCCATTTGGCCTGACAAATGCTCCAGCAGTGTTCATGGATCTGATGAATAGAATCTTCCATGAATTTCTGGACAAATTCGTCATTGTTTTCATCGATGACATCCTGATTTTCTCTAAGTCCAAGGAGGAACACGAAGACCATCTTTGTACAATACTACAGATTCTTCGCCAGAAGCAGCTGTATGCTAAATTCTCCAAGTGTGAGTTCTGGTTAGACAAGGTGGCATTCTTAGGTCACATTGTATCAGCAGAAGGAATCACTATGGATCCAGCAAAGGTTGAGGCCATTACTAAGTGGCCGAGGCCGACATCAGCGACGGAGGTCCGCAGTTTCTTAGGCTTAGCTGGCTATTACCGTAGGTTCGTAGAGAACTTTTCCCGCCTAGCACTACCATTGACCAAACTGATGCGGAAAGGGGAGAAATTCGTCTGGACTGAAGATCGAGAGAAGAGCTTTGAAGACCTGAAGCAGAAGCTAGTATCTGCACCTATTCTTACTCTACCATCTGGTACGGGTGGATTTCAAATCTACAGCGATGCATCGGGGAAGGGACTTGGCTGTGTTCTCATGCAACATGGGAAAGTGATCGCGTACGCTTTACGGCAGCTTAAGCCTTATGAAGAGAATTACCCCACGCACGACCTGGAACTTGCTGCAGTCGTGTTTGCATTGAAGATATGGAGACACTACTTATATGGAGAATCATGTGACATTTTCACGGACCACAAGAGCTTGAAGTATATCTTCACTCAGCGTGAATTGAACATGAGGCAGAGGAGATGGTTAGAGTTGTTGAAGGATTATGACATTAATCTACAGTATCATCCCGGAAAGGCAAATGTAGTAGCAGATGCCCTTAGCAAGAAGGCCGGAATGATCAACAACATTAGAATCGAAGAGGAAATCATAAGAGACTTGGAGCGACTAGACATCGAGATCATGGTACGTGGACAACACGGTTACTGGGCTAATCTTAGAGTAGAACCCGAGTTACTATCTATGATTAAGGAAGCTCAGAAAGATGACGGAGAAATTTGGGCGATAGTACAGAATTTGGAGAAGCAGGCGGAATTCAGAGTAGATGCAGATGGTATCGTATGGCAGGGCACTAGACTTTGTGTTCCTGACGACCAAGAACTCCGGGAAGCTTTGCTAGCAGAAGCTCATAGCTCCCCATTCTCGATACATCCTGGTTCAACCAAAATGTACCATGACATCAAGCAGTACTTTTGGTGGAGTGGTATGAAATAGGATGTGGCCACTTATGTCTCTAAATGTCTTACCTGCCAGCAGGTTAAGATCGAGCATCAGTGATCTGGCGGTCTCCTTCAACCTTTAGATATTCCAGAGTGGAAGTGGGATAAAATCACCATGGATTTTGTTACCGGTTAATACTCGGCTTTTACCCCGAGTATAAAATATTGTTGTCCCAAGTCTCTTCGAATTGACTAATGGTTAAGAGTGCGACTCAATTGTCTTTTGGTGAACAAAATGATTTGGTTTGGTTTGGTTATCTAATTTAAAAGCAAGTATGAAAATGTCGATGAGTAAAGTAGAAGCTTTGACAAAATTAAACTAAAAGTTAATTAGGAAAATACTTAAAACTTAAAACTTTGTAAAACTTTAAAACTTAAAAACTTAGTCAATCGGAATAAAGCAATTCATGTCCATCGGAATACACCAAAATCACAACCATCGGAATATCACTAAAATAAGCCATCGGAATAATCAATACAAAGGTCAATCGGAATACCAATCTTAATATCCATCGGAATGCAACAAAAAAATACCCATCGGAATGTTTTTAGATCGCAAAGATTCAGATCGGAATGTTGTAGAAACTTCTATAGCAATGTGCATCTATGGGAAGCTTACTATCACAATGTTGCTGTCGAAAAATGGGCAGCACTTCGTCTTAACAAGACCTTAGTCCCGTCGGAATGTGCGATCGCAATGAGCGATCGCAACCCAGATCGGAATAAGGGGGAAATAGCCACCCGATCGTAAAGTAAAACCCTAATGGGTTATTGCGATCAAAACACTGAAATCTATCAGAATGTGTAGAAACCCGTCGGAATGTGTGAAGCCCCAAGATTACGATGGGATGCACTCAAATTCCGAAATTCGTGGCAAGTGTAAAACTCAATAAGCACAATCAATAATCTATTTTACCCAAAACTTAAACAACTCGAAAAGCTTAAATTTGACAACTTGTAAAACATAAAAGATTATCAACTTAATGAAATGAACTTTAAAATGACTAAAACCTTTGTGAAATCCGAAAATCAATAAGCTAAAACTTGTAATAAGCCAATAAGCATTACGAGCTTATAGCTTATACGTGTAAGAGCTTAAGTATAACCAAAGAAGATTATTCCTTCAATCACGAAATCATTAAATCTTACGCATGAAGTATGCAAATCGGATCAAAGGTAAAGTAAATCAAGAAATGTAGAATGAGATTAAGGATTAAAAGCTTAAATAGAACTTGATTAATAAAATAAGCAATACACAAATGTTTAATCTTGAAAGATTAAAAGAAAAGATGAAACTTAGTGAGAGAAAATTTAAGACTTTCTCTCTATAAAACTAGAAAGAAAAGTGCAAAATGAAAAAAAAAACTAAAAATTAAAGACTAACTCCCTCCTAATGTGTATTAGGAGGGTATTTATAGGGAAGGTGGAAGGAGTGCATGTGTTGCCTCCTCTTTCTTTCTTTCTTCACGTCTTCTCGACTCGACTTTAATTATTTGTCTTTTCTCGATGTCGTCTCGGGATTTGAACTTGTCTTTTAATTTTCTTCTTCTATTAGACTTAAGTTCTTCGACTTCATTAAACTTCCGTCTTTAGACTTGTTCTTCGATAAATCTTCAGAATAGGCCTTGGACTTCCGTTCTTTTTGCACTCTTGATCTTTTGACTTCGTCTTTTCCCGTTTTCTTCGATAAAAGCCCGTGAAAGCCCGTGTTTTCTTCCTTTTTCATATTTTGGTCCAAAAACACAATAAAAACACAAACCACGCATAATTCCGACTTTTACAACATAAATCACACGTTTTAGTCTTGTTATTATTGGAAATAAGTAGTAAAAGGATAAGTGTTTTCACACTTATTAAATCCCCTACACTTGACCATTGCAATGCCCTCATGCAATGCATTAAATTTTAAGCACGGTTTACATTTTCCACATAAATAACCCACCTTAGCCTTTATTAAATACTAAATATGAAAAGATAGAAACAAGTAAAGAAATTAAAAACTTACATTAGGTTTTGGCTGCCATGAACGTTTATCATCCTCAAGTTTCACGTTCCCCATACCAAGCTTAAAAACGAGATCATTGTTATTATAAGTTAGCAAACTAACACGAACTCATGTGGGCCAATTATTCACTTAGACTCCCTTATTCCTATGTGTATATCTTATATTTTATTTTTGTCTTGAATGATCACGAGGATGCATTGTTTGACTTATTTCGATAGTTATTTAGGCCGAAAATAAAGTGAACGATTTAATCAATAGTTAGCTAAAGGACCAAATCTTTTAAAACTGCTTCTCGGGACCTCATAAAGTTCATATCTTGGCATAACTCGCTTCACGATTTGAGACCTTTCTCGGACCGATATTTGGCAGCGACTTCATACTTCAAATCTTTGAGAGACGTTCTTGAAATTATGGTCTTCTCTTCATAATAGGAATTTCTTCACTTGAAGTTTTGAGAGATTCTTCATCTTTGGACCACGACTTCTTCATTTTTCTCTAATCTTTATTTTGGACTTTGATATACAACGATCCGCCTCCTTTTAGGACTTGGATCTATTTATCCTCATACCTTGTTAGGGCCTATTTTGGATAGACTTCTCCATGATCTTTTGGGGAGTTTTTGCTTTTCGTCGTGTGTCTCGATCCTTCATATTGATTTTCGATAAATGATTCTTCACATCACTTTTGGATCTTTAGCAATAAACTGTAGCCCTCATGCCTTGTTAGGGCCTTTTGGGACTCGCCAATCTTCGCATCCCGCTTCAATAAGTTATGCCTTGGCTATGAACTCTAATCCGTACCGAGCAACTTTTAAACGATCTGGGGCTAGAAGCTAAGTAACCTTTTAAATCGTACAACCTTATCTATTGCAGATAAATTTATTAACAAGCGAAGGGAGAATAGGCTCATAATTAACTCACATAAATTCACGAAAGAATACCGAACTTATAATTGGCTCTATCATCTCTCGTCCTCCACAGTTTAAAATCTCAAGGAATGAGACTCGTGGATGCTTAGCCTATTAAATCAAAGTTTTGGGTTCTCGAGTCGCCTATAGGATCTTGCAAATTCTTAGACTTTTTCAAGTTTTAGAAATTGCATTTTAAAGTTCCCTTGATAAACGACTCTCTAGGATCAATTATAGGAACTTGCGAAAAGTTCTTGTTCTTAACCCGAGAGAGTTAAGACTTTCGCGTTTTATAGCTCCCTATATAAAAGCCTAGCAAAACTTGACTTAAACACGTTAAGGATACTAGCTAGAGTAAACTTAGATAACTAAACTCGGGTTGAGTCAAAATGTTCACGACTAAGAAAAATTTAAAACCACTTTATTGAAAATTTATTCTAGCAAGGAAAGAAAATAAACATAACAAAGGAAAATACAACTATACAACTAGGCCAAAATAGATTAAAATTTTTGAAAAATGTCGAAAAATCAAGTTTTCCGGTTAAAATGAGGGCAAATTCATGGAAAAGATGTTAGAAATACGTTTTTACGTATATTAGAAGAGTCGGTCACTCCACAATATTATATATGTTGTAATAGCTCGTAGTTAACAAATAGTTAATAGTTACTTATTTAGTTAAGTAAGAACCGGTCCATGGGCTTGTCATGGGCCGGCCCAAGTCCACATAAGGCTTGGAAGTATAAATACCCCTTTCCTCCTTGGAAAGGGGTTGGTTGTTGTTCATTTGAAGATTCCACTTAATAAAAATATCACATAGTTCTCTCTCTCTTTCTCTCTCTAGTTTCTCTCTCTAGAAAACATCAACCCACTTCATAGATTCATAGGTTATCAAGATTCTACATTTGGTATCAGAGCTATGGGGTGATTTAAGGTAATGATTTGTGTGGTTTTTAGTTTTTGATTGTATTAGTGTTCTTTAAGAATCCATCTTGATTCTTGGTGTTTTTGGTGTTTTTGTGATTGGGATTAGTAGATAAGTACTTGTTTTTACTTATTATTGTAGAAATCACAAAACTTTTTGGGTTATTTGGTAAAAAATCTGGGTTTATCTCATCTTTTATTGATCGACTGTTCATCGAAACAACCTTCTGTTTACCCAGTAAAAGTTCCGAACCAAAAAGTTTCGGACCAAAAAGTTCCGGATCAACCAAAGTTCCGGATCAAAAGTTCCGAACGAAAAGTTCCGGATCAACCAAAGTTCCGGATCAAAAGTTCCGAACGAAAAGTTCCGGATCAACAAAAGTTCCGAACCAAAAGTTCCGAACGAAAAGTTCCGGATCAACAAAAGTTCCGGATCAAGGAAGTTCCGAACCAAAAGTTCCGGATCAAGGAAAGTTCCGGATCAAGGAAGTTCCGAACCAAAAGTTCCGGATCAAGGAAAGTTCCGGATCAAGGAGAAAGTTCCGGATCAAGGAAAGTTCCGGATCAAGGGAAAAGTTCCGGATCAAGGGAAAGTTCCGGATCAAGACTTCCGAACCAAAAGTTCCGAATCAAGGTGTTCCAAGCCAAATCTTCCGAATCAAACTTCCGAATCAACAAAAAGTTCCGAATCAAGGGTTATTTTACTTGTTTGTTCGACGATTTTTTAGAGGATTTAATCTTGGTTTCTTACAACAAAAACTCAACACAATTCACAAGCTTTACTTCACTACTCGATCAACCGATAATCTTTGTCTCTTTGAAGTTAACAAAATGAATCCGAATTCAGTAATGCCTTAGATGACATCACTTACGGATATTTCCGTCATTACGGGAATGGATAATCGCCCGCCAATGCTCATCAAAGAAGTTTTTGAAGCATGGCAAGGCCGGATGATGTCTTACCTTAAGGGAAAACCGTTATATGGGAGGCTTATGGTTAAGTCAATTTTAAATGGTCCACTTGACTATGGTACCATCGTGGTTAACAATGTGACTCGACCAAGAGAATTTGAAGAACTTACACCAGCTCAACAACTTGTTGCCGATGCAGACGAAAAGGCTCTTCAAACCATTCTCCAAGCTCTTCCACATGACATCTATCGGATGGTAAGTCAGTATACGGTGGCAAAGGATTTATGGGAACGTCTAAAGGTGTTGCTACAAGGTACGTCTCTCACCAAACAGGAAAGTGAATGTCAGTTGTATGATCTGTTTGATAGATTCACGTACAACCCAGGGGAAACGCTTCACGATTATTACTTCAGGTTCACCACTCTCATGAATGATCTGAATGTATACAATCTCGTGATTGCTCCATTCCAGGTTAACACCAAATTCTTGAATACTTTACCTCAAGCTGAATGGGGTGAGTATATTACCGATGTTAAGTTAACCAGGGATTTGCATAAGTGCAATTTGGATCAACTCTATGCTTTCCTTCAGCAGCATGAGAAACATGTGATCATGCACCGTTCACCTCGAGGTATGTACCCTGATTCCTTAGCTTTGATGGCGAATCAACCAAGCTTGTCACACAACAACACTCCTTATATTTTGGGACATCAAGCCTATCATCCATCACCTTACATGACACCAACCTTCCCCCAATACTCGATTCTACCGCAACCACCCACCTCACATCAGCAACAATATCGGTTTAGTGCACCTTCATCACAATATGCTACACAACCTCACCCAGCAAGTATTGCACCTTATGCTCAATCTTCATATTCTTCTTATCAAGAGAATGCAGCATATCCAACAAGCTACCCTGATCAAATGAGTATTCCTTCTAGTGATTATGCAGCTCTACAAGACCAAGCAATGTATTGTGATGATGAGGAAG
Organism: Glebionis coronaria; assembly: GCA_025667525.1. Classification (NCBI taxonomy): domain Eukaryota; kingdom Viridiplantae; phylum Streptophyta; class Magnoliopsida; order Asterales; family Asteraceae; genus Glebionis; species Glebionis coronaria. The sequence goes on from CM046878.1 coordinate 370,708,809, forward strand.
TCCCCATTCCTGTATTTAAACAAGGAGCTGACCCAGTTGAAGTGTTAACCACTATGTCTGCTTATCTCACAAGGACTTTAAGCAAACGAGGATTTAGGGGATCAGCTCCTACCAACAATCAGTTGAGGAATTCATCCAATTCTCGCCAACAAGCTACTATTGAGAATGGCAGGGTAATGGTTCAACCTATTCAACCATATCAGGGGAGACCTACCACATCAACTACCAATGCTCGTACGATCAATCCTGCTCCAATGGTCAATCCTGCTCCACGGGCTAATTCCACAGGCAAGTTGAGAATGATTACATGCTACAACTGCAAGGAAGAAGGTCACATGTCCAGGGATTGCAAGAAACCCAAGAGGAGAAGGGATGGACAATGGTTTGCAAAGAAGATCTATCTGGTGAATGCTCAGGCACAGGGAAGGGAACTTGATGAAGAGGAGCTTGCATTTCTTGCTGATCCAGGGATTGCTGAACAAGACACTGTTACCACACAGAATGCAGCATACCAAGCAGATGATCTCGATGCGTATGACTCAGACTGTGATGAATTTCAATCCACAAAGGCTGCTCTCATGGCAACTATCTCCAGCTTAGGGCCAGAAAAGAGATCTGAGGTACTTATTAATAACACTGATAATACCATTGTTGCTAGTATTCAACCACATCAAGTTGTGCAAGAGAGTGTTGATTCGAATGAGTCTTCGGTGGTGAGTCTGTCAAATGAGGAGACAATCAATGATAGTAATATCAATGTGAGTCCCTAGACTTTGAATGAATCACAACCGGGAGCCATTTCGAATACGCATACTCCTGCTCAACAAGATTTGGTCATGGTTCCTGCTACATTACTTAGCCAAATGAATGCTGCACTTTTAGAAACCCTAGCTAAGAATAAGAATTTGTCTGATGAGCTTGCCTTAAGCAACGAGAAAGTTCAAACTTTGGAATTAGTGCCTTCGTCTAGTGTTCTAACTAATCCCGAATATGATCACTTTCGAAACAAACAAATGGGTCACTTGCAAGAAATTGAAAACTTAAGAGCAAATCTTTCTAATGAACTTAAAGAAAAGGAGTTAGTGGTCACTAATTTTCAAAAACTTCAAACGGATTTTGAATCACTCGAGTCTAAGAAGAATGAAATGGAGATTAATGCTGCTAATAAGATTAGAAGTCTAGATTATTTGCTTTTAAGACAATACGCTGCTTCTCAATTAGTACACTTATTTGATGCTTCGTTTAGAGAATTTAACTTATCACATCAAAAAGGCCTTCCCCCTAACCCACGGTATGCAAAACAAGCTTTAAGACATAGTCCTAGACTTTATAATGCAACTCAATTAGGATTGGCCTTAGACCCGATTGTTTTTTTCGATGATCGAACAAGTAAGGATCTAGTTGATGAGGATCGGTCATACAATTCTGCAAAATATCCCGAGTGTGATTATTTTAAAATGAATAAGGAGCTTGCAAAAACGGATTTTAGAATTCGCTTCCATATGGACAAAGATCTCATCACAGCACCAACCTACATGTTAGATGAAGAAAACCCTAGTACATTTCCTACACTTGTCAATATGGAAGGTCCTAAGGAAATTCCAAAGGATCTTCCACCTGTTAGCACTGTATGGTTAAACTTGCAAGAGATTAATCAATACTTTACTAATTTTGACAAGGTCATTTTGGAATGTACGACTTCAAATGGCCTAAACGCCGGAGAATGGGCTTTCGAACACATGAACAAGGTGTTTAAAAATGAGATCAATCCGTTTGTTGAAAGTCTAAAAGGAAGTTTTGCATCTCTTAAGGAAAATCTTGTGTTTGAAATTGGTGAAATTCAAAAAGTGTTTTATGAAATGGACACCGCTTACGAACTACAACTAATTGAAAAAGAAAAGATTTTAACCGAATATGACCGATTCTTGTCCGCAGTAATCTCATGTGATGTGCTTACTACTGTATATGTTAATTATTCGAATGAGCTTACATCCGCTATGATTAATTGTGATGTTGTGAATATATGTGATGATGTTTGTGATCTCTCTGTAAATGTTGCTGATACTGTAAATGAGGTAGATAATCATTCTTGTCACGAATCTAACGTTGAGTTTTTAAAGCTACAAGATTCTTACAATTTACTTTCAAAACGCTTTAATCAACTAGAACAACATTGTATATCTTTAGAATTAAAACAACAAACTCAAAATGAGGATCTTTTGATATCAAATGGTTGTGAAAACGGTGTTGAGACGAGTGACAAGATGATTGCAATTGTTAAGGCATTAGAGGAAGAGATTATAAGATTGAAGAGAGATGTGTCATCAAATGAAACACTAAAATTGGAACTAGAGGCTGCAGAGTCTAAAAACCAGGTCTTAGAAATTAGACTTTCGTCTGTTCTAGGGGAGATGGATCGGACAAGACAGGGACTATCCGGTCTTTATGGTTCACTAGAAGAACGCTTCGCTTTTAATGCGGCACAACAACAATCTTATGTTGAACAACTGAACCAAAAGTGTGAGGAAATCTCTGACTTAAACATCCTGCTCATTGACAAAAACATGGTTTTGGCCGAGTTAAAGGAGACACTTCTTCTCACCTGACAAGAAGTTGTTGATAACTTAGCTACCGACTCCGCACCGTCCACTAGTGCTCCAACAACCAAGTCAGTAGTGCTTTATAAGAACCCGCTTCATAAGAGAAACCCGGTTACCTACGATGATTATATGAGGAATGCCATTAAGCATGTAGATCTTGTTAGGGATATTTTAGACGATCTTTATGCCTTAGATCCCTCAAGTAGCTACTATTATTCGGCTCATGAATATATTAAGCGAGTTCAATATTGCTTAGCATATTTGCAATACATAGGTAAACCAGGTTCTGCACTACTTACTAATAGGCCCATTGCTGTAACTCCATTCAATAAGACTCAAGGAGCAAAACCGTCATTGGCACAATCAAGTAAGGCACCTTTAAAATCTGTTGCTAATGTTCCCACTTTGCCTTCTACAGGATTAAAAGAGACTACTAAGGCTAAATGATCGCCACTCAAGAAAGATAAGATCAAGCCCTCCACTAGTAGTGACAAAAAGAAGAAAGTAGAAGCTCACCATAGGAATGTTAGTCCAGTTTTAAATAAAGAGAATCATGTTAAGACTAAAAGCTCTGCGCCTGTGCAGAAGCCTAAACCATTCGTGAATTCTAATTTGAATTGTTGGAATTGTAATGAATGTATGTTTTCCCAACGTCATGATTTGTGTCTTATTGATCATGTGAATGAAATGAATGCCATTAGGAATGGTCTTGAATGGAAGCCAACGGGTAGAACTCGTGCCCAGGTTGGCTGGCAATGGCGTCCCACTGGTAGGACCTTTACATTAGATGGAAAAATGTGCCCTTTAACTAGGAATGCATCCATTGAGGTTAGGTCTGAGTGTCCTTTAGTTAGGAACACTCGCACTCAAGTATGGAAACATCGCCCTTTAATTAGGTCAGCCCCCACTATAGTGCCTATCAGTGAAGAAATACCACACGATTTAAGCCAACTAGAATCTACACCACCAACTAGGAAGAAGAAGGCTAGGAAATCTAAGAAACCTAAAGTTAGCAAATCTAAGATTATTAAATCTGTACTTGCTAATAACAAGGAACATTCAGATTCCGATACCTCTACATTGTCTTCGTGTGGTGATATTTTCAGGTGGTCCAAATCATCCTCTAGTATTTGGACTCCGGTTGTTCAAAGCATATGATCGGAGATCGCTCGATGCTCCGAAATTTCGTCAGCAAGTTTCTTGGTACGGTTAAATTCGAGAATGATCATATAGCAAAGATAATGGGGTATGGTGAATATCAGATTGGAAACGTTACGATTTCAAGGGTATACTATGTAGAAGGTCTTGGTCATAACTTATTTTCAGTAGGACAGTTTTGTGATTCCAACCTAGAGGTTGCATTTCGACAACATACTTGTTTCATCCGCAACTTGGAAGGAAAAGACTTGTTGAAGGGATCTCGTGGTGCAAATCTTTATACGTTGTCCCTACAAGACATGATGGCCGCCTCTCCAGTATGTCTTCTCTCTAAAGCATCTAAGACCAAGTCTTGGTTATGGCATCGTAGATTATCTCATCTTAACTTTGATGCTATTAATCATCTGGCTAAAAACGAATTAGTTCGTGGTCTTCCAAAGCTCAAATTTCACAAGGACCATTTATGTTCCGCGTGTTCAAAGGGGAAAAGTACCAAGAAATCATACAGGCCCAAAGCTGAAGACACCAATCAAGAAAAACTTCATCTTTTGCATATGGATCTTTGTGGGCCAATGAGAACTGAAAGTGTGAGCGGTAAGAAATTCATTCTGGTTATTGTGGATGATTTCTACAGGTTTACATGGGTTAGATTTCTACGTACAAAGGATGAAGCACCGAAGGCTATCATCACTTTTCTGAAATTCATTCAGGTACGTTTGAATACTACTGTCCGCCGTATTCATACAGACAATGGAACAGAGTTCGTCAACCAGACTCTTCGTGATTACTATGAAGGAGTTGGTATCTCACATGAAACATCCGCTGCACGTACTCCACAACAAAACGGTGTCGTTGAAAGACGGAATCGTACGCTTATGGAAGCTGCTAGGACTATGCTTATTTATGCGAACGCTCCATTGTTCTTGTGGGCAGAAGCTATATCTACTGCATGTTTCACCCAAAATTGTTCTATCATTCGGAAACGCCATGGAAAAACACCTTATGAGCTTCTACATGACCGTAAACCCGATGTTTCATTTTTTCATGTGTTTGGTGCTCTTTGTTATCCAAACATTAATAGTGAGAACTTGGGCAAGCTTCAACCGAAAGCCGATATAGGTATTTTCATTGGTTACTCACCGTCCAAGAAAGCATATCGAATTTACAACCGTCGTCTTGGCAAGATTATAGAAACTATGGACGCAGATTTCGATGAGCTGACAGCGATGGCTTCTGAGCAACACAGCTCTGAACCCGCGCTTCATGAGATGGGAACCGGTGCTATTAGTTCCGGATTAGTTCCCAATAATCCTACTTCTACATCATTTTTACCACCAACAAGGCCCGAGTGGGATAAACTGTTTCAACCGTTGTTTGATGAGTTCTTCGATCCCCCGACTGATGAAGTTCCAGCACCTGTAGTGATCGCTCCAATCCCTGAAGTGGTTGCTCAAGCTAATGAACCTTTATCTAATGCATCTTCAATTAACATTGAACCGGATGCACCTTTACCAAGTGATTCTCAAACTACACCTGAATCATCACCCCTACTTGTGCCTAATGATGTGGAAGAGGATTCTACTGATCACGATTTGGAATATGCTCACTTAAAAGAGCTTCCTTTCTTTGGTATACCGTTCCCTGAAAACCCTTCAGCCGCGTCTACCTCAGAAGAAGCTCCTTCTATTGTTCACTCCAGACCACCTAGGATTGAAAATCATAGCACCAAATGGACAAAAGATCACCCAATTAGGAATGTCATTGGAGATCTAGATCGACCAGTATCTATACGCCATCAATTACAAGAGAGTGCACTCTATTGCTACTTTGATGCATTTCTCTCTGAAGTTGAACCTAAAAATTGGCAGCAGGCTATGACTCAATCATCTTGGATTGAAGCCATGCAGGAGGAACTAAATGAATTCCAAAGACTTGAAGTATGGGAATTGGTTCCTCTCCCTGACAAGGTTAACATCCTTACTTTGTTATGGGTTTATAAGGTTAAACTCGATGAGATGGGTGCAGTATTGAAGAATAAGGCTAGATTGGTCGCTAGAGGATATAAACAAGCCTTGGGTATAGACTTTGAAGAATCTTTTGCTCCTGTAGCAAGATTGGAGGCTATTAGACTATTCCTTGCGATTGATGCTCATATGAATATGATCGTCTATCAAATGGATGTGAAGATGGCATTTTTGAACGGTGAACTAAGGGAAGAGGTCTATGTTCATCAGCCGGATGGGTTCGTTAGCACGGAGTTTCCTAATCATGTGTACAAGCTTAAGAAGGCTCTCTATGGGTTGAAACAAGCTCCACGCGCGTGGTACGATCTCCTTTCAACATACCTCATTTCGGAAGGCTTCTCCAAAGGCAAGGTGGACCCCACTCTATTCACTCTCAAGGAGGACAACGACATAATTCTGGTACAAATTTATGTTGATGATATAATATTTGCTGCCACTAACATAGAATTGTCAAATCGCTTTGAGAAGATAATGTCCACACGATTTCAGATGTCGATGATGGGAAAAATTTCATTTTTCTTAGGATTACAGATTTCTCAGAATCCCAGAGGCATCTTTATTAATCAATCCAAATATGCTCTTGAATCTTTAAAGAAATATAACTTTGAAAATTGTGACCCCGTGGACACTCCAATAGTGGAGAAATCCAAGTTAGATGAAGATAGGAATGGGACTATTGTCGATCCAAAACTTTACCGTGGAATGATCGGCACCCTTCTCTATCTGACTGCTAGCAGGCCTGATTTGCAATTTGCTGTATGCATGTGTGCCCGGTATCAGGCTCGGCCTACCGAAAAGAACCTACATGTTGTGAAAAGGATCTTTCGGTATCTAAAAGGAACACTTCATCGTGGTCTATGGTATCCAAAAGATTCCTCTATTGCTTTAATATCATACGCAGATGCCGATCATGCTGGATGTCAAGACACGAGGCGTAGCACTTCTGGATCTGTGCAACTCCTTGGAGATAGATTGATCAGTTGGTCTTCAAAAAGGCAGAAAAGCGCTGCAATTTCTAGCACGGAGGATGAATACATCGCCATGTCCGGTTGTTGTGCTCAAGTCCTTTGGATGAGATCACAATTAACTGACTACGGTTTGGGATTTAACAAAATCCCGATGTATTGTGACAACAAGAGCGCCATTGCCCTTTGCTGCAACTATGTTCAACACTCCCGGGCCAAGCACATAGACATTCGCTACCATTTCATTAAAGAGCAGGTGGAGAACGGAGTGATCGAGCTGTATTTTGTCACTACTGAGTACCAGCTGGCGGATATGTTCACCAAAGCCTTAGATCGAGGACGAATCGAGTTTTTGATCGACAAGCTTGGCATGAAATCATTCACTCCAGCGACTCTCAAAGAGTTGGCAGAAGAATCAGCTGAATAGTGGTGGTAAACTATTCAGAGTATCCTTTGTTCGTGACCATGTATATTATAGTAAATATATAAACCACAAAAGAAAAATACGAAAATATAAAACCAACAAAAACCATAAAAAATATAAAACCTACAAAAACCATAAAAATTATAAAATCAAGAAAAACCAAAAATATTTGTCGTTTTTAAATCGGCCATGTCTTTTAGTACGGTAATATTTACGGCCTTAGAAATGTCGATCAATATTGACACGGTGCCATAAATAGAGTCCGTATAAAAGTTGTACATTTTTAAAACATGCCCATAATGGCTTGTAGTTATTTTTTACTGCAACCCGGTTTTCATATTAAAGTCACGTATTTCCTTGGAAAACGTTGGCTCACAACGGGAATTAATTTTCTCGGGCATGATTTACAAGCCAAATCATGCAAAGGGATCAAGTTTACTTTACAACTTGGTCTTACACGAATTATTGTACGTCTCAGTGCATTAATTTGTTAAAATAAGAGAAATCTTATTGACACCACGAATCAATCTCTTTCAAGACATTCATTGGGAAATGTTTTCATCAATATTTGACTCTTTAAACAATGACTACAGCTCTTTAAATAGAAAACGGGTCATCGTTTAAAGGGGAGAAAATATTAAATCATCTTCGTCATTAAATCCATTTTCAAAAGTGTTTGTGGAAAATTAATTGGCTGAATGATAATTGAGTGGTCTTGCTTTAGAATACGACTTGTGCTTGTTCAATGTGATAGGAATTACTTTAAGATCTTGGAGATTTGCAAATAGGTTGCGATGCTTAAGCTGTGTGAAGGTTAAGTTGGCTAAGTTTAACGAATGTTAATTATCTTAACGGATGTTAGCCTAATAGGAGTTATAAACCAAAAAGGAGAATAGAAAAGACAAGGAATAAAAACTAAAAGGGAAAAAAATGTAGGGACTTAAGTGACATTTGTTGAAAGTTGCTAAAAATTTGACCTAGTCAAAAGCAAACCCCCCGCCCCCCTTTTTCTCTTTATCTTATTCACTGTTTCTATTTACCTTCTTGCCGCCATTAAAACGCACACACAAGCTCTCATATCACTTGTTTTCAATCAATCAATTCAGTTCATTCGATTTATAAGGTAATAAACATCAAATCTTTAACTTATTTCGCCTAATTCATTGAATTCTACTAAAGAAATTCGTCTGAATTAAAATGATCTAATTAGGGTTTGTCTGCCTTAATTTAGGGATAATTAATTAGGGTTTTTTTGATGGGTTTTATGCGGAATTGCATTAGATGATGTTGTGTTGCTTTAGATTACCTTAGAACTCACAAACGCGATTAGAATAATCTTTCATAAGTGTGTTTGTAAAGTTCCGGATGAACTTGGATAAAAACTTCCGAATGAAGGAATTTTCTGAAAAACTTCCGAATGAAGGAATGTTCCGAACGAACTTCCTAATGAAGGAAGTTCCGAATGAAGGACTTCCGAATGAAGGAAGTTCCGAATGAAGGACTTCTGAATGAAGAAGTTCCGAATGAAGGACTTCCGAATAAAGGAAGTTCCGAATGAAGGACTTCCGAATGAAGAAGTTCCGAATGAAGAACTTCCGAATGAAGAAGTTCCGAATGAAGAACTTCCGAATGAAGAAGTTCCGAATGAAGAACTTCCGAATGAAGAAGTTCCGAATGAAGAAGTTCCGAATGAAGAAGTTCCGAATGAAGAAGTTGCGAATGAAGAAGTTCCGAATGAAGGACTTCCGAATGAAGAAGTTCCGAATGAAGGACTTCCGAATGAAGAAGTTCCGAATGAAGAAGTTCCGAATGAAGGACTTCCGAATGAAGAAGTTCCGAATGAAGAAGTTCCGAATGAAGAAGTTCTGAATGAAGAAGTTCCGAATGAAGAAGTTCCGAATGAAGGACTTCCGAATGAAGGACTTCCGAATGAAGGACTTCCGAATGAAGAACTTCCGAATGAAGAACTTCCGAATGAAGGACTTCCGAATGAAAGACTTCCGAATGAAGGACTTCTGAATGAAGAACTTCCGAATGAAGGACTTCCGAATGAAGAGTTCCGAATGAAGGAAAGTTCCGGATGAAGAGTTGTTTGATTGATAGTATTTGCCTGCTATAAGTACTTGTTGAATTATGTTATGAAATGTGTTATGCTTAGAAGTAATAATGATACATATCTATATATTTTTGTGCATCAACCTTTCATGTCTTATCTTAAGCAGATACAATGACTAATCCAACAGTACAAGCAATCCAAGACTCTAGAGAAGCCGCAATTGCTGAAGCACGAACCCTCAAGTTCATACCAAACAATTACCGGCTGAAGCAAGTCTCCAAATCCACTCACCATGGTTTCAAAGTCGCCATAGCAATTCTTGATCAATCTCATTTCAAGAATGCTTTAAGAAGTAGTGCCTCGGTGCCTTATGATTATATGTATGAGTTCTGGGCTACCAAGGAAATCACTTCAAACAAGATCACCTTCACTCTCGACAACAAACAACAGACACTTACTGTATCAGACTTCCGTAAGATATTTGGCATTAGGGATTCACCCAAAGGTATGGTATTTTCGAGGGATCCTACTAAAGACGAACTCATGGAGTTATTCGATGCTATTGGATGTCCTGACATACGAGTTGCGTCTGAGTTTACCACTGCTAAAGTAGGACAACCTTGGAGAGCATTATTGGGTATTCTTAGTAGATGTCTTACACCAAAAACAAGTGGGCATGATGCTTTGCGCAGTCCAATAATGAACATCTTCCATGGGATGTACAAAGGCGCAAATGCAGATTATGCTTTATTGTTATGGGAAGAATTCACCTTTCAACTCTTCCATAACAAGAAGCTGAAGACTAATTTCTTTGCTTACCCTCGGTTTATCAAGCTTATCATTAACTATTGTATGAAGACTGATGTTACAATTGATAGGCGTGCAGCAAGTCGTCATCACACTGAAGAGGCTGATCATATTGTGGATTTAAGGCATGAAGGACCATCTGGTGGTGTGATTCCTGGTCCTATTCCCGATTACCTTCTGACGGATAGAATTAAAGGTTCTGCTGATTACAAGCTACTGCAGCTAGAAATCAAGAAGCTAAAAGCAAGCCTTCAGACTGGAGAAGACTCGTCTACTACGGTCAAGAGTAAAGGTAAACGCAAGCAAGCTGCTTTACCTGAACCCGAAACCAAGAAGAAGAAGACTGAGGTTAAGAAAGGAAAGGGTAAGGCTGATGAGTTAGTTCTACGTGACGAAGAAGATGTTGTTGATCCTACTCTTGACAAGGCGGAGAGAAAAATGATGAAGATAGCTATTCAAAGGAGTAGGAAAGATACGGGCGGTAGTGGTTCAGGTGCAAGGATAAATGTTGAAGAAGAGTACGAGGAACCAGAGGATATTGATGAGTTTGGATCACCTGAACGGTATTCTACTTCGAAGGAGACATCCATTCCTGTTTCAGCAAGTGTGGAAAAGGAGTCCGTTGCTCCTACGATCATGGTGTCTACTCAACCTTTAGTAACTCAACCTTTAGCAACTCAACCTCCACCAATACAACCCTTACCAACCAGACCGGCTTCAACACCATTCCTTCCACCACCAATAACTCCAATCCTTAGCACCATAGTAACAACCGAGCCTCTTCAATCAACACAGAGCAGCTCTGCAACGTCTATAATGGCTGCATTGGTGATGGCCGAAATGTTGGATAAACATACGGATAATCACAAAAGAGAGATGGATGAACTTCGCCAAGAGCTACATAGACGAGCTCAAAGTGAAGAAGCATCTAAGAAAGCACAAGAAGAGATGCTCGCTAAGTTCGCTGCAGAGATGGAGTTGACTCAAAAAGCACATGCAGAAGAACTAGCTCAGGTTAAGCAGGCTGAGGCTGATAAGCATGCTGCACGTATCACTAGACTTCAAGCGATGAGGGATAAATACAAGGAGCAGAAAGAAGCACTTGAAGATTCTGTTGAAGAGAGAGTGCAAGAATCCGTTGAATCCATTGAATCCATTATGCCTAAACTGCGTGATGAGTTGAAGACACTAGCAGCTGATAACTTGATGATCAAGTCATCCAATCCTTCTGAATCCGCCTACAAAATTGCCTATGACTTGACGGATTTTGAATTAAAGAAGATCCTGAAAGCTCGAATGAGGGAACTTGGATCGTTTGATAAATCTAGGATTCAACGGGCTCTTTACAAATCCTTGAATGACGCTATCATGGAGGATGATAGGTTATTCAAAACATTTGGAAGTGTGGTACCTTATCACATTCTACCTGAGGAGGACAAAGATGATAGTGAACAGGAAGAGGGTACTGGTGAAGAAGAAGAGGAAGAAGAAGGAGAAGAAGAGGAAAAGGATGATGATGATGATGATGATGATGATGAGGATGATGATGATGATGATGATGATGATGATGATGATGATGGCGATGATGGTGGTGATGGGAATGAGGAGAGTGCTAGGGGGAGCAACGAGGATAGCGATGGGGATGATGATGGGGGTAAACAGCCTAAAGAGGGGGATAAGGTTGCCAGCTCAAAGAAACCTGCTAAGTCTGGAACCAAGTCCAAGAAAGATGCAGCGCAGAAGGAAAAATCAACATCAACGGAATCAAGACGATCTAAGTGGCGCCACGATGTGAATGCTACTACAGCGTCATCGATTCCCGGTACTTCTATTGCTGTATCTGTACCTATTACCACTAACCCTGTTAGTCCTGTTGTTGTTGCTCCTGTGATTGCAGAATCAGTAACTGAACCTGAAGCTGCACAACACTCACCCGTTCATGACACCGCAGAGATGCCTGAATCAGAACTAGCAGATGTTCGCGTTTCTACTCCTCTACAACAAGAACAACAATCTACTGTTCCTAAGTCAAGCACACGGGACTGGGCAGACACGTTGGAGATTAACGAGACTGCACCACCACAAGCTTGGATCACGGCGGCGGCTCAATATGATCCAATCACGGACGCTGACAGAGATGTTCTATATCTCCGTATCCGCAGCCCGATTGACTTGTGTGCATTTCTGGCTCATGGGTATAAGACTACGGTTACTCCGTCTTTGGTGAAGAGAGCGCTAAAGGATAAGAGACTTCGCGCCAAAACTAGGTTAACCCGAATGGAGTTCGAGTATTATGCTGATGAGATCCTGAAAGCTCTGATACCAATTGAAGGTCTACGAAATCATTGGCCTATCCTACATGATGGATTTGATGGATTTGATGTATATGGATGGTTGATTAATATAAGAAATATAAAGAAGATGAAGAAAGGAGATGAAGGAGTAGAGAGAGAAAAGAGAGAAGGGAGAAAGTTAGAGAGAGAAAATAAAGATGGAATAATTAAAATGTGAAATGAACAACCACCCCTCCTAACATGCTAGGAGGGGTTATATATAACCCACCCTACATGTGGGCTATATGGGCTATACTTGGATCACGAGCCTAATACATTTATATATCGTTGGAGCGACCGATCCTTCATAAATACGTAAAAACGTATTTCCAACAATCTCCCCCTAAGGGAGGTCGCTCCAAGTTACAAAGCTCTAAATATTCTATATCTCGTGATCTATGCTAACTAAGATGTGACCGTGACTTTATTGTTGAAAAACGTATTTCCAACAATCTCCCCCTAAGGGAGGTCACATCTTTTTACAAAATCTTAAACCTAGCATCTATGCTTGAGTCTTCGATCTTGTTCTTGTGAATATGCTTGATGTGATCTTTGACTTTAGTCTTGAGCATGTTTCCTTGCCTTGACCTTGTGCATTCTTCACTTGTGATATTTTCCTCTTCGTGACTTCATGTTCCACATACTTATACTTTTAAATTCTTGAAAGCTTCAGAGTTTGATACAGCGGAAGACTTGACCTTCAGGCTTTCTTGAATTTGTTGAAGTACTAATTGTATGTAGTATAAGCATGTAGTGACGACTTCTTCTAGATTGTACACCGCAATGCCACCTTCTTGTTACGCTGCATAAGACAGTTAGCAACAAACCATAGACACGGATGAAATGGCCTTGTACATTTCATTCTAAATCGGTAGCATTTTACCTCCGGTCGGTGAAGACCGTTGGACGATATTAACTATCGTACTTGTGGCAGGTAGTTTCAATTAAGAACCTCCTTGACAAGATTTCGCGGGTAAACCCGTTCTCTTTATTCGACCGTCCAAAGCTGACTGCGAACATAAAGAGTGAATCATTTGGATAATAATATCCGCATGATTTGAAGCCGTCAATTCATGTTCCTGGAACAAGTGAAGTTCAATTAAGAACCGCACCATCGTTTCTTTCCAGTTGTCACGAGCTTGATTCGTATAGAATCTTGCAAGTTACCTACCAAGTGCTATTTGATGTTAACACTAGAAGGATTTCCATTCGTCACTGTAAATACTTAATAGTATTACTCTGAATGTTCTGGCAAGATAACTAAGATATTGCGTAGAGGCCTGGAACGTGTTTAAATTCATTTAAGAATTAAACCACTGTTGCTATCCAGTTATCACAAGTTTGATTCATAAAGAATCGCACAAGTCACCTACCATGAGCTTTTTGATATTCGCTCAAGAAAGATTTCCATCTTCATTGTAAATACTTTCGTATTACTCGGATGTTCAGGCAAGATCATGAAGATCTTGCGTAGGACTCTTAAGATCTTTCTTACTTTTCACAGTGTGTGAAGAAGCAAGGAAATATGAAAGTGTGTCCTAATGAGATATTTGATGATCTCAAATGGCTCTAGACACGATCGTGCATTTTAGATTTTAGTGATCGGAGGCTGGAGAGGAGTGCCACCTTTTCAATACCAATTTATTCGGAGTGAATAAATCAATAGATAACGTGTTGATCTCCGTGTGATTAAAACAAATACCTTTTGAGAGATATTTGAGTTAGCTGGGAAGGGTTGTGCATTGCATCACTGGGTCCATGATGTCTTTCTTCAATATCGAGAATCATTAACAAAAATTATCTCAATAGCATATGTATTGACCCGGTTTCTGCCTAAAGTTGTAAGGAGGGCTTCTTTCTTTACACCCTTTATCTTTACAATTCTTTTTCATTCTTCAACCCCTTCAATTCTTACCAATACGTCATAACTAGCACCTTGTTGTGATTGTTCCAGTGCTAACTTAAGTACTTGGTCGGCATTCAGCTACGTTCACAATCTTTCTCCATCTTTCCTAAGGACTACTATTTCTAGCTATGGAATGTCCTTGGGAAGATTCCTCCGGTTCTAGAGAAATCATTGGACTTTAACCTATCCTACCATCCTTATGTCACCACTATCTTCACCGTCGTGAATAGAGATGTTTTGGGTAAGTGTATGTCACCATGAAATCCATTTTGAAGTGCAAATCCATTTTGCTCCCCCTTAACATATGCCACGATATCCGAAAACATTTTGCACATGTCGGGATGAGCTATCACGTTAAGTCAAACCATTTATGATTGATCATATCCCATATTAAATCACATTTTCTCCCCCATATTAAAAATATTAACCCAATCGATATTTTTAATATCAATTGATTTAATAGCATTTTAAGAAAATTTGGGAAGAAAAATGCAAGTCCAATTATCTTCATGAATTACACAAGCTCCCCCTCAAATTAATGAGGGTGTGCTGAAACGTAAATTAAATACCTTTTAAACACAAGTGTAAGGTATTTATTACGTGCAAAGATCATATATGATAATGAATTCACAAGATTAACAATTTACGAGGTAGGACCTGAATGATGGAGAACATCATATGAAAGATTCACATGGTTCTTGTTCACGAATGTTGGTCACCTCGTCACGTCCCCGAGAAAATTAATTCCTGTTGTTGATTCAAAGCTTTCCGGTGAAATGCTTGACTTGATTATGAAAAGCGGGTTGCTATCTGAAATAATAGCAAACCATTTTGAGCATGTTTTAAAAGTTTGAACTTCTGCTCGAACTTTATTTACAACCCCGTGTCATTATTGAATGACATTTCTAGTATCGTAAATATTATCGATTCCAGAAGACATGCTCTTTTTATCAAAACATTTTTGAACACACAATTTTGAAAGATTTAGAAAAACCTTTTGAGAAATTCTCGAAAAATTGTGTTCAAAGTTTTGAAAACCAATTACTTGAGCTTAAGATGTTGAATATCTTACAAAACGAGCTCAAGTCCGAGAAGTTGTAAACTTCCCGTTGTAAGGATAAGTTACCATCGGCGATAACCTTTCCTTTTATCTGAAGAACGAGTCCTAAGCTGACATTTACTTAGAAGTCGTTTTTCATGAGCTTGAAAACTTTGACTGTTTTAACGGAAAGCTCATGACCAAGAAAGGTTAATTTCTCGTTATGAGGAAAAGTTATCTTATTTAAAAGATACACTTTCCTTTCTGAGCTTAAAACTTCGAATGTTTTAATACAAGCTCATGACCGAGAAAGGTGAATTTCTCGTTAAGAGGATAAGTTATCATAAAAGATAATCTTTCCTTTATTTTAAGTTCGAGTTACAGTCTGACATTTAACTGTAAGTCATTGTGCATGAGCTTAAAAACTTCGAATGTTTTTATTATTAGCTCATGCCCAAGAAAACTTAATTTCTCGTTGTAAGGATAAGTTTATCATCGGCGATAAACTTTCCTTTATTTGAAGAACGGGTTACCATCTGATATTTAATGATAAACCATTTACACGAACTTAAAACATTTGAATGGTTTTAGGATAAGCTCGTGTCCAAGAAAAATTAATTTCTTGTTAAGAGGGTAAGTTATCGTTGCGTAGATAAACTTCCCTGTCTCTGAATTTTGGGTCGTCGTCTGTCATTTAACGAGGAGCCATTGTGCATGAGCTTAAAAACTTGGAATGTTTTTGATATAAGCTCATGCCCGAGAAAAATTAATTTCTCGTTGTTAGGATAAGTTTACCATCGGCGATAAACTTTCCTTTCTTTGAAGAGCGAGTTATAGTCTGTGATGTGACTATAAGTCCTTGTGCATGAGCTTAAAAACGTGGAATGTTTTTAACATAAGCTCATGCCCGATAAAATTGAATTTCTCGTTTTTAGGATAAGTCATCATCGGGATGAACTTTCCTGTCTTTTGAGATCGAGTTACAGTCTGTTATGTGACTGTAAGTCCTTGTGCATGAGCTTAAAAACGTGGAATGTTTTTAACATAAGCTCATGCCCGAGAAAAATGAATTTCTCGTTTTTAGGATAACTCATCATCGGGATGAACTTTCCTGTCTTTTGAGATCGAGTTACAGTCTGTTATGTGACTGTAAGTCCTTGTGTAAGCTTTAACCATGAATCCCCTGAGATACTAGTTTCTCCGATATCTGTTTCTTCAGCAACCAAACTCTAAGAGTGTCCTTAGTTGAACGGTATACAACGATTGGACCGCTTCGTTCTTTTGGAACATCAACTTTGGTACATGCATTCTCATTAGGAGTTTGTATACTTTTGCATGGGTTAGAGATGTCTATTTTAGAAGCACGTGGGGGTTCACGGTTTTCTTTTCTTGTGTCAGAGGTGGCCTGAGGGGATGATTCACTTGTCTTAGTTGGCAAACGTTTCCTTTTATAGAAAACCTTAAGTTCAGGCTTAAGTGATGTATCATCCTTTGCAATTTCCTCCCTAGTAGTCTTCGTAGAATCAGAGACTATCCTAGTTAAAGGGCACTCGTTTCCTACAAGAGTGAAAGTTCTACCAGTGGGGCGCCACATTTTACCAACGGGTTTGATTTTAGCAACCCACTGGGATTTAAGTCTAACACGGGAGTTCACCTCATTAAGCAATTTCTTGATACAAGAATCATGATTTGCCGTAAAGACACATTTTCTACATGTTTTACAAGTAGCATATTTAATGTCCGAGTAATTCCTAGATGATTGATCGATGCTCCTAGGAGACGTCATGCTTCGGTTAGCAGTGTTGGGTAATCTAGAAGGCATCTGACTAGGTTGGACATTGCTATCTCTTACATGTGTCTTTTGAATAGCTTCCCTTTGACCAAAATCATGGCGCACCTCAGTTGAACTAGTTCTAGACGTGTTCATTGAGCTATTCTTAGAGAAACTAGGGGCAATCATGTGATGAGGTCTTGCTAAAACTGATTTAGTCACATTAGGCCTAGTTGGTGGAGTGACTGTTCTAGAAATATGACCCAAATCAACTTGGGAGGCAAACCGCGGTCTCGAGGATTGTGGTCGCTCGGATCTAAATGCAGTAGGTTGTCTGACAATCGGTTGTCTAACGAACGGATTTGTAGGCGGTTTCCCCAAGATTGATGGTTTTTCAAGCTTAGTGTCCAGACTAGGTCCTCTAGTTTTCCTTAACTCGTTTTTCAACGCGGCTATAGCAAAAACCTTATCCTGTACTTGGGCCTTTAAAGTCTCATTCTCTTTGAGCAAGTTATCTTGGGACGCCAACTTAGATTCAAGCAGTTGAATTTGTTTCAAAAGATTATCCTTTTCAGCTTTAGAATCTAGAACAGTTTGATCCAATTTTCTTTCAAGAACAACGTTTGACTTTTCAAGTTTTTCAAAGTATGTTTCAAATTTGTCCGTTTTCTTAGAAAATTCTAGTTTGGCATCCTCAAGATCTTTTGATTGTTGAGCTACAATCGTTTCGAGCTCTTTAATCTTGGAATCAGAATCAGTTAACGAAGCAGTTATAATACAATTATCATGATGTACTATAGAATTCTGAACAATCTCTCCCCCATTATGACTTACATCGGATGAATCAGAAGTGGTATTGCTATCACTCGTTTCCATCCCATGTTTGTCATAATTAGGTTCAGAATTCTCAATATGCGGCATATCATCAGCATATACATCATAAACAACATTACATTGTACCATGTTTGCAGGCTATGCGTCATAAATGGGTAAGGTGTCATCAAGAGAAATCTTGTGAACATTCCCTGACGTGCCACTGGCATCATGTTGTCCTCCTGATTCTGTGCTCTTGGCATCGTTAGGCTCCAAGTTTTCAACCGTATGACCAGTTTCCTCTTGCATCGAAGAGTCTTGCACTCCATTATCATACCCTTGCTGAAGTCGAGATCTTTCATAAATCGAAGACGAGACCGAGGTCATGAGTTTCAATATAGTATCACGAAAAACTCGAAGCTCGGTATGTGTATCTCGAAGAAATGATTGGCAAAGCATCGAACTTTCAGACTTGATGATATTGAATTGGAGGAAAGGCGTGAGTTGTGTCACAAGAGCCTTATAAGCAAGTGCCGATGCAGAATGATTAAAGTTTTCATTGTTGAGTTGCTCTGCTAGTTGGGTCAAGATGGTGAACATTGATTCCATGAATATATGACGATCGTGACCAAAGATTGTCACAAATTCGCTCCCTCCTTGAATCCGTGAAAGAGTAACTAGATGACACTGAAGCATTTGAAATGAATTTATACCACTTTCTCTAGCTTTGTCTTGCATTTGATGCAAGTCTCCCTCTTTAAGTGTCGAATTGAACGAATCCATTGAAAATTGAGGAAAGATAAAGAAAAATGATGTGGATGTTGTTGTAGTCGGGTTTTTACAATTCGACTCAGCTCAAAAATTGTTGTCGGCTCAAACGATTATAGATTAAACCGGATACTAATAGGTCCAATTTAAACTCGGCTTACTTCAAAAATAAATCCCGTCACTATAACTCGTTACTTTTGTCTTCAAAGCCGGCCACAAAAACTTTTAACCCATCAAATATTTTTCACGGTAATACTTTCAAGATACCCGCCTCAACAAATTAACTTTACTAAAAAAATTAACTTTAAAATTTTAAATATAAAAAAATTAGCTTAATAGAAATAAGGAAACTAAAAAAAGAAATAAAAGTGAAAAAATCTGATAGAGTTTTTTGAAAGTCTATTTTTTTGAAAAATACGTGTCCCAAAAAAATTAAATGCTGCCAAAAACGTGGCACATTGTTTCCTCCGTCAACTAATCTAATCTCTCTACACGTGGCTACAAAAAAAAAAAAACATGTGGGAACGACTTCTACAGGTACACCGCAACACCACCGTCTTTAACTGGTACACTGCAACGCCACCGTCTTCAACAGGTACACAGCAACGCCACCGTCTTTAACAGGTACACAACAACGACACGAATAAAATGGCTTTGACATTTTATTCTAATTCGGTAGCATTTTACCTCCGGTCGGTGAAGACCGTTGGACGATATTAGATATCGTACCCGTGACGGATAGTTTCAATTAAGTAACTTCCTGACACGAATAAAATACAACTATACAACTAGGCCAAAATAGATTAAAAATTTTGAAAAATGTCGAAAAATCAAATTTTCCGGTTAAAATGAGGGCAAATTCATGGAAAAGACCACTTACTTCGATAGAAGTCCCCCCTACACTTGAGATAAACATTATCCTCAATGTTTAAGCATGTGGGAGTAAACTCCCCTACACTTATGACATTGTGCACTTTGTTGAAATCTTGCTAAGGAAAGTACAACTAAAGTGAATTCAATGTGAACAAATAAAATATGAAATATTGAATCACAAGAGTTTAGGATAGAACCGGGAAGATGAGAACACGGTATCACGGTTCGTCAAAAGTCATCAAGGTGGATCTTTGAAGCTTTAATCCCTGCACATCACAAGAAACAAGACAACAACCACATACGGGACTCCCCCTACACTTATTATGAAAGCAGTAAAGGATAGATCGCGGGTTGCCTCCCGAGAAGCGCTTGTTTTTGTTCACCGAGTCACGAGCCTGACTCGACCCAATTTAGTTCATGGGGAATGTGGTGAGGGATGGAATCATCTCATAGGAGATGTCCTCACCAAAGTACAGCTTCAAACGCTGGCCATTCACCTTGAAATTGGGCCCATTTGGCTGAGAAAGCTCAATGGTCCCATATGGAAAGACTTTGGCAACGGTGAATGGACCAGACCAGCGGCTCTTCAACTTTCCAGAGAAGATCTTCAACCGAGAGTTAAAGAGTAAGACTTGATCACCTACGTGGAACTCTCGGTTCTTGATTTTTGCGTCATGAATGATCTTCGTCTTCTCCTTGTAGATCAGCAAGTTCTCATAAGCTTCATTCCCCAGTTCATTTAACTCGTTGAGTTGAATCTTGCGATGATCACCGGCTTTGTTGATGTCGAAGTTAGCCCACTTCAAGGCCCAGTGCGCCTTATGTTCCAGCTCGATGGGGAGGTGGCAGGCTTTCCCGTACACAAGACGATACGGTGTACAACCGATCGGGGTCTTATAAGCAGTACGGAAAGCCCACAGAGCATCATCTAACTTATCGGCCCACGCGGCGCGATGCTCTCCCACAGTACGCTCCAAAATCCGCTTCAATCCACGGTTGGATATCTCGGCTTGCCCATTGGTTTGGGGATGATAGGCGGTGGAAAGACGGTAAATGACACCATACTTAGCCATGACTCTTGCAAATTGATCATTGCAAAAATGAGTCCCGCGGTCACTGATAATAGCACGAGGAACGCCAAATCGAGCGAAAAGCTGCTTTAAAAAGTTCACAACCACCCTCGCATCGTTCGTAGGGAGAGCCTTAGCTTCAACCCATTTAGAAACGTAGTCAACGGCTACGAGGATGTACTTGTTCCCTTTGGAGGATGGAAATGGCCCCATAAAGTCGATGCCCCATACATCAAAGATTTTACATTCCTGTATGAAATTTTGAGGCATCTCATCCTTATGTGTGATCTTGCCTTGGCGTTGGCAAGCATCACAATGCTTAACCATTTCGTGAGCATCACGATAAATGGTGGGCCAATAGAATCCAAAGTCAAACACTTTCTTAGCGGTGTAGTTGGGACCAAAGTGACCACCGGTGGGTCCTTTGTGGCAAGCCTGGAGAATGTCAAAAGCTGCCGGTCCGTCAACACAACGACGAATGATCAAATCAACACATTGTTTGAATCAAGGTTGTAAATAGCGTGAAGCGTGGCGTAGCGTTATTGTCAAGCTACAAGCTACAGAAGCTATAGCGAAGCTATGGCGTTTTCCGAAGTGTGATATATAGCGGCATAAAATATTAATAAATTAGTATTTATATAGCGAGTTTATAAAATGGAGCAATATTTTAATTTTAGTTGAAAACAAAACTGGCTATTAGTTACTCAAGGATTTATCTCCATAGTAAAATTACTAAGCCCAAGTCAACTAAATAGCCAAAAATTAGTAAACGAGCAAAATTCTTGTAAATCAGCAAAAAGATTCGAAAAAAGCGCCACGTTACGCGCTATAGCGCGCTATATCACGCTTTATGGCGCTTTTAGCACGCTACGCCTTAAGACGCTGCCTTAGTCTGTTTTGTAACGTGGAGGCCACGCTTCACGCTATAGCCCGCTACAAGGCGCGCTATAGTGCGCTATTTAGAACCCTGGTTTGAATAGATAAGGGTCATCCCAAAAGTAAGTCTTAACATCATTCAAGAACTTCTTCTTTTGTTGGGATGTTAACCCTTTGATGAGAATACCACCCGCTAAGTAGTTTGCAATGTCGGCAAACCACGGGGTGTTATCAAGATTGAGATTTATAGACATTAAGGTCTCAAGGGGGAAAGAGTCATTGATCTATTTGTTCGGATGATCCCCTTGATATGGATCCTCAAGTCGACTCAAATGATCCGCGGCCAGGTTCTCAGCACCCTTCTTGTCACGAATTTCAATGTTGAATTCTTGAAGGAGTAAAACCCAGCGAAGAAGTCTTGGTTTAGAATCATGCTTAGTCATCAAGTACTTCAACGCGGAATGGTCCGTGTATACGATGGTGGGGGATAAAACAAGATAGGGGCGAAATTTTTCAAAAGCATAGACAACAGCTAAAAGCTCTTTTTTGGTTGTCGTATAATGCAATTGGGCCCCCGTCATTGTTTTGCTAGCATAGTGGATTGGTTGGAAGTGTTTATTCACTCTTTGGCCCAAAACCGCTCCAATAGCAAAGTCGCTAGCATCGCACATCAATTCAAAAGGCAGCTCCCAATTAGGGGTAACCAAGACCGGTGCCTTAGTTAGCTTATCCTTGAGAAGATTGAAGGCTTCGAGACACTCTTTAGAAAAGACAAAAGGAGTATCTTTTTCCAAGAGGTGGGTCATCGGGCGAGCGATTTTAGAAAAATCCTGAATGAATCGACGATAGAAGCCCGCATGACCCAGAAAACTTCTCACACCCTTCACGGTTGAAGGTGGAGGTAATTTGGCTATGACATCTACTTTAGCACGGTCGACTTCAAGACCGGCTTTAGAGATTTTGTGTCCTAGCACAATGTCTTCTTTTACCATAAAATGGCATTTTTCCCAATTCAGAACAAGGCGAGTGTCTTCGCACCGCTTAAGCATACGTTCCAAATTGGAAAGGCAAGAAGAGAAGGAATCCACGAAGACCGAGAAATCATCCATGAAGACTTCCATGGTTTGCTCAACCATGTCATGGAAGATAGCCAACATGCACCTTTGGAAAGTCCCGGGGGCATTGCATAAGCCAAAAGGCATCCTTTTGTAGGCAAATGTGCCATAGGGACAAGTGAATGTTGTCTTCTCTTGATCTTGGGGATCGATGGGTATTTGGAAATAACCCGAGAAACCATCAAGAAAGCAGTAATATTCATTACCCGCTAAACGTTCAAGCATTTGGTCCATAAAAGGTAGAGGGAAATGATCCTTTCTCGTGGCATCATTGAGTTTGGGGTAGTCTATACAAACTCTCCACCCAGTAACGAGACGGGTAGGAATCAACTCGTTGTTTTGATTGGGCACAACGGTGATTCCGCCTTTCTTAGGCACACAATGGACTGGACTAACCCTTGGTGAATCCGAAATAGGGTAAATCATACCCGCATCAAGAAGTTTGATAACCTCGTTTTTGATGACTTCATGGATTCTAGGATTCACCCTTCGTTGGCTTTGAATTGTGGGCTTAAAGTCGTCCTCCATGAGAATTTTATGTGTGCAGAAGTGAGGATCAATTCCGCGAATGTCAGAGAATTTCCAAGCGATAGCTCTTTTATGCTTCTTCAACACGGCGACAAGTCGGGATTTTTCTTCTTCTTTCAGGTCCTTCGCGATGATGACCGGTAACTTCTCGTTGTCTTCAAGGAAAACGTACTCAAGATGAGGAGGTAGGTCCTTAAGCTCAAGAGTAGGAGGATCCTCAATAGATGGTGTGACTAACGATGGATCATCATTAGTCACCTCTTTAGGAGAGGGAGGAGGAAACGGGTCTTCATTGAGAAGTCTCTCAATAGTACGAATGTATTCATCCCAATCGGTGGACGAATTATCATACTTAATATCGAGAGGACTCAAGCTAGCTTCGAAATCATCCAAGTCACTTTCTCCAAAAGGAGTCAATGCCGGAGCAATTGAGGCAACGGTCTCAACACTGGGTAGAGAAGAAAGAGTACTTTTGCAAGCATCATGAAAATGTTCTTCACAAGCCTCATCGAGAACATCAATAGCATTAACACTCTCATACGAATAAGGTTGCTTAGAAATCTTACCCATGTTGAAGACAATTTTATCGTCACCAACTCTCATGATTATTTCGCCCGCGGCTACATCAATGAGAGTGCGACCGGTCCTCGGGAATGGACGTCCAACGATTAATGGAACACGAGGATCCATCTCATAGTCAACGACAATAAAATCTGTCGGGAAGGTGAATTTGTCAACGCCAACAAAGACATCTTCGGCTATCCCCACTGGATAAGCAACCGTGCGGTTAGCTAATTCCAAAGTCATTTTGGTGGGGACTAGCTCGGGGAGAGATAATTGCTTCCAAACACTTAAAGGCATTAAGTTTATACTGGCACCTAGATCGGCTAGGGCCATGCAATTCTCTACTCCCGGGAAGTTGCAAGGAATCAAGAAGCAACCCGGATCACCAAGTTTGGTGGGCAATTTCCTTAAGAGCACTGCGGAGCAGTTCTCATTAAGTTGGGTCTGAGCAATGTCAAGAAGCTTCTCCTTGTCACTTAGAAGATCTTTAAACATCTTAGCGTATTTGGGCATGTGAGCGAGAGCCTCAGCAAAGGAGATGTTAAAATTCAATTGTTTAAACATTTTGAGAAAGTTTGAAACCTGAATATCATCCTTGCTTTTTTGCTTCTCTTTCCTCAACCTTTAAGGATAAGGTATATTGGATGAAGAAGAAGGCTTTAGGGGAATAGGATCACTCACAACCACGGGTGGTGGGGAAATGGGGATAGAAGGTGAAGGAGGTGGGGAAAGTTGCTCTTTTTCCTTGTTCACAATCACGGGCGGAGGTGTAGGAAGCTCGGGTACCGTATAACCTTTTCCACTACGAGTGGTGATTGCTTTCATCTCCCCTCTTGGATTCGCAACGGTATTAATCGGAAGAGTACCCGAAGAAGAGGGTTGATTACCTTGGATGAGCGAACCAATCATATCATGAATGTTAAGCGCTTGAGTGCTGAAAGAGTCTCTGATGTCGACATGAATTTCATTGCTTTGTTTTGCCATATCATTCCTTTGCTCGGCTCGAATATCGCTCCCTTGTTTCGCCATTTCGCCCTTCAAGTTGATGACTTGACTCTGAAGATTCGTCACCAGCTCCCGATTAGTCTTCATGAACGTCTCGACGTCTGGATTCACTGCCATCGGTTGATTGAGAGGTGGAGCTTGGTAAGCTTGAGAATTTCCTTGAGTTGGGTATGGGTTTCTTTGGGATTGATATTGATTGTTAGCACGAGGTTGGGATTGGTTGTTTCGGTTATAGATTTGTTGTTGGTTTTGGTTGGTAGGAGCGAAACCAGGTGGAGCAAGATAGTTATTTGAACGATAACTTAGCAAACTACGGTCTCCTTGAGGACGAGCTTGATAGCCTCCCGTAGGATAAGTACCGCAAGCTGCGTTAACGTTTTCAGAAAAATTGCCTTGGGTAGAAGGACAATCATTATAAGAATGAGGACCACCACATGTGTCACAAGAAATAGCAACAGCTTTATCTTGTTGAAAGTGGTTTGTGGCCATGGTCATGAAATTCTTGTTCATCTCAGCGAGTTGTCGAGAAATTTCAGTCATCTCGGGATTGGAAGTAGTAGAAGAAACATTGACTCTCGAGTTAGATCTTGAGGATGCGGATGAATCACAATTCTTGTGGTGAGTAGTCATGTTTTCGATAAACTCTCTACACTCCTCCGGTCTCCTTTTCATAAAAGTACCACCGGCGGCGGCATTGATCGTGTCACGATCACGAAAAGTGAGACCATTGTAGAAGGTGTCAATGAGAGTGACGGGGAGCATATTGTGATTAGGACAGCGGTCGATCAAATCATTGTATCGTTCCCAAGCATCGAAGAGCCATTCATCATTGTCTTGCATGAATCCACTGATTTGGTTACGAAGGCTTATGACCATGGATGGAGGGAAGTAGCGCGACAAAAAGCGTTGAGTCATGTCATTCCACGTATGAATAGAATTCTTAGGAAGACGGTCAAACCATTTTTCGGCATGGTGAGAAAGCGAGTGGGGAAAAAGTTGGAGGCGAAGGTCATCCATAGAAACACCGGGGGACTTCATACTTCGGGTGATGGTAATGAATTTGTCAAGGTGTTTGTTGGCATCATCATCCGGAATTCCACGAAATGGGTTCGTTTGCACTTGTTGGATCATGTGATGCTTCAACGAAAACTCCTGAGTCGTGACGTGCATTGGCGCAATCGGGCCTCCGCGTCCGTTCATGGTGGGTTGACACAATTCCTCCATTGTTCGTAAATCAGGTAGGTGGACATTGTTGTTGTTGTTGTTATTGTTGTTATTGAGATTGGGTAGAGGTGGGTTGTTATTGTTTTTATTAACACCAGCCATATCTAAATCTTCACGAGTCTCGGGCTCAGAATAGTTCGAAGATCTAGTACGCATACACCTGCAGAAAAAATATACACGGAGAGAATATCTATATAATCTTTTTGGTGCAAAACCTTTAGGAAAAGAATTGCTGTTTATGATTTTTCAATGTTTTTGTATTTTTGAAGAATTATATATGTTTTAGGATTTTTTTGAAAATTTTTAAAGCAAGGAAAATAACGTTCAAAGAACGGATCCCAAAATTCAATGCGTCTCTCACTAGAAACCGTTAATCTTAACGAAAAGAGCCGGCAGCGGCGCCATTTAATACTCGGCTTTTACCCCGAGTATAAAATATTGTTGTCCCAAGTCTCTTCGAATTGACTAATGGTTAAGAGTGCGACTCAATTGTCTTTTGGTGAACAAAATGATTTGGTTTGGTTTGGTTATCTAATTTAAAAGCAAGTATGAAAATGTCGATGAGTAAAGTAGAAGCTTTGACAAAATTAAACTAAAAGTTAATTAGGAAAATACTTAAAACTTAAAACTTAAAACTTTGTAAAACTTTAAAACTTAAAAACTTAGTCAATCGGAATAAAGCAATTCATGTCCATCGGAATACACCAAAATCACAACCATCGGAATATCACTAAAATAAGCCATCGGAATAGTCAATACAAAGGTCCATCAGAATAGCAATCTTAATATCCATCGGAATGCAACAACAAAATACCCATCAGAATGTTTTTAGATCGCAAAGATTCAGATCGGAATGTTGTAGAAACTTCTATCGCAATGTGCATCTATCGGAAAGCTTACTATCGCAATGTTGTTGTCGAAAAATAGGCAGCACTTGGTCTTAACAAGACCTTAGTCCCGTCAGAATGTGCGATCGCAATGAGCGATCGCAACCCAGATCGGAATAAGGGGGAAATAGCCACCCGATCGCAAAGTAAAACCCTAATGGGTTATTGCGATCAAAACACTGAAATCTATCGGAATGTGTAGAAACCCGTCGGAATGTGTGAAGCCCCAAGATTACGATGGGATGCACTCAAATTCCGAAATTCGTGGCAAGTGTAAAACTCAATAAGCACAATCAATAATCTATTTTACCCAAAACTTAAACAACTCGAAAAGCTTAAATTTGACAACTTGTAAAACATAAAAGATTATCAACTTAATGAAATGAACTTTAAAATGACTAAAACCTTTGTGAAATCCGAAAATCAATAAGCTAAAACTTGTAATAAGCCAATAAGCATTACGAGCTTATAGCTTATACGTGTAAGAGCTTAAGTATAACCAAAGAAGATTAATCCTTCAATCACGAAATCATTAAATCTTACGCATGAAGTATGCAAATCGGATCAAAGGTAAAGTAAATCAAGAAATGTAGAATGAGATTAAGGATTAAAAGCTTAAATAGAACTTGATTAATAAAATAAGCAATACACAAATGTTTAATCTTGAAAGATTAAAAGAAAAGATGAAACTTAGTGAGAGAAAGTTTAAGACTTTCTCTCTCTAAAGAAAAGTGCAAAATGAAAAAAAAAACTAAAAATTAAAGACTAACTCCCTCCTAATGTGTATTAGGAGGGTATTTATAGGGAAGGTGGAAGGAGTGCATGTGTTGCCTCTTCTTTCTTTCTTTCTTCACGTCTTCTCGACTCGACTTTAATTATTTGTCTTTTCTCGATGTCGTCTCGGGATTTGAACTTGTCTTTTAATTTTCTTCTTCTATTAGACTTAAGTTCTTCGACTTCATTAAACTTCCGTCTTTAGACTTGTTCTTCGATAAATCTTTAGAATAGGCCTTGGACTTCCGTTCTTTTTGCACTCTTGATCTTTTGACTTCGTCTTTTCCCGTTTTCTTCGATAAAAGCCCGTGAAAGCCCGTGTTTTCTTCCTTTTTCATATTTTGGTCCTAAAACACAAACCACGCATAATTCTGGCTTTTACGACATAAATCACACGTTTTAGTCTTGTTATTATTGGAAATAAGTAGTAAAAGGATAAGTGTTTTCACACTTATTACCGGTCTTCCGCCTACCAAAAAGAAGCACGATGCAATTTGGTTTATCGTTGATCGACTTACCAAATCAGCTCATTTCTTACCGATCCGCAAGGAAGATCTGGTAAGTAAACTCGCAGATACGTACAGACGAGAGATCTTGAGACTCCACGGTGCACCATCCAGCATCGTCTCAGACAGAGATCCTTGATTTACTTCGCGCTTTTAGAAAAGTCTGCAGAAAGCTTGGGGAACACAACTTAAGCTTAGCACGGCTTTTCATCCTCAAACGGACGGACAATCGGAGCGAACCATTCAAACATTGGAGGATATGTTGAGATCATGTGCGTTGGAACGGACGGGTGATTGGGACGAATACATCTGTTTGGTGGAGTTTACGTATAACAACAGCTGGCACACGAGCATCAAGTGTGCTCCATTTGAGATGTTGTATGGCAGAAAGTGTCGCGCCCCAATCTGCTGGGATCAGGTTGGCGAGCGAACAGTCGAAGGACCAGAAATCATAGAGATGACAAACGAGAAGATCGCAGTAGCTAGGCAGAAGATTCAGGAGGCACGGTCACGTCAGAAGAGTTACGCCGATAAGCATCGTAGGGATTTACACTTTAACGTAGGAGATCACGTCTTCCTTAAGGTTTCGCCGGCACGTGGTGTTAGACGCTTCGGGATTAAAGGGAAGCTCAGTCCTCGTTTCATCGGACCGTTTGATATCATTGAACGAGTCGGTGAAGTATCTTACCGATTGGCGTTACCTCCGCAGCTTTCGCATGTGCACAATGTGTTTCATGTGTCCTTACTCAGAGGGTACCAATATCATCCCCTTCACATGGTTCAGTATCCACTGGAACATATTCGTGAAGATCTCACTTTTATAGAAGAACCCGAACGAGTTCTTGACAGGCAAGAACGAGTCATGAGAAAGAAGACGATTCCATTCGTCAAAATTCTATGGAGGGATCATACCGAGCGGGAAGCCACTTGGGAAACGGAGGAGTCTATCCGGACTTCTTACCCTCATTTCATATTTTAAATTCGGGTATGTTCTTCTTTTCCAGTTTACGTTATCTATAATTCGGGGACGAATTATTCTTTTTAGGGGGGAAGAGTTGTAAAACCCGCATGCTTTTACCATGCCTAGTACCCTTAGGATCGTACGTACTAGTTAAAAACTTTCCTAATATAGCATGATTACGATTACGTGTTAGGAGTTTATGTATTACGTATGTGTTAGAACACGATAAGTATTTTATTTGCACGATCACGTAATAGTTATTTAGCAATAATTAATCACGAGCATACGATCACGAAGTCACGAGCGTAATTAAAACACGAGATATTATTAATTACGTATATATATTTAATACGAGCGTAATTAAATATATAAGAGTATGGTATTTACGTAACGAGAACATTTAAAACACGAACTTAATTAAACATAAACGAGTATTAAATAACAAGACACGAAACGAGGTACGGGAACCCCCACGAGGGAGTCCCTACCCGCGGCCAAAACAAGGTAATGGGCCAAGCCCATTACCAATTTTACTAAGAGGGGGATAAATAGAGTGTTTACTACTCAAATTAAAGTTACAGAAGATTTTAAGAAAAACCTAAAATCCCTTTCCTCCTCCTTCTTTGTGCAGCCACCTTCAAATCACCATCAAGGTGATTTCTTTGATCTTGGATCTTGTTAAATTAGTGTTTGTTCGTGTTTGTTCTTCACCCTCTCGATCCACGAATACGGTAAAACCTTTTTAACCTTTTTCTTTTTTTAATTAATCTTTTATTAATTAAGAACATGTGATGTTGTTTATAAAAACACATTAATTAAACCTAGATCTAACATGTTTTGTTCATTAATTAATCAAAGGGTCGATCAAAGGGGTGTTTTGTTTTGGGCCGCAAGGTACAACCGACCCCAAGGGGGTTCGGTTTATTTTAGCCGACCACCACCAAGACCTTTTTGGTCTTGGTTGGTGCGTGTAGGTCCCACGGCAGCAAGGGGGTACCCCGATTTGGTTCGGGGTACGGTGTTGTTTCATATCCGGTGCATGTTTTTAGGCTTAGATCCGGATCATGATTATGTTAGTTGTTTATGTTATAAACTTATGTTAAAAATTAAATTAATAAAAAGATGAGATTAATTTAATAACATGACTTAGGTTAATTAATTATTAATAATCATGAAATTATTTTTAACTTAAGTATTTATATTATTAAGACTTATAATTAATTAATTATTTAAAAACCATGGATATAATTAATTAATTAAACATGACTTAGGTTATATTATTAATATTTAATAATACATATTTTAACCTAAGTATTTAATATATTTAATTAAAAACATGTCATACTTTAATTAAATATTATAACCTATAGTTTAATTAAATTACATGAAATAATTATTAAACTATATAATATATCATATGACTTAGGAAATAATCATGAAAACACTTAGGCTTATTTACTTAGCTTATTTAACCAGCTTATTTCTAATTATGGAAACTTTCTATTTTTAGAAACTTAATTAAATAAGGCAGCTATTTTATTTATGGAAACTAGCTATTTTTAGAAAATTATTTATTTAAGGCAGCTAATCTATTTATGGAAACTTATTTAATTAAGGCAGCTAATCTATTTACGGAAACTTTCTATTTTTAGAAACTTATCTATTTTAAGCAGTAAATCTATTTTTGGAAACTTTCTATTTTTGGAAACTTTCTATTTTTGGAAACTTTCAATTTTTGGAAACTTTCTATTTTTGGTAACTTTCTATTTTTAGAAACTTTCTATTTTAGGAAACCTGCTATTTTTGGAAAGTTACTTGTTATTACACAGTAAGTATAATAACACATGAAATACCAGAATACTTAATCAGATTAAGCAGAGTATAAGATTTAATACAGTTTAAGGCATTAAACAGTAAAACGTAGTAAGAACACATAAAATAAGCTAAGACATGATATAAAACCAGCTATGTATGTAGTAAGCAGATACTTATTTCATGTACGTATTTATGTAGCACTAGTGTTTCGGACGTAGGATTCTCGCAGTTCATCGTTCTCGTTCACTGGACATAAGGTACGGATTCCCGTCCTTTCAGTATAGACATTCTTTCCTTATTAGGATTTCCCCGTATGCAGCCAACTGTTTTCCCGTAGTATAAGTATGAGTTTGATTGCTTATGTTTTAAATATGATTACCTATAGCCATATACATGCATGACCAGTTTCACCTAGTTATGGAGGTACCATAACCATAACATTAGACGCACTGATGTTATGGCTTCACCACGGCGGAGTGATTGCTCGTGGCGTCCCTTCAGCTTTTGGCCATTTATTTATATTTATCATGTGGGGCGTATGGGTGCATCCTAGTTACACGTTTTTATTCAGGATTACATGGTGAATGTGGTGTGTGCCTTGCATCCTTCACAAGGAGCTGATCCCTCCTACCCATAAAACTAGTATATTAAACTAGAGGCAGCCCCTCTAATTTGCATGATGAGGTCACCCCTCTAATTATTCATGCACGGTGGATATTAATGACCTATATTGGCTAATGGTAAAATATGACAAACAGTTTTTATAAGACAAACATAAGACTTTCAAACTATAAAACCAGTTTTATTAAGACTTAACCAGGTTACTCAGGACTTAGTTTCTTCCGCGGTTATTATGTTATATGTTTATCCTATTCATGCTTTATTGTACATCCGTGCACTGAGCGTATTGCTCAGCCGTTTTCCTTTTCTATGTTCCCAAAACGGCAGGTACTCAGGGACGCTCGTAGACACTAAGAGTACGTGCATATGGACTGGAAGCTGTCTAGCCTTCTTTACATTATGCATTTCTTTTCTTTATGATACTTATGCTTTGGACATTGTTTCATCCTTATTCCTTACTATACTATGTTTGTGTGTGATGAGCTTTACTTTTGGACTACCGATGTTTGATTCCGGTATTTTCCTTTATATGGTCAAGTAATGTTTAGACATTTTACCTTGTATGCTTTGATGACACGCCATAATTACTGTGATATTTCCATTTCCAAAATGGGGTGTTACAACTGCTCTTGAAATCATCTTTTATTTATCTTATTTTACTGATTTTGGCATTATAACATTACGTTGACTTTTAAGCTCCTTAATAGCTTAACAAGTTTAATTTAGGCTGACGTTTGGGACACAATTTATCATATTGATAAATTGAGATAAAATTAATGTTTGGTTCGAGATACACTGTTGGTTCGTGGTATTATGGCAATTCGATTCATATCAATTGTTCGAAATAGATTATTGTTTCATGATGTCTCTGGTTCGAGGTGATTGTGTTAGTGTTCGACGCTCAGAGTTAATAGGAGGTGTTCGGTGTAGTTTTGATTTAAGTCAGTTCAGCACCGTACTTTTGCTCAACGGTTCTTCGTAGAATGGTTAAGCTCGATTATTTTTCATCAATTTATTTTTAGTATGTATTGATGTTTTGAATGTTAGTTCGAGAAACTGCTTTAGATTTTTTATCTGCTATGATTTTGGAGATGATTATTATGTATTTTGATTTGATGTTTTATGTTACTATAAAGTTGATAAACTGCTTATCTTTATGTTGTTGGGTTTATTAATCTAATCTGCTTGCTGTTATTTTATTAGCTGCGTTAGATAATTTGTACTACTGTGTCGATTGAATTTGATTATCTGCTATTGTACTTTTAACATGAATCTGATGATGTTCTTTGTGGAAGGTTGGTATATGATTAATTAGAGAACTGAGTTCATGGCTATAGCTTTTTACTGTGAACAACTTTTGCTACGTTTGAGATGGTTAATCTCGTTTGTTGCTTGTTTGAAACTTGTTTAGGGACTGAACTCACTGTGATAGTCTGATTATGCTTACTAATCTGATGAATTAAATAAGTTTAGAAGTTTTCTTTTCTTTGAACTTGCTTAATTTTGGTTTTATAACTGATTGTGATATTTGAACGTTGCTGATGTTATTAATTAGCTTATAATCTGTGTTTATGAATCCACATTGTGCGTAAGTAAATTTGGAACTGAGCTATTGATTTATAAGATTTATTGGTTGGGATTATGAGTTTATAGGTTTTGTTTAGCTCTGCTAGTTATATGATTTAGAGGTTATATCTGATTTTTGAGTTTTTTTTATTCGTTCCATATCGTTCTATATATTTAGTTATATTTGCTGAGTCTGTTTGGTTAGATCTACTGATAATTGAGTACATCTGTTGGGTATTCGTGCTAACAGATTCTTGTCGTCGGATTTTTATTCGATTAATTTGTGTTATTATTCGTTTTGCTGCTGCGTTTTAATCATGTCTGCTGTTTACTTGTGGCATTTACATAATTTTAATAGATCTGCTTCTTTAAATTGATTTTTATCTGTTGAGTTCCTGTTTATGTATTACTGATGTGATGATTGTTTAAATTGCTGTCTATTTACTCTATAATCTTACTGTATTGTTTCATTGCTTTTTGAGTTACTGATTTATTGATCTACTTGCCAAAAATAATTAACATCAAAAATATGACATCAACAGGTCTCGAACTTGAGACCTGTCGTTCGCTGGCCATCAGACTTAACCAATTAGGCTGGCCACCATTTTTGTTTAAGTCCTTCAAAGTGTAATTAATATACATTTATTTTTAACTGTCATTTGTTTTAGTTAAAACATATCTTTACATTAATTTTGTTAAAAATATATATATAATTACTTTTAATTAAATAGTTTATTTTAATTTGTCATTAATAATTAGTTTAAATGAAATAAAATAAATAAATAATTCAAATAAAAAAATGTCTTTTATTATCTTTAGAAATTCAAATTGTTATTAGATAAATAAGTTTTAAATAAATTTTGTTTTAAATAAAAATAGTTTTAAATAGATTTTTGATGGATTAATTAGTTTATAATTTTTAATAGTTTTTAAAATAGTTTTTAATTAAATAGATTTATTTTAAATAGTTTAAATTTTAAATAGTTTAAATAATTATCTTTTAGATGTTATTTTTAGGAATTGGTTCATGCACTTTAGGAATTTAATTAAAAATCGTAGGAGTAATTTTAGTTTAAAAACCGAAAACCAATTCAAATCAATTGTCCAAATCGAAACAAAACGTCTCAAATTCATAAGATCTTCGTGTACAACGAACTTGGTTCATCACGTGATTAATTGAATTCGTCTTTGGTAATATTAGTCTATTACTTTTTCCTAAAGGTAATTTACTAATTTACCCTATAACGTATCCTAATTATCACATATACACTCCACCATACATCACTTATCTAGTGTTTTAACGCAAGGCCATTTACCAACTTATCATAATTTAAGATTTTAGGTCTAAACAAGCGCAACATTGGTGTTTCTAGATTCATTTTATTAGGGTATGTTAACCAAAAACGTCCAAGCCGTGGGTTCTAGTCATGGTGGTTCGAGTTTCATCAAGTTCTTACGCATGCATGTCTTTCTAGCTTTGTTTTCTAGGATCCTACGTGCATGATATGTAGTGACGAGTAAGAAGAATTTAAAAGGAGGTGTGAAGATCTATACTTACTTGTCTTGTAGAGGAGATGACGAATGATCAAGAGTTAGGAACTTCTAGGCGTCAGGTACCCCTTAGACGTGACCTAGAATGGCTTTAGCTTGCCTTGTACACTATGGCCCTCGTGTAGACTAGCTCTTAATGCTTTGAAGACCAAGATTTGGTAGTAATGAGGAGTAAGTGTTTCGTATGTGTGTGTGTCTTGGTATCCGAATATGGGAAGATATAAGTGATTGTGTTTAAGGTTGGTAGTTAACTAACACAAGTTGGATGAGTTGTGTGGCTTGGGTAGATCACACGACAAGAGAGAGAGAGAGAGAGAGAAAAGGTTGGGTTTCCTATGTTGGGTACAAGCATATCTAGTACTTGGGATATCCTAGTACCATCCCATTAATAGCAAGTATGTACATTGGCTCTTGGTTTGTATATAGCCGACGGTTTGCAAGAGTCTTGGGGGGCAAGTGATGACTAGAATAGTATGCCATAATGAGGAAGTGTTTGTACAAGCTTTATGTCAACGTCTAATGTAGGTTTTAAAGTTTAAAAATTGTATACTTGTTTGTTGTGGGGAGCTCCTAGCCGTTTAACATATAACATGTGTGTCGGAAATACGTTTTTCCAAGGAAAGTCTCGGTCACATCATTATTAGCATAGATCACGAGCTATAGACTATTTAGGACATTGTAACTTGGAGTGACCTCCCTTTGGGGGAGATTGTTGGAAATACGTTTTTACGTATTTAGAAAGGATCGGTCACTCCAATGATATTGGGCTCGTGATCCAATATAGCCCATATAGCTCACATGTAGGGTGGGCTATATAAACCCCCTCCTAGCATGTTAGGAGGGGTTGAACACTTTCATTAATCACATTCCATCTTTCTTTCATCTCTCTCCTTTCTCTCTCTACCTTTCTCTCTAGGTTCTTCCATTTCTCCATCCATCTCAATAGATAATCCAACAATGCCTAATCCTTAGAAAATACGATTCTACAATTGGCATCAGAGCCTCGGTTCAATCCTTGGATGTGTTTATTGTTTTCGATTTGGTGGTCTAAATTTTTTTCTTTGGTCCCGATCTAAAATTTTTGTCACGGCTTGTGTTTTCTTTCAATATTCACAAGTTTTTGTCACGTTCACATGTTATTATATCCATTCTTATATCCATTCTTATCATGGTAAAAAGTTGTTACATTTATCCTGGTCAAATGGTTGTCTCACAGTCCACATCTTGTTTTCAGAACCCACTAGTCAAAAGTGGTCATCATTTTAAGTCCCTTCACGTTTTTAGATCTGGTTTTATGTCTATTGTTTCTGATCTTATTTTTTTTATCTGGTTTATATCATTTCTGGGTTATGTAACATTTTTTGAAGATGAAGATGAAATGTGCCCAGAAAACTTTGTTCCTGGAAAAACGGAAAAAGTACAGATATGGATAAGGTTTTTGCTTTACAGTACAATCGCATTGAGTGCGATGGGTGTAATGCGATGGCTCACTGCGATGGGTCCATTGCGATGGTACCATTGCGATGGGTACCATTGCGATGGGTACCATCGCGATGGGACATCATGATACGATGGCTAAATCTTTTGACTGCGATGGGTTAACTAGTTAAGACTATGATGGACATATTTTTTTAGACTGCGATGGACTCAAAAAAATAAGACTGCGATGGACTCAAAGTTTTAGACTGCGATGGTATGTTGTTTTAACAGACTGCGATGGCTCATTTTTTATTATCTTGCGATGGCAAAATGACTCCGATGCAGTTTAAAACGTGACCATGTAGTTTAAACTTACTGATAAGTGTGAAAACACTCATCAATAATGATTCAAAAACCACTCAAAACACAGTCAAATACCTTATATTAAACTGTAAATTATCAGAATTACGCGTGTATTTGTGTTTCAGGTGTTTTTCAGGTTAAAAGATACATTTTGGAACAAAGACGCGTTTTAAGGGATTTATTTGAAGAAAAGACGAAGAAAGGGACAAAAGAGCTTTCAAGGACTTTATTTGCCAAGTTTTCAAAGATCGAGGGCTTAGCTTGCAATTTTATACAAAACAAAGGATGAAAGATAGATTTGCTCAAAGTTTATATACATTTAGGAAAGAAATAAAAAAGAAAGGACTTAATAGCAAATTAAATGGAAAGTTTGGAAAGTTTTATTAACTTGGTCATTGACCAAGACCGGTCAAACAACACAAAACATATTCGTTTCTTCTTCACCGAAACAAAGAGAGAGAAAGTATGAGACGGTTTCATCTTTTCACCATAACCTGCAATCGAGAATAAAGGACGATCTACAAGGAATCAAAGGAAGACTATAACAGCAAAAATACTCCTCTCCATCTCCTCTACAAGACGGAACCATTTAATTAGATTTAGGAAGGAAGATAAAGAAACGCCCAAATAGGATTGAAGATGAAGAACGAGTCAATCCTCGTATTTAATACGTGGCATTCGCTGATTGGTGGAGCCACGTCACAACTCCCCACTCGACGGCTATAAATGAAGACGAAGAGCTCATTTTTCAGTGGTTAGCATAGGTGTAGATTCACACACAGTTAATTAGTTTGTATAGGAGTAGTGTAATATAGTTTTTTTTACACTCAGTTAATGAATTTGTTTTCAAAGTCGTTTCAGTTCAGTTGGATTCTGTTACATGTTCTGTTATTCAGTTACATTTTTTCACCATTAATGAAGTTTGAGTTTTCAAGTTCTTGCTCCTTTAATACTGCTCAAGTATTGATACTGTTAAGTTCTTGTATAGATAAGTTCTTGTATTGAGTTCACGTATTGAGTTTTCAGTTGGATTCTGTTAAGTTCTTGTATTCATCTAGATTTCTGTTTTCTTATCTTTATTGATACTGTTCACGTAGATAAAATAGTATAACGGCAATAATAAGTTTGGTTAAAAAAGATCAGTTTGTGCACGTTTTTGTTGATCTTGTAGATTTTTTGGTAAAGATTTTGGAGTAGTAAAAAGCTTATCAGTTTTTTTGAGTATCGGATTCTTATCAGTTTAGATAATATAGATAAGTTTTCTGAAAATCAGTTGGTGAAATTCGAAGTTTTCGATTAAGCTTTCTTTGATAAATCTGTTAAGCTGAAATATAGATAGGATATAGTAGGATTCTTGTGTTCGCTCTGTTTTGCAGGTTAATTGTGAGTTAATGCAGGATTCAGAATCAACGGAGATGTCTAGTTTTTTTCTTTGCTTTGTTTCGATTTTGCAGGTTATCAGATATGGAGTATTTTGGAAGAAGCTGATTAGTTAATTGGAGCTTTCGGCTAGATATCAGTCCATAGAGTCGAGGTTGAAATCAGATTTTGATAGCAGTTACAAGGCAGCACAGCGCTGACCCTTCACCATCAGTGGACTAGACGACGGATGTGTCGGTTAAGCACTTGTTATATTTTCTGCATTCTATGTTTTCCTGCATATTGATAGTGTAATCTGATAGTTTATTCGTATGCTAGTTAGGCTGATATAGTCAGCCGTAGTTAGTGTTTGCAAGTAGATCATATAGTTTTAATGCGTTTTTGTATTACATCTGTTAACGAATGAACTGATGTTGTCGACAATGAAGACTTGATAGAAAATAGGCTGAAGTTTTGAAAACAATAAGTATAATTGATTGGTAGTAATAGTTCATAGATCTTATTGGATATAGTTTAATAATAAGTTTCTTAAAGTTTCTGCATAAAAAGAAATGCAGTAACATGTTATATGGCAAAATTCGAATATTGGGTCTGTGTTACAAGTAAAATTGGATTCAGTTTGGTAGAGTACACATTTAACCCTTCACTTTGTTCCTTTACGTTGCAGTAACAGTCCACCGTTAGTCACTCTTACGGATTACAGTTAGTGTTCGTTAGCTTATTGGATTACCTTAAATTCTATTGGACCATATTAGATTTTGGGCCACATTTGTTTACACGTTGATAGCTTGTTAGATTCTTAATATTCCAAGTTAGTTTCTATAAGCATCTTTCAATTCTTTTCAAATTTAGTTTTAAAAAAAATTCATTTTTTTTAATTTTATATTTTGTATTTTACATTTTACATTTGTAGAACAAATTTACATTTTACATTTTATATTTATGCATTTATTTGTAGTAATTGCAATGTGTTTTTAGTGTAGTACGTATACGTAGCGTAATATAGCTATTTTTACATTTTTTTTACTTGTTTTGTGCAAATTAGACATAGATTACCAATCAAGATTTTACTACCAAAAACAATTAAGTCTTTGCTAGAAAACGTTATATCAATTCGGATCGAGCTGAGAAGACAACTACACTTAAAACGAGATATTAAATGGCGCCGCTGCCGGTTCTTTTCGTGAAGATTAACGGTTTCGAGTAAGACGATTGGATTTTGGGATCCGTTCACTTTGTGAACGTTATTTTTTACGTATTATAAATCAAAAAGATAAAAAAAAATCAAAAAGATAAAAATACAAAAAAAAAATCACAAAAATCAATTCTTTTCCTAAAGAATTGAACCAAAAAAATAAAAAATCCAAAAAGTAATCTTTTTCCTAAAAGATTACACCCAAAAATATATATTATATCGGTTTTCATCGTTTTTACGTACATATAGTATTTTTCTTAAAAAAAATCAAATAAATACAAAAATATTTTCTATATATTATTATATGTAGATACGTATACATATACGAACAACCAATACACATATCTTCCATAAGTATTGCCGAGGCAATACACCGTGTTGAGGGGCGTTCCGTTCCTTGACACGCGTATCGATCCAATTTAATTAAGCAAGAATAGATAAATACTTCCAATAGGAAATAATTCGAAGAATACAAACTACAAAGTGAATAGAAAGGCGATGTGCTATAAAATTCCATCTAAGGGTCAATAGGTACTTAAGTGCTTCGCGCCACCTAACCCCCCGTTCACTAGTGCGTATTCTAAGAAGGAAGGCTTTATTGGGGGTCTTGCACCCAAGTAGTAATTATATATATTATACTTTCTTGTGGATATTTCATATCGAACCTCGAGGGAGATAATCTCTTCTCTCTCAAAAGTCGACCGAGGGCTACTCCCTCATTCCTCGTGTTTACTTACACGTGTACTCGCACACGTGTAAACATACCACCTTTGGTGTATTACTTCCTTCCCCGAGGAAGCTTTTAGACGTCATTTCATTTGTATATACATTCGACCATTTTGCCACACATGGATAATCGTCCTATTTTGGAGATATTACAAGAGGAGCATTATCGAGCTGTGTATGGGCCTTGTGCGACTTGTGGAGGACCGCATGGTACAAATAATTGTCATCTATACGCGAGGGATTATGATCAAGGGTTTCATGAGGATTTTCAAAATCAAGAATTTTTAAATCAAGATGACTTTCAAAATGAAGAGAATTTTCAATGTCACAATCAAACAACCTCTCACAATCAAGGCATTTATCATTTCTTGAGTAAAGACGCTTTTAATATGGTAATGCAAGCACTTGAGACAATGCAAGAGGCAACTGATCCGAAAATCTTAGGCTTGAGCACATACGTCTTGCAACACATGAGACCGAACGATGCTTTACCTGATGATGAGCCTTCTTTGAGAGTAGATGTTGAGGATGATACACTTAGTGATGTTCCTATTATCTACCCTTCCATCTCTCCACCGACTATACTTGAGCCATACACACCTTCAACACCTTTACCTCACATGGGACCCACCGACTCTTTAACCATGGGGGACGAGCCTCTTAGCACTAATACAAACACCAATTCGGATGAATTAACCTCTTCTAGTGTTGAGAACCTTATCCCAATCCAAAGAGAGCTTGAGAGGGTTTCCAATGAACCATGTGATGAGCTTTGTGTTGATACCTCTTCTCCTCATGATCACATTGAGATTTTATCACATATTGACCTTCATGCTACTACTAGTGATTTTGGTGACTTTGATCTTTATGAATTGTTTAAAGAAAGGGATAATGAAATTGAGGAAGAGTTTGTGAAAGACTTTCCACAAATAGAGGATGATAATTGTGATTTTAGTGGTGCATCTTATGCTATATCATCCAATGATTTGTCTTGTCAAGATAACATTCCTAATTTGGATGAAGAGTTTGATCCTATAGGAAATGTGGATCCTTCTCCTCTACCACCATATTATTCTTGTGATGAACCCTTTGATGATCCTTATGATAGTGATGAGTCTTTTACTTCTGATGATGATGACTCCATTTCTCCTATGACTCCTTCACCTATTCCTCTAAGTGATTTTGTGATACATTCAATCCTCTTTTTGAGACATGTTTTGATAACCCACTTTTTGAGGAATGTGCAGAACCTAATAATGAGTCTATAGAAGAAGAACCCTTAATTGATCATCCTTCACTGGTTTTTGAGGATACACCTATTGATTTTCATGATCCTATCATCCCTTTGAGTGATTCTCTCATTAATACACCTCCTTTTGAGCCTTATGTTCCCACCCTCCCACCCTTGAAGTTGGTTATTGATGAAGATCCTTTCCTCTTAGAGATTGATACTTTTTCATCTAAGGCACCTTTAGAACTCAAAACCTTTGATATGGACTCTTTTATGGAGATTGATGCCATCATAGAGGATACTCTTGCACATTTTGATATAGTGGTCAACGATAGTGTTCCTAATTTGGAAGAGGAGGTTTGTCTTATTACTACATTGCTTTTTGGGAACATAGAGCCTACACCTCCTCTACAAGATACTATTTCTATTGATCCTCCTTTCACTATGCCTTCTATGGAAGATTACCCACCTTTTGATGATGATGACGAGCCTAACATGGACATAATAGTTATGAATGTTTTTATACCTACACCTTCATATTCTTATGATGCTTTGATCACTAAGGGGGAATCTTATATGGTTGATACGAGTTCATCTCCTTATTTTCCCATGAAGGGAAAGGTTTTTGATCCTGGGATACGTATGTTTGAGACACCTTGGTTTTCATCTACTCCACTTAAGAGTGTGATTTCTATTGAGATGGAATTCTTGTATGAGCTTACTTTGGTGATACTACCTACTTTGGAGTTGTTCACTTGTCGAGATGGAAACTTTGTATTTGATCCTGGTGTGCTTCCTATTTGAGAGATTTTATATGTTGGACAAACTTGAGACATGTTGGACCGTTCCATTTATCGAGGCGGATATTGTAAATCTTATAGTAAATGGCAACGTGCTAAGTTTAAGTGTATCATGTGAGACGAGCTTCAAAGTGTATATCCTTTATTCTCCATGATGGTTTCCCGAAGGACAACCTAATTCGGGGCCGAGTCGAGCTAGCGACTTAGGGTTAGAAAAAATCAAGCATTGAATAACTAGGTTAGAAAACGTAGAGTAGATTTTCAATAGGTTAGGTTTAATTAAAAGGATTTTATAGTAGAGTTGAAGTGGAGGGGTGCCTTTCTTCGTCTTTTCGTGTTTGTTTCAAGGGTTGCTCTCTCACATTTCATGCTTGGAGCTTATGGAGGAGGCCTGTGTATCTGGTTCACTTCGATTAGTTTTTGCTATCGTGATATTCAACCTTGTGCTTAAAATGAATACCCTTTAGTTGTCTCTTCCTTAACTTGGGTTAAGAAAAGTAATCAATGTCATAAGTGTAGGGGAGTTTACTCCAATACTCTTAAACATTGAGGACAATGTTTATCTTAAGTGTAGGGGAGACTTCTATCGAAGTGACCTTACCTGGACCATTGCCTTAACTTCATGATAACACGGAAATTAATTTTTCAAA
Source organism: Glebionis coronaria (assembly GCA_025667525.1). NCBI lineage: Eukaryota > Viridiplantae > Streptophyta > Magnoliopsida > Asterales > Asteraceae > Glebionis > Glebionis coronaria. The sequence continues at coordinate 370,751,173 of CM046878.1, forward strand.
CATTTTTCAAATTTTTGATCTACTTTGGCCACCAAAAATATGCATTCATAATTTTTGCATTAATCATTTTTTATTTGCATAACACATTTGCATTGTATATATTTCTTCTTTTGTTCTTTATCAAAAATATACAAAAGGAAAAAAATATAATAAAAACATGGTTTTAACAAGTTTAGATTTCTTTGACATATTAGGCCCTCCATGGATATTTTGACTCAACCCGAGTTTGCTTATCTTAGCATTCTCTAGCTAGTATCCTTAATCATGTAGTCCTTCATTGGTCTATTAGGCTAAGCATCCACCAATTTCATTATTTGAGATTTTAAATTTGTGGAGAATGGGAAATGATAGAGTTGAAGCAAGTATAAAAGGGCTAGATAAACTTCATGATAATTACTTGTGGCTAAACCCTTCTCTTCTTTACCTCTATTTTCTTCGCATGTATATAATTGTTAATAAATAATCAAGAACGGTTTTAATTGATTTGTAATCTCTTATGCATTTTTGTCTAATCATTCATGGTTGATATAAGTACGTCTTAAGATTCTAAGTTAGAATGTTTTATGTGTACAAGACTTATGTCATGCTCAATATTTAGCCGGTGTTTTTCCTTTTATTCTTTTCTACTTTCTTTGTGAGGAATAAAGAAAAATAAGAGCGGCTTATGAAAAAAAATGAGTGGCTAGAAAGAAAAAAAAAAGAAAAAGAAAAAGTAAAGAAAAAAAATAAAAAATATATATATAAGACTCCCAAGAGGGGCAGTGTGGTGTTAATTATAGTGACTATTGAGTTCCAATATTACCTTGACGGGTTACGGGGATTCAATAGATTGCTCCAATCCAATATTACCATGACGGGTTGCGGGGTTGAAGATCCAAAGTCTCAAAAAGATGGCGGATGTAAATTATTGCGTGAGTTTTATTTTTCTTTCCTTAGCGAGTGTGTAGCTACTTATGAAAGCATGACATGAGGATCTTACACATAAGGCGAATGACTTATTATTCTTGAAACGGACTTATATTAATTGTGAGCGGTTTTTCAAGTAATGGATGAGAGGATTACTTAGGATTAAAACCGTGCTTCCTTATTTTTGTATTTTACACTTCTTATACTTCACACTTGAATAAATGACAAATTTGCCCACAAGCAATTTGCTCAAATAATAACCGGTTCCACATTTAATTGTCATGAATAAGTTCATGCACTTTTTACTTGTGAATGCAATGATCCCATTTTTAAGCTTGGTATGGGGAAAGTGAAACTTGAGGGTGATAAGTGTCCATGGTACCCAAGCCCTAATCCAAGTCATTGATTTCTTTATGAGTTATTTCCATCAAAACCATTTATGAAAATCCAAAAAGATATAAATAGAATTGTTTTCTTTTACATTGCATTGTAAATATTCAAAATCATTCATCATGTAGCATAGTATAGTTTATTAAATCATAAAATGGCCAAGGTTGGTTAATTATGAGAAAAGTGAAATTCGGTGCTTTAAAATGATGCATTGCATGAGGTCATGGCAATGGTCAAATGGAGGGGAGTTGATAAGTGTGAAAACACTCATCAATAATGATCCAAAAACCACTCAAAACATAGTCAAATACCTTATATTAAACTGTAAATTATCAGAATTACGCGTGTATTTGTGTTTCAGGTGTTTTTCAAGTTAAAAGATACATTTTGGAACAAAGACGCGTTTTAAGGGATTTATTTGAAGAAAAGACGAAGAAAGGGACAAAAGAGCTTTCAAGGACTTTATTTGCCAAGTTTTCAAAGATCGAGGGCTTAGCTTGCAATTTTCTACAAAACAAAGGATGAAAGATAGATTTGCTCAAAGTTTATATACATTTGGGAAAGAAATAAAAAAGAAAGGACTTAATAGCAAATTAAATGGAAAGTTTGGAAAGTTTTATTAACTTGGTCATTGACCAAGACCGGTCAAACAACACAAAACATATTCGTTTCTTCTTCACCGAAACAAAGAGAGAGAAAGTATGAGACGGTTTCATCTTTTCACCATAACCTGCAATCGAGAATAAAGGACGATCTACAAGGAATCAAAGGAAGACTATAACAGCAAAAATACTCCTCTCCATCTCCTCTACAAGACGGAACCATTTAATTAGATCAAGGAAGGAAGATAAAGAAACGCCCAAATAGGATTGAAGATGAAGAACGAGTCAATCCTCGTATTTAATATGTGGCATTCGTTGATTGGTGGAGCCACGTCACAACTCCCCACTCGACGGCTATAAATGAAGACGAAGAGCTCATTTTTCAGTGGTTAGCATAGGTGTAGATTCACACACAGTTAATTAGTTTGTATAGGAGTAGTGTAATATAGTTTTTTTTACACTCAGTTAATGAATTTGTTTTCAAAGTAGTTTCAGTTCAGTTGGATTCTGTTACATGTTCTGTTATTCAGTTACATTTTTTCACCATTAATGAAGTTTGAGTTTTCAAGTTCTTGCTCCTTTAATACTGCTCACGTATTGATACTGTTAACTTCTTGTATAGATAAGTTCTTGTATTGAGTTCACGTATTGAGTTTTCAGTTGGATTCTGTTAAGTTCTTGTATTCATCTAGATTTCTGTTTTCTTATCTTTATTGATACTGTTCACGTAGATAAAATAGTATAACGGCAATAATAAGTTTGGTTAAAAAAGATCAGTTTGTGCACGTTTTTGTTGATCTTGTAGATTTTTCGGTAAAGATTTTGGAGTAGTAAAAAGCTTATCAGTTTTTTTTTAGTATCGGATTCTTATCAGTTTAGATAATATAGATAAGTTTTCTAAAAATCAGTTGGTGAAATTCGAAGTTTTCGATTAAGCTTTCTTTGATAAATCTGTTAAGCTGAAATATAGATAGGATATAGTAGGATTCTTGTGTTCGCTCTGTTTTGCAGGTTAATTGTGAGTTAATGCAGGATTCAGAATCAACGGATCTGTCTAGTTTTTTTCTTTGCTTTGTTTCGATTTTGCAGGTTATCAGATATGGAGTATTTTGGAAGAAGCTGATTAGTTAATTGGAGCTTTCGGCTAGATATCAGTCCATAGAGTCGAGGTTGAAATCAGATTTGATAGCAGTTACAAAGCAGCACAGCGTTGACCCTTCACCATCAGTGGACTAGACGACGGATGTGTCGGTTAAGCACTTGTTATATTTTCTGCATTCTATGTTTTCCTGCATATTGATAGTGTAATCTGATAGTTGATTCGTATGCTAGTTAGGCTGATATAGTCAGCCGTAGTTAGTGTTTGCAAGTAGATCATATAGTTTTAATGCGTTTTTGTATTACATCTGTTAACGAATGAACTGATGTTGTCGACAGTGAAGACTAGATAGAAAATAGGCTGAAGTTTTGAAAACAATAAGTATAATTGGTTGGTAGTAATAGTTCACAGATCTTATTGGATATAGTTTAATAATAAGTTTCTTAAAGTTTCTGCATAAAAAGAAATGAAGTAACATGTTATATGGCAAAATTCGAATATTGGGTCTGTGTTACAAGTAAAATTGGATTCAGTTTGGTAGAGTACACATTTAACCCTTCACTTTGTTTCTTTACGTTGCAGTAACAGTCCACCGTTAGTCACTCTTACGGATTACAGTTAGTGTTCGTTAGCTTATTGGATTACCTTAAGTTCTATTGGACCATATTAGATTTTGGGCCACATTTGTTTACACGTTGATAGCTTGTTAGATTCTTAATATTCCAAGTTAGTTTCTATAAGCATCTTTCAATTCTTTTCAAATTTAGTTTTAAAAAAAATTCATTTTTTTTAATTTTATATTTTGTATTTTACATTTTACATTTGTAGAACAAATTTACATTTTACATTTTATATTTATGCATTTATTTGTAGTAATTGCAATGTGTTTTTAGTGTAGTACGTATACGTAGCGTAATATAGCTATTTTTACATTTTTTTTACTTGTTTTGTGCAAATTAGACATAGATTACCAATCAAGATTTTACTACCAAAAACAATTAAGTCTTTGCTAGAAAACGTTATATCAATTCGGATCGAGCTGAGAAGACAACTACACTTAAAACGAGATATTACTTACACTTGACCGAAACCAACACAACCGAGTTAACTCGGTAATTACCGAGTTGACTCAGTTAACTCACCGAGTCTAACACTCCCACCTTTTATCACCACAAAACCAAATCCAACAACAATCTACCTATCCCTTCGTCTCCTAATCCCTTCAAATCTAGACTCAAACAGAAAAGTAATTGATCTCAGTTTATGTTTTCATTTCAAAGATCATCAAAGGTCTACACGAAACCAAAACATCATCATCATAAATCTGTAATTAATTTTCTAAATTAAAGAAAGATTGATAACAATTATGTTTCAATCAACTCTTCATTTCGTTTTATAAGACCACAAAAACGACATGCAATTAACACACCTTACCCGAGACCATTTTAAATGATCTTGAAGCCATGATTTATTCGTCTTTAGGTGATTCGAATGGTTGTTGCATATGATTTATGAAATATGGGAGTTTTGGTATGGGTTTGAGAGCAATATATTTCTGAGTTGCGGTTTAGATTGGGATTAAGCGAAGATTAGAATGGTGATTTTTTATTTTTGGTGGTGAGGAGATAAACAAATATGGGGGACGGAGGTTACGATGAGGGGGTGTGACAGAGGAAATGAGATCTGTGTTTTTTGTTGGGGGCGGAGTAACTTATGGGTTATAATTAGGGTTATGACCTAATTATTTGGCCTATCTTATTATATCCCCTAGGTTACTATATGGACCGGGTATCGCAAAGTTGGATGGGCCATGAAAACAATGGTGAAGTTGGGTCGTATGATTTAAAACACACTATACACAAACTTTCATTTCAAAATTATTTATTTTGAATAAAATTTTGTGTATTATGATATACTTTGGATATTATCGGGACAAAAGTGACGTGACAAAGTGCCGAGACAAAATATGACGAGACAAATGTGACAAAATTTATTTGACGAGACCGATGAAGAATTTGGGTATATTTTTAGTGACTACAGATTTTGTTTAATCGGGTATAAATAATGTGAAGTGGGAGACGGATTTTTCGAAGACGTGAACTTATTTTATCTTTCAAAGACAACTTGCTCGTGCTTAATCTTAGAATGAAGACTTGTTTATCTGGTTTCCGGGTTCGGGGTGGTTGGTTGATGACTCGGATAACTATCACTTAAAGGGGTTACATTGTTGTACTCAGTGTCACGCGCTTAGTCGACGCGGATAATTTCAAGAGGTGTTGTGCTTATAGACTTCTTCAGTGATGCATTGGGTACTTAGAGATTTCTCCACCGTTCTTCATTCAACAATTGTGCAAGCTTAAGTTACAAGATCGAGGAATTCTTATTCAGTTTCACGTTTGATGTATCTAGTTCATTCTATCAGTGGTCACTTCAAATTGCTTTCAAGTGGGTTGGTAAAGATAGCCATGGAGAGTTTATGAGTAGAGATTTTCGATCAACAGCTGATTCTCACAAAATATATAATTCAGCTTATTTATTATTCTCTCGAGATTTTCAGGTTCATGTGCGTACGATTTATTAATGGTTCCGAGGTTTCGAAACCATCAAGGGGGAAGAAGAAGACACATTGAACGCACAACGAGTACACGTGATGAACTTCATACCTTCTTTTGATTTGAAGACATTCCGGGATGACATTTGTCATAGCCGCAGAGAAAACCAGTGTTTTAACTCGTGGCGTTATCAATCTCTAAACGGTACACTACTGATTTGATGTTTAATTGTTTTGTTGTTGCAATTATTCATCATCATTATCCTATATGGAGAAATATGCACTTCCGGGACTTAATTGACTCCGGTGCATCTCCGGAAGAAGATATGTGCATTTCCGGGACTTAATTGACTCTGGTGTTACGATGTCAACTTCATGAATGGGATAAAGTATCTACTTCAGTATTTGAGCTTCATACTTGGGATTGGTTTATTTTCTTCAACTATGTGGGGGAAGAAATGTCTTGATTCTTTCTAGTATGAATAACTTGAACTCTCAGGGGGGAAGAAAAATCCAACAGAATTATTTCAAGCGTGAGAAGAGAAGTTGTTGATCTACTTGGTGTGCCCCAAGCTTTCAATCTCTCTTAGAAACGTTATCATGTTATATGATGGGATTTGCTTGTTAGATTCCGCTGTGCGCTTAATCATTCTAAGCTTTATTGAAAGCTTTGAAGTTGCTTACGAGGATTGTCGGTTTAGGGGGAAGCTATTTAAAAGCTTCTACATCAAGTTTATGTGGCATGAATTAGGGGGAAGTTAATTCAGAAGCTTCTCCTTAACCAGAAGTATATGGATTACTTAGCTCGTGCCGTTACAGTATTTATTCTACAAGTTACTTTAAAGATGAGTCGTTTTGAAGTCGAAGGCCTCAGAAGATATCATCAACATTGGACGCTTCATGGAAGCTCTTGTTCTTAATAATTATGTACTTGTTAGGAAAAATATTGTAAGGAATTATACATGTCGTCCCATGGGGGAAGATTGTTGGAAATTCACTTTATGTGACGATATTTAAGAATTCCCATTAGTTATCATAGTCACACACGCTGAGACTAGACTAGGTACAATGTATAGTTAAGTGTTTAGTGTGTGGCTATATACCCCTCCTAGGCTTCTAAGGAGGGGTGTTGATTGTGTTTCTTTTTCATTTTTTTATTACATTTTCCTTTCTTTCTCTTGACACACACAACCACTCTCTCTCTAAGCTTCAACAATGGCTACCACCACCTTCCACCACCCACCTAGACCACCGGAATAGATAAAAGCAAATAGTATCAGAGCTTGGTTGATTCTTCGGATTGAAGCGTTTTTATCTATTGATTTGATGGAAAAAATCTTTTCTTTCTAAATTTTTTTTTTCTTTGTCAACTTATTTTGTCTCGTTCAATTTTTTTTCACCTTTTCCTTTTCAAAAGTTGACTACTTTTGAATCTTTTATTTGGCATATCAATTTTTTTCTATCATTTCTATATAAACTGTGGTCATATTTAAATCTTGTCTTATTTCAGTATCATTTTATATAAACTGTGGTCATTTTTTTTTATCATTTTTATATAAATTGTGGCCATTTTTTCAATCTTGTCTTATTTGAGTATCAGTTTCAGTCCACTTGATCTAGCATATCAATTTCTCGTGTTCATCAAGGAACAAGTTTGTACGTTACGATCTGATTTTTGTGATCGCATAAACCCTGGGGGTTTCTACTTGCGATCCAAGATCACGATCACATCCTAAGATCGTTTGTTACGATCAAAGTTACGATCGAAGTCACGATCGAAGTTGTGATGTGTGACTGCGATGTGTGACTGCGATGTGTGACTGCGATGTCTGGCTACGATGACTAGTTGCGATGAAAGATTGCGATGGAGTTTGTTATGATTACGATGGGAATTTGTTAACATTGCGATGGAAAAGTTTTTCAATCTTGCGATGACTTTTTCTTACGATTTGACCAAGTTTTGACTCGATAAATCAGACCCCAAACGAACACACAAGTTTTGACCATACTCAAACTCAACGAGACTCGAACTTATCAGACCCACACAAAAGACTCGCCTCACTGTCTCTCACCTCAACAGCCCACAGCCGACTCAAGACTCATAACCCAAAGACCAAAAACTTGACTCGACCCTAAACTCAAACCATCACTCAAAACAGTCTCGAACACAAAACTCCCTCACCCTAAACTCTCGACTCTCAAACATAGACCCACAACACCCTCGTGACACAACCCTCGTCTATCCACTACTCACATCCAAACTGCCTCAACAAAAATCTAGACTTCATCATTTGACTCACACGTAAACTCTCAAGACTCACACAACTTTTGACCCAACTGACTCAAAACCCCACTCAACCCACACCCACACACCCACACGACTGACTCGATATCATAACTCACCCATAACTTCAAGACTCATCACCCAAAGACTCACACACGACCTCGACTTAACCAACTGAGACCCATGATAAACTCACACAATACAACACTCGTCCCTATACACTCTCGAACCAAACCCAAACTATTTTCGACTCAATAGTTTGACTCCAACAAACACAACCAAAACAGATTTCATCCAACCGGACTCATACAAACGCAAACAAACCCAAAACTCGACTCAAAACAAAATTAAAATAAAGAAAAGAACAACCTACCTGAGACCAAACTCAATTGATCTTGAAGAATCTAATTTCAGTGAACATACGGTGAGAAATATTGTGATTCGTTGATATGGACTAAATGGAAGTGACTGGGTATTGATTTGATCAAAGACGATTCTGTGTTGTAGAAGATAGGGCGGATCATCTGCATGTTTGATGAGATTAGTGTGGAATTAAATTATTTGTTTGAGATCTGAGTTTTGTTAAACAAACAGACGGAGCTTTCAAGGTGTTGGATAAGAAATGTGATTCTTTATGTTGTGAGATTTGTTAGTGGGAGAAGTCAACATAGATTTAGGGGGGCGGAGTTTTTTAGAATAAGATTAGGTTTTGTGTAGAAGTGTGTGTGATACTGTTATAGTTTTGTGGTTGTGCTTTGTTATATATCTCCAAGCCACGTTTGATGTTGCAAAAGATGTCCCCGTGTGTTATTTCATAACAAGCCACGTTTTTGACATTGAATTTGGGCCACGCTTTTTCTTTTCTATCTATTTGGGCTACTTGCAAATTTTAGCTATTATTTTTTGTTATAAATTTAGTTTCATTTACACAAGTTTTTTATCAACTTTGTGTTAAATTATTAAATTTAAACAAAAAAATTTTCTTAAGCTATTTTATATATAAGGGGACTCTGAAATATCGTGGCAAGGTGACGGGATTTATTTTGACGAGACCAAGAACCATTAATTTCTCAATCACTAATCCTTCACGACATTGTTCATCGACATTGTTCATCAAATTTCAATGGATTGGTTGAGTTCAACATTTCAAGATGGAGAATTGCATATATTGCAAGACGATACAAGAAGCAGTCACAAGAGAATAGAATCAGGAGGAAAACAGGAACCAAGTAGCATGTCAGGTACAGATAATATTCTTCATATGTTGTCTGAAATGAATGCGCTAATTAACAATCCTTCTAATCGTTTTACGACTGCTTCTTTAACCAACTCTAAGTCTAAGATTGAAGAGCTCGAATCGATCGTAGCTCAACAATCAAAAGATCTTGAAGATGCCAAAATTGAATGTTCAAAGAAAACGGAGAAATTTGAAACTTATTTTGAAAAACTTGAAAAGTCAAACATTGTTCTTGAAAGAAAATTGGATCAAAAAGTTTTAGATTCTAAAGCTGAAAAGGATAATCTTTTGAAACAAATTCAACTGTTAGAATCTAAGTTGGCATCACAAGATAACTTGCTCAAAGAGAATGAGACTTTAAAGGCTCAAGTACAGGAAAAGGTCTTTGCTATAGCTGCATTGAAAAACAAATTGAGGAAAACTAAAGGAACTAGTGTGGACACTAAGCTTGAAAAACCATCAATCTTGGGGAAACCGCCTACAAATCAGTTCATTCGACAACCGACTGCATTTAGATCCGAGCGATCACAATCCTCGAGACCACGGTTTGCCTCCCAAGTTGATATGGTTCATCTTTCTAGAACAGTCACTCCACCATCTAGGCCCAATGTGACTAAAATAGCTTTTGCAAGACCTAATCACATGATTGCATCTAGTCTCCCTAGACATAGTCCAAAGAACACGTCTCGAACTAGTTCAAATGACGTTCATCATAATTTTGGTCAAAGGGAAGCTATTCAAAAGACACAAGTAAGAGATAGGAATTTCAAACCTAGTCAGATGCCTTATAGTTTACCCAACACTGCTAACCGTAGCATGTCACATCCTAGGAGCATCAATCAATCATCTAGGAATTCTAGATCTTACTCGGACATTAAATATGCTACTTGTAAAACATGTAGGAAATGTGTCTTTCAAGCCAATCATGATTCCTGTATCAAAAAATTATTTAATGAGGTGAACTCCCGTGCTAGACTTAAATCCCAATGGGTGGCTAAAATCAAACTCATTGGTAAAACATGGCGCCCCACTGGTAGAACTTTCACTCTTGTAGGAAACGAGTGCCCTTTAACTAGGATAGTTTCCGATTCTACCAAGACTACTAGGGAGGAAATTGCAAAGGATGATGCATCACTTAAGCCTGAACTTAAGGTTTTCTATAAAAGGAAACGTTTGCCAACTAAGACAAGTGAATCATCCCCTCAGGCCACCTCTGGCACAAGAAAAGAAAACTGTGAATCCCCACATGGTTCTAAGATAGATATCGCTAACCCATATAAAAGCATACAAACTCCTAATGAGATTGCGTGTACCAAAGTTGATGTTCCAATAGAACGAAGCGGTCCAATCGTTATATACCATTCAACTAAGGACACTCTTAGAGTTTGGTTGCTGAAGAAGCAGATATCGGAGAAACAAGTGTCTCAGGGGATTCATGGTTAAGCTTACCTACAAGGCTTATAGACAAATCACAGTCTGTGACCCGTTCTTCAGAGAAAGGGAAGTTAATCTCGTCAACGATAACTTACCCTTAAAACGAGAAATTAAGTTTTCTCGGGCATGAGATAAAATTAAAAACATTCCAAGTTTTTAAGCTCATTCACAATGGCTCCTCGTTAAATGACAGACGTTGACCCGGACTTCAGAGAAAGGGAAGTTTATCTACGCAACGATAACTTACCCTCAAAACGAGAAATTAAATTTTCTCGGACACGAGCTTACATTTAAACTATTCAAAGGTTTTAAGCTCGTGTATAAGGCTCATCATTAAATATCAGATGATTACCCGATCTTCAAATAAAGGAAAGTTTATCGCTGATGATAAACTTATCCTCATTAACGAGAAATTAAATTTTCTCGGACGCGAGCTTACATTAAAACTATTCAAAAGTTTTAAGCTCGTGTAGTTGGTGTATAATTATATTTCAGATTATGCCCCGGATTTAACTTTAGGAAAGCTTATCTTTAAAGATAGCTTATCCTTGTAACAAGAAATTAATTTTTCTCGGTCATGAGCTTGTATTAAAACATTCCAAGTTTTAAACTCATAAAGAAAAGTGTATCTTTTAAATAAGAGAACTTTTCTTCTTAACGAGAAATTCATCTTTCTCGGTCACGAGCTTTACGTTAAAACATTCAAAGTTTTTCAAGCTCATGAAAACGACTTCTAAGTAAATGTCAACTTAGAACTCGTTCTTCAATTAAAAGGAAAGTTTATCGCCGATGATAAACTTATCCTTACAACGAGAAATTAATTTTTCTCGGGCATGAGCTAATAATAAAAACATTCGAAGTTTTTAAGCTCATGCACAATGACTTACAGTTAAATATCAAAAGTTTTTCTCAAAAGGTTTTTCTAAATCTTTAAAAATTGTGTGTTCAAAAATGTTTTGATAAAAAGAGCATGTCTTCTGGAATCGATAATATTTACGATACTAGAAATGTCATTCAATAATGACACGGGGTTGTAAATAAAGTTCGAGCAGAAGTTCAAATGTTTTAAAACATGCTCAAAATGGTTTGCTATTATTTCATATAGTAACCCGCTTTTCATACTCAAGTCAAGCATTTCACCGAAAAGCTTTGACTCAACAACGGGAATTAATTTTCTCGGGCATGGTTTACTTTATAACCATGTAAGGGATTGTGTTTACGGAATAACACAATTTAACACGAATATATGTACGTGTCAGTGCATTTATTTGTTAAAACAAGAGAAATCTTGTTTTTATGAAGTTATCATCTCCACCAACCGTAGCAATTTACAATTGATATCTACATACTAGACGATGCGACTACTCAAACGGCGACTACATCTCTTTCAATAGATCACGGGTTAACAATTGAGGGGGAGCAATTGTCCAGCATTCAAAATCCTTGATGCCGAGAGTACCAAGTTCACATATTGGTGTCAAGACAATGATATCAATCATACACATGGAGTCAAGAGATAAATTCAGACGTGACAAGGTGACCAACATTCGTGAACAAGAACCATGTGAATCTTTCATATGATGTTCTTCATCATTCAGGTCCAACCTCGTAAATTGCTAATCTTGTGAATACATTATCATATATGATCTCTGCACGTGATAAATACCTTAAACTTGTGTTTAAAAGGTATTTAATTTACGTTTCAAGTACACCCTCATTAATTTGAGGGGAAGCTTGTGTAATTCATAAAGATAACTGGATTTGCATTTTCCTTCCCAAATTTTCTTAAAATGCTATTAAATCAATTGATATTAAAAAAATCGATTGGGTTCATATTTTTAATATGGGGGAGAAAATGTGATTTAATATGGGAAATGATTAATCACAAATGGTTTGACTTAACGTACTAGCTCATCCCGACATGTGCGAAATGTTTTCGGATATCGTGGCATATGTTAAGGGGGAGCAAAATGGATTTGCACTTCAAAATGGATTTCATGGTGACATATACTTACCCAAAACATCTTTATTTTACGACGATGAAGATTGTGGTGACATAAGGATGGTAGGATAGGTTAAAGTCCAATGATTCCTCTAGAACCGGAGGAATCTTCCCAAGGACATTCCATAGCTAGAAATAGTAGTCCTTAGGAAAGATGGAGAAAGATTGTGAACATAGCTGAATGCCGAACAAGTACTTAAGTTGGCACTGGAACAATCACAACAAGGTGCTAGTGATGACGTATTGGTAAGCATTGAAGGGGTTGAAGAATGAAAAAGAATTGTAAAGATAAAGGGTGTAAAGAAAGAAGCCCTCCTTACAACTTAGGCAGAAACCGGGTCAATACATATGCTATTAAGATCATTGTTTAATGATTCTTGATATTGAAGACAGACATCATGGACCCAGTGATGCAAGGCACAACCCATCCCAGCTAACTCAGATATCTCTTAAAAGATATTTGTTTTAATCACACGGAGACAACACATTATCTATTGATTTATTCACTCCGAATAAATTGGTATGAAATGGTGGCACTCCTCTCCAGCCTCCGATCACTAAAGTTCCAAAATGCACGATCGAGTCTAGAGCCATTTGAGATCATCAAATATCTCATTAGGACACACTTTCATAATTCCTTGCTTCTTCACACACTGTGAAAAGTAGGAAAGATCTTAAGAGTCCTACGCAAAATCTTCATGATCTTGCCTGAACATCCGAGTAATACGAAAGTATTTACAATGAAGATGGAAATCCTTCTTGAGCGAATATCAAAAAGCTCATGGTAGGTGACTTGTGCGATTCTTTATGAATCAAACTTGTGATAATTGGAAAGCAACAGTGGTTTAATTCTTAAATGAATTTAAACACGTTCCAAGCCTCTACGTAATATCTTAGTGATATTTCCAGAACACTCAGAGTGATACCTTAGTGTTCACGGTGATGAGTGGAAATCCTTCTAGTGTTAATCTCAAACAACACTTGGTAGGTAACTTGCAAGATTCTATACGAATCAAGCTCGTGACAACTGGAAAGCAACGATGGTGCGATTCTTAATTAAATTTCACTTGTTCCAGGAACATGAATTGACGGCTTCAAATCATGCGGATATTATTATCCAAATGATTCACTCTTTATGTTCGCAGTCAGCTTTGGATGGTCGAATAAAGAGAACGGGTTTACCCGCGAAATCTTGTCAAGGAGGTTCTTAATTGAAACTACCTGCCACAAGTACGATATTTAATATCGTCCAACGGTCTTCACCGACCGGTGGTAAAATGCTACCGAATTAGAATGAAATGTTCAAGGCCATTTCATCTGTGTATATGTCTTGTTGCTAACTGTCTTATGTAGCGTAACAAGAAGGTGGCATTGCGGTGTTCAATCCAGAAGAAGTCGTCAACACATGCTTATGCTTTCTGCACTTAATACTTCAACAAATTCAAGAAAGTCTAAAAGTCAAGTCTTTCGTTGTATCAAACTCTGAAGCTTTCAAGAATTTCTAAAAGTATAAGTATGTGGATCATGAAGTCACGAAGAGGCAAATATCACAAGTGATGAATGCACAAGGTCAAGGCAAGAGAACATGCTCAAGACTAAAGTCAAAGATCTCATCGGCATATTCACAAGAACAAGATCAAAGACTCAAGCATAGTATGCTAGGTTTAAGATTTTGTAAAATGGTGTGACCTCCCTTTGGGGGAGATTGTTGGAAATACGTTTTTCCAAGGAAAGTCTCGGTCACATCATTATTAGCATAGATCACGAGCTATAGACTATTTACGACATTGTAACTTGGAGTGACCTCCCTTTGGGGGAGATTGTTGGAAATATGTTTTTACGTATTTAGAAAGGATCGGTCACTCCAATGATAATGGGCTCGTGATCCAATATAGCCCATATAGCCCACATGTAGGGTGGGCTATATAAACCCCCTCCTAGCATGTTAGGAGGGGTTGAACACTTTCATTAATTACATTCCATCTTTCTTTCATCTCTCTCCTTTCTCTCTCTACCTTTCTCTCTCTAAGTTCTTCCATTTCTCCATCCATCTCAATAGATAATCCAACAATGCCTAATCCTTAGAAAATACGATCCTACAATGTGGGGAAAGGGTTTTCAAAACTATCTAGTGATAAGGTAGGTGGTGTTAAGCTTAGGAAGTTTTTTTTCAAGTGTATACTTGTACACATATATAATACATATAGCTCCAAAAAGGGGGTAATGTGTCATTTTTAGGGTCTTAGTATATGTATATGTTAAATGTGGTAAATTAGTTAGGACTAGATATAATGTAGGGAGTAAACTTATTTATTAAAGTATATTGTATATATTAAATGTTTATAATGTGGTTTTGTGAAGGTTAAGGTAATTAAATATGACAGAAGTCCCATATATTTATAAATATACTAGAATTGACAGTGTAATTTAATGAAAGACTGATGCTTCATAAAATTAAATGAAGTGAGATTTTATAGATTCAAGCAAGATGTGAAGTCAAAGAGGTAAAAACAGGGGTTTTACATTTTCGCATGTCTTTCACGTTTTTGTGCGCCTTTCACGTTTCCGGCTGTTTTTTATGTTTCCTTATTTTTTGCACGTTTTCGCTAGGTTTAACTTTTTGTCTATTTTTGGTCAATTGTTTTACGTTTTCGCATGTTTTTCACATTTTCTTCCGTTTTCTTCCATTTTTGCTGTTTTTTATGTTTTCATACGTTTATCGTGTTTTCGCAAGTTTTTCACGTTTTCGTCTGTTTTCACATTTCCATCTGCTTTTTTTACGTTTTCTTATGTTTTTGCACGTTTTCGCTTGATTTAACTTTTCTTCTGTTTTTGGTCAATCATTTTACGTTTTCGCATGTTTTTCACGTTTTCTTCCGTTTATCACGTTTTTCTGTTTTTTATGTTTTCGTACGTTTTTCATGTTTTCGCATGTTTTTCACATTTTCGTCCGTTTTCACGTTTCCAACTGGTTTTTTTACGTTTTCTTATGTTTTTGCGTGTTTTCGCTAGAGTTAACTTTAAGTCTGTTGTTGGTTAATTGTTTTACGTTTTCGCATGTTTTTCACGTTTTTCTCCGTTTTTCACGTTTTGGCTGTTTTTTATGTTTTCATAAGTTTTTCACATTTTCACATGTTTTTCACGTTTTCGTCCGTTTTCACGTTTCCAACTGTTTTTGTTTACGTTTTCTTATGTTTTTGCGCGTTTTTGCTAGAGTTAACATTTAGTCTGCTCTTAGTCAACTGTTTTACGTTTTCGCATGTTTTTCACGTTTTCGTCCGTTTTTCACGTTTTGGCAGTTTTTTTACGTGTTCGTGTAGTTTCACGTTTTCGCTAGGTTTAACTTTTGTCTGTTTTTTGGTCAATGGTGTTACGTTTTCGCATGTTTTCGTCCGTTTTCACGTTTTAGTGTCCTTTTTACGGGTTTTTTTATGTTTTTTCACATCTTCGCTAGTTTGTACGTTTTGATATGTTTTTGGTCAATTTTTTTTTACATTTTCATATGTTTTTCATATTCCGTTTGTTTTTCACTTTTTCATCCGTTTTCACGTTTACGTTTGTTTTTTGTCAAATTTTTACGTTTTCATCCGTTCTTTGGTCAATTTTCTTACATTTTCGTATGTTTTTTACTTTTTTGTCCGTTTTTCACCTTTTTGTCCGTTTTTCACGTTTTCTTTATTTTTTTATGTTTTGACAAATTCTTCACCTTTGCGTAAATTTTTCCAGGTTTTCGTCAATTATGACGTTTTCATCTGTTTTATAAGCTTTCGTCATTTTTTAACGTTTTCGTATGTTTTTCACGTTTTTGTCTGTATTTGTTAATTTTTCTAGGCTTTGTTACTTTTTTCACGTAAAATTTCTGGTGAAAACGTAAAATTTCTGATGAAAACGTAAAATTTTCTGATGAAAACGTAAAAATACCGAGGAAAGCGTAAATGAACCGAAAAACGTGAGAAAACGATGAAGACGTAAATAAACTAACAAGTGTGTGAAAATTTGACAAGGCTGTGAAAAAAATTGGAAAAAAATAATTTTTGATATTACTAGACCTATTGGGTGACCCATCAAGACCCATTTGTAATATAAAGGGAGACCCATCTAGACCCATATAACATATGAGGAGACCCAAGTAGACCCATCTATAATTTTAATAAGGAGCTTGTTTGACCCATCTAGACCTATCTAAGATATTAAGAGAAACCCAACTAGACCCCTTTCTTTTTTCAATTTAACCATGTTGACCCAAAAATTAACCATGGGTTAAAAATTGCCACCTCTAGTCTAAATTATGAAAAATTAGTTAAATCGGGCAGCAAATAATAAAAAATAATAGTATTGAAAAAGTACTTACAATCATGTTGTATTGTTGTTGATGTTCTACGTGACATTTTATCGAGCACTTGTTGTGTAGATAATAAACTCTTATCCAAGATATAACCTGGTGAACAAAAAAACTTATCATCTGCACAACAAAAAAACAATGTAAATGATTATCAGGATCAAAATATCGTAAATATATTTAGCTATGGATTCACGGAACCTTTTAGGTTGTGCTGAAGAAGATGTAACTCAATGATGGCAGATGTTTTGTAATATCCAGTGGTGTTGGTCGGTTTAATCCGGAGGTCCTGCCATATTGAGTAGTGGTGGTGTTGTAACGCCGCTTCTCGAAGGTAGTGGTGCCACATCTGAGTGTTGTGGTGGCGCCGAAGATGGTGGTAGACTGGTAGCAGATACGATGGTGGTTCTAATGATGGTTAAAACGGCGGCTCTGACTATGATGGTGGTTGAGGCTATGGTGGTGGTAATTATGGCTCCGGGCTATTTAAAGTTAGTTACCGACAGTCGTATAGTAACTGAAAAAAAGAGAAAGAATGGATAGAGATTGTGTATGTCTTATGGTGTGTTAGTGTGTGTTTTTGATAAAGAGAGATAAACGGGTGGTCATTTGAGATCAAAGAGGGAAAATTTTGGGTTTTGATATTTTGCGGAAAATTGTTACCCGGGAAGAACAAGCGGATAAAGACAAAACTAGTTTTTGGTAAAATATTTAAAAATTTATGAAGCTTTACATTTTTTTTATAATTTTGTACACTAGATGTAGTTAAAAATGATGTTTTGGTTAAAAATAGGGGCGGGACAAATGAATTGTCAAAAGAGGGAAATTTTTACACATGTAAGGACAAGCATCGAGTGAAAATCAGTTCGAAGTGAGATTGAGTTACGACAAATCACGAATCAAGGACCAGACCAGATGTTAATCATGGTTAACGAAGGAGTAGACATTATATTATTGTACATGAGATGTTAAACATATCAGTATATATTTTTTCATTGTACATGAAATGTTAAACGGGTGAGCATATGTGATATTATTATACATGAGATGTTAAACGAATAAGTATATGAGATATCGTTGTACACGAGATATTAAACGGAGTAGTTGATATGGTATATTTTTACATGAGATGTTCAATAAAGGAGTCGATATCATATCCTGATACATGAGATGTTAAACGGATGAGTCGAGATGTTATCATTTTACATGAGATGTTGTTTGGTTCGAATTATTCGGGTTAAACCAGTAATAGTTGACCATAACCCATGACCCTAAATCAATAACCATAAATCATAAAACTTCCCCCTAATCATAACCAATAACTTAAATCTGGTAACCCGTAATAGTAGACCATAACCCATAACCCTAAACCCATAACTATAACCATAACCCATAAAACTTAATCCTTGGTTATAAAAAAAACATATATCGATAAATGTGATAATTTATTATAACGCATGAATAACCAAAAAAACTTAACCCATAACGATTAACCTATGTCTTTAACATCGACGTACATCCGTTAGCCCGTAATAGTTGGTCCTAACCCATAACCTTAAATCCATAACCATAAACCATAAAACTTAACTCATGGTTAGAACCAATAGCCTATATTCGTTACTCATATAGTTGACTACTCGAGAAGTTATTTTCTCCTTCATTTTTTGATATTGTGGCATCGTTATACATGAGATGTTCAACAGATAAATCGAGATGATATCTATGTACATGAGATGTTCAACTAATAGTCGAGATGTTATAGTTGTATATGTATATGAGATTTTCAACGAAGTATTCTATATGTTATCGTTGGTTAACACCCTTGCCTCTTAAGAGAGAGGTCAAGGGTTCGATCCTCACTCCTTGCAAGGTCGGACGTCCTTTTCTATCTATGATAGATTCGGAACCATTCCCTTTATCTTTGGGGGGTTATGACTGTCCACATCTCAACCTCCTCCATACACCGCCCTACACAGTATTAGGACCCATAACCCATGGAAGACGGCATTGGGTGTTACTTTACTTTACTTTACTTTATTCTATATGTTATCGTTCTACATGAGATGTTTAATGGATGAGTTGAGATGTGTCATCGTTATAATCAAATGTTCAACGGAGGAGTATATGTAAAGTTTTATATTCGACTCTACGACGAAAGTTTTAGATATATTTCTCCTAGTTTCGTAGCTTCTTGATTCATCAAAAGCGCAGTTCATATGAAGAATCATCACCAAAACTGTGTAACTATGTCACCATATAACGTATTATCATAAATTTAGAGAAATTAGTGATCCTGGGATATTTAATCGTCAGATCGTCCTAAAATTTGTACCAATACATATAGACACATAGCTTTTGAATTTGACCATTGGAATTTGCAATCACATGCGTCCTTTTCGAGAATAGTTTGCTTGTGCACTTATAAACAACATTTTCTATACTGAATTATTAGTTTACTTGACTTGTGACGTGATGAGACTGCAT
The DNA here is from genome assembly GCA_025667525.1 of Glebionis coronaria. Classification (NCBI taxonomy): domain Eukaryota; kingdom Viridiplantae; phylum Streptophyta; class Magnoliopsida; order Asterales; family Asteraceae; genus Glebionis; species Glebionis coronaria. The sequence goes on from CM046878.1 coordinate 370,770,501, forward strand.
TTATACATATTCTCATCGTCCAAATCGTGCTTAAAACGCTTAAAAATATCATAAAATGCCCCAAAATATGCTTGTGTTTGTTCATTATGTATTTTAGGTACGGATATTGTGAAATCAACAAAAGATCAAAGGAATCAAGCAAAAACGAACACGTGAAACGAAGCCGCACAAAGAACCGGACCCGAAGAATGAATTTTGCAAAAATGTCCTTGAAGTTTGAAGATTGTACAAGTTTGGTCCCTCATCTTTGGAGATTTGTCAACTTTAGTCCTCCAAGAATGAAGTTATACAAGAAAGATCTTTAAAGTATCAAGACTTGTCAAAACAAGCCCTTGAATATTGGTTATAAGTACATTACAAGTCCTTTTGCAAAGTTTGGAAACACATTGTGCCAAATTTGACAATAGGACCAAAGATATTACAAAGGATTTTGAAGTTGTTGCTGTTTGATTATGAAGTGAAAAAAAAATGGGACTGCAGGGACCTAAGTTGTCAAATATTAAACACCTCCCACCAATACAATCCATCCACATCATACTCCTCCCCCAATCACATTCACCCACATCACCCCACCTTGACAAGGTCATCCCCCACTAAGCATAATTAATAATAATCTAATTTTCAAATTATTATTATTAAAAGTGTTTTATTACCCGGATAACATTTTCTTCTACCATAACCCCGATCTAAAACACCCACTGTACCTACCCGAACCCTAATCCTTAAATCTTTATTAACCAAAATCAAACAATCAAACTATCCAGATCTTTAATTTAGGGTGTCAACATCATAACACAACACCTCAAACTCTCATCAGCTCATCACAAGTTCCCATCCACATGACCCCTGCTACATAAAGACAAGGAGAAACAGTGCATCCAACGGCTTTGGTGAATTTCTTTCTTCCAAAGTTATACACCAACGTCTAAGATCACTAGAAACTAGTTGTACACCCCCACATGAGATGGAAGAGTCACAGATGGATTTTCTTGACCAAGAAAAGTCAGCAGCAAAGATTCAAACCAAGGGGCACTTAGGGAAATTCCTAAGCTAGGGTTTCTGCATTTTCATTTTCTTTCTAGAACATGTGATCCATTATATAAGGCCAACATAGGTTGTAGTATGTTTTTGTTCTAAATTTTGGTTTTTCATACTCTGTAATCTTTTATGCAATTTAATGAAAAATCAAGTTTGAGTTCCATTGTTTTTCAATTCATTTAATTTTCCAGCTTTTAACTTATTTGCAAAGTTTACTTCTTAGTTTTTCAAAAAAAATCTTGACTGATTTTCTTTTGAAGACCCCAAATTACTTGAGCAAATCTTGTAAAATAATTGACAACTAGGTTATAAGATTGGTAGGTGATTGGTTACTTTTCTGTCATATTTTAGCTCTTGCAAAAGTTTTTAAATTTTCCAAAAATACCTTCACTTTCAGCTTATAAGCTAAGCTTATTATGGATTATGTTGACAAATAAGCCCCAATAAGCTGCTTGTTAGTCCTTTCCATGTTTGTTTCTTCGTGTTCTTTTTCAGGTTTGAAGATCCAAAGATAAGTAGATCATTGTAGATGTGACTTGGTTGGACTGTTGTAGTCCCCAAGTACCCTTTCCTCATTCAAACAGCTTCTCACAAAGCCCTAAGTTACTTACAACAGCTTATAAGGAAGATGGCATCAGCCATCCATCTAGTTTGGATGTAAATCAGATTTGGTAAAGGCTTGAACCCTACTTAAAAGTTTTTCTATTTAGAAATTTTTGTGGATTTGTGAGATTGCTGACGTGAGTGTGTTTTGTTTATGTTTCTCTTGCATTATGTTCATTATTATCTAGTTATATGATCTAAGCACAAGTTTTGTGCTTTAGGTAGTTTTAAGTTTACTTTGCTTCAAAATCTTTCTTAGAAATCTGTTATTAAGGGTTGTTTGGTTTGCATGATCAATCTGGTTAGGGTAACTACTAGGTCAACATGAATGCTTGCATCTTGTTCTATTCTGATCTACTAGGTGCATTTTAGGGGTTTGCTTTATGCTTGAGATTGAATGCTTAAGTTTACAAGTTTTGTCTACAAAATTGCATATAGAACTAGTAGACTATAAAATCTTTATTCATCTATTTTAGGCTTTGAAAATTGATAATCAACTAGGCAGTTAGGTCACATAGGATTTCGTGCATCTAACTTGGTGGTAGTAAAGCTAGAAGTCATGGTTTGAACTGCAAAAACTGGTTAAAGTGTCAAGTTATTCAACAAACAACACCCTTCTCTGTTCTTAGTTCTCATCAGCAGAGTCTTAGGGTCTTGTTTGTTTGTTTTGGTGCCCAAAATAGGTTACAAGCTTAGATAGTAGGTTAGTTTAAGTGCTCTTTATCTGGTCTCAGGCTTTTGGTGACATTTGGTAGCTCAATATAGGCTTTGAAGTCCACTATAGTGCATTTAAACACAGTAACTTTCATTCCCTGTATGCAGTAGGTGGTTTAGGGTGATTCTGTGCTATTTGATTGTTGTAACTGTTTGTTTTTTGCTTGTATTTGACTCCCCACACTTCACTGAGTGTGGGGGTGCCTTACGTGTCCAAAAGTACCAAGAAAATCAGGCTCAAAAGCCCCAAAACCTGTTTCTGTGACCAAGCAGTGGGAACAAGTTCCCACTGTGAGTGCTTTTCTTCCCACTAACTAGCTACAAGACAAAACAAGCCACAAGTCACTATCATACTTGACTATTTTTTTCTGTAGTGGTCAATTGTCCTATTAGGCTTAAATTCACTTTTTTCAATTTTTTTTCATTTTTCTCCTTTTTAGTTAAGTTAGAATTTTTGAAAAAGTAAAATTAATTTTCTCATTATTTTATTATTTTTTTATCATTATTTTAGTTAAAAATTAGTTTTTAGCACTTTAAAAATAGAAAAATAGTTTCAAAAAATTTAGAAAAATACTTTTTAGCTTTTAATTAATATAAGTAAGATATTTGTTTGATAAAATATAATTTTGGACTTTTTGTTAATTTTATATAATTTTAGGGCTTTAATTAGCATTTAAAATTAAATATTTAATCAATAACAAATTTTAAAATTTATTTATTGAATTTTTATTCTTATTTATATTATTTTAGACTTAGTTTTAATTTTTAATTAGTTTTTAGATTAAATTTTTAATTTCGTCACGTTTTACGTATACGTTTTACGTTTATCGTCGTAGTGTAATTTATCGTAACTCGTCTTTTAATTTTCTTTCTTCTCAAACCCAAAAACTATCACTAATCCAAACATTGTTTTTATATAGTTGGCACATAACACATACACCTCCTTCGAGAACGAACTCGCATTATTCGATTTCACGTTTTTCCTAAAACGTGAGGTTTAATACTTGTCACATATACGTCTTTTTCCTAAAAGCGTATTCTTACTACCATAATTTTAGCACCGCTTCCGGGGAGGTGTTTTTAGTGCCATTATACATATCGTGTTTGTGTGAGTAGTGCGTTTTTGTTTTTTATTTTTGAAAAGCGTAAATATCGTACATACTCGTTTTTTTTTTCTACTATATTATAAATAGCCAAATAAATCGTGTAAATTGTTCCTCAATTTACACACAACAATCTTTTACTATATTGTAGAATATCCTAGTATTCATTTTTGTTTTTTGTAAATATTATTAATATATTGTATTACGTATCACAATAAATTCACAATATCTCCAAAAGCGTGAAAACGCAACCTTAATTGGGATTTCATCACTCAATTATTGTATTCGAATCTAAAACAAAAAGAAAAAGGCAAAATAGATAATTAGTTTCGAAAGGCTTAATTTTGATTAACACAAACTATAAGGTGGGTATAAGGCGGTTGTATTTCACGACCTAAAGGAAAAAGGCTCTTAAGTGCTTAGCGCCGCCTCGTTTCCTCCGCTTGCTTGTGCGTGTTTTGAGAAAAATGGCTAATCGAGGGTTTGCCAACCAAAGTATTATCTACATATCATATATATTTGCTTGTTTTTCAAAGATTAAACCCTCTTGAACGTTTTGGTGTTCCACCAACTTCTTAAAGTCATCGAAGACGTTAACTCAAAGTGATCGTTTTCATTCCTTGAGGCTCCTTTAATTGAGAAATTCATTCGAGGAGAGATTTGTAGATTTGAGTCTACGTAATATACCAAAAATCCAAAAAAATTGAAAAACGTTAAAAACCCCAAAAAGAATCTTCTTTGCTACCCTCATTCTATGTTTAGTGCATGCGCACTCGATCGAAGGACTATACGAATTCTAGCAACTCATCGAATCGACGCAATCGAAATCAAAGGAATCGACAACGAAGACGTGATTTAGAAACGAACGTTCCTAATTTTATTGTCGAAACCGTAGACGAGATGGCCGAAAATCGTACGATGATGGAGTTGCTCCAAGCACCCACCGAGGGTTATGGAGACGCGATCGTAATTTCCTCTTTCGAAGCGGAGAATTTTAAAATCAAGAGCGGAATGCTATCATTGATTCAAGTAACGAAGTTTAGAGGTCATAAGGCATATAATCCTCACGATCACATTCGGAATTTTGATCGTCTTTTGTCCGCGAGCAAGTTTAAAAACGTCGACACCGATGTCGTTAAGCTTATGCTTTTTTCGTACTCGCTCGATGGTGCCGCCAAGGATTGGTACGAGAAAAAGCCACCTAATTCCATAATTACGTGGAAGGATATGGTTTCCAAGTTCGTTAATCAGTTCTTTCCGCCGTCGAAGACCACGTTTTTCAAAAACGAGATCACGAGGTTCGAATAAAAGCCGAATGAATAGTTAGAGACGCATGGGATCGTTTTAAGGAATTTCTTAGGCAATGTCCTCTCCATGGATTTTCTGAGTTACACCAAGCTGACACGTTTTATAACGGTCTTAGTTTTCAAGAACAAGTTTCGTTAAATTCCGCCGCCGGTGGGAGTTTTTTGTGTAAAACTCCGAAAGACGCTTTAATAATTATCTAAAATAGATCCAAGGTTTACCAACTCCGTAACACACCGAGTGTTGCCAATTTCGCCATTGTTAGTAATTCTAATCGCGATATTGAGAGGGTTGATGAGAAAGTCGATAAGTTGACGAATGTGTTTACGTCGTTCTTAATCGAGATGCAAAAGAAAGACGCTCCCGCTACGGCGAAAGCGGTTGAGGTATCATGTACGTTGTGTGGTGGACCTCATAGTTATTACGAGTGTGCAACTACGGATGTCCAAACGTCGAGTGTAAACACGTTAAACAACAATTTTCAAAATCAAAACAACATGGGTCCATCACAAGGCAATTATAACCAAGGCAATAATTTTAGTCAAAACCGTAACAACTTTCAAGGAAATAATCAACAAGGGAATTTTTCGAATCAAGGAGTTTATAATCAAGGTCAAATTTTAGGTTGGTAAAATCGAGATAACAATCAAAACTCGAATTTTCAAAACAATGCTAATCAAAGAAACAATTTTACAAGCGGTAATCAAGGGAATTTTCAAAGAAATGATCCAAACCAAGGGAACTTTATTTCTAATCAAAATAGTTCGTCAAACGAGTTTCAAGAATATATGAAAACGAATGAGGCTAATATGAGACGATTAGAGGGACAAATTGGTACTTTGAAAAATGACTTTTCCAACACGTTGAAAAATCAAAATACTAAAATTAAGCAAGGACAAATCGACATTAAAAATATGTTTTCGACCATTATGAACAAGTCTTCGGGTGCATCATCGAGTTCGTTACCTAGTGACACCGTACCAAATCCGAAGGAACATGTTAAAGTCGCCTCGTCTATCGGAAAAAGTTGTGTGATTACCCCAAACCTTGATGGATTTAGAGTTGTTCTTTCTTCTCAACCCTCGACTTCTAAAACGCCTTCATGTTCTAAAGTCAGTGGGGTGAACGTGGTGACCAAGGAAAAGAGTGCACACGTGTACCTCAAATTCCATCCACGGTTCAAAAAGAGAGCTTTATCGACCTTACCAAAGTAACCCTTGAGGAAACTTGTGCTTCGATTCTTCTACAAAAACCTAAAAGGCATATGCCGAGAAAGGAAGAGGATCCGGGCCAATTTCTTTTAGCTTGTGATTTTTCGGAGATTGAGGGATGTTTACCCCTTGCCGATTTAGGTGCTAGCATAAATTTAATGCCTCATTCTCTTTGTAAATTGATGAAATTGTCTATACTTACCCCCACGAACATGACAATCGAGCTAGCAAATTGTACACCACTTAAACCAATTGGAATAGCCGAGGATGTTTATGTTAAAATTAGAAAGTTTGTTTTTCCTGCGGACTTCGCATTTCCGATTATGAGTGTGATCCTAAATGTCCCATTATTTTAGGTCGACCCTTTTTATAGACAGCTCGAGCAGTAATCGACGTTCACGGTGGGAAATTAACTATGAAATATGGGGAGGAAAAAATGGACTTTTTCGCGAGTAGATCCCAAGTTTCAAATGATCATGACAAAACCAAGGTTACTAAAACCGATATTTCAAAATTTGATAATATCAAAGCTCATACTTTAGCGGAAAAATGAGGCTAGATGCATGTTTTGAAAGAATGAAAATGAACGGTTTTAAAGATGAGGATTTTAATGATAAAGAATACGTAATACTTGGCTTTTACCCCACGTATAAAATCTTATCGTCCGATCTCTTCGAATTGACTTCCAGTCTAAAGTGCGACTCAATTGTCTTTTGGTGAACAAGAGAATGGTTTGGTTGATTATCTATTTTAAACTAATAGCAAATAAGTAAGTGTCGTTGAGTAAAGTAGAGGTTTAAAGATTAAACTAAAAATAACGAGTTAAAAGTAAAAGCTTGAAAACTTAAAGACAAGATTAGGAAAATTACTTGAACACTTAATATTTTTAACACTTGAAAACTTTGCAAAAACAAGAACTTAAACAATAGGAAAACAAACAATTATGCCACATCGGAATATCCAAAATGCATTAATCGGAATGTGTAGTCGGAAAACACTGATCGGAATGATAATAAATGTGGCTGATCGGAATAACAAAGAACCCTCTGGTCGGAATATATGCAATCGGAATATGGGACAAAGGAGTTGATCAGAATATCTTAAACTTGAATCCAATCGGAATGTGCAAAAGTTTCCCCAATCGGAATACCACAAAATTACCACAATCGGAATACTCAATGATCCACCCGTCGGAATATTAAACCCTAATCCTATTAGGTGATCGGAATAGGGGGAGGTGCAATCGGAAAGTCTTAAAACCCTTTTCCGATCAAACGATCAGAATAAAGGGGAAGGGGGTTGAGCAGTCGGAATAAGCTGATCGGAAAAGGGATTATACCTTTTCCGATTTATATGTGATTCGATAAAAAGCTAGTAATAAGCTATTTTGATAAGCTAATCACCAAACTTGAACGAATCTATAATAAAATGAACTAAATAAGCACAAATAAGAACTTATCCAAACTTAAAATAAGCAAACTTTTAAATCAAATCATAAAAAGATGAACTTTTTAAGAAAACTTTTAAAAGTAAATAAGCTAAAAGAAGCGAATAAGCCAATAAGCACACAAATCTTAAAGCTTAATCAAATGAAAGCTTATGTAAGCATAAAAAGATTAATTTTTTAAGCACGAAATCATTAAGAACAACACGGATCAAATGAAATTCGCACCAAAATTAATCTAAAAATCAAAGAAAGGTAGAATGAGATGAAAGATTAAAAGCTTAACTAGAACTTGATTAATGAAATCAACAATACACAAATGTTTAATCTTGAAAGATTAAAAGAAAGAAAGATGAAAACTTAGTGAGAGAATGTTTAGAACTTTCTCTCTCTAAAACTAGAAAAGTGAAAAATGAAAACTAAAACTAAAAACTAACTACCCTCCTAATGTGTATTAGGAGGGTATTTATAGGGAAAATGGAAGGAGTGCATGTGTTGCATCTTCTTTCTTTCTTTTTCCTCTCGACTCAATTTAATTCATTTGTCTTTCTCGATGTCGTCTCGGGATTAATTTAACTCGTCTTAACATTTCTTCATTTATTTAGACTCGAGTTTTTCGACTTCATTAAACTTCCGTCTTTAGACTTGTTCTTCGATAAATCTTCAGAATAGGTCTTGGACATCCGTCTTTTAAGCACTCTTGATCTTTTGACTTTTTCTTTTCTCGTTTTCTTCGATAAAAGCCCGTGAAAGCCCGTATTTTCTTCCTTTTTCATCTTTTGGTCCTAAAACACAATAAAAACACAAACCACGCATAATTCCGACTTTTACGACATAAAATACACGTTTTGGTCTTGTTATTATTGGAAATAAGTGGTAAAAGGATAAGTGTTTTCACACTTATTAAATCCCCTACACTTGACCATTGCAATGCCCTCATGCAATGCATTAATTTAAAAGCACGGTTTACATTTTTTATCATAAATAACCCACCTTGGCCTTTATTAAATACTAAACATTTAAGGAAAGTAAAAAGATAAAAACAAGTAAAGAAATCAAAGACTTACATTGGTTTTTGGCTGCCATGAACGTTTATCATCCTCAAGTTTCACGTTCCCCATACCAAGCTTAAAAACAAGATCATTGTTATTATAATTTAGTAAACTAACACGAACTCATGTGGGCCAATTATTCACTTAGACTCCCTTATTCCTAGGTGTATCTCTTATATTTTATTTTTGTCTTGAATGATCACGAGGATGCATTGTTTGACTTATTTCGATAGTTATTTAGGCCGAATATAAAGTGAACGATTTAATCAATAGTTAGCTAAAGGACAAAATCTTTTAAAAATTCTTCTCGGGACCTTATAAAGTTCATATCTTGGCATAACTCGCTTCGCGATTTGAGACCTTTCTTGGACCAATATTTGGTAACGACTTCATACTTCAAACCTTGAGAGACGTTCATGAAATAATGGTCTTCTCTTCATAATAGGAATTTCTTCTCTTGAAATTTTGAGAGATTCTTACTTGGACCACGACTTCTTCATTTTTCTCCAATCTTTATTTTGGACTTTGATATACAACGATCCGCCTCCTTTTAGGACTTGGATCTATTTATCCTCATACCTTGTTAGGGCCTTTTTGGATAGACTTCTCCATGATCTTTTGGGGAGCTTTTGCTTTACGTCATGTGTCTCAATCCTTCATATTGATTTTCGACAAATGATTCTTCACATCACTTTTGGATCTTTAGCAACAAAATGTAGCCCTCATGCCTTGTTAGGGCCTTTTCGGACTCGCCAATCTTCGCATCCCGCTTCAATAAGTTATGCCTTGGCTATGAACTCTAATCCGTACCGAGCAACTTTTAAACGATCTTGGGCTAGAAGCTAAGTAACCTTTTAAATCGTACAACCTTATTTATTGCAGATAAATTTATTAACAAGCGAAGGGAGAATAGGCTTATAATTAACTCACATAAATTCGCGAAAGAATACCAAACTTATAATTTACTCTATCATCTCTCGTTCTCCACAGTTTAAAATCTCAAGGAATGAGACTCGTGGATGCTTAGCCTATTAAATCAAAGTTTTGGGTTTTCAAGTCATCTATAGGATCTTGCAAATTCTTAGACTTTTTCAAGTTTAGAAATCGCGTTTTAAAGTTCCCTTGATAAACGGCTCTCTAGGATCAATTATAGGAACTTGCGAAAAGTTCTTGTTCTTAACCCGTGAGAGTTAAGACTTTCGCGTTTTATAGCTCCCTATATAAAAGCCTAGCAAAACTTGACTTAAACACGTTAAGGATACTAGCTAGAGCAAACTTAGATAAGTAAACTCGGGTTGAGTCAAAATGTTCATGACTTTGAAAAATTTAAAACCACTTTATTAAACTTTATTTAAGCAAGGGAAGAAAATAACCATAACAAAGGGAAATACAACTATACAACTAGGCCAAAATAGATTAAAAATTTTGAAAAATGTCGAAAAATCAAATTTTCCGGTTAAAATGAGGGCAAATTCATGGAAAAGACCACTTACTTCGATAGAAGTCCCCCCTTACACTTGAGATAAACATTGTCCTCAATGTTTAAGCATGTGGGAGTAAACTCCCCTATACTTAGGACATTGTGCACTTTGTTTAAATCTTGCTAAAGAAAGGACAGCTAAAGTGAATTCAATGCGAACATATAAGATATGAAATATTGAATCACGAGAGTTTAGGATAGAACCGGGAAGATGGGAACACGGTATCACGGTTCGGCAAAATTTATCAAGATGCTCTTTGAAGCTTTAATCCCTGCACAGCACAAGAAACAAGACAACAAACACATACGGGGCTCCCCCCCTACACTTATTATGAAAGCGGTAAAGGATAGAACACGGGTTGCCTCCCGAGAAGCGCTTGTTTTTGTTCACCGAGTCACGAGCCTGACTCGACCCAATTTAGTTCATAGGGGACGTGGTGAGGGATGGTATCATCTCATGGGAGATGTCCTCACCAAAGTATAGCTTCAAACGCTGGCCATTCACCTTGAAATTGGGCCCATTTGGCTGAGAAAGCTCAATGGTCCCATAAGGAAAGACTTTGGCGATGGTGAATGGACCAGACCAGCGGCTCTTCAACTTGCCAGAGAAGATCTTCAACCGAGAGTTAAAAAGTAAGACTTGATCACCAACGTGAAACTCTCGGTTCTTAATCCTTGCGTCATGAATGATCTTGTTCTGATCCTTGTAGATCAGTGAATTCTCGTAAGCTTCATTCCTCAGTTCGTGGAGCTCGTTGAGTTGAATCTTGCGGAGATCACCGGCTTTGTTGATGTCGAAGTTAGCCCACTTCAAGGCCCAGTACGCCTTATGTTCCAGCTCGATGGGGAGGTGGCATGCTTTCCCGTACACAAGACGATACGGTGTACAACCATTCGGGGTCTTATAAGCTGTACGGAAAGCCCACAGAGCATCATCTAACTTATCGGCCCACGCGGCACGATGCTCTCCCACAGTACGTTCCAGAATTCGCTTCAATCCACGGTTGGAAATCTCGGCTTGCCCATTGGTTTGGGGATGATAGGCGGTGGAAAGACGGTGATTGACACCATACTTAGCCATGACTCTTGCAAATTGATCATTGCAAAAATGAGTCCCGCGGTCACTGATTATAGCACGAGGAACACCGAATCGAGCAAACAGCTGCTTCAAAAAGTTCACAACCACCCTCGCATCGTTCGTTGGGAGAGCCTTAGCTTCAACCCATTTAGAAACGTAGTCAACGGCTACGAGGATGTACTTGTTTCCTTTGGAGGATGGAAATGGCCCCATAAAGTTGATGCCCCATACGTCAAAGATTTCACATTCTTGTATGAAATTTTGAGGCATCTCATCTTTATGTGTGATCTTGCCTTGGCGTTGGCAAGCATCACAATGCTTAACCATTTCGTGAGCGTCACGATAAATGGTGGGCCAATAGAATCCAGAGTCAAACACTTTCTTAGCGGTGTAGTTGGGACCAAAGTGACCACTAGTGGGTCCTTTATGGCAACCAGCAAGGATTTGCAAAGCTGCCGGTCCATCAACACATCGACGAATGATCAGATCAGCACATTGTTTGAATAGAAAAGGGTCATCCCAAAAGAAAGTCTTAACATCATTCAAGAACTTCTTCTTTTGTTGGGATGTTAACCCTTTGATGAGAACACCACCCGCTAAGTAGTTTGCAATGTCGGCAAACCACGGGGTGTCATCCAGATTGAGATTAATAGACATTAAGGTCTCAAGGGAAAAAGAGTCATCGATCTCTTTGTTCGGATGATCCCCTTGATATGGATCCTCAAGTCTACTAAGATGATCCGCGGCTAGGTTTTCGGCACCCTTCTTGTCACGAATTTCAATGTTGAATTCTTGAAGGAGTAAAACCCAGCGAAGAAGTCTTGGTTTAGAGTCGTGCTTAGTCATCAAGTACTTCATCGCGGAATGGTCCGTGTATAAGATGGTGGTGGATAAAACAAGATAGGGGCGAAATTTTTCAAAAGCATAGACAACAACTAAAAGCTCTTTTTCGGTTGTCGTATAATGCAACTGAGCCCCCGTCATTGTCTTGCTAGCATAATGGATTGGTTGGAAGTGTTTATTCACTCTTTGGCCCAAAACCGCACCAATAGCAAAGTCGCTAGCATCGCACATCAACTCAAAGGGTAGCTCCCAATTAGGGGTAACCAAGACCGGTGCCTTAGTTAGCTTATCCTTAAGAAGATTGAAGGCTTTGGTACACTCTTTAGAAAAGATAAAAGGAGTATCTTTTTCCAAGAGGTGGGTCATCGGGCGAGCGATTTTAGAGAAATCCTGAATGAATCGACGATAGAAGCCCGCATGACCCAGAAAACTTCTCACACCCTTCACCCCGGTTGAAGGTGGAGGTAATTTGGCTATGACATCTACTTTAGCACGGTCGACTTCAAGACCGACTTTAGAGATTTTGTGTCCTAGCACAATGCCTTCTTTTACCATAAAATGGCATTTTTCCCAATTCAGAACAAGGCGAGTGTCTTCGCACCGCTTAAGCATACGTTCTAAATTGGCAAGGCAAGAAGAGAAGGAATCCCCGAAGACCGAGAAATCATCCATGAAGACTTCCATGGTTTGCTCAACCATGTCATGGAAGATAGCTAACATGCACCTTTGGAAAGTCCCGGGGGCATTGCATAAGCCAAAAGGCATTCTTTTGTAAGCAAATGTGCCATAGGGACAAGTGAATGTTGTCTTCTCTTGATCTTGGGGATCGATGGGTATTTGGAAATAACCCGAGAAACCATCAAGAAAGCAGTAATATTCATTACCCGCTAAACGTTCAAGCATTTGATCCATAAAAGGAAGAGGGAGATGATCCTTTCTCGTGGCATCATTGAGTTTGCGGTAGTCTATACAAACTCTCCACCCAGTAAGGAGACGTGTAGGAATCAACTTGTTGTTGGCATTGGGCACAACGGTAATTCCACCTTTCTGAGGCACACAATGGACTGGACTAACCCATGGTGAATCCGAAATAGGGTAAATCATACCCGCATCAAGAAGTTTGATAACTTCTTTTTTGATGACTTCATGGATTTTAGGATTCACCCTTCGTTGGCTTTGAATTGTGGGCTTAAAGTCGTCCTCCATGAGAATTTTATGTGTGCAAAAGTGAGGATCAATTCCACGAATGTCGGAGATTTTCCAAGCGATAGCTCTTTTATGTTTCTTCAAAACGGCGATAAGTCGGGATTTTTCTTCTTCTTTCAGGTCCTTTGCAATGATGACCGGTAACTTCTTGTTGTCTTCAAGGAAAACGTACTCAAGATGAGGAGGTAGGTCCTTAAGCTCAAGAGTAGGGGGATCCTTAATAGATGGTGTAACTAACGATGGATCATCATTAGTCACCTCTTTAGGAGAAGGAGGAGAAGACGGGTCTTCATTGAGAAGTCTCTCAATAGTACGAATGTCTTCATCCCAATCGCTGGACGAATTATCATACTTAATATCGAGAGGACCCAAGCTAGCTTCGAAATCATCCAAGTCACTTTCTCCAAAAGGAGTCAATGACGGAGCAATTGAGGCAACGGTCTCAACATTGGGTAGAGAATAGAGAGTACTTTTGCAAGCCTCATGAAAATGTTCTTCACAAGCCTCATCGAGAACATCAATAACATTAACACTCTCATATGAATAAGGTTACTTAGAAATCTTACCCATGTTGAAGACATATTTATCGTCACCAACTCTCATGATTATTTCACCCGCGGCTACATCAATGAGAGTGCGACCGGTCCTCAAGAAGGGACGTCGAACGATTAATGGAACACGAGGATCCATTTCGTAGTCAACGACAACAAAATCCGTCGGGAAGGTGAATTTGTCAACGCCAACGAAGACGTCTTCGGCTATCCCCACTGGATAAGCAACCGTACGGTTAGCTAATTCCAAAGTCATTTTGGTGGGGACTAGCTCGGGGAGAGATAACTGCTTCCAAACACTTAAAGGCATTAAGTTTATACTGGCACCTAGATCGGCTAGGGCCATGCAATTCTCTACTCCCGGGAAGTTGCAAGGAATCAAGAAGCGACCCGGATCACCAAGTTTGGTGGGAAATTTCCATAAGAGAACGGTAGAGCAATTCTCATTAAGTTGGGTCTGAGCAATGTCAAGAAGCTTCTCCTTGTCACTAAGAAGATCTTTAAACATTTTCGCGTATTTAGGCATGTGAGCGAGAGCCTCGGCAAAGGAGATGTTAAAATTCAATTGTTTAAACATTTTGAGAAAGTTTGAAACTTGAATATTGATAGGTGTGTAAACACCCATCCTTTTTACCACTTAATTACAATAATAACCGGACCAAAACGTGTATTTTATGTCTTTTATGTCGGAATTATGCGTGGTTTGTGTTTTTGTTGTGATTTAGGACGAAATTGTGAAAAGTGGAGAAAACACGGGCATTCACGGGCTTTTATCGAAGAAAAAGACGAAAGATGAAGTCGAGAAGTCAAGAGTGCAAAAAGAACGGAAGTCCAAGACCAATTCTGAAGATTTATCGAAGAAAAAGTCGAAAGACGGAAGTTTACTTAAAGCCGAAAAACTCAAGTCTATTTTATTGAAGAATTTAAAGACGAGTTCAAAGAAATCCCGAGCCAAAAGTCATTAAAGTCCAAGATTAAAGAAGATTTAAAGGCTTAAGGACTAATGGTGCAATTAACAAAGAGATTAAGAAGGAAGGACTAAGGATGCAATTAAGGAGAGAGGAAAGAGGGGATGAAGCTTCCTAAGCATTCCTTAACCCTCCCCTATATATAGATTAGTTCTTAATCATTTTCATTTTGTTGGCTAATAGTGACAATTAGTTCTTCTACTTTTAATTACCTTGTCATTTAAATACTTGTCAAATTTAAATACTTGTCTTGCACCTTAATTACCATTTAACTTCAAGTAAGTTTTTCTTTTAATTCTTGTCAATCTTTATCTTTATTGTTCATCTCTCATTCTAACTTTCTTAATCTTTGTTTTTCATGTTTATGTTCATGTTCATGTTCTTATTTTGATCAAAGTGGGTTTTGATTATCTTGATCTTTATTGTTAGTTTTGTTGTTTTGGATTGTTTGATTATCATTATTAGATGTTTATTTGTTAGTTTGATTTAATCTTGCGGTTGATTTAGCTTTGTTTTGATTAGATTCGTTCATATCTTGTATCCCTTGTTCTTCGGTTTTCTGCTTCTGAACTTTCCCAGGAAACAGCCCAGCAACATTCCGTGTGAAGGATCTTAAGGGTGTTCTATTCGGAATATCGAGTATTCCGAATAAGGGAAATACTCCGCATAGGGCAGCTTATTCCGGGTAGGAAGTTTATTCCGTATAGGTCTGATATTCCGCATAAGGAGAATATTCCGAATAGAGGGAAATATTCCGGATAGAGAACTTATTCAGGATAGAGGATTTATTCCGGATAGCCTAGACATTCCGAATAGGATTCATTCCGGGTAGGAAGTTTATTCCGAATAGGCTACTTTATTCCGAGTAGGGGATTTATTCCGCATAGGGATATATTCCGCATAGGGCTGTTATTCCGAATAGAAGGCTTATTCCGAATAGGAAGATATTCCGAATAGGGGTATTCCGAATAGAAACTTATTCCGGATAGGTGACAATATTCCGAATAGGTGTTTATTCCGGATAAGGGTATATATTCCGAATAGAGGTAATTTTCAGTTTCTTTAATTTCAGTTTTTAAGTTTCTGCTTTTTATTTTCAAGCTTTATTTTTCCCGCCTTTTTTCTAGACGCACTTTAAGTTTATTTGCCTTAGATTTATTTTAGCCTTGCCTTAGTTTAAGATTTAGTTTTATTTGCGTTTTAAGTTTGCCTTAGTTAATTTTTAAGTTTGCATTATTTACATTTAGTGCCCTTTAATTTAGTCACGCTTTTAATTACTTGCCCCTTACTTTAAGATAGACTTAGATTTAAATTACTGCACTTTTACTTTAATTGTTTTTGCACATTTAATATACTACAACGACACATTTTTGTTTCACCAAAGACAGCTGAGTCGCATAGATAACCAGGATCAATTCGATTAGACCACCACAACGAACTTAATTTTTATACGGGGTGTCAAAAGCCTTGTATCAAATGGCGCCGCTGCCGGCTCTTTTCGTAAAGATTAACGGTTTTATGTGAAAGACGCGTTGCTTTTTGGGATCCGTTCACTTGTGAGCGTTATTTTTCTTGCTTAAAAAATTCAAAAAACCATAAAAATTAAAAATTGATAAAAATCCATAAAAATTAAAAATTTCAAAAATCCAAAAAGATTTTATTTTTATTGTGTATATATATATTGTCTTTGCGTTTGGTATTGTTTTCTTTTGTCTTTGTAGGTGTATGCGTACTAGATCTTCTAATTATCAAGAGCCCGAGACTCGCGAATATTTAAGTATGTCAGGTGTTAACAACAATAATCCACCGCACCTCAACAATAATAACAACAATGTTCTTCCACAGCCCGATCTTCGGACAAGGAGGAGCTTTGTCAACCTACCATGTTTGGACGAGGAGGACCGATTGCACCGATGCAAATCACGGCTCCAGAGTTTTCGTTGAAGCACCACATGATTCAGCAAGTGCAAACTAATCCATTCGCCAGAATGCCTGATGATGATGCCAACAAACACCTCGACAAGTTCATTACAATCACCCAGAGCATGAAGTTTCCTGGTGCCACAATGGATGTTCTTCGCCTACAACTCTTACCACATACTTTATCACATCATGCCGAGAAATGGTTTGATCGTCTCCCAAAGAATTCTATTCACACTTGAGATGACATGACTCAACGCTTTTTGTCGCGCTACTTTCCACCATCCATGGTCACGAGCCTTCGCAATCAAATCAGCGGTTTCATGCAAGAACCCGATGAATCTCTTTTTTATGCTTGGGAAAGATATAATGTCTTAATTGATCGTTGTCCAAACCACAACATGCTTCCCGTCACCTTAATTGATACTTTCTACAACGGTTTGACTTTTCGTGATCGTGATACGATTAATGCAGCCGCCGGTGGCACATTCATGAAAAGGAGACCCTAGGAGTGTAGAGAGCTAATTGAGAACATGACTACTCACCACAAAAACTGGGATTCCTCTGCTTCTTCAAGGAACAACCCGAGAGTGAATGTTTCTTCTACTTCAGCAAACCCTGATATGATCGAACTCACCCGCATGATGATTGAAATGAGCAATAGTATCTTGCTTCTCGCTTCAAACCAACAACAACAAGTTAAAGCAGTTGCTAATCCTTGTGAAACATGCGGCGGTCCACACTCATACACCAATTGTCCTTCTACACAAGGAAATCCGGAAAATGTGTATGCAGCTTATGGTAATTATTCACCGGAAAATTACCAAGCTCGACAACAAGGGGATAGAAATCTGCTGAGTTACCGGTCAAACAATTACCTTTCACCCGGTTTTTCTCCTCAAAACCAAAACCCCGCCAACAACTACAATAGAAGCAACCAAATCCCACCAAGAGCTTCTAATCCTTATCACCCACCCGCCCAACAAACCCCACCCATTAACCCCGATGTTGAAGCCATTATGAGAACCCAAGGTGAGCAAATCAAGAATCTACAGAGTCAAATTATCAATCTTAAAGGAGATATTACGAAGCAAGGAAATGAGATACGATATGAGATTCGAGATAATATTCAATCCTCCTTCAGCAATCAAACTAATGATTTGAAGAATATGCTTGCTAGTTTCTTGCCCGCCGCTCAACCTTCTTCTTCGAGTTCTCTACCTTCAAACACCGTCACCAATCCGCGAGCAAATGTGAGTGCTATTACTACGCGTATTGGAATTACCATTGTCAATCCACCAATCCCACCCCCATCATCTACACCACCTCCACCACCATTTATCCCTACTCCTCCTACACCTAGTATTAGTGCACCATTACCGTCTCCGCCTCATCATGACGATGTATCTAGGAAGGACCCTTCAACATCTCAACCTTTACCTGCTACACCTTCACCTTCACCACCCAAACCCAATATCCCTTATCCCTCTCGTTTAGGCAAGACCAAAATGCTAACCAAGGATGACTCTGAAGTGTCACGCTATGTGAAGATGATCTCTCCAATGAACTTCAACATTAGCTTTCTTGAAGCACTTGTCCACATGCCCAAATTTGTTAAAGCATTTAAGGAATTGTTTAACAAGAAGGAGAAGCTGATTGAGCTCGCCAACACGCGCTTAAATGAAAACTGCTCTGCAGTTATTCTTAAAGAACTTCCAGAAAAGCTTGGAGATCCCGGTCGTTTTGTGTTGCCTTGCGTTTTCAACAAAACTGAAGAATTTACTGCCCTTGCTGATCTCGGGGCCAGTATAAATCTTATGCCTTTGAGTGTTTGGAAAACACTATCATTGCCCGACCTTACTCCAACAAAGATGACTCTTGAACTTGCAAATCGCACTCTCGCTTACCCCGTTGGTATAGCTGAAGACGTGTTCATTAAAGTTGGCACATTTACTTTCCCGGTCGATTTTGTCGTTGTTGATTATGAAATGGACCCTCGTATTCCTTTAATACTTGGTCGGCCATTCTTGAGAACCGGACGAGCTTTAGTTGATGTGGCCGAAGGTGAGTTAATCTTAAGAGTCGGGAATGATTCACAAGTTTTTAAAATGGGGAAGCTTACAAGCAAATCCTATGGACGAGAATCAGTGAATATGATTAATGTGCTTGATGACTTTGTTGTCTACAACAATCCTCTATTCGAGTCTTGCAATGATAATCCACTTTTTCAAGATGATGTGGATAATTCTCTCCCCAATTTGGAATCATCTCCCATTTATGATTCTCCACTGGTCTTTGATGCTTATGATGATGAGTCTAGCTCAGATACGGATGATTATGATGACCTTACTTCTGAGTATCCCGACCTGCCCACTTACGATGATTTTGATGAGGCCGATACTCTTTCGAATGATTCTTCACATGATGAAGATCCTCCGCCATCACTCGATCCTACTTTGGACGATTACTCATTTGAGGAAGATTTCTCTACTTTTCTCAATACTTACTTCCCTCATGAGAGTGATGCTCCTCCTTATGATTTTGAAGATTATCGTCTTGATCCTACTTTGGATTTGAAGAACATTCTTTCAAAGGAGAAGAAACCGGTCGACACCGATATCCGCAGCACGTATGAGTTAACACCTCTTTGTCCCCCTTCTGAGGACGAGGTTGTGCTTCTACGCGGATCTTCTTCTCATTCTGCTGAGCCTGAGTGCTATTTTCCCTTAAAGGAAAAGGTGTTCGACCCCGGTATTGAAATCTTTAAGCCATCTCAGTATCCACCTGATGAAATAAAAGGAAAAATCTTTGGAAATATTAAAGACATGCTTGCACCTCACCATACTTGCTCCCACCGTGCTCCATCACTGCTTAAGGGAACATTGCCTATTCTTCTTTGGCTTGCCTTGTTCGCCTTAAGCCTGTGCTATTTGATGGACGAAAACTATGTCTTTGATCCCGGTGGATATGTTTCATGCTTCTTCCGTTGATGATCAAGGTCGAGTCAGGCTCACGACTCGGTAAACAAAAACCAAGCGCTTCTTGGGAGGCAACCCATGCATCTATCTTTTAGCTTTCTTTATCCTAAGTGTAGGGGAGACCCGTTGGTTTGCTATTTCCTCTCCTCTCTTAATCAGGGATTCGCGCTCAATGATCCACTCTTGATGATTCTTGACGACCCGTGATTCCGTGTTCCATTTTCCCGGTTCTATCCTAAACTCTTTTCGATTCACTATTTTATATTTCCTCAATATTAAAATAGGAATCTCTTTAGTTGTCTCTTCCTTAGCGAGATTTAAACAAAGTGCACAATGTCCTAAGTGTAGGGGAGTTTACTCCCACATGCTTAAACATTGAGGACAATGTTTATCTTAAGTGTAGGGGGACTTCTATCGAAGTTAAGTGGCCTTTTTCTTGTATTTGTCCTCATTTTAACCGGAAAATCAATTTTTTCGACATTTTTCAAATATTTTGATCTATTTTGGCCTATTAGTTTTTCCCTTTGTATAGTTATTTGCTTTCTTGGCTAGAATAAATGTTTAATAAAGTGGTTTTAATTTTCAACGTTTTGAATCTTTTGACTCAACCCGAGTTTACTTATCTAAGTTACTCTAGCTAGTATCCTTAACGTGTTTAAGTCAAGTTTTGCTAGGCTTTTATATAGGGAGCTATAAAACGAGAAAGTCTTAACTCTCACGGGTTAAGAACAAGAACTTTTCGCAAGTTCCTATAATTGATCCTAGAGAGTCGTTTATCAAGGGAACTTTAAAACGCGATTTCTAAACTTGAAAAAGTCTAAGAATTTGCAAGATCCTATAGGCGACTCGAAAACCCAAAACTTTGATTTAATAGGCTAAGCATCCACGAGTCTCATTCCTTGAGATTTTAAACTGTGGAGAACGAGAGATGATAGCGCCAATTATAAGTTCGGTATTCTTTCGGAAAATTATGTGAGTTAATTATAAGCCTATTCTCCCATTGCTTGCTAATAAATTTATCTGCAATAAATAAGGTTGTATGATTTGAAAAGTTACTTAGCTTCTAGCCCAAGATCGTTTAAAAGTTGCTCGGTATGGATTAGAGTTCATAGCCAAGGCATAACTTATTGAAGCGGGATGCGAAGATTGGCGAGTCCGAAAAGTCCCTAACAAGGCATGAGGGCTACAGTTTGTTGCTAAAGATCCAAAAGTGATGTGAAGAATCATTTATCGAAAATCAATATCAACTCTACTAAGATGATCCGCGGCTAGGTTTTCGGCACCCTTCTTGTCACGAATTTCAATGTTGAATTCTTGAAAGAGTAAAACCCAGCGAAGAAGTCTTGGTTTAGAGTCGTGCTTAGTCATCAAGTACTTCAACGCGGAATGGTCCGTGTATACGATGGTGGTGGATAAAACAAGATAGGGGCGAAATTTTTCAAAAGCATAAACAACAACTAAAAGCTCTTTTTCGGTTGTCGTATAATGCAATTGAGCCCCCGTCATTGTCTTGCTAGCATAATGGATTGGTTGGAAGTGTTTATTCACTCTTTGGCCCAAAACCGCACAAATAGCAAAGTCGCTAGCATCGCACATCAACTCAAAGGGTAGCTCCCAATTAGGGGTAACCAAGACCGGTGCCTTAGTTAGCTTATCCTTAAGAAGATTGAAGGCTTCGGTACACTCTTTAGAAAAGATAAAAGGAGTATCTTTTTCCAAGAGGTGGGTCATCGGGCGAGCGATTTTAGAGAAATCCTGAATGAATCGACGATAGAAGCCCGCATGACCCAGAAAACTTCTCACACCCTTCACGGTTGAAGGTGGAGGTAATTTTGCTATGACATCTACTTTAGCACGGTCGACTTCAAGACCGGCTTTAGAGATTTTGTGTCCTAGCACAATGCCTTCTTTTACCATAAAATGGCATTTTTCCCAATTCAGAACAAGGCGAGTGTCTTCGCACCGCTTAAGCATACGTTCTAAATTGGCAAGGCAAGAAGAGAAGGAATCCCCGAAGACCGAGAAATCATCCATGAAGACTTCGATGGTTTGCTCAACCATGTCATGGAAGATAGCTAACATGCACCTTTGGAAAGTCCCGGGGGCATTGCATAAGCCAAAAGGCATTATTTTGTAAGCAAATGTGCCATAGGGACAAGTGAATGTTGTCTTCTCTTAATCTTGGGGATCGATGGGTATTTGGAAATAACCTGAGAAACCATCAAGAAAGCAGTAATATTCATTACCCGCTAAACGTTCAAGCATTTGGTCCATAAAAGGAAGAGGGAAATGATCCTTTCTCGTGGCATCATTGAGTTTGCGGTAGTCTATACAAACTCTCCACCCAGTAACCAGACGTGTAGGAATCAACTCGTTGTTGGCATTAGGCACAACGGTAATTCCACCTTTCTTAGGCACACAATGGACTGGACTAACCCATGGTGAATCCTAAATAGGGTAAATCATACCCGCATCAAGAAGTTTGATAACTTCTTTTTTGATGACTTCATGGATTTTAAGATTCACCCTTCGTTGGCTTTGAATTGTGGGCTTAAAGTCGTCCTCCATGAGAATTTTATGTGTGCAAAAGTGAGGATCAATTCCGCGAATGTCGGAGATTTGCCAAGCGATAGCTCTTTTATGTTTCTTCAAAACAGCGATAAGTCGGGATTTTTCTTCTTCTTTCAGGTCCTTTGCAATGATGACCGGTAACTTCTTGTTGTCTTCAAGGAAAACGTACTCAAGATGAGGAGGTAGGTCCTTAAGCTCAAGAGTAGGAGGATCCTTAATAGATGGTGTAACTAACGATGGATCATCATTAGTCACCTCTTTAGGAGAAGGAGGAGGAGACGGGTCTTCATTGAGAAGTCTCTCAATAGTACGAATGTCTTCATCCCAATCGGTGGACGAATTATCGTACTTAATATCGAGAGGACCCAAGCTAGCTTCGAAATCATCCAAGTCACTTTCTCCAAAAGGAGTCAATGACGAAGCAATTGAGGCAACGGTCTCAACATTGGGTAGAGAAGAGAGAGTACTTTTGCAAGCCTCATGAAAATGTTCTTCACAATCCTCATCGAGAACATCAATAACATTAACACTCTCATATGAATAAGGTTGCTTAGAAATCTTACCCATGTTGAAGAAAATTTTATCGTCACCAACTCTCATGATTATTTCGCCCGCGGCTACATCAATGAGAGTGCGACCGGTCCTCAAGAAGGGACGTCCAACGATTAATGGAACACGAGGATCCATTTCGTAGTCAATGACAACAAAATCCGTCGGGAAGGTGAACTTGTCAACGCCAACGAAGACGTCTTTGGCTATCCCCACTGGATAAGCAACCGTACGGTTAGCTAATTCCAAAGTCATTTTGGTGGGGACTAGCTCGGGGAGAGATAATTGCTTCCAAACACTTAAAGGCATTAAGCTTATACTGGCACCTAGATCGTCTAGGGCCATGCAATTCTCTACTCCCGGGAAGTTGCAAGGAATCAAGAAGCGACCCGGATCACCAAGTTTGGTGGGCAATTTCCTTAAGAGAACGGCAGATCAATTCTCATTAAGTTGGGTCTAAGCAATGTCAAGAAGCTTCTCCTTGTCACTAAGAAGATCTTTAAACATTTTCGCATATTTAGGCATGTGAGCGAGAGCCTCGGCAAAGGAGATGTTAAAATTCAATTGTTTAAACATTTTGAGAAAGTTTGAAACTTGAATATTGATAGGTGTGTAAACACCCATCCTTTTTACCACTTAATTACTATAATAACCGGACCAAAACGTGTATTTTATGTCTTTTATGTCGGAATTATGCGTGGTTTGTGTTTTTGTTGTGATTTAGGACGAACTTGTGAAAAGTAGAGAAAACACGGGCATTCACGGGCTTTTATCGAAGAAAAAGACGAAAGATGAAGTCGAGAAGTCAAGAGTGCAAAAAGAACGGAAGTCCAAGACCAATTCTGAAGATTTATAGAAGAAAAAGTCGAAAGACGGAAGTTTACTTAAAGCCGAAAAACTCAAGTCTATTTTATTGAAGAATTAAAAGACGAGTTCAAAGAAATCCCGAGCCAAAAGTCACTAAAGTCCAAGATTAAAGAAGATTTAAAGGCTTAAGGACTAATGGTGCAATTAACAAAGAGATTAAGAAGGAAGGACTAAGCATGCAATTAAGGAGAGAGGAAAGAGGGGAGGAAGCTTCCTAAGCATTCCTTAATCCTCCCCTATATATAGATTAGTTCTTAATCATTTTCATTTTGTTGGCTAATAGTGACAATTAGTTCTACCACTTTTAATTACCTTGTCATTTAAATACTAGTCAAATTTAAATACTTGTCTTGCACCTTAATTACCATTTAATTTCAAGTAAGTTTTTCTTTTAATTCTTGTCAATCTTTATCTTTATTGTTCATCTCTCATTCTAACTTTCTTAATCTTTGTTTTTCATGTTTATGTTCATGTTCATGTTCTTATTTTGATCAAAGTGGGTTTTGATTATCTTGATCTTTATTGTTAGTTTTGTTGTTTTGGATTGTTTGATTATCATTATTAGATGTTTATTTGTTAGTTTGATTTAATCTTGCGGTTGATTTAGCTTTGTTTTGATTAGATTCGTTCATATCTTGTATCCCTTGTTCTTCGGTTTTCTGCTTTTGAACTTTCCCAGGAAACAGCCCAGCAACATTCCGTGTGAAGGATTTTAAGGGTGTTCTATTCGGAATATCAAGTATCCCGAATAAGGGAAATAGTCCGCATAGGGCAGCTTATTCCGGGTAGGAAGTTTATTCCGTATAGGTCTGATATTCCGCATAAGGAGAATATTCCGCATAGAGGGAAATATTCCGGATAGAGAACTTATTCAGGATAGAGGATTTATTCCGGATAGCCTAGACATTCCGAATAGGATTCATTCCGGGTAGGAAGTTTATTCCGAATAGGCTACTTTATTCCGAGTAGGGGAGTCCGCATAGGGCTGTTATTCCGAATAGAAGGCTTATTCCGAATAGGAAGATATTCCGAATAGGGGTATTCCGAATAGAAACTTATTCCGGATAGGTGACAATATTCCGAATAGGTGTTTATTCCGGATAAGGGTATATATTCCGAATAGAGGTAATTTTCAGTTTCTTTAATTTCAGTTTTTAAGTTTCTGCTTTTTAATTTCAAGCTTTATTTTTCACGCCTTTTTTCTAGACGCACTTTAAGTTTATTTGCCTTAGATTTATTTTAGCCTTGCCTTAGTTTAAGATTTAGTTTTAGTTGTGTTTTAAGTTTGCCTTAGTTAGTTTTAAGTTTGCGTTATTTACATTTAGTGCCCTTTAATTTTAGTCACGCTTTTAATTACCCGCCATTTACTTTAAATTAGATTTAGATTTAAACTACTTGCCGTTTACTTTAAAGTTTTGCATCTTTATTTTAAAACAACCCAAAAATATTCTTTTTCACCAGAAACAATTGAGTCGTACTTTAAGCCGGAAATCAATTCGTTAATATACCGAGAACACAGACTTTAATCTTTTTACCTGGCTAAAAGCCTTGTATCAAATATCATCCTTGCTCTTTTGCTTCTCTTTCCTCAACCTTGAAGGATAAGGTATATTGGATGAAGAAGAAGGCTTTAGGGGAGTAGGATCACTCACAACCACGGGTGGTGGGGAAATGGGGGTAGAAGGCAAAGGAGGTGGGGGGAAGTTGCTCTTTTTCCTTGTTCACAATCACGGGTGGAGGTGTAGGAAGCTCGGGTTCCGTATAACCTTTTCCACTACGAGTAGTGATTGCTTTCATCTCCCCTCTTGGATTCGCAACGGTGTTACTCGGAAGAGTACCCAAAGAAGAGGGTTGATTACCTTGGAAGAGCGAACCGATCATATCACGTATGTTAAGCGCTTGAGTGCTGAAAGAATCTCTCATGTCGGCACGAATCTCATTGCTTTGTTTTGCCATGTCATTCCTTAGCTTGGCTCGAATATCGTTCCCTTGTTTCGCCATTTCGCCCTTCAAGTTGACGAATTGACTCTAAAGATTCGTCACCATCTCTCGATTAGTCTTCATGAACGTCTCGACGTCTGGATTCAATGCCATCGGTTGATTGAGATGTGGAGCTTGGTAAGCTTGAGAATTTCCTTGAGTTGGGTATGGGTTTCTTTGGGATTGATATTGATTGTTAGCACGAGGTTGGGATTGGTTGTTTCGGTTATAGCTTTGTTGTTGGTTTTGGTTTGGAGGAGGGAAACCGGGTGGAGCAAGATAGTTGTTTGAACGATAACTTAGCAAGCTACGGTCTCCTTGAGGACGAGCTTGATAGCCTCCCGTGGGATAAGTACCGTATACCGAGTTAACGTTTTCAGAAAAATTGCCTTGAGTAGAAGGACAATCATTGTAAGAATGAGGACCACCACATGTGTCACAAGAAATAGCAACGGCTTTAGCTTGTTGAAAGTGGTTTGTGGCCATGGTCATGAAATCCTTGTGCATATCCGCGATTTGTCGGGTAAGTTCGGTTATCTCAGGATTGGAGGTAGTAGAAGAAACATTGACTCTCGAGTTAGATCTTGAGGATGCAGATGAATCCCAATTCTTGTGGTGAGTAGTCATGTTTTCAATCAACTCTCTACACTCCTCCGGTCTCCTTTTCATAAAAGTACCACCGGCGGCGGCATTGATCGTGTCACGATCACGAAAAGTGAGACCATTGTAGAAAGTATCAATGAGAGTGACGGGGATCATGTTATGGTTCGGACAACGGTCGATCAAGTCATTGTATCGTTCCCAAGCATCAAAGAGCGATTCGTCATTGTCTTGCATGAATCCACTAATTTGGTTACGAAGGCTGGTGACCATGGATGGTGGGAAGTAGCGCGACAAAAAGCGTTGAGTCATGTCATTCCAAGTATGAATAGAATTCTTTGGGAGACGGTCAAACCATTTTTCGGCATGGTGAGAAAGTGAGTGGGGAAATAGTTGAAGACGAAGGTCATCCATAGAAACACCGGGCGACTTCATGCTTTGGGTGATGGTAATGAATTTGTCGAGGTGTTTGTTGGCATCATCATCCGGAATTCTGCGAAATGGGTTACTTTGCACTTGTTGGATCATGTGATGCTTCAACAAAAACTCCTGAGTCGTGACGTGCATCGGCGCAATCGGGCCTCCGTGTCCGTTCATGGTGGGTTGACACAATTCCTCCATTGTTCGTAAATCAGGTAGGAGGCATTGTTGTTGTTGTTGTTATTGTTATTCAAATTGGGTAGAGGTGGGTTATTATTGTTGTTATGAACACCAGTCATATCTAGATCTTCACGAGTCTCGGGCTCAGAATAATTTGAGATCTAGTACGCATACACCTGCAGAAGAAAAATATACACAGAGAATATCTATATAATCTTTTTGGTGCAAACCTTTGGAAAAGAATTGCTTTTTATGATTTTTCAATGTTTTTGTATTTTTGAAGAATTTTATATTTTTTTATGGATATTTAAATTTTTTGAAGCAAGGAAAATAACGTTCAAAGAACGGATCCCAAAATTCAATGCGTCTCTCACTAGAAACCGTTAATCTTAACGAAAAGAGCCGGCAGCGGCGCCATTTAATACTTGGCTTTTACCCCACATATAAAATCTTATCGTCCGATCTCTTCGAATTGACTTCCAGTCTAAAGTGCGACTCAATTGTCTTTTGGTGAACAAGAGAATGGTTTGGTTGATTATCTATTTTAAACTAATAGCAAATAAGTAAGTGTCGTTGAGTAAAGTAGAGGTTTAAAGATTAAACTAAAAATAACAAGTTAAAAATAAAAGCTTGAAAACTTAAAGACAAGATTAGGAAAATTACTTGAACACTTAATAATTTTAACACTTGAAAACTTTGCAAAAACAAGAAATTAAACAATAGGAAAACAAACAATTATGCCACATCAGAATATCCAAAATGCATTAATCGGAATGTGTAGTCGGAAAACACTGATCGGAATGATAATAAATGTGGCTGGTCGGAATAACAAAGAACCCTCTGGTCGGAATATATGCAATCGGAATATGGGACAAAGGAGTTGATCGGAATATCTTAAACTTGAATCCAATCAGAATGTGCTAAAGTTTCCCCAATCGGAATACCACAAAATTACCACAATCGGAATACTCAATGATCCACCCGTCGGAATATTAAACCCTAATCCGATTAGGTGATCGGAATAGGGGGAGGTGCAATCGGAAAGTCTTAAAACCCTTTTCCGATCAAACGATCGGAATAAAGGGGGGGGGGGGTTGAGCAGTCGGAATAAGCTGATCGGAAAAGGGATTATACCTTTTCTGATTTATATGGGATTCGATAAAAAGCTAGTAATAAGCTATTTTGATAAGCTAATCACCAAACTTGAACGAATCTATAATAAAATGAACTAAATAAGCACAAATAAGAACTTATCCAAACTTAAAATAAGCAAACTTTTAAATCAAATCATAAAAAGATGAACTTTTTAAGAAAACTTTTAAAAGTAAATTAGCTAAAAGAAGCGAATAAGCCAATAAGCACACAAATCTTAAAGCTTAATCGAATGAAAGCTTATGTAAGCATAAAAAGATTAACTTTTTAAGCACGATATCATTAAGAACAACACGGATCAAATGAAATTCGCACCAAAATTAATCTAAAAATCAAAGAAAGGTAGAATGAGATGAAAGATTAAAAGCTTAACTAGAACTTGATTAATGAAATCAACAATACACAAATGTTTAATCTTGAAAGATTAAAAGAAAGAAAGATGAAAACTTAGTGAGAGAAAGTTTAGAACTTTCTCTCTCTAAAACTAGTAAAGAGAAAAATGAAAACTAAAACTAAAAACTAACTACCCTCCTAATGTGTATTAGGAGGGTATTTGTTGATGCAAAAGTTGGGTGATCCTTGCTAGACCCGAATTAGGCTTAATTCGGGTTGGCTGGGCTCCGGCTCCTGCACCAAGTGAATCGTTTGGTTGGGATCCTGCACACTAAACAGCACGCGTTAGACTTACCGTGGGAATGTTTCCCACGATTAGACTCCGGCGTGAGAGTAAGTAATCGGTTAGGGTTTTATGAGAGTTGAGAGTATAGAACGTAATACCTTTGTGGAACCCTTGGGGGTTCCTTTTATAGGCAGTGGAACCCTAGTGGGCTGCCACTGATACTTCGGCCCCAAGGAAAGGATAACTATCATAATTAGAATGATTGTTATCTTCTAATTATGGTAGTGAATATCCTCTTCTTTTGGGGTAAACCTATTCCTAGACAGAATATGATTCTGTCTAACCCTATGTCGGCCGCGCCGGGCCGTGGGCCGCACTCATTCGTGCGGTCACTGTTCATCCAAGCCCATAAGCTTGAATGACATTATTCCCACCCATCTGTGATGGGCCGGATACGGGTAGTACCCGTGGGCCGGGTTCCTGACCCGGCTGGGGACTATACGTCATCATGTCCCCCCAGTCTAGTTGTTACAGCCGTAGGCGTAACCTCTAGACTATCAAGGTGCTCTCCGGACATACCAAGAAAGACCTAGGGAATGAGAAATATTGAAAATTTTGTTTTGGCCGCACGTGGCGGCCCGCCTTAGGAATATTTTTGAATAGGACCTCAGCCGCACGTAACGGCCGAGACAAATTAAATGCAGCATTAACTACGGTCTTACGTAAGAGCCGCATATCCCGACACAAGAATAACAAACATTAATGATAGTCAACTTTTCAGTCGCACGCCTGCAAAAGTGCACCATTAATGCCCACACTTGAGCCACGTAAAACTGCCAAGAAGTGACCCATGGGTCCCCCTCTGATATTGCATAAGTGTCAGAAATCCTATCCGTTGGATAGACGTGGTGGCCTACACGTGTCGAACATCCACGTTACCTCGGAAACCGAGGCAACCCTATATAAGAGTTGGTATGCGTGTTGGTTACACACACAACTCACCCCTTCTTCCGCCATTGTTATTCTCAAGCTTCTACCTCCAAAAACTTTGCCTTCTTTTCCACGGATTTCCTCCGCCGCAGGTTAGATCATCACGCCCTTTAAAACCTTTTTATAAAACATGGTAAAGGACAACCCACTTATCACGGACGTCCTTAACGTGATGTCGGCGGAAAAATACATCGACTTTCTGTCGAAGTATTATATTCCTGAAAGCGTACACCCCACCTATCCAGGTGAAGGTGAAGCGATTACGGATGCACCGGCGGGGAAAATAGGCATATACACGCGCCTGTTTGACTCGGCCAACTACCGTATCCCCCTATCCAAATTCTTGGTAGACCTTCTATTGTATTATGACTTCCATATAACCCAGCTCCACTGCATAGGGGCGTGTAAAATCAACCAGTTTGAAATTACATGCCATACCTGCGGAGTAACCCCAACCGTGAACCTTTTTAGGGCCTTTTATTTCCCTCAGCTAGTGAATGGGTGGCTGTCGTTTAAAAAACGTCCCGGGAATGCCCCTATGACGTATAGGAAGCCTCTAGATTCCCTTAAGAACTGGTACGACCATTACTTCTTTGTAGATGAGAAGGTGTTCCCTACTCCTTTCGTACTCAAAACCAAAGCACCCAAAGACTATCCGCCCAAAGCCAAAGACTATAGCAGCAAAGACTTAAAGACACTAGATACCCACCGCACGGAATTCTATAGAGGGTTGCCGGAACACTTTCTGTGCTTAGTAGGGATAAGCCGCCGCTACTTTGGGAGGGATGACTTATACCCGTGCTTCCTGACGGAACAGGGAGAGGGTAGGTCTATTTATACTTTGTAGATTTGAATTGTCATGCATATTTGTAGAACTTTACTAACCCACATACTTGTAAATGTCCGCAGAAATGAACCTACACGGATTAATCCGCCAGGGCGACCCAATGAAGGTGGCCGAAGGGTTCCGGCCTCTGAAGGAGAATGAGCTCCCCCTGCTGGAGGCGACCGCTGACCGCACCATGCCGCTGGAAGAGACGTCCGAGCCCAGATCGGATGAAGAAGAGCCCGTCATTGAGAAATCCCCCTTGGATTTCCTTAATGAAGATGGTGAAGAACCACTGTTGGAGGGGGGCACCACCAACCAGGAAGAGGAGAATGACCCCAATGAAGACATTTCTCAGGCATCCGGGTCCGCCCCGCTCACCTCTAGGAAGAGAAAGACCACCAGAAGGGTGGTAAAGAAGATAGGGGACGAGGCCGGAGCCGCGAATGCTCCCCCAAAGAAGCTGAGGAAGGACCATCCGCAGTACCAAGAGGGAAGTGGTACTGCGACCGCTCAGGCCGACCCCACCCCGAACATGGGAGGGCCAATCTTGCGAGTCACACCCGTGAGCGCCGTAGCTCCTACCTGCCCAGACCCTACCATTGATACCTCGTAAGTATCCTTCGAACATGATTCGTGTCACTATATAATGCGTAGACTAATTTTGCCATGTCAATCACAGGGCTAATCCGGCGACCGTAGCGCAGGAGGAAGAAGTGGGGAGGAATCCATCCCCCGCACCAACTAACAAACCCCCATCCCCTGCTGTAACATACGCCAAGGAACCACACACCGAGGGGCCAGAAGAAAGCCTGCGCCTAGCATGGAACCTGTCAAGTTTGACAAGGTTGGAAGCAGAATCTGAGTGCTCAGAATTCATTGAGCACATCACCCCGCCAGTCCTCTCACAAGATTTAGACGAGTTGGATCATGAGGCCCTCCTTGAGCAATTTAACGTGTCGTCCGCACACCAAGTGACGGTGGGAGCCGCGCTGAGACGCCGCTTAATCAAGGCCCTCATAAATGTGAATCGGGCAAATAAGAAGATAGCCCGTCGTGAGGCGATGGTCGTGAAGAACGAGAAGACCATCGCATCCTTGCAGGCAGCGCTGGTGACAGCTGAGGCGACGATAAAAGAGCAAGCTCATCACGCCGACACCCGAGAGAAGCGCATTGCCGAGCTCGAAGCCCTTGTAGCCGCATCAAATGAGAAGGTATACTTTCGAAATTTTTTGTACATATACTCAAACTTTGGGTACTCATTTGACCCAAGAAAAGTATATATCCTTGTAATAACTCAAAATTTTATACGCATGTATCTGCGGCCGAAGCTGCTACCAAGGCCGTGACCGTGCAATCCTTCAACATCGTCCAGGAGCGTGATGCGCTGAAGGATGAGTTGACACGGGCGCAGACCAACCTGGTATCGCAGGCTACCTCAGCGGATGAGAAGCTAAGCAAGATGGCCGTAAGTTGTGCTGAGAGACTATGTCCTCCCCTGCTATCCGCTATAGCTGGACGTAGGTGGATAATCGGGCAAGGGCTGCGACTTGCTGTGAGCAGGGCACTGGAAGCTCCTCACCTATTGCAGGCATTCGCCGGGGTCGTATCCGATGGAATCGACCGTGGTAGACATGAGGGCTTGGTCAAAGCTGCGGAACTGATAGGAAAAAATGAAGACATCATGCAGCATCCCTACCATAACCCCTCAGCCGCGGATAATATGACCGCGTCCATGAATGCCTTGGCGGAAATCCAACACCCTCTCCTGGATGAGCTTGAGACATTTAGGGATGCTCCAAACGAGGCAATAATGTCCCAGCTGACTGCGGATCCCATCCCTTTGACCTTGGCCACTTATGATTCCGCATCCAAAACAATGAAAGGCGAGAAACTGCTTGTAGAAGCATTGGATGCTATTGCGGTCAAAGCCCAGGATGGGAAGGATGCTCGTGGGGAGGTCCTCCGTGCTCTGATTGAAGAAGGGAAGAAGGACATAGGAGAATTCCTACCCCCCTTGTAATTTATTAGTTGTAAACACTTGTAATTTTATTCATCCATGTATGTACACGGCTAAGACATATGTGAAATGACTGTCTTTTATATAGAAGTCCGTGATGACCGCGGCCATTTTGTTATATATTTTTGAAACTTGTGTATTTTCATTTTGTTTGAACATTGTATGCCAATACCGCATGACATGGCACGTCTTACACAAAAAAGGAAAATACCTACAAGCTTATAATTTACTAGACATGCGACGTGCGTCTTTACTATGCGGAGTACTGCGTGAGTACGGCATACGAAACTTACCACAACGTCTTGTGAGTAAGGTGTCTAGTAAGGATACATGATCCGTGCGGCTGGGGTTGCATCCCTCTTACGCGGCAAGTTGAATTAGTAGGTTCACTTAATCCTCTTACCCCGCCTGGAGGCGTATAGTACATGTACAGTATTTTGAATGAATGCATATGAATGAAACATGGCATATTATAATACAAGTAAAATTCATACGACTGACAAAAAATCTAAAAAATGATTTGCACGAAACAAGCCGTGGAGCTAGCTAGGCACCACGGCATTTTATTAGAACGTTTACATTTTTTGTTTGAACAATAATGACAAGTCCTAGAAAACAAGAAAGGAAACTAAACAAACAAAAGAAGAAAAACAGATAGACCGCATGGTTCTTCATTAAAGCCACATATAGCGAAGCACCCATGCGGAAGTCGTAGCTTTCAAAGATAGCACCTTTTAAGATTGGAAATGTTCCACGTGCGTTCGAGGTCGCGACCATCCATGTCACGTAACTTGTACGCGCCTCGTCCTAAGGCTTCCGTTCATACGGTCCTTCCCACTTAGGGCCCAATTTTCCTGTATTCTCCGCTCGACTTGCTTCGTTAGCACGATAGACATAATCTCCCGGTCGAAAAGAAACACCCTTGACCTTGGCGTCATAATAAGCCTTCATTTTAGCCTTGGACTTAGCCTCATTGATGGCTGATATTTCCCTTTTTTCTTCCAACAGATCCAGGTTGATTCGCAGCTGCTCGTCGTTCGTGACGACATTAACCTCCGTCGTGCGGATGGTAGGCATTCCTATTTCTGCTGGTATAACAGCTTCAGTGCCGTAAGCCAATGAAAATGGAGTATCTCTGTTGGCTGTTTTGATCATAGTTCTATGCGCCCATAACACATGTGGTAACTCATCGACCCATTTGGCACTTTGTTCATCCAAACGCGCCTTGATGCCATTTCCCAAGCTTCTATTTGCTCGTTCGACGAGGCCATTTGTCTGCGGATGCTTAACAGATGCGAAGCGCCGCTTGATGTTCAATGATGCACACCAGTCTTTGAATGGATTGTCCGTGAACTGTTTACCGTTGTCCGAGATGATTTCTCCTGGTAGGCCAAAACGACACACAATATGTTCCCAAACAAACTTTTTAACTTGCTTGCCTGTGATGGATTTGACTGCCTTGGCCTCTATCCATCGTGTGAAGTAATCCATCGCGACAATCAAGAACTTCACTCCCCCCGCAGCTACAGGAAACGGTCTTGCGATGTCAATTCCCCACTTATAGAATGGCCATGGGGACGTGATAGGTGTAAGCTCCTGCTGCGGGTGCCGCGGCACTGACCTATGCACTTGGCAATCACTACACTTGCGAATCATGTCGCGCGCGTCTCTGTGCATGGTAGGCCAATAATATCCTGTCCGTAAGGCTCTAGCTACCACGGATCGTGGACCTGCATGCATGCCGCACAACCCTTCATGTATGTCACTGATTACGTAAGCGGCCTGACGTGGTCCAACACACCGCAGCCACGGCTGCAAGAAAGAGCGCTTGTAAAGGATGCCTTCTCGAAGTTCGAAGTGTTGCGACTTCCTCCTGATGCGCCGTGCTGCTTTTTCCTCGTCTGGAAGGGTCTCACTAGTCAAATAGTTGATAATCGGGGTCATCCATGTAGGTCCATCCTCCTCAACTATAGTAGCGACCTCCCCTTCCGTTATAGATTTCTCCTTGGGTATTTCCACCAAGACTTGTTTAGACAAGTGAGCGAAGCTTGTGGATGCAATCTTGCTAAGAGCGTCCGCCTTCTTGTTCTCGCCTCTTGGCACCTGTTTGATGGAAAACTTACTGAAAGCCGTGATTAGTGACTTGACTTTTTCCAAGTACCTGACCATGTTGTCCTCCTTAGCCACATATCCACCTAGAATATGGTTCGCGACAAGCCGTGAGTCCACGTAGGCCTCAAGGTTGTGGACTCCCATTCTAGCGGCGATTTTTAAACCCGCAATTAATGCTTCATATTCCGCTTTGTTGTTGGTGGCTGTGAACTCAAAACGGAGGGCGTACGTGAATTCCATTCCTTCCGGATTTGTGAGGATGAGACCAGCTCCGGACCCGTCTGTACACGAAGATCCGTCCGTGAATAACACCCATGGTTCTGTTGGAGTCTCGTCTTGTTTAACGATTGGCCCTTCCTCATCCGGCTTCTCAATCAGGAAATCTGACAAGATCTGGCCTTTCACAGCCGTCCTTGGCCTATAAGATATATTGTGCTCCCCCAATAAGATGCTCCATTTTTGTAGCCTCCCTGCCACATCCGGTCTAGAAATGACCTGCTTGATTGGCTGGCCTGTAATAACTACAATTGGGTGCGCCTGAAAGTACCGGCGCAACCGCTTTGTAGCAAACACTAGTGCTAACACCAATTTTTCCATAGAGGAGTAATTCAGCTCCGGCCCTTGTAATGTTCTACTTATAAAGTAGACCGGAGTTTGCACTGTACCTCTATCTGTCATGAGTACCGCGCTTATTGCGCCATGAGTGGCTGGGAGATACATAATGAGTTCCTCCTTTGGCCGGGGAGCTACTAGCATAGGGAGAGATGCAAGATGCTGCTTGAGTTGGCCAAAAGCTTCCTCGGCTTCCTTCGTCCACCGGAAGTCTCCCTTCCTAATGCACTTCTTGAGTGTCTTAAATAGGAGTAATGACTTCTCTGCGAATTTGGATAGGAACCTATTCAGCCCAGCTAGTTTCCCATTTAAGGATTGCACCTCCTTCCGCTCTGAGGGGATGGCAGCTGTATCACTGCGTCCGTTTTCTCTGGGCAAGGTTTGATGCCATTTGGATCGATCAAATATCCAAGGAACATTCCCTCCGTTGCCCCAAACGTGCATTTCTTTGGGTTTAGCTTCATGTTAATCCTCCTCAGTGTGTGGAATGTCTCTTGGACATCCCGGAGAAGTGCATCCTCAGTATGACTTTTTATAACCAAGTCATCCATATAGACTTCCAAGTTGCGGCCTATCTGTGATTCAAAAGCTTTGTCCACCAGCCGCTGGTATGTAGCACCGGCGTTCTTTAGTCCAAATGGCATTTTCGTATAGCAATATACGCCCTGGCTTGTATGGAACGCCGTTTTTTCTGCATCTTCCTCCGCCATCTGGATCTGGTGATACCCTTTATATGCGTCTAAGAAGCATTTAAAAGGATATCCACATAGGGATTCTACCTTCCAGTCTATTTCCGGTAACGGGTAACAATCCTGTGGACAGGCTTTGTTCAGATCCGTAAAATCCACACACATGCGCCAACTTCCGTCATGTTTTTTGACCATGACCGGATTGGATAACCACTCGTGGTAGTATACCTCGCGCATGATACCTGCGTCCACTAGTTTCCGTACTTCCTCCAATATCACTTGGCTGCGCTCAGGCGCCTGGCCGCGCTTCTTTTGCTTGACGGGTTGGTACCCTTGGCGGATCTGGAGCTTATGCTCTGCTATCGCACGTGGCACGCCTGTCATATGCTTTGGATCCCATGCGAATATATCTAAGTTTGCACTTAAAAGAGAGCACATGGCCCTTTTGCCGCTATCCGAGAGCGCCCCTCCTATGGATATCTCCTGTTCCGGGTAGTCAGGGTGAATTGCCACCTTCCAATTGGGAGGCGGTGATCCATCCTTAGGTGGAACAGGTGGAGCTGGTGTTGTCACGGTATGACACTCGGATGCTGGTACAATTGTGTTGTAGATGGTGACAATTCCTCCATCAACAGGGAATTTGATCATTCCGTGTGCCGTGGAGGGTACCGCCCGTATAGCCAGAATACCTGGTCTACCTATGATCCCATTGTAAGGAGAATGTGAGCGTATTACCATGAAGTTCATCCACGCCGTAGTGGAGTGTTCTTCGTTCCCAATGGTTACAAGTAGACGCAGTTGCCCTATCGGCCATATAGTGTCTCCACTAAAGCCAGTGAGCGGCGCCGTGGCCGGTACTAATTGGCTTCTGATTTCTGGGCGTAACTGCACAAAACAGTGCTCATACAGTACCTCTGCTGACGACCCTCCATCCACATACATGCGACGAACATTGTATGTTCTAATGCTTATCTCAATAGTGAGAGGAGCATCGATCACATCGCTTGCTGTGATGGGAGGGAATGAGATTTCCCTGCCGCGTGAAAATTTTTGGCCAACTTTCTGCCTCGTGCGGCGTTGTCTGGATTGGATCATGTATATAGTCGAAGGTTTGTCCTTTTGGGGATCCTTCTTATCATACTTTTTGTTGTCTTTTCCATCCTTCCAATCCTTAACTAAGTGCTTGAGTTTACCTGATTTGATCAGTGACTCAATGTGCTTCTTGAGCTGGATACACTCCTCCGTACCATGGCCCTTGTCGTTATGGAATTCGCAAAAGCGATTTCCTTGCCGACGTTCCGGCGGAGTTGTCATTGGGGGCGGCCTTGGAAAGTTTTCCCCTTCCGTCAGCAAGATCTCCCGGTAGGACATCTTTATGGGGGTAAACTTATCGTCCAGCCGTCCTCCTTTGTTCTGGCTCTTATAGTCTGAGCCCTTGCTATTGTTCTGGTTGCATTGACCACCCGACTGTCTCCGAGACTGGTCGTTTGACCGGTACCCATTTCTTCTGGATGGGTAAGCCGCGGCAACAGCTGTTTCTCCTTCTATGAAATTTCTGACCCTTTCCATGAGGTCATCATATCTCTCTGGACGCTTGTCATTGAGGCGCCTGATCAATTCCCTGTCTGTTATGGCGTGCATGTAGTCAGAGATTTTCAGGAGTTCCGGCATTGTTTTTGTGCGCGTGCACTCATCATTGAAGCGTTCAATGAAGGCTTCTGTGGACTCCCCCGGCCGTTGCTTAACAGTTTCCAATGAGACCGGATCCCTATTATACTTCTTCCTCTGAGTATAATTGTTCTTGAACGCAGTGCGTAGTTCCGTGAAACTATCAATGCTCCGTGGAGGAAGTCCCTCAGACCAGTCACGGGCATTTCCGATCAGAGTTGAATTGAACATTTGGCACCATATAGACATGGGCCATCGCTCAATTTTTGCCTGCGTATCAAATATTTTAAGGTGATCATCCGGATCACCAGTTCCATCATAGGTCTTGATACACGCCGGCATGCGGCGTTTGGTGTCTTCGAAATAGTTCTGTATGCGGAGGGTAAATGTTTCTTCCCTGGGATCCGCCCATGGCCGGGTGAGCCTAGGGTCATCCCACGGTTCACACCACGGGCGGGAAAGATCCTCCGCTTCTGTATCTCGATAATAAGGGCCACCATAATACTCATCATTGTTTGGTGGTGGTGGAGGGGTACGCCTAGGTCGGCGACGCTTAGGCGGATGGTCATCTGAGTCCTCCCCTGACGGGTCTGGAGACGGCGGTGGTGCCCCATCCTTTGGGTAGGGACCACTTTTTTGGGACGAACCAGGAGCCTTTTTCCCAGTGTTCATCCTGTCCCACACGCTCGTGCGGCGAGCGGTTCTGGCCAGCTCTCGATCTGGTCGCTCGGGTGAACCGTCAGACTTATCTCCTTCTCGAGACTGCATTAGTTCCTGTATGAGGCGATCTCCTATGCGCTTAAACACATTCCTGGGTTGAGGGGTTTCCTCAAAGATGCTCTGCTCCTGAGGCCGAGCTCTCCTTTCCCTCTGATTTTGGGAAGAGGTGATTGGTCCGGAGTCACCAAAGTTGAGTCTGGATTGGAGGTTCCTCCCTGTTGATGCAAAAGTTGGGTGATCCTTGCTAGACCCGAATTAGGCTTAATTCGGGTTGGCTGGGCTCCGGCTCCTGCACCAAGTGAATCGTTTGGTTGGGATCCTGCACACTAAACAACACGCGTTAAGCTTACCGTCGGAATGTTTCCCACGATTAGACTCCGGCGTGAGAGTAAGTAATCGGTTAGGGTTTTATGTGAGTTGAGAGTATAGAACGTAATACCTTTGTGGAACCCTTGGGGGTTCCTTTTATAGGCAGTGGAACCCTAGTGGGCTGCCACTGATACTTCGGCCCCAAGGAAAGGATAACTATCAGAATTAGAATGATTGTTATCTTCTAATTATGGTAGTGAATATCCTCCTCTTTTGGGGTAAACCTATTCCTAGACAGAATATGATTCTGTCTAACCCTTTGTCGGTCGCGCCGGGCCGTGGGCCGCACTCATTCGTGCGGTCACTGTTCATCCAAGCCCATAAGCTTGAATGACATTATTCCCACCCATCTGTGATGGGCCGGATACGAGTAGTACCCGTGGGCCGGGTTCCTGACCCGGCTGGGGACTATACGTCATCATGTCCCCCCAGTCTAGTTGTTACAGCCGTAGGCGTAACCTCTAGACTATCAAGGTGCTCTCCGGACATACCAAGAAAGACCTAGGGAATGAGAAATATTGAAAATTTTGTTTTGGCCGCACGTGGCGGCCCGCCTTAGGAATATTTTTGAATAGGACCTCAGCCGCACGTAACGGCCGAGACAAATTAAATGCAGCATTAACTACGGTCTTACGTAAGAGCCGCATATCCCGACACAAGAATAACAAACATTAATGATAGTCAACTTTTCAGTTGCACGCCTGCAAAAGTGCACCATTAATGCCCACCCTTGAGCCACGTAAAACTGCCAAGAAGTGACCCATGGGTCCCCCTCTGATTTTGCAGAAGTGTCAGAAATCCTATCCGTTGGATAGACGTGGTGGCCTACACGTGTCGAACATCTACGTTACCTCGGAAACTGAGGCAACCCTATATAAGAGTTGGTATGCGTGTTTGTTACACACACAACTCACCCCTTCTTCCGCCATTGTTATTCTCAAGCTTCTACCTCCAAAAACTTTGCCTTCTTTTCCACGGATTTCCTCCGCCGCAGGTTAGATCATCACGCCCTTTAAAACCTTTTTATAAAACATGGTAAAGGACAACCCACTTATCACGGACGTCCTTAACGTGATGTCGGCGGAAAAATACATCGACTTTCTGTCGAAGTATTATATTCCCGAAAGCGTACACCCCACCTATCCAGGTGAAGGTGAAGCGATTATGGATGCACCGGCGGGGAAAATAGGCGTATACACGCGCCTGTTTGACTCGGCCAACTACCGTATCCCCCTTTCCAAATTCTCGGTAGACCTTCTATTGTATTATGACTTCCACATAACCCAGCTCCACTGCATAGGGGCGTGTAAAATCAACCAGTTTGAAATTACATGCCATACCTGCGGAGTAACCCCAACCGTGAACCTTTTTAGGGCCTTTTATTTCCCTCAGCTAGTGAATGGGTGGCTGTCGTTTAAAAAACGACCCGGGAATGCCCCTATGACGTATAGGAAGCCTCTAGACTCCCTTAAGAACTGGTACGACCATTACTTCTTTGTAGATGAGAAGGTGTTCCCTACTCCTTTCGTACTCAAAACCAAAGCACCCAAAGACTATCCGCCCAAAGCCAAAGACTATAGCAGCAAAGACTTAAAGACACTAGATACCCACCGCACGGAATTCCATAGAGGGATACCGGAACACTTTCTGTGCTTAGTAGGGATAAGCCGCCGCTACTTTGGGAGGGATGACTTATACCCGTGCTTCCTGACGGAACAGGGAGAGGGTAGGTCTATTTATACTTTGTAGATTTGAATTGTCATGCATATTTGTAGAACTTCACTAACCCATATACTTGTAAATGTCCGCAGAAATGAACCTACACGGACTAATCCGCCAGGGCGACCCAATGAAGGTGGCCGAAAGGTTCCGGCCTCTGAAGGAGAATGAGCTCCCCCTGCTGGAGGCGACCGCTGACCGCACCATGCCGCTGGAAGAGACGTCCGAGCCCAGATCGGATGAAGAAGAGCCCGCCATTGAGAAATCCCCCTTGGATTTCCTTAATGAAGATGGTGAAGAACCACTGCTGGAGGGGGCACCACCAACCAGGAAGAGGAGAATGACCCCAATGAAGACATTTCTCAGGCATCCGGGTCCGCCCCGCTCACCTCTAGGAAGAGAAAGACCACCAGAAGGGTGGCAAAGAAGATAGGGGACGAGGCCGAAGCCGCGAATGCTCCCCCAAAGAAACTGAGGAAGGACCATCCGCAGTACCAAGAGGGAAGTGGTACTGCGACCGCTTAGGCCGACCCCACCCCGAACATGGGAGGGCCAATCTTACGAGTCACACCCGTGAGCGCCGTAGCTCCTACCTGCCCAGACCCTGCCATTGATACCTCGTAAGTATCCTTCGAACATGATTCCTGTCACTATATAATGCGTAGACTAATTTTGCCATGTCAATAACAGGGCTAACCCGGCGACCGTAGCGCAGGAGGAAGAAGTGGGGAGGAATCCATCCCCCGCACCAACTAACAAACCCCCATCCCCTGCTGCAACACACGCCAAGGAACCACGCCCCGAGGGTCCAGAAGAAAGCCTGCGCCTAGCATGGAACCTGTCAAGTTTGACAAGGTTGGAAGCAGAATCTGAGTGCTCAGAATTCATTGAGCACATCACCCCGCCAGTCCTCGCACAAGATTTAGACGACTTGGATCATGAGGCCCTCCTTGAGCAATTTAACGTGTCGTCCGCACACCAAGTGACGGTGGGAGCCGCGCTGAGACGCCGCTTAATCAAGGCCCTCACAAATGTGAATCGGGCAGATAAGAAGATAGCCCGTCGTGAGGCGATGGTCGTGAAGAACGAGAAGACCATCGCATCCTTGCAGGCAGCGCTGGTGACAGCTGAGGCGACGGTAAAAGAGCAAGCTCATCACGCCGACACCCGAGAGAAGCGCATTGCCGAGCTCGAAGCCCTTGTAGCCGCATCAAATGAGAAGGTATACTTTCGAAAATTTTTTACATATACTCAAACTTTGGGTACTCATTTGACCCAAGAAAAGTATATATCCTTGTAATAACTCAAAATTTTATATGCAGGTATCTGCGGCCGAAGCTGCTACCAAGGCCGTGACCGTGCAATCCTTCAACATCGCCCAGGAGCGTGATGCGCTGAAGGATGAGTTGACACGGGCGCAGACCAACCTGGAATCGCAGGCTGCCTCAGCGGATGAGAAGCTAAGCAAGATGGCCGTAAGTTGTGCTGAGAGACTATGTCCTCCCCTGCTATCCGCTATAGCTGGACGCAGGTGGATAATCGGGCAAGGGCTGCGACTTGCTTTGAGCAGGGCACTGGAAGCTCCACACCTATTGCAGGCATTCGCCGGGGTCGTATCCGATGGAATCGACCGTGGTAGACATGAGGGCTTGGTCAAAGCTGCAGAACTGATAGGAAAAAATGAAGACATCATGCAGCATCCCTACCATAACCCCTCAGCCGCGGATAATATGACCGCGTCCATGAATGCCTTGGCGGAAATCCAACACCCTCTCCTGGATGAGCTTGAGACATTTAGGGACGCTCCAAACGAGGCAATAATGTCCCAGCTGACTGCGGATCCCATCCCTTTGACCTTGTCCACTTATGATTCCGCATCCAAAACAATGAAAGGCGAGAAACTGCTTGTAGAAGCATTGGATGCTATTGCGGTCAAAGCCCAGGATGGGAAGGATGCTCGTGGGGAGGTCCTCCGTGCTCTGATTGAAGAAGGGAAGAAGGACATAGGAGAATTCCTACCCCCTTGTAATTTATTAGTTGTAAACACTTGTAATTTTATTCTTCCATGTATGTACACGGCTAAGACATATGTGAAATGACTGTCTTTTATATAGAAGTCCGTGATGACCACGGCCATTTTGTTATTTATTTTTGAAACTTGTGTATTTTCATTTTGTTTGAACATTGTATGCTAATACCGCATGACATGGCACGTCTTACACAAAAAAGGAAAATACCTACAAGCCTATAATTTACTAGACATGTGACGTGCGTCTTTACTATGCGGAGTACTGCGTGAGTACGGCATACGAAACTTACCACAACGTCTTGTGAGTAAGGTGTCTAGTAAGGATACATGATCCGTGCGGCTGGGGTTGCATCCCTCTTACGCGGCAAGTTGAATTAGTAGGTTCACTTAATCCTCTTACCCCGCCTGGAGGCGTATAGTACATGTACAGTAGTTTGAATGAATGCATATGAATGAAACATGGCATATTATAATACAAGTAAAATTCATACGACTGATAAAAAATCTAAAAAATGATTTGCACGAAACAAGCCGTGGAGCTAGCTAGGCACCACGGCATTTTATTAGAACGTTTACATTGTTTGTTTGAACAATAATGACAAGTCCTAGAAAATAAGAAAGGAAACTAAACAAACAAAAGAAGAAAAACAGATAGACCGCATGGTTCTTCATTAAAGCCACATATAGCGAAGCAACCATGCGGAAGTCGTAGCTTTCAAAGATAGCACCTTTTAAGATTGGAAATGTTCCACGTGCGTTCGAGGTCGCGACCATCCATGTCACGTAACTTGTACGCGCCTCGTCCTAAGGCTTCCGTGACTTCATACGGTCCTTCCCACTTAGGGCCCAGTTTTCCTGTATTCTCCGCTCGACTTGCTTCGTTAGCACGATAGACATAATCTCCCGGTTGAAAAGAAACACCCTTGACCTTGGCGTCATAATAAGCCTTCATTTTAGCCTTGGACTTAGCCTCATTGATGGCTGCTATTTCCCTTTTTTCTTCCAACAGATCCAGGTTGATTCGCAGCTGCTCGTCGTTCGTGATGACATTAACCTCCGCCGTGCGGATGGTAGGCATTCCTATTTCTGCTGGTATAACAGCTTCAGTGCCGTAAGCCAATGCAAATGGAGTATCTCCGTTGGCTGTTTTGATCATAGTTCTATGCGCCCATAACACATGTGGTAACTCATCGACCCATTTGGCACTTCGTTCATCCAAACGCGCCTTGATGCCATTTCCCAAGCTTCTATTTCCTCGTTCGACGAGGCCATTTGTCTGCGGATGCTTAACAGATGTGAAGTGCCGCTTGATGTTCAATGATGCACACCAGTCTTTGAATGGATTGTCCGTGAACTATTTACCGTTGTCCGAGATGATTTCTCCTGGTAGGCCAAAACGGCACACAATATGTTCCCAAACAAACTTTTTAACTTGCTTGCCTGTGATGGATTTGACTGCCTTGGCCTCTATCCATCGTGTGAAGTAATCCATCACGACAATCAAGAACTTCACTCCCCCCGCAGCTATAGGAAACGGTCCTGCGATGTAAATTCCCCACTTATAGAATGGCCATGGGGACGTGTGTTGGAAATACGTTTTACGTATTAGGAAGGATCGGTCACTCCAACATTAGTTCGTGTAATAGCTCGTAGTTTAGTCATTTGCATTTACTTAAACGAAGCCCAAAACCGAGCCCATGAAATGTATGGGCCGGCGGCCAAATGTAAGCCCAAGCCCATGACAAGGGCTTGGGTATATAAACCCTCTCCTTTGATGGAGAGGGTGTGGTTTCTCATTTTTACACATAGTTATTCTTACTTTCTCTCTCTAGCTTTGTGTGAAATCCACCATCTCTCTATCTCTTTCTCTCTCTAGAAACATAAGCATAGATTTACAAATCAACAAATGGTATCAAGAGCTTGGGATGAAATATAGGTTTGTTTTTGTGTTGCGTTTTGTTTTCAAAACAATTCGTGGAGTA
Source organism: Glebionis coronaria (assembly GCA_025667525.1). Classification (NCBI taxonomy): domain Eukaryota; kingdom Viridiplantae; phylum Streptophyta; class Magnoliopsida; order Asterales; family Asteraceae; genus Glebionis; species Glebionis coronaria. The sequence continues at coordinate 370,814,669 of CM046878.1, forward strand.
TAGGTTTGTTTTTGCCAAAATCTTCAAAAAAAAATTTGTGTTGGATCGAAGTTTAAAGTAGTGTAACATAGGGATTCGTGCTTAAGAGTGTTCTTGGTATCTTGGTTCTCATTAAAACATCAGTTTTCTTGGATCAAAAGTGCGAAAAAAGGCTTTGTTCTTCATAACGAAATTCTAGCAGAAAGATCCATCGGAAAGTACAAACTGTACTTGGGCCTCCATCGCAATAACTTAACCATCGGAAAGGGTTAGGTTTCTACATTGCGATCGTTGGATTTGTATCACTTATTCCGATCTGAATCATTCCGATAGCTATTGCGATCTGAGATTCCGACGGGTATAAGGAAGTATTTTAAGTCGTTACTCTGCTCGAATTTTGTCAGCTACTTTGCGATCTGGGTATTACGATCTGAGTATTCCGATAGTTCATTACGATCTGAATCTTTACGATCTGGACTTTGCGATCTAAACATTTCGACAGCCTTACTTTGCGATCTGGACTTTGCGATCTGACATTCCGATCTGGTATTACGATCTGACATTCCGATCTGGCATTGTAATTTTGACTTGGAATTTTTGGTTTATCGAGAACATATTTTAAGGGATTTTAACATTGTTTCTCGATTATAACTCACAACAACACAAAAATACTTAACCTTATTTCATTGTTCGATCAACTTTGTAAATCTTAACTTATTGAAATGGAGTACACATCTCTTACGGATAAGTCCATCCTCTCGGGTACGGATAATCGTCCACCAATGTTGGTGAAGACTATGTATGAGGAATGGGCTTCCCGAATGGAACTTTATATGTTGAACAAGGAGAATGGACATCTAATTTGGGCATCGGTGCTCAATGGACCATTAGATTATGGTACTGTGACGGAAGGTACGACCACTCGTCCTCGCACAACGGGTGAGTTGACTGGAGATATGAAGATTCAAGATAAATGTGATAAGTATGCTACAAACATCATTCTCCAAGCCCTTCCTCCAGATGTCTACAAACTCGTCAGCAAACATAAAGTTGCCAAAGAGTTATGGGATAGAATTCGTGTTCTCATGCAAGGCACCTCTTTAACTAAACAAGAACGAGAGTGTAAGCTTTATGATACTTTTGATAAGTTTTCCTATGTGCCAGGGGAAACTCTCAATGACTACTATCTGAGATTTACCCTATTGTTGAATGAGCTAAATATCTATGGCATGGCAATTCCTACCTTTCAATTGAACACCAAGTATTTGAACACTCTTCCTCCAGAATGGAAAAAATACGTGATGGATGTTAAACTGGCTAAGGACTTGCATAACACCAATGTGGATCAACTTCAAGCTTTTCTTCAACAACACGAATGCCATGTGATCGAGGCTCGGTTGTCTACACCTCAAGTTCATGATCCACTTGCAATGTATGCTTCTCAACAAAACATGGCTTATACTTATCAACAACCATCATACTTGCAGCAGCCACCACCACACATCTATCAGCAACCACAGCAACCATCTTATCAACCATCAATGATGCCACAGCAAGAATATCAACAAAGTGTTCATCAACAATCTTTTCAACAGCAACCACCATATCAAACATCACCATCACAAGCCAACACTTCTCCATTGGGCTATACTCCTCAGCAAGGATATTTTCCAATAGAAGCACAACCAGCACAAGCTTTCTACTCTAATGAACTTCCACCAATCCAAGCACCGGTCTTTACTCCAAATGATACGCCAGCTGATGTTCTAAACCATCTCACTGCCTACTTGTCAAAACTTGTTGCAACTAGAGGATTTCCACCAACAAACAATCAGCTCCGCACCTCATCAAATCCTCGACAACAAGCCACTGTTCAAGATGGTCAAGTGACGGTGCAACCTATTCAGGGAAGGCAAAATTCATATGGACCTCCTACAAGGACTGGGAACAATCAAGCTGTGAATGCTCAAGCTAGTGGAAATGGGAGTCCTATTGGTCCTAAGAAGGTTGTGACTTGCTACAATTGCCGAGGACAAGGTCATATGGCTAGGGAATGCACTCAGCCGAAAAGGAGAAGGGATGATGCATGGTTTCGTGAAAAGATGTATTTGGTTGATGCTCAGTCTAAGGGGAAGATTTTGGATTCAGAGGAGTTAGCATTTCTTGCAGACCCAGGGGCAGCAGATACTGAAGGCATTGCAGTCGTTTCCACTTCTAATGCAGCTTATCAAGCGGACGATCTTGATGCATACGATTCGGATTGTGATGACATTCACTCTGCCCAAGCTGCTCTCGTTGCTAATCTCTCTCACTACGGTTCTGATGTCATCAGTGAGGTACCAACCACATCCAATAATATTGATGATAACCAACATCAAGTTGGGCATGAAAATGACAACCTCGAACAGCATTCGGGAACTAGTAACTCAAATGATGTGGTACCCAATTCTACACATTTGAGTGAACCTCAACCAAATGCTACGACGGGTATGGAATCTTATGCTCAACATGATTTGGTAATGGTGCCTAAACATATTATTGATCAAATGCATATGGCCCTCAGACAATCCGTAGATACGAATTCTACCCTAACTGCTGAGCTTGCGTTGCATAAAGAAAAGGTCAAAACTTTTGAAATGGTCCCTCAAGAAGAGAAAATAACATGTTCTGAATTTGACCAATTTCGCTTTGAAAAGATTGAACACTTGAAAGAAATAGAATCATTAAAAGCTAATCTTTCCAATGAATTAAAAGAAAAGGAGTCGGTTGTCAATGATTTTCAGAAACTTAAAATGGATTTCGAGACTCTCGAGTCTAAAAAGGTTGAATCAGAAATTAATGCTACCAAACTTCTTAAATTCAAAGAACAACAGCTTTTAAAACAATACGCTTCCACAGAAAAGGTTCATCTTTTAACTAACTCATTTAAAGAATTCGAACTTAAGCGTCTTCAAGATTTACCACCAAATCCCGGTTATGCAAATCAAGCTCAGGAATATATTCCCGGTCTTTATGATATGACCATAATTGGAAAATCGAAAGAAGCACCTTTTGTTCGTAGTACTGAGGAGACACAATCACTTGGGGATGAAACTCATTCTAAAATGCTTTCAAAATTCCATACAATTGATTATGATCAACATAACAAAGATCAATTTTCGAAAAAGACACGCATTCGCTTACAAAAAGAATTAGCAGAATTAACAGTTCTTGTGCCCCAAAGTTTGTCAAATGAAAACCTTCCTAGTACGTCTCCTACACTCGTCAAAAAGGATTTAACGAAGTTAATTCCACCGGTAAGTAAGGCGTCCGTTAACTTAAATACGGTTCACCAACACTTAGCCGATTTTGACAAGGTCATTTTGGAACGTACGACGGCCACGGCCATAACGGAAGGTGAATGGAACTTTGAGCACACTAGAGCTGCGTTTCGAGATGAAATTGTTCCGTTTGTAAAGAATGTTAAAGCTTGTCTTCGTAATATTGATCAAGATTTGTTTTTGGAAATAGAAGAAGTTAGACGTGTTTTCAATGAAATGGAAGATGCTTATGAAAACAGTTTACTTGAAATAGAACGAGTTTCACGCCATAATGATCTGCTTCTGAATCAAGTGATGTCTCGTGATATAGTTTCTGTCTGTGTGAATACAAGTGTTGATAATGATTCTATTGTGCATAATGTTGAATCTGTGGATACTGTGGTAGATAGTACTTGTCACGAATCTGATGCTGAATTTTTAAAGCTTCAAGATTCATATTCTTCGCTTTCAAAACGTTTTGATGAGATTCAAACACATTGTATTTCGCTTGAATGCAAGCAACAATTTATTCAAGAAATCTTTGAAACGTCATTCGAAGGTGTTAATATCGATGATGCAAATTTTGAAAAGAATTTTCGATTGAATTTACAATCAAAACAGCATCAGCCAAGTGACAAAGTTGCTAACTCTTTGCCGATAGAAATAGAGAAATCTAAGGAGCTTAACTGTGTGAACGTACTTGAGGCCGCTGAGAATCTTAAACTGGATCTAGATAATCGAGTTTCCAAGATTTTGTCCAAAGTTGATAACTTAAAACAGAAAAATACACGACTCTTCGATTCAGTACAGCCCGCATGTGTTGATACCACTGCACAGAATCAATCATTGATTGAACAATTGAATCGAAAGTCGATGGAAATATCTGATTTGAGGGAACAAATTTGTGATAAGAACCTGGTCTTGGCTGAGTTAAAGGAAACACTTCGTACTCTAAAAGGTAAGAATGTTGTGGATAACGCAGCCACTATCTCAGCTTCGTCCTCTAGTGCAATTAAAAGGAACCTAATAGCCGTCACACCACTTAACAAGGGCCCTAGGACTAAACCATCTCAAACATTGGTCACTAAAGATAAGGCGGAATCAAAACCAGCTTCTAATATTCCCGTGTTGCCTTCTACAGGAGTAAGCGCCACTACTAAGGCTCAAAGATCTAAGCTTAAAAGAAACAAGAAGAATGATAGGATCTTGCCCCCATCTAGTAGTCAAGTGAAGAAGAAAGTAGAAGCCCATCCTAGGAATGTTATTTCTGTTTTGAATAAAAAGAATCATGTAACTAAACCTAAAGGCTCTGCGGTTGTGCAGCGTTCTAAGCCTACTGTGAATTCTAATTTAAAATGTTGGAATTGCAATGAATGTATGTTTTCTAGTCATCATGATTCTTGCCTTATTGACCATGTGAATGAGATGCAGGCCCGGAAAAATGGATTAGAATGGAGACCGACTGGGAAAGTGTTAACCCAAGTTGGCTGGATGTGGCGCCCCACTGGTAGAACTTTCACTATAGTAGGAAATATGTGCCCTTTGACTAGGATCACTCCCACTACAGCGAAGAAAGCGTGCCCTTTAACTAGGAGTACCAAGGCTACCAAAACACAAGCGTGTCCTTTAACTAGGAACACCGACACTACTGTAGGAACCAAGTGCCCTTTAAATAGGTCTACTCCCACTGTAGTGCCCGCAAATAATCCAAAACCAAAGAAAGTTGGAACAGTAAAACCTGTTAGTGCTAAAACTCACATTAGAAAACGTAGGAAATCTAAGGGTCTCAAAAATGTTAGCAATTCTGATAATTCTAGATCTGTATCTGCTAACACTCCGGAACCAATAGTTTCCAATGCATTGTCTACTGTTGTTATTGAAAACAGGTGGTCCAAATTGTTCTCTGGTATTTGGACTCTGGTTGCTCCAAGCATATGACCGGAGATCGCTCTCAGCTCAGAAATTTCGTCAGCAAGTTTCTTGGTACGGTTCGATTTGGAAATGATCATATTGCAAAGATAATGGGTTATGGTGAATATCATATTGGGAATGTTATAATTTCAAGAGTGTATTACGTGGAAGGTCTCGGTCACAACTTATTTTCTGTGGGACAATTTTGTGATACAAACCTAGAAGTTGCTTTTCGAGAGCATACCTGCTTCATTCGTAATTTGGAAGGGGTTGATTTATTGAAAGGTACTCGAGGGAATAATTTGTATACTTTGTCTCTACAAGACATGATGGCCGCTTCTCCCGTATGTCTTCTCTCCAAAGCATCGAAGACTAAGTCATGGTTATGGCATCGACGGTTATCTCATCTTAACTTTGACGCTATTAATCACTTGGCGAAAAACGAACTTGTTCGTGGTCTTCCTAAACTATCATTTCACAAGGATCATTTGTGTTCCGCGTGTACAATGGGGAAAAGCACTAAGAAGTCTTACAAACCCAAGACTGAAGACACCAACCAAGAGAAACTTTATCTGTTGCATATGGATCTTTGTGGGCCAATGTGTGTTGAAAGTCTTAGTGGCAAAAAGTACATCCTCGTTATTGTGGATGATTACTCTCGGTTTACATGGGTGAAATTTCTTAAAGCAAAAAATGAGGCACCTAAATTCATCATCAGATTTCTCAAGATGATTCAAGTGCGACTCAACACTACTGTCTGACGCATTCGTACAGATAATGGAACCGAATTTGTGAATCAAATTTTGCGTGATTATTATGAAGAAGTTGGCATTTCTCATGAAACATCCGTTGCTCGCACTCCACAGCAAAACGGTGTCGTTGAAAGGCGAAATCGCACACTTATGGAAGCTGCTCGAACGATGTTAATTTACGCAAAGGCTCCATTGTTTTTATGGGCAGAAGCAGTATCTACAGCAGTGTACACCCAAAACCGGTCACTAATTCGTAAACGCCATGGTAAAACACCTTATGAGCTTCTCCATGGAAAAGTACCAGATTTATCATATCTTCATGTATTTGGTTCACTTTGCTATCCAAATAATGATGGCGACAATTTGGGAAAACTTCAACCAAAGGCTGATATTGGTATTTTCATTGGTTACGCACCCGCAAAGAAGGCATACCGAATCTACAACCGTAACTCTCGCAAAATCCTTGAAACTATGAATGTTGATTTTGATGAGCTGACAGCAATGGCTTCTGAGCAAAGCAGCTCTGAACCCGCACTTCATGAAATGGGACCCAGTAACATTAGTTCTGGTCTTGTCCCAAACAACCCTACTTCATCATCATTTACACCACCTACTAGGAATGAATGGGATACGTTGTTTCAACCGTTCTTTGATGAATTCTTTACTCCTCCAACTATTGTTGCTCCAGAACCTGAGGTAATAGCTCCGGTAACCGAAGTTGTCGCTCCAGCAACCGAAGCACAATCAGACACATCTGCACCAACAATTGGTCAAGATATACCAACAACTAGTAATTCTCAACCAACACAAGTAACAACTACCCATGTCATGCCTATTGATGATGAAGAGGATAACGATGATCACGATTTGGAATTCGCTCAAATGCGTGAACTTCCATTCTTTGGTGTATCTATTCCCGACCCTAATCAAGCCGGGTCGTCCACCTCAGAGGAAGCTCCTTCTACAGTTTACTCCAATCCACGGATTCGTGAACATGACAGCAAGTGGACAAAGGATCATCCTATAGATTCTATTATTGGTGACCCTAATCGTCCGGTATCCACACGAAGTCAGTTACAAGAAAGTGCAATGTTTTGTCACTTTGATGCTTTTCTCACTGAAGTTGAACCTAAGACATGGAAAGAAGCTTTTACTCAATCCTGTTGGATAGAAGCTATGCAAGAAGAACTTAATGAGTTTATACGTCTTGATGTATGGGAACTTGTCCCATGCCCGGATCAAGTGCAGTTACTCACTTTGAAATGGGTTTACAAGGTGAAACTCGATGAGTTAGGCGGAATATTGAAAAACAAAGCTCGACTAGTAGCTCGTGGATACAAGCAATTATTGGGCGTCGACTTTATGGAATCCTTTGCACCTGTTGCCCGTTTGGAAGCTATTAGACTATTCCTCGCTTATGCAGCCCATATGAATATGATCGTCTATCAGATGGATGTGAAGACGGCATTTCTTAATGGAGAAATCAAGGAAGAAGTCTATGTTCAACAGCCAGATGGTTTTGTGAATCCTAATTATCCTAATCATGTGTACAAGCTTAAGAAGGCTCTCTATGGGTTGAAGCAAGCTCCACGCGCATGGTATGATCTATTGTCACAATTCCTCATTACTCAAGGCTTCGCAAAAGGCAAGGTGGATCCTACGTTGTTCATTCAGAAATGAGGTAAAGATATGATTATGGTACAAATTTATGTTGATGATATTATATTTGCAGCCTCGACCCAAACCTTATCGGATGAGTTTGGGACACTCATGTCTTCCAAGTTTAAGATGGAAATGATGGGCAAGGTATCATTCTTCTTAGGACTTCAGATATCTCAGAGTCCCAGAGGCATCTTTATTAATCAATCCAAATATGCCCTTGAATCGCTTAAGAAATATAAGATGGAATCTTGCGACCCCGTGGACACTCCAATGGTGGAGAAATCTAAGCTTGATGCAGATCCACATGGAGTTGCCGTTGATCCGACACTATATCGTGGAATGATCGGTACTCTTCTGTATATAACAGCCAGTCGACCTGATCTTCAGTTTGCTATATGTATGTGTGCCAGGTATCAAACTAGGCCTACTGAGTTACACTTAGCTACTGTTAAAAGGATCTTTCGATATCTTAAAGGAACCATTAATCGGGGACTTTGGTATTCGAAGGACTCTTCTATTGCACTAATGGCATATGCAGATGCGGATCACGCGGGTTGTCAAGATACAAGGCGTAGCACGAGTGGAACTTTGCAACTATTAGGAGATCGACTAATCAGTTGGGCATCAAAAAGGCAGAAAAGCGCTGCAATTTCAAGTACGGAAGCAGAATGCATAGCTATGTCTGGTTGCTGTGCTCAAATTCTTTGGATGAGATCGCAATTAACAGACTATGGTCTAGGTTTCAACAAGATTCCGATGTATTGTGACAACAAGAGTGCAATTGCCTTATGCTGCAACAACGTTCAATTCTCCCGGTCGAAGCATATTGACATTCGCTACCACTTCATCAAGGAGCAAGTGGAAAATGGAGTAATCGAGCTTTACTTTGTCCGATCTGAGTATCAATTGGCGGATATTTTCACGAAGGCTTTAGATCGCGCTCGAATTGAATTTTTGGCCGACAAGCTAGGAATGAGAACCTTCTCGCCTGAGACTCTTAAGGAACTAGCAGATGAAGCGAAAGAATAGTGATGGTAAAACTATTCTCCGTATCCTTGGTGATCATTTGTATATATTGTTTATATTTTTATACACAAAAGCAAAATACAAATATATAAAACCATATAAAAACCATAAAAATTGAAAAATCTAGAAAAATCCAAAAATATTTTTACTTTATTTTTTCTAAGGCATGTCTTTTGGTACGATAATATTTACGGCCTTAGAAATGTTGATTAATATCGACACGGCGCCATAAATAGAGTTCGTACAAAAGTTGTAAATATTTCATAAAACATGCCTAAATGGCTTGTAGTTATTTCTGACTGCAACCCGGTTTTCATATTAAAGTCAAGTATTTCTTATGAAAGCTTTGGCTCACAACGGGAATTAATTTTCTCGGGCAAGGTTTACTTTAAAACCTTGTAAGGGATCAAGTTTACTTTATAACTTGGTCTAACACAAATCTATGTACGCCTCAGTACATTTATTTGTTAAAACAAGAGAAGTCTTGTTTTTATGAAGCTATCATCTCTACAACCATGCTATCTACAATTGGTATCTACATCCTCGACGATGCGACTACTCAACCGATGACTACAGCTCTTTCAATAGAACACGGGTCAGCAATTGAGGGGGAGCAATTGTCAAGCATTCAGAATCTTCGATGCCGAAAGTGCCAAGTTCACAAGTTGGTGTCAAGACAACAATACCAATCGTACACGTGGTGTCGAGAGATGACTTCAGACGTGACGAGGCGACCAACATATGCTGACAAGAACCATTTGATCTTATCATATGATGTTCTCATCTATCAGGTCCAACCTTGTCAATTCTTTTTTTATGATGACTATGTGATCATGTTACAAATCGGTATCATATCTCATGCGTTTGATATCATGAAGGTAAAACGGACTTGCATTTTTCTTCCCAAAACCTTTGTTAAAACTTCATTAAATCAATTGATATTAAAAACATCGATTGGGTTAATATTTTTAATATGGGGGAGAAAATGTGATTTAATATGGGATATTATCACAAATGGTTTGACTTAAAGTGCTGGCTCATCCCGACATGTGCGAAATGTTTTCGAATATCGTGGCATATGTTAAGGGGGAGCAAAATGGATTTTCTATATCAAAATGGATTTTCAGGGTGACATGTACTTACCCAAAACCCATTTATTTCACGACGATGAAGATTGTGGTGACATAAGGATGGTAGGATAGGTTAAGTCCTATGATTCTTCCAGAACCGGAGGAATCTTCCCAAGGACATTCCATAGCTAGAAATAGTAGTCCTTAGGAAAGGTGGAGAAAGAATGTGAACGTAGCTGAATGCCAACCAAGTACTTAAGTTAGCACTGGAACAATCACAACAAGGTGCTAGTTATGACGTATTGGTAAGCATTGAAGGGGTTGAAGAATGAAAAAGAATTGTAAAGATAAAGGGTGTAAAGAAAGAAGCCCTCCTTACAACTTTAGGCAGAAACCGGGTCAATACATATGCTATTGAGATCATTTTAATGAATCTTGATATTGAAGACAGACATCATGGACCCAGTGATGCAATGCACAACCCATCCCAGCTAACTCAGATATCTCTCAAAAGGTATTTGTTTTAATCACACGGAGACAACACGTTATCTATCGATTTATTCACTCCGAATAAATTGGTATTGAAATGGTGGCACTCCTCTCCAGCCTCCGATCACTAAAATCCAAAGTGCACGATCGAGTCTAGAGCCATTTGAGATCATCAAATATCTTACTAGGACACACTTTCATATTTCCTTGCTTCTTCACACACTGTGAAAAGTAAGAAAGATTTCAAGAGTCCTACGCAAAATCTTCATGATTTTGCCTGAACATCCGAGTAATACGAAAGTATTTACAATGAAGATAGAAATCCTTCTTGAGCGAATATCAAAAAGCACTTGGTAGGTGACTTGTGCGATTCTTTATGAATCAAACTTGTGATAACTGGAAAGCAACAGCTGTTTAATTCTTAACTGAATTTAAACACGTTCCAGGCCTCTACGCAATATCTCAGTGATCTTGCCAGAACACTCAGAGTGATACCTTTGTGTTCACGGTGATGAGTGGAAATCCTTCTAGTGTTAACCTCAAACAGCACTTGGTAGGTAACTTGCAAGATTCTATACGAATCAAGCTCGTGACAACTGGAAAGCAACGATGGTGCGGTTCTTAATTGAATTTCACTTGTTCCAGGAACATGAATTGATGGCTTCAAATCATGCGGATATTATTATCCAAATGATTCACTCTTTATGTTCGCAGTCAGCTTTGGACGGTCGAATAAAGAGAACGGGTTTACCCGCGAAATCCTGTCAGGAAGTTACTTAATTGAAACTATCCGTCACGGGTACGATATCTAATATCGTCCAACGGTCTTCACCGACCGGAGGTAAAATGCTACCGATTTAGAATGAAATGTTCAAAGCCATTTCGTTCGTGTCTACTTATGTTGCGGCATTTGAAGACGGTGGCGTTGCGGAATCCGAGAAGAAGTCGTCCCCGCATGCTTATACTTTATGCACTTAATACCTCATCTAATTCAAGAAAGCCTAAAAGTTAAGTCTTCCGCTGTATCGAACTCTGAAGCTTTCAAGAATTACTAAGGTATAAGTATGTGGGACGTGAGGTCACGAAGAGGCAAAGATCACAAGTGATGGATGCACGAGATCAAGGCAAGAGATTGATGCTCAAAGATTGATATCAAAGATCACATCAGCAGGTTCACCAGAAAAGAAAAAGAAAAAGAAAGACGAAGACTACGAGCTCAAGACAAGCATAGTATGCTAGGTTTATTTTACTATTGTAACTTGGGTAACGCCTTTGTTTGGAGTGACCTCCCTTAGGGGGAGATTGTTGGAAATACGTTTTACGTATTAGGAAGGATCGGTCACTCCAACATTAGTTCGTGTAATAGCTCGTAGTTTAGTCATTTGCATTTACTTAAACGAAGCCCAAAACCGAGCCCATGAAATGTATGGGCCGGCGGCCAAATGTAAGCCCAAGCCCATGACAAGGGCTTGGGTATATAAACCCTCTCCTTTGATGGAGAGGGTATGGTTTTCTCATTTTTACACATAGTTATTCTTACTTTCTCTCTCTAGCTTTGTGTGAAATCCACCATCTCTCTATCTCTTTCTCTCTCTAGAAACATAAGCATAGATTTACAAATCAACAACGTGATAGGTGTAAGCTCCTGCTGCGGGTGCCGCGACACTGGCCTATGCACTTGGCAATAACTACACTTGCGAATCATGTCGCGCGCGTCTCTGTGCATGGTAGGCCAATAATATCCTGTCCGTAAGGCTCTAGCTACCACGGATCATGGACCTGCATGCATGCCGCACAATCCTTCATGTATGTCACTGATTACGTAAGCGGCCTGACGTGGTCCAACACACCGCAGCCACGGCTGCAAGAAAGAGCGCTTGTAAAGGATGCCTTCTCGAAGTTCGAAGTGTTGCGACTTCCTCCTGATGCGTCGTGCTGCTTTTTCCTCGTCTGGAAGGGTCTCACTAGTCAAATAGTTGATAATCAGGGTCATCCATGTAGGTCCATCCTCCTCAACTATAGTAGCGACCTCCCCTTCCGTTATAGATTTCTCCTTGAGTATTTCCACCAAGACTTGTTTAGACAAGTGAGCGAAGCTTGTGGATGCGATCTTGCTAAGAGCGTCCGCCTTCTTGTTCTCGCCTCTTGGCACCTGTTTGATGGAAAACTTACTGAAAGCCGTGATTAGTGACTTGACTTTTTCCAAGTACCTGACCATGTTGTCCTCCTTAGCCACATATCCACCTAGAATATGGTTCGCGACAAGCCGTGAGTCCACGTAGGCCTCAAGGTTGCGGACTCCCATTCTAGCGGCGATTTTTAAACCCGCAATTAATGCTTCATATTCCGCTTCGTTGTTGGTGGCCGTGAACTCAAAACGGAGGGCGTACGTGAATTATATTCCTTCCGGATTTGTGAGAATGAGACCAGCTCCAAACCCGTCTGTACACGAAGATCCGTCCGTGAATAACACCCATGGTTCTGTTGGAGTCTCGTCTTGTTTAACGATTGGCCCTTCCTCATCCGGCTTCTCAATCAGGAAATCTGCCAAGATCTGGCCTTTCACAGCCGTCTTTGGCCTATAAGATATATTGTGCTCCCCCAATAAGATGCTCCATTTTTGTAGCCTCCCTGCCACATTCGGTCTAGAAATGACCTGCTTGATTGGCTGGTCCGTAATAACTACAATTGGGTGCGCCTGAAAGTACCGGCGCAACCGCTTTGTAGCAAACACTAGTGCTAACACCAATTTTTCCATAGAGGAGTAATTCAGCTCCGGCCCTTGTAATGTTCTACTTATAAAGTAGACCGGAGTTTGCACTGTATCTCTATCTGTCATGAGTATCGCGCTTATTGCGCCATGAGTGGCTGAGAGATACATAATGAGTTCCTTCTTTGGCCGGGGAGCTACTAGCATAGGGAGAGATGCAAGATGCTGCTTGAGTTGGCCAAAAGCTTCCTCGGCTTCCTTCGTCCACCGGAAGTCTCCCTTCCTAATGCACTTCTTGAGTGTCTTAAATAGGGGTAATGACTTCTCTGCGGATTTGGATAGGAACCTATTCAGCCCAGCTAGTTTCCCATTTAAGGATTGCACCTCCTTTCGCGTCTGAGGGGATGGCAGCTGTATCACTGCGTCCGTTTTCTCTGGGCAAGGTTTGATGCCGTTTGGATCGATCAAATATCCAAGGAACATTCCCTCCGTTGCCCCAAACGTGCATTTCTTTGGGTTTAGCTTCATCTTAATCCTCCTCAGTGTGTGGAATGTCTCTTGGACATCCCGGAGAAGTGCATCCTCCGTATGAATTTTTATAACCAAGTCATCCACATAGACTTCCAAGTTGTGGCCCATCTATGATTCAAAAGCTTTGTCCACCAGCCGCTGGTATGTAGCACCGGCGTTCTTTAGTCCAAACGGCATTTTCGTATAGCAATATACGCCCTGGCTTGAATGGAAGCCGTTTTTTCTGCATCTTCATCCGCCATCTGGATCTGGTGATACCCTTTATATGCGTCTAAGAAGCATTTAAAAGGATATCCACATAGGGATTCTACCTTCCAGTCTATTTCCGGTAACGGGTAACAATCCTGTGGACAGGCTTTGTTCAGATCCGTAAAATCCACACACATGCGCCAACTTCCGTCATGTTTTTTGACCATGACCGGATTGGATAACCACTCGTGGTAGTATACCTCGTGCATGATACATGCGTCCACTAGTTTCTCGTACTTCCTCCAATATCACTTGGCTGCGCTCAGGCGCCTGGCCGCGCTTCTTTTGCTTGACGGGTTGGTACCCTTGGCGGATCTGGAGCTTATGCTCTGCTATCGCACGTGGCACGCCTGTCATATGCTTTGGCTCCCATGCGAATATATCTAAGTTTGCACTTAAAAGAGAGCACATGGCCCTTTTGCCGCTATCCGAGAGCGCCCCTCCTATGGATATCTCCTGTTCCGGGTAGTCAGGGTGAATTGCCACCTTCCAATTAGGAGGCGGTGATCCATCCTTATTTGGAACAGGTGGAGCTGGTGTTGTCACGGTATGACACTCGGATGCTGGTACAATTGTGTTGTAGATGGTGACAATTCCTCCATCAACAGGGAATTTGATCATTCCGTGTGTCGTGGAGGGTACTGCCCGTATAGCCAGAATACCTGGTCTACCTATGATCCTATTGTAAGGAGAATGTGAGCGTATCACCATGAAGTTCATCCACGCCGTAGTGGAGTGTTCTTCGTTCCCAATGGTTACAAGCAGACGCAGTTGCCCTATCGGCCATATAGTGTCTCCACTAAAGCCAGTGAGCGACGCCGTGGCCGGTACTAATTGGCTTCTGATTTCTGGGCGTAACTGCACAAAACAGTGCTCATACAGTACCTCTGCTGACGACCCTCCATCCACATACATGCGACGAACATTGTGTGTTCCAATGCTTATCTCAATAGTGAGAGGAGCATCGATCACATCGCTTGCTGTGATGGGAGGGAATGAGATTTCCCTGCCGCGTGAAAATTTTTGGCCAACTTTCTGCCTCGTGCGGCGTTGTCTGGATTGGATCATGTATATAGTCGAAGGTTTGTCCTTTTGGGGATCCTTCTTATCATACTTTTTGTTGTCTTTTCCATCCTTCCAATCCTTAACTAAGTGCTTGAGTTTACCTGATTTGATCAGTGACTCAATGTGCTTCTTGAGCTGGATACTCTCCTCCGTACCATGGCCCTTGTCGTTATGGAATTCGCAGAAGCGATTTCCTTGCCGACGTTCCGGCGGAGTTGTCATTGGGGGTGGCCTTGGAAAGTTTTCCCCTTCCGTCAGCAAGATCTCCCGGTAGGACATCTTTAGGGGGGTAAACTTATCGTCCGGCTGTCCTCCTTTGTTCTGGCTCTTATAGTCTGAGCCCTTGCTATTGTTCTGGTTGCCTTGACCACCCGACTGTCTCCGAGACTGGTCGTTTGACAGGTACCCATTTCCTCTGGATGGGTAAGCCGCGGCAACAGCTGTTTCTCCTTCTATGAAATTTCTGACCCTTTCCATGAGGTCATCATATCTCTCTGGACGCTTGTCATTGAGGCGCCTGATCAATTCCCTGTCTGTTATGGCGTGCATGTAGTCAGAGATTTTCAGGAGTTCCGGCATTGTTTTTGTGCGCGTGCACTCATCATTGAAGCGTTCAATGAAGGCTTTTGTGGACTCCCCCGGCCGTTGCTTAACAGTTTCCAAAGAGACCGGATCCCTATTATACTTCTTCCTCTGAGTATAATTGTTCTTGAACGCAGTGCGTAGTTCCGTGAAACTATCAATGCTCCATGGAGGGAGTCCCTCAAACCAGTCACGGGCATTTCCGATCAGAGTTGAATTGAACATTTGGCACCATATAGGCATAGGTCATCGCTCAATTTTAGCCTGCGTATCAAATATTTTAAGGTGATCATCCGGATCACCAGTTCCATCATAGGTCTTGACACACGCCGGCATGCGGCGTTTGGTGTCTTCGGAATAGTTCCATATGCGGAGGGTAAATGGGTCTTCCCTGGGATCCGCCCATGGCCGGGTGAGCCTAGGGTCATCCCACGGTTCACACCACGGGCGGGAAAGATCCTCCGCTTCTGTATCTCGATAATAAGGGCCACCATAATACTCATCATTGTTTTGTGGTGGTGGAGGGGTACGCCTAGGTCGGCGACGCTTAGGCGGATGGTCATCTGAGTCCTCCCCTGACGGGTCTGGAGACGGCGGTGGTGCCCCATCCTTTGGGTAGGGACCACTTTTTTGGGATGAACCAGGAGCCTTTTTCCCAGTGTTCATCCTGTCCCACACGCTCGTGCGACGAGCGGTTCTGGCCAGCTCTCGATCTGGTCGCTCGGGTGAACCGTCAGACTTATCTCCTTCTCGAGACTGCATTAGTTCCTGTATGAGGCGATCTCCTATGCGCTCAAACACATTCCTGGGTTGAGGGGTTTCCTCAAAGATGCTCTGCTCCTGAGGCCGAGCTCTCCTTTTTCTCTGATTTTGGGAAGAGGTGATTGGTCCGGGGTCACCAAAGTTGAGTCTGGATTGGAGGTTCCTCCCCAGATTCAACCTTGATGTGATCCCCGGGACGATCCTATCAAAGTTCTGCGTGAGAACTCGAGTGAGATCCTCCTCGCTGAGTGGTAGGACTTCTACTTCCTCCTTCGCTGACGGTTTGCGCGGCTCCTTGTTAGGAGGGTTGGGTGCACTCCCTGGGTCAGGGTTGTCCAGGGTTGAAGTAGGTGGGGGTGTTATGGAGATCGTGCTCGTCACCCCCAAGGACTGAAAACCGCCACGATTGCCAGGTCCGCCTGCAAGGCGGCTAGGTGATTGATTGGGGATGAGTATCCCTTCCCCTTGGGACTTCCGATTTCCAGGATTCGTGTTCCTGGGGTTGGCTTGCGGATGCCCCTTCGTCATTGGGAATTCAGAATGAGGTTTTGTTCTAGCTTAGTGTAATGGGTCCCACGGATGGCGCCAACTTGTTGATGCAAAAGTTGGGTGATCCTTGCTAGACCCGAATTAGGCTTAATTCGGGTTGGCTGGGCTCCGGCTCCTGCACCAAGTGAATCGTTTGGTTGGGATCCTGCACACTAAACAACACACGTTAGGCTTACCGTGGGAATGTTTCCCACGACTAGACTCCGGCGTGAGAGTAAGTAATCGGTTAGGGTTTTATGTGAGTTAAGAGTATAGAATGTAATACCTTTGTGGAACCCTTGGGGGTTCCTTTTATAGGCAGTGGAACCCTAGTGGGCTGCCACTGATACTTCGGCCCCAAGTAAAGGATAACTATCAGAATTAGAATGATTGTTATCTTCTAATTATGGTAGTGAATATCCTCCTCTTTTGGGGTAAACCTATTCCTAGACAGAATATGATTCTGTCTAACCCTTTGTCGGCCGCGCCAGGCCGTGGGCCGCACTCATTCGTGCGGTCACTGTTCATCCAAGCCCATAAGCTTGAATGACATTATTCCCACCCATCTGTGATGGGCCGGATACGAGTAGTACCCGTGGGCCGGGTTCCTGACCCGGCTGGGGACTATACGTCATCACTCCCCAGATTCAACCTTGATGCGATCCCCGAGATGATCCTATCAAAGTTCTGCGTGAGAACTCGAGTGAGATCCTCCTCGCTGAGTGGTAGGACTTCTACTTCCTCCTCCGCTGACGGTCTGCGCGGCTCCTTGTTAAGAGGGTTGGGCGCACTCCCTGGGTCAGGGTTGTCCAGGGTTGAAGTAGGTGGGGGTGTTATGGAGATCGTGCTCGTCACCCCCAAGGACTGAAAACCGCCACGGTTGCCAGGTCCGCCTGCAAGGCGGCTAGGTGATTGATTGGGGATGAGTATCCCTTCCCCTTGGGACTTCCGATTTCCAGGATTCGTGTTCCTGGGGTTGGCTTGCGGATGCCCCTTCGTCATTGGGAATTCAGAATGAGGTTTTGTTCTAACTTAGTGGAATGTTTCCCACGATTAGACTCCGGCGTGAGAGTAAGTAATCGGTTAGGGTTTTATGAGAGTTGAGAGTATAGAACGTAATACCTTTGTGGAACCCTTGGGGGTTCCTTTTATAGGCAGTGGAACCCTAGTGGGCTGCCACTGATACTTCGGCCCCAAGGAAATGATAACTATCAGAATTAGAATGATTGTTATCTTCTAATTATAGTAGTGAATATCCTCCTCTTTTGGGGTAAACCTATTCCTAGACAGAATATGATTCTGTCTAACCCTATGTCGGCCGCGCCGGGCCGTGGGCCGCACTCATTCGTGCGGTCACTGTTCATCCAAGCCCATAAGCTTGAATGACATTATTCCCACCCATCTGTGATGGGCCGGATACGGGTAGTACCCGTGGGTCGGGTTCCTGACCCGGCTGGGGACTATACGTCATCAGTATTTATAGGGAAAATGGAAGGAGTGCATGTGTTGCATCTTCTTTCTTTCTGTTTCCTCTTGACTCGATTTAATTCATTTGTCTTTCTCGATGTCGTCTCGGGATTAATTTAACTCGTCTTAACATTTCTTCATTTATTTAGACTCGAGTTTTTCGACTTCATTAAACTTCCGTCTTTAGACTTGTTCTTCGATAAATCTTCAGAATAGGTCTTGGACATCCATCTTTTAAGCACTCTTGATCTTTTGACTTTGACTTTTCTCGTTTTCTTCGATAAAAGCCCGTGAAAGCCCGTGTTTTCTTCCTTTTTCATCTTTTGGTCCTAAAACACAATAAAAACACAAACCACGCATAATTCCAACTTTTACGACATAAAATACACGTTTTGGTCTTGTTATTATTGGAAATAAGTGGTAAAAGGATAAGTGTTTTCACACTTATTAATACGTTTACTTAATTTAAAAGGGTATTCGTAAATTGGATGAAAAATCATTTCAGGATATATTTGGCGAAACAAGTGAACCACCAATTCCGAAGGGAGATGTTAGTGCCATCATGACAATGACCAAAATGGACTCGTTTTCACCACCTTCGAAGGGCCACGTCTTTGAGGCTTCAACTTCTAATTCCATTGAAGTGCCTCCATTTCCTAGCCCAATACCCATTGAGGCGAAAGGTTTTATCGACATCAATCCTCTTCTCATAGAAAATTCACCTAAGCATAGTGATTCGACTTGTAAGACCATGGTTGTGAGTGCTCACATCGACTCTTTCTTTGATGATGACGATGGCGATTTTGCCGAAATTGATCACGTACTCAAAAATCCACATGCAATTTTTGATTCTCCTAAAAAGAATTATTCGTTTGGTGAGTATGATGATTTCGAATTCGAGCCCGAGATTGAGGAAATTATTGAACGAGAGCTTGCTCTTTTACCTCCACTTCCACCTACAAGTGAGGTGGATTTTTCCAATATCGAGGCCGAACGTGATGAGTTAGAACGTCTGATTTTTATTGACGAACCAACTCACGTGACCCAAAATCCCATTCTCGAGGAGTTACCTAATCAACACTCCTCAAATGAGAATGAAGTTTACCACATTCGTGAGGATCTAACTTATAAACGATCCCCACAAAGGAATGATGGTTTTGTGCTTCATCGTGATCTTTTCCAGAGCGTTTCTAAAATCCTAAATGAGGGGAACGACAAACCTTGGTTTGATGAGCCTATCAATGATGAAGAAATCGAAGATATTAACGTTCATGAGGATGACGAATATGTTGACCCCGGGGGGGGGGGGGGGGGGGGGGGTGTTCTTTGTTGATCAATGTTTTGAGAACTTATACAATCCACCACCCCCTAACCGCCACTTAAATGTGAGAATTTTTAGTGTGCCTAACATCGTCTTAGAAACGCCAAATATTGTCGACATAATTCAATCGGGTTTTCATAAAGAGTTTGAAAATGATGAAAAAGGAAAAGATTTTAAAATTGATTTAAATCATTTTTCTACAAGTCTAACTCCGTCATCACCGCCTTTTATGAGTGCTACCTACTCGTCTACTCCTTTTGACGAGCGTGAGTGTGGTTTTAGTGTGGGGAAGCCCCATATGTTCCCTCACATTTCTCCACCGAGGACGAGATATTCGATCCCGGAATTGCTTGTAAAGGGAAATCTCGGTCTTCCACCAGTGCAATAAATGGAAAATATATATATCTGCTTGGTGTGAGTCTACCTCGAGTAGCTCATTGTATGGCCACACCCATGTCCCACCCTTCTATTTCTCATCTCTTTTCTTCTACCCCTTTGGGGTTTTGGTTCGAGTTGGAGTAGCATTGTTTCGTCTTTCATCCGAAAACGAGGACGCTATCTTTGACCCTGGTATACGTTTATCAGTTTTTTAAAGTACTCCATGTACTTTTGGGCCTTGTTTATCATGTAAGCCCCACCAAAAATGACCATACCATGATAATCCCTAAAGGGTCACATTTATGGGGATTCGAGTCGAGCTTTTGACTCGGTTATCAAAAACAAGGTGCCTCGTGGGGGATTCTCATGCTTATCCTTGTAAATATTATTGCTTTCTTAGATTAATGTAACGTGGGGACTTGTACTCTTCCAACCTTTGTTTCGTGGTTGTTTGTGATTGTGATTTATTAGGTTCATCGTCATCATTGAAGCCTCTCGTGTTCGTTTTACGTATCACTCGAGCTTTGATCGTTGCCTTTGAAGATTCTGATATCTGATGATATCCTTTTATGTTCTAACGTTTATCTTATTAGCATAATTCATAAACGGCTTTTAGGTTATTCGTTTTACCTTTTCCATGCTCGGGATTAAGCATTCGACTTATCGTCTCTAGTATAGGGGTGGTTCACCCTTAGACTCAAAACATTAAGGATAATGTTTAGTTTTAGTATGGGGGTGAGTAGATACTTAACCTTGCTTATGTCATCACGCAATCCAATTTTCATCTTTTTGTTATCATTTTATGAAAAATAAGGCTAAAAATGGCCAAATTTTAAAAAATTTCTTGTTTTTCATAAGTGTTTAAGACACGAATGTAGGTTTTCCGTTGGTGAGAATAAGAGTAATTTTGACTTGAACGTGCATGTTGAGCACTTAGCTTCGATTCCTTAACTATTTTTAGGCTAAGTCTCTTAATTGAGGACGAGAAATGATAGAGTTCATTATAAGTTACTATGCTAAACGTAGAGTACTCGTATTCTTTCAAAAACTCATATGTTTTAATTATTTGCTTATTCTCCCCACGCTTTTGTTTAAATAAATGCAATAAGTAAGGTCGTACGATTTAAAAGATTAATTAGCTTCTAGCCCAAGATCGTTTAAAAGTTACTCGTGATTAAATAGAGTTCATAGCCAAGGCATAACTTATTGAAACGGGATGCGAAGATTGACGAATCTAAAAAGGCCCTAACAAAGTCACGAGGATTACCTTTTGTTGCTAAAGATCCAAAGATGATGTAAAGAATCGTTAATCCAAATCTAAATGAAGGATCAAGACACACGGCGAAAAGCAATACTCCCAAAAAGGTTGCGGAAAAGTCTATCTAAAAAGGCCCTAACAAGGCATGAGGATAAATCAATCCAAGTCCTATAAGGAAGCGGATCGTTGTTAATCAAAATCCTAAATGAAGAAGAGGATAAATGAAGAAGTCGTGGTCAAAAGTCGAAGCACCTCGTATCTAGAAGATGTGTACCAAAAATGAAGAGAATACCATAATTTCAAGATGGTCTCTCAAGATTTGAAGTTCGAAACACATGTGAAATATCAATCCGAGAAAGGTCTCAAATCGTGAAACGAGTAATGCCAAGATATGAACTTAAGGAGATTACGAGAAGCCGTTTTAAAAGATCGTGTCCTTTAGCTAACTATTAATTAAATCGTCCTACTTTATTTTTGGCCTAAATAAATATCAGAATAAGTCAAAAATGTATCCTCGTGATCATTAAGACAAAAATAAAATATAAGAGATACACCTTAGGAATAAGGGAGTCTAAGTACGCGATTAGAGCATATGAGTAGTGTTAGCATTACTAACTTATAATAACAATGATCTTCTTTCACGCTTAGCATGGAATTGGGTGAAAATCGAGGATGACGAACTTATCTCTATGAGGCATTCACGTGTTCTTATTCTTTGACCCTAAAAGTCACATTCTCGTGATGAAAACAATACATTATGTCTAAAACGCAAGTCGTAGTTAATTTAAATTTACGTTTCAATAAATGTCATAAAAAAAATTTGGAAGTGCCAAGATACTTCTAAATCAGGCTTAGTATGGGAGAGTGATGAGACTGCATTTATACATAGTCTCATCGTCCAAATCAGGCTTAAAACGCTTAAGAATATCATAAAATGCCCCAAAATATGCTTGTGTTTTCATTCTGTATTTTAGGTACGGATATTGTGAAATCAAAAAAAGATCAGAGGAATCAAGCAAAAACAAAGACGAGAAATGAAGCCGCATAAAGAACCGGACCCGAAGAATGAATTTTGCAAAAATGCCCTTGAAGTTTGAAGATTGTACAAGTTTGGTCCCTCATCTTTGGAGATTTGTCAACTTTAGTCCTCCAAGAATGAAGTTATACAAGAAAGATCCTTCAAATATCAAGACTTGTCAAAAGAAGCCCTTGAAGATTTGTTATAAGTACATTAAGTCCTTTTGCAAAGTTTGGAAACACATTATGCCAAATTTGACAATAGGACCAAAGATATTACAAAGGATTTTGAAGTTGTTGCTGTTTGATTATGAAGTGAACAAGAAATGGGAGTGCAGGGACCTAAGTTGTCAAACATCAAACACCTCCCACCAATACAGTCCATCCATATCATTCTCCTCCCCCAATCACATTCACCCACATCACCCCACCTTGACCACGTCTTCCCCCACTAAGCATAATTAATAATAATCTAATTTTCAAATTATTATTTATTAAAAGTGTTTTATTACCCGGGTAACATTTTCTTCTACCTAACCTCGATCTAAAACACCCACTGTACCCACCCCAAGAACCTTAATCCTTAAATCTTTATTAACAAAAATCAAACTATCAAACTATCCAGATCTTTAATGTAAGGTGTCAACATCATAACACAACACCCCAAACCCTCACCAGCTCATCACAAGTCCCCACCCACATGACCCCTGCTACATAAAGAAAAGGAGAAATAGTGCATCCAATGGCTTTGGTGAATTTCTTTCTTCCAAATTTATCCACCAACGTCTAAGATCACTAGAAACCAGCTATACACCCCCACATGAGATGGTAGAGTCACAGATGGATTTTCTTGACCAAGAAAAGTCAGCAGCAAAGATTTAAACCAAGAGGCACTTAGGGAAAATCGTAAGCTAGGGTTTCTGCATTTTCATTTTCTTTCTAGAACATGTAACCCATTATATAAGGGCAACATAGGCTATAGTATGTTTTTGTTCAAAATTTTGGTTTTTCATACTTTGTAATCTTTTATACAATTTAATGAAAAATCAAGTTTGAGTTACATTGTTTTTCAATTCATTTACTTTTCCAGCTTTTAACTTATTTGCAAAGTTTACTTCTTAGTTTTATTCAAAAAAAATCTTGACTAATTTTGTTTTGAAGACCCCAAATTACTTGAACAAATCTTGTAAAATAATTGACAAATAGGTTACAATATTGGTAGGTGATTGGTTACTTTTCTGTCATATTTTAGCTCTTGCAAGTTTTTAAATTTTATAAAAATACCTTCACTTTTCAGCTTATAAGCTAGCTTATTGTGGATTATCTTGACAAATAAGCCCCAATAAGCTGCTTGTTAGTCCTTTCCATGTTTGTTTCTTCGTGTTCTTTTATAGGTTTGAAGATCCAAAGATAAGTATATCATTGTAGATGTAACTTGGTTGGACTGTTGTAGTCCCCAAGTAACCTTTCCTCATTCAAACAGCTTCTCACAAAGCCCTAAGTTACTTATAGCATCTTCTAAGCAAGATGGCATCAGCCATCCATCTGGTTTGGATGTAAATCAGATTTGGTAAAGGCTTGAACCCTACTTAAAAGTTCTTCTATTTATAATTTTTTTTTTTATTTGTGTGATTGCTGCCATGAGTGTTTTTTGTTTATGTTTCTTTTGCATTATGTTCATTATTATCTATTTATATGATCTAAGCACAAGTTTTGTGCTTTAGGTAATTTTAAGTTTACTTTGCTTGAAAATCTTTCTTAGAAATCTGTCATTAAGGGTTGTTTGGTTTGCATGATCAATCTGGTTAGGGTAACTACTAGGTCAACATGAATGCTTGCATCTTGTTCTATTCTGATCTACTAGGTGCATTTTAGGGGTTTGCTTTATGCGTGAGATTGAATGCTTACGTTTACAAGTTTTGTCTACAAAATTGCATATAGCATTAGTAGACTATAGAATCTTTATTCATGTGTTTTAGGCTTTGAAAATTGATAATCAACTAGGAAGTTAGGTCACATAGGATTTGGTGCATCTAACTTGGTGGTAGTAAAGCTAGAAGTCATTGTTTGAACTACAAAAATTGGTTAAAGTGTCAAGTTATTCACCAAACAACACCCTTCTATGTTCTTAGTTCTCATCAGTAGAGTCTTAGGGTCTTCTTTGTTTGTTTTGGTGCACAAAATAGGTTACAAGCTTAGATTTTGTAAGTTAGTTTAAGTGCTCTTTATCTGGTCTCAGGATTTTGGTGACATTTGGTAGCTGAATATAGGCTTGGAAGTCCAACGTAGTGCATTTAAAAACAAAAACTTTCATTCCTTGTATGCAGTACGTGGTTTAGGGTGATTCTGTGTTATTTGATTGTTGTAGCTGTTTGTTTTTTGCTTGTATTTGACTCCTCACACTTTACTGAATGTGGGGGTGCCTTACTTGTCCAAAAGTACCAAGAAAATTAGGCTCAAAAGCCCAAAAACCTGTTTCTGTGACCAAGCAGTGGGAACAAGTTCCTACTGTGGGTGCTTTTCTTCCCACTGACTAGCTACAAGACAAAACAGGCCACAAGTCACTATCATACTTGACTATTTTTTTGTCTGTAGTGGTCAATTTTTAGCATTTTTCAGGTTTTTCAATTTTCCCAGCTTAAGTTATTTATATTAGGATTTTTCAAAAAGTTATTTTATTTTTCTAAGTATTTAATTATTTTTTAGCATTATTTTAATTTAAAAATTGCTTTTTAGGAATTTTATGTTTTGTCCTATTAGGCTTAAATTAACTTTTTCAACTTTTTTCATTTTTCTCCTTTTTAGTTAAATAATTTAGAATTTTTGAAAAAGTAAAATTATTTTTCTTATTATTTTATTATTTTTTATCATTATTTTAGTCAAAAATCAGTTTTTAGCACTTAAAAAATAGAAAAATAGTTTCAAAAATTTTAGAAAAATACTTTTTAGCTTTTAATTAATATAGATAAGATATTTGTTTGATAAAATATAATTTTGGACTTTTTTTTAATTATATTTAATTTTAGGGCTTTAATTAGCATTTAAAATTAAATATTTAATTAATAATAAGTTTTAAAATTTATTTATTGAATTTTTATTCTTATTTAGATTATTTTAGACTTATTTTTAATTTTTAATTAGGTTTTAGATTAAATTTTTAATTTCGTCACGTTTTACGTTTTTACGTATACGTTTTACGTTTATCGTTGTAGGGTAATTTAGCGTAACTCGTCTTTTAATTTTCTTTCTTCTCAAACCCAAAAATGATCACTAATCCAAACATTGTTTTTATATAATTGGCAAATAACACATACACCTCCTTCGAGAACGAACTCGCATTTATTCGTTTTCGCGTTTTTCCTAAAACGTGAGGTTTAATACTTGCCACATATACGTCTTTTTCCTAAAGGCGTATTCTTACTATAATCATGGCCGCAATTGGTTGAATTTTTTTATTCAACTCTAATATGAAAGTATTAGATATCTCTCTCCTGGTTTAGTGGTTTTTTGAATCATCAAAATAGAAGTTCGTATATATGAATTATGGCCAAAATGGTGTAAATGTGTCAACATTTAACGTGATATCATTAATTGAGGGAAATAGTAATCCTGATATATTTGACCGTCAGATTGTCCTCAATTTTGTACCAAAGCATATAAACACATAGGTCTTGAATTTGACAGTTGGAATTGCGACACACTAGTAACGATTATTCACACCCACTACACCTTGTACTCTAACTTATTCATGATTTCTTATTTTTATAACAACAAATAGACTTAATATTTTAGGCATGAGCATCGGTTCGAACTCGACCTGAACCGCCAAAAACAAATTGAAGCCGAATAAAGGAAAACTTTCAACCAAGAACCGAACTGATTGCAAATTATAAAATTCAAATTAAATCAAATAAGATCGGTTTGGTTGGAAAAACTGTTTTCGAATAAATATATTTTGATCTGAAACCAAAATATATTAAATCGAATAGGATCGGTTCGATCCGAATCCGGCTAGAACTAATATTGCATGTGTTAAATATATTTGAAATAAATCCGATACTAACTTTTGACCAAAAAATAAAAAGAAAATTCCCCTCCCAGCTTTTCATTACCCCGCCCAAATTTCCCCCAAAATCAAACTACCCATCTATTTACACGGCCTCCTCAAATATTGCAAATACCACCACTACAGCCACTCACCAACACAACTCCATTCACCAGATTAAATAATCATAGAAATTAATCGGCGGGAATAATCCGAATGATTGACATGAGTCAATAATTGGAGCGTCTGATCTGAATAAATGATCGGAAAAATTGATCGGTAAGGTTCTGATCATGTAAACAATTGTTATCATCTTTGGTTTGTGTTCGTGGTGGTGGTTGTTTATTGGCCTTTTAAAATCTTAATTAGCCGATGATATCCTTTCCTTTAGCTTAATAATGCTGATGTACTTGATTTATCTTATTGGTTATAACTGTTTGATGTATCTTACAAGCAACAAGTTTTAAACTGATTATTTAAGAAAGTAGCATGTAAGAAAGTTTTTGGATCAAGTTACACAACTTGATAAGCTGATAAGCTCTCTTGTTTGGGAGTTATAAGCTTATTTACTTGTTCTTGTTTGTTTGTTCGCATAAGGGAGCTTATTGACTTTTCAGTATTTTCAATGAGCTTTTTCAATGAGTTGATAAACATATAAAGCTAAAACACACACCCTAAGTAGAAAATTATGGCTTGAAAGTTAGCCGATATAAAAGAAAGTATTTGGATTAGGTTTTTGTATCACATCACTCCATCAGGTTGCCTTAATATAGCACCGGGAGTTGCTATGTTTCAATGTTTTGGAGCCCGTGGTTGATGGCATATCTGGATTAGTTCGGATTTCATTTAT
This sequence comes from Glebionis coronaria, assembly GCA_025667525.1. Taxonomy (NCBI): domain Eukaryota; kingdom Viridiplantae; phylum Streptophyta; class Magnoliopsida; order Asterales; family Asteraceae; genus Glebionis; species Glebionis coronaria. The sequence goes on from CM046878.1 coordinate 370,841,620, forward strand.
TCTTGGGAAAGTTCTATCTTACGTTTTTAGTGTTACTTTACTATCAAAAGTAACATATATTGCCCAAACCACCCTGTTTGGGCAATATATGTTACTTTCGATAGTAACATTTTTTTGTCATAGTTCCCATGATAGTTCATATGATGAGTTGATAAGTAATGTGTCATTTGCTTTGGTCATTACTAAATCTATTGCTTCTAGAAGTGTTTGACAATCACAAAGTGTTTCATGATTGGTTCCCACATCCTTTCCAAAAAGAAGTATCACACAATGGTGAAGATGAGTGGCTTGAGACCGAGAAATATGTTATTATCATACACTGTCTACATTGGATATTGGAGCCTTTCATGCTCAACTGTGTGAAAGATGTGGAAGGTTCACTTCCTCCAAAGGTAATCATGCTTTTGATAAGAATGTCAAGTTAGGTGGTTCGGGGTAATGGGTCAAAGTGATTATGAGCTAAACGAGCCATTTTTTAATTATCAAAATAGGGCAGGGGAGAGCGGGTTGGCTTGTAGAGTTAACCTCCAAGCTATAAATCCACATACACATTTAACAAAATTACAACCTGTTTGTCATATTGTATCTTTACCATTGGTATTCAAACCATATTATGTGCCTAGAATTTACCTTTAAACCGGCTGTTGCATATCTTCATTATTTTGAGATACAAAATGTCAGCTATGCAAGGTGCAATATGTTGGGAATAAAATGAAGCCAAGACACTTAGACGCTGACAAGAGGAATTTGGACGTTGATAGGAAGAAATAAAGCGCTGTCAAGACAAGCGTTGACAAGGAGAAGTCAAGCGTTGATAAGAAGAAGTCAAACACTGATAGGATACTTAGTCTACACATTTTATGTTTCTGGTAAAGATATGTTCGTCAATGTATTTCTTATGTTTATCTTTACCTAAAATAGCTTATACGTAGACTCTTGTACAAGGTTCCTTAATCTATAAAAGGAGGCCTTTAGGTTTAGTTTAATATATGTTTTTCACACTTTCATTGTACGCAAGTTCGATTAATCAATCAAGTGAAAGTTTGGTTTATTATGTTCGTGTGTTCTTGTTTAAGTATTAATTCCGCATAATACTTAAATTGTTTCATTTACAAAAAAGTTTCTCTAAGTGTTTAACTTGATTTATTCTCGTTTACACAAGCTAAATCGATCTAAGTTTGGGATCAACAAGTGGTATCAGAGCTTGTTGAGAAACTTTGATCTAAAGAACACAAAAACCCTAAATCGCCAAAAACCCTAAATCGCCAAAAACCCTAATTTTCAAGAAACCCTAAAATCCAGACAACATGCCTACTCCAGAGTTGACCTCCTCCTCAAGCCATAACATAAAAATCCCCATGCTAGACCCAGACAACTTTGAGTTATGGAAGTTTAATTTTGAGCAGTACCTTCAAATCCATGACCACGTCCTATGGGAAATTATTGAATATGGAAACACATTTGATAAGGCTGCCAAGATTCAAGCTGCTATTACTTTAAGATCAACTCCAGGCTCAAGTGAGGCTGATCGAAAAGAACAACCTGGAGATGGGAGAGCTGTCTCAACTGAGGACATTCCAATGAGAAGGAATGACATGAAAACTCTAAGCATCCTCAAACTTTGTTTAGGACAAGCCAATCAGCACAAGTATAGAGGCTATGAGTCTACCAAAGATCTTTGGGCAGCCCTTCAAGTCACTTATGGTGGTAATGATTATACTGCCTCAAAGAAAAAGAAGCAACTCTTGCATGAGTATGTTGTGTTCAAAGCTCTTCCCAATGAAAAGCTAAGTGGGGTGAGAAGTAGACTTCTTGACATAACAAGCAAGTTGTCATTTATGGGAACAGTGCATGATGATGCTGATATCATCACCACTTTCCTTAAAAGTCTTGGTGATGCATGGAAGATTAAAGCAAGGTAAATGATTGCTAATAATACTCACAAAAGTTCCACTTTTGATGAAGTCTAAAATAAACTGAGGATTGTAGAGAGTGAAATCCTTTTGGATCAAGGAATCAAATCTACCAATGGAAACATGGCCTTCTTCTCACATAGTGAAGGTGAATTTGATCAAAGGGAGTCATACATGCACCTTGTTACTGGATCACCTTGTGTCAACGTTGGATCAAGCCTTGTCAGCGCCCCACATTCAGACGCTGACACATACAATGTTGACTCACCAAGAGTTAAGCCTGTTGGTATTGATCTAGATACAGTGTGTGCATACATTGCTTCATTGCCCAATGGTTCAGTGATTACATATGAGGATCTTGAGCAAATTAGTGATGAGCATTTGGAGGAGATGGACATAAAGTGGAATATGGAACTTGCAAGCATAAGGGACAATAGATGGAATAGGAGATTTAAGAAGAAGACGACTTTTAATGCTAAAGACACTGCTGGGTTTGATAAATCCAAGGTTGAGTGTTACAATTGCCATAGAATGGGTCACTTTATGAGAGAGTGCAGATCTCCAAGAAGATCTGATGCTGGAAAGCCTTCAAGCCAAATCATCAAAGTTGAAGATACAAAAGCTATGGTTGTCATGCAAGAGATTGATGGTGTTGGCTGGGACTGGAGCTTTTTGGCCAAAGATGTGGAAAAGAACAAAGCCTTGGTTGCAGAAAAGAAGGAAGAGGAGCATGTTCACTATGCTCTCATGGCACATTCTTTATCTTTATCAGACAATGAGGTATATGATGATGCATTTTGTAGTAAAGGTTGTCGTTTAAACACTGAAAAACTTAACAAAGAAATTTTATAGTTAAAATCAGATGTTTTGAGGAAAAATGCAAGTTATCTAACTATCAACTTGCACTTGTTCAAATTGAAAAGACTGTGGCTGAATATAAGAAAATGGAGCTTGACCTAAAAGATCAAATCAGTGTTTTGACTCATGACCTAAATGCTAGTATTCAGATTAAGGACATCTTGGAGAGATCCAAAGGTGTTATACAAGCTGAGTTGGATGAGGCCATTAAAAACAAAGATAATGTAGGGCTTAAAATTCAAAGATTTGATAAAGCTTATCAAAACCTAGAAAAATGTGTTAGTGAACAAAGGGATTATAGGGATATGACTGGGATTAGGATGAAAGAGTATGCTGGTGTTCCACCACCTGCTGGGAACTTCTATGGTGTCCTTAGAAAGGATTTATCTTGGACTGGTATACCAGAACTCCAAGAAGAGGAATTTATTCCTCCACCAAGAGTTCTTACTCCAGTAGAGGATTATAAGCAGAAATTGACTGATTTGGACCAATGGAAGAAAGCCAATCCTACCTTGTTTGTTAAAGGTGGCATGCTTAGTGAAAGCCCAAATGAGTCAACACCCATAAAAGTGACCAACCCTACTACTAGCAAGACTGTTGATCTTGGCTTAAACATTGATAGAAAACCTAGTATTAAATTTGCAGAAATTTATAGCAAACCTAGGTCACCAAAAAATCAAGTTAGTGATAATGGGACAGGTTTCTTTTTATCTAGACCTAGAGTTATGTCTAGAAAAGCCTGTTATACTTATGGAAGTTTTTCACATTTGGCTTATAAGTGTGTCAATGCTTCAAAGGTCAACGCTGATAGAAAGTCAACCATGGTCAAACCCAAACCTTTTGTCTAGCAAAGTTCACAAGTCATTAGACGAGCTCCATTCTTTACTAAAGGGTCTAATACTTATGGACAAAGGCCTTTTCAAAATACTAATACATGGTCTAACAGACAATGGGTTCGTGTAGCAAACCCTAGGTTTGACGCTGATAAAGGTAATTTCAGCGTTGTCAAGAACAATTTTAACGCTGACAGGAATGTTTCCAACGCTGTTAGACCAAGTAATAACAAATACTTGCAACCAAAGGGAAAGGGGTCTAAAGCTTCTTCTAGCTTGACATGGAGACCCAAACAAGACCAAAACCCTATTTCAGATGGGATTTCTATGACCTGTAACAGATTTCATTATATTTCAAAGGTCATAACTAAACCATTTGGGGTTTACTGGGTGTTTAATCCAAAAAGGGATGAACAAGGGGTTGTTATAAGGACTAAGTCTGTTCTTGTTGAACAACCAAATGAATCCAAGTCTGCTCAGGCTTGGGTTCCCAAAGAAAACTAATTTGTTTTCTTTATGTTCAGGGCATTCAAAAGCAGGTTAATGATTATGGCTATTGGGATAGTGGATGCTCTAGGCACATGACGGGGAAGGAAGATTATTTGACTAACTTTACCCCCATTAAGGATGGTGACAAAGTGTATTGTGGAGGAGGATATGGAACTATTACTGGCAAAGGCACTCTTATCACTAATAATTTGTGTTTTGAGAACGTATTTCTGGTTGATAAGGAGGTAGGATCACATGCAGACACATCAGCTCCCATACTTGAGTATGTTACCATTCCTATATGGACAGATGCATTTGCTGCTGCAGCTGCTGCTGGAAAGGAAAAAGGTGGTCCACAAGTAACACCAGTTGATGAAAACATGCATGAATCTTCAAGCGCTGATAAAGGAAAATCTTGCGCTGACAAGACAAATTCAGGCGTTGATGGCTCAAGCGTTGACAACTCTTTTGACAATTTATTTTCTTCCAATGTTTTTGAACAAGGTGAACCTTCAATAGTACATGAAGAGGTTCATTCAGATGATGATGGAAGAGAATTTGAAGAAGATATTGGCAACTTGGAGACTGAAATTGAAGACAACACAATTATTGAAGGAGGAGTGCTTACATCTACTATCAAGAATCACCCTTCTTCTCTAATTATTGGTGATGTAATGTCTCCTGTACAAACTAGAAGGTCTCATCAGAATCATGGAGGATTTATTGACAATATTCACAAGAAGGTTGATACCCCTCTTGTTCAGGCATGTTTGTTTGCTTCTTTTCTGTCACAACAGGAACCCAAGAAGATATTTGATGCTCTCAAAGAACCAAGTTGGGTGGAAGCAATGCAAGATGAGCTTCACCAATTTGCTTCAAGATGTTTAGGATCTACTTGATTGTCCCAAATATGTTAGACCTATAGGGACAAGATGGGTTCTTAGAAACAAAACGGATGAGAGAGGGATTGTGGTCAGAAACAAGGCACGTTTAGTTGCTCAAGGCTATACACAAGAGGGAGGGATAGACTACGAAGAGGTTTTTGCACATGTTGCAAGGATTGAAGCAATAAGGATTTTCCTAGCCTATGCTTCTTGCATGGGCTTCACACTTTATCAAATGGATGTGAAGAGTGCTTTTCTTTATGGCACAATTGCAGAGGAGGTTTATGTTATGCAGCCTCCAGGTTTTGAAGATTTTGAACATCCAGACAAGGTGTATAGAGTGAAGAAAGCAATGTATGGACTTCATCAAGCCCCAAGAGCATGGTATGGCACATTGTCCACCTATCTGGTGGAAAATGGATTCAAGAGGGGCACCATAGATCAGACTTTGTTTACAAAGAATACTGTTAAGGACTTTTTACTTGTTCATGTCTATGTGGATGATATCATTTTTTGGCTCGTCAAGTTCAAAGATGAGTGAAGACTTTTCCAAGCTCATGACAAACAAGTTCAAGATGAGTGCAATAGGAGAGATGAACTTCTTTCTAGGGTTACAAGTTTAGCAGAAAGAAGATGGTATCTTCATCTCTCAAGACAAATATGTAGCAGAGATCTTGAAGAAGTTTGGCTTTTCTCCAAATGAAAAACGGGCTAGCACACCCATGGATAGGGAACACCCTTGGGGAAAGGTTGGAGATGGAAAAGAGGTGGATGTCAGGCATTATAGGTCAATGATTGGATCCTTGATGTATCTTACAACTTCTAGACCTGACATTATGTTTGTTGTGTGTGCATGTGCACTAATACAAGGCTTTTACCTAGTAAGAAAATTAAAGTTCGTTGTGGTGGTCTAATCGAATTGATATCCGGTTTAAAGTGTGACTCAATTGTTTTTGGTTAAGAAAAATATTTGTCGTTGTAGTGTAATTAAAATGCAAAACTTTAAATAAATGACGGGAATTTAAAAACTAAAACTAATTAAACGTAAAGTGGTGCAATGTTAAAAACGTTGAAAAGAAAGTTAATTAAATGACAAAAATTAAAGTGTGACGAAAATTAAACTTGACAATGTAATATAATTTGAAAACTTAAAAATAAATAAATTAAAAATGCGGGAAAACACAATTTAAAAACTAACAATAATAATAAAAGAAAACTGAAAGAGGCGGGAGAATTTAAATTCAAAATCTAGGAAAATTAAAACATGCACACGAGTCGGATCGCAACACGATCGCAACCAACTATCGTGGTTGGATCGTATCCTGATCGTACCCTACAATCGCAGCCTACGATCGAAGCCTAGATCGTAGTGTAATGGTCGCACTCAATGCGATGGAAACAAAAGGATCGTACTCTATAACAGAGTCTAGATCGCAACCTGCGATCGTACTCTATGATCGAACTCCACCACGATCGCACTTGTGGATCACATTAGAGATCGTGACCACGATCGTACCAACATATCGCACTCTATGATCGTACCCACGATCGCAGTGGGTGATCGTGGTGTGGATTATGGAGTGTGATCGTGGTATGATCTTAGTCCTTGATCGCAACACTGGATCGCAAGTAGAAACCTTAAGGGTTTATGCGATCGCACTTGTTGGATCGTAACAAACAGAAACCTTAAAGATCGAAACAATGGAAACCAGTAAGCCAATAAGCAAAACCAAATAAGCTAACTTCGACAATAAGCACAAATCTAAACTTTACCAAAACAATAATAAGACGAATTCAATAAGCCAAAATTTAAAGACTTTTGCAAAACACAAATTAAGTAAACAAAGTAAGCAAACCTTTAGAAAATTGAAACTTTTAGAAAACTAAGAAAAACAAATAAGCTATGTACAAAACAAGCCAATAAGATTGTCAAACTTATAGCTTATCTCATACAAAAACTTAGATGAAATTAAAAAGGTGAACTTTTTAATCAAATAAGCAAATGGATTAAGCAAACCTTACTTCATCTGAAATTTAAATGAACCAAAAAGAACAAGAAAAGTAGAAGGAGAATGATAAAAGTAAACTTGATCAAAGGTAAATAAAGATTAAAGCAACAAAATTAAGAACACTTACTTGGAATTAAAATGAATTAAAGTGCAAGACAATTAAGTAAATGACATGAAATTAAAGTGTAAGTAATTAAAATGGTGGAAGAACTAATTGTCACTATTAGCCAACAAAAACTTAAAAATGAAGCTAATGATCTATTTATAGGAGGAAGGGGATTAGTGGAAGCTTCCTCCTCTCTTTCTTCTTTCTTTATTTCTCACTTAGTCCTCGTCTTCTTAATTCTTCGACTTTTGTCTCGGGATTAATAAACTCGTCTTGTAATTTCTTCAATAAATTAGACTTGAGTTCTTCGGCTTTTAGTAAACTTCTGTCTTTTGACTTTTTCTTCGATAAATCTTCAGAATTGGTCTTGGACTTCCGTTCTTTTTGCACTCTTGATTTCTTGACTTCGTCTTTTGTCTTTTTCTTCGATAAAAGCCCGTGAAAGCCGTGTTTTCTTCCCTTTTAATATTTTGATCCTAAAATCACAACAAAAACACAAACCACGCATAATTCCGACATTTACGACATAAAATACACGTTTTGGCCTGGTTATTATTGTAATTAAGTGGTAAAAGGATGGGTGTTTACACACCTATCATGCACGCCATCAAGTGACTCCCAAAGAGTGTCATCTTCATGCTGTCAAGAGGATTTTTAGGTACCTTAGGTGCATCCCACCTTGGGATTATGGTATCCAAAGGATTCTCCACTGGAGCTTATTGCTTATTCAGACAGTGATTATGGGGGTGACAAGTTTGATAGAAAATCCACAACTGGTGGATGTCAATTTCTTGGGAGTAGGTTGATATATTGGCAATGCAAGAAACAAACAGTGGTGGCCAACTCTACAACTGAAGCAGAATATGTAGCTGCAGTTGCTTGTTGTGGACAAGTCTTACGGATTCAGAACCAACTGTTGGATTATGGGTATAATTTTATGCATACCAAGATTTTTGTAGACAATAATAGTACTTTATGCATTATTAAAAATCTTGTACATCATTCTAAAACAAAACACATAGAAATTAGACATCATTTTATAAGAGATTGTTTTGAAAAAGGTTTAATACAACCAGATAGTGTTGACACAGAAGAAAATGTGGCTGATTTATTAACTAAACCTTTTGATACTGGGAGATTTCAATACTTGGTAACAAGTATTGGAATGATCAATCTTACCTAATATGTGTTTTTGGGACTTATTGTAAAAGTATGTACAGGATATGCATTGTTATTGGTCTTTGTACAAAATTAGATTTTCCACTTTATTTGTCTAACGCTGACAAAGGTTATCTTAACGCTGATAAGTGTTAAAATGACGTTGACAGCAACATGTTAGTTTTGTAGCTTTTGATCTAATTATGCAGGCATTGTTATCATTGTACAAATGGATACAGAGTTGCTTATGGATCCTTGGAGCTTACTTGGAAAATGTTCAAGTTTATGGATGATGGTTGGAATATTTATATTCCTATCTTGACATAAATTTTTATTGCATGTATTTTATTTGGCAACTTGTATATCTTATTTTCAGGGGAGGTTTAGGAAACCTTTAGGACTTTTTGGGTATTCATATAATACTCTTATCACAATCCTAGATTGTGTCCACTGGTGAGTACGAGTTAGTTTACTAAATCGTGAGGCACTGTAGCATGCAAAGTTGATATACTTTGCACGCTGCCAAGACTTTTTGACCTAGAATTGGATGTGGTATGTTGGGAGACTTGGGTATGATTTTTATTGGGCTTACCTGGGAAGTTACAAAGGATTTTATGAGATAGCTTCACTGTTAAGAACTTTGGTTAGCAAGGGACACTCGAGGATAATTATGTCTATCTTGCTTAAGCAAGTGTGCATGATTGGACAGTGCTTGCCACCCTATGGTAATTTTCAGTCTATAGGCTATCTTCACTAGGATAAATTACTTTGTTAAGGTCCTTTTTCTTTTTATTCTTTTTATTTATGGACGTTGACAGTTTTATTTCCAAACGTTGTTAGGACCAATTTTGACGTTGACATGGCAAAATCCAACGTTGACAAGAATATAGCCGTTGAGCGTTGATAGATTATTTTTTACCATTGATAAACATTGGGTCCTACCCAGTTGTTATTTTTGACAAAAATTTGGGTCGTAATTTTAGGAGTTGGTAACTTTTTATTAATGCACAAGATAAGTTATATCTTTTCAAGATTTTAATCATTATACTTTGAAAAATAACTGCCTCATTTTTTACCAGTCACATGTGCTTACCTCTCCTATATATTTGGCTCATTCTTTTGAAATAGGGTAACTGCTTATTCTTGTCTAACTAAATTTTCACACACATTCATCTTTCATAACATTTATCACAGCTTTCTACATCAATGGCGCCTAAGTTTAAACCAAATGATTTGGAATTCGGGTTCAAAAGTCAGCACAATATGGTTGCTTATTTAGAGGCTGACAATGCTCTGTTTCCCAATATACTCAGATGGTGGAGTATTTAAATGCATCTCCACTAAGGTATGCACTTTCTCATGCTCCTCTTATCCCTGTCACTCATATTAAATAGTTTTGGAATACTGTCACTTCCTCAACAGTTAATAATGTGACTACATTGACTACTACAGTCCATGGGCTTTCATGGGTGGTTACTGAAGCCTTGGTTCGCCAGGCTTTGCATCTTAATGATGCAGATGGTATAACCACCCTACCCATTGGTGAGATAGAACAAGGACTTCAAGTTTTGGGTTATCCTTTGCCTGAAGAGGGCACTTTAAATAAATATTCAAAACATGAATTTCCCCCAGCTTGGAAGTACTTGATACATGTCATTCTTCAATGTTTGAGTCCTAAATGTACTGCACACAATGAAATTAACAAATCAATTAGAAGTGCCATTGTGTGTATTGCTACTGGGCAAAAATATAATTTTTCTAAAATGATCTTTGATGGCATGTGTCATAATAAGGGTAGCAAGATGACTCTTGCTTACCCAAGATTTTTGCAAATGGTGTATGATGAACAAAGATATTGCACCAGGGATCACAATGATTTTTATAAGATCCCTGTGAAAAAGAAAGCAATTTTTGGAAAGATGAATACACTACCAAACAGAGACTTACCCCTTACCCAAGCCATGCTTGCTGTTATTGCAACAGCACAACCTCAACCAGACCCACTACCACAACCAGACCCATTACCTGAACAACCACCATCACCCCAGCATATGGAAATTGACCAAGACCCTTCAACGCTGACACGTTAAATGTTGGCGTTGACACTCCAAATCCAAACGCTGACACCCTTTTACAACAAACCCAAACACCCCTTAACCTTCAAACTGAAACCCAATCCATATCATCTTCTACACCCCATGATTTTAGGATGGAAAAACGCCAAAGGACTACTAGAGTGTTCTCCTCTATTGGTCCTAGCCATGATGTAGAGAGAGCCACCACCACAAGTGTGGTTGGTGACATGGGTGGGGCTAGGACTATTGGTACTCGCTTAGATGCAGGCCAAGCCAATCTTAACATCATTCAGACCCCATCCATGCCCCATGACTCTACTTATTAGCTTGCAAAAGCAAAATGCAGACCTTGTACATACTGTCTCTACACAAGGCCTTAAACTCAAGCAATTGATGGAGAGGATTGTTGTTTTAGAAGCTGTTGAGACTCGAAGAAGGCAGACAAGAGTCCTTTCCTCAGGGGAGGATTCTTACAAAGGGGAGGAAGCTGCTACTGAGCCATTTAATTTAAGTGACAAAGGTTCAGGTGGTTCTATTGGTGTGGAGATGGCTGAAGCTTTGACCAGCTTGAAGGAGAGGCCAGTTATTGATGTTTCACTGGTAACTCCAACAAAGATATCATTAATGGAGATGCTGGAACAGGTTTCTAAGCCAAGCGCTGACAAGAGTAAGTTAAGAGTTGACAAGCAGGTTTTTGACGCTAACAAGCTAAGCGCTGATAGGAGTAAGTTAGGCGTTGACACACAGGTTTTGGACGTTGATAGACCTGCAGGTATTGTTGATGTATCCCAGTCATCAGCTATCATCAAGGATGTGTCTACACATGTACCATCATCATCTTTACCCACCATTGATATATTAGATAAAGGTAAAGGGATAATGGTAGAAACAGTAGTTCCCAAGGATGCAGCACAAGTAAAATTTGATTCCATGTTGGCTGCACAACTTAAGAAAGAGGAGAGGATGAATGAAACTGCTATTGAGAGTAAGGAAGGCAGTGATGATGAGAGCACAGATTCTAGTGTGATGATTATTGAAGAACCAGAGAGACTTGAATATGGTGATGAGTTGGCAAAGGAAAAGATTGCAGAGTTGAAAGATCAGGTGGATTATGAGATGCCTAAAGTTGCTCAGATGTACTTTGCATGGGAGAAAAAGGTAATGGAGAATCCAGACATGGCTTTATCAGATAAAATTTGGGGTTTGGAAATTTTACTAAGAGTTCAAAGGGATTGCAAGGTGATTCTGAAGTATAAAGCCAGCAAAGTTCTTTCACAGACTAAGAAGGATAGAAGGGAGCTCTACTACATGTTGCTCAGATGTCATCAAACAGCTTGGACTTCTAAGAAGTTGCAGGGATTGTCTTTTGATGAGTTGGAATATAAGGCTTATCCTATATGGGCAAGTGTTCAAGAGCAGAACACTATCAGGCTTCTTCTAGATGAAAGAAAGGAAGAACTTGCAGAAGAGATGCAGATCCAACAGGCTTTGGTTACACCAAGACCATTGAAGAAGGGAGTTCCACTTGAGTTCCCAGAAAACATGGATAGAGTGAATCCTAGTGAAGCTGTTATTAGAAAGAGTATTAAGCTCTCACCCTTAGAAGCATCACATATGGTAGAGGTGTTACCTCATGATTCCAGAAACCCTATAGTTCACTATGAGGAAGATGCAAGTGGGTTTTGGATGATTGGCATATATGGAAAAGAGGTACATAATTTCACTACTCTTATGTCTTTGTTTGCAAGCCTGGATAGGGAAGACTTGTTGGAAATACGTTTTACGTATTTATGAAGGATCGGTCGCTCCAACGATAATTATGTAACGGGCTCGTGATCTATTTACTTTATGTATAGTCCATATAGCCCACATGTAGGGTGGGCTATATATAACCCCTCCTAGCATGTTAGGAGGGGGTTGTTGATTCCATTTGACACTTAATCATATTTTCATCTTTTCTTTCTCTCTCTACCTTTCCCCTTTTCTCTCCTTTCTCTCTCTAATCCTTCATCTAATTCCTTCATTTCTTCTTTATTAATCAATCAATCAACCACATAAATCCACCAAATCCATAACATAGAATAGGCCATTAATCCCGTAGACCTTCAATTGGTATCAAGAGCCTTGGTTAGTTTGGTTTATTCTTCTTTTATTTTGTTTGATTTTGGTGGGTTTTGATTTAATCATGCTTAAATCATAAAAAGTTTGTATTTTTTATAAAAAGTTTGTATTTTTATATGTTAAATCATATCAAATCTTCAAATTAACTTACTTTTTAGATAAAAAATCACAAATTTTTATATAAAAATCAATTTTTTTTATATCAAACCTTAAAAAGTTTGTATTTCTTCTTGTTTTTTTTTAATCTATCAAGTTTATAAATTTCTATTTTTTTTATATAAACAGTTTATTTAGTTTTTTAATCAATATTTTTATAATCAGTATTTTTTTTTTCTTTAGTTTTTTAATCAATATTTTTATAATCAGTATTTTTTTTTCTCTAGTTTTTTAATCAATATTTTTATAATCAGTATTTTTTTTTATTTTTTTTTTCTCTTTATTTTTAATCCTTTAGGTCTCAGTTTTTGTCCAGTTGTCCAGTTGTCCAAAATCAGTCCTGCTGTCCAAAATCAGGGTTTTTGTCCAAAATCAATCTGCTATTGTCCAGTTCCGGGTGAAGATTTTTTTTTCGAGTAACCTAAAAGTTCCGAATCAATAATTAAGTTCCGAATCAAGCAAGAAAACTTCTGAACCAAGAACTTCCGGATCAAGCCAGAAGTTCCGGATCAAGAAGTTCCGGATCAAGAACTTCCGAACCAAGAACTTCCGGATCAAGCCAAAAGTTCCGGATCAAGAAGTTCCGGATCAAGAACTTCCGAACCAAGAACTTCCGGATCAAGAAAAAGTTCTGATTCGGAACTCTTCCGAATGAAGCAATCCATTCAAACATAACGGACAAATTGGGCAAATCATTGTCTTTTTGAATAGACTCATTCCCTCGACACTGACACAACCACAGCAAACAAAAAACCTCTCACAACCCCCTCATACACCTCTCGTCTCCTCACCCCGCCCATCAAACAATCCTTCAGCTCACTGGACTCGACAAAAACACTCGACTCACTAACACACACAACCCTTAACTCGACAGACTCGACACCATCAAAGACTCCACTCAATCAAAACAAAACATCAACATTCACACCCTCACATCTCTCGAACCCCAACTCTCACACCTCACACCACCCTCACGCGCTCCCTCGAGACAAAAAAAAAAACCAATACTCTCGACCCATCCCCAAACTCCCTCACCTTATTCCCTCGACTGCCAATCTCACCGTCACCCTCTCGACCCATATTTTCTCGACACACTCACACCAACACTCACCCTTGTCACACCGACTCTCGACTGAGACCAAAAGCTCACCAAACCCAAACCAAACTCACACATCTTCACAGACCCAGTAAACAACCCCTACCCAACCTCACCTTTATTTAAAAACTGACCAAGAACCCCACACACTCATCCTGAAACTCAAGAAGGACACTACAGAAGAAGAGAGACTCAATTACTCAAAAACATTAAATTTTAAAGATAATAAACCTTACCCGAGACCTTATATTAAATATCTTGAAGCAATAACTTTTCATCTTCCTGTTTGGTTATCTATGTGAGAGAGCGATAAACGTGACGGAGGTTTTGAGGTAATTGTTAGGAGAGAGAGAGTTTGATTGAGGGACGGTTATCTGTGATTGAGAGAGAGAGATTAGATTGAGAGAGAGATTAGGTCTATTTTCTGTGTGTGTGTTTTTTAGTTTAGGAGAGAGAGAGTTATCACGTTTTTGAGTTAAGTGAGGCGGATATAACAAAGCGAAGGTGTGGGGCGGTGGAAGCCCCTTATTGGGCCACGTGTTGTATTGACGGAGAAAACAAGAAATAGATTTTTAGGGACACATGTTTGAGGAGTTTTATCAGATTTTTTATTTATTTCCTTTATTTTCTAATTTTTTGGTTAAGTAATTTTTTGGTTAAGTAATTTTTTGGTTAAGTATATCAGTTTTTTTTATATAAAAAACGTTTTATAATTATATCAGTTATTTTTATTCTTTTATTTTCCATTTTAAAATATCAAAAGTTTATTTTTTTTAGTTAAATTTATTTTCTATATTTTGTCACTTGTTGATTTTTGGCAACTCGTATTGAGGCGGGTATTTTAAAAGAATTCACGTGGAAAAATAATTGACGGGTTCAAAGTTTTTTGTGGCTGGATTTAAAGACAAACGTGACGAGTCAAAGTGACGAGCTTCATTTATATCATCCATCGAGGAATATTAAGTACTATTTACGGGTCTTTCGTTTTAATCGATCTTTAATGGATTCGTTCGATTCGACATGTCAGAAGGGAGAGTTGTATTTAAGGCAAAACGAAGTTAAGAAAAGTGGCATCACCTCCTTTCAACTACTCCAGTCTCATCTTGTCACTCTTTCGGGGATTCAAGGAGGGAGCGAATTTGTGACAATCTTTGGACAAGATCGTCATATATTCATCGACTCCATTTTTACTACTTTGACCCAACTCGCCGAGCAACTCAACCATGGAAACTTTAATCACTCTGCATCGGTACTCGCATATAAGGCTCTTGTGACACACCTCACGCCTTTCCTCCAATTTAATATCATCAAGCCTGAAAGTTCAATGATTTGCCAATCGTTTCTTCGGGATACACATACCGAGCTTCGAGTTTTCCGTGATACGATTTTGAAACTCATGTCATCGGTCTCGTCTTCGATATATCAAAGATCACAACTTCAGCAAGTGTATGTTAATGGAGTGCAAGAATCAATGACGCAGATGCAAGAGGATAATGGTCATATGGTTGACAATTTGGAGCCTAACGATGGCACGAGCACAAAATCAGGAGGACAACATGATGCCAGTGGCACGTCAGGGAATGTTCACGAGATTTCTCTTGATGACACCTTACCCATTTATGACGCAGAGCCTGCAAACATGGTACAATGTAATGTGGTTTATGATGTATATGCTGATGATATACCGCATATTGAGGATTCTGAACCTAATTATGACAAACATGGGATGGAAACGAGTGATAGCAATACCACTTCTGATTCATCCGATGTAAGTCATAATGGGGGAGAGATTGTTCAGAATGCTAAACATCATGATAATTATCCTATAACTGATTCATTGACTGCTTCTGATTCCAAGATTAAAGAGCTCGAAACAATCGTAGCTCGGCAATCAAAAGATCTTGAGGATGCCAAACTTGAATTTTCTAAGAAAACGGACAAATTTGAAACATACTTTGAAAAACTTGAAAAGTCAAACGTTGTTCTTGAAAGAAAATTGGATCAAACTGTTCTAGATTCTAAAGCTGAAAAAGATAATCTTTTGAAACAAATTCAACTGCTTGAATCTAAGTTGGCATCCCAAGATAACGTGCTCAAAGAAAATGAAACATTAAAGGCCCAATTACAGGAAAAGGTTTTTGCTATAGCTGCGTTGAAAAACGAGTTAAGGAAAACTAGAGAACCTAGTGTGGACACTAAGCTTGAAAAACCATCAATCTTGGGGAAACCGCCTACAAATCAGTTCGTTAGACAACCGATTGTCAGACAACCTACTGCATTTAGATCCGAGCGACCACAATCCTCGAGACCGCGGTTTGCCTCCCAAGTTGATTTGGTTCATCTTATTAGACCAGTCACTCCAGTTACTAGGCCCAATGTGATCACTCCAGCTTTAGCAAGACCAAATCATATGATTGCCTCTAGTTTCCCTAAAAATACCAAGACCACGTCTAGAACTAGTTCAAATGACGTTTGCCATGAATCTGATCTTAGGGAAGCTAAGCAAAAGACACATGTAAGAGATAGGAATTCCAAACCTAGTCAGATGCCTTCTAGTTTACCCAACACTGCTAACCGTAGCATGTCCAATCCTAGGAGCATCAATCAATCGTCTAGGGATTCTAGATCTTACTCGGACATTAAATATGCTACTTGTAAAACATGTAGAAAATGTGTCTTTACGGCAAATCATGATGCTTGTATCAAAAAATTGCTTAATGAGGTGAACTCCCGTGCTAGACTTAAATCCCAGTGGGTCGCTAAAATCAAACCCGTTGGTAAAATGTGGCGCCCCACTGGTAGATCTTTCACTCTTGTAGGAAACGAGTGCCCTTTAACTAGGATAGTCTCCGATTCTACAAAGACCACTAGGGAGGAAATTGCAAAGGATGATACATCACTTAAGCCTGAACTTAAGATTTTCTATAAAAGGAAACGTTTGCCAACTAAGACAAGTGAATCATCCCCTCAGGCCACCTCTGAAACAAGTAAAGCCAACTGTGAACCCCCATGTGCTTCTATAATTGATATCGCTAACCCACGTCAAAGCATGCAAATTCCTAATGAGATTGCAGGTACCAAAGTTGATGTTCCAAAAGAACGAAGCGGTCCAATCGTTGTGTACCGTTCAACTAAGGACACTCTTAGAGTTTGGTTGCTGAAGAAGCAGATATCAGAGAAACAAATGTCTCAGGGGATTCATGGTTAAGCTGCAAACAAAGGACTTACAGTCATATAACAGACTGTAACTCGATCTCCAAAGACAGGAAAGTTTATCGCCGATGGTAAACTTATCCTAACAACGAGAAATTAAGTTTTCTCGGGCATGAGCTTATATCAAAAACATTCCAAGTTTTTAAGCTCATGCATAATGGCTCCTCGTTAAATGACAGACGACGACCCGGACTTCAGAGACAGGGAAGTTTATCCACGCAACGATAACTTACCCTCTTAACAAGAAATTAAGTTTTCTTGGACACGAGCTTACCCTAAAACCATTCAAAGGTTTTAAGCTCATGTATATGGCTTATCGTTAAATATCAGACGATAACCCGTGCATCAAATAAAGGAAAGTTTATCGCCGATGGTAAACTTATCCTTACAACGAGAAATTAAATTTTCTCGGACACGAGCTTACATTAAAACCATTCAAAGGTTTTAAGCTCGTGTATATGACTTACAGTTAAATGTCAGACTGTAACTCGAACTTAAAATAAAGGAAAGCTTATCGTTTATGATAACTTATCCTCTTAACGAGAAATTCACCTTTCTCGGTCATGAGCTTGTATTAAAACATTCGAAGTTTTAAGCTCATAAAGGAAAGTGTATCTTTTAACTAAGAGAACTTCTCCTCGTAACGAGAAATTAACCTTTCTCGGTCATGAGCTTTCCGTTAAAACAATCAAAGTTTTCAAGCTCATGAACACGACTTCTAAGTAAATGTCAGCTTAGGACTCGTTCTTCAGATAAAAGGAAAGTTTATCGCCGATGATAAACTTATCCTTAACAACGGGAAGTTTACAACTTCTCGGACTTGAGCTCGCTTTTAAGATATTCAACATCTTAAGCTCAAGTAATTGTTTTTTCAAAACTTTGAACACAATTTTTCGAGAATTTCTCAAAAGGTTTTTCTAAATCTTTCAAAATTGTGTGTTCAAAAATGTTTTGATAAAACGAGCATGTCTTCTGGAATCGATAATATTTACGAACCTAGAAATGTCATTCAATAATGACACGGGGTTGTAAATAAAGTTCGAGCAGAAGTTCAAACTTTTAAAACATGCTCAAATGGTTTGCTATTATTTCAGATAGCAACCCGCTTTTCATAATTAAGTCAAGCATTTCACCGGAAAGCTTTGACTCTACAACGAGAATTAATTTTCTCGGGGACGTGACGAGGTGACCAACATTCGTGAACAAGAACCATGTGCTTCTTTCATATGCTGTTCTCCATTATTCAGGTCCAACCTCGTACATTGCTAATGTTGTGAATTCATTATTATATATGATCTTTGAACGTAATAAATACCTTACACTTGTGTTTAAAAGGTATTTAATTTACGTTTCAAGTACACCCTCATTAATTTGAGGGGGAGCTTGTTAAATTCATGAAGATAATTGGATTTGCATTTTTCTTCCCAAATTTTCTTAAAATGCTATTAAATCAATTGATATTAAAAACATCGATTGGGTTAATATTTTTAATATGGGGGAGAAAATGTGATTTAATATGGGAAATGATCAATCACAAATGGTTTGACTTAACGTGTTAGCTTATCCCGACATGTGCGAAATGTTTTCGAATATCGTAGCATATGTTAAGGGGGAGCAAAATGGATTTGCACTTTAAAAATGGATTTCATGGTGACATACACTTACCCAAAACATCTCTATTCACGACGGTGAAGATTGTGGTGACATAAGGATGGTAGGATAGGTTAAAGTCCAATGATTTCTCTAGAACCGGAGGAATCTTCCCAAGGACATTCCATAGCTAGAAATAGTTGTCCTTAGGAAAGATGGAGAAAGATTGTGAACGTAGCTGAATGCCGACCAAGTACTTAAGTTAGCACTGGAACAATCACAACAAGGTGCTAGTGATGACGTATTGGTAAGCATTGAAGGGGTTGAAGAATGAAAAAGAAATGTAAAGATAAAGGGTGTAAAGAAAGAAGCCCTCCTTACAACCTTAGGCAGAAACCGGGTCAATTCATATGCTATTGAGATCATTTTAATGATTCTTGATATTGAAGATAGACATCATGGACCCAGTGATGCAAGGCACAACCCATCCCAGCTAACTCAGATATCTCTTAAAAGATATTTGTTTTAATCACACGGAGACAACACATTATCTATTGATTTATTCACTCCGAATAAATTGGTATTGAAAAGGTGGCACTCCTCTCCAGCCTCCGATCACTAAAAATCCAAAATGCACAATCGAGTCTAGAGCCATTTGAGATCATCAAATATCTCATTAGGACACACTTTCATATTTACTTGCTTTTTCACACAATGTGAAAAGTAAGAAAGATATTAAGAGTCCTACGCAACATCTTCATGATCTTGCCTGAACATCCGAGTAATACGAAAGTATTTACAATGAAGATGGAAATCCTTCTTGAGCGAATATCAAAAAGCTCATGGTAGGTGACTTGTGCGATTCTTTATGAATCAAACTTGTGATAACTGGAAAGCAACAGTGGTTTAATTCTTAAATGAATTTAAACACGTTCCAGGCCTCTACGCATTATCATATGATCTTGCCAGAACACTCAGAGTGACTCTTTATTGATCACAGTGACGAGTGGAAATCCTTCTAGTGTTAACATCAAACAGCACTTGGTAGGTAACTTGCAAGCTTCTATACGAATCAAGCTAGTGACAACTGGAAAGCAACGATGGTGCGGTTCTTAATTGAACTTCACTTGTTCCAGGAACATGAATTGACGGCTTCAAATCATGCGGATAATATTATCCAAATGATTCACTCTTTATGTTCGCAGTCTGCTTTGGACGGTCGAGTAAAGAGAACGGGTTTACCCGCGAAATCTTGTCAAGGAGGTTCTTTATTGAAACTACCTGCCACAAGTACGATATTTAATATCGTCCAACGGTCTTCACCGACCGGAGGTAAAATGCTACCGAATTAGAATGAAATGTTCAAGGCCATTTCATCCGTGTATATTGTTTTGTTGCTAACTGTCTTATGCAGCGTAACAAGAAGGTGGCATTGCGGTGTACAATCCAGAAGAAGTCGTCACCACATGCTTATACTACATACAATTAGTACTTCAACAAATTCAAGAAAGCCTGAAGGTCAAGTCTTCCGCTGTATCAAACTCTGAAGCTTTCAAGAATTTAAAAGTATAAGTATGTGGAACATGAAGTCACAAAGAGGCAAATATCACAAGTGAAGAATGCACAAGGTCAAGGCAAGGAAACATGCTCAAGACTAAAGTCAAAGATCACATCAAGCATATTCACAAGAACAAGATCGAAGACTCAAGCATAGATGCTAGGTTTAAGATTTTGTAAAAAGATGTGACCTCCCTTAGGGGGAGATTGTTGGAAATACGTTTTTCCCAATAAAGTCTCGGTCACATCTTAGTTAGCATAGATCACGAGATATAGACTATTTAGAACTTTGTAACTTGGAGCGACCTCCCTTAGGGGGAGATTGTTGGAAATACGTTTTACGTATTTATGAAGGATCGGTCGCTCCAACGATAATTATGTAACGGGCTCGTGATCTATTTACTTTATGTATAGTCCATATAGCCCACATGTAGGGTGGGCTATATATAACCCCTCCTAGCATGTTAGGAGGGGGTTGTTGATTCCATTTGACACTTAATCATATTTTCATCTTTTCTTTCTCTCTCTACCTTTCCCCTTTTCTCTCCTTTCTCTCTCTAATCCTTCATCTAATTCCTTCATTTCTTCTTTATTAATCAATCAATCAACCACATAAATCCACCAAATCCATAACATAGAATAGGCCATTAATCCCGTAGACCTTCAAGACTTGGAAGACCTTTGGAGGTTGATGCAGGAGAAGTATGAGACTGAAGCACCTACTTCAGTCAATGGAATAAAGATTTGGTCAACATTCAAGAGAATGTGTGCACCAGATGAAGAAGATCCAGTTTGGAAGGATCTTGATGATATCATGGACTTCAATGGCGTCTACATTCAGCAGCTGGTGTGTGTCATTTGAGTACTACAAAGTTTTCTGAGTATCTTCTTGTGGATGCTGAATATCCTATGTCCAAAGAAGTTTTGAAGAAAATGGTGTCAACACAGCTGGAGATGGATTACACAAGTGACGTTGGCAAAGATTTGATTAGGTTTATTTATTTCCAACTTAATAAGATTTGTAAGAATCCTCCTTGTACTTAGTTTTTATTCAAAAACTTGATTACTAGAGTAGATATCAAGCTTAGGGGAGGATTGTTGGGAATAAAATGAAGCCAAGACACTTAGACGCTGACAAGAGGAATTTGGACGTTGATAGGAAGAAATCAAGCACTGTCAAGACAAGCGTTGACAGGGAGAAGTCAAGCGTTGATAAGAAGAAGTCAAGCACTGATAGGATACTTAGTCTACACGTTTTATGTTTCTAGTAAAGATATGTTCGTCGATGTATTTCTTATGTTTATCTTTACCTAAAATAGCCGATACGTAGACTCTTGTACAAGGTTCCTAAAATTGAGTAAATTGAAGTTCGTTTCTCTCGATTCTTAACCAACTGAAAGTCCTAACAATATCAAGTTTATTATCGTTTTTGGTTGATAGGGTTATTTGGATTTTCTATGTCTATTTAATCAAGCACGTAAAAATGGTGAAAAATAGTAAGCTACGTAACCATAAAACATTTAGCAAATACCAATTTTTTATTCACAAAAGGAAAAAAATGTAAATCTATGAAAGTAATGTGCTAAAAATGTAAATAAATGAAACTTAAATGCTTGAAATGTAAAAATCAGAAAGTTAAAGGACCAATTATGTAAAATCCAACAACTATCTAACCAATTCTAACAACTTTTAAAACTGAATAACTGAAAATGACAATTTGTTAAAAGTTATGCACTATAAACTTGCAAACCCTAATTAAAAGGAAGTTTAGCTAGTTATGAAAACAGTAACAAACTATGAGGACCAATATGCAATTAAAAGGGAAACTATAACCAAAAACGGGCACCAAGAACAAATAAGCTCGTATAAGCTCAAAAATGAACCAAATAAGCTCTAACAAGTTTCAAACAGCTTAAAATTGAAAAACACTTAGACTTGTCCGGAAAAAGCTCAAAACTCACTAGAACTCAAATAAGCCAAATCCAATAAGCCAAGAATAAGCTACCATAAAATCCAGACATGCACATTCAAATTTTAGAGTCAAATCTTATTAAATAGCTTATTGTGAGTCTGGAATGTCTTTTCTTGTGAAAAATTGTCAAGTATATAAGCAGGAAATTGAAAATAAGCTGAATCCTAGCTTATTGACTTTTGTTGACCAAAAAGTGAAAATTCTGAAAAGCTCAAAATCTGTTCAAGACATGTTCCTAAGTAAGAATGAAGGTCTACGTGATTTATGGCCTATTCTATATCATGGATTTGGTGGATTTATGTGGTTGATTGATTGATTAATAAAGAAGAAAATGAAGGAATGAGATAAGGGATTAGAGAGAGAAAGGAGAGAAAAGGGGAAATGTAGAGAGAGAAAGTAAAATGGAAAATATGATTAATTGGAAAATGAGAATCAACAACCCCCTCCTAACATGCTAGGAGGGGTTATATATAGCCCACCCTACATGTGGGCTATATGGACTATACAATAAGTAAATAGATCACGAGCCCATTACATAATTATCGTTGGAGCGACCGATCCTTCATAAATACGTAAAACGTATTTCCAACAATCTCCCCCTAAGGGAGGTCGCTCCAAGTTACAAAGTTCTAAATAGTCTATAACTCGTGATCTATGCTAACTAAGATGTGACCGAGACTTTATTGGGAAAAACGTATTTCCAACAATCTCCCCCTAAGGGAGGTCACATCTTTTTACAAAATCTTAAACCTAGCATCTATGCTTGAGTCTTCGATCTTGTTCTTGTGAATATGCTTGATGTGATCTTTGACTTTAGTCTTGAGCATGTTTCCTTGCCTTGACCTTGTGCATTCTTCACTTGTGATATTTGCCTCTTTGTGACTTCATGTTCCACATACTTATACTTTTAAATTCTTGAAAGCTTCAGAGTTTGATACAGCGGAAGACTTGACCTTCAGGCTTTCTTGAATTTGTTGAAGTACTATTTGTATGTAGTATAAGCATGTGGTGACGACTTCTTCTGGATTGTACACCGCAATGCCACCTTCTTGTTACGCTGCATAAGACAGTTAGCAACAAAACAATATACACGGATGAAATGGCCTTGAACATTTCATTCTAATTCGGTAGCAATTTACCTCCGGTCGGTGAAGACCGTTGGACGATATTAAATATCGTACTTGTGGCAGGTAGTTTCAATAAAGAACCTCCTTGACAAGATTTCGCGGGTAAACCCGTTCTCTTTACTCGACCGTCCAAAGCTGACTGCGAACGTAAAGAGTGGATCATTTGGATAATATTATCCGCATGATTTGAAGCCGTCAATTCATGTTCCTGGAACAAGTGAAGTTCAATTAAGAACCGCACCATCGTTGCTTTCCAGTTGTCACTAGCTTGATTCATAAAGAATCTTGCAAGTTACCTACCAAGTGCTGTTTGATGTTAACACTAGAAGGATTTCCACTCGTCACTGTGATCAATAAAGAGTCACTCTGAGTGTTCTGGCAAGATCATATGATAATGCGAAGAGGCCTGGAACGAGTTTAAGTTCAATTAAGAATTAAACCACTGTTGCTTTCCAGTTATCACAAGTTTGATTCATAAAGAACCGCACAAGTCACCTACCATGAGCTTTTTGATATTCGCTCAAGAAGGATTTCCATCTTCATTGTAAATACTTTCGTATTACTCGGATGTTCAGGCAAGATCATGAAGATTTTGCGTAGGACTCTTAAGATCTTTCTTACTTTTCACAGTGTGTGAAGAAGCAAGGAATAATGAAAGTGTGTCCTAATGAGATATTTGATGATCTCAAATGGCTCTAGACTCGATCGTGCATTTTGAATTTTTAGTGATCGGAGGCTGGAGAGGAGTGCCACCTTTTCAATACCAATTTATTCGGAGTGAATAAATCAATAGATAATGTGTTGATCTCCGTGTGATTAAAACAAATACCTTTTGAGAGATATTTGAGTTAGCTGGGAAGGGTTGTGCATTGCATCACTGGGTCCATGACGTCTTTCTTCAATATCGAGAATCATTAACAAAAATGACCTCAATAGCATATGTATTGACCCGGTTTCTGCCTAAGGTTGTAAGGAGGGCTTCTTTCTTTACACCCTTTATCTTTACAATTCTTTTTCATTCTTCAACCCCTTCAATGCTTACCAATACGTCATCACTAGCACCTTGTTGTGATTGTTCCAGTGCTAACTTAAGTACTTGGTCGGCATTCAGCTACGTTCACAATCTTTCTCCATCTTTCCTAAGGACTACTATTTCTAGCTATGGAATGTCCTTGGGAAGATTCCTCCGGTTCTAGAGAAATCATTGGACTTTAACCTATCCTACCATCCTTATGTCACCACAATCTTCACCGTCGTGAATAGAGATGTTTTGGGTAAGTGTATGTCACCATGAAATCCATTTTGAAGTGCAAATCCATTTTGCTCCCCCTTAACATATGCTACGATATTCGAAAACATTTCGCACATGTCGGGATGAGCTAACACGTTAAGTCAAACCATTTATGATTGATCATATCCCATATTAAATCACATTTTCTCCCCCATATTAAAAATATTAACCCAATCGATGTTTTTAATATCAATTGATTTAATAGCATTTTAAGAAAATTTGGGAAGAAAAATGCAAGTCCAAGTATCTTCATGAATTTAACAAGCTCCCCCTCAAATTAATGAGGGTGTACTTGAAACGTAAATTAAATACCTTTTAAACACAAGTGTAAGGTATTTATTACGTGCAAAGATCATATAGAATAATGAATTCACAAGATTAGCAATGTACGAGGTTGGACCTGAATAATGGAGAACAACATATGAAAGAAGCACATGGTTCTTGTTCACGAATGTTGGTCACCTCGTCACGTTCCCGAGAAAATTAATTCCCGTTGTTGAGTCAAAGCTTTCCGGTGAAATGCTTGACTTGATTATGAAAAACGGGTTGCTATCTGAAATAATAGCAAACCATATGGAGCATGTTTTAAATCTGTTAAACTTCTGCTCGAACTTTATTTACAACCCCGTGTCATTATTGAATGACATTTCTAGGTTCGTAAATATTATCGATTCCAGAAGACATGCTCGTTTTATCAAAACGTTTTTGAACACACAATTTTGAAAGATTTAGAAAAACCTTTTGAGAAATTCTCGAAAAATTGTGTTCAAAGTTTTGAAAAACAATTACTTGAGCTTAAGATTTGGAATATCTTAGGAACGAGCTCAAGTCCGAGAAGTTGTAAACTTCTCGTTGTTAAGGATAAGTTTATCATCGGCGATAAAGTTTCCTTTTATCTGAAGAACGAGTCCTAAGCTGACATTTACTTAGAAGTCGTTTTTCATGAGCTTGAAAACTTTGACTGTTTTAACGGAAAGCTCATGACCGAGAAAGGTTAATTTCTCGTTATGAAGAAAAGTTCTCTTATTTAAAAGATACACTTTCCTTTCTGAGCTTAAAACTTCGAATGTTTTAATACAAGCTCATGACCGAGAAAGGTGAATTTCTCGTTAAGAGGATAAGTTATCATAAAAGATAATCTTTCCTTTATTTTAAGTTCGAGTTACAGTCTGACATTTAACTGTAAGTCATATACACGAGCTTAAAACCTTTGAATGGTTTTAATGTAAGCTCGTGTCCGAGAAAATTTAATTTCTCGTTGTAAGGATAAGTTTATCATCGGCGATAAACTTTCCTGTATTTGAAGAACGGGTTACCATCTGATATTTAATGATAAACCATTGTGCATGAGCTTAAAAACGTGGAATGTTTTTAACATAAGCTCATGCCCGAGAAAAATGAATTTCTCGTTTTTAGGATAAGTTTATCATCGGCGATAAACTTTCCTTTCTTTGATGAGCGAGTTACAGTCTGTTATGTGACTGTAAGTCCTTGTTTGCAGCTTAACCATGAATCCCCTGAGACATTTGTTTCTCTGATATCTGCTTCTTCCGCAACCAAACTCTAAGAGTGTCCTTAGTTGAACGGTACACAACGATTGGACCGCTTCTTTCTTTTGGAACATCAACTTTGGTACCTGCAATCTCATTAGGAATTTGCATGCTTTGACGTGGGTTAGCAATATCAATTTTTGAAGCACGTGGGGGTTCACAGTTAGCTTTACTTATGTCAGAGGTGGCATGAGGAGATGATTCACTTGTCTTAGTGGGCAAACGTTTCCTTTTATAGAAAATCTTAAGTTCAGGCTTAAGTGATGTATCATCCTTTGCAATTTCCTCCCTAGTAGTCTTCGTAGAATCAGAGACTATCCTAGTTAAAGGGCACTCGTTTCCTACAAGAGTGAAAGTTCTACCAGTGGGGCGCCACATTTTACCAACGGGTTTGATTTTAGCGACCCACTGGGATTTAAGTCTAGCACGGGAGTTCACCTCATTAAGCAATTTTTTGATACAAGCATCATGATTTGCCGTAAAGACACATTTTCTACATGTTTTACAAGTAGCATATTTAATGTCCGAGTAAGATCTAGAATCCCTAGATGATGGATTGATGCTCCTAGGATTGGACATGCTACGGTTAGCAGTGTTGGGTAAACTAGAAGGCATCTGACTAGGTTTGAAATTCCTATCTCTTACATGTGTCTTTTGCTTAGCTTCCCTAAGATCAGATTCATGGCAGACGTCATTTGAACTAGTTCTAGACGTGGTCTTGGTATTTTTAGGGAAACTAGAGGCAATCATATGATTTGGTCTTGCTAAAGCTGGAGTGATCACATAGGGCCTAGTTGCTGGAGTGTCTGGTCTAGAAAGATGAACCAAATCAACTTGGGAGGCAAACCGCGGTCTCGAGGATTGTGGTCGCTCGGATCTAAATGCAGTAGGTTGTCTGACAATCGGTTGTCTGACGAACTGATTTGTAGGCGGTTTCCCCAAGATTGATGGTTTTTCAAGCTTAGTGTCCACACTAGGTCCTCTAGTTTTCCTTAACTCGTTTTTCAACGCAGCTATAGCAAAGACCTTTTCCTGTACTTGGGCTTTTAAATTCTCATTCTCTTTGAGCACGTTATCTTGGGATGCCAACTTAGATTCAAGCAGTTGAATTTGTTTCAAAAGATTATCCTTTTCAGCTTTAGAATCTAAAACAGTTTGATCCAATTTTCTTTCAAGAACAACGTTTGATTTTTCAAGTTTTTCAAAGTATGTTTCAAATTTGACCGTTTTCTTAGAAAATTCAAGTTTGGCATCCTCAAGATCTTTTGATTGTCGAGCTACGATTGTTTCGAGCTCTTTAATCTTGGAATCAGAAGCAGTCAATGAATCAGTTATAGGATAATTATCATGATGTTTAGTATTCTGAACAATCTCTCCCCCATTATGACTTACATCGGATGAATCAGAAGTGGTATTGCTATCACTCGTTTCCATCCCATGTTTGTCATAATTAGGTTCAGAATCCTCAATATGCGACATATCATCAGCATATACATCATAAACCACATTACATTGTACCATGTTTGCAGGCTCTGCGTCATAAATGGGTAAGGTATCATCAAGAGAAATCTCGTGAACATTCCCTGACGTGCCACTGGCATCATGTTGTCCTCCTGATTCTGTGCTCGTGCCATCGTTAGGCTCCAAGTTGTCAACCGTATGACCATTATCCTCTTGCATCTGCGTCATTGATTCTTGCACTCCATTAACATACACTTGCTGAAGTTGTGATCTTTGATATATCGAAGACGAGACCGATGACATGAGTTTCAAAATCGTATCACGGAAAACTCGAAGCTCGGTATGTGTATCTCGAAGAAACGATTGGCAAATCATTGAACTTTCAGGCTTGATGATATTAAATTGGAGGAAAGGCGTGAGGTGTGTCACAAGAGCCTTATATGCAAGTACCGATGCAGAGTGATGAAAGTTTCCATGGTTGAGTTGCTCGGCTAGTTGGGTCAAAGTGGTAAAAATGGAGTCGATGAATATATGACGATCTTGTCCAAAGATTGTCACAAATTCGTTCCCTCCTTGAATCCCCGAAAGAGTGACAAGATGAGACTGGAGCATTTGAAATGAAGTTATACCACTTTCTCTCGCGTTGGCTTGCACTTTATGTAATTCTCCCTTGTTCGATGTCGAATTCAAGAAATCCATCGAAAGTCGATGAATGACAACTCAATTGTCAGCTCAAGAAATTTTTGTCGACTCAACTTTTTGATAAAACAAATCGGAATCCAATACTCCCTTGATTCGGAACTTTTGGATTGATCCGGAAGATCACCTTGATTCGGAACTTTTGGATTGATCCGGAACTTCTTGGTTCGGAAGTTCTTGGTTCGGAACTTTGGCTTGATCCGGAACTTCTTGACTCGGAAGTTCTTGGTTCGGAACTTTGGCTTGATCCGGAACTTCTTGACTCGGAAGTTCTTGGTTCGGAAGTTTAGCTTGATCCGGAACTTCTTGACTCGAAGGTTCTTGATTCGGAACTTTGGCTTGATCCGGAACTTCTTGGTTCGGAAGTTTCTTGATTCGGAACTTCTTGACTCGGAAGTTCTTGATTCGGAACTTTGGCTTGATCCGGAACTTCTTGGTTCGGAAGTTTCTTGATTCGGAAGTTTCTTGATTCGGAACTTCTTGACTCGGAACTCCTTGATCCGGAACTCCTTGATCCGGAACTTCTTGATCCGGAACTCCTTGATCCGGAACTTCTTGATCCGGAACTCCTTGATCCGGAACTCCTTGATCCGGAACTTCTTGATCCGGAACTTTTGCTGAATGAACAGAAGATTGTTCCGATGAACAGTCGAACAGTAACAATGAAGATTAAGCCCGGATTTTGACCAAATAACCCAAAAAGTTTTGTGCTTTCGACTAAAATAAGTAACAACTATTACTTATCCACTAATCCCAATCAAAAAAATACCAAAAACACCAAGAATCAAGATGGTTTTTCTTAAAGAACACTAATACAAACTTTTTATGATTTAAGCATGATTAAATCAAAACCCACCAAAATCAAACAACATAAAAGAAGAATAAACCAAACTTAACCAAGGCTCTGATACCAATTGAAGGTCTACGTGATTTATGGCCTATTCTATATCATGGATTTGGTGGATTTATGTGGTTGATTGATTGATTAATAAAGAAGAAAATGAAGGAATGAGATAAGGGATTAGAGAGAGAAAGGAGAGAAAAGGGGAAATGTAGAGAGAGAAAGTAAAATGGAAAATATGATTAATTGGAAAATGAGAATCAACAACCCCCTCCTAACATGCTAGGAGGGGTTATATATAGCCCACCCTACATGTGGGCTATATGGACTATACAATAAGTAAATAGATCACGAGCCCATTACATAATTATCGTTGGAGCGACCGATCCTTCATAAATACGTAAAACGTATTTCCAACAAAGAATGTGGAAGAAAATCACAAGTTTTATCAAGTGGAAATGCTTATCTAAGAAATCAGTAAGCTACTTTATCACAGAAACTTGCAGTTGCCCAAGGGCTTATTCAAAATCTAATTTTAAGCTTATTTGTGAAAACTGTGTAATTTCCTTAACAACACTTAAACTTCAGATGTTGATGAACAACTAGAAACTGGTTTGACTAAATTTAACCAAGAAATGAAGCTATGGCAAGAGATTGAATTTAGCTACTTTTCTGGTGAACTAAGAACAAAGGCTTGACCCAAAATTTTTATTAACCATTTGCCTGTTTGACCCAAATTTTGACCTAAAAACCTTACAACCTTGTTACAAATGGCTATAGAATGAGTAATGAAAAAAGATTAAACAGTTTATCACACTCAAACTCCAAAATGTATGTAGATCCAAACACAAGTTTCAAAAACTAATATGAACTTTAATGAAGGATTGTTGAGTAAAAGATTGAAACAAGCTATGACTTATATCTACACAAACTTAATGAACAAAATGAAGTGTAAATGAGCTAAGAACATACCAGATAACAGACTAGAATTCAAAATGCAATATCAAGCTAAATGACTGATGAAAATGTAACAGAAACTAGTAGAAACAAGCTAACAGCTTACAATCTATCAATAAGCTATCTAAACAACAGGATCAAGCCAAATCAGATTAACACACTTGATCAGGGCAGCATTTAGTATTTATACTAGAATTTAGCATGCATTGGACAATTAAGTGGAACCAAAACTCAGAATCTTAAAACCTTTTAGCATAAGGCCTCCATTAATGGAGTAGGTAGGCGCTGAGCCTCCTAAACAATGCTAAACCACCACCTTAGCACTATTAGTAACCACTCAATCATCTACTATCATCATTTTGATCAAATTTACCTACAATTATCAACTCAACAACTGGAATCAACAAAGACAGCTACAAATCTTCAAAAAGCTTCTAATGATCAAGTGTGATCACGAGAAACTCATAACAGCAACAAGATTCAACAGTAATGAAAGGAATTGTAAGAAGAAGGAAGGAAATGAGTGATTTTTTATTGATTTGAATGTAAAAGTTTGTAACAGAGGTAGGTAAGTAGTTACAACTAACTAATAACTAACTCAAGAGGTTGTCAAGCTCTTGAGTTTGTTATACTAACTGCTAACTAACAGGATTGAAGAGAGAAAATGAAAGTGTGTGTTAATTTCACACTTTTCTACATACAACAAATGAGAGGTCCTATCCCTATTTATAGAAGAGAAATGAGAGTGAGTTAGGGTTGATGACATATCCCATCCAATAGCAAGCTGCCAGGTGTCATAAATTGCTCAATTGCAAATTCTTGTGTTCATCACGAATTGGGGGATTTTGATCCTTTGAGTTTCAGCTTGATTAAGTGTTTCCATTGTGTTCCTCTATTAAAAACGAGCATTTTTCATGTATAAATCTTTTCATGAAATGCATTGTATCTTGAGATTGAATCTGGGCTCGTTTTTAGAAGACGATGCCACGTGGCATTCTTTGGTTGGGCAAGAGTTGAGCATATGGATTGATATCTATAATTGGATAAGGGATTATTGCATGTCAGCTTCTCATTGGCTAGAAAATGAGTTAGTGGGGTGTACTGTGGGGATTCGCTTCATTTAATTAGCTGGTGAGGTGGCTTAATAGCTGGCGATCCATGTTTAATATTTCTTGCATTTTCATTGGTTAACAGCCCATTCACATGGATCATGTCTAAACTTGGTGTATTTTTGGCAAGTTAAGCCCCTAGACTTTGGCAGAATATCCAAATGAGCTAGAATCTTCATTCCAATGACATTTTTGGTCCTTCCACTTGCATACTTGTCTAGTTTGACCTTTTGACTTGTTTGACTTTGGAGTTTACCATGTTTGACTTGGAGCTTGACTTTGACCAATTTACACTTTGAGTCCTTCAACTTTGGAATGTTGTCAAGATAGGTCCTTCATCTTCAAAGTCTTGTCATCTTTGATCATTCTTTGTATTTTTCATCCAAATAAGCTTGATTTCTTCTTGTTTGCTTGAAAATGTATCCTTCTTACCTATTTAAACACAAACACAAAACATACCACATAATTCCGCTTTATAGCACAAAAGTTAGGTATTTTCTATGTGTTTTAGGGTGATTTTTTGATAAATTGATATGAGTATTTGCTCATATCAAATCCCCTACACTTGAACATTGCCATGACCTCATGCAATGCTATATTTTAAAGCACAAATTTACATTCTCCTCATAATTAACCCACCTTGGCCAATATGGAATGATATTACACTATGCTACTCTATATGATGCATGATTTTGATTTGGTACAATGCAATGCAAAAGAAACAATTCTATTTATATCTTTTTGTATTTTCCTTGAAATGGCTTTGATAGAAAAACTCATAAAGAAATCAATGACTTGAATTAGGGCTTTGGTACCATGGACACTTGTCACCCTCAAGTTTCACTTTCCTCATACCAAGCTTAAAAATGAAATCATTGCATTCACAAGTAAAAAGGTGCATCAACTTATTCATGACAATTAAATGTGGAACCGGTTATTATTTGATCAAATTGCTTTTGGGCAAATTTGTCATTATTTGAAGCGTGAAATATAAGAAATGTAAAATCCAAAAATAAGGAATCACGGTTTTAAACCTAAGTAATCCTCTCATCCATTACTCGAAAAACCGCCCACAATTAATATAAGTCCGTTTCAAGAGTAATAAGTCATTCGCCTTATGTGTAAAATCCTCATGTCATGCATTAATAAGTAGCTACACACTCGCTAAGGAAAGAAAAATAAAACTCACGCAATAATTTACATCCGCCTTTTTGAGACTTTGGATCTTTAATCCCGCAACCCGTCAAGGTAATATTGGATTGGAGCAACTATTAAATCCCCGCAACCCGTCAAGGTAATATTGGAATCTAATATTTACTATAATTAACACTTCACTGCCCCTCTTGGGAGTCTTGTATAATTATTATTTTTCTTTTCTTTTCTTTTCTTCTTTTTTTTCTAGCCACTCATTTTTTTGTAAGCTGCTCTTATTTTTCTTTATTCCTCACAAAGAAAGTTGAAAAGAATAACAGGAAAAACACCCGCTAAGTATTAAGCATGACATAAGTCTAGTACACATAAAACGTTCTAACTTAGAATCTTAAGACGTACTTATACCAACCATGAATAATTAGTCAAAAATGCATAAGAGATTACAAACCAATTAAAACCGTTCTTGATTATTTATTAACATATATACATGCGAAGAAATTAGAGGTAAAGAAGAGAAGGGTTTAGCCACAAGTAATCATCATGAAGTTTATCTAGCCCTTTTATACTTGCTTCAACTCTATCATTTCCCATTCTCCACAAATTTAAAGTCTCAAATAATGAGAGTCGTGGATGCTTAGCCTAATAGACCAATGAAGGACTACATGGTTAAGGATACTAGCTAGAGTAAGCTTAGATAAGCAAACTCGGGTTGAGTCAAAATATCTATGGCGGGCCTAATATGTCAAAGAAGTCTAAATTTGTTAAACCATGTTCTTATTATATTTTTTTCTCTTTTTTTCTCTTTTTTTCAATACTTTTGATGAAAAACAAAAGAAAAATATATACAATACAAATGTATTATGCAAATGAAAATGATTGATGCAAAAATTATGAATGCATATTTTGGGTGGCCAAAGTAGATCAAAAATTTGAAAAATGTTTGAAAAAATTAATTTTCCAATTTATCATGAAGGTCAATGACAAAGTCTAGGTACGGTCACTTCGATAGAAAACCCCCTACACTTAAGCTAAACATTGTCCTTAATGTTTAAGAGCATGGAAGTATAAAACTTCCCCTACACTTATGACAATGAATAGACTTTGCTTAACCCAAGCTAAGGAAAGATCAACTATAATGAATTCATTTTTAAAGCACAATGTGTCTATGAAAAATCATAATAGTAACAAAGTGAACCGGATAAAAGGGCCTCCTCCATAAGCTCCAAAGCACATGATGAGTGAGCAACCCTACAACCAACATGAAGACAAAAGAAGGTCTCTCCTACACTTCTCATCAACTCTCTATCCTTATTTCTAACCTACAACACTCTAAGTCGAAAAACTTCTAAACCTAGTTATTCAAGCTTGATTTAAGGAGTCTCTAGCTCGACTCTTCCCACAATGAATTAATTCATGGGAAAATAGGGATCTCTTGGACCATTTCCACAGAAATGTCTTCCCCAAAATAGTGCTTCACACGGTGACTATTCACTTTAAAATTGGGACCATCGGGTTGTGACAACTTAATAGTTTCATATGGAAATACTTGAGCAATAGTGAATGGACCGGACCATCTCGACTTAAGCTTGCCCACAAAAAGTTTCAACCTTGAGTTAAAGAGGAGAACCGACTCTCTAACTTTAAACTCACGATTCTTAATCTTAGCATCATGCAATTTCTTAGTCTTCTCCTTATAAAGCAATGAGTTCTCATAAGCATTGGCTCTCAATTCATCCATTTCATTTAGTTGATCCTTTCTATGTGAGCCGGCTTGGTTTAAATCAAAGTTAGCCCACTTGAGAGCCCAAGAAGCCTTATGTTCTAACTCGAATGGGAGGTGGCATGCTTTTCCATAGACAAGCCTATATGGAGTACAACCAATTGGTGTCTTAAAAGCCGTCCTAAAATCCCACAAAGCATCATCAAGCTTATCCGACCAAGAAGCTCGATGCTCTTCCACTGTTCGTTCCAAAATTCTCTTTAAACAACGATTTGTGACCTCGGTTTGACCATTGGTTTGAGGGTGATATGCGGTAGAAAGTCTATGATTAACTCCACACTTCTTCATAACTCTCGTGAATTGATCGTTACAAAAGTGATTACCACGATCACTTATGATGGCCCGAGGTACACCAAATCTAGCAAACAATTGCTTCAAAAATTTCACAACAACTTGAGCATCATTAGTAGGTAAGGCTTTGGCCTCCACCCACTTTGACACATAATCCACCGCTACGACTATATACTTATTTCCCTTGGAAGATGGAAATGGTCCCATGAAATCTATTCCCCATACATCAAAAACTTCACACTCTTGAATGAAGTTTTGTGGCATCTCATCACGTTGAGTAATTTTTCCTTGTCTTTGGCATACATCACAGAATTTCACCATCTCTTGGGCATCTTTGTATATGGAAGGCCAATAGTAACCCGAATCAAAGACTTTCTTAGCGGTATAGTTGGGCCCAAAATGTCCACCCGTAGGTCCCTTATGACACGCTTCTAAAATCTTAAATGCCTCGGGCCCATCTACACACCGTCTAATGATTTGGTCCGCACATTGCCTAAAGAGGTAAGGGTCATCCCAAAAATAATACTTCACTTCCTTAAGAAATTTCTTCTTTTATTGGGAAGTGAGACCCTCTATTAGCACATCCCCCACAAGATAGTTTGTTATATCCGCAAACCAAGCAGTGCCATCCTCTTGAGAAGAAATAGACATGAGCTCCTCCAATGGAAAGGATTCATTGATTTCTTTATGAGGCAAATCTCCTTGAAAAGGATGCTCAAGTCTACTCAAGTGATCCGCCGCTAAATTCTCGGCTCCTTTCTTATCTCGAATCTCTATCTTAAACTCTTGGAGCAATAAAACCCATCTCAAAAGCCTAGGCTTAGCATCTTGCTTTGTCATGAGATATTTGAGAGCGGAATGGTCCGTATACACTATGGTTTTGGATAGCACAAGATAAGGTCTAAATTTTTCAAAGGCATAGACGATAGCAAGCAACTCTTTCTCCGTGGTAGTATAATGAAGTTGTGCAGCCGTCATGGTTTTACTAGCATAGTGTATAGGTTGAAAATGCTTATTCACTCGTTTTCCTAACACGGCCCCTACCGCATAATCACTAGCGTCACACATAAGCTCAAAAGGTAATTCCCAATTTAGAGAAACCAAAACGGGAGCCTTAGTAAATTTCTCCTTAAGAGTCTCAAAAGAATCCAAACACTCTTGGTTGAACATGAAAGGAGCCTCTTTTTCCAAGAGGTGGGTCATCGGTCTTGCTATCTTAGAGAAATCTTGAATGAAACGTCTATAAAAACCCGCATGACCCAAAAAGCTCCTATCACCTTTAACCGTAGTGGGTGGGGGAAGCTTAGCAATCACATCAATCTTAGCATGATCCACTTCTAATACTTTATTGGATATTTTATGTCCCAAGACAATCCCCTCTTTCACCATAAAATGACACTTGTCCCAATTAAGAACAAGACGGGTTTCCTCACACCGGTTAAGCATTCGTTCTAAATTGGAGAGACAAGAGGTGAATGAATCTCCAAAAACGGAGAAATCATCCATAAAAACCTCCATAGTTTGCTCAATCATATCATGGAAAATTGCCATCATACACCTTTGAAATGTCCCCGGTGCATTACACAAGCCAAAAGGCATTCTCTTGTAAGCAAATGTACCGTAGGACAAGTGAATGTGGTCTTTTCTTGATCCTTAGGGTCAATGGGTATTTAAAAATAACCCGAAAATCCGTCAAGAAAGCAATAGTACTCATTTCCCGCTAAGCGTTCAAGCATTTGGTCCATAAAAGGCAATAGGAAGTGATATTTCCTAGTAGCCTCATTGAGTTTCCTATAATCAATACAAACTCTCCAACCCATAACAAGTCTCGTAGGAATAAGCTCATTATTCTCATTGGGCACTACGGTGATTCCACCCTTCTTAGAAACACAATGTACCGGGCTAACCCATGGAGAGTCGAAAATGGGGTAAATCATGCCCGCATCAAGGAGTTTGATAACTTCCTTCTTAATGACCTCATGGATTTTAGGGTTAACCCTTCTTTGGCTTTGAATAGCGGGTTTGTAATCATCCTCCATAAGGATTTTGTGTGTACAAAAATGTGGATCAATTCCCCTTATGTCGGATATTTTCCATGCTAAGGCTTGCTTATGTTTCTTAAGGACTTCTATGAGTTTCTCTTTCTCATCCTCTTTCAAATCTTTAGCAATGATCACGGGTAATTGGTCTTTCCCTTCTAAGAAAGCATACTCTAGATGGGATGGAAGGTCCTTAAGTTCAAGTGGAGGTGGACTCTCTATGGAAGGTTTTACTATGAATGGATCATCATTGGTTACTTCTTGTGGAATAGGTGAAGGAATGGGGTCCTCATTGAGCAACTTTTGGATGGTGAGAATATATTCTTCCCAATTAATGGGAGAATCATCATTTTCAAGAAAGTTGGACTCAAATTCCTCCAAGAGGAAATCACTCTCTCCAAAAGGTGTTAAGGAGGGAGCAATTGAGGCCACGGTCTCAACATGGGGCATATCCTCACTATTACTCTCTCAAGCGTCATGAAAATGCTCATCACATACCTCATCTAGTACATCAACTATATTAATGGTTTCACAAGCTTTAGACTTCTTAATCACTTTCTCATCACACACTTTTCCTAACTTAAACACCACTTTCTCATCCTCAACTCTCATAATTAGTTCTCCCACCGCCACATCTATTAGAGTACGACCCGTTCTAAAAAACAGTCTACAAACAATCAAAGGAACTCTAGGATCCATGTCATAATCAACCACTACAAAGTCGGCCGGAAAGGTAAACTTATCCACACCTACAAACACATCCTCCGCGATACCTACCGGGTAAGCTATGGTACGGTTGGCTAACTCAAGTGTCATCCTAGTGGGAGTGAGCTTGGGAAGAGAGAGTTTTTTCCAAACCGATAAAGGCATGAGATTTATGCTTGCCCCTAGATCCGCCAAAGCCATGCAATTTTCCACCCCGGGAAAATTAAAAGGTATCAAAAAACGCCTCGGATCTCTAAGTTTTGTTGGTAAGGTTTTGAGTAACACGGCGGAACAATTTTCATTAAGGGATGTGTTGGGCAAATCAACCAATTTTTCTTTGTTGGAGAGTAGATCCTTAAACATCTTAGCAAATTTTGGCATGTAAGCTAGAGCTTCTGCAAAGGAGATGTTTATGTTGAGTTGCTTGAACATCCTTAAGAAATTTGAGACTTGTATATCATCCTTGTTTTTCAATTTGTCCTTTTTCAACCTTGAAGGGTAAGGAAGATTTGGTTTAGGTGTAGGTGTTGTAGTGGAAGATTTTTCTTTGTTAGCTTCTTCATTGGGAGTTGTGGAAGGTAAAGGATAAGTGGGAATAGGTTGAGAAGGTGTGGTGGATGAAGTAGTAGAGTTTGGATGTGGTAAAGAAGATGTAGAAGGCTTATCATAAGTGGACACCAAAGTAGGTTTGACAATAGAAGTTGTAGGTGGTGAAGGATCATTTGTTGTTTTTCCACTTCTTGTTGTAATAGCATTGACATTTGCCCTCGGGTTTGTTTGTGTGTTAGATGGTAAAGCCCCTTGTGGTCTTTGATTAAATGCCATTAAAAGCCTCTTAGTTTGCTCCTCCGCAATGAGTTTCATTTGCTCTTGCATTCTTTTCTCACTTTCACGAATTCTCCTCTCAACATACTCTTGATTATCATATGGCACATATCCTTGATTTTGAATTTGAGGGTATCCTTGATTTGTGAAGGTTGGTGGTGGGTGAAATCCTTGAGTTTGTGGATGAAAAGTATTTCCTTGATTTTGAAAGATGTTAGGTGCCTTGTAATTGTTCCCTTGGTATTGTGGTCTTGGACCTTGGTTTCTTTGTAACATTTGAGATGGATTGGGTTGAGTAATGGTGGGTGGGTGGGGTGGGAATCCCGGTGGAGCAAGGTAATTTTGAGACTTGTAAGAAAGGTTGTTTGGATTAATATTGGGCTTGAAATGTTCACGATGTTCTTCTTAGTAAGCATAACACTCCCCTTGATAACCTTGCACCTTATCACATTGTTGATATGAATGGGGACCTCCACAAGTCTCACATGAAAGGGTAATAACATGCACATCATTGGTGGAATTGTTCAATGAAAGGCCCTTAATGGCTTGGATCAAATCTTGGCTTCCCTTAAAATGCATCTCATGATCCCTATCTATTCTTTGAAGTATCTCTTGGTGACTCTTGAGGAATTGGTTATCACAAGGTGTTTAAGAATTATTTTGGATAACATGAACCCTTTCTTCAAATTGAGTGTTTGGTTGCACCATTGCTTTGGTCTCAATAATATCCCAAGCTTCTTGAATAGATTTAGCAAGAATATTTCCACCCGCGGAAGCATTAAGTGAATCTTGGTGGTGTGGTCTCAATCCATCATAGAAAGTATTGATTTGGTGAACCTCATCGAATCCATGGTTAGGGCATCTCCTCAATAACTCCTTATACTCCTCCCAAGCATCACTAAATGTTTGACTAGGTTTTTGTTGAAAGCCTATAATTAAGTTCCTCAAAGCCGTGGTCTTAGATGGGGGAAAGAACTTGTTCAAAAATTTCTTAGTGAAACCATCCCATGTGGTAATGCTCTCGGGTGGTTGTGTATCTAACCAATGCTTAGCCGGGCCCTCTAGTGAAAATTGTACCAATATCAACTTAATGGCGTCATGGGGAACTCCATTGTACTTAATGGTGTTGCAAAGAGCAAGAAATTTCTCAAGGTGATCATGTGGATTATCATTCTTGTTCCCAAAAAATGGTGTGTTTGAAACCAAGTTAATCATGGATGTTTTTAGCTCAAATGTGTTTGCGGGAATATCGGGTATCTTGATAGCATCGGCATATCCTTACACACTGGATTGCAAGTGCTCCATCAAAGGTCGAGTGTCAACTCCGGCCATGGCTTCTTGTTGTGTATGGATCAAACACGATTCTCAGGATCGGCTTGATGGACGGTGGTGTTCCTACTCTTTCTCTTTTTCTTCCTTTTCGGAGGAAGGGGTTGTACACCAATCGGTATTTGTGCACGCCCGCGAGTGAGCATGCAACTCAATACGAGGAATGAGATAGAAGCTCTCGTTTGACTTTGAAGAAGAAGGGATTATCCTCTTCGAGTTTCAATATGAAATATCCACAAGAAAGTATAATATACGTAATTACTACTTGGGTGCAAGACCCCCAATGAAGCCTTCCTTCTTACGCACTAGTGAACGGGGGGTTAGGTGGCGCGAAGCACTTAAGTACCTATTGACCCTTAGATGGCATTTTATAGCACATCGCCTTTCTATTCACTTTGTAGTTTGTATTCTTTGAATTATTGCCTATTTGAAGTATTTATCTATTCTTGCTTTATTGAATTAGATCGATACACGTGTCAAGGACCGGAACGCCCCCTAACACGGTGTATTGCCTTGGCAATACTTATGGAGAATATGTGTATTGGTTGTTCTTATACGTATATGTATTTACATATAATAATATAGAGAAAATATTATTGTATTTATTGGGGTTTTTTTTAAAGAAAATACTATATGTACATAAAAACCGAGGGAATCCAATAATATATATTTTTGGGTGCAATCTCTTAGGAAAAAGATTGCTTTTTGATTTTTTTATTTTTTTGGTCAATTCTTTAGGAAAAGAATTGTTTTTGTTATTTTTTAGTTTTTATATTTTTATATTTTTGATTTTTTATATGTTTTTGATTTATGATACGTAAAAATAACGTTCACGAGGTGAACGGATCCCAAAAGCCAATGAAAACCGTCAATCAATAGTCTCTCGTAAAGTCAAAGAACCGGCAGCGGCGCCATTTGAAATTGAGTAAATTAAAGTTCGTTTCTCTCGATTCTTAACCAATTGAAAGTCCTAACAATATCAAGTTTATTATCGTTTTTTGTTGATAGGGTTATTTGGATTTTCTATGTCTATTTAATCAAGCACGTAAAAATGGTGAAAAATAGTAAGCTACGTAACCGTAAAACATTTAGCAAATACCAAATTTTTATTCACAAAAGGACAAAAATGTGAATCTATGAAAGTAATGTGCTAAAAATGTAAGTAAATGAAACTTAAATGCTTGAAATGTAAAAATCAGAAAGTTAAAGGACCAATTATGTAAAATCCAACAACTATCTAACCAATTCTAACAACTTTTAAAACTGAATAACTAAAAATGACAATTTGTTAAAAGTTATGGACTATAAACTTGCAAACCCTAATTAAAAGGAAGTTTAGCTAGTTATGAAAAGAGTAACAAACTATGAGGACCAATGTGCAATTAAAAGGGAAACTATAACCAAAAACGGACACCAAGAACAAATGAGCTCGTATAAGCTCAAAAATGAACCAAATAAGCTCTAACAAGTTTCAAACAGCTTAAAATTGAAAAACACTTAGACTTGTCCAAGGAAAAAGCTCAAAACTCACTATAACTCAAATAAGCCAAATCCAATAAGCCAAGAATAAGCTACCATAAAATCCAGACATGCACATTCAAATTTTAGAGTCAAATCTTATTAAACAGCTTATTGTGAGTCTGGAATGTCTTTTCTTGTGAAAAATGGTCAAGTATATAAGCAGGAAATTGAAAATAAGCTAAATCCTAGCTTATTGACTTTTGTTGACCAAAAAGTGAAAATTCTGAAAAGCTCAAAATTTGTTCAAGACATGTTACTAAGTAAGAATGTGGAAGAAAATCACAAGTTTTATGAAGTGGAAATGCTTATCTAAGAAATCAGTAAGCTACTTTATCACAGAAACTTGCAGTTGCCCAAGGGCTTATTCAAAAGCTAATTTCAAGCTTATTTGTGAAAACTGTGTAATTTCCTTAACAACACTTAAACTTCAGATGTTGATGAACAACTAGAAACTGGTTTGAATGAATTTAACCAAGAAATGAAGCTATGGCAAGAGATTGAATTTAGCTACTTTTCTGATGAACTAAGAACAAAAGCTTGACCCAAACTTTTTATTAACCATTTGCCTGTTTGACCTAAATTTTGACCTCAAAACCTTACAACCTTGTTACAAATGGCTATAGAATGAGTAATGAACAAAGATTAAATAGTTTATCACACTCAAACTCCAAAATGTATGTAGATCCAAACACAAGTTTCAAAAACTTATATGAACTTTAATGAAGGATTGTTGAGTAAAAGATTGAAACAAGCTATGACTTATATCTACACAAACTTAATGAAAAAAATGAAGTGTAAATGAGCTAAGAACAGACCAGATAACAGACTAGAATTCAAAATGCAATATCAAGCTAAATGACTGATGAAAATGTAACAGAAACTAGTAGAAACAAGCTAACAACTTACAATCTATCAATAAGCTATCTAAACAACAAGATCAAGCCAAATCAGATTAACACACTTGATCAGGGCAGCATTTAGTATTTATACTAGAATTTAGCATGCATTGGACAATTAAGTGGAACCAAAACTCAGAATCTTAAAACCTTTTAGCATAAGGCCTCCATTGATGGAGTAGGTAGGCGCTGAGCCTCCTAAACAATGCTAAACCACCACCTTAGCACTATCAGTAACCACTCAATCATCTACCATCATCATTCTGATCAAATTTACCAAAATTCTGCTACAATTATCAACTCAGCAACTGGAATCAACAAAGACAGCTACAAATCTTCAAAAAGCTTCTAACGATCAAGTGTGATCACAAGAAACTCATAACAGCAACAAGATTCAACAGTAATGCAAGGAATTGTAAGAAGAAGGAAGGAAATGAGTGATTTTTTATTGATTTGAATGTGAAAGTTTGTTACAAAGGTAGGTAAGTAATTACAACTAACTCAAGAGGTTGTCAAGCTCTTGAGTTTGTTATACTCACTACTCACTAACAGGATTGAAGAGAGAAAATGAAAGTGTGTGTGAATTTCACACTTCTCTACATACAACAAATAAGAGGTCATATCCCTATTTATAGAAGAGAAATGAGAGTGAGTTGGGGTTGATGACATATCCCATCCAATAGCAAGCTGCCAGGTGTCATAAATTGCTCAATTGCAAATTCTTGTGTTCATCACGAATTGGGGGATTTTGATCCTTGGAGTTTCAGCCTGATTAAGTGTTTCCATTGTGTTCCTCTCTTAAAAACGAGCATTTTTCATGTATAAATCTTTTCATGAAATGCATTGTATCTTGAGATTGAATCTGGGCTCGTTTGTTGAAGACGATGCCACGTGGCATTCTTTGGTTGGGCAACAGTTGAGCACACGGATTGATATCTATAATCGGATA
The DNA here is from genome assembly GCA_025667525.1 of Glebionis coronaria. Taxonomy (NCBI): domain Eukaryota; kingdom Viridiplantae; phylum Streptophyta; class Magnoliopsida; order Asterales; family Asteraceae; genus Glebionis; species Glebionis coronaria. The sequence continues at coordinate 370,884,172 of CM046878.1, forward strand.
AAGGATTATTGCATGTCAGCTTCTCATTGGCTAGAAAATGAGTTAGTGGAGTGTATTGTGGGGATTCGGTTCATTTAATGAGCTGGTGAGGTGGCTTAATAGCTGGCGATCCATGTTTAATATTTCGTTCATTTTCATTGGTTAACAGCCCATTCACACGGATCATGTCTAAACTTGGTGTATTTTTGGCAAGTTAAGCCCCTAGACTTTGGCAGAATATCCAAATGAGCTAGAATCTTCATTCTAATGACATTTTTGGTCCTTCCACTTGCATACTTGTCTAGTTTGACCCTTTGACTTGTTTGACTTTGGAGTTGACCATGTTTGACTTGGATCTTGACTTTGACTAATTTACACTTTGAGTCCCTCAACTTTGGAATGTTGTCAAGATAGGTCCTTCATCTTCAAAGTCTTGTCATCTTTGATCCTTCTTTGTCTTTTTCATCCAAATAAGCTTGCATTCTTCTTGTTTGTTTGAAAATGTATCCTTCTTACCTATTTAAACACAAACACAAAACATACCACATAATTCCGCTTTATAGCACAAAAGTTAGGTATTTTCCATGTGTTTTAGGGTGATTTGTTGATAAATTGATATGAATATTTGATCATATCAGTTCCTTAATCTATAAAAGGAGGCCTTTAGGTTTAGTTCAATATATGTTTTTCACACTTTCATTGTACGCAAGTTCGATTAATCAGTCAAGTAAAAGTTTGGTTTATTCTGTTCGTGTGTTCTTGTTTAAGTATTAATTCCGCAAAATACTTAAATTGTTTCATATACAACAAAGTTTCTCTAAGTGTTTAACTTGATTTATTCTCGTTTACACAAGCTAAATCGATCTAAGTTTGGGATCAACACAATATATGATTCGATAAAGGCTACTAATACAATCCGACTTATTACCACTTTAATATTTGCTTGAGTAAGCATCATATTACAACTATAGGACTAAAACTATTGTATAATTATTACTTATTACCACTTTAATGCTTCTAATTCTAAAAATTCTAGCATATTAAGCATTCATATAAAACCGTAAAGAGGACGTAATAACAAAAGCGCTTGTAGCTCAGTGGATAGAGCGTCTGTTTCCTAAGCAGAAGGTTGTAGGTTCGACTCATACCTGGCGCGATGCGTTTTTACTTTACTATTACTTTTTCTGATTTTGTGTATATGTGGGCTATAAGTATAAAGGTAATAACTATTGTCTATATTATGCATGGGATGGCTTATAAGCAGATCTTGGTAAACCCAGTCTTTCCTGCTCCTTGCGCCTCATAACTCCAACTGAATACAAACAACGAGGGTTAGAGACTAATAGTTTATGTTAGGCTATAGAAAATTTAGTTGCTTGAGTTGAAATAGATTGATTATGCATGTGAGTTCAACATATATACCTAAACACCACACCTAAAAAATGATTTAAATAACCTGATTACTTATATTTGCATCCTTATTTGTAATATTCTACAAGTCTTTTACTTAGAGGCCAGGTCTCACACTTAGGAAGCACTAGGAGAAGTAACGAACAAGTTACTTCACAATGCATATCAGAACTTTTCAAAAAAGAAGATGGTCCTACAACCTACAAGAACTACTACATCAGCTAACACACAATAAACTTTTGACACACGCATTACCAATTAAGTGACCATATGTACACGATTTTGGCTACACATATAATGTGTGACAAAACATGATTCTATGATTTAGTCACATGAAAAAATACTTGTTGCGACTATATGTAAGATTGTGACTTTATTCATACAAACACTAAAAAATGTGACTAATATTAAGGTTAGTGAAAATTGAGATTACATTTGGTTCCTAAACATTTTCCCCATGAATATTTGACTGTGTGACGGTTTTCAATGTATTTGTCACATATAATCACTTTATAATGTAACATAAATATAATTTAGTTACACTTTGCTGAAATGGTGTGACTATTTTCAAACATATAGTCACATAATTGTTTGACGATTTAGTGTGACCATATATGATATTTGATCACAGTCTTCAAGTGAGTGTAATATATTTGTCACTTTTAAATAAATATAGTGACTAATGCTTCAAAAATTACTTTCCATTTGTCACTCATACAAAATTCATGTGTGGCTAATATTCAACAAAGTATATTAGTCACTTTAAAAAATGTGTGTGACAACCTTGTTTATCATTTAGTCACTTGTAAAATAAGTCCATGTGACCATATATAGTTTTTGGTCGCATTCAATATGTGTGTGGCAAATATTTGTCACACATGATATGTATAATGTGACTAATACTTGAACCAGAATGTGATTCGGTTACACTCCCAAATAATTAAGTGACTATAGAGTCATCAAAAAGTTAGAAGTTAGCTCTAGTCACATAAATATTCATATGTATGATAAACAAAAATCAAATGGTCATACAAACTGACTTCAAGTGTGACTGTTTATTTTTGTCTGGCACCTTTAGTCACATAAATATTTTATTTGTGACTACACGAAAATCAATATGTGTGACCAAAACCACTTTTTGTACTAGTGTAGTGTCGATATCGAAAGGATGATCTAAAATATTCAGAGTACATTCGCGAAGGGTAGTGTCAGATTTCCATTAGCTAACTTAATAGTGTACTTAGTATCTAAAGGATAGGGGGTCACATCAATTAAGTTACTAGAAGCGGTCGACACAAAACTCTTATCTGCACCGGTATAAAAAAACTCAATCATAACGACGATTGAGAAGAAACATACCCGTTACGATGTCATGGTTTTGTTATGCTTCTCCTCCGCCTAACATATAAACTCTTCCACGAGCTTCTCAAGTCTTAGCAACATTCCCTTGGTCCTTATTCTTCTTCTTTGGACACTCATTGCTGTAGTGCCCCTTCTGTTGGCATTCAAAACATGTAACATTTGCTTTTGGATTAGGGCTGACTTACAGTCCCTAACAATGTGTCCAATTTTCTTGCAGTTATGACATTGCACATTACACTACCCATTATGGTGACACTTACATCGGTTACACAATGGTAACGTCCCATTGTAGACTCGCTTTTCTGTAGTAACAATAGTGTAAGCCCTCACAGTCTCTTGCCTCTTATTTGGACATTGTCCTTGATTATTCCTCTGGTTGTTTCCCCATTTTCTCTTGTTGTCCACAGCTTTTCCAGCATTTTCCCGAACAATTTGATCCATCAGGTTATGAGTCATCCTTATAGCATCAAAAACCTTATAGTCGGTCCAGATGATGTTACGTTTCCTTAAATACTACCAGGCAAACCCCAAAATTTAACGCTCAACCTTTTTCTCTTCATCCGGAATCATTCCAGGATGTTAGTGAAAATACTACGATATTTAATCTATACATCCTTATTTTTTTTGTTGATGACAAACATGTAACTTGTAATACATAACGTAAAATGTACAAGTTACTCGTAATCATATTTTTTCTAAACATACTTACTTAAACCTTTCTTTCTAAAGTAATGTGTACACTTACACATTTCTATCTTTGTAAAACAAAACGGACAAAATACATATATATCAACCATGTCCATATTCAATGATTGAGTATGATCTTGGACAAGCATTTGTGAGGCAACAAAAGTCAGACCCCACGGACCCCGGAGAACCCTTGGGTAAGAGGGCCGATAGGTTCCGTGACTGTATAGTATTTTGCCTATAAATCCCAAGCTAAGTCTAAGCTTCAAACTCACACATTTCCATCATATTCTCTCTATCCCTCTCTCAAAGGCTTTCATTTATCTGCATGCGTTTCCAAAACTCAATGATCATATAAGCATCACCACTACGCAATCTGAGACACTCCCTTAAGGTTTAGTCACATATTTGCATGTTTATTGGATTGGCCATCTCAAATTCGTCTATCGAGTCGGGTTAACTCAAATAACAATATCCGATGTGTGTGCTCCAAAGCATAATGTAAACTTCAGACAATATGTATCCGACAATTAATGACAAGATTAATTTACTATGTCCGTCTCAAAATTATTTTCCTTTAGAAAAATACCCAATTTACAAAAAAAAATATTTATTATTGTTTTATCTATTTTACTTTTTATTATAATTTTTTTTATTTTTAACTAATTAATTAAAGTCATATTTTTAACTAATTAATTAAAGTCATAGAAAAGTTATTACCGTAAATTTGATCAAAATTTTTATATATTTTTAATAGTGGACAATTAAGTACAAATATAAAAAAAATTTAAACTATAAATTTAACAAAAAAAATTAACAAACTTAGAGCATCTCCAATGCATATGGTTTACAAAAAGCTTTTTACTATTTGAAAACCTTTTAGCATGGTTTAAACCATTGAAGTAAATACTTTTTCATGACTTTTGAAGAAAGACTGCCTTAGCCGATCTCGGGGCAAGTATAAATTTGATGCCTTTAAGTGTTTGGAAAAAGTTATCATTACCCGACCTTACACCAACAAAGATGACTCTTGAGTTAGCGAATCGCACTCTCGCTTACCCCGTTGGTATTGCCGAAGATGTGTTTGTTAAAGTTGGCACCTTCACTTTTCCGGTCGACTTTGTTGTTGTTGATTATGAAATGGACCCTCATATTCCATTAATACTTGTTCGGCCATTCTTGAGAACCGGAAAAGCCTTAGTCGATCCTCTATCACATCTTTCTTCTCTCTAATATGTAGATCTTAGATCTATAATTTTTCTTCTTCTTGTTTAGTGTTTCTCTTTGTAGATACGAAGATCACTTAAAAGTGTAAACAAGATCAAGAAGTTCAAGCACAAGACATACATCAAGTCATTGTGTCACCTCTATCTAGACTAGTTTCTTTGTACTTGTCATCTCATGGTATTATGTCACATCTCGTGTTCTTCTCAACCGAGATCCATGACTTATCATCATTAAAGGAGCGGAAATATAAAAGGCTTAGTACGTGTTGACTTTGTGTATAGATCCATATTTTTCCTTCATGAGATCTATGATCTTGATACTCTTCTGGTTATTTGACTAATATTTTAGTAGGTGGCAAGTTTCTTTCATTCTGTTCTGATGGTAATATCCTATGCAGCAACCTGGATTGTTGACTCACTAACAGGTGAATAGGTGCATGACGAGGGTTCACGACAACAGGTGGTGGTGGTGATGGATGTATCTGAGTACAGTGGAACTCAATTTGTAGTTTGTAATGAAGTGTTATCGAAGAATATTGGCCTCTTCTCATATATGTACATTTTACAAGATTCTTTTCCCTTACAAATAACCATGATATTATTTCGATTTTGAAACGATTCTACGAGTTTTGTAGTTGAATTTCTGGTTGAACCATTAGAACCAGAACCAGATACTTATCTTTGAATATCAAGAAGTATTTTGAGTTCACAATCTATTCATCATAGTTCATTGCATGACGTTGGCATCATCATCTGATAAACAGTGATAACATATGTTAAAGATTATTATATTACCGAAGTCTTTAGATGGATTTTCCACTAACTTAAGTTCAGATCCATGTTAAAGAATGGGATTTAATTTAGTATTTTATACGGCATTAGTCGCTCATGGTAGGCCGTCATGATAATACAATGTCCAGTACTATAACAGCAACAATAGTAACGTTAACAGGTCATTGAAAGATTACCAGCCATTACTGCGTTTGAGGGGCGAGAAGTATGCATTTTCATTATTTTTTTTTTTATTATTTTCCCTTCAAGTAGGAGGAACAATGAATCACATTCTTTTTTGCATTTGCTTATATAGGGGCTCCATCATAGCTTTAAGACGTTGTGTATCAGCGTCTCAAGGAATAAATGATTTTATTAGCGTCTGCGTATGAAGACAGAAAGCTGCCAGAAGGCCGATAACAACGTTGACGAGGCTTCTAATAGGTATGTCACATGGTTATTTGAAGTTTTGATTATTCTTTGAGATAAACTTGCTCAAAACTAGCTGCTATTATGCGCATCTGCTCATGAATAAGATAGAATAGAGCATGTAGTTAGTGTATTAGTTTGTCTTAGCGATCTGATATGCATTTTATGGGGACCTATTGGGTGCAGTTAGTACAATTGCTAACAGATCCTCTAATGGGTGTATTTTGATGAAGGATTTTCTGCAAGAATTATCAAATTGGGTTACTAGAAATACCACTCTATGAGAATTATCATCATATCTTAATTCGTGATCGTGATACAGGCACATTATTCCTAATCTGAGGTCCTTGAGCTGAATTACTAACTCTTAAATGGTAAAACGTTACATTAGAAGATGTTATAACCATGTATATATTTTACAGATTTGGTGAACAATTTGGTTACCACTGCAAGATCAGGAAACAAATCTATCTTATAAATAAATCAAGATAATAAAACAACACTTTGCACAATTCTAACTATGCCACATAAGCTATTTTCTGATGTGTCTATTTCTCCGTGAATTGTGTTCCAACATCTTTTGTACTGTATCTAAAAAAAACTAACTAAAGCTTAATACAAGAAAACTGCCCACGTTGCATACGAATAACTGTTTAAGGATTACCCACCACGATTTTGTAACTGCATTCCCAAACAAGATAAGATGAAAGTGTTGTGTTTGATTATAGAATTGAAGAGATAGTCTCTGTCTCATCGTGCCACAAACTCGCTCATAAGTTATACATTCAGACTTCAGAAGAAAGAGTTACAATCATCTTGATTAGCGATTCAATCATTTGACGGTATGGATTTTGTTTGTATAATTCATCATAAATTTGAGTTATTGTAGTGTACGTATAATTGTTTCATTTTATAAGCATACTAAATGTTTGATGAAATGCATAAGTTAATGGAATTCATCAAAGTTATGAAAATAATGTGCCCATACCATAGATCCTTGCTCCGAGGTTTTAATAAACTAATGTGATTTTGTGATTCAAAATACAAGGTCTAGGTTGTTGTTTGTTTGACTATTAAGCTAACACAAGTAATACCATGATATTAAAGCAATATGAATTGAACACATTCGTTGATAAAATATTTACTATAACCATGATATATTCTTGATATTTAGAATTTCTTTGAAGATGCTGGAATCTGTAATGTTAATACTAAATATGTGCGTGAACTTGATATGTAAATTACATTTTTGGATTATCATACAGGTATTTAGGTGTTTCGCACCCACTCCAGGAAAGGGCAAGGAAGACGTGATGCACAACTTTAAAGGATGCTAATGGTTCGAGGAAAAGAATTGGGAAGCTAACTAAAGTAGTACATTGGATTGAGTATGTCTGATTTATCATCTACTACTTTTTACAAAAACAGGCCCTACTATTTTTTACAAAAACATGTCCTACTATTTTTACAAAAACTATTCTTAAAAATTTATGATATTATGACTCTTACGAAGTAATTTAATTAACTTTCGGTTGTCTTTATTTTTCGCCTTTTTTTGCTAAATTATGTTTATGTGTTAGCAGTTAGCACAAAGCATAAATGAGGCTGATTCTAACTATTCACAATTCTAACTATGCCACCTAAGCTATTTTTTGATGTGTCTATTTCTCCGTGAATTGTGTTCCAACATCTTTTGTACTGTATCTAAAAAAACTAACTAAAGCTTAATACAAGAAAACTGCCCACGTTGCATACGAATAACTGTTTAAGGATTACCCACCACGATTTTGTAACTGCATTCCCAAACAAGATAAGATGAAAGTGTTGTGTTTGATTATAGAATTGAAGAGATAGTCTCTGTCTCATCGTGCCACAAACTCGCTCATAAGTTATACATTCAGACTTCAGAAGAAAGAGTTACAATCATTTTGATTAGCGATTCAATCATTTGACGGTATGGATTTTGTTTGTATAATTCATCATAAATTTGAGTTATTGTAGTGTACGTATAATTGTTTCATTTTATAAGCATACTAAATGTTTGATGAAGTGCATAAGTTAATGGAATTCATCAAACAACACTTGGCACAATTCTAACTATGCCACCTAAGCTATTTTCTGATGTGTCTATTTCTCCGTGAATTGTGTTCCAACATCTTTTGTACTGTATCTAAAAAAAAACTAACTAAAGCTTAATACAAGAAAACTGCCCACGTTGCATACGAATAACTGTTTAAGGATTACCCACCACGATTTTGTAACTGCATTCCCAAACAAGATAAGATGAAAGTGTTGTGTTTGATTATAGAATTGAAGAGATAGTCTTTGTCTCATCGTGCCACAAACTCGCTCATAAGTTATACATTCAGACTTCAAAAGAAAGAGTTACAATCATCTTGATTAGCGATTCAATCATTTGACGGTATGGATTTTGTTTGTATAATTCATCATAAATTTGAGTTATTGTAGTGTACGTATAATTGTTTCATTTTATAAGCATACTAAATGTTTGATGAAATGCATAAGTTAATAGAATTCATCAAACAACACTTGGCACAATTCTAACTATGCCACCTAAGCTATTTTCTGATGTGTCTATTTCTCCGTGAATTGTGTTCCAACATCTTTTGTACTGTATCTAAAAAAAAAACTAACTAAAGCTTAATACAAGAAAACTGCCCACATTGCATACGAATAACTGTTTAAGGATTACCCACCACGATTTTGTAACTGCATTCCCAAACAAGATAAGATGAAAGTGTTGTGTTTGATTATAGAATTGAAGAGATAGTCTCTGTCTCATCGTGCCACAAACTCGCTCATAAGTTATACATTCAGACTTCAGAAGAAAGAGTTACAATCATCTTGATTAGCGATTCAATCATTTGACGGTATGGATTTTGTTTGTATAATTCATCATAAATTTGAGTTATTGTAGTGTACGTATAATTGTTTCATTTTATAAGCATACTAAATGTTTGATGAAATGCATAAGTTAATGGAATTCATCAAAGTTATGAAAATAATGTGCCCATACCATAGATCCTTGCTCCGAGGTTTTAATAAACTAATGTGATTTTGTGATTCAAAATACAAGGTCTAGGTGGTTGTTTGTTCGACTATTAAGCTAACACAAGTAATACCATGATATTAAAGCAATATGAATTGAACACATTCGTTGATAAAATATTTACTATAACCATGATATATTCTTGATATTTAGAATTTCTTTGAAGATGCTGAATCTGTAATGTTAATACTAAATATGTGCGTGAACTTGATATGTAAATTACATTTTTGGATTATCATACAGGTATTTAGGTGTTTCGCACCACTCCAGGAAAGGGCAAGGAAGACGTGATGTATAACTTTAAAGGATGCTAATGGTTCGAGGAAAAGAATTGGGAAGCTAACTAAAGTAGTACATTGGATTGAGTATGTCTAATTTATCATCTACTACTTCTTACAAAAACAGGCCCTACTATTTTTTACAAAAACATGTCCTACTATTTTTACAAAAACTATTCTTAAAAATTTCTGATATTATGACTCTTACGAAGTAATTTAATTAACTTTCGGTTGACTTTATTTTTCGCCTTTTTTTGCTAAATTATGTTTATGTGTTAGCAGTTAGCACAGAGCATAAATGAGGCTGATTCTAGAGCTTTGGGGTGCTTCTGTTTGATTGGTTTGTGGATATGTTTCTAGCTAAAATGCAACTAACTCAGTACATTGGATTGAGTATGACTAAGGTATGCTTATGCATTTGAATGGGTTTATATTGTAGTTGATAGTATAAACTATGGTTTCCTACTTTTTGTCTGACTATTCTATGAGGTTTACGCCCATCACCGCATAAACACAAGGTAAAGCCCTCTTTTTTTGGGAAGGTTAGCGTAGCCATATTCGTTGTTTGCACCAAGTAGAAATTGAACTTGAGACCTCTTACGTTTAGTCACGATAATCACATGCCATTTACTACCACGCCAATCATGAGTAGAAGTAGGTTTCGGGTGAGATAGGTCATCTTTTTAGTACTGATAGAAACAGACGGGAGGTTTATGGAACTATGATTTATCGTAAAATTGAATAGAGTCGATCTACTTTCTTTTTAGGAAATTTTCATATAAAAAATAGCTATCCCCGTCACCAAAAATAAGTGTTTTGGGCATTACATGTCATGTGTTTTTGTATCAACTTTAAGTTTCCTTTTTCATATTAAAAGTTGTGGGATTTCTATGATTAGAACCATAATACATCTCTTGATCAACGATATAAGTTGTTTAAACTTCAGAAGGTGCATAGAGGTTTATTTCATATAGCTTGAAAGTGGACAAGAGTGATGAGCGTTATCACCTAACTCTGTTAGGTATTTAAGGAATGATGCAGACTTACTCATTGACCCTAAAGGTCTTATTCTCGCAAACTGTATTAATCACCAAGGACTAAAACTTAGAATGTGTATCAAGTTGACATGTTTCTCAACTTCAAAATACAAATGAACCTTTTCCAAACATACATTAACCTTTTACCTAATAAATGATCCTAATATATTAGTTGCAGTGGACCGTTTGAGAACTATAATCTATGATGTGTTTGAGAACAAGGTAGTGTAATTCTCTCTAATCATGTATTGTTTAGTCGTTTGTTATACACTTATACTTATTGGTATATGCGTTGATAAACGTTTTAAGCGATTCGCATTGTCGCTTAAAAATTGGTTGTCTCTATGTTGCTAAACATTTTAAGCAAGCCGCATTGTAATATATACTATCGAATTGAGTTTATCATAGAGCATAAACTGTACTATTAAAATATTAGTTTAACTAACAGAATTTGGTATGTTTTTATCCCATATTTTTATTGAATATGAAAGGAATTTGAAGTTAAATTTAGTGATCTAAAAAGTATTTTGTTTTCCTCACAGTGGTTTGAAGTTTACACATGTAAGGTTATACGTTTTTTTTTGCCAATAGAGCTTTTTACATGATTTCCTCATATGATTATCCAGTAGATAGTAGCAACATTATTTAAAAAATGAGGTTGAACTTACTACGAGTGTTTCACGTGCTCTAAATTCCAGTATATGAAGTCGACTCGCTCATGAAACAAAATGGGAATTTCAATGCTATACTGTTCTATTGTAGCATATATAATTTAGTTTTGAATTCGTTTTGATTTTTGTTGTCATGTATATTTATATTACATGAAGAGTCTGGACCTTTGCCAATTGAATTGATTCTTACCGTTTGTATTCATGCAGTTTTGGCTATGGATGATATGAATGAACATGTTCCTCAAAACGATCCTGATTTGCAGTCGTCTACTTTACCAGAAACTTTCGGTTCAGAAACTTTCGATTCCGATTAGCTGAAAATAATATTCTACCAGCATCATATGGGCCGCGAAGATGACCTTTTAGGCTTTTAATAATTTTTCTACTTTTGAACTTCACGGGTTACCATATATGAGGCTTAATTTTACAAAACACGTGTGATAATTTACCAATTATCATACCTTTTTGTTCATAGAGTAGGTTTCTTTTAAAGGAAAATAATGAAAAAATGTTTCCAACTTATGTTTTTTTATATCTTCGTATAAAACAAAAACCTTTTAAACTTCCTTTGTGTGTGTTGTGTTAATCCTTGCTTTTGGGGACATTGATCGAACGTTACGATGACCATTTACCTCTCGATGTTAACAGGTTAGAATAGTGTTGGTTTTTAATGAAACAAAACCGGCAACTCTAACACAAAATTACTTGACTATAACTCATAACCTTTATTTAATTAATTTCTATATACTCTTAACTTTATTACGTATGAATTTTGAAACACGTAACTGAGAATCATGTTATTTTTGTATGACTGCCTTAATACTATCATGGCGCAAAGTGTGCGCATCGTGTTATAAATAGTGTATATTATATTGAATGTGAAAAACAGCTCTATCAGTTTAGTAAGGTATTAAGAAAACCGTCCATCGGACGGGATGAGACCTAGTTCTTCATGGAAAACTGAAAATAGGTAGTCTAACTTTGTTCAGGATCTCTCTTATGGTTAAGAATATTGATCTCTCATCTCTCATGGGAAAAATGCTACAACAATCATCTCCTGATACAACATTATTAAAAACAAGTTCTGCTCGATGGCACCTATTAACCTATTAAACAAAACTGAGAAGCTAATAGGGTGATAAGATTGGAGATCAAAATCAATGGATAAACCAAACACTTTTATTGATCACAGCAAAGTTTAACACAAGACACTTATTGAAAGAAACAAATACTCAGAAAAACAAGTAAGCTATCCCTAGGATGGACCCACCAAATTCCTCTTACGCCTTTGATAAACTTCCTTAAACCGATTCTTACCAATACTCCCCTCCCAAACAGCCACCTTGTCCTCAAGGTGGAACTCAAGAAATTGATTCTTAATTGTCACAAATGGCTCCCAAGTTGATTCATAACCAGGCAAATCCTTCCACTTAATTAATACCTCCTTTTCAGCTTCATAAGCACCTCCACGGATCCCTTCAACTTGTTCAGGAGTAAGAATAAGCTCCATATCTCCAGTGAGTACATCAGGCAAGTTTGAATCTACACCAACCAACCCCCTCGCCATTTTTAACTAAGACACATGAAAAACGGGATGAATAGAAGTTGTGTCGGGTAGTTGAAGCTTGTAAGCAACCTTTCCAATTCGAGCAATGATCTGGAATGGCCCATAATATTTTGGTGCCAGTTTTTCATTACGCCTTCGTGCTAGCGATTGTTGTCGATAAGGACGAAGTTTAAGATAAACCCATTCTCCTTCATTAAACTCTACATCCTTCCGATGCGCATCAGCATAACGTTTCATTCTTTCTTGAGCATTATTCAATTGCTCTTTCAGTTCTTCTAACACTTTATCCCTTTCCTCTAAATATCGATCCACCTCAAACACCGGAGAAATTTTTCCGTAATGAACCAGTTGTGGAGGATCACGCCCATATAAAATTTTAAATGGGGTCATCTTGGTAGAGGTATGGTAAGATGTGTTATACCAATATTCACCCCATGAAATCCAACGTAACCATTGCTTAGGAGTATTGGATGCGAAATAACGAAGATAAGTCTCGATGCATCTATTAACCACCTCTGTTTGTCCGTCGGTTTGCACGTGATAGGCGGTACTATACTTGAGTTGAGTTCCCTGTAACTTGAAAAGTTCTCTCCAGAAATGACTTAGAAATTTTTTATCACGATCCGACACGATGGATTCGGGAATTCCATGAAGTCGGATAATCTCCCGTAAGAAAGCTGCTGCTACAGTAACTGCAGTGAAAGGATGTCGCATTGGTATGAAATGAGCATACTTCCTCAAACGATAAACAACCACCATAATCACTGTATAACCATCTGATTTTGGTAGCCCGTCAATGAAATCCATAGAAACTTCTGCCCAAATCTTTGTAGGTAACTCTAATGGTTGTAGTAACCCTCCGGGCGCCATAGTGGAGTACTTCTGACGTTGACAGACCGCACAATCTGCAACTAATTTCTCGATATCTTTTTTCATGCCTATCCAATATAGCTCCGTTGCCATCCTCTTAAAAGTCTTGAGTACCCCAGAATGCCCACCAACAACACTACTATGGAAGATATTAAATAGCTTTGGAATCCAAGTGGATGATCGAGGCAACACCAACCGACCTTGGTAGAGTAGTCGACGACCATCGAGTTGGTAATTATCCGAAACTTTCTCTCCTTTTAACAACTGTTGCCGTATGGTACGAAAATTAAGATCGCTCTCAATTTCTTCACTTAACTCTTTCCAATCCAACACCGATGGAATTGACAAAGTTCCAAGCTGTGTTGACTCCACCCGGCGAGACGGTGCATCTGCCGCATAGTTTTCCTTTCCCGGAAAATATTGAATTTCAAAATCATAACCCAACAACTTGGATACCCAACGTTCATGCTCACCTGGCACGATTCTTTGCTCTAACAAATATTTAAGGCTCCTTTGGTCGGTACGCACAAAAAACTTCCTTCCCATCAAATAAGGACGCCACCTTTTAACAGCTAACACAATAGCCATTAGTTCCCGCTCATAAACAGATTTAAGTCTAGCTCTAACCCCAAGTACCTGACTATAAAATGCTATTGGTCTCTTGTCTTGCATTAACACAGCTCCAACACCATACCCGGAAGCATCCGCTTCGATAACAAATGGTCGATTAAAATCTGGTAATACAAGCATCGGTAACTCTGCCATTGCCTCCTTCAAAGCCTCAAAGGCCTTATCGCATCCTCTCCCCAGTTAAAACTATCTTTTTTTAACTGATTGGTTAAGGGTGCAGCAATGGAACCATAACCCTTCACGAACTTTCGATAGTAACCCGTAAGACCTAGAAAACCACGTAGTTCTTTCAAAGTTTTCGGACTAGGCCACTCAACCATTGCTGAAATTTTTGATGGATCAGCCGATACTCCCCCTTTTGTAATCAAATGGACCAAGTATTCTATTTGATTTTGAGCAAAAGAACATTTTTTGGGATTGGCATATAACTTATGTTGACGTAGCTTCCCCAAAACCGCATTCAGATGTGAGTGATGTTCTTCAAGTGTTTGACTATAAACAAGAATATCATCAAAAAAAACTAAAACAAATCGACGTAAGAAGGGTTTAAAAACCTTGTTCATAAGAGACTGGAAAGTGGCTGGCGCGTTTGTGAGACCAAATGGCATCACTAGGAACTCATAATGACCCTCATGTGTCCGAAAAGCGGTCTTATGTATGTCAGAACTCTTCATCTGAATCTGATGATAACCCGATTTCAGATCTATCTTAGTAAATATTCCTGCTCCATGCAATTCGTCCAATAATTCATCAATAATTGGTATAGGGAACTTATCAAGAACAGCTGACTTATTCAAAGCTCGATAATCTACACAAAATCGCCAACTTCCGTCTTTTTTTTTACCAGTAAAACAGGACTAGAGAAAGGACTCACACTTGGCTGAATTATTCCAGCTTCCAACATCTCCCGTACTAGCTTTTCGATTTCATCCTTTTGAACTTGCGGATAACGATAAGGACGAACACTGACAGGTGCCACCCCATCGTGTAAAACTATTGCATGCTCATGCTCCCGATTGGGAGGTAAAGCATTTGGCATCGCGAAAACGTCACCATAATTGTTTAACAAACTGGCCACCGCCTTTGGCATATTTGTACTTCCTGGTGTCTCGTTTGTTGTCAAATTATGTAACCCTACCCAAAAACCTTCACCATCCATTTGCAAAGATCGCGCCGCTGCTTTAAAAGATACCTTAGAACGACATAAACCGCGATCACCTACTAATGTAATTTTTCCCCGGTCTCCCATAAAAGTCATTGTTAACAATTTCCAGTTTACGTGGACATCACCCAAAGTTTGTAGCCATTTAATTCCTAAGATTACATCCGTACTTCCTAATTCCAAAGGTAAGAAATCATCAATCAACTGCATGCCTGGAAGGGAAACTACCACACCTTTGCACATACCATTGGTGTGGTCAACCTGCCCATTACCAAGGGTCACCATAACCCGACTCGAATCAGTAACAACAATCCCCAATTGTTTCACTACTCGCATTGACAAAAAATTATGAGTTGCCCCACTGTCAATGAGTACCACAACGACCATATTCCCAATAATCCCACGAAGTTTCATAGTGTGATTACTCGTGAAACCTATAACAGAATTCAAAGATACCTCAATAACGTCTAAGTGCGCATGATCAGCTGCTGCAAATTCCATCTCTTCCTCCATACTCTCGTCATCAGTTTCTCCCACCAATAACACCTGAAGAGTGGCACTCGGGCATCGATGACCTGGTCCATAGTCTTGATCACAACGAAAACACAATCCTTTTGCTCTTTTTTCTTGCAACTCAGAATCCGTCAACCTTTTGAACTGACATCTTGCACGACTATTGGCGCTTGAGTTGTGAGATCCTGAACTAGACATGCCCGACGAAGTATCGACAACATTCTTGGTAACAGTGCGCCCTGGATTATATGCTGATTTCCCGGCTAACCAAGAACCTGAATTGGTTCTTCCCGTCACTTGATTATCTTCTATCATTTGGGCTAACCGCATAGCATCTCTTAATCCGGTCGGTTGCAAGATTAGGAGACTTGATCGTATCTCGGATTTCAAACCTTTGATAAAAGTACTGTATAATACTTTTTCAGATATCCCAGTCAATTGCCCGACTAATTTTTCAAATAAACTCCGGTATTCTCGCATAGTTCTAGTTTGCACGATGGAGATGAATTGTTGATACAAATCACCTTCTTTTGTCAACTGAAAGCGATCTAGTAATTCTTCTTTTAAGCGTTCCCATGATTCAAATGGTTCCTGTTGTTCATACCATATGTACCATGCCAACGCTTCTCCTTCAAGACATAATACGGCTGCTCGAAGACGTTCCCGTCGTATGATACCTTGAACCTCAAAGTAACGCTCCACTCTGTAGATCCATCCATGGGCATCGTCACTCTCGAAAATCGGCATCTTGAGTTTCCTCATCCGATGTTCAGAAGTAAAATTCTGAGGTGTCCCCCTATCAAGATGTGGTTGTGGCTCTGCCCCAAACCCTCGTCCGAAACCTGTAGCGTGCATCTCGGAGACAAAAGTGGTACCACCATCTGTGTGCTGCCTAAACGGTTCATCGTCAAAGTCATGCACTTTCCGTGCATTGGTTTTGACTCAACCTTCTTTCTCAAAGAAACTAACTCTATGGTTTTTTCCCATTGTGCTGCTCGACTCGATGGTCGGATGTGCTTCAAACTCCGGTTCATCATAATCACGTCGGAATCCTTCATCAAAACGAGGAATTGGTGGTTTATAAGGACCCACCTTCGTAGCTGACTTAGAGGTTTCAGGCATAGTTTCTGATTGGGTAGCTTTTCCCAAAACCAATTGTTTCAACTCCTCCCTTAAGGCTGCTATACCACCTAGACCCTCATCCAACTTCTTCTCTAAAACATCGAACCTTGCATTAGTCTCAATTTTATACGCGGTAATCCAATTCTGCAACCTTCTTGTTCGTCATGGCAATCGATCAGTGATTCGTGAACAGTGATTCGTGAACAGTGATTCGTGAACAGTGATTCGTGAACAGTGAAACGTTTTAGCCCAGATCTGCTCTAATACCAATTGATAAGATTGGAGATCAAAATTAATGGATAAACCAAACACTTTTATTGATCACAGCAAAATTTAACACAAGACACTTATTGAAAGAAACAAATACTCAGAAAAACGAAAAACAAGTAAGCTATCCCTAGATCTACCCACCAAATTCCTCTTATGCCTTTGATAAACTTCCTTAAACCGATTCTTACCATAGGGATCAGATAAACAAACTGTAGATCTGATAAACAATCTGTAACTGGAGCTTCTGGGTATGGCAGTAATGATGGCTACAACTCCAACCCAGGTGGGTACGAAGCTGCTACCGGGAGATTTAGGCGACGAGGTGCTGCAAGCGGAGATCAGCAAAGGGACACGTCACCATTGAAATATAATTTTTGAAGTCAGTAAGCGATTCCATCTCTTTCCTGGAGCTGGCTATCTACAAAACTGCGTTGCACAAACAATACACAAGCAATACAGTTCAATCACAAACAATACATTTCTTTAGTCATTACACAAATAATACAGTTCAATCATTTGTCATGGGGAACAGTGGCACCGTGGTATAGCTTAACGACAGAGATAAGGTGATTTTTCGTCAAGAGAAAGTGTTTGGTCTAAGTTTGAATTTGTTAACACGAATGGTGTGAGTAAAGAATGGGTGAAAAGGGGACCTTTTAACATAAAAATATTTCGGCAACAAGTCTGCAACGAGTTAAGATTCTGTGGTTTTGGCTATATTTTTGTTTTCTGTCGTGGTTCAGGAATGCAGGCACGCCTCAAAATGAATTTCGTTGTTGTTGTAATACTTTTCTCTTTGTGAATTTCTGTTATATTGGCACATTCAAGATAATGAAAAAATCTTAGGCACTTCAAAGGCGGATTAAAGAAATGGAAGAACTTGCAGTTTCAAAAATGATGGCTGAAGAGATTGTAGCAATAGATGCAAGTCTGCTTAATATGTTGGGAGATGCACAAAGGTGCCAAGGTAAATCCATAATTCCATATTATATCATTATTTTGTGGTTTGGTTTATAACCTTGCTACGACTTTAGTATAGGTTTCATAAATTATAATTTTTCCTTATTGCAGTTGGCAGGTAAGAGGACACAAACATTGCAGAGATCTAAAAGTATACTGGGATGCAAATAGAAAATAATGAATGTCGGATAACTCATTACACTCAGAAATACACAGATGCTTGGTCTCCAGTTGTTAACGTTAATGTACGTGATCCTCCGCTTCCTCTTGGAACTCAGAGGTTATTGCATTTTATCGAGGCTTTCTTGGTTTTGTGTGATAAGCTCCAAGAAAAAAGGTCGATTTTACAAAGGTCTTAATTCAATCTTAGTTGCTTCTGTATTAGACTATTGTAGGTGGTAGTATGAATCCTATTGTTATGAAATTGCAGATATCGACATGATTTAGGCAACCTTTACAAGCAGCAACTGGCTCCCCTATCACAGACTGCACCACATGGTTACAGTCAAGGCTATGGTGAACCCATGTATGACATTACGACTTTACAATGCTGTAGGAAAAAAATTGAATGGGAGCCTGAAAGGTTGCTGAGACCGAAAATCCATCTTTTTAGATTGATCAAGTGAAGTTTTGACTAAATTTCTCTGATTCACAAGCTATCTGGTTTGTTATAAAATAGGTATCTAAGGTTTGTTATAAAATAGGTATCTAACTTTATTCTTCATGTTCATCTTTAATTATAGTCGAAAGTCCATACTCTCTGATAAACGAAGAATTAAGGAATTTTGCCACAAAAGCCCATAAGTAATAAACATCCTTAAAGTTGTTCAAGAAGCCAGATTAGCAGTCACAACCTCAGCTCTAACAAACCCGTGTTTCTCACCATCCATTGGTCTGCATAGTGTCGTGGCAGTGAGATCCATTGGCCCACATCTTGTGAAATCTTTACATGACTAATAATTCCGACTCCAAGAGATATTCTAATCAAATGTCATGTACCATCCCTTAACCAGGTACTCACACACCTTCATTTTAAGTATCATTGAAATCTCAAATGTGATTTTTTTAATTATTATATGATGTTAGATGATTGTAACATCATTGAAGTTATTTTATTGGGTTCTACTATTGAATAAATGTTAAGAGTCCAAGTCTTGAATAAATTCTCGTCAAGAAAAATCTAAAAATAGGCTTTAAAGTTGTAATTTCATTGTATCCAGTACTCCAGTTTTATAAACCGAAAAAATGATAGTTAGGGGAGTTGGTAGACGTCTTGACGTCGACTAAACTATTGTGTTTCTTTATTTGATATTAGTATACATCGTGAGGTATTATAAATTAACTGAAACATTTTCTCTCTTGCATCTAATACATGATCGTTTTGCAAGTTTTTTTTCTATCAATAATCATATGTTCTTTTTTGTATAGGTAGAGGAGGATGCGCTGCGTACGAAGAACTTGATGAAGAAGAACTACAGGAAAGAAAGAGACGTAGGCGAGAAGCTGAATAAGTAAGATGCAATAAATTCCAACTTGAAAATAAAGCTCTTAAACGCATCTCAATAGCCTTACCATATTATGTATGGATGGTTTGTGAAACTCAGAATGTAAATGTGACGGTTTTAACGAGTTTTGGTTTGTCTGATCAGGGAACCTCTGTTACCGCAAAAGAAATGTCGAGTAAAATGGACAGGTAAAGGTTTCACATTCTCTCAACTATATTACGTTAAATTGTCACTTTTTGTTTTCTAATAGTCGTTTTTTGTCATTTGTACTGACCCGATTTACATACAGGACAGTTTGATCAGGGTAACTACATTTCCGCGCCAACTATCACTTCATCAGCTGGGGATGCTACTTGTGTTGTAGTGTCTGCTTCAACATTGGTTAAACCGAATGGGAAGTGTACTATATCGTTTTCTGTTGCATGATAATATCCAAAAGTCAAATTCATGAGTGGAAAATCATATCACAGGTTTGCATTTATATATAGTTTGCATTAGGCCTGGCCTGGTTGATCGTCATTCTATATATTTATTAAGTAATTATGAACACCCTTTGGGTGATTTAAACTATAAAGCGTTTAAACTGCAGTACTTATTTGTTACAGACATCAGGGCAAATTGCACAATCTAGATCTAAGCTGCCACTTGAGTTAACCGACGAGTCATTGTGCAACCAAAAAAAGAACCCTCAAATAGTGTTGAAACAAACTGACTTAATGATAAGGGACGTGGCTCCAATGAACGAAATGGGTTGAAATATCACGCTTATGGAAATAGCTTCAAAGTGAGCTATGCATATACCTTAGTTTTGGTCATGTTTCTGTTGTGTTTGTTCTATCTAATGGTCACTTTTAAGGGTGCTGATTGTATAAATACTATTTAGGAACACCAAGCCAGTGTACTGTAGACATGTGGAGATTTTCGAGATGACTTCGAGAATTTTTTTTTCCGTGTTGTCGTTGTACCTCTACTCAAGGTCTGTGACATTCTATTTCAGTAGAAATATATTGAGGCCATGGAGAGTAGGTCTTGTCACAACTTCAAAGATGCATATCATGCAACCGATACCATGGCAGAAATGTAGCATCAAGGCTTAAGCTTTTCTGATGCACAATTTAAATAGAGGTACAAATATTTTTGACCCTTCTGTTTTTAAATATAAATAAAGTCTTTATTTGTTATATAAAGTGAATACAAACCATTTGTCGGTTGAATTTGGTTGCGTTCATAAATCATGGTTAGAACCGCTCCTATTTCATCATTCTCCAAATACCCTGTGCAAAAAACTAAACTAAAATGCTTATTCGACCTATGTGCTTTTGTTGCCCAAAACTGATGGATTTCACTCAATCTCAGCAAGTGTTGCAAAGCATTTTCAAAGTAGTTGAATGCCTACTTGAACTTCACTCCTTTTAAATTAAATATAAATATTTGTAAAAACAGACTGTTGGTAAATGACCTGTACATAAAGACATAAAGTTCAGTGTCAAATTTAAACTTTTAACGCCCAGCATTATAGGAACCAAAACACGGTTCCTTAATCCTCTCCTAATGTGACTGTGTAATGAATTGTGTACCTAAAGGTCATGTAACTGAGTGGTGGAATGGGTTAAGTGTTTATGAGCGAAATGGTGCAAGAATGAGTTTTTCATGAGTTTCTTAAAAAAATTGTTACACAATGGGTCATTTGAAAGCTTTATGTGTTGGGTTATGAGTTTGTATTATCTTGGGATTTTTATATCTGGAAAAGATATTTGGAAAATGTAGGAATCCAAAAATTGTATCAGCACCTGCAATAGAAATTAGTTTGTAACTCAGTGATATTAGAAAACATATGCTCCCTTCCCAAATTGTATCCAACCAATGATCTTGCACAAATATTTTCCCAACTGTTTTGATACTGTTGAGCCGCAAGTCACCCTTTTTGAAGAGACATATCTGGTTCCTTTTTTTATGGAAGAGGACACGATGTGCCCAATCTGGAATACATGACCGAATTTCTACCAATCATTTCGAAGATTGTAGACTTTACTCATCTGTCGGAAGTTAAAACTGGAACCCGCTTGATCTCCCATCCGGTTCGTTTTACTACCTATACTAAATATGTTTTATGAAATTCAATCAAGCAAAGTTATTATGGTTATTGTCAACGATAACTGTATCTTATCTTATTCAGCTTATATTGCAGACTTGTGCTTCGAACATATAACTTTTGAGCTAAGCGACTAACGATTATAATAGTATTTTTTTAATTTGTGTCTTTGATGGTTCAGGACAAGAATCGGTTTACAGATCCAACGATGACTTTAAACAGGTATTCATAAGTAATACTACTTGCAAGGTCCACTCAAAGTATTAGTAACTTTGCCACTTCTGCCATTTCTCATAACATATAATATCAGCAAGCAGAAATTTTTAAATACAGAAGCATATGGTTCAGGGCATATATCCATGGATGTGTTGCCTTATGCGGATTTTAATGGAGCATAGGGGCATGAAGCAAGCTTTGCTTATTGTGATGTCTCATAGAAGAATGAGGTTAGCAATTGAATTAAATGATTTCGAGGTGAAAATTGGGCGGGTTGGGTTATAAGTCATAAATAGTTATGCTCCATTTTGATTAGCGTATCAAACGTTACATGTTCTTAGACAGCCAGTGGCGGACACAAGAAATCGCACTGTGGGGGGCGAATTTTTTTTTTTGATATTAGCAAGACGAAAAAATAAAAATCGAGTATTTTAACTTAAAAATAGGAGATTTTTAGGTTTTAGAGTGTTAAATATTAGATTCTAATGCGTAAATGGGGGGCAATTTGAGTTTCGAGTGGGGGACACTTTAAAAAAAGGCTCAAAATTAACGAAAAATACACTATAATTTCACACTTTTGGTCTAGCTATGGAGGGCACCGCCACCGTACACAAAGGGTGTGTCCGCCCCTGTAGACAGCATGTACAAACAACCAGAAGGAAACAACGAAAATGCAACTCAGAGCCGATGAAGAGTGTGTACAGTGAACCAAGTTAAGCAACTAAAGATCATTTTGCATTGTGACATTATAGAGGTAGAAAATCTGACCCATTAACTTACATCGATGGGTTAATTTATGTTTTACTTGATCTCATATGAATAAACGAAATGAAATTCCAATGCGAAAACTGTGAACCAAAGTGGTCAATAGTTGTTAGGACACCTCCTATGGGTGAAGCTCTGACCAATTTATCTCCAAAACATGCAGTCATGACACCTCCTGAATGAGAACAACATGGAATATTTCTTAACAGAAATTGCAAGCCTTATCGGCCAACAAATTATTATTTATAACTCTCAAGTCTATAACTTTGGCCTTTTAGTTTCTGCTGCAAATATCTCAGTATCATACATATGTTGGTATGGGTTGATTTCAGTTGTTCCACAAGAGCTGCTGTCATATACAATAGTATTGTGGAAGAACGAGCTAAATGTATTTATTACTCTTCTTAATCAGTCAAAAAGTGTTGAAACTCAAGGTACGTAACATATACGATTTCTTTTCAGGATTTTTGTTATTGTACTAACTATTGTTGAGCGGATTATGGAAAAATTTATTTCATGGCAGGAGCTCCAATTACATAGTCTAATATGGTGCATGATAAAGTTTTAGATTTGCTCTTCTATGAATGTTTTTGTTCTGTTTATCTACTTGTGAAGGGTGCTTGCTGCTGCTGTGAGTCTTGGGTCGATGGAGTCTCATAACTGGTGTTCCTCAAAATATCATCGTATTTCTAAACATCACATTTGCTCTACCAGTGTGGCTGCAACTTCATTGTCAACACTTACTGACAGTTTTGAAATTGTATCAGATGGTAATCTACTACTTGGAGTCTTTGTACGGTTTAATAATTTTTTTAGTTAACTGATAATTTAGCTTCATGTTACTTTTATTCATATGCTTTAATTACGTCAATAGGCCAGGAACTTAAGTATGCCTACTATCACAAGCTAATTTCTATGCTATAGTAACGAATTTTATTTGACGCATTAGCATGTATATATGGCTTTTGGTGACCCTTTTGCATCATACCAGGTAACCGCTTGAGAAATCGCTTGAGCACTCCCATGTTGGTGATGGGATTGTTGCGATAAATAACTTACTCGAGGTTTGTGTGCACATTAAGCTCTTTACATTTTAAAAGCGTGCCTTAAATGAAACTAAGAATGTCCATTTTTTTTCTTTTTTGGTGGAACAGAATTTCAAAGGATATAAGTGATCATTATGGAGCGAGTTCTGGTGGACTTAGGAAAGACTTTAGAGCAAAGAGCAGCCACCTATCTCGACACTCACACAGGTTGTAATTTTCCTTCACCCAGTAGAGGTCAACATAATGTAAAATCACCCATTGACAAGTATAACACGCCAAAATTCATACAACTGTGTAACAGACCTTAATCCGCATATTAAGCTTCTTAAACTTCTTGCTAAAAGGGGTAGTTGAGGTCAAATGGATAAAAACAGGTACATGTTAAATAAAGTTAAAATAACACTTAGGGGGTGTTTATTTCTTCAAATTCGTATCAAGAAATTAGATGACTTTGTACCCTTAACTAACAGCGAAATCAAAGATCCATCTTTTGAAACCTTCCAGTAGCAAATTGTCCCTCAAAATTTAGAGAAACAGTCCAATGATTATTGTTTCATTATAATTAGAAGATTAGAAGAGTCCAATGATTATTGTTTTAACGGATACCTTGAGTTTAGTTAAACCAAAACAATAAAAAACTATACAAGTATACGGAGTTAGATTGACCTCAATGAGTTAATGTAACTTAAATGTTTAAGGCAAAGAAATACCTGACCAGGAAATCCACAAATAATATAAGTTGCAATCTGCATCCCTGGAACCAATTCAGTCATTGTATCTGCTACTTTTTTGAAATCCCCTACTATGTATTCTCGATCCATAATGATTTAATTTGTTGTTGTCCAATAACTAACAATGCTCCATACAATCATTTATCGTAAAATAGAGCAAATTGATCCAATTACTTATGAATAGGTTCATATCATTGTATTTTATCTCATACGAATCAAATAAAAATTTTAGCAAGACGATTGGTCAGAATTCAAGGTATACGATTTGAGGCATCAAATCACCCAAGTTATTAGAGTCATGTGGGATGAACTCAAAGTAGCCCATGTTTGGCATGATAGTATGTGAAATCTCTGAAGTAACCATTAAGAATGCTGTACTACAGTAGAACAAACGAAAAGTAGGATTCTTGCCTGTTTAATGATAATTATGTTAAAAAATTCAAACACGCAAAAGATCTATGGTACATGTTTCTCCATTTCTTACAGATAACCAAGAGCTACAAAGAACGCATCTGAGTCAGGGAGTTCTAGAGTTGGATTTATGATAAACATGTAGATAACGTATAGGCTTATGATTCATACCAAGGAATACTAGGACCTAACCCTCTTAATAAGTGATAAACATATTATGCTGCTAGAAACATGTAAGTTATGCAACTGATATGTATATCTCTCTCTAATCATGATTGCTTATTGCTCATAAGCTTGTGTTATGCTAAAAAGTAGAAACATAAATTATGTAATTAATATGTCTGACTGTGCGTAGTCTCTCAAAAGCAGGATGGACCAAAAATTGAAACACACAAACTATGAACGGCTTTCTTAGGTTCTGATCGGTCTTAAACAAGTTGCCAGAGGTTACTGGAACAAGACCGAAAAAGAAAAATCAATGGACCGAGTCAGTCTTTATTCTGCTCGGTTTTCTTGGTCTGCTCCAGCCATCAGGTCAACATGCTCATGAGCCTACAACTCTCTAAAGCACAGTTAGTTTTTTTTCATTCTAATGGAATATACATTCTGAGTATTTGTAGTACAGTATCATATAATTTGAATGACCACATAAGTCAACTGTTTTACATTAGGTTGTTTTTATCTTAGATCTACGTACCCTGCATCTTCTTTACTTTCTTACATATGCTGAAGGACTTTCTAAACTTGCCAATTACCGTAACTATCTATGTAACTTAGATCCTATTATCAGTATGTTGCTAATAAAGTATCCTCTAATTGTTCGCTTCTAACCATAATCTTCTCATTAACAGGAATTTGTTGATTTTCTGAAGCTAACCATGAAGATTTATAACAGAAAACGTACGAGTCTGCAACTAAAGCATTAGGAATTATCTCTGAAGCTTTTGTCTATAAGCTGCTATTCAGAGGAGCGTTTTAATATGAAGAAAAGGCTTCTTAATTAATAAACATGAGCAACTGAGATGGGTTGCAGACAAGTAAAACTAAGAATCTGATCCGCAATCTATATGTTTCAATTGAATTCATACTAGCGTCGCAATCTATATGTGATGCAATCTATATGTCGCAATCTATATGTGCAGACAAGTAAAAGATGCATGGATCTTGATAATTTCACTAACTGATGTATACCATTTTTGCTAATAAAACTACAAACACTTAATTGTACTTCCTGATTATACTAAAAAATTAATAGGGGATATTTAATGTATTTATCTATCTTATTCATAGATGAATTATATTTTATTAGCATGGTACCCGCGCAATCGAGCGGGGATTACCCAATAATGAATTTTGAGACTAACAAATATTAATCTCTTACCCATTAAATTTGCATTGTTAAAATTGTAAAAAATCGAATTAAAAAAAACTCTAAAAATGAAATAGACTAAAAGTTAATAAAAATATATTGAAAAGGATATCGTATTAAAGAGCACAAAAATTTAGAAAATATGGTGAAATTAGATCATAAAAATAATAAATAAATAGAAAAAATTTTCAATTTAAAAGAAAAATTTGTTATTTTAATAGGTTGTTACAAAAGTTTATTAGAATTATTTGGTAAGTCAAAAAGTCTAAATTTTCAGCCTTGCTATTTTAAAAAGGTCCTAAATACTTTATAATGTAATTATATAAAAAAACTCAAAATGTATTATAAAGAGGGATAAGTTGTTGTTCTACTTATCCATTTTGAACCGACGTAGTGTACATCAATTGTTAGAGCTGAGGGTACGGTGGGTGGTGGGTGACGCCGTGCCTTTTGGCGCGAGGTTTTATTCGGCGCATCACACCAGCCTGGCGCCAAGGGTGCTCGCGTCGTACTCCCCAGTCAAGAAAAAGTGGCGTTGTAGGTATTTTTTTTTATTGTGTTTGTGACTTTATGTGGCTGTGTTTATGTTTGTGTGTGTGTGTTTGATGTGTTTCCTGCTTGTGTTTGTGTGTGTGTGTTTTTTCTTAGTGTGTTTGTGTGTGTTTTCTAATTGTGTTTGTGTGTTTTTTCTCACACAGTGGTGTTTGTGTATGTATGTGTATGTGTTTTTCACCGCAGGAACATGAAAAAGATAACAAAAAGAGTTTGACTTATTTTTTTCTTTTTTTTAGACTGTTAAATGAAATATGATTTTTTGTTAATAAAAAATTATTTTTTATATATTGAAATGATATAAAGAAATTAAAAAAAAAGTTATGACGCTACTTTTTTATGGCTCACTGCTACCTCACATTTTGTGATGTCATAGCATTCTGGTGCCATAGCCTACGTGTCAGCTATGACATCACTTTTTTCTACTACACCACACCATTGTATCCAATGCTCTTAATAGAACTTAAAGGTAGTTGGATGTGAGTTGTAAGAATAATTATTGCGATACAATTTTTAACTTAAATTTGCGTGCCTGGATAAATTTGTTCTAGATATTATTATGATTCATTAGACTAATTTATTTTAAATATAACTGGTGACACCCTTTGGTCAACGAAAGGACAAGTTTGGCGTACACTTCATTTTTAATAATGAATTTAAAGTACTAAGTGAGCAGATTATTGCTCTGGGTCCTTACAGAGTGAATTTACTAATGGAGTGAACTTTTCTATAAATATGATAGAGAAGAACTATAGTGATTTGATGAGTATTTTTATTTCTTTTGGTAAAATTTATGTAATTTTTGAGCTTCAACGTGAATACTTATTTTTTCCAGTATACTACAACAAATGGGTTGATTTTTCACACGTATTATGGCACTTCATCACAATTTAAAATGTGTGAATTTAAAAAGTTCACAATATCATTAGTGTTCTTGGTGTACAAATTGGGTGCAACAAATATTTTCAAACTTTTAAGTGTAAAGATTTATAACAAACTACATTTTTATGTGTGAACTTTTTACTACTTCACACTTTCTAATATTTCACACTTATGAGTGTGAATATTTGATAAATAAAGTTCACATTTTTTAAAATGTGTACAAAGGCTAAATTTGTTGTAGTGTATGTTCTATTCCCCGCATTGATGTAGAGTTACATTTAGTATGGATTCTTTACATAATACATTTTGGAGTTAAAAGTATGTTCGTTGGCTTACCTTCACACGCCTTAGTTTATATGCAGGCTAATATATTCTTACTCTCGTGTTCCTAATCAAATACTTGGAACTTGATAACACAATTGATAAAGCGCACACATACTAAAGACAACCCCGCACGTTGACCACAAATAAATGTTACTTAAGCGTAAAGTATAACTAAAATATACTTAAAGTTAAATTACGAATGCAAGAAACTATAAATGCACGAAACATAAACCCTCCGAAACAAGAAAAAAAACGACCCCGCCCGTTGGGCGGGTTACGACGCTAGTATATATATATATATATATATATATATATATATATATATATATATATATATATATATATATATATATATATATATATATATATATATATATATATATATATATATATATATATATATATATATATATATATATACTAGTTGCAAAACTCGACCGATGAGCGGGTATGACTTGTGATTATCGTTAACATTTTTTATTTTTTAAAATTGTTATTTTTAATTGCTTATTTTAACATAGTTGTCTTTTAGTGAATGCATTATGACTCGACATTTGTATTTGTTGTTTAAGTTAGGTATTCAGGTGAGTGATTGTTTGTAAGTTATCTTTTTAATAATAGTCTAATTGTTTGTTTGGTTACCATTCTTTATTTATTAAGCAAGTATTATTTTAATAATTTATTATTTCACACTATAAATATAAAAAATGCTTATCTTTTACTACAAAATTAACACAACCAGATGGTTCTTATTTAAAGCATGGTTCTAAAAGATGGGCCATGGTGACGCCAATGCATCGTTAGGGTGCAAGACGTGACCTTCATGTTACGAAATAGGTTAAGACGTCAACTTTAGGCATGACACCAAATGAAGTGTGGAAAATCGAGACATGACATGAGGTGTCACAAGTTTTTTTATTGGACTATGGTAAAGAAAATCAAAAATAAAGTTTATGTGTAGGGAGAATTTTTAAACGTTAATTATTATATACAACATTTTTGTAAACTTGGTATATAAATTGTATCGAAACTACGCTTTAAAGATGAAAAATCTTTTCATAGACGTTAAAGCTTGAGGCTTGATCATGTCATCACATCACATGTTACTTTATTTGTAACGTTAACCAAATAACCCATTTTGACATAAAATAGTATGCAAGCACCCAACTTAAGATATATTATAATTAAGTCTAGCTAAAAAATACTTTTTTAAAATGAAATAGTTGATGTTTTCCAATTAGCAGTGTTGTCTTTTGGTGCTCTCTGTGACAATCTGGACCATATGCAGCTCAACAACCACAACTTTCAATGGTTACTTTAACTTCCTTTTGTTGGCCTAAAATTAAAAATGGTAATATACGTCATTCTCATTTATATAGGCTATCCTCATTTATATAGGTTGATTTAGACTTTTGTTAATATTGACGGTCAAATGGGCCCTGATTTAGTTTTTGGATAAGACACAACGTGAAAGTTGTGATATACTT
This sequence comes from Glebionis coronaria, assembly GCA_025667525.1. Lineage (NCBI taxonomy): Eukaryota > Viridiplantae > Streptophyta > Magnoliopsida > Asterales > Asteraceae > Glebionis > Glebionis coronaria. The sequence goes on from CM046878.1 coordinate 370,913,566, forward strand.
AAACGGGCGAAATGGACGGAAGAAAAGAAATACGTAGTAACTGTCATGAAACGTTTTTAACTTGCGCAATGACAAGTTGCGATAATACATCACAAATTTGACTATTAATTAACCAAAAATTTTATAATCTTTCATGTATAAAACAAAAAAAAATACATACACTCAGATTAAACAAAGCATGCATCCGTTTGGTCCGCGCATATTTAGCCCGTGTCCTTTGATCCGCACTCGTTTGGTTCGTACCCCGTGCCCACCCAGCTCACCTATTTTTCCACCTCTACCTAAAATGTAGAAAAAGACTTTAATAGACCAGCTAATATTAAACACTTAAGTGAATTGCATTCTCCTTAGTAAAGAAAGGCCTTTAGAATATTGAAATCTAACTAAGAAATTCAATGGCACATTACTCGTAAACCTCATGGTGTATAACACCCCATTTTGATAATGGAATGTCACGCGTAATTATGGCGTGTCATCAAAGCATACAAGGATAAATGTCTAAACATTACATGACCATAAAAGGAAAATACCGGAATCAAACATCGGTAGTCCAAAAGTAAAGCTCATCACACACAAACATAAGTACTGTAAATGAAAGGACTAAACAATGTCCATGGCAAGAGTATCAAAGTAAAGATAATGCATAAAGTAAAGAAAGGCTAGAAAGCTTCCAGTCCATATGCACGTATGCTTAAAGTCTACGAGCGTCCCTGAGTACCTGCCGTTTTGGGAACATAGAAAAGGAAAACGGCTGAGCAATACGCTCAGTGCACGGATGTACAATAAAGCATGAAAAATATAAGCATATAAGCATATAACAGCGGAAGAAACTAAGTCCCGAATAACCAGGTTAAGTCTTGGTAAAACTGGTTTTATAGTTTGAAAAGCCGTATGTTTATCTTATAAAAACTGTTTAACATATTCTACCATTAGCCAATATAGGTCATAAAAATCCACCGTGCATGAATACTTGGAGGGTGACCTCATCATGCAAATTAGAGGGGGCTGCCTCTAATTTAATATACTAGTTTGGGTAGGAGGGATCAGCTCCTTGTGAAGGATGCAAGGCACAAAACACATTCACACTGAGTAATCTGCTGAAAACATGTAACTAGGATGCACCCATACGCCCCACATGATAAATATAATAATATGACCAAAGGCTGAAGGGACGCCACGAGCAATCACTCCGCCGTGGGGAAGTCATAACACCAGTGCCTCTAGTGTTATGGTTATGGTACCTCCATAACTAGGTGAAACTGGTCATGCATGTATATGGCTATAGGTATTCTAAATTAAACATATGCAAATCAAACATATAAACTTATACTACGGGAAAACAGTTGGCTGCATACGGGGAACCCTAATAAGGAAAGAATGTCCATACTGAAAGGACGGGAATCCGTACCTTATGTCTAGTGAACGAAGAAGACGAACTGAAGAGAGTCCTACTTCGGTATCACTAATGCTACATAAATACATACGTGTATAAGTATCTGATTACTAAATACGTAACTGGTTTTATGTCATGTCTTAGCTCATTTTATACGTTCATGTCATGTTTTACTATTTTAAGCTTTAGACTGTGTTTATCTTATATTCTGTCTATTTTGATTAAGTATTTCTTATATTTCATGTATTATTATACTTACTGTGTAATAATAAGTAACTTTCTAAAAATAGCAGGTTTCCTAAAATAGAAAGTTTCCAAAAATAGAAAGTTACCAAAAATAGAAAGTTTTCAAAAATAGAAAGTTTCCAAAAATAGAAAGTTTCCAAAAATAGAAAGTTTTCAAAAATAGAAAGTTTCCAAAAATAGAATTACTGCTTAAAATAGATAAGTTTCTAAAAATAGAAAGTTTCCATAAATAGATTAGCTGCCTTAATTAAATAAGTTTCTAAAAATAGAAAGTTTCCATAATTAGATATAAGCTGGTTAAATAAGCTAATTATATAAGCTTAAGTGTTTTCTGATTATTTTTCTAAGTCATATTGATATAAGGTATAATTTATTAATTATTACATGTAATTTAAATAAACTATATGTTAAAAGTATTTAATTAAATATATCATGTTTTTAATTAAATAAAGTTAAACACTTAGGTTAAAACATGTATTATTAATTATTAATAATATAACCTAAGTCATGTTAATTAATTAATTATAGCCATGGTTTTTAATAATTAATTAATTATAAAGTCTAGAAAATATAAATACCTAGGTTAAAAATCCATGATCTAATAATTAAATTATAACATGAGTCGTGTTTATTAAATTCATTATGTCATGTTTTATTAATTTAATCTTTAACATATGATTATTAAAACCATAACCTTAACATAAACAATGAACTGGATCGTGACTAGAAACCATGAACCGGACCCGTAATCAACACCATACCCCGAACCACTTCGGGGTTTCCCCCTGTTTGCTGCTGCCGTGGGACCCACACCACTAAACCGAGACCATGAGGTCTCGGTGGTGGTTCATAAGCCAAACCGAGACCCCTTGGGGGTTCGGTTTAGGCCGGCCACATCAAACACCCCTAAATCCCTCGTTTTGATTTACCCCTTAACCATTTATATGTTTAATTAATGTTTTTAATTAGCTTTTAACAACATCATGATCTTATGTAATTTATTAAATAAAAACATAAAAGAAAAGGATTAAAAAGGTATACCGAATGCGTGGATCAAACGAGGATGAACACACACCAATACTTGTACAAAATTCAAGATCAAAATTAATCGAACACCCCCTTTTGGTGTGTTGAATCTGGCGGCCAAGGGAGAGAAGGAAGAAGGAAAAGTTTTAGGGTTTTTGTTATTTTCTTGTAATGTGAAAAATGACCAAAATCTTTCCTAATTCCTTGTTTTAGTAAAAATTAAAATGGGCTTGGCCCATTGCTTTGGTGTAGCCGCGGGTAGGGGGCCCCACATGGGGTACCCGTACCTTTTTCCGAGTCTAATTATTTTAGTGTTCGTTCGTGTTTTATCGTGTTCGTGTTTTATGTGTTCTCGTTAATTATTAACCGCGACTTAATATATTTATTCGTGTCGTAATAAATATATATACGTAATTAATATTAGCTCGTGATTAATTTACGTTCATGATTTCATGATCGCATGTTCGTGATTAATTATTGTTTAAATAATTATTGTGTGTTCATACGTAATAAATACTTATCGTGTTCTAACACGTACGTAATACTTAAAATTCTAACACGTGAACTTAATCATACTATAAAAGGAAAGTTTTAATTTAGTACGTACGATCTTAAGGGTACTATTCATGGTAAAAGCATGCGGGTTTTACAACTCTTCCCCCTAAAAAGAATAATTCGTCCCCGAATTATAGATAAAGTAAACTGGAAAAGAAGAACATACCCGAATTCAAAATATGAAATGAGGGTATGAAGCCCGGATAGACTCCTCTGTTTCCCAAGTGGCTTCCCGCTCGGTATGATCCCTCCAAAGGATTTTGACTAATGAAATCGTCTTCCTTCTCATGACTCGTTCTTGTCTGTCAAGAACTCGTTCGGGTTCTTCTATGAAAGTGAGATCTTCACGTATCTGTTCCAGTGGATACTGAACCATGTGAAGGGGATGATACTGGTACCCTCTGAGTAAGGACACATGAAACACATTGTGTACATGCGAAAGCTGCGGAGGTAACGCTAACCGGTAAGTGATAGGTGTGAAAACACCCATCCTTTTACCACTTAATTCTGGCTAAAACAAGACCAAAACACGTATTTAATATCATTTGTTTGGAATTATGCGTGGTTTTTGTGTTTATTGTGTTTTCAGAGTCAACCGGACGAATATTGAAGAAAACATGGGATTGCACGGGTTCTATCAAGGAAAAAGACTCAAGACGAAGTCTATTGTCCAAGAGATGCAAAAGAATTGAAGTCATTGTGCCTAATTGAAGATTTGTCGAAGAATAGAGCCAAAGATGGAAGATTCAGATATGTCGAAGAACTCGAGTCTATTAAATAAAAGATTATAAGACGAGTTGGAATTATTCACCGACACTCCTCAAATCCAAGTCGGAAACGTTTATTTGAAGAAGCGTGAAGACTTAAGAAGAAAGAAGAAAAAGGAGCCCAAACCAAAGCCCAATCACAAAGCCCACCACCATTACACACGCCTATATAAAGGCCTCACCTCACAAATTTTCACACACTTAGTTTTACACTTAATCTTATAGGTAGTTTTTAGTTTTAGAGAGAGAAAGTTCTAAACTTTCTCTCACTAGATTTCATCTTTTTCTCTTTCAAATTCAAACTTTTGTATTACTTTTTCATTAATCAAGTTCAAGTTTTTATCTTTTAATCTTTAATATCATCCTTCCTTTCTTTGATTTTGATTGATTTTGGTACAAATCTCGTATGATCCGTGTTGTTCATCAATGATTTGTGCTTAAAAAGTTGATTTCTTTTTTATGTTTCCTTAAGTTTATACACTAATAAGCTTTAAGATCCTTGTTCTTTTTGGCTTATTGGTTGATTTAGCTTATTTTACTTTTTGGAGTTTTTATGAAAAGTTTACTTTTTTATTGATTTGATTTAAAAGTTGTTTATTTTGAGTTTAGAAAGGTTGTTTTTAGTGCTTATTTGATCAGTATTTTATTGGATTCGAGCTGGTTTTGGGAGTTAGCTTATTCCATAAGCTTATTTCCCTAGCTTAAGTCTCGGTTTGGCATCATTTTTGGAAAGGGCAAAGCCCTTTTCCGACCGAGTATTCCGACCAAAGCCCCCCCTTATTCCGATCGACCGATCGGAAAAGGGTTTTAATATTCAGATTGGTGGTATTCTCATATTCCGACGGTGGGTGTTTAGTGTATTTCGATTGTTTTGTTTTTCCCCATATTCCGATTGAGATCATTTTGGTATTCCGATTGTCACCTGTTTCTAGTATTCCGATTAGTAAATTTCCAACATATTCCGATTGGGGTCATTTGCCCGTATTCCGATCATTAGCTTTTCTAAGCATTCCGATCACCCGATCGGAATGTATTCCGATTGAGTGCTTTTTTTTTCCACTATTCCGATCTTAGCTACTTTGCTTTGTTCCGTTCTTACTTTCTTTTAGTACTTTTCAATTAAATTCATATTTTTCACAAAGTGTTCCAAGTGTTAGTTTTTGTTGAATGTCCATTTATTTTCCTCATATAATCGTTAAGTTTCCAATCATCTAATTTTAAACTCGTCTTTTCACTTTAATCATTTAGTTATTTAATTTTACTCTTCGACACTTAATTTCTTGTCATTAGTTTAAAATAGATAAACAAACCAACCACTTTTTATTAACCAAGAACAAATCATTCCACTTAAGGCCGAGATCAATTCGTGAGGATATCGAGAGAAATAATCTGAACCTAGTAAAACCATAGTATCAAATGGCGCCGCTGCCGGCTCTTCTCGTTAAGATCAAAAGTTTTTTTGTGAGAACTTGGATTTTGGGATCCGTTCCCCGTGAACGTTACTTTTTCATAAAAATTTTCAAAAAATCCTAAAAAATTTAAAATTTTCAAAAATACAAAAAATTAAAAAACATAAAAACCAAAAATATTTTTGCTTTGTTTTTCTTTTGTTAGTTCTTTTGCAGGTGTATGCGCACTCGATCCACGTCTTATCAAGAGCCTGAGCCTCTCGATCACTTAGACATGGCCGGTGTACAAAACAACAACAACATACCACCTCCAAACAATAATAATAACAACAACAACCCGCCTTTCAACAACATGAACAATAACAACAACAATGAGCCTCTTCCGGATAATCGCCCGATGATTGAACTACTGCAAGCTCATGTAGATGGCAACACTGATCCAATTGTCATACCTCCAATTGCCGCCAACAACTTTGAGCTAAAATCAGGCTTTATCCAGATGGTCTCTGCTCAACCATTCTTGGGGCGTACCATTGATGATCCACATGACCACATCAAGAGATTCTTACAACTCACTAACACGGTCAAATTCAATGGTGTTCCACAAGAGGTAATCAGGTTACAACTTTTTCCCTTTTCTTTAGAGGGACAAGCCCAGCATTGGCTTGCTAAGGAACCGCCACAGAGTATTCTCTCGTGGACGGATTTGGAAACCAAGTTTATCAATTACTTTTTCCCACCCTCTCGTACTACCGCTTTGTGGAATGAAATCATAAATTTTGAACAAAAGTACGATGAGTCGTTCAGTGAATCTTGGGATCGTTTTAAAGATATTTTAAGAAAATGCCCACAACATGGTTTTACCAAAGTACATCAAATCAATACTTTTTACAATGGTTTAAGCATGAGTGACCAAGATTCACTAAACAGTGCCTCGGGGGGTAATCTTTTGGCTAAGACTTCCAATGCTGCTTGAGATATCATTGAGAATAAATCTCGTGTGCAAACCAGGAGTGTTAGAACCAATGTCGCTAGTGCTAGCACTAGTGACAGCGACAAGCGATTAGACAAAATCACTGTGCTTCTTGAATCGCTTGTTACCCACACCGTCAGCAACAACAATAGCAACAACGCTAAAAACGGTCAAGTCAATGCTGTTAGCCAACCATGTGAGATATGCGGGGGTCCTCACTCTTACACCATTTGTACCGCCACCCAAGACTACCCTGCTGAGAATGTGAATGCAGCTTATGGCACCTTTCCTCAACCTGCTTATCAAGCTAGACCTCAAGGTGACCGTAACTTGCTGAGCTACCGTTCCAACAACTATCTTTCCCCACCCGGTTTTCCTCCAAGCAACCCAAACCAACAACAAAACCTCAATCGCCCTACTCAACAACAACAACAATCTCGTGGACCATACATACCACCTCACAAACAACAACAACCACCTCAACGAAACAACCAAGTTTACCAGCCACCTGCTTATCAACCACCCGCATACACTGCTCCTTCCAACCAAACCCCCGCATCACATCAAGACATTGGAACCTACATGAGGACTAACGATGTGATCGTGGATAATCTCCAACAGGAAGTGCGCAACTTGAAACCAGACCTGATGAAACAAGGGAATGATCTGAGAGCTGATATGAAGAACACTATGGATAGTCAAACGAATGACTTAAGAAACATGATGGCTAGTTTCTTCCAAGGTAATCAACCCTCTTCTTCGGGTACTCTTCCGAGTAACACCGTTGCGAACCCAAGAAGGGAGATGAAAGCAATCACCACTCGCAGTGGCAAAGGTACGAAGGAACCCGAGCTTCCTATACCTCCACCGGTGGTTGTGACTAAGGAGAACGAGTCACCTGCTCCTATTCCTCATCCTTCTCCTTCCCCAATTTCTCCACCTCTTCCTTCTACCCCTCCTCCACCCAAGGATGTGAGTGATCCTATTCTTCCAAAGCCTTCCTCTTCTTCCAATATACCTTATCCATCTAGGTTGAGGAAAGAGAAGCTCAAAAGCAAGGACGATATTCAGGTTTCTAACTTTCTTAAAATGTTTAAACAACTGAATTTCAATATCTCCTTCGCTGAGGCTCTCGGTCACATGCCTAAGTACGCGAAAATGTTTAAAGATCTTCTGAGCGACAAGGAAAAGCTCATCGATATTGCCAACACCCAACTTAATGAGAACTGCTCTGCAGTGCTCTTAAGGAAATTGCCAACCAAGCTTGGTGATCCGGGTCTTTTCTTAATTCCTTACAATTTCCTGGGAGTAGAGAATTGCATGGCCCTAGTCGATCTAGGTGCCAGTATTAATCTAATGCCTCTAAGCGTTTGGAAGCAATTATCTCTCCAAGAGCTAGTCCCCACCAAAATGACTTTGGAATTGGCTAACCGTACGGTTTCTTATCCAGTGGGGATAGCCGAAGACGTCATTGTAGGAGTCGACAAATTCACCTTTCCTGCTGATTTTGTTGTCGTCGACTACGAGATGGACCCCCGTGTGCCACTAATTGTTGGTCGTCCATTCTTGAGGACCGGTCGCACTCTCATTGATGTTGAAGCCGGTGAGCTTATCATGAGAGTGGGTGACGATAAAGTAGTCTTCAACATGGGAAAGTTGTCTAAACATCCTTATTCATATGAGAGTGTTAATTGACGTTCTTGATGAGGCTTGTGAAGAACACTTTAATGATGCTTGCAAAAGTATTCCTACCTCTCTTCCCAATGTTGAGACTGTGTCCTCTATTGATTCATCATTGTCTCTATTTGGAGATAGTGATTTGTTTTGGAAAGATCTTGAAGACACCATGGGAGATGTGAATTTAGCTACTAATGATTCTCCCACCGATGGGAATGAAGACATAAATTTCTTTGACAATCTTCTCAACGAAGACAATCCTTCGCCTCCATCTCCCACGGTCATTGCTATCGATACTCCGACTTCGAATACGCCTCCCGTCGAAAATCCTCCGGATTTAGAACTTAAGGAGTTGCGCCCCATCTTGAGTATGTATTCCTTGAAGAAGAGAAGAAGTCGCCAGTCATCATTTCTAAGGACCTAAAGGAAGAAGAAAAAGCCCGACTTATCACCGTGTTGAAAGCTCATAAGAAGGCTATTGCTTGGAAAATCTCTGATATTCGCGGAATTGATCCTCACTTCTGCACACACAAAATTCTCATGGAGGACGACTTTAAGCCCACTATTCAAAGCCAACGAAGGGTGAATCCAAAAATCCATGAAGTCATCAAAACAGAGGTTATCAAACTTCTTGATGCGGGTATGATTTACCCTATTTCGGATTCACCATGGGTTAGTGATGAGACTGCTTTTATACATGGTCTCATCGTCCAAATCGGGCTTAAAATGCATAAAATATCATCAAATATACCAAATATATGCTTGTGTTTGTTACTTGTGTATTTTTAGGTACGGATATTGAGGAAATGGCAAAATATCACAAGAATCATTCAAAAACGAACACGGGAAACGAAGCCGCACAATGAACCGGGCCCAAGTTTGGATTTTACAAAAATGCCCTTGAAGAATTGAAGATTGGCAACTTTAGTCCCTCATCTTTGAAGAACTTGTCACAATTGACCCTCCAAATGTCAGTTGTACAAGAATGGTCCTTAAAGTTTGAAGATATTACAAGATCAGCCTTGAAGAATCCAAGAAAATACATTAAAGGCCCTTGTTAAAAGTTTTGGAAGAATTTGTGCCAAATTTGACAACTTGCCAAAAGTTGACAAGTGAAAAATAGGCGTTGATGCCTATTATTTACAACATGGAATAAATGTGAAACATTGGGGACCTAAACTGCCACCCAACCAAACCTCCTCACCCAGTCATATCCTTACACATCACTCTCACCCACCCAAATATCCAAACCCATAACCCAACCCGTCCACCCAGTCCACAACCCACCCAAACTTATTAAAACATGGTCAACATGTCAACATTTTTCCCTCTAAACATAAAGTTTAAAAACTTTATTTCCCAAAACAGATCTAATCCCCCTCCTAATTACCCTTAAACCCTTAAACTCCCCCAGGTCCAATTAAGAAGAAATCAAAGGGGTAATTGCTAATTGGCTCTAGATCTTTAATTAAGGATACTCTCACCCTATCCCACACAAAACCCATGCTCCCAACACACCCATGTGACCTCCAAGACCCACCCCTGCCCCGTCTTTTTCACACCAAAACCAAGAGGGGACAAGACAAACGGCTGGATCTTTCTACTTGGCCTCCAAGGAGTATTTGACGTCCAAGATCATTCCATCAAGCCTGGCATCCAGTACAAGCTCACATGAATCCAATTTGACCAAGTTCGTCCAAGGGCCTTTTTGGCATTTTAGCAGCTAGGGTTTACACATTTTAAATATTTTATTCCAGTGTTCTAGAATAGTCCTAGTGTAGTATAAAAGGAAATGTCGACCTGTGGCATTCCTTGTTCCAGTTTTAAGCTTTCACTCATTGTAATTCCTTTTTGATAATATAAAAAGTTTGGTATTTGTGTTAACAAGTGTAATTCCTTTTTTATGATTGTTAAAAGTTGTGTGTGTGTGTTAGAAAGCTAAAACTGAGTTCCAATATCATTGTGTAAACACTTTTGTGTTTGAGTTTTCAAAAGTAAGTTTCAAAGGTTTCTGAAAATTGGTAGATTTTTGGAAAGATTGTTTAAAGGTTTGGTTTTCAGGATTAAAAGTCATTGTTTAAGTGTTTTAAAAAGGATAAAGTTTTTAAGAAAGTTAATTGAGAAAGGTTTGTAAGGTTTGAGATAAATCAGTTTAGTGTATCTTTGTGCTTGTGTGTTTTCATTTTCTTAGCAGGATTGTTTTGAGCTTGTTGCTGTCCAAGGTTCAGCTCAGGCCCCAGCCTGATTGGAGGTGGTTTATCAACCAATAAGGGACCTGGATGTAGGTCCCTTGAGGTAGTCCATTGTTTTTTTTTTCATTTTTCATTTTTCTGAAATCTTATGTGATTTGGTGATTTTGTATGCAAAGTGTTTAAGTGTTGCTTATGGTGTGTTATTTGAATTTACTTGCTATGATTATGCATGTTTAGAGTCATTTGATTCAGTTTGGAGTTGATTAGAGTAGGTTTTGTTTGAAAAATTGCATGATCAGTTTTTAAGGTGTGTTTGGATTTGCATATTGGCTGACAAGTTTGCAAGATTTGTGAAATGAAACCTGTTTAGATATACTTCATAGGGTATATAAAAGTTGTTTGCTAGCTCAACTGTCTGTTTAGTGTAGGTTTTAAACAAGTTGTGTGATAAAAAGTTGAAAAAGGTAGCTTTAAATCTGTCACCTCATTTTTCTGCTTGTTTTGATAAGAATTGTGCTTCAAATCTTCAAGTCTGTTGGATTATAGGACACTTAAGGATTGTTAAGTGTTTATATGCTAGTTATTACACTTATATGCGAAATCTGAGCATTTGAAATCCATGTTGAGTGTCAATTGAACCAGCAAACCTCTCAGACCTCAATTAAGCCTAATCAGTGACTTGTATGTGCTATTGTGCTTGATTTGTGCTTATACATGCTTGTTTTTGAGCTTATTTTGACTCCTTGTACTCCAAAGAGTACAAGGGTGCCTGATTATCCACAAAAACACCCTCAAATCCATAAGACAAGACCTCTTGTCACTTATTCACAAGTGAAAAGGTCACTTGTGTTCATCAATAAACAAGTGCTCTCCTGGGCACATTTTTGATTCTCATTTGGCTTAATCTTGTTCAAAAGTGGTTTGTGTTTGTGTTTTAGTGATTAAAGAGTGCACTGGTTTGAGTTTTAAAAAAATAAAAAAAAAAAGAAAATAAAAATCAAAAAGGCACACCTTGCCTGGACTCGAACGCGCGACCTTGCGTTCCAAGGAGTAGCGTGTTTACCAGTGATCTAGATGGCCTTTTTACGTTTTCCTTTCCTTTCATTACATACTTAAGGTGATTTTGTTTTGTGCTTATTTAAATAAGCCGTAGCTTATTTTGATTATTTCAGCTTATTCATTAAGCTTATTTGGTAGTTAGTATTTTTCCTAGGATTTAATTAAGTTTTAGGACTTTTCTGTTTTAAAAATTTATTTTTCCCCTTATTTATTTATTTATTAGGATTATTTTTAGATTAATTTTTAGAAAGTAATTTAAAAATAGTAAAAAGTATTTTAAAAATCCAGAAAAATAGTTTTTAGGTTTTAATTAAGTTATTTGAGGTTTACATTCAATAAAGTTTTCAAAAAGTCTTATTTTTAATTTTATTTGATTTTAGGGTTTTTAGACAACTTTAAAAATTAATATAAAATTGATAAAAAGGTTTTAGGAACTTTAATTTGCATTTTTATCTTAATTAGAATATTTAGGATTTTTGGTAATTTTTTAGAATTTATTTCTAAACTTTTTATTTTTTTAGAATATTTTAATATTATTTTATTCCCAAAAATTCAAAGTTTGTTTTTTTCTACTTTTTTCATTTTTCCTAGGTTAAGGACATTAAATTAGGAACTTTGTAACTTTCCAAATTTTTTTAGGCTTTTCATTTAATTTTTAGAATTAATTTAAGATTTCATAGATTTTAATAGTTTTTAGGAGTTTAAAAATAGCTTAATTTGGTTTTAAAATTTTTAAAAATAGTTTTTAGCTTAATTAGGTTATTTTTGAGGTTTACAAACTATAAAATCTTGTTTGGGGCTTTTTAATAATTAATTGTGATTTTTAGGGCTTTAATTAGCATTAAAAAGTCATTATTTAATTAATTAAAAGGTTTTAGCAAGTTTGGATTTTTTTAAACTCTTAGAATTTTATTGTGGATTTTTAGTAATTTTTAGGAATTTTTAGGTTAAAATTCTAATTTTTGTGTTTTTTACGTTTCTACGTCTTAACTTTCTAGTAGTAGTTTTTGTTAATTTTTCAATTTTTATTTTTTTCGTCTTCGTCATTTTCTCATTTATTTTCTTCTTGTTAATAATCAAAAACATTAATCATCAATTCAATTCACAACACACGTGCCTCCTCGAGAGAACGATCCCCACTTAAGGGTCATAAGTGTTTACGTTTTCCTAAACGTACGCTTAATACTTACCGCTTTTACCTTGTTTTCCTAAACAAGTGTAATTTTACAAACATCATTTTGGCGCCGCTGCCGGGGAGGCGTGTTATGTTTTGATTGAACCATTGTTGTTTTCTATATTAGCCATAATAGTATTTGTATTAGTAGCACTCTACTAATACGTATTATCGTTTTTCGGTTTTTATGTGAATATTATTACTATATAGTATACGTAGAACAATAAATACACAAGTACTCCAAATACGTGAGAAATCAAAACCTTGATTCGGGATTTCATCCCTCGATCATTGTATTCGAATCTCAAACCAAAGAAAAAAAGGCAAAAATAGATAAATACTTTCGTGAAGCTTAATCTTGAGAATACAAACTATAAGGTGGGTATAAGGCGGTTGTATTTCACGACCTAAAGGAAAAAGGCTCTTAAGTGCTTCGCGCCGCCTCGTTTCCTCCGCTTGCTTGTGCGTATTTGATTTTGAGAGTGAATTGAGGGTTTTGCCGCCCAAAGTATTATTACATATCATATATATTTTCTTGGTTTCATTTGATTAAACCCTCTTGAACGATTTGGTGTTCCACCATCGTTTAAAGTCATCGAAGGCGTTCACTCCACGTGATCGTTTTCATTCCTTGAGGCTTCTTTAATCAAGAGATTTGATTAAGGAGGAGATTTGTGGACTTTTTGTCTACTTAATACATTCACCAATTTCCAAAAAAGGTTAATACCATCAAAAACCACAAAAAAAATTGAAAAACACAAAATACCAAAAAGAATCTTCTTTGCTCGTCTCCACGTTGTACGTGACGTTTATGCTCACTCGTAATCAAGCAAAACGTGCACGTAAACGAAAGAACAAAACTCCCACTCCAACTCATTCTAGTGAGGAGTCTCCTATTGACGAACCCGTTGTAGTGAAAGAAGTCACCATGGCGAATCGAACTATGATGGAGTTACTTCAAGCACCCACCGAGGGTTATGGAGAAGCTATTATGATTCCCGCAATCCCTGCGGAGAATTTTGAGGTGAAAACGGGTTTGTTGTCGATGATCCAAAACAACAAATTCCGTGGTGATGAGAAGGACAATCCCCACAACCATATCCGCCAATTTAATCGTTTTACCGCCACGTGCAAATTTAAGGATGTCTCGAATGACTCGATTAAGATGATGTTATTTCCGTATTCCTTAGCGGGGCCCGCTAAAATTTGGTTAGAGAAAGAGCCACCCAATTCTATATTGACGTGGAAGGATCTCGTTTCAAAGTTTGTGAACCAATTTTTTCCGCCCTCTAAGACTACGCATTTGAAAAATGAAATTTCTAAATTTTCACAAGAATCAAATGAAAGTTTTTCAACAGCTTGGAATAGGTTTAAGGAGATGTTGCATGAATGTCCTCATCACGGTTTTTCCGACTTACACCAAATCGACACGTTTTACAATGGACTTAATGATCATGAAAGAGATTATTTAAATGCCGCCGCGGGTGGTAATTTTTTGTGTAAAACGGTTGAAGAAGCTTTGGTCATAATTGAGAATAGGTCTAAGGTTTATAGCCCTCGTCACACACCGAGTGTTGCCAAATTGGGCTCGTCATCATCGTCTCAAAGTATCAATGCATTACATGATGAAGCAAATGAAGAAACTCGATTTTTTGATAGATTTGCTAACCTTATGAACCATTAGAAAGCTCAAGAAGCTTCAAATTCCGCTTCGGTTAAAGCGGTTTCTAAGAGTTGTTTGTCGTGTGGTGGAGCTCATGATCTTTCCGAGTGCATTACCGCGGATGGTAACACTTCGAATGCTTTTGTAGCCACGAGAACCTACAACCAAATCGGTCAAGGTTCCCGCCAAGATCAAGCTCCACCCAATCAAAATGCTAATAATTATCGCAACAACAACCAAGGTGGAAATTACCAAGGAAATCAAATGAATTATAACAAAGGTAATTACCAAAGTGGAAATGGGCAAATTTCTAATCAAAACCAAAACCGTGATTTTCAAAACAATGCCCAAAGTTTTTCAAATGATCACACCAAAAATCTTCAAGGAGAATTTTTGAATTATGCAAAGGCTAATGATGCTAAGTTTGACAATATGCAACGTGAAATGGTTAGCTTAAGGTCCGAGTTGAAAAACGAGCTAAAAAACAAACTTGCTAATGAACTTAAAACTCATGCTAATAAAATGGAAGGAAATGTCACACGACTCCAACAAAATCAACAAAAAATGGAGCAAGGACAACATGAGATTAAGCAAGAATTGTTAAAAGCGGATGCTAGGCAATCTAAGTTTGAAGACCGTATGGCTAAAATGTTTGAAGCTATCATGTGTAAGCCCTCTTCTTCGGGTGGTCTTCCTAGTGATACCATCGTGAACCCGAAAGGAGAATTGAAGGTTATTACTACTCGTAGTGGTAAAACTTTCAAAGAACCCATTTCTCGTCCAAGTACTTCTATGGAGAAGGAAAAAGAGAAAGAACCCGAGGTGGTGGTTGAAAAGGAGCATATTACAATCCCACGAAGTACCGCTCAAACCACACCTACGGTTGAACCCACACCAATCATGGAACCCGAGATTCCAAGGCCTATGCCTATGCCTACTTTGCCCCAACCCACACCACCTTTACCCTACCCTTCAAGACGAGACAAGGAAAAGGCACAAGAACGAAATAATTATCAATTTGAACTCTTTATGAAAATGTTTTGTGACTTGCATTTCAATATAAGTTTTGTCGACGCCTTAGTCATGATGCCTCGATTTGCCGCGAACTTCAAAAGTATGTTGAATAACAAAGAAAAATTGCAAAAATCGTCTAGTTGTTCTTCGGTTTTTCTAAGCCGCATACCTCAAAAAGTCGGCGATCCTGGAAAGTTTTTAATCCCATGTGCTATACAAGACATGGAAGAATGCTACGCCTTGGCCGATCTTGGTGCTAGTATTAATTTGATGCCTCTTGAGATTTTTAAATCGCTCAATCTTCCAAATCTCACTCCTTCAAGAATGTCAATCGAAATGGCCGATCATTCTACGATTCTAGCTTGTGGAGTTGTCGAGGACGTCTTTGTGAAAGTTGGAAAGTTCTACTATCCTGTAGACTTTATTGTTGTTGATATTCCTATCGATCCTAAAGTTCCGTTAATTTTAGGTCGATCTTTTTTGGATACCTCGAGAGCACTTATCGATGTGCATGCAAGAAAAATCACTCTTCGTTTCAATGAGGAAGAACTCGTCATTAATGCAACCCAAAACTCCACTCTTTCTCATGTGTATTCTATCACATCTTTGTACAATGTCAATCCCATCAAAAGCATTTGCAAAAAGATTTCAAATAGAGTTTTAGGAGTTGTTGAGAAAAATGAAGTTCCGTCCCCTCCGCCGGTGGAGGTTAAGAGTGTTAAGCCTATGATTCCAATCTCGAGTGATTATTCGGATGATGAATACGTTGATCCCGATGGGGAGGTTTTCTTTGTTGACAAAAGATTTGAAAACTTACCACCACCTAAACCAAAAAGATTTCAAAATGTGAGAATTTTTAGTGTGACTAACACTGCTTTAGATACACCAAATATTTTTGACATGATTAAATCGGGTTTTCACAAGGAGAGTGTAAAAGATGAAAAAGGAAAAGATTTTGACTTGGATTTAAAAGATTTTTCTACAATTCTAACTCCGTCATCACCGCGTTTATTGAGTACTACAAGCTCGTCTTCTCCTTTTGACGATGCTTTGTGTGGACTTAGTGTGGGGGAATCCCCTTATGTTCCCTTCCCTTTCTCCACGGAGGACGAGATATTTGATCCTGGAATTGCTTATATAGGGAAATCTCGGTCTTCCACCGATGCAATAAATGGAAAATCTTTTCATTTGATTGGTGCGAGTCTACCTCGAGTAGCTCAATGTTTCTATGACTTACCCATTGTCCCATCCTTCTATTTCTTCTCTCCTATTTTCTTCTACCCTATTGGGGTTTGTGTTGAAGTGGCGTTGTTTCGTCTTTCATCCGAAAACGAAGACGCTATCTTTGACCCCGGTATACGTTTATCGTTTTTTTAAAAGTACTCCACGTGCTTTTGGGCCTTGTTTATCATGTAAGCCCCACTAAAAATTGACCACACCATGATTATCCCTAAATGATCACATTTATGGGGATTCGAGTCGAGCTTTTGACTCGGTTATAAAAAACAAGGTGCCTCGTGGGGGAGACCCATGCTTATCCATGTACATATTATTGCTTTCTAATGTAGTTTAATGTGAGGGGATTTGTGCCCTTCCAACCTTTGTTCCGTGGTTGTTTGTGAATTGTGGTTTTTAGATCATGATCTTCACGATTGGAGCCTCTCGTGTTCGTTTTATGGGAGCACTCGATCGTTTGCTTTGAAGACCTTTCCCAATATCCAAATGATATATCCTTTTATGTTCTAACCTTAGGTTTTTAGCACACTTCATAAACGGCTATTACTTATTGGTTACACCCTTTCCATGCTAGATTAGGCATTCGACTACGTCTCTAGTATGGGGGTGTTTACACCCCTAGACTCGAAACATTGAGGACAATGTTTAACTTTAGTATGGGGGGGGGGTGAATAGATACTTGCCTTGCCAAACCTTCACGCTTTCCAAAGTTTATCGTTTTTGTTGCAAAATAAGGCTAAAAATGGCCAAATTTTAAAAATTTTCTCATGTTTTATAAGTGTTTGAAGACACGAATGTAGATTTTCTGATGGCGAGAATAAGAGTAATTTTTGACTCGACCGTGCGTGTTGAGCACTTAGCTTTGATTCCTTAACTTACATTAGGCTAAGTCTCTTAAATGAGGACGAAAAATGATAGAGTTAATTATAAGTTACTATGCTAAACGTAGAGTACTCGTATTCTTTCAAAAACTCATGTGTTCTCGTTGTTTGCTTATTCTCCCTTCGCTTGTAAATATTTTTTGCTTAATAAATATTGACTTAGCGGTTTAGTTAGGATTGTTGGGTTTCTAGTCTTTTCTAGTAGCTTCCGTGTAATTAAATTGGGAAGACATTAAGGTATCACCAGCGTCACGGTTTTGAAGTATTGGCACCCGAATAATCAAAAGCTTCACCCAATAATAAGATTTCAAGTGCTCACCTAAATCTAGCAAACAATTTGTAGCCCCACAAGGCCTAAAATCTATGAAAAATTGAAAGTGAATCAAGCCTTAATCTTCGAAGCTTTAAAGATCCAAAATTCGCTTTAGCTTGAGGATATACGTCTTTGGCTAATAAAACCACCGATGAGGCGGATAATAAAAGGCAAGGCAAGACCGAAGTCATAATAAAAGCTTCATGGCGAAGTTGAATAAAAGATGGAGGTAAACCAAAGATAATAAGGCCCTTCCGTTAGGGGGCGTATAAAAGTCTTGGTAATAAGTCTCATGTTCAAAACCGTTATAAAACCGTGTTTATCGATTCTTCTTGTCAACTTAATTTTTTAACATCGTCGTCTATTAGGAGGGGTTATTGATTTAATGGTCTTAGTTACACCGTTAGGACTCTATTTTTTAGACTAAATCTCTATTATCGCATAAGTCAATGATGTATCCTCGTGATCATTAAGACATAATAAAATATAAGAGATACAACTTAGGAATAATGGGAGGATAAGTACGTGATTAGGGCATATGAGTAGTGTTAGCATTACTAACTTATAATGACAATGATCTCGTTGCACGCTTGGCATGGAATTAAGGTGAAAATTGAGGACGATGAAATTATTTCTAACGAAGCATTCACGTGTTCTTATTCTATGAACCTAAACGTCCCATTTTGCGATGAAAATCATACATTATGTCTAAAACGCAAGTAGTAGCAATAGTAGTAATGTAGCTAGTTTATCATTCCAATAAAGTGAATAAAATTGAATTTTGGAGATGCTTTGATACTTTATTCTAGCATTGCATGAGGGCACGGCAATGGTTTAGTATGGGGGAGTGATGAGACTGCTTTTATACATGGTCTCATCGTCCAAATCGGGCTTAAAATGCATAAAATATCATCTAATATACCAAATATATGCTCGTGTTTGTTACTTGTGTATTTTTAGGTACGGATATTGAGGAAATGGCAAAAGATCACAAGAATCATTCAAAAACGAACACGGGAAACGAAGCCGCACAATGAACCGGGCCCAAGTTTGGATTTTACAAAAATGCCCTTGAAGAATTGAAGATTGGCAACTTTAGTCCCTCATCTTTGAAGAACTTGTCACAATTGACCCTCCAAATGTCAATTGTACAAGAATGGTCCTTAAAGTTTGAAGATATTACAAGATCAGCCTTGAAGAATCCAAGAAAATACATTAAAGGCCCTTGTTAAAAGTTTTGGAAGAATTTGTGCCAAATTTGACAACTTGCCAAAAGTTGACAAGTGAAAAATAGGCATTGATGCCTATTATTTACAACATGGAATAAATGTGAAACATTGGGGACCTAAACTGCCACCCAACCAAACCTCCTCACCTAGTCATATCCTTACACGTCACCCTCACCCACCCAAATACCCAAACCCATAACCCAACCCGTCCACCCAGTCCACAACCCACCCAAACTTATTAAAACATGGTCAACAGGTCAACATTTTTCCCTCTAAACATAAAGTTTAAAAACTTTATTTCCCAAAACAGATCTAATCCCCCTCCTAATTACCCTTAAACCCTAAAACTCCCCCAGGTCCAATTAAGAAGAAATCAAAGGGGTAATTGCTAATTGGCTCCAGATCTTTAATTAAGGATACTCTCACCCTATCCCACACAAAACCCATGCTCCCAACACACCCATGTGACCTCCAAGACCCACCCCTGCCCCGTCTTTTTCACACCAAAACCAAGAGGGGACAAGACAAACGGTTGGATCTTTCTACTTGGCCTCCAAGGAGTATTTGACGTCCAAGATCATTCCATCAAGCCTGGCATCCAGTACAAGCTCACATGAATCCAATTTGACCAAGTTCGTCCAAGGGCCTTTTTGGCATTTTAGCAGCTAGGGTTTACACATTTTAAATATTTTATTCCAGTGTTCTAGAATAGTCCTAGTGTAGTATAAAAGGAAATGTCGACCTATGGCATTCCTTGTTCCAGTTTTAAGCTTTCACTCATTGTAATTCCTTTTTGATAATATAAAAAGTTTGGTATTTGTGTTAACAAGTGTAATTCCTTTTTTATGATTGTTAAAAGTTGTGTGTGTGTGTTAGAAAGCTAAAAATGAGTTCCAATATCATTGTGTAAACACTTTTGTGTTTGAGTTTTCAAAAGTAAGTTTCAAAGGTTTCTGAAAATTGGTAGATTTTTGGAAAGATTGTTTAAAGGTTTGGTTTTCAGGATTAAAAGTCATTGTTTAAGTGTTTTAAAAAGGATAAAGTTTTTAAGAAAGTTAATTGAGAAAGGTTTTTAAGGTTTGAGATAAATCAGTTTAGTGTATCTTTGTGCTTGTGTGTTTTCATTTTCTTAGCAGGATTGTTTTGAGCTTGTTGCTGTCCAAGGTTCAGCTCAGGCCCCAGCCTGATTGAAGGTGGTTTATCAACCACTAAGGGACCTGGATGTAGGTCCCTTGAGGTAGTCCATTGTTTTTTTTTCATTTTTCATTTTTCTGAAATCTTATGTGATTTGGTGATTTTGTATGCAAAGTGTTTAAGTGTTGCTTATGGTGTGTTATTTGAATTTACTTGCTATGATTATGCATGTTTAGAGTCATTTGATTCAGTTTGGAGTTGATTAGAGTAGGTTTTGTTTGAAAAATTGCATGATCAGTTTTTAAGGTGTGTTTGGATTTGCATATTGGCTGACAAGTTTGCAAGATTTGTGAAATGAAACCTGTTTAGATACACTTCATAGGGTATATAAAAGTTGTTTGCTAGCTCAACTGTCAGTTTAGTGTAGGTTTTAAACAAGTTGTGTGATAAAAAGTTGAAAAAGCTAGCTTTAAATCTGTCACCTCATTTTTCTGCTTGTTTTGATAAGAATTGTGCTTTAAATCTTCAAGTCTGTTGGATTATAGGACACTTAAGGATTGTTAAGTGTTTATATGCTAGTTATTACACTTATATGCAAAATCTGAGCATTTGAAATCCATGTTGAGTGTCAATTGAACCAGCAAACCTCTCAGACCTCAATTAAGCCTAATCAGTGACTTGTATGTGCTATTGTGCTTGATTTGTGCTTATACCTGCTTGTTTTTGAGCTTATTTTGACTCCTTGTACTCCAAAGAGTACAAGGGTGCCTGATTATCCACAAAAACACCCTCAAATCCATAAGACAAGACCTCTTGTCACTTATTCACAAGTGAAAAGGTCACTAGTGTTCATCAATAAACAAGTGCTCTCCTGGGCACGTTTTTGATTCTCATTTGGCTTAATCTTGTTCAAAAGTGGTTTGTGTTTGTGTTTTAGTGATTAAAGAGTGCACTGGTTTGAGTTTTAAAAAAAGAAAAAAAAAATCAAAAAGGCACACCCTGCCTGGACTCGAACGCGCGACCTTGCGTTCCAAGGAGTAGCGTGTTTACCAGTGATCTAGATGGCCTTTTTACGTTTTCCTTTCCTTTCATTACATACTTAAGGTGATTTTGTTTTGTGCTTATTTAAATAAGCCGTAGCTTATTTTGATTATTTCAGCTTATTCATTAAGCTTATTTGGTAGTTAGTATTTTTCCTAGGATTTAATTAAGTTTTAGGACTTTTCTGTTTTAAAAATTTATTTTTCCCCTTATTTATTTATTTATTAGGATTATTTTTAGATTAATTTTTAGAAAGTAATTTAAAAATAGTAAAAAGTATTTTAAAAATCCAGAAAAATAGTTTTTAGGTTTTAATTAAGTTATTTGAGGTTTACATTCAATAAAGTTTTCAAAAAGTCTTATTTTTAATTTTATTTTATTTTAGGGTTTTTAGACAACTTTAAAAATTAATATAAAATTGATAAAAAGGTTTTAGGAACTTTAATTTGCATTTTTATCTTAATTAGAATATTTAGGATTTTTGGTAATTTTTTAGAATTTATTTCTAAACTTTTTATTTTTTTAGAATATTTTAATATTATTTTATTCCCAAAAATTCAAAGTTTGTTTTTTCTACTTTTTTCATTTTTCCTAGGTTAAGGACATTAAATTAGGAACTTTGTAACTTTCCAAAATTTTTTTAGGCTTTTCATTTAATTTTTAGAATTAATTTAAGATTTAATAGATTTTAATAGTTTTTAGGAGTTTAAAAATAGCTTAATTTGGTTTTAAAATTTTTAAAAATAGTTTTTAGCTTAATTAGGTCATTTGAGGTTTACAAACTATAAAATCTTGTTTGGAGCTTTTTAATAATTAATTGTGATTTTTAGGGCTTTAATTAGCATTAAAAAGTCATTATTTAATTAATTAAAAGGTTTTAGCAAGTTTGGATTTTTTGTAAACTCTTAGAATTTTATTGTGGATTTTTAGTAATTTTTAGGAATTTTTAGGTTAAAATTTTAATTTTTGTGTTTTTTACGTTTCTACGTCTTAACTTTCTAGTAGTAGTTTTTGTTAATTTTTCAATTTTTATTTTTTCGTCTTCGTCATTTTCTCATTTCTTTTCTTCTTGTTAATAATCAAAAACATTAATCATCAATTCAATTCACAACACACGTGCCTCCTCGAGAGAACGATCCCCACTTAAGGGTCATAAGTGTTTACGTTTTCCTAAACGTACGCTTAATACTTACCGCTTTTACCTTGTTTTCCTAAACAAGTGTAACTTTACAAACATCATTTAGTCCAATCTATTGTGTGCCTAAGAAAGGCGGAATAACCGTTGTTCCCAATGAACACAACGAGTTGATTTTCACTCGTCTCGTTACTGGGTGGAGAGTTTGTATAGACTACCGCAAACTCAATGATGCCACGAGAAAGGATCATTTCCCTCTACCTTTTATAGACCAAATGCTTGAACGTTTAGCGGGTAATGAATATTACTGCTTTCTTGATGGTTTCTCGGGTTATTTCCAAATACCCATCGATCCCCAAGATCAAGAGAATACTACATTCACTTGTCCCTATGGCACATTTGCGTACAAAAGAATGCCTTTTGGCTTATGTAATGCACCCGGGACTTTCCAAAGGTGCATGTTAGCTATCTTCCATGACATGGTTGAACAAACCATGGAAGTCTTCATGGATGATTTCTCGGTCTTAGGGGATTCCTTCTCTTCTTGCCTTGCCAATTTGGAACGTATGCTTAAGCGGTGCGAAGACACTCGTCTTGTTCTGAATTGGGAAAAATGCCATTTTATGGTAAAAGAAGGCATCGTGCTGGGACACAAAATTTCCAAAGCCGGTCTTGAAGTAGACCGTGCTAAAGTCGATGTTATCGCCAAGTTGCCTCCACCTTCAACCGTGAAGGGTGTGAGAAGTTTCATGGGTCATGCCGGCTTTTACCGTCGATTCATCAAAGATTTTTCTCAAATCACTCGCCCGATGACCCACCTCTTGGAAAAAGATACTCCTTTTATCTTTTCCAAAGAGTGTCTTGAAGCCTTCAACTTGCTTAAGGATAAGCTTACTAAGGCACCCGTCTTGGTTACCCCTAATTGGGAGCTGCCTTTCGAGTTGATGTGCGATGCTAGTGATTTTGCTATTGGAGCGGTTCTGGGACAAAGAGTGAACAAACACTTCCAACCAATCCATTACGCTAGCAAGACAATGACGGGGGCACAATTGCATTATACGACAACCGAAAAAGAGCTTTTAGCTGTTGTCTATGCTTTTGAAAAATTCCGCCCCTATCTTGTCCTTTCCACAACAATTGTGTATACCGATCATTCCGCGCTGAAGTACTTGTTGACAAAGCAAGATTCCAAACCAAGACTTCTTCGTTGGGTTTTGCTGCTCCAAGAATTTAAAATCGATATTCGCGATAAAAAAGGAGCAGAAAACCTAGCCGCGGATCATCTCAGCAGACTTGAGGATCCTTACCAAGGGGATCATCCGAACAAAGAAATCAATGATTCTTTTCCCTTGGAGACCTTAATGTCTATAAATTCCAAATCTGATGAAACCCCGTGGTTTGCGGACTTTGCAAACTACTTAGCGGGTGGAATTCTCAAGGAAGGGTTGACGTCTCAACAAAAGAAAAAGTTCTTCACCGACATTAAGACTTACTTTTGGGACGACCCTTACCTATTCAAACAATGTGCCGACCTGATTATCCGCCGATGTGTTGATGGACCGGCAGCTTTAGAAATCCTTGATGCTTGCCACAAAGGACCCACTGGTGGCCACTTTGGTCCCAACTACACCGCCAAAAAAGTGTTTGATTCCGGATTTTATTGGCCCACCATCTACCGTGATGCTCACGAGATGGTTAAACGATGTGATGCTTGCCAAAAACAAGGCACGATCACACATAAAGACGAGATGCCTCAGAATTTCATTCAAGAATGTGAAATCTTTGATGTTTGGGGTATCGACTTTATGGGGCCATTCCCTTCAACTAAAGGAAACAAATACATCCTTGTAGTCGTTGACTACGTTTCAAAGTGGGTTGAAGCCAAAGCTTTACCTACTAATGATGCAAGGGTGGTTTGTAACTTTTTGAAATCGCTGTTCGCTCGATTCGGCGTTCCTCGTGCTATTATCAGTGACCGCGGGACTCATTTTTGCAACGATCAATTTGCAAGAGTCATGGCTAAGTATGGTGTCAATCACCGTCTTTCCACCGCCTATCATCCCCAAACCAATGGGCAAGCCGAGATATCCAACCGTGGATTGAAGCGAATTTTGGAGCGTACTGTGGGAGAGCATCGCGCCGCGTGGGCCGATAAGTTAGATGATGCTCTGTGGGCTTTCCGTACTGCTTATAAGACCCTGATCGGTTGTACACCTTATCGTCTTGTGTACGGGAAAGCATGCCACCTTCCCATCGAGCTGGAGCATAAGGCGCACTGGGCCTTGAAGTGGGCTAACTTCGACATCAACAAAGCCGGTGATCATCGTAAGATTCAACTCAACGAGCTCAACGAACTGAGGAATGAAGCTTATGAGAACTCGCTGATCTACAAAGAGAAAACGAAGATCCTTCATGACGCAAAAATCAAGAACCGAGAGTTCCACGTTGGTGATCAAGTCTTACTTTTTAACTCTCGGTTGAAGATCTTCTCTGGAAAGTTGAAGAGCCGCTGGTCTGGTCCATTCACTGTCGCCAACGTCTTTCCTTATGGGACCATTGAGCTTTCTCAGCCAAATGGGCCCAATTTCAAAGTGAATGGCCAGCGTCTGAAGTTGTACTTTGGTGAGGACACCTCTCAGGAGGTGATTCCATCCCTCACCACGTTCCCCATGAACTAATTTTGGGTCGAGTCAGGCTCGTGACTCGGTTATCAAAAACAAGCGCTCCTCGGGAGGCAGCCCGAGTATCTATCCTTTTATGTTTTAACCTCCTAAGTGTAGGGGGACCTGTATAGGTGTTTGTTTTGTGTGGTGATGTGATTACAGGGATTAATGCACTCTTGGAACATTTGAAGAACCGTGCTCCCGTGTTATCCGAAATCCGGTTCTATCTCTCAACTATCGTGATTCAATTTTCTTCATACTCACATTTGAAATTGATCACTTTAGTCGTCTCTTCCTTAACTTGAGTTAACCAACGTGCACAATGTCATAAGTGTAGGGGAGACTTTTCCCACATGCTTAAACATTGAGGACAATGTTTATCTTAAGTGTAAGGGGGACTTCTATCGAAGTTTTAAGTGGACTTTTCCATGAAATTGCCTTCATTTAACCGGAAAATCATCTTTTTAACACTTTTCAAATTTTTTATTAACTTTGGTCATTTAGTCGTAATTTTTAAATTTTTATCGTTTCTTTCATATGTATATATCCCGCAATAAAGTCAAAAATATTAATAAAGTGGTGTAGCTAGTTTAGAAATCTTTGACATATTAGGCCCGTTGCGTTTATTTTGACTCAACCCGAATAGACTTATCTAAGTTTATTCTAGCTAGTATCCTTAACCATGTAGACCTTAATTGGTTTATTAGGCTAAGTATCCACGAGTCTCATTACTTGAGATTTTAAATTGTGGAGGACGAGAAATGATAGAGTCAATTATAAGTCGGTATTCTTGCACAAGCTCACTTGGTGTAATTATTTGGCTATTCTCCCATCACTTGCTAATAATTTATCTGCAATAAGTAAGGTCGTACGATTTGAAAAGTTACTTAGCTTCTAGCCCAAGATCGTTTAAAAGTTGCTCGGTAATGATAAGAGTTCATAGCCAAGGCATAACTTATGAAGCGGGGCGCGAAGATTGGCGAGTCCGAAAAGGCCCTAACAAGGCATGAGGATTCCATTTTATTGCTGAAGATCCAAAAGTGATGTGAAAAGCATTATTCCCAAAATCAATATGAAGGATCAAGACTCACGACGAAAAGCAATCAACTCCCATAAAGATCATGGAGAAGTCTATCCGAAAAGACCCTAACAAGGTATGAGGATAAATAGATCCAAGTCCGAAAAGGAGGCGGATCGTTGTATCTCGACATCCCAATTAGAGATTGAAGAAATAATCATGAAGTCGTGGTCAACAAAGTTGGAGTACCCCTCAAAAGTCTCCAAGTGAAGAAACTCTATTACGATGAGAAGACCATTATTTCAAGAACGTCTCTCAAGATATGAGTATGAAGTACATGCCAAATATCGGCCCGTGAAAGGTCTCAAATCGCGAACCAAGTTATGCCAAGATATGAACTTTTTGATATCCCGAGAAGCAGTTTTAAGAGATTTTGTCCTTTAGCTAACTATTGATCAAATCGTCCTACTTTGCTTTCAGCCTAAATAAACTATCGAAATAAGTCCGAAAATGCATCTTCATGATCATTCTAAGACAAAAATAAAATATAAGAGATACACCTAGGAATAAGGGAGTTTAAACATTTAATTAAGCCATGTGTGTAAGTGTTTGAATTGCTAACTTATAATAACAATGATCTCGTTTTTAAGCTTAGTTTGGGGAACGTGAAACTTGAGGGTGATAAATCTTCGCAGCACCGAAGCCCTAATGTAAGTCCTCAATCTCTTTGCAAGTTATTTCCACGTAAGCTATTTTCTATCCTCTTGTTTACATTAAAATTTTAATTTCTCTTAGTGCTTTAAATTTTTGTTTAGTAGTATTTTAATAAGGCCAAGGTTGATTGATCATGAGAAAAGTGTAAATGTGCTTTGTCACTAAGCATTGCATGAGGGCATGGCAATGGTTAAGTGTAGGGGATTTGATAGGTGTGAAAACACCCATCCTTTTACCACTTAATTCTGGCTAAAACAAGACCAAAACACGTATTTAATATCATTTGTTTGGAATTATGCGTGGTTTTTGTGTTTATTGTGTTTTCAGAGTCAACCGGACGAATATTGAAGAAAACATGGGATTGCACGGGTTCTATCAAGGAAAAAGACTCAAGACGAAGTCTATTGTCCAAGAGATGCAAAAGAATTGAAGTCATTGTGCCTAATTGAAGATTTGTCGAAGAATAGAGCCAAAGATGGAAGATTCAGATATGTCGAAGAACTCGAGTCTATTAAATAAAAGATTATAAGACGAGTTGGAATTATTCACCGACACTCCTCAAATCCAAGTCGGAAACGTTTATTTGAAGAAGCGTGAAGACTTAAGAAGAAAGAAGAAAAAGGAGCCCAAACTAAAGCCCAATCACAAAGCCCACCACCATTACACACGCCTATATAAAGGCCTCACCTCACAAATTTTCACACACTTAGTTTTACACTTAATCTTATAGGTAGTTTTTAGTTTTAGAGAGAGAAAGTTCTAAACTTTCTCTCACTAGATTTCATCTTTTTCTCTTTCAAATTCAAACTTTTGTATTACTTTTTCATTAATCAAGTTCAAGTTTTTATCTTTTAATCTTTAATCTCATCCTTCCTTTCTTTGATTTTGATTGATTTTGGTACAAATCTCGTATGATCCGTGTTGTTCATCAATGATTTGTGCTTAAAAAGTTGATTTCTTTTTTATGTTTCCTTAAGTTTATACACTAATAAGCTTTAAGATCCTTGTTCTTTTTGGCTTATTGGTTGATTTAGCTTATTTTACTTTTTGGAGTTTTTATGAAAAGTTTACTTTTTTATTGATTTGATTTAAAAGTTGTTTATTTTGAGTTTAGAAAAGTTGTTTTTAGTGCTTATTTGATCAGTATTTTATTGGATTCGAGCTGGTTTTGGGAGTTAGCTTATTCCATAAGCTTATTTCCCTAGCTTAAGTCTCGGTTTGGCATCATTTTCGGAAAGGGCAAAGCCCTTTTCTGACCGAGTATTCCGACCAAAGCCCCCCCCCCCTTATTCCGATCGACCGATCAGAAAAGGGTTTTAATATTCAGATTGGTGGTATTCTCATATTCCGACGGTGGGTGTTTAGTGTATTCCGATTGTTTTGTTTTTCCCCATATTCCGATTGAGATCATTTTGGTATTCCGATTGTCACCTGTTTCTAGTATTCCGATTAGTAAATTTCCAACATATTCCGATTGGGGTCATTTGCCCGTATTCCGATCATTAACTTTTCTAAGCATTCCGATCACCCGATCGGAATGTATTCCGACTGAGTGCTTTTTTTTCCACTATTCCGATCTTAGCTACTTTGCTTTGTTCCGTTCTTACTTTCTTTTAGTACTTTTCAATAAATTCATATTTTTCACAAAGTGTTCCAAGTGTTAGTTTTTGTTGAATGTCCATTTATTTTCCTCATATAATCGTTAAGTTTCCAATCATCTAATTTTAAACTCGTCTTTTCACTTTAATCATTTAGTTATTTAATTTTACTCTTCGACACTTAATTTCTTGTCATTAGTTTAAAATAGATAAACAAACCAACCACTTTTTATTAACCAAGAACAAATCATTCCACTTAAGGCCGAGATCAATTCGAGAGGATATCGAGAGAAATAATCTGAACCTAGTAAAACCATAGTATCAGTAAGATACTTCACCGACTCGCTCAATGATATCAAACGGTCCAATGAAACGAGGACTGAGCTTCCCTTTAATCCCGAAGCGTCTAACACCACGTGCCGACGAAACCTTAAGGAATACGTGATCTCCTACGTTAAAATGTATGTCCCTACGATGCTTATCGGCGTAACTCTTCTGACGTGACTGTGCTTCCTGAAGTTTCTGTTTAGCTACTACGATCCTTTCATTGGTCATCTCTATGATTTCTGGTCCTTCAAGTGTTCGCTCGCCAACCTGATCCCAGCAGATTGGGGCGCGACACTTTCTGCCATACAACATCTCGAAAGGAGAACACTTGATACTTGCGTGCCAACTGTTGTTGTATGCAAACTCCACCAAACAGATATAATCGTCCAAATCACCCGTCAATTCCAACGCACATGACCTCAACATGTCTTCCAATGTCTGAATCGTTCGCTCCGATTGTCCGTCTGTTTGAGGATGAAAAGCCGTGCTAAGCTTAAGTTGTGTACCCCAAGCTTTCTGCAGACTCTTCCAAAGTCGCTAAGTGAAACGAGGATCTCTGTCTGAGACGATGCTGGATGGAGCACCGTGGAGTCTCATGATCTCTCTTCTATACGTATCAGCGAGTTTACTTACCGGATCTTCCTTGTGGATCGGTAAGAAATGAGCTGATTTGGTAAGTCGATCTACGATAACCCAAATTGCATCGTGCTTCCTCTTGGTAGGCGGAAGACCAGCAACAAAATCCATGGTGATTTTGTCCCACTTCCACTCTCGGATATCTAACGGTTGAAGGAGACCGCCAGATCGCTGATGCTCGATCTTAACCTGCTGGCAGGTAAGACATTTGGAGACGTAAGTGGCCACATCCTGTTTCATACCACTCCACCAAAAGTAATGCTTGATGTCATGGTACATCTTAGTCGAACCAGGATGTATAGAGAATAGGGAGCTATGAGCTTCAGCTAACAAGGCTTCCCGGAGTTCTTGGTCATCAGGAACACAAAGTCTCGTGCCCTGCCATCCGATACCATCTGCATCTACTCTGAATTCCGTCTGTTTCTCCAAATTCTGAACTATCGCCCAGATTTCTCCATCACCTTTCTGAGCTTCCTTGATCTTAGAGAGTAACTCGGGTTCTACTTTAAGATTAGCCCAGTAACCGTGTTGTCCACGTACCATGATCTTGATGTCTAGTCGCTCCAAGTCTCTTATGATTTCCTCCTCAATTTTAATGCCGTTGATCATTCCGGACTTCCTGCTCAGAGCATCTGCTACTACATTTGCCTTTCCGGGATGATACTGTAGATTAATGTCATAATCCTTCAACAGCCCTAACCATCTCCTCTGCCTCATGTTCAATTCACGTTGAGTGAAGATATACTTCAAGCTCTTGTGGTCCGTGAAAATGTCACATGATTATCCATATAAGTAGTGCCTCCATATCTTCAATGCAAACACGACTGCAGCAAGTTCTAAGTCATGCGTAGGGTAATTTTCTTCATAAGGCATAAGCTGCCGTGAAGCATACGCGATCACTTTCCCATGTTGCATGAGAACACAACCAAGTCCCTTCCCTGATGAATCACTGTAGATTTGAAATCCACCCGTACCAGATGGGAGAGTAAGAATAGGTGCAGATACTAGCTTCTGGCTTCAGGTCTTCAAAGCTCTTCTCACGTTCTTCAGTCCAGACGAATTTCTCCCCTTTCCGCATCAGTTTGGTCAATGGTAGTGCTAAGGGGGAAAATTAATAGCCAGCTAAGCCTAAGAAACTGCGGACTTCCATCGCTGATGTCGGCCTCGGCCACTTAGTAATAGCCACAACCTTCGCTGGATCCATAGTGATTCCTTCTGCTGATACAATGTGACCTAAGACTGCCACCTTGTCTAACCAGAACTCACGTTTGGAGAATTTAGCATACAGCTGCTTCTGGCGAAGAAACTGTAGTACTGTACGAAGATGGTCTTCGTGTTCCTCGTTGGACTTTGAGAAAATCAGGATGTCATCGATGAAGACAATGACGAACTTGTCCAGAAATTCATGGAAGATTCTGTTCATCAAGTCCATGAACACTGCTGGAGCATTTGTCAGGCCGAATGGCATAACTACAAATTCGTAGTGGCCATAGCGGGTACGAAAAGCAGTCTTGGCGATGTCCTGGTCCTTAACCCGTAGCTGATGATAGCCTGACCTAAGATCAATCTTGGAGAAGTGTTTGTCCCCTTGGAGTTGGTCAAACAAATCGTCTATACGCGGCAGTGGATACCTATTCCGGATAGTAATCTTGTTGAGCTCGCGATAGTCTATACAAAGGCGCATACTGTCGTCCTTCTTCTTAACAAATAAGACCGGTGCGCCCCATGGAGATGCGCTCGGTCGAATGAAACCTCGTTCTAGAAGTTCTTACAGTTGATCCTTCAGCTCCTTTAACTCTATGGGAGCCATGCGATAAGGAGCTTTGGAGATCGGTTCAGCTCCTGGAATAAGCTCGATATTGAATTCCACTTCTCGTGCAGGTGGTATGCCCGGAAGTTCTTCTGGAAATACATCTTGGAATTCCGACACTATTGGTTGATCCTGAATTGATGGAGATTCAGCATCCATGTCGTGAACCGTAGCTAGATAACCCTCGCAGCCATGTGATAGTAGTGCACGCGCTTGTAGGGTAGATATAATTTGTACAGACCTTCCGGGTATAAACCCGTTGTGAATGTACTCTGGTACATTAACATCACCGAAGATAACTCGATATGAATGGCAGTCTATGGTAGCATGATGCTTGGATAGCCAATCCATGCCCAAAATCATATCAAAGTCATTCATGTCCAGCGGAAGTGCGTCAACAGGACGAACCTTATCGTCAAATTCTAGGGGAAGACTCTTGTATACATGGGTGATTAATACAGAGTCCCTCAAAGGCGTGGAAATAGTAAGTCTATTCTCTAGTGGCATGGGGAGCATCCTAATGTTCTTAGCATAGGCAGTATAAATAACCGAGTGAGTAGCACCCGTATCGTAAAGAACACACGCAGCTTGACCATACATATACAAGATTCCAGTGATGGTACCTGTAGACTTGTTGGCCTGGTCTCGAGATGTCGTGTAGACACGTCCAGTGGTAGGAGGCGGCTTGGTATCAGCATGTCCCGATGTGCCCTCCATCTCGCCCTTACGGCAATCCTTTATGATATGGCCAGGAAGACCACACTTGAAGCATGCGTCAGTGTTACGACGACATGGCCCTGGGTGCCTACGGTGGCAAGTAGAGCAAAGAGGATGAGTATATCCTCCAGCAGGTGCTCTGGCTGGCTGAGGACCTGATAAACATTTTTCATAAGACATGATAATAGGGTACAAAGGACAATGCGAATAATTGTAAGATTGAATACCAGTGATAGCTGGACGGCTAGGCTGTGAACCTCTCTGGTTTTGGTCCCTACCGTTTCTATGGTTCCTGGTAGAAGATTTGCTAGAGTGTCAGAATATGAATTATAACATGAAATCATAAGAAAATGCGTAAGTATTAGGACCTGCTGCCGTTGGAGTGTCCAGCGTTGTTACGATAATTATCATTACCGCCACGCCTATCCATAGCAGAGCGGTCGTTATTCTGACCGTTTCCCTTGGGCTGATGAGGCTGCTGTTAAGTAGCCGGCTGAGACCGGTCCCCAGTTTTCTGCCTGGAAGATACAATTTAAGAGATGAATAATTGACATATATAGAAAGAATACGGATTGGTCACCGCTTGAATACAAATGTTTACCTCTTGTCAGATTTCTCAGCTTCCCCGAACTCATCTCTCTCATGCAGCATCTCCAGCTTACGTGCCGCATCGACCACTTGTGCTACAGTGTTGAACGTAACACACACCAGATTGTTTGCGACCGATGTGAGAAGAGCCCACCTAAAGTGGTGTGCCTGCTCTTCAGGAGTACCTGCCGCTGCACCAAGGAAACCAGCTAAGCGGAGAAAGCGCTGCATAAACTCATTGCTATTCTCTCCAGCTCTCTGTTGGATCCCATGGTACTCCCTCTTGAGCTTGTCTTGCTCAGCCTTGGGAAAGAACTGCTCCATCACCCTATCTTTGAACTGAGCCCATGTCAAACCAGCCACCCATTCGTCACCTCCCTCAGACTGCATCAATGGTAACCACCAATTTAACACATCGCCTTCGAACCGGTAGCATGCCAACCTCGCCTTGAACACGGGGTAACAACCCATAGCATTGAAAATTTTCTTGATGTGAGCCAACCAGCTTTCAGCGTCACTGGGGCTATCTGTTTTCTCGAAAGCTCGAGGACGGAGCTTGTTGAATCTCTTCAGCCATACTGCCAGTGTCACTGGGGGAGGAGGAGGAGGTGCTTGGTTATGCTGCTGATTGTTGGCAGCTTGAACCTCAGCCCTGATGTCATTCCTTAGTTGAGGAAGCAAAGCTTGCATTGCAGCTTGGATTGCTGCATTGAGTTGTTCTTGTTCGCGTGTGAGAACCATCTGACAGTATAACATAAAACATATGATTAAACAGATCAAAATATAAAATATATATACATGAAAAAAATTTATACCAATAAATCCAGAGAAAAATTTTATGCAAGAAAATTTGTGTATGAATGCATGATACAGTTTTATGAAAACTTTTGTATGCTCGAGAGTGAACGCCTATGGTCAGTTCACCCGAAATAAAAGACATGGCGAGGGGACGCCTATGGGTTGGTCCCAAATTTAAAAGTTTCGATAAAACACATGCGACTAAATAGGGCCAGTCCTGTTCCAACCATTACTTAGTCATAAACCTGCGACAATGACATATATATGTATGCATAAAAATGATGAATGCATGAAAACGACTGTCAGTACTAGGAAGACCATAGTGACTACCTACTAATCACATGTCATAATTTGAGAGCCAACAGGTAGAAGCCTTGGCTTTGATACCATAATTGTAACACCCCATTTTGATAATGGAATGTCACGCGTAATTATGGCGTGTCATCAAAGCATACAAGGATAAATGTCTAAACATTACATGACCATAAAAGGAAAATACCGGAATCAAACATCGGTAGTCCAAAAGTAAAGCTCATCACACATAAACATAAGTACTGTAAATGAAAGGACTAAACAATGTCCATGGCAAGAGTATCAAAGTAAAGATAATGCATAAAGTAAGAAAGGCTAGAAAGCTTCCAGTCCATATGCACGTACGCTTAAAGTCTACGAGCGTCCCTGAGTACCTGCCGTTTTGGGAACATAGAAAAGGAAAACGGCTGAGCAATACGCTCAGTGCACGGATGTACAATAAAGCATGAACAATATAAGCATATAAGCATATAACAACGGAAGAAACTAAGTCTCGAATAACCCGGTTAAGTCTTGGTAAAACTGGTTTTATAGTTTGAAAAGCCGTATGTTTATCTTATAAAAACTGTTTAACATATTCTACCATTAGCCAATATAGGTCATGAAAATCCACCGTGCATGAATACTTGGAGGGGTGACCTCATCATGCAAATTAGAGAGGGCTGCCTCTAATTTAATATACTGGTTTGGGTAGGAGGGATCAGCTCCTTGTGAAGGATGCAAGGCACACAACACATTCACACTGAGTAATCTGCTGAAAACATGTAACTAGGATGCACCCATATGCCCCACGTGATAAATATAATAATATGGCCAAAAGCTGAAGGGACGCCACGAGCAATCACTCCGCCATGGGGAAGTCATAACACCAGTGCCTCTAGTGTTATGGTTATGGTACCTCCATAACTAGGTGAAACTAGTCATGCATGTATATGGCTATAGGTATTCTAAATTAAACATAAGCAAATCAAACATATAAACTTATACTACGGGAAAACAGTTGGCTGCATACGGGGAATCCTAATAAGGAAAGAATGTCCATACTGAAAGGACGTGAATCCGTACCTTATGTCCAGTGAATGAAGAAGACGAACTTAAGAGAGTCCTACTTCGGTATCACTAATGCTACATAAATACATACGTGTATAAGTATCTGATTACTAAATACGTAACTGGTTTTATATCATGTCTTAGCTCATTTTATACTTTCATGTCATGTTTTATTGTTTTAAGCTTTAAACTGTGTTTATCTTATATTCTGTCTATTTTGATTAAGTATTTCTTGTATTTCATGTATTATTATACTTACTGTGTAATAATAAGTAACTTTCTAAAAATAGCAGGTTTCCTAAAATAGAAAGTTTCCAAAAATAGAAAGTTACCAAAAATAGAAAGTTTCCAAAAATAGAAAGTTTCCAAAAATAGAAAGTTTCCAAAAATAGAAAGTTTTCAAAAATAGAAAGTTTCCAAAAATAGAATTACTGCTTAAAATAGATAAGTTTCTAAAAATAGAAAGTTTCCATAAATAGATTAGCTGCCTTAATTAAATAAGTTTCTAAAAATAGAAAGTTTCCATAATTAGATATAAGCTGGTTAAATAAGCTAATTATATAAGCTTAAGTGTTTTCTGATTATTTTTCTAAGTCATATTGATATAAGGTATAGTTTATTAATTATTACATGTAATTTAAATAAACTATAGGTTAAAAGTATTTAATTAAATATATCATGTTTTTAATTAAATAAAGTTAAATACTTAGGTTAAAACATGTATTATTAATTATTAATAATATAACCTAAGTCATGTTAATTAATTAATTATAGCCATGGTTTTTAAAAATTAATTAGTTATGAAGTCTAGAAAATATAAATACTTAGGTTAAAAATCCATGATCTAATAATTAAATTATAACCTAAGTCATGTTTATTAAATTAATTATATCAAGTTTTATTAATTTAATCTTTAACATATGATTATTAAAACCATAACCTTAACATAAACAATGAACCGGATCGTGACTAGAAACAATGAACCGGACCCGTAATCAACACCATACCCCGAACCACTTCGGGGTTTCCCCTTGTTTGCTGCTGCCGTGGGACCCACACCACCAAACCGAGACCATGAGGTCTCGGTGGTGGTTCATATGCTAAACCGAGACCCCTTGGGGGTTCGGTTTAGGCGCCGGCCACATAAACACCCCTAAATCCCTCGTTTTGATTTACCCCTTAACCATTTACATGTTTAATTAATGTTTTTAATTAGCTTTTAAAAACATCATGATCTTATGTAATTTATTAAATCAAAACATAAAAGAAAATGATTAAAAAGGTATACCGAATGCGTGGATCAAACGAGGATGAACACACACCAATACTTGTACAAAATTCAAGATCAAAATCAATCGAACACCCCCTTTTGGTGTGTTGAATCCGGCGGCCAAGGGAGAGAAGGAAAAAGGAAAAGTTTTAGGGTTTTTGTTATTTTCCTGTAATGTGAAAAATGACCAAAATCTTTCCTAATTCCTTGTTTTAGTAAAAATTAAAATGGGCTTGGCCCATTGCTTTGGTGTAGCCGCGGGTAGGGGGCCCCACATGGGGTACCCGTACCTTTTTCCGAGTCTAATTATTTTAGTGTTCGTTCGTGTTTTATCATGTTCGTGTTTTATGTGTTCTCGTTAATTATTAACCGTGACTTAATATATTTATTCGTGCTCGTAATAAATATATATACGTAATTAATATTAGTTCATGATTAATTTACGTTCATGATTTCATGATCGCATGTTCGTGATTAATTATTGTTTAAATAATTATTGTGTGTTCATACGTAATAAATAATTATCGTGTTCTAACACGTACGTAATACTTAAAATTCTAACACGTGAACTTAATCATACTATAAAAGTAAAGTTTTAATCTAGTACGTACGATCTTAAGGGTACTATTCATGGTAAAAGCATGCGGGTTTTACATGGTGTATATGATAAAATTGTTGAAAGGTATTGCAAAGTAAATAATACTTCATTTAATTGTGTAAACCACACAAGGGTTTGGTTATTTTAAATATTAATTTGATGTTTGTTATCACACTGTACTGCATATCCATAAAGATTACAGTTAAAAAAAATAATGACATATATTTCTTAAGAATATTACGGTCCACAAACTTGTACATTGAATTCTCTAACTTAAGAACAAAGAGAGGCACATATAATAGTTCAATGATGGCATGGGACTGAAAGCTTCACGCCTTCAATAACAGCTTCAATCGTAGTATTTGCAATGACACACATTTGAAAACTATTCAAGATTATATTAGATAAATAGTTGATTTTCATAATAAAAAGGTTTTAAGGATTATATTAATACCTCGCCATCAGAAACACCGTGAATCTTGAACGGTCTAGCTTTGAGTTGCGGATTAAAGGAGCTTAGTTGCAATAGCTTCAAGGCAGTAGAGACTAAAACATTATAGACAATGAGATGAGAAAAAGCCAAATAAGCATAACTAAAATAAGCCCTCGTCAACATTGAAAAGGATACTCCAATACTTTTCTAACATAGTGCGGGTATGGGTAATGATTTGCCTCTGCTAAGATACTGCAATGCCCTGTCAAATGCTCTGGGAAATATATCATCAGATCTTCTTCCCAAAGCCCTCCAAGATCATTGCCTTATTGAACTGACCTACCAAATCTAATACCAATCTTGGAAGATTCATTCTCTTCAAACAGAAGTAGAACTTTACCCTTGTTACCATATGCGGACCCCTTAACGAAGATAAACAAATATGAAGTAAATACCCTAAGATACAAACAGCATAGATAGGCTTTTCTCAGAAGTCGGAATAGCAAAACTTAGAAAATCAAATATATGAAAGTACAGTATCATTTTTAGCAGAAGTTGAGTACCTTAACAGAGCCTGCAGGGGAGAAATCCCAAATAAGGAACCCACATACTAACTCTATCACCTGGATAAACAGACAGTTATCATCCCACATAGTCCATAGACATAAAAAGAGCATGTTTCGGCCCATTTACTTAACTTCGTATACAGCTTAAAAGTAGAATATACCTTTCTTAAAGGTGTAGGTTTTTTATGTGGATGCTTCCTATTTTGGTTGATAAGCATAAGAGCATATCCTATGTATTTTCAATTCTTGTAACACCCCATTTTGATAATGGAATGTCACGCGTAATTATGGCGTGTCATCAAAGCATACAAGGATAAATGTCTAAAACATTACATAACCATAGGGTAAACCAGAATCAAACATCGGTTCCCAAACATAAGCCCAAAACATAATAAAGCAAAGGAAATGAATGAAAGACTAAACAAGCATAAGTATATGAAGGCAAAAAGGAAAAGAAGTCTCTGGCAGCTTCCATCCTATGCACGTCCTCCAAATGCTCGAGTCTTTCCTAGGGTACCTGCCGTTTTGGGACATGGAAAGGAAAGTAACGGCTGAGCAAAACGCTCAGTGCACGGATATAGACATAGTATAAGTGACTAAAACATAATAGAGACTTAATAGCAGCGGAAATGTATAAGTCCTGGAAAACCTGGAACATGTTCATAAAACTGGTTTTATAGTTTGAAAAGCCTTATGTTTATCTTATGAAAATTGTTTAACATATTTTACCATTAGCCAATATAGGTCATGAAAATCCACCGTGCATGAATACTTGGAGGGGTGACCTCATCATGCAAATTAGAGGGGCTGCCTCTAATTTAATATACTGGTTCTGGGTAGGAGGGATCAGCTCCTTGTGAAGGATGCAAGGCACACACCACATTCACCATGAAATCCTGACTGAAACATGTAACTAGGATGCACCCATACGCCCCACATGATAAATATAATAATATGGCCAAAAGCTGAAGGGACGCCACGAGCAATCACTCCGCCGTGGCGAAGTCATAACATCAGTGCCTCTAATGTTATGGTTATGGTACCTCCATAACTAGGTGAAACTGGTCATGCATGTATATGGCAATAGGTATTCTATATTAAACATAAGCAATTCAAACACATACTTATACTACGGGAAACCATTTGGCTGCATACGGGGAATCCTAATAAGGAAAGAATGTCCATACTGAAAGAACGGGAATCCGTACCTTATGTCCAGTGAACGAAGAAGATGAACTGAGAGGAATCCTACTTCCGTATCACTAATGCTACATAAATATATACGTGTATAAGTATCTGATTACTAAATACGTAACTGGTTTTATGTCATGTCTTAGCTCCTTTTATACGTTCATGTCATGTTTTACTGTTTTAAGCTTTAGACTGTGTTTATCTTATATTCTGTCTATTTTGATTAAGTATTTCTTGTATTTCATGTATTATTATACTTACTGTGTAATAATAAGTAACTTTCTAAAAATACCAGGTTTCCTAAATTAGAAAGTTTCCAAAAATAGAAAGTTTTCAAAAATAGAAAGTTTCCAAAAATAGAAAGTTTCCAAAAATAGAAAGTTTCCAAAAATAGAATTACTGCTTAAAATAGATAAGTTTCTAAAAATAGAAAGTTTCTATAAATAGATTAGCTGCCTTATTTAAATAAGTTTCCATAAATAGATTAGCTGCCTGAAATAAATAAGTTTCTAAAAATAGAACGTTTCCATAAATAGATTAGCTGCCTTATTTAAATAAGTTTCTAAAAATAGAAGTTTCCATAATTAGAAATAAACTGGTTAAATAAGCTAAGTATATAAGCCTAAGTGTTTTCATGATTATTTCCTAAGTCATATGATAAAATGTATAGTTTATTAATTATTTCATGCAATTAAAATAAACTATAGGTTAAAATATTTAATTAAAGTATAACATGTTTTTAATTAAAAAAAGTTAAATACTTAGGTTAAAACATGTATTATTATTTATTAATAATATAACCTAAGTCATGCTAATTAATTAATTATAACCATGGTTTTTAAATAATTAATTAATTTATAAGTCTAAAATATAAAAATACTTAGGTTAATAATTTCATGATTTTAATAATTAAAATAGCCTAAGTCATGTTATTAAATTAATCATGTCATGTTATTAATTTAATTTTAACATAAGATCATAAAAAAATAAAAATCTAAACATACACCGTGAACCGGATCTTGACTAAGAACCATGAACCGGACATGAAATCGACACCATACCCCGAACCAAGTCAGGGTTACCCTTGTCTTGATGCTGCCGTGGGATCCACACCAACCAACCGGGACCATATGGTCTCGGTGGTGGTCAAATGGCCAAACCGAGACCCTCTCGGGTTCGGTTTAGGCGGCGGCCAAGAACAAAACACCCCTAAACATCCCTTTTAATTTAATCCAAACCCAAATTCATGTTAGATCTAATATTTAATTAGGTTTTATAAAAAACATAACATGTTCTTAATTATTTAAAAGATTAAATCAAAAGAAAAAGGGTTAAAGGATTTACCGAATACGTGGATCTAAAGAACGATGAACAAACACGAACACCAACAACAATTCCAAGATCCAAGATCAACAAACACCCCTTTTGGTGTGTTTGAAGGTGGCGGCCAAAAGAGAAAAAGAAGGAGGAGGATTTTAGGTTTCTGTAAAATTCTTCTATAGAAAAAAATGAGTAGTGTAATTTTCTTTAACCTCCTTTTAGTAAATTTTGATGGGCTTGGCCCATCCTCCTTCCTAATTTCGTGGCATATGGGCCCACATGGGGTAACCCGATCATTTTCCGTGTCTAATTAATAAGTGTGTTCTCGTGTTCGTGTTTTACGTGTTTGTTTGTGTTTATTTGTGTTCGCGTTTTGTGTGTTCTCGTTACGTAATTATCGTGACCTAAAATATTTATTCGTGTTCGTAATAAATATATTTACGTAATTAATATTAGCTCGTGATTTAATTACGTTCATGATTTCATGATCGCATGTTCGTGATTAATTATTGTCAAATAATTATTACGTGCTCGTTCGTAGTAAATACTTATCGTGTTCAAACACGTACGTAATACGTAAAATCCTAACACGTAATCGTAATCATGCTATAATAGGAAAGTTTTAATCTAGTACGTACGATCTTAAGGGTACTATTT
This sequence comes from Glebionis coronaria, assembly GCA_025667525.1. NCBI lineage: Eukaryota > Viridiplantae > Streptophyta > Magnoliopsida > Asterales > Asteraceae > Glebionis > Glebionis coronaria. The sequence continues at coordinate 370,953,949 of CM046878.1, forward strand.
ATGGTAAAAGCATGCGGGTTTTACAACTCTTCCCCCCTAAAAGAATAATTCGTCCCCGAATTATAGATAACGTAAGTGAAAGAGAAACATACCCGAATCAAACTGAGAGGGTATGTAAGATTAATGAACGTACAGGTGACCTGGTAGAAGGAACGTGGAACGTGACATGTCTTGAAAGGACATGGAACGGGACGTGACTGAAAGGACATATCTAATTGATGAGAGAAAACGGATAAAAGTCCGGATGAACTTGTCCGTTTCCAAGTGGCCTCCCTCTTAGAACGGTTCCTTCAGAAGATCTTGACACAAATGATAAATCTTGGTCCTCCTGACCTTGACTTGGAATACGAAGAAATTCTTGGTTATCAACGGAAGGTAGATCCCCTAAATTCGATTGAGGAAAATAAGAGTTAACGTGCTAGGGTAACTGAAACGTTACGATGCAAGACAATCTGACTTAACTGATCATTAGAAACGATGCGTGAAACATAAAGAAACGTAGTACGTGAAAAATTTTGAACGTGATACGTGAAAATTTTTGAACGTGCTACGTGGAGATATGGCGAGGGTAGTATGAGTAAACATATCGTGATCCATGATACGTGTAACATATCTTGATCATGATATGAGGAACGTGGAATGAACATGACATGTGAAACATATCGTGATCATAGAATATAATGGCGGTAACGCCAAACGTTACAAGGTGAGACGTGGAATATGACGTGAAACGTCTATCTGATGATGGAGAGTTATACTAAACTTGGGTCTGATCTCTCAAGTTCTTGCAAAACTTCCCAAATGAGAAAAATGAACGTAAAATCGTAAGCCAAGATACGATCATGAACGTTTTAGTGTCATGAACACGAGCGTGAAAGCAAGTCGTGAAATTTGAACAAGGATGTGAAGTAAATTAGGAGCACAATTATGAATATTTGTCTGACCCGATAACTGAGGAATTGCCAAGTGATCGGATGAGCCTTGGCTGGAACATGTCCCATCAATCTGTTGGTTCTGAAATCCGTACGGATGTAAGGATTCTACAGACTTGATCAAACTTTTGACGATAACCCAGATATCATCATGCTTCTTCTGAGTTTGTTGAAATCTGGTAACTAAAATCCATGGAGATCTTGTCCCTTTTCGATTCACAATTTCATATGATGAAAACATCCCAGTCTGTTGGTGTCCTATCTTAACCTGTTGGTATGTCAGGTACCAAGATATGAACGTAACTGTATCTTGCTTCGTAGAACTTGATACATAGGAGTTTGCGAAACTCTGAGTCTCTGAATCTAGACTTCTCCTAGCGTAGGATTTTCTAGAACACCTAATGTAGTGTAGGGTTCTCTCCTTTACGCATAAGCTGAGTCATGGTAAGATTAACCATAAAAACCCATGTGATTCAGTGTGTCACTGTAATCAAACAGAATTGATATTGGAAAAATTTCCAGGGTAGAATTTGTCTTGTCATAGAATTTGCAACATAGTGCAGATATGGTCTTCCTGTTCTTCTCTAGGCTTAGAGGAAATCAGGTTACCCTCAATGAAAACACTGATGAATTTGCTTTGAGTCCATGGAAACTCATTCTTATAATTTCGTTAGAGCATTGATGAGACTAATTCAAAATCATAAATCTAGCATGACCGAGTCGTATACGAATAGCAGTCATGGACATGTCCTGCTTTTTCACTCGTCACTGTTGGCAGCATGATCATGAGTTCGATCTTGGTAAAGTGATTAACACTATACGGTTGATTGGACATGTCGTCAATACGTGGAGGAGAATAACGGTCATGAATGGTGATTTGTTTAAAAATCGACGGTAGTCGACACATAATCTTATGTTACCGTCCTTCTCCTTGAAGGTTCTTCTGGAGTGTAAGGAACAATTTTGGAATAATCCGTTGGTTATGCGTAAAAGGACTTTAGTAGTCGTGTCTTACTGACCACTAGAAAATTTTAGAAATCATGGCTAACAAAGCACATGCTTGGGAAGCATAGATAATTTGTATAGATTTTCCTGATGGAGAATCAAGCTGAATGTATTCAGGGGCCTGAACAATACTGTACATAATTATGAATCGTAGCATGGTGTGCTGTTCATAGTCCATAATTAGGATAAAATTCATCTCGTGTCTGTCCGAGGAAATGCGTTAACAGCTTGGATCTCATCATTAAGCTGAAGGAAAACCTTTGTATACGTGGGAATACGAAAGGCGTCCTTCATGGTCATGAACATATGAAATATGGTGAAAGAAATGAAAGTTACATCGGCAACGTGACAGTTCTCACTGATGCGCCGATAATGGTATTGAAATTCTTGTGGCCTGATTAATACATGGCACAACAAAATAGATATACCCTTGGAGGGTACCCTGAATTTCTTAGAAATGTTCCATAGTTGGACGTGAGTCATGTGTCTTGACTCGTTTCTTGGAACTATAAGCATGACATATGTCTTGACTGGTGTCTTGACATGTGTCTTCAGGAGGTATACGTGAGATATGTGTCTTGACTGATGTCTTGACATGTGTCTTCAGAAAGTATACGTGAGACATGTGTTTTGACTGATGTCTTGACATGTGTCTCGAGATGTGAAACAAATATAACCACAATATAAGGTTATTATGCCAGAATTGGCGGATCGGTTGGACTACTAATCCTTGTATTTCTGATCACTTCCGTGGCCAGAGTTTTGGTTGCGATTTCTAGGATAGTTCTGTCATAGTAATGGTTACTATCGTCCTGTCTGTCAGTTCCATGACGGTCATTCTCATGACCGTGATTCATGTAACTATTCAGCTGAGTGGCCGGCTGATACCGGTTTGCACTCATATGGCTGAAATGACAGCCGAATGACGTGCGACATGTAACTAAGAATTAGGGACAATGATTGATGGAAATCGTCTGATGGTGAAGCATCTTCTCATCCAATTGCTTTGCTCCGACGCCTTTGTCTTCGTCTTGTAGGATCTCCCGGTTGTGAACAGCATCCGCATCTCGTAGCGTCTCCGAACGTCAGCAACATCAACCTTTAGTAACATCTCCAAGTTATGAGCGGTATCAGCAACCTTGTAGAATATAAGCAATTGAACATACGCCTGAGATGATTTAGAATCAACTAGCGAATACTCGTGAAGTATTGCAAGCGAAATACACATGGATTAAGGTATGTGAAATACACATGGAATACGGTACATGGAGTACACACGAAATGCACATGAAATGATCGGTATGGGGTCGATCATTTGTCATGATTTAAGGAAGGTGTATCGGTTAAACGGTTATGAAAACCATCATGATAACCTGGCAGTATTAGCATAGACATCATTCTGGTTATATCGAAAAACGTTAAAGTGTGGTTACACAATATTCAACGATGATTCTGCCTGACAGTATGATCAGTAAAAACCAACCATGACTATCATGAAAGCAGGATTCGATGAAATCCAACAATGCCTTGCATGAAAGCATAAATAATAAAAGAGGCGTAAGACGTAATCAACATGAAGACGGAATTATCATGAAGAAACATGAAACCATTTATCATGAAGGAGTGTATAACATAATCAGCACGAAACTGGAGTTAACCATGACAGTATGAAAACATACTTGACATACAAACATATTAACTTATGAGGGGACATGAAAAAAAAATTTGCCAGTAAATCATGAGAAAAAATTTATGCATGAAAACAGTGCATGAATGCGTAATGTAGTTTATAAAAGCCTTTATATGTGCGAGGGGACGCCTATGGGTCGGTCCCAAAACAAAAGACATGGCGAGGGGACGCCTATGGATCGGTCCCAAAGTTAAAAGTTTCGATAAAAGCACATGCGACTAAATAGGGCCAGTCATGTACCAACCATTACTTAGTCATAATCCCTGCAACAATGATACATGAAACATAAATAATGAAACTCATCTATCAAAACTTATCAGAAAAATTTTTATGTGACTAATTATGAACTACTGGGGTTCAGTCCACATAGCCACAGTTCACGAGGAACATTATGCATGAAACAATGACACCTAACTAAATATGAATGACGGTTGTCCATCCATATTAGTAAAACAATATCGATGAAACATCAAGGTTAAAACCTCAAGGTGCTGAAAACATCATGGTTAAAACAACAATGCGCTGAAAACATCAATACGTAGAATAACAAACGTGGCTTAGGAAGCTTCTGGTGACTACCCACTAGTCACAGGTCGAGTTTTAGAGCCTACAGGTAGAAGCCTTGGCTCTGATACCATAATTGTAACACCCCATTTTGATAATGGAATGTCACGCGTAATTATGGCGTGTCATCAAAGCATACAAGGATAAATGTCTAAAACATTACATGACCATAGGGTGAACCGGAATCAAACATCGGTTCCCAAACATAAGCCCAAAACATAATAAAGCAAAGGAAATGAATGAATGACTAAACAAGCATAAGTATATGAAGGCAAAAAGGAAAAGAAGTCTCTGGCAGCTTCCATCCTATGCACGTCCTCCAAATGCTCGAGTCTTTCCTAGGGTACTTGCCGTTTTGGGACATGGAAAGGAAAGTAACGGCTGAGCAAAACGCTCAGTGCATGGATATACACATAGTATAAATGACTAAAACATAATAGAGACTTAATAGCAGCGGAAATGTATAAGTCCTGGAAAACCTGGAACATGTTCATAAAACTGGTTTTATAGTTTGAAAAGCCTTATATTTATCTTATGAAAACTGTTTAACATATTTTACCATTAGCCAATATAGGTCATGAAAATCCACCGTGCATGAATACTTGGAGGGGTGACCTCATCATGCAAATTAGAGGGGCTGCCTCTAATTTAATATACTGGTTCTGGGTAGGAGGGATCAGCTCCTTGTGAAGGATGCAAGGCACACACCACATTCACCATGAAATCCTGACTGAAACATGTAACTAGGATGCACCCATACGCCCCACATGATAAATATAATAATATGGCCAAAAGCTGAAGGGACGCCACGAGCAATCACTCCGTCGTGGTGAAGTCATACCATCAGTGCCTCTAATGTTATGGTTATGGTACCTCCATAACTAGGTGAAACTGGTCATGCATGTATATGGCTATAGGTATTCTATATTAAACATAAGCAATTCAAACACATACTTATACTACGGGAAAACATTTGGCTGCATACGGGGAATCCTAATAAGGAAAGAATGTCCATACTGAAAGGACGGGAATCCGTACCTTATGTCCAGTGAACGAAGAAGATGAACTGAGAGGAATCCTACTTCCGTATCACTAATGCTACATAAATACATACATGAATAAGTATCTGCTTACTAAATACGTAACTGGTTTTATGTCATGTCTTAGCTTATTTTATATGTTCTTATCATGTTTTACTGTTTTAAAGCCTTAAACTGTGTTTATCTTATATTCTGTTTACTCTGATTAAGTATTTCTGGTATTTCATGTATTATTATACTTACTGTGTAATAATAAGTAACTTTCCAAAAATAGCAGGTTTCCTAAAATAGAAAGTTTCCAAAAATAGAAAGTTACCAAAAATAGAAAGTTTCCAAAAATAGAAAGTTTCCAAAAATAGAAAGTTTCCAAAAAAAGAAAGTTTCCAAAAATAGAATTACTGCTTAAAATAGATAAGTTTCTAAAAATAGAAAGTTTCCATAAATAGATTAGCTGCCTTATTTAAATAAGTTTCCATAAATTGGTTAGCTGCCGGAAATAAATAAGTTTCTAAAAATAGAACGTTTCCACAAATAGATTAGCTGCCTTATTTAAATAAGTTTCTAAAAATAGAAGTTTCCATAATTAGAAATAAGCTGGTTAAATAAGCTAAGTATATAAGCCTAAGTGTTTTCATGATTATTTCCTAAGTCATATGATAAAATGTATAGTTTATTAATTATTTCATGTAATTAAAATAAACTATAGGTTAAAATATTTAATTAAAGTATAACATGTTTTTAATTAAATAAAGTTAAATACTTAGGTTAAAACATGTATTATTATTTATTAATAATATAACCTAAGTCATGTTAATTAATTAATTATAACCATGTTTTTTAAATAATTAATTAATTTATAAGTCTAAAATATAAAAATACTTAGGTTAATAATTTCATGATTTTAATAATTAAAGTAGCCTAAGTCATGTTATTAAATTAATCATGTCATGTTATTAATTTAATTTTAACATAAGATCATAAAAAAATAAAAATCTAAACATACACCGTGAACCGAATCTTGACTAAGAACCATGAACCGGACATGAAATCGACACCATACCCTGAACCAAGTCGGGGTTACCTTGTCTTGATGCTGCCGTGGGACCCACACCAACCAACCGGGACCATATGGTCTCGGTGGTGGTCAAATGGCCAAGCCGAGACCCTCTCGGGTTCGGTTTAGGCGGCGACCAAGAACAAAACACCCCTAAACATCCCTTTTGATTTAATCCAAACCCAAATTCATGTTAGATCTAATATTTAATTAGGTTTTATAAAAAAACATAACATGTTCTTAATTATTTAGAAGAGTAAATCAAAAGAAAAAGGGTTAAAGGATTTACCGAATACGTGGATCTAAAGAACGATGAACAAACACGAACACCAACAACAATTCCAAGATCCAAGATCAACAAACACCCCTTTTGGTGTGTTTGAAGGTGGCGGCCAAAAGAGAAAAAGAAGGAGGAGGAGGATTTTAGGTTTCTGTAAAATTCTTGTGTAGAAAAAAATGAGTAGTGTAATTTTCCTTAACCTCGTTTTAGTAAATTTTGATGGGCTTGGCCTATCCTCCTTCCTAATTTCGTGGCATATGGGCCCACATGGGGTAACCCGATCATTTTCCGTGTCTAATTAATAAGTGTGTTCTCGTGTTCGTGTTTTACGTGTTTGTTCGTGTTTATTTGTGTTCGCGTTTTGTGTGTTCTCGTTACGTAATTATCGTGACCTAAAATATTTATTCGTATTCGTAATAAATATATATACGTAATTAATATTAGCTTGTGATTTAATTACGTTCATGATTTCATGATCGCATGTTCGTGATTAATTATTGTCAAATAATTATTACGTGCTCGTGCGTAGTAAATACTTATCGTGTTCTAACAAGTACGTAATACGTAAAATCCTAACACGTAATCGTAATCAATGCTATAATAGGAAAGTTTTAATCTAGTACGTACGATCTTAAGGGTACTATTTATGGTAAAAGCATGCGGGTTTTACAATTCTTATGTGTTTTCTTTAATAAAAAGAATTTGAAATAATACACATTCTTAAACTTACTAATTACCACACGTGCACCTTTAAGGTATTATAAACAACAATCAATGGTAAAGTTTCCCTAATGATAGTATGAATAAGCTTTATAGATTTTCATACTCTTTGCTTCCTCGAATTACATTTTCCGTTTTGAGTGACACACGTCTTAGTCAAATCCACAAATGTCGCAAAGTACTGAACCAATATAAAATTCTAGCAAACCTAATACCGTTATTAGCTATACAAGATAATCTAGTATGCATAACAGAAGATGGTGGTTAAACATAAAACAGGTCATACAGGTCGAAAGAGGCCTCAAACCGATTTTGAATCCTTAAAACTTCTTATGTATTTAGATCATCTGTTAGTTCTCTTTATATTTATGTAAAAACACCACCAAACAATAATGGCTCTACATGCTTACAGCTTATCATGGTGATTAGCAACTTTATGCTGCAACCATTCCCTCACAGTTTGTTTGTCATCCTTTTCAATCCTAAACAGATTTCCATATAGTTGTTATTACAAATTTAGAAGCTTTGTTTTTAGTTACAAAGTAAGATTTAGTCCCATCACTTAAGTTGATTTCACTAATGCACAATCCGCTCGTAATTCATGATAAAAAAAATTATAAGTAAGATTTGGAACCCTTATTTGAGAAACTGATAGAAACCATAATATGTGAGTTGTAATTCCACTTTTGACCTTTGGCCTTGCGTTGGATGATTATGGTGTGCAACTGTGAATAAAAAACTGTGATGGTATCAACAACTAACTTTGATGCAGAGTAGTATGTATTTGTCTGAGGTCATCCTCAATCTTACCATGTTCCTTTTTTTTGCATAAAAAGGGCATGTAATCATAAACAACCTAACATAAAGATGTGATAAAATACCTTTGGATGCCGGTATAAGGAATTTGTTACCTTAAGGTTGAATTAAAATCTCCAGTTTAAATTTCAAAGCGATTGTAAAATATTCTTCTAGTAGTGAAGTTGAAAAAGCCCTGCAAATGGAGAGCCAAAAGAATTAAAGTATATAGTATGTGAATGTTGTTTAATGGAGCTTTTAACTGTTAACATGGACGTACTTGATCCTACAGCTCATTACCTGTCATAATTTGAATACGATTCGACATCTATAGTAAAAGAGTTTCCTTAAACCAGATGTCAAGTCAAAGCCGGTATTCTATGGGCCGGAAAGAATAAAGATACGTATTATATAAACGACTACCATTCACATTGATATCGATACAGGTTTCATACTTTCATATTTCAGACCTTGATTTCATTTGAACTACTTCTTCCTTTTTCTTCTTAGGGGCTGATTTATTGTTCTCTGACTTGACTTCAGTTTCATGATTCTGTGAGGCTGCAGTTTGGTTTCCAATTGTTTACTTCAGTTTCATCTTTTCTTCTTCAAAGTAGTATTAACCCTTGTGCCCACATCTGTGTTCTTTCTCTTATCCTTAGAACATTCAGATTACTTGAATTCATCTTCTTTTTTAATGGATTTCACCACTGATCTTCTCAGTAGAAGTATTAACAGCCGAAGGAGTAACATATGGCTCAGTACTATCATTAACAACCTCTTTGTTAGCGGTAGTTTGTAAGATTCTTATTACCAACTTGAATCTGACCAGGTAGATCGTGCCTAATAAGTCAGCCTCTTGACTTCAACACAGAGTTATGCAGCCCCATTTTTCAGAGGTTCGGCCTCACGAAGATCAACTTCCATCTTCAAGCTTCTTTGGATAAGCAGCCTTAAATGAATTTCATTTTCTACTCGAATATCAAAAACTGCAATATTCATTCGCCTAATTCCTCTCACCATTTTATAAAGTTTTCAAACTGAGAGCCAGTAAATTTGAGGGACGCGCGTACTTTTGTTAGAAAAATTCAGCCATCTTTTAAACTCTATCAAATATATAGCAAGTGTTACCTCAAAAGGAAAATCATACCGCCCCTCTACATCTTGAGTTGATCTCAGATTCAACATTTATGCCATCTGCAAGCCTAAAGATAAAAAATCAACGTAATCCAAAAGTCAGATATGAAGTCATTTCGGACCCATGACCACATATTTCGTTTGGACGCAACCAGACAGATGTATAAACTGATTAGAGCACTTTGATATATAAAAAAAATGACGTGTTGTCCTAACAAATGAAATGGGGCAAATTGATCAGTGAACTAAGCATTTCCAAATCATGATATGTGAATAAATGTTATCGTAATTAGAGGAGCAACCTAACCTTAAGGTGGAGGCCGGTGTATGATTCGTATAGATGTCCACAAAACTTCATGCTCTCTATCCACTTTTTCCACCTCTTTTTAATTTATTGTCATCTGAATTATTGATGAACTTAGCGCCGCTACCTGCAGCAACCACCTGCCAGCTTTATTATTCGTATCCCTAGGGTATTTCTGATTCCTTTCAACAATCCCTACACTTCACATCTAGTAAAAATATACCTATTATTGAGAATGTAAACTATTCGCCTTCATTAGGTGCCCATTATGAAAGCCTGAATCAAAGCTTTAAGCTATAATCGTTTGTTCAGGTGTCCTTGAAATCAGAGCCACATGATCAAAATTGTGAAAAACTGGAAATAACAAAAAACAATGGCATAACATAGGTTACCTTACCCTTTTTATTTCAAAATGCTACATCGAGTCAACTAAAGCTTTGATGTAATCAAACTCCTTGTAGACTTTATATTAACCGGTATGAAAGTTGCATCCAGTGGTTAACACTTGACTATCGCGAAGCTGATGATCTTCCCACAACGACCACACACGTTTCGCGGACATAGCTCATCTGGTGACTGTGACTCCGATGTTCTCTCAGTAGTCACACTTTAACAGCTCGCACAACTGGTAGAGCCCTAAAAAGATAAGGGCTAATTTAAAAATGTCCCATGAGGTATTTTACTTTTGTCAAATAACTCAAAATTAAAACAGTTAGACAATTACCCCTATTCGACCTTATTCGAATCTATTCTACCTTATTCTACTCTATTCTACTATGTTCGACTAATTCGACTTCCACAATAGATTGACATGTGGCAAACTTTGTAATTATTTTGTAGTATATATGGGACCCACAATTACAACCAAGTACAATTCTTGTAAGTTTACTTTTATTCGACCATGTGTCATATCTTTTATTCGACTTTTACTTTTTTTTAAAAAAAAAATTCAGTACTTTTTTTGTGATTTGTGTTTTTAAATGACCAAAATACCTTTGTATTATTCTTTTTTTATTTCTTTTCTGTTTTCTTCTTTTTCTTTCAAGATATATCATTATCACTATCAATGTAAAACCAAAATCTCCTACCCAAATAATTCTACTAACAGATCTAAAAGTCGCGGTCTATCTTCAATCAATAGCTTTCAATAAAAACAACCACTAGATCAACCTTCGCACCTTACATTACACCGTTCAGAAACATAACATAGGATTAAAAACTAATCATGCACAAATTAACTTAATCCGCGGTCCACACCATAAATTTTCGGGAAATCGCATATATCGAGGTTGAACAGATCGAGATGTTGCGACGTATTTTTGGAAACCAACAGACGCACCGATGTGTTTTCCAGATCTGGGTAGGGTCGTCGCTGTTTTTCCGGCGACGGGTATTTTTAGATTGATGATGAGTATTCCGGCGATGGCTTAGAGCAGTTCTTCAGATCTGTACATATTGATGGCGATGACGGCAGCAAAGTGTTGATAGATGGGTTAGTATTGGTAAGAGTGATTTGAGTTTAAAAGATACTGTCACAATGGCATGTTGTTGAGATGGTGGGCCATTTGTTTTAATTTTCTTGACTATAAAGTATATACTTATATATCTTGACAGCTAAATTGTCTTTGTATAATATTTTTTCTTAGTTTATATCTTTTAAGGAAAAAGCAAAGTGTGTGAATCTTTAAAGCAAAATGTTTTTGTTATTCAGGCATGAGATGCTCCTACAGATCTTGAAACTTTTTTTATTTTTTAACTTTGAAGGTGGATGACTAAAAAATAACTGTATGATTGAGTGATTGTAAAAACAAGTTGAAAGAAAAAGAAGAAAACAGAAAAGAAATTAAAAAAAGAATAATACAAGGGTATTTTGGTCATTTAAAAATACAAGTCACAAAAAAAAAGTACTGAATTTTTTTAAAAAAAAAGTAAAAGTCGAATAAAAGATACGACACATGGTCGAATAAAAGTACACTTACAAGAATTGTACTTGGTTGTAATTGTGGGTCCCACATGTACTATAAAATCATTACAAAGTTTGCCACATGTCAACCTATTGTGCAAGTCGAATATAGTAGAATAGAGTAGAATAAGGTAGAATAGAGTCGAATAAGGTCGAATAGGGGTAATTGCCTAATTGTTTTAATTTTAGGTTATTTGACAAAAGTAAAACACCTAATGGGACATTTTTTAAATTAGCCCAAAAGATAATGAAAGAAAACCTCTTAAAACATTGGACTTTATAATGTTCAAATAAATCCATTAGCAGAAAACAGTAACATTTTTATTGTGTTAACATCAATTCAACATTCTTGTGCACGTGACTCCAAAAGTTCTGGCATGTGAAAACGTTGGCTCTTGAAATAATCTCCTTTCCTAAACATAATGCAGCAGGTAGAACTTTAAGATCCATAAAATGATTATGATCACTTACACAAGTTCACATAGATAATATGCGGCTCTAAGAAGAATAATCTCAACTAAAAAAACATCCATATGTAACATAATATATTACATATAACAAACATGAAACACACATGTTGATTTACATCCTGAATGCAGGCATAAGCAAGTTTCTTCACCCTGTAGTTCACCAAAGCATGCTTAGATGAATAATCTGAGCCACCAAAGAGGTTCAAAATATCCCCTGCCACACAAAAATACACTCTCCTTCTGAAAAACGATTCCTAGCAAAAGGGCAGAAATCTCGCATGGACCCTGCAATAAGTTGTTTATTTACAAACCAATGAATAGAAAACATACCAACTAAGAAGATGTATGATGAGGAACAGTATACATACTTTCAAAAATAAATCAAATCATTATTAGGGTATATAGAGAAAAATGAGTCGTCTGTGTTAGGGTTTCGTGAAAAAGATATGCTTGTGAAGAGCCGATTAATTCTTTTTTATGTTTTGTGATTAAAAAATTGATGCATTCTTTTAACGAGTAATATTGAAATTGAGTATAATGCAGTTCGTTTTCTCTCAGTTCTTACTAATAGAAAGTCCAACCAATATCGGGTTTTTAATTGTTCTTGGTTGTTAAGCTTGCTTGGTTAATCTATTTGCTAATTCAATCAAATGCTTGCAAAACGGAAAAATATTACCTACGTATATGTAAAACAAATTGCAAATACCACGTTTTTATCCAAGTAGAAATTAAAATGCAAAATATGAAACTAAAGGGACTGAAATTGTAAATTCTATGAAAAATAAATGCTTGAAATGTAAACTCTAACAATTATAGGGACTAAAAGTGCAAAACAGTAAACTATAAGGATCAAAAATGCAACAACTATAACAAACTTGCCAAAAATGCAACAAACTAACAAAATGCTAACTGAATTTTAACAACTTCCAAACTCCATTTAAAAAACTCATAAATAATTGGGACCAAAGTGCAATTTTGGAAAACTTTTTAACCAAAAACGGGACAAGATAGAAAATAAGCTCGTTTGAGCTTAATACTCAATCAAATTTGATGAAACAACTTGCAAAACTCTTGAAATCTCAATTAAGCTATGTGTGTCCAAGGAAATTTGCTAAAAATGAGAAATAAGCAAATGAGTGCTTATCAATAAGCACAAATTAAGCTATAGCTAAATCCAATCAGTCACAACTTGATTTTTCTATTAAAACTGATTAAGCAACTGATTTAAAGAATGGGAAATCAAACCAGAACGTTTTTCATCCAGAAATAAGCTCTAGAACTGAATTAAGCTAAAATTGAGCTTATGTTGACCAAGCGTTGACCAGCTTTTTTTCAAAAAGCTAATTTTCTCAAAAATCAAGTAACTCAACTACTTAAATGGATTTGTGAAGAAAAATTGCTAAGTTTATGAAGAGAATATTGAGATACAAATTTTCAGAATCCAAGTTACAGAAACTTGAGTTAAGTCTCCATATCTGATTTTGGCTTATAACTAAGTGCTTATTGTAAACTGTATAAAATCCTTCTAGACTCTGATTCTTTATGATGTAAGCTAAGACTGAGAACAAATTTGGTGAAATTTCATCAAGTAATGAATGAGAACTGATCAATTGAAAATGGCAAGTTCTTAAAACCAAAGCTGAATGAAAACTGACCCAAACTATTTAAGTGCCATTTGCCTGTTTGACCTAGTTATTGACTTGTAAAAGACTTAAAACAACTTATTATCACTTAATGACTGTAAATGAACTCTAAAAATCCAAATCTCAATGCTTGAAAACTATTTTTAAGCTATTCCCAAACACTCCTTTACTGATTTTTATAAACTTTTACAAAGGCTTATTAAGATCTAGTTAACTCTGAATCAAATGTAATAACAATCTAGACTTAGTGATTAAAATGAAAGGCTTAAAAGCTAAAATCAAACAATCATCAAAGCTAGAACTCCAATTAAGCTACAAGGCTAAAAATGACTCAACAAATGCAGTAGACTAAAAATTATCCAAATCAGAACACAAGTAAGCAGTAATCAAGCTACAAACACACAAAGTTCAATCAAACAGCAACTAAAAACAACTTTATCATGCAGCCATCAGATTATACTAGGAAAAGAAAGCATGTAGTTAACTGTTGAGTGGAACAAAAATCAAGGACTTTAAAACCTATTGTAGAATTCCTTTGAGAAGAAGAGGAGCGCTGAGCTCTCTTAGCCTAGTGATAACCACCACCTTATCACTAGGAATCAATCAATCAACAATAACTGCTATCTAATCAACTAGAAATCATCATTCTGCTTGAAAACTCCATTGGAACTATGAAATGACTGAATTGTGATCAAACAGCTAGCAAACTTCACCAATGTCAGTTATGATCAATGATTGATCATAACAAACACTTAACAGCCACAACAATATCCAAATGCAGCAAGAAATGAACTGGAATGATAAGAACAGTTTTGGCGGGAAAACTTGAATTCAAAATTTATTAATGGAAAAACGGTTACAAGGTTTGTTAGAAGCTAGTAACTAACTAACTGACTCAAGAGTTTGTCAGACTCTTGAGTAGCTAGGGTAAAATTGAGGGAAAAAGGAAAGGAAATTTAGAGAACTAGGTGTTTTTACAAATTTAAGCTACCAATGAAAATGAGGTCTAATCTAGCTATTTATAGACATGAAGGAAGAGTTTGTTGGGGTTGGTGACGTGTCAGAACCAATCCCAGCTTGCCACGTGGAGAATTCTGCATATTGCACTTTGAAGGTATGAACAAGGAATTGGGGTTTTCTTCATTGATGGATTTCATGTTAATTGATTTGCACCATTGTGTTTATCTCTTCAAAACGATCAATTTTGATGTTTAACACTTTCCATGAAATTGCTTGTAGCTAAAACGCGATCCTGGTAAATTTTCCTTTGAAGAAGATGACACGTGTAAGCATTTTATTGGTTGAAAATCAGTCACACGGATTGCACTGTTGGGATTGGGTAATAAATGTGAGGCGGCTGAGTGGATATTAATTATTTGATCCGTGTGCTTCATTTTCCTTTCTCTCATTGGCTAGATTTCTTGTCACATGGATTAAACTTGGATAACTTTCAAAAGTTGGCAGAACAAGTCCTTGTACTTGGCAGATTATTGTTTTAAGCTACAATCTTCATTCTTTTGACATATTTGGTCCTTCAACTTCCATCCTTGAACAAAATGATCCTTTGACTGAGTTGACTTGAGAATTGACCAAGTTTGACTTGAATCTTGACTTTACAATATTTGCACTTTTAGTCCTTCAACTTTCATAACTTGTCAAGATAGGTCCTTATACTTCAAAGTCTTGTCACTTTTGATCCTCTTTTGTCTTTTTCATCCATTTGAGCTTGATTTTTCCTTGTTTGCTTGAAAATGTATCTTTTTACCTACACAAGTGCACACAAACACAAACATACCACATAACACTGTTTTTGCCAAATAAATTGGTATTTTGTTTCATGTTTTAGGGTTATTTGTTATTAAAAGGATATGAGTTTAAGCTCATATCAAATTCCCCTACACTTGAACATTGTCATGTCCTCATGCAATATTATATTTTAAGGCTCAAAATTTTACATTTCCCTCATAATTAATCCACCTTGGCCATATGAGATGCATCTACACTACTCTAAACTAAATGATGCATGATTTTGACTTTTAATAATGCAATGAATCAAAATACAATTCTATCTATATCTTTTTGATTTTTCTTGAAATGGTTTTGATGGAAATAACTCATAAAGAATTCAATGACTTAGATTAGGGCTTGGGTACCATGGACATTTATCACCCTCAAGTTTCACTTTCCCCATACCAAGCTTAAAAATGGGATCATTGCATTCACAAGTGAAAAGTGCATCAACTTATTCATGACAATTAAATGTGGAACCGGTTATTATTTGAGCAAATTGCTTGTGGGCAAATTTGTCATTATTCAAGTGTGAAGTATAAGAAGTGTAAAATCAAAAAATAAGGAAGCACGGTTTTAATCCTAAGTAATCATCTCATCCATTACTTGAAAAACCGCTCACAATTAATACAAGCCCGTTTCAAGAATAATAAGTCATTCGCCTTATGTGTAAAATCCTCATGTCATGCTTTCATAAGTAGCTACACACTCGCTAGGGAAAGAAAAATAAAACTCACGCAATAATTTACATCCGCCATCTTTTTGAGACTTTGGATCTTCAACCCCGCAACCCGTCAAGGTAATATTGGATTGGAGCAATCTACTGAATCCCCGCAACCCGTCAAGGTAATATTGGAACTCAATAGTCAC
Source organism: Glebionis coronaria (assembly GCA_025667525.1). Lineage (NCBI taxonomy): Eukaryota > Viridiplantae > Streptophyta > Magnoliopsida > Asterales > Asteraceae > Glebionis > Glebionis coronaria. The sequence goes on from CM046878.1 coordinate 370,970,204, forward strand.
TATAATTAACACCACACTGCCCCTCTTGGGAGTCTTGCATTATTTTTTTTTTCTTTTTCTTTTTTTTTTCTTTTTCTAGCCACTCATTTTTTTTTCATAAGCCGCTCTTATTTTTCTTTATTCCTCAGTAAGAAATTTGAAAAGAAGAAAAGGAAAAACACCCGCTAAATATGGAGCATGACATAAGTCTAGTACACATAAAACGTGCTAACTTAGAATCTTAAGACGTACTCATACCAACCATGAATGATTAGCCAAAAATGCATAAGAGATTACAAACCAATTAAAACCGTACTTGATTATTTATTAACAATTATATACATGCGAAGAAAATAGAGGCAAAGAAGAGAAGGGTTTAGCCACAAGTAATTGCCATGAAGTCTATCTAGCCCTTTTACACTTGCTTCAACTCTATCATTTCCCATTCTCCACAAATTTAAAATCTCAAATAATGAAATTGGTGGATGCTTAGCCTAATAGACCAATGAAGGACTACATGGTTAAGGATACTAGCTAGAGAGTGCTAAGATAAGCAAACTCGGGTTGAGTCAAAATATCCATGGCGGGCCTAATATGTCAAAGAAGTCTAAATTTGTTAAAACCATGTTTTATTATATTTTTTTTTCTTTTTATTTATTTTTGATGAAAAATAAAAAAGAAATATATACAATGCAAATGTGATATGCAAAATGAAAAATGATTGATGCAAAAATTATGAATGCATATTTTTGTTGGCCAAAGTAGATCAAAAATTTGAAAAATGTTGAAAATTCAATTTTTCCATGTTATCATGCAAGACAATGACAAGTTCTAGGTAAGGTTACTTCGATAGAAGACCCCCCTACACTTAAGCTAAACATTGTCCTCAATGTTTAAGAGCATGGAAGTATAAAAACTTTCCCTACACTTATGACAATGAATAGACTTTGCTTAACCCAAGTTAAGGAAAGGACAACTATTAGTGAAATCATGTTTAAGCACAAGGTGTCAATTAAAATTCACTAAAGTAACGAAGTGAACCGGATACAAGGGCCTCCTCCATAAGCTCCAAAGCATGAGATGAGTGAGCAACCCTACAAACAATCATGAAGACAAAAGAAGGTCTCCCCTACACTTATCTCCAAGTCTATGCCTTTATTTCTAACCTACAACACTCTAAACCTAGTTATACGATGCTTGAGTTAATGAGTCTCTAGCTCGACTCGTCCCTCAATGAATTAATTCATGGGGAAAATAGGGACCTCTTGGACCATTTCAACGGAAATGTCCTCCCCAAAGTAGTGTTTAACACGGTGACCATTCACTTTAAAATTTGGACCATCGGGTTGGGACAACTCAAGAGTTCCATATGGAAACACTTGAGCAATAGTGAATGGACCGGACCATCTCGACTTAAGCTTGCCCGCAAAAAGCTTCAATCTTGAGTTAAAGAGAAGAACCGGCTCTCCAACTTTGAACTCACGATTCTTGATCTTAGCATCATGCAATTTCTTAGTCTTTTCCTTGTAAAGCAAAGAATTCTCATAGGCATTGGCTCTCAACTCATCCATCTTATTGATTTGATCTTTCCTATGTGAACCGGCTTGGTTTAAATCAAAGTTAACCCACTTGAGAGCCCAAGATGCCTTATGTTCTAACTCAAATGGGAGGTGGCACGCTTTTCCATAGACAAGCCTATAAGGAGTACAACCAATTGGTGTTTTAAAAGCCGTCCTAAACGCCCACAAAGCATCATCAAGCTTATCCGACCAAGAAGCTCGATGTTCTCCCACCGTTCTCTCTAAAATCCTCTTTAAACCACGATTTGTGACCTCGGTTTGACCATTTGTTTGAGGGTGATACGCGGTAGAAAGTCTATGATTCACTCCATATTTCTTCATAACTCTCGTGAATTGATCATTACAAAAGTGCGTACCACGATCACTTATGATGGCCCGAGGTACACCAAATCTAGCAAATAATTGTTTCAAAAACTTTACAACCACTCTAGCATCATTAGTAGGTAAGGCTTTAGCCTCCACCCACTTGGACACATAATCCACCGCCACAAGTATATACTTCTTTCCCTTAGAGGATGGAAAAGGTCCCATGAAATCTATTCCCCATACATCAAATATCTCACACTCTTGGATAAAATTTTGTGGCATCTCATCACGTTGTGTAATTTTTCCTTGTCTTTGACAAACATCACAAAATTTCACCATCTCTTGGGCATCCTTGTAAATGGAAGGCCAATAGTAACCCGAATCAAAGACTTTCTTGGCGGTGTAGTTAGGCCCAAAATGTCCACCCGTAGGTCCTTTATGACATGCCTCTAAGATCTTAAATGCCTCGGGCCCATCTACACACCGTCTAATGATTTGGTCCGCACATTGCCTAAAAAGATATGGATCATCCCAAAAGTAATACTTAACTTCCTTAAGAAACTTTTTCTTTTGTTGGTAAGTAAGACCCTCAATAAGCACATTGCCCACAAGATAGTTTGCGATATCCGCAAACCAAGGTGTGGCATCCTCTTGGGAAGAGATAGACATGAGCTCCTCTAGTGGAAAGGATTCATTGATTTCTTGATGTGGGAAATCTCCTTGAAAAGGATGCTCAAGTCTACTCAAATGATCCGCCGCTAAATTCTCGGCCCCTTTCTTATCACGAATCTCTATCTTAAACTCTTGAAGCAACAAAACCCATCTCAAAAGCCTAGGCTTAGCATCTTGTTTTGTCATAAGATACTTGAGAGCGGAATGATCCGTATACACTATGGTTTTGGAAAGCACAAGATATGGTCTAAACTTCTCAAAAGCATATACTATAGCAAGCAACTCTTTTTCCGTGGTAGTGTAATGAAGTTATGCACCGGTCATGGTTTTACTCGCATAGTGTATAGGTTGAAAATGCTTATTAACTCTTTGTCCTAAAACGGCCCCCACCGCATAATCACTAGCGTCACACATAAGCTCAAAAGGTAATTCCCAATTTGGAGAAACCAAAACGGGAGCCTTTGTTAATTTTTCCTTAAGGGTCTCAAAAGAGTCTAAACAAGCTTGGTCAAAAATGAAAGGAGCCTCTTTTTCCAAGAGGTGAGTCATCGGTCTAGCTATCTTAGAAAAATCTTGTATAAAGCGCCTATAAAATCCCGCATGACCTAAGAAACTCCTCACACCTTTAACCGAGGTGGGTGGGGGAAGCTTAGCAATCACATCAATTTTAGCTCGATCAACTTCTAATCCCTTATTGGATATCTTGTGTCCTAAAACAATCCCCTCTTTCACCATAAAGTGACATTTCTCCCAATTAAGCACCAAACGTGTTTGCTCACAACGCTTAAGCATTCTCTCAAGATTGGTGAGACATGAGCTAAAGGAGTTTCCAAATACGGAAAAGTCATCCATAAAAACCTCCATGGTTTTCTCTATCATGTCATGGAAAATCGCCATCATGCACCTTTGAAACGTCCCCGGTGCATTACATAGGCCAAAAGGCATCCTCTTGTAAGCAAATGTACCGTAGGGACAAGTGAATGTGGTCTTTTCTTGATCCTTAGGGTCAATGGGTATTTGAAAATAACCCGAAAAACCATCAAGAAAACAATAGTACTCATTTCCCGCTAAGCGTTCAAGCATTTGATCCATAAAGGGAAGCGGGAAATGGTCTTTCCTAGTTGCCTCATTGAGTTTTCTATAATCAATGCAAACTCTCCAACCGGTCACAAGTCTCGTGGGAATAAGCTCATTGTTTTCATTAGGCACCACGGTGATTCCACCCTTCTTTGGAACACAATGAACCGGGCTAACCCATGGAGAGTCGGAAATGGGGTAAATCATACCCGCATCTAAGAGTTTAATCACTTCTTTCTTAATAACCTCATGGATTTTTGGTTAACTCTCCTTTGGTTTTGAATGGCGGGTTTATAGTCATCCTCCATAAGGATTTTGTGAGTACAAAAATGTGGATCAATTCCCCTTATGTCGGATATTTTCCATGCTAAGGCTTTCTTGTGTTTCTTAAGGACTTCAATAAGTTGCTCCTTCTCATCCTCTTTCAACTCTTTAGCAATAATCACCGGTAATTGATCTTTTCCTTCTAAGAAAGCATATTCTAAGTGGGATGGAAGTTCCTTAAGTTCAATGGGAGGTGGACTCTCTATGGAAGGTTTTACTATGGAAGGTTCCTCAATGGTAATCTCTTGTGGAATAGGAGAAGGAATAGGGTCCTCATTGAGCAACTTTTGGATTGTAAGAATATCTTCTTCCCAATTAATGGGAGAATCATCATCACCAAGAAAGTTGGACTCAAATTCCTCCAATAGGAAATCACTCTCTCCAAAAGGTGTTAAAGAGGGAGCAATTGAGGCCACGGTTTCAACATGGGGAATCTCATCACTAGCACTCTTACAAGCATCATGAAAGTGTTCATTACACACTTCATCTAGCACATCCACAATGTTAATAGTCTCACAAGGTCTAGACTCCTTAACCTCTTTTATATCACAAACTTTCCCTAACTTAAACACCACTCTCTCATCTTCTACTCTCATAATTAATTCTCCTTCCGCCACATCTATCAAGGTACGACCCGTTCTCAAAAACGGTCTACCAACAATCAAAGGCACTCTAGGATCCATGTCATAATCGACCACTACAAAATCGGCCGGAAAGGTAAACTTATCCACACCTACAAACACATCTTCCGCTATACCTACGGGGTGAGCTATGGTTCGGTTGGCTAGTTCAAGAGTCATCCTAGTGGGAGTGAGCTCGGGAAGAGATAGTTGTTTCCAAACCGATAAAGGCATGAGATTTATGCTCGCCCCTAAATCCGCCAAAGCCATGCAATTTTCAACACCGGGAAAATTACAAGGTATCAAGAAGCGCCCCGGATCTCCAAGTTTTGTTGGTAAGGTTTTAAGTAACACCGCGGAACAATTTTCATTAAGTGATGTGTTGGGCAAATCAACCAATTTCTCTTTGTTTGAAAGCAAATCCTTGAACATCTTAGCAAACTTTGGCATATAAGCAAGAGCTTCCGCAAAGGATATATTTATGTTGAGTTGCTTGAACATCCTTAAGAAATTGGAGACTTGGATGTCATCTTTGTTCTTTAACTTGTCCTTTTTCAACCTTGAAGGGTATGGAAGAGTAGGTTTTGGTGTAGGTGGAATAGGTGTTGTGGTGGAAGATTTGTCTTTGTTAGCTTCTTCATTGGGAAGTGTGGAAGGTAAAGGAGAAGTATAAGGTGGTTGAGAAGGTGTGTTTGAGTGAATAGGAGCATTTTGAGGAGGTGGAGTAGAAGTAGAAGGCTTGTCACAAGTAGGAGCAAAAGTGGGTTGAACAAGAGTAGGTTTAGGAGGTGCAGGATCCTTTGTTGTTGTTCCACTCCTTGTTGTAATAGCATTGACATTGGCCCTAGGGTTTGTTTGTGTGTTAGAAGGTAAAGCCCCTTGTGGTCTTTGAGTTACCGCCACTAAAACCCTATTGATTTGTTCCTCCAATGTACGTTTCATTTGGTCATTCATTATCTTCTCAATTTCACGCATTTTCTTGTCAACATACTCTTGAGTCTCTTGCATCCCATATCCTTGAGTTGGATTTTGAGGGTAAGCTTGATTTGGTATTGGAGCATATGCTTGAGTGGGAATAAATGGAAGTGGTTGATTAAATCCTTGTTGTGGTGGATAAAAGGTATTTGCTTGAGGTTGAAATTGATTGGGTGCCTTGTAGTTATTTCCTTGGTATGGTGGTCTTTGCCCTTGATTCCTTGCTAAAATTTGAGGAGGATTTTGTGGAATTTGGGTGGGTGGTTGGGGTAGGAAGCCGGGTGGAGTAAGGTAATTTTGGGATTTGTAAGAAAGGTTATTTGGATTGATATTAGGTTTGAAGTGTTCACGATGTTCCTCTTGGTAAGCATAGCATTCCCCTTGATACCCTTGCACCTTATCACATTGTTCATAAGAATGGGGACCTCCACAAGTAACACAAGAAATGGTGATGGCATTCACATTATTCGAGGAATTGTTCAATGTCATGCTCTTAAAATTTTGAAACATTTCTTGTTGTCTTTGCAAATTCCTTTCACTATCTCTATCCATCCTTTGAAAAATCGCTTCTTGAAACTTGAGGAGTTGGTTGTCACAAGGGATTTGAGAATTGTTTTGGATAACATGAACCCTTTCTTCAAATTGATTATTTGTTTGAACCATTGCTTTAGTCTCAATGATGTCCACAGCCTCTTGGTATGTCTTAAGAAGAATATTCCCTCCCGCGGAAGCATTGAGTGAATCTTGGTGGTGAGCTTTAAGGCCATCATAAAAGAGACTTATTTGGCGAACTTGATCCAATCCATGATTAGGGCATCGCCTCAACAACTCACTATACTCTTCCCAAGCATCACTAAAGGATTGACTAGGTTTTTTTTGAAAGCTCATAATTAAAGTCCTCAAAGCCATAGTCTTTTGTGGAGGAAAGAACTTGTTCAAAAACTTAGTGGTGAAACCATCCCATGTGGTGATACTATCGGGTGGTTGGGTGTCTAACCAATGCTTAGCACTCCCCTCTAAGGAAAATGACACTAACATCAACCTAATGACCTCATGTGGAACCCCATTATGCTTAATGGTATTGCAAAGTGAAAGGAATCTCTTAAGGTGAGCATGAGGATCCTCATTGTGTTTACCAAGGAAAGGTGATAATGCAACCATATTGATCATAGATGTATGTAGCTCAAATGTGTTAGCGGGAAAGTCGGGAATCTTAATGGCACTAGAATATCCATGAATGTTGGATTGCATACGTTCATACAAAGTACGATTATCAATAGCCATGGCTTCTTGTGGTGGAGTCAAAGCACGATTCTCGTGATCGGCTTGGTGGACGGTGGTGGTCTTACTCTTTCTCTTTTTCTTCCTTTTCGGAGGAAGAGGTTGTACACCAATCGGTATTTGTACACGCCCGCGAGTGAGCATGCAACTCAATACGAGGAATGAGAGAGAAGCTCTCGTGTGACTTTGAAGAGAAATGGATTATCCTCTTCGAGTTTCAATATTAAATATCCACAAGAAAATAACAATATATGTATTTACTACTTTGGGTGCAAGACCCTCAATGAAGCCTTCCTTCTTAGAATACTCCCAAGTGAACGGGGGGTTAGGTGGCGCGAAGCACTTAAGTACCTATTGACCCTTAGATGGCATTTTATAGCACATCGCCTTTCTATTCACTTAAATGTTCGTATTCTTCGAATTGTTGCTTATTGAAAGTATTTATCTATTCTTGCTTTATTTTGTTTGATCGATACACGTGTCAAGGACCGGAACGCCCCTCAACACGGTGTATTGCCTCGGCAATACTTATGGAATATATGTAGATTGATTGTTCTTATACGTACACGTATTTACTTATAATAATATATGGAAAATATTTTTGTATTTATGAGTTTTTTTTAAGGGAAAATACTATATGTACATAAAAACCGAGAGAATCCAATAATATATATTTTTGGTTGCAATCTCTTAGGAAAAAGATTACTTTTTGGATTTTTTATTTTTTTTGGTCAATTCTTTAGGAAAAGAATTGTTTTGTTAATTTTTTAGTTTTTATATATTTTTATATTTTTGATTTTTTATTTGTTTTTGATTTATGATACGTAAAAATAACGTTCACAAAGTGAACGGATCCCAAAAGCCAATGAAAACCGTCAATCGATAGTCTCTCGTGTAGTCAAAGAACCGGCAGCGGCGCCATTTGAAATTGAGTATAATGCAGTTCGTTTTCTCTCAGTTCTTACTAATAGAAAGTCCAACCAATATCGGGTTTTTAATTGTTCTTGGTTGTTAAGCTTGCTTGGTTAATCTATTTGCTAATTCAATCAAATGCTTGCAAAACGGAAAAATATTACCTACGTATATGTAAAACAAATTGCAAATACCACGTTTTTATCCAAGTAGAAATTAAAATGCAAAATATGAAACTAAAGGGACTGAAATTGTAAATTCTATGAAAAATAAATGCTTGAAATGTAAACTCTAACAATTATAGGGACTAAAAGTGCAAAACAGTAAACTATAAGGATCAAAAATGCAACAACTATAACAAACTTGCCAAAAATGCAACAAACTAACAAAATGCTAACTGAATTTTAACAACTTCCAAACTCCATTTAAAAAACTCATAAATAATAGGGACCAAAGTGCAATTTTGGAAAACTTTTTAACCAAAAACGGGACAAGATAGAAAATAAGCTCGTTTGAGCTTAATACTCAATCAAATTTGATGAAACAACTTGCAAAACTCTTGAAATCTCAATTAAGCTATGTGTGTCCAAGGAAATTTGCTAAAAATGAGAAATAAGCAAATGAGTGCTTATCAATAAGCACAAATTAAGCTATAGCTAAATCCAATCAGTCACAACTTGATTTTTCTATTAAAACTGATTAAGCAACTGATTTAAAGAATGGGAAATCAAACCAGAACGTTTTTCATCCAGAAATAAGCTCTAGAACTGAATTAAGCTAAAATTGAGCTTATGTTGACCAAGCGTTGACCAGCTTTTTTTCAAAAAGCTAATTTTCTCAAAAATCAAGTAACTCAACTACTTAAATGGAATTGTGAAGAAAAATTGCTAAGTTTATGAAGAGAATATTGAGATACAAATTTTCAGAATCCAAGTTACAGAAACTTGAGTTAAGTCTCCATATCTGATTTTGGCTTATAACTAAGTGCTTATTGTAAACTGTATAAAATCCTTCTAGACTCTGATTCTTTATGATGTAAGCTAAGACTGAGAACAAATTTGGTGAAATTTCATCAAGTAATGAATGAGAACTGATCAATTGAAAATGGCAAGTTCTTAAAACCAAAGCTGAATGAAAACTGACCCAAACTATTTAAGTGCCATTTGCCTGTTTGACCTAGTTATTGACTTGTAAAAGACTTAAAACAACTTATTATCACTTAATGACTGTAAATGAACTCTAAAAATCCAAATCTCAATGCTTGAAAACTATTTTTAAGCTATTCCCAAACACTCCTTTACTGATTTTTACAAACTTTTACAAAGGCTTATTAAGATCTAGTTAACTCTGAATCAAATGTAATAACAATCTAGACTTAGTGATTAAAATGAAAGGCTTAAAAGCTAAAATCAAACAATCATCAAAGCTAGAACTCCAATTAAGCTACAAGGCTAAAAATGACTCAACAAATGCAGTAGACTAAAAATTATCCAAATCAGAACACAAGTAAGCAGTAATCAAGCTACAAACACACAAAGTTCAATCAAACAACAACTAAAAACAACTTTATCAAGCAGCCATCAGATTATACTAGGAAAAAAAAGCATGCAGTTAACTGTTGAGTGGAACAAAAATCAAGGACTTTAAAACCTATTGTAGAATTCCTTTGAGAAGAAGAGGAGCGCTGAGCTCTCTTAGCCTAGTGATAACCACCACCTTATCACTAGGAATCAATCAATCAACAATAACTGCTATCTAATCAACTAGAAATCATCATTCTGCTTGAAAACTCCATTGGAACTATGAAATGACTGAATTGTGATCAAACAGCTAGCAAACTTCACCAATGTCAGTTATGATCAATGATTGATCATAACAAACACTTAACAGCCACAACAATATCCAAATGCAGCAAGAAATGAACTGGAATGATAAGAACAGTTTTGGCGGGGAAACTTGAATTCAAAATTTATTAATGGAAAAACGGTTACAAGGTTTGTTAGAAGCTAGTAACTAACTAACTGACTCAAGAGTTTGTCAGACTCTTGAGTAGCTAGGGTAAAATTGAGGGAAAAGGAAAGGAAATTTAGAGAACTAGGTGTTTTTACAAATTTAAGCTACCAATGAAAATGAGGTCTAATCTAGCTATTTATAGACATGAAGGAAGAGTTTGTTAGGGTTGGTGACGTGTCAGAACCAATCCCAGCTTGCCACGTGGAGAATTCTGCATATTGCACTTTGAAGGTATGAACAAGGAATTGGGGTTTTCTTCATTGATGGATTTCATGTTAATTGATTTGCACCATTGTGTTTATCTCTTCAAAACGATCAATTTTGATGTTGAACACTTTCCATGAAATTGCTTGTAGCTAAAACGCGATCCTGGTAAATTTTCCTTTGAAGAAGATGACACGTGTAAGCATTTTATTGGTTGAAAATCAGTCACACGGATTACACTGTTGGGATTGGGTAATAAATGTGAGGCGGCTGAGTGGATATTAATTATTTGATCTGTGTGCTTCATTTTCCTTTCTCTCATTGGCTAGATTCCTTGTCACATGGATTAAACTTGGATAACTTTCAAAAGTTGGCAGAACAAGTCCTTGTACTTGGCAGATTATTGTTTTAAGCTACAATCTTCATTCTTTTGACATATTTGGTCCTTCAACTTCCATCCTTGAACAAAATGATCCTTTGACTGAGTTGACTTGAGAATTGACCAAGTTTGACTTGAATCTTGACTTTACAATATTTGCACTTTTAGTCCTTCAACTTTCATAACTTGTCAAGATAGGTCCTTATACTTCAAAGTCTTGTCACTTTTGATCCTCTTTTGTCTTTTTCATCCATTTGAGCTTGATTTTTCCTTGTTTGCTTGAAAATGTATCTTTTTACCTACACAAGTGCACACAAACACAAACATACCACATAACACTGTTTTTGCCAAATAAATTGGTATTTTGTTTCATGTTTTAGGGTTATTTGTTATTAAAAGGATATGAGTTTAAGCTCATATCAAATATATTTGTTTTTCTAATTCTTATCACAATTTCTGCAATGCTCTATTGGTTTAGATAATTGTGTGTGGGTGTATTGACCCGAGTTCAAACCCTGTCATGAGCACAAATTTTTTATTAAAAAATCCGAATTTAAGACATGAAAAAAATGATGATATGGATTAAAGGATGCTTATGTGGCATATCCCTCCTCTTATATATAATGTAAAGATATATATATATATATATGAAGGTCTACGATTTCTTGGGATTTGGTAAACTATGATTAGATCTATTGATTTAATGGATGAGGAAGATGAAGAAGATGGGTATAGAGAGAGAAAGAAGAGAGAAAAGAAAGATAGAGAAAGAAAGTAAATTTATTAAATGAAAAGTGAGAAAATGAAAGAGCCACCCCTCCTAACATGCTAGGAGGGGGTATATATAGCTGTTAGACACGTAATTATTCGTGTTTTTATTGCTATTATCCCTTCATTTTTTGTATAATAAATAGCAAAACGTGTATGTTTTAGTGCATTTATCATTTATATGTGTTATTTATTATTGTAGGTACGAATATTAAAGAAAAGGAGCAAAAACGAAGCCAAAGAGCAAAAACAAGCACGAGAAATGGAAAAAACACGGAAAATCAAGTCCGACTGTGCATTCATATTTTATTGGGCCGGCCCGACACCATCTAAATGGGTCGAACCGACCCATTAATACATATTTAGCCACAAAGGCCCAGCAGCCCATTAAAACATGCCACAACCTAACCTTTGGCCCAACTTGGAAAATAAAGAAAATGGCCCAATTAGATTGACTAGACGGTTTGGAGGCCCATCAAAGCAAGCCCATACAAAACAATTAAAAGATAGAAATGTGAAGGGAAGATTGCGTACAGAAAAAGCAGGGGTCAACATCCAATTTCTTTTTCTTTATTTTAGTTGAGGATAGAGGGGGGCTGCGTGGAGTGAAAAGAAGATAACAGGAGGAGATTTTATTTTATTTTCATTCTTAACTTTCAGTATCTTCAATTTTTAGGTAGTAGCATAGATGTGCTTAAAAAATACGCAGCTTTCCAACTTTATTTTTGGTATGTCTCATTTTATTTCCCTTTCTCAGTAGATAAGATTATGTAGAATGAGTAGTGTTAAATAGAATCACAACTTCTTTATTTACCTTGTATTCAGATTCGTTTAATAGATAATAGAAGTTTGATTTCGGGTTTATTATTTTTGATTCGATTGGTTGAGTTCAGATTCGATTTTATGATGGTTTTGTGTTTTTCATTCGAGTAGTTGATTTTCCAGGTATTGATATTGGATTTGATTTTAGGAAGGTTTTGGATTCGTTGCTAATTTTAATCATTCTTTTTGCTTGATATTGGTGGTCTCGTCTTATGCGTTATGTTAGTGATAGTTTATTCGATGGTTGTTGTATTTGAGACACTCTTTGGAAAACAAATATGCAGTTTGGTCAGGAAGCAAACAAAAGAAACCAAAGAAAAAAAATGCGAGTTGGACTTGAACCAAGCGCCCTTTGTCTAAATTCGTATCTATTTTACCAATGGTCTACAAAAGTTTTCTTGTTAGAATATGCATATGAGTAGTTAATATAGCTAAGTATTAGATCTTTTTGATTAGTAGTTTTAATTAGTTTAAAGATTAGTTTATAAAATTTATTTTCCCAAAATAGTTTTTTTTTTTTAAAAAAAGAAATCTAAAATATTATTTAGTTTAATTGTCGTTAACGTTTGTTGTCTACGTATTCGGTTCATCACTTTTGGCGAGGAGCTTTACGGGTCTGTTAGCTAGATTAAATTTTAAAGTTTAAAGCTCGATTTGTTTTTATCTCGTTAGTTAGTCGATAAAATTGACAACTTTATCGGTTAATTAATTTGATAAAAACTTTGAAAGTTATAAGCTTTTGATTTAATTTAGTTATTAGATCGTATGTTTAAGTTTTCATCTCCGGGTCGTTATTATGGGTTAAATTCTCTATCTCTTTTCTTATTTTATTTCATTAGCTTAAATATATAGTTATTGTTGCCTTGTTGATGTTTAACGTTAATGTCGTGCTTTGAGTAGTTTTATAGTGGTTTAGTAGCTTCTTTATTGTCTCTATTATTATTTTAGGTATCTTTCGCTTTATTATTGTAGTTTAATTCTCAACCTTATCGCTTTTATAAATTTTAATATTTAGTCGTTAAAATTAGTAGATTTAAATATAAAAATCAAAACCCTTTTTATTCGAGCTTCAAACTTGAGACATAAACGCGGATTTCCATTCACACTTCGCCAGGAACTACGATAACCTTCGGGTGTACGAAAACGACTATATCAAATGGCGTCGCTGCCGGCTTTGTGTGTAGCGATGTTTGCGTTGTGTTTTTAGTTAGTGACTTGAAGATCCTTTCGATTTGAAAGTTTATTGTCGTATTTTTATATATATATATAATAAAAAAATTTAAAAAAATCCAAAAAAATATATAAAATTTATAAAAAACCAAAAATATTTTCTTATTTTATCTTATTTTCTTTATTAATATATATATCATAAAAAAAATAAAAAAATTTAAAAGATATTCCTCTTTATCTTCTATTGTGTTTAATTCTTTTTCTCAACCCCTCTTATTTTTAATTCTTCATGGATTCATATTGTATAGGGTGTGGGTCGTCTGATAGTCAATCATGTTATTGGTGTTCATGCGAGCGGTGCGGTATGGCTATACCTAATCACGAATTTGGACATTGTTCATTTTGCAATTGGACCAATTCACACTTCATCTCTAATGACACTATCTCCCCTCCTCCCGTCTATGACAATCCCTATCCTCAACATGCACCGGGTTTTTCTCAATACCCGTGTTGCAATCATTGTGGGGGCCCTCACGATACTTCTTATTGTCAGCCAATGAATTATTATGAGCCAAATCCGTGTTCTCATTTTTCTTCACCGATGGATTATTATGAACCAAATCCGTGTTTTAATTCTTCTCAACCGATGAATTATGAGCCACATCCGTGCTATAATTCCGGTTTTCAAAATTTTGAACCCCCACATCCCACCCTCAATCATCAATCCTCTCAGAGAATTCAACAACTCAATGCTTTGAATGACGAAAGACAAGCCCTTCTTTTGAAACTTCATGACGGCTTAATTCGACTGACCGAGACATTGGAGGAGCAACAACGACAACGACAAGAGCAAGTATCTAATCTTAGTGATTATACTCCGCCTCTTGTGCGTTCTTTCTATTATGATGATGATGACGATGAGAATACTATTTCTTGGAATGATCTTTGTGCTCAATGTCCTAGTGCAATTGTAATTCCTTTTCTCGACTTGCCGGCTCTCGAGCCTAAGGATTCTACCACTCCTATTCTCGATTCTTCCACTACGGAGACCGATGCCTCTCTCGTCATGGAGGATGAGGGTCTTATCACTATTCCTTGTGATGAGATTCTTATTCCAATCCAAAGTGAGCCTACGGTTGCTTCCGATAATGACGATGAGTGTGAATCTCTTTCTCGTGATGATTCATTACCTCCCACCGACATCTTGGGAGACGATTCTTTGGCTTTCTCTAATCCCCTTTTTGATCTCGATGATGATTTTACTTCTAGTGATGACGAGTCACTATCCGATGAAGACGTTCAGAAGGAAAATTTCAAGATTTATTCGAACCCTTTATTTGATTTTGATGCGCCTACATCTCTAGTGAGGTGAATCCTCTCTTTGAAGAGGGGATTGAGGACATTGATAGCTCCGACTCTCCTGCTATTGATGAGCATTCGTTGTTAGCCATGCCACCTCCCATCGTAGAGGAGGTGGAGAGATTTGACCCTACCTTCCGTTTGATTCGGTCTGGAGAGGTGACGCGGGTGGTAGATATGTCTTCTGATATTTCTCATATTATGTTGCCACCCCGTCCTACTGCGTGCACACCCAAGCAGGTGATGTATCGCTTTTACTCGCCTCATTTCATACCGGGAAATGAGGATGAGTGTTTTGATCCCGGAGGAGACGTTGATGTTGCCATTTCTTGTGATGTTTTACCGGTTATCCCATCAACTCTTGCTTTGAGTTTCTATAAAGTGTCCTCGGGTGACACCTTGATATCTTTTTCTCCCACCCCGCCCTTGGCGAAGACGAGTATTCTTAAGGATCACCTTTATACCTATTTCTCGTATGTTATAAGAATCCTTCTTCTTTTCTTCACTTATACTGTGGATTCTTCTTCTTTATTCTCATCCGGTAATGAGGATAAGATCTTTGACCCTGGCATATCTGTTTTGAGCCAGTGGTGATTCTCTTGCTTCCCCATGGACCATTTAATTCGGGGTCGAGTCAGGCTCGTGACTCGGTTAACAAAAACAAGCGCTTCTCGGGAGGCAACCCGATGATCTATCTTTTTTATTTATTTTCTAACATAAGTGTAGGGGCGCGTGCTTCTCTCCATGTGTGCTTGTTGGTGTTTGTTTTTGTGTGCAGGGTTCCCTTGGATGGAGACGACTTTCAGAGGGTTGATGTTGCTGTTTTCCATCATCTTCTTCATTCAGTCTCCGATCGATCTTCATGCCTATATCAGGGGAGTACTCATTTCTCATCTTTATCCATACATATCTGATTGTGTTCTCCTTTTTACACTTGGAATTCTAGCATTATCCTTTTGTGTTCTTAAGTGTAGGGGTAGCACCTTATCACTTTTGAACATTGAGGCCAATGTTCGGTTCTAAGTGTAGGGGGGTTTTATATCATATGGATCATATTCATGCCTACTTGTTTGCCCTCTAGCATCCTATTTTGATCAAATGTCTGTTTTTATTTTATTTTATTTTATTAATAATAATAAAACGTTTTTGACCGTGCGTGATTGACTTGTCCCGTAGGTTAGAACAAAGGGGATCCTGACTCTGCCTGAGTGTTGATCTGGCTGCTCCCTTAACTTTTAGACTAAGCTTTTAGGAATTGTGCAAATAAAAATGCTAAACGTGGAGTAGTTGGTTCTCTTTAGAGCTTATATGAGTAACCTATGGCTTTTCCTCCTAGATTATAACTAGATTAAATAAGTGTGTTTCTTTTCAAGCCTTTGAACGTTAAAAATTGTGTTGTTATGTAAAAAATAAATTCTTATGCAATGTTGATATAGAGTTCTAGTTCAACTTTTTATTTAAATTTGAGTGAAAGCATACTTTCTTAAATTTGAAATAATGTTGCGTGAAGAAATATGTTGAAAAAAAAATTTAAAAAAAAGAGAAGAATAGAAAAAAAAAGAGAAAAAATAAATATATTTGAAAAAAAAAATAAGAAAAAAAAAATATATGAATAAGAGTTTTATGTTTTTGTTGCTTCAATTATAATTGTGAGAAACTTGCTTTTTCTTAAATTTAAATCCGAAGTTGAACTAGAATTCGTCAATTTTGTATAAGAGTTTAGACGGTAATTGAGAATGTAGAAGTCAAAGGTCCCGTGAGCTCCGATACTATTCTCGAGGGTGTAAAAACCTAGCCTCCTAAGCTTTGCTAAAGGACAAGCTGAGAAGAAAGTCGCTACATGGAGTGATCTCTCCTTTGAATCTTCATTCTCTAATTACCGTCGTTGTTTTTCATATAAGTGTCTTTTATTAGCTTAGCGGTGATTTCAAGATCTTTGATTTCAAAATCCCGCCAATCCCGGTACTATTCTCCGTGGGGTGTCAAAATCCCGGGCACTTAACCGATGAGGTTGAGATGTCCCGAGAAGAAAGTCGCTACATGGGAAAGGCCATTTTTGAATCTTAAATCTTGTCATTTTCGGTGAGACTAATATTCCACTTAGATGATTAGCAACCATAACAAATGTCGATTTGAACGATCAAAACTTTGAAAATGAACACACTTGCCTAGTCTTTTATAATTATAGGAGTAAAAAGTTATGTTTATATAGGTTATTAGTATAAGTAGTGTTAGCATTTTGCCAAAACGTTTGCACAAGGAATTTTAGCTTAGTTGGGAGTAATAAAAAGAGGATGACGATATTTATTCCCTGGAGACACCCAGTTTGCGTGTTTCCCGTTCTATGATCCTTATACCTTGAATAAAAGTCGAGCATGGCGGGTCGCGTTGGATTTTTATTTTTATTTTATTTTAGCAATTTCAAATAAAGTAGTTTTAAATTATTTTTAGATTTAACGTTTGTGATAATAGTTGCTTGGGGGCAAGCAACGTCTTAAGTGTAGGGATGTGTTAGACACGTAATTATTCGTGTTTTTATTGCTATTATCCCTTCATTTTTGGTATAATAAATAGCAAAACGTGTATGTTTTAGTGCATTTATCATTTATATGTGTTATTTATTATTGTAGGTACGAATATTAAAGAAAAGGAGCAAAAACGAAGCCAAAGAGCAAAAACAAGCACGAGAAATGGAAAAAACACGGAAAATCAAGTCTGACGGTGTATTCATATTTTATTAGGTCGGCCCGACACCATCTAAATGGGTCGAACCGACCCATTAATACATATTTAGCCACAAAGGCCTAGCAGCCCATTAAAACATGCCACAGCCCAACCTTTGGCCCAACTTGGAAAATAAAGAAAATGGCCCAATTAGATTGACTAGACGGTTTGGAGGCCCATCAAAGCAAGCCCATACAAAACAATTAAAAGATAGAAATGTGAAGGGAAGATTGCGTACAGAAAAAGCAGGGGTCAACATCCAATTTCTTTTTCTTTATTTTAGTTGAGGATAGAGGGGGGCTGCATGGAGTGAAAAGAAGATAACAGGAGGAGATTTTATTTTATTTTCATGCTTAACTTTCAGTATCTTCAATTTTTAGGTAGTAGCATAGATGTGCTTAAAAAATACGCAGCTTTCCAACTTTATTTTTGGTATGTCTCATTTTATTTCCCTTTCTCAGTAGATTAGATTATGTAGAATGAGTAGTGTTAAATAGAATCACAACTTCTTTATTTACCTTGTATTCAGATTCGTTTAATAGATAATAGAAGTTTGATTTCGGGTTTATTATTTTTGATTCGATTGGTTGAGTTCGGATTCGATTTTATGATGGTTTTGGGTTTTTCATTCGAGTAGTTGATTTTCCAGGTATTGATATTGGATTTGATTTTAGGAAGGTTTTGGATTCGTTGCTAATTTTAATCATTCTTTTTGCTTGATATTGGTGGTCTCGTCTTATGCGTTATGTTAGTGATAGTTTATTCGATGGTTGTTGTATTTGAGACACTCTTTGGAAAACAAATATGCAGTTTGGTCAGGAAGCAAACAAAAGAAACCAAAGAAAAAAAAATGCGAGTTGGACTTGAACCAAGTGCCCTTTGTCTAAATTCGTATCTATTTTACCAATGGTCTACAAAAGTTTTCTTGTTAGAATATGCATATGAGTAGTTAATATAGCTAAGTATTAGATCTTTTTGATTAGTAGTTTTAATTAGTTTAAAGATTAGTTTATAAAATTTATTTTCCCAAAATAGTTTTTTTTTTTTTTTTTAAATCTAAAATATTATTTAGTTTAATTGTCGTTAACGTTTGTTGTCTACGTATTCGGTTCATTACTTTTGGCGAGGAGCTTTACGGGTCTGTTAGCTAGATTAAATTTTAAAGTTTAAAGCTCGATTTGTTTTTATCTCGTTAGTTAGTCGATAAAATTGACAACTTTATCGGTTAATTAATTTGATAAAAACTTTGAAAGTTATAAGCTTTTGATTTAATTTAGTTATTAGATCGTATGTTTAATTTTTCATCTCCGGGTCGTCATTATGGGTTAAATTCTCTATCTCTTTTCTTATTTTATTTCATAAGCTTAAATATATAGTTATTGTTGCCTTGTTGATGTTTAACGTTAATGTCATGCTTTGAGTAGTTTTATAGTGGTTTAGTAGCGTCTTTATTGTCTCTATTATTATTTTAGGTATCTTTCGCTTTATTATTGTAGTTTAATTCTCAACCTTATCGCTTTTATAAATTTTAATATTTAGTCGTTAAAATTAGTAGATTTAAATATAAAAATCAAAACCCTTTTTATTCGAGCATCAAACTTGAGACATAAACGCGGATTTCCATTCAGACTTCGCCAGGAACTACAATAACCTTCGGGTGTACGAAAACGACTATATCAATAGCCCACCCTACATGTGGGCTATATGGGCTATACTGTTTACAACTGGATCACGAGCCTAATACCTGAATATATTATTGGAGTGACCGATCCTTTCTAAATACGTAAAAACGTATTTCCAACAATCCCCCCCTAAGGGAGGTCACTCCAAGTTACAATGTCCTAAATAGTCTATAGCTCGTGATCTATGCTAACAATGATGTGACCGAGACTTTCTTTGGAAAAATGTATTTCCAACAATCTCCCCCTAAGGGAGGTCACACCATTTTACAAAATCTTAAACCTACTTGAGTCTTCGATCTTGTTCTTGTGAATATGCTTGATGTGATCTTTGACTTTAGTCTTGAGCATGTTTCCTTGCCTTGACCTTGTGCATTCATCACTTGTGAAATTTGCCTCCTCGTGACTTCATGTTCCACATACTTATACCTTTAAATTCTTGAAAGCTTCAGAGTTTGATACAGCGGAAGACTTGACCTTCAGACTTTCTTGAATTCGTTGAAGTACTTAGTGTATGTAGTATAAGCATGTGGTGACGACTTCTTCTGGATTGTACACCGCAATGCCACCTTCTTGTTACGCTGCATAAGACAGTTAGCAACAACACATATACACGGATGAAATGGCCTTAAACATTTCATTCTAATTCGGTAGCATTTTACCTCTGGTCGGTGAAGACCGTTGGACGATATTAAATATCGTACTTGTGACAGGTAGTTTCAATTAAGAACCTCCTTGACAAGATTTCGCGGGTAAACCCGTTCTCTTTATTCGACCGTCCAAAGCTGACTGCGAACATAAAGAGTGAATCATTTGGATAATAATATCCGCATGATTTGAAGCCGTCAATTCATGTTCCTGGAACAAGTTTGATTCATTAAAGAATCGCACCATCGTTGCTTTCCAGTTGTCACTAGCTTGATTCATATAGAATCTTGCAAGTTACCTACCAAGTGCTGTTTGATGTTAACACTAGAAGGATTTCCACTCATCACCGTAAATACTTAATAGTATTACTCTGAATGTTCTGGCAAGATCACTAAGATATTGCGTAGAGGCCTGGAACGTGTTTAAATTCATTCAAGAGTTTAAACCACTGTTGCTTTCCAGTTATCACAAGTTTGATTCATAAAGAATCGCACAAGCACCTACCATGAGCTTTTTGACGTTCGCTCAAGAAGGATTTCCATCTTCATTGTAAATACTTTCGTATTACTCGGATGTTCAGGCAAGATCATGAAGATTTTGCGTAGGACTCTTAAGAACTTTCTTACTTTTCACAGTGTGTGAAGAAGCAAGGAATTATGAAAGTGTGTCCTAATGAGATATATGATGATCTCAAATGGCTCTAGACTCGATCGTGCATTTTGGATTTTAGTGATCGGAGGCTGGAGAGGAGTGCCACCTTTTCAATACCAATTTATTCGGAGTGAATAAATGAATAGATAATGTGTTGTCTCCGTGTGATTAAAACAAATATCTTTTGAGAGATATCTGAGTTAGCTGGGATGGGTTGTGCCTTGCATCACTGGGTCCATGATGTCTATCTTCAATATCGAGAGTCATAAATGATCTCAATAGCATATGAATTGACCCGGTTTCTGCCTAAGTTGTAAGGAGGGCTACTTTCTTCACACCCTTTATCTTTACAATTCTTTTTCATTCTTCAACCCCTTCAATGCTTACCAATACGTCATAACTAGCACCTTGTTGTGATTGTTCCAGTGCTAACTTAAGTACTTGGTCGGCATTCAGCTGCGTTCACAATCTTTCTCCATCTTTCCTAAGGACTACTATTTCTAGCTATGGAATGTCCTTGGGAAGATTCCTCCGGTTCTAGTGGAATCATTGGACTTTAACCTATCCTACCATCCTTATGTCACCACAATCGTCATCGTCGTGAATTAAGATGTTGTGGGTAAGTATACGTCACCATGAAATCCATTTTAATATCCAAATCCATTTTGCTCCCCCTTAACATATGCCACGATATTCGAAAACATTTCGCACATGTTGGGATGAGCCAGCACATTAAGTCAAACCATTGAATTAATTGATCTCATATTAAATCACATTTCTCCCCCATATTAAAAATATTAACCCAATCGATGTTTTTAATATCAATTGATTTAATGAGATTTTAAGAAAGTTTGGGAAGAAAAATGCAAATCCGATTAAATCCATTTATCTTCATGATTTTTACAAGCTCCCCCTCAAATTAATGAGGGTATACTTGAAATGTAAATTAAATACCTTTTAAACACAAGTGTAAGGTATTTATCACGTGCAAAGATCATATATGATAATGTATTCACAAGATTAGCAGTTTATGAGGTTGGACCTGAATGATGGAGAACATCATATGAAAGAAGCACATGGTTCTTGTTCACGAATGTTGGTCGCCTCATCACGTCTGAAGTTATCTCTTGACTCCATGTGTACGATTGATATTGTTGTCTTGACACCAACATGTGAGCTTGGCACTTTCGGCGTCAAAGATTCTGAACGCTTGACAATTGCTCCCCCTCAATTGTTGACCCGTGTTCTACTTAAAGAGCTGTAGTCGTCGTTTGAGTAGTCGCATCGTCTAGTATGTAGATATCAATTGCAACGAACTTTGGATTGTGCAGTTGATAACTTCGTATTCGGAAGTCAAAGCTTTCCGGTGAAATGCTTGACTTCAATGTGAAAATCGGGTTACTATCAGAAATAATAGCAAACCATTTTGAGCATGTTTTAAAACGTTTAAACTTCTGCTCGAACTTTATTTACAACCCCGTGTCATTATTGAATGACATTTCTAGGTTCGTAAATATTATCGATTCCAGAAGACATGCTCTTTTTATCAAAACATTTTGAACACACAATTTTGAAAGATTTAGAAAAACCTTTTGAGAAATTGTTGAAAAATTGTGTTCAAAGTTTTGAAAACCAATTACTTGAGCTTAAGATTTGGAATATCTTAGGAAAGCTCAAGTCCGAGAAGTTGTAAACTTCTCGTTGTAAGGATAAGTTACCATCGACGATAAACTTTCCTTTTATCTGAAGGACGAGTCCTGATAGGTGTGAAAACACCCATCCCTTTTACCACTTAATTACAATAATAACCGAGCCAAAACGTGTATTTTATGTCATTTATGTCGGAATTATGCGTGGTTTGTGTTTTTGTTGTAATTTAGGACGAAAAAGTGAAAAGTGGAGAAAACACGGCATTCACGGGCTTTTATCGAAGAAAAAGACGAAAGATGAAGTCGAAAGATCAAGAGTGGAAAAAGAACGGAAGTCCAAGACCAATTCTGAAGATTTATCGAAGAAAAAAAGTCAAAAGACGGAAGTTTACTAAAAGCCGAAGAACTCGAGTCTTATTTATGAAGAAAATTCAAGATGAGTTAAAGAAATCCCGAGACAAAGTCATTAAGTCCAAGACTAACAAACAATTAAGAAGAAAAGGACTTAAGTGTGCAAATAAGGAAAAGAGGAAAGAGGGAGGAAGCTTCCTAAGCTCCTCCCTAATCACCCCTATATATAGTTTTAGCTAGTTTCATTTTCATGTTGTTGGGTGGCTTGACAAACCACCCCTTCCACCATTTTTCATTCCTTATTATTTTTATTGTATTTGCACCTTTAATTTCTTTCCTTTAATTCAAGTAAGTGTTTTTAATTTTGTTATCTTAAATCTTCTTTACCTTTGATCAAGCTTTTAATCTTTCATCTCTTTCTACCTTTCTTTGATTCTAGTTTACTTTTGGTGCGAATTACTTATGATCCGTGTGTTCATTAATGTTTCGTGCTTAAAAAGTTCATCTTTCTATGATTTGATTTAAAAGTTTGTTTATTTTAAGTTTGGAAGAGTTGTTATTTGTGCTTATTGGTTCGTTTTATTATTGATTCCTTCTAGTTTTAGAGATTAGCTTATTCTTATAGCTTATTTTCTTTGCTTATTTCGAATCACACGCTAATCGGAAAGGGAAAACCCCTTTCCGATCATCACTTTCCGACCAGCCACCTCATCCCGATCATCTTGATTGGAAAAGGGTTTTACATTCCTTTTATACATTCCTTTTACATTCCGATCATCTTGATTGGAAAAGGGTTTTACATTCGTATCAGCATTCCTATCAGCATTCCTATCAGCATTCCTATCAGCATTCCTATCAGCATTCCTATTAGCATTCCTATCAGCATTCCTATTAGCATTCCCATCAGCATTCCTATCAGCATTCCTTTTAGCATTCCTTTTACATTCCTATCAGCATTCCTTTTAGCATTCCTTTTAGCATTCCTTTTACATTCCTATCAGCATTCCAATTAACATTCCTATCAGCATTCCTATCAGCATTCCTATTAGCATTCCTATCAGCATTCCTATCAGCATTCCTTTAAGCATTCCTATTAGCATTCCTATCAGCATTCCTATCAGCATTCCTATCAACATTCCTATCAGCATTCCTTTTAGCATTCCTATTAACATTCCTATCAGCATTCCTATCAGCATTCCTATCAGCATTCCTATTAACATTCCTATCAGCATTCCTATCAGCATTCCTATCAGCATTCCTATCGGCATTCCTATTAGCATTCCTATCAGCATTCATATCAGCATTCCTTTCAGCATTCCTATTAGCATTCCTATCAGCATTCCTATCAGCATTCCTATCAGCATTCCTATTAGCATTCCTATCAGCATTCCTATCAGCATTCCTATTAGCATTCCTATCAGCATTCCTATCAGCATTCCTTTCAGCATTCCTATTAGCATTCCTATCAGTATTCCTATCAGCATTCCTTTTAGCATTCCTATCAGCATTCCTTTTACATTCCTTTCGCATTCCTTTTGCATTCCTTTTACTTATCGCAATTTACATTTTCATTTTACTTAGTAATAGATAACCAAACCATTTTCATTTCCACCAAGAACAATTGAGTCGCACTTTGAACCGGAAATCAATTCGAGAAGATACCGAGAAACGAACTTTCAACTAGCAAAATCTCTACATTAAAATGGTGCCGCTGCCGGCTCTTTTCGTGAAGATTAAAGGTTTTTTGTGAGAGACGCGTTGGATTTTGGGATCCGTTCACTCGTGAACGTTATTTTTTATATCAAAAATTTTCAAAAATCCCAAAAACATTTGAAAAATAATAAAAAGCATTTCTTTTTCAAAGTTTTGCACCAAAAATATTCTTCTTGCTTATCTATCTTTCTTTATGGATTTTTATGTCCATTGCGTCCGGTGTGGGAAACAATTATCTGGGAATGACTCATGTAAATGGTGTTCATGCGTGCGATGCGGAAGAGATCTTCCTCCTATTTCAATCGATTCACAACTAGGATTTTGTCCTTTGTGCAACTCGACTAATTCGTCCTTTTTGAACCCACCTCCTCCTGTTCCCCCGTGCATCTATTGTGGAAGCGATTCTCATTGGCATGTTTCATGCCCGGTTCGATACCCGTATGGTCACGGGCAAGAACCGGGGTACAATTATGACAATGATAATAGCTATCCACAAGACGCACCTGATTTTTCTCCATACCCGTTTTGCAACAATTGTGGGGGCCCTCACGATACCTATTATTGTCAACCAATGAATTATTATGAGCAAAATCCGGGTCCTCAGTTTTCTTCACCTATGGATTATTATGAACCAAACCCGGTTTCTAATTCTTCTCAACCGATGAACAACTATGAGCCACAACCTTGCTATAATTCAGGTTTTCAACACTTTGAGCCCCCACATCACAACCTTAATCATCCATCCTCTCAGAGAATTCAACAACTCACTACTTTGAATGAAGAAACACACTCCATTGTTTTGCAACTTCAAGAAGCCGTTGTTCTGCTTAAAGAAATTAGGGACGAGGAGAAGCGACAGCAACAAGAGCAAGTTTCTAATCTTAGTGATTCTACCCCTCCTCTTGTGCGTCAATACCATTATGATGATGATGACGATGAGAATACTATTTCTTGGTATGATCTAGTTGCTCAATGTCCTAGTGCATTTGTACTTCCCTCTCTTAATTTCCCCAACGCCTCTAAGGATTGTGATACTTCGAGTGAGATTAGTGATTTCGGTCTTGATAAATTCTTTGATGAGGTTTGTGATGTGCTAAATTTTGAGGAGCTTACGGATGAGGTCGCTCTTAATGATGATGTTCCTTCCACCAACACTCTGGGAGATGATTCTTTGGCTTTCTCTAATCCTCTTTTCGATCAAGATGATGATTTTACTTCTAGTGATGACGAGTCACTATCCGATGAAGACGTTCTGCATGAAACTTTCAAGATTTATTTGAACCCTTTATTTGATTTTGATGACGCCTACATATCTAGTGAGGTGAATCCGCTCTTTGACGAAGGGATTGAGGACATTGATAGCGCTGCTTCTCTTGCTATTAATGAGCATACTTTGTTAGCCATACCGCCTTCTATCCCAGAGGTGGAAAGACGTGAATCTACTGAAAAAGGGACGCAGGTGGAAGGTAATTGTTCTCATACTTCTCATATTATATTGCCACCTCATCCTACCACGTACACACCCAAGCGGGGTGATGTATCACTTTTACTCTCCTCGTTTCATACCGGGAAATGAGGATGAGTGCTTTGACCCGGGAGGTGACAATGACAATTCTATAATTGATACCCTCACGGCTTTGCCGAGTGCTCAACATCCATTGTCTTTGGGGGATGACAATGTGCTTACTTTACCCACCCCACCTCCCGTGGATCTTGAATTCACATACTTCTCGTATGTCGAAAGGGTTTTTCTCCCATTTCAGACTTATCCCCCCGCCTCTCCTTTGTTGATGTCCTCCGGGAACGAGGACAAGGTCTTTGATCCCGGTATTACATTCGAGGCTTCCCCATGGACCATTTAATTCGGGGACGAGTCAGGCTCGCGATTCGGTTAACAAAAACAAGCTCTCTTCGGGAGGCAACCCGATTATCTATCTTTATCTGTTTTCACCATAAGTGTAGGGGGAGCCCCGTGGTGTTTCTTGTTCTCTTTCTTATCATATGCAGGGATTAGAGCTTCAAAGACACACTTTTGATGACTTTTGATGAATCGTGATTCCGTGTTCCCTTCTTCCCGGTTCTATCCTAAACTCTTTTCGATTCACTATTTTATATTTCTCAATATTAAAATAGGAATCTCTTTAGTTGTCTCTTCCTTAGCAAGATTTAAACAAAGTGCACAATGTCCTAAGTGTAGGGGAGTTTACTCCCACATGCTTAAACATTGAGGACAATGTTTATATTAAGTGTAGGGGGACTTATATCGAAGTTAAGTGGCCTTTTCCTTGTATTTGTCCTCATTTTAACCGGAAAATCAATTTTTCGACATTTTTCAAAATTTTTAATCTATTTTGGCCTAGTTGTAGTTCCCTTTATTTTTGCTATTTTTCTCTTATTTTAATAAAATGGTTTTAACAAGTTTAGTTATCTTAGATATATTAGGCCCGTTGTGAATATTTTAACTCAACCCGAGTTTACTTATCCAAGTTCACTCTAGCTAGTATCCTTAACCGTGTAGACCTTAATTGGTTTATTGGGCTAAGCATCCACAAGTCTCATTCCTTGAGATTTTAAATTGTGGAGAACGAGAAATGATAGAGTTGGTTACAAGTTTGGTATTCTTTCATTAACTTATGTGAGTTAATTATGATCTTTTTCTCTCCTCGCTTGTAAATAAATAGATGCAATAAGTAAGGTCGTACGATTTGTAAAGTTACTTAGCTTCTAGCCCAAGATCGTTTAAAAGTTGCTCGGTAATGGTAAGAGTTCATAGCCAAGGCATAACTTATGAAGCGGGGCGCGAAGATTGGCGAGTCCGAAAAGGCCCTAACAAGGCATGAGGATTCAATTTTATTGCTGAAGATCCAAAGTGATGTGAAAAGCATTATTCCCAAAATCAATATGAAGGATCAAGACTCACGACGAAAAGCAATCAACTCCCATAAAGATCATGGAGAAGTCTATCCGAAAAGACCCTAACAAGGTATGAGGATAAATAGATCCAAGTCCGAAAAGGAGGCGGATCGTTGTATCTCAAAATCCCAATTAGAGATTGAAGAAATAATCATGAAGTCGTGGTCAACAAAGTTGGAGTACCCCTCAAAAATCTCCAAGTGAAGAAACTCTATAACGAAGAGAAGACCATTATCTCAAAAACGTCTCTCGAAGATATGAAGTATGAAGTACATGCCAAATATCAGCCCGAGAAAGGTCTCAGATCGTGAACCAAGTTATGCCAAGATATGAACTTTTTGATATCCCGAGAAGCAGTTTTAAGAGATTTTGTCCTTTAGCTAACTATTGATCAAATCGTCCTACTTTGCTTTCAGCCTAAATAAATTATCGAAATAAGTCAACAATGCATCCTCGTGATCATTCAAGACATCAATAAAATATAAGAGATACTCGTAGGAATAAGGGAGTTTAAGTGATTAATTGAAGCACATGAGTAAATGTTTGTTATGCTAACTTGTACTAACAATGATCTTGTTTTTAAGCTTGGCATGGGGAACGTGAAACTTGAGGGTGATGAACATTCATGACACACAAGCCCTAATGTAAGTCTTAGATTTATTTACAAGTTTCTTCCTTGTTGCATCTTGTTATTTTCTATCTTTTTGATTTTCCTTAGTTGTTTAATAAAGGCCAAGGTAGGTTGATTATGATGGAAAGTGTAAAACGTGCTTTGTAACTAATGCATTGCATGAGGACATTGCAATGGTTAAGTGTAGGGGATTTGATAGGTGTGAAAACACCCATCCTTTTTACCACTTAATTACAATAATAACCGAGCCAAAACGTGTATTTTATGTCATTTATGTCGGAATTATGCGTGGTTTGTGTTTTTGTTGTAATTTAGGACGAAAAAGTGAAAAGTGGAGAAAACACGGCATTCACGGGCTTTTATCGAAGAAAAAGACGAAAGATGAAGTCGAAAGATCAAGAGTGGAAAAAGAACGGAAGTCCAAGACCAATTCTGAAGATTTATCGAAGAAAAAAAGTCAAAAGACGGAAGTTTACTAAAAGCCGAAGAACTCGAGTCTTATTTATGAAGAAAATTCAAGATGAGTTCAAAGAAATCCCGAGACAAAGTCATTAAGTCCAAGATTAACAAACAATTAAGAAGAAAAGGACTTAAGTGTGCAAATAAGGAAAAGAGGAAAAAGGGAGGAAGCTTCCTAAGCTCCTCCCTAATCACCCCTATATATAGTTTTAGCTAGTTTCATTTTCATGTTGTTGGGTGGCTTGACAAACCACCCCTTCCACCATTTTTCATTCCTTGTTATTTTTATTGTATTTGCACCTTTAATTTCTTTCCTTTAATTCAAGTAAGTGTTTTTAATTTTGTTATCTTAAATCTTCTTTACCTTTGATCAAGCTTTTAATCTTTCATCTCTTTCTACCTTTCTTTGATTCTAGTTTACTTTTGGTGCGAATTACTTATGATCCGTGTGTTCTATAATGTTTCGTGCTTAAAAAGTTCATCATTTTATGGTATGATTTGAAAGTTTGTTTATTTTAAGTTTGGAAGAGTTGTTATTTGTGCTTATTGGTTCGTTTTATTATTGATTCGTTCTAGTTTTAGAGATTAGCTTATTCTTATAGCTTATTTTCTTTGCTTATTTCGAATCACACGCAAATCGGAAAGGGAAAACCCCTTTCCGATCATCACTTTCCGACCAACCACCTCATCCCGGTCATCTTGATTGGAAAAGGGTTTTACATTCCTTTTATACATTCCTTTTACATTCCGATCATCTTGATTGGAAAAGGGTTTTACATTCCTATCAGCATTCCTATCAGCATTCCTATCAGCATTCCTATCAGCATTCCTATTAGCATTCCTATCAGCATTCCTATTAGCATTCCTATCAGCATTCCTATCAGCATTCCTTTTAGCATTCCTTTTACATTCCTATCAGCATTCCTTTTAGCATTCCTTTTACATTCCTATCAGCATTCCTATCAGCATTCCAATTAACATTCCTATCAGCATTCCTATCAGCATTCCTATCAGCATTCCTATTAGCATTCCTATTAGCATTCCTATCAGCATTCCTTTCAGCATTCCTATTAGCATTCCTATCAGCATTCCTATCAGCATTCCTATCAACATTCCTATCAGCATTCCTTTTAGCATTCCTATTAACATTCCTATCAGTATTCCTATCAGCATTCCTATCAGCATTCCTATTAACATTCCTATCAGCATTCCTATCAGCATTCCTATCAGCATTCCTATTAGCATTCCTATCAGCATTCCTATCAGCATTCCTTTCAGCATTCCTATTAGCATTCCTATCAGCATTCCTATCAGCATTCCTATCAGCATTCCTATTAGCATTCCTATCAGCATTCCTATCAGCATTCCTATTAGCATTCCTATCAGCATTCCTATCAGCATTCCTTTCAGCATTCCTATTAGCATTCCTATCAGTATTCCTATCAGCATTCCTTTTAGCATTCCTATCAGCATTCCTTTTACATTCCTTTCGTATTCCTTTTGCATTCCTTTTACTTATCGCAATTTACATTTTCATTTTACTTAGTAATAGATAACCAAACCATTTTCATTTCCACCAAGAACAATTGAGTCGCACTTTGAATCGGAAATCAATTCAAGAAGATACCGAGAAACGAACTTTCAACTAGCAAAATCTCTACATTAAGTCCTAAGCTGACATTTACTTAGAAGTCGTTTTCATGAGCTTGAAAATTTTGACTGTTTTAACGGAAAGCTCATGACCGAGAAAGGTTAATTTCTCGTTATGAGGAAAAGTTCTCTTATTTAAAAGATACACTTTCCTTTCTGAGCTTAAAACTTCGAATGTTTTAATACAAGCTCATGACCGAGAAAGGTTAATTTCTCGTTATGAGGATAAGGTATCATTAATGATAATCTTTCCTTTATTTGAAGTTCGAGTTACAGTCTGACATTTAACTGTAAGTCATTGTGCATGAGCTTAAAAACTTCGAATGTTTTTATTATTAGCTCATGCCCGAGAAAAATTAATTTCTCGTTGTAAGGATAAGTTCATCATCGGCGATAAACTTTCCTTTCTTTGATGAACGGGTCACAAACTGTGATTTGCATGTGAGCCTTTTTAATAATTAGATCAAAGTCTTATACCAGATCTGAAGATCTCAAAAATCCCATCTTTTAATAATTAGTTATAAAAATTGATAATAAAAAAACTGATTATATAAAAAGAAAACAGAAATTGGAGATGAAAGGTGATGAAAGGCTGTTGGACAAGATTTGTTGGAACAACGAGGTTGAAAGAAACCCAGTTATCTAAACTGTTTGGACAAAAGATACTGATTGGACAAAAATTGATAGAAACAAGAAAACCGATAAAAATAAAATTAAAAAATTAAAAAATTATAAAAAACTGATAAAACAAAAGATGACAAATTTCTTGAAACCCTATAAAAACTGATAAAACAATAAAAAAAAAATATAAAAAACAGATTTGTTGGACCAATAGCAATAGATCTAAAAACAGATAACGGATGATTTAAAAATAGGTAACGGATGATTTTAAAAAATTGATAACAATTCGTAACATTAAAAAGACAAACAATTTAGAAAAGAAAAGATTTTTCAATCAAATCAATAGATAAAAACAAACGCAAATCCTAAGATTTAACCATGGCTCTTGATAACAATTGAAGGTCTATGATTTCTTGGGATTTGGTAAACTATGATTAGATCTATTGATTTAATGGAGGAGGAAGATGAAGAAGATGGGTATAGAGAGAGAAAGAAGAGAGGAAAGAAAGATAGAGAGAGAAAGTAAATTTATTAAATGAAAAGTGAGAAAATGAAAGAGCCACCCCTCCTAACATGCTAGGAGGGGGTATATATAGCCCACCCTACATGTGGGCTATATGGGCTATACTGTTTACAACTGGATCACGAGCCTAATACCTGAATATATTATTGGAGTGACCGATCCTTTCTAAATACGTAAAAACGTATTTCCAACAATCTCCCCCTAAGGGAGGTCACTCCAAGTTACAATGTCCTAAATAGTCTATAGCTCGTGATCTATGCTAACAATGATGTGACCGAGACTTTCTTTGAAAAAATGTATTTCCAACAATATATATATATATATATATATATATATATATATATATATATATATATATATATATATATATATATATATATATATATATATATATATATATATATACTAGTTGCAAAACCCGCCCGATGGACGGGTATGACTTGTAATTGTTGTTTACTTTTTCTGTGTAGCTAAATATTTATTTTTAATTATTTTTAAGCATAGTATAATTAATTTTTAAATTAATTGTGTTGGTTATATCATTAACTATGTTGTTAAGTGTGGTGGTGTTGGTTGTGATGATTCATGGATGTATTTTGTAGATTCTTTTTTGGTTGCAATAAGTGATTTTTGTTGCAATAAGTGCTAGAAAAAATAATAAATAATCTGTAAAAACTAACAAAAAATGAGTTTTAATGGATGTATGTAAAAATGGGCTTGGGTTATGAACTTATAATCTATAATCTGATGATCGAGTCGATTCTATGATTATAAGTTCATTTCATACCGGACCAGACCGGAAGTTATATACATTCTCATTGTGAGAAGGGGCCTGACTTTCTATTATATTAGTCAAGCGCTAGCACCCCTATAGAGTCAGGATGTCTTCTGGATAGCTGTGAAGCCTTCAATGTTGATATGAAGACTTTGCTTCCCATTCCCGGACTCCAAAAAGATTCCAAGAATTTAGAAAAGAAATATAAATTGTTTCTTATTTCAAATGTATGCTTATTTTAATTCAAAGACAACCCCTCGGACTGCTACAAAAAACACCATCAGATTTCAAAGTAGCACAATCTATTTCAAAAATTTCCCCCAATTGAGCGCGTCTAGCATATTTTTTGACAGTAACATGATCGCTATAAGTGACTCCATTCCTGAAAAGGGAGGGCTTCACCTGGTTTAAGTCTCTGTGGCGGTGGGCTCAAACCCCGTGGATTAGTCGGCCAGTGAGTCGAAAATCACTGTTACCAAATATATATATATATATATATATATATATATATATATATATATATATATATATATATATATATATATATATATATATATATATATATATATATATATATATATATATATATATATATATATATATATATATATTTACTAGTGGCAAAACCCGTCCGATGGACGAGTTTAACTTCTGATTGTCGTTTAACTTTTTTTTATATACAAGTTATAAATTATTATTTTTTAAAGGTTTTTGTAATTATAATATTTTTGGTTTTGCTATAATAGGTAAAAAAATTTAGTATTTACTTTTAAGTAATGAATATGTATAAAGCATGTATTATAATATGTAGTATTTGCTATCGTGTTCCTTTTTTTTTATTCTGAGAACCTGTCTAGTTACTGAGATTTTGGCTAATGCAATACACCTATTTAATGGTTGTTTTATTTCTTTTTATTTTCTACATATTTGTTTGTAATGTTCTATTGGTAACATTTGTTTTAAAATTTGTTTTTAGTTTAGTTGCAAAATTCATCGGATGAGCGAGTATGACGTGTAATTGTCATTTATTTTTTATTTTTTTTGCTAAATATTGGTGTTAAAATTTTAATTTTTTATTTAATTTTTTTAAGAATAATAAAAATGTTTGTTGAATAGTTTCTGTTTTTTATATTACCAATTTTATTTTATGCTTTTCGTAATAAGCTTGTAGAACTTGCATTACTTTTTGATTCTCGGATGAGGATTCGAGTCAGTTAGCAAGGACGAGATGGAAAGCAAATCCTGATGATTTCAACAACAAATATTCAGTGCTGACACATTCATAGGTAGACATATGGGTAAACAATGGTAGTTATACATTCAACATAATAAAATGACCAGATGCATCCGCTTATAAATAAATTACACAATGTATACAATTACAATACATTAGAAGTAAACGTGATCTAATGTAGGGTGGCAATCCAGGTTGAGTTTGGGTTGGCGGGTTGGCGGGTCATAAAACCCCAACCTAAATCTAACCTATTTAAATAATCGGGTTAATTATGTCAACTTTAACAAGTTTACACATGACCTGAACCTGACCTATTTCAGCCGTATATGTACTTAGGTTGGCCGGTTAAATAGGTTACATGGGTTAAATAGGTTGCACGGGTTTCGGTTGACCCATTTAACGTGTTTAATATACAAAGTTGCTAATTTGCACGGTGCACATTAAATGCATTTTGAATCGCTCGTTTAACTTGTATAATAAAATAAAAATAGTTTTTAATATAAGAAAAATATCTTAAACGGGTTGACGGGTCAACCTATTTATTTTTTTCTAACCCGAACCTAACCTATTTAATAAACAGGTCAGATCACTCGATCCAAATCTACTACTCCCTCGTCCCAAAATAAGTGTCCACTTTGACTTTTTTCGGTTTTTCTTTATGGACTTTAACCTTAAATATATATATATTTGTATGATATAACACTTGATAAAATTTGTGAATACGAAAATACATATAAAATCCAATCCATTCATATATCTCGCATTAAGTATTATATAACACAGGCAAAAATAGTGAAGGTCAAAGTGGAACCAGTTTGACTCGGAAAAGTCAAACTGAACACTTATTTTGAGACGAATGTAGTAATACACAACCCGAACCTTTTTGCTGTGTCGGCTTTAGGTCGGATTTTATTTCGGGTCAGAAATAGCCACCACTAATGTAAAGGATTAATCTTAAGAAGTTTGAAAAATATAAAAAAAGACTTTGTTGAAAAGATCAACACATTGATTCTTCACGATATCTAAAGAGGTGAAAGACTTTAGTTGTTAATGTGACATGTAGTGATACATTTTTAACGGATTTGATTTAGTCATTTAGTTAGTAAAACTAAACATTTAATTATCTTTTTTATGTTGTGTATAATGTTTTGAAACCCGGTTTATAAATCGACTCGGTCGAGTGATCGGGTCCGAGTCAACTCGGGTTAAACCGATTTTTTTAAAAAATATTTTTTTATACATTTTTAATAATTAACAAAAATTATATATTAAAATAATAAAAAGTTACGTATATTGAAAATATAAATTGTTTACCAACCAATATAATAAGTAAAAATAAAATTTCAATCCTAAACACGTAATATTTACATATTTTTTAAAAAAACACAAAAAAAATAAAACCCGGCCGGGTCTTGAAAACCTGGTTGACTTGGGTCATCCCAAATCCGGCGGGTCTAGCCGAGTTTTAAAGATCCGTTTTTTGGCCGAAATCGAGTCGAACTGGATCTCAAAACATTGGTTATGTATTTGGATACATTTTAAAAAATGCAAACCCATTGACCGTTCATCTTTGTCAGACCCACTCATATTGTGAACAACTGGCAAGCTTTGACATGCTTATATCAAATGGAGAATTTTCATTACCTCAATATCACAGCCTTAGCACCGTGTCGTAATTCTCCAAATGGAAAGTTAAAAAAAATACCAACGTTTTGTGAAGGGGCACAAAGGATACACGGTACATCAATGTTTAAGCATGCTCATATAGCACTTAATGATATGAATCAATTCCATTCCATAAGAAAGCGATAAACTTTTATTCGGCAACATCTAATGTAGTAACTAACGACATTGTGGATATAGTTTCTTTACTAATATGAGAGATTAAAAATAATTCGTAGATCAAATTATTATATCTCAAACTATTAATGAGATAATGAAAAAGAATTTTTGTATCACCACATTTATTGCCTGAGAATATAGTGCGTGTTGTAGGATCTTCCTTTTTCAAAACTGTGTCTATGTGTATAGAGAAACTAATATGTTTCGCTATGAAGCGTCTTACATTCATTGACTCATGGCCTTAGCCTGCCTCGTGGCTAAGATCCAGGAGTCACTTCGTGAATTACGAACAAACTCCTCAAACCCAGAGGCCTCAACATCTTTGTAGATATGAAATTTTGACACTTATGTTGCATGTTCTAATTTAAATATGCTATGTAGATAAGATACATGATCCACACTTGTTTATAATCAAGACATGATACTGAATGAATAAAAACATGCTCAAAATAGTTTTAGCCCTTGTAAATCATGCCAAGGCTATGTCGCATTGTCACATACCACTGAGAAAAACATTTTCTCTCTATATCCATCGTCAAACAATAGTTTCAAATCTTCACGCATTATTAAGGTTTATGATGGTTAACCCCTGATTTCATACACAATCATTACGGTATTAAAAGTTAACCAACACCAAGCAGATGAGAGCAACAAGTAAGAAGCAAATAAGCAGATGCCAGTTTTAAGCAATTCAGAAAATAATGTTTCGATATTAAATCTCTTAATAGTCAGTTTAAAAAAACAATTTATATTACCTTATCATCTATTAATTTCTTTTTTGTGTATCACATAATAATAAGAACACCAGATTTGATAGATAATAGCGC
Organism: Glebionis coronaria; assembly: GCA_025667525.1. NCBI lineage: Eukaryota > Viridiplantae > Streptophyta > Magnoliopsida > Asterales > Asteraceae > Glebionis > Glebionis coronaria. The sequence goes on from CM046878.1 coordinate 371,005,535, forward strand.
ATGTTGGCCAACTTCCTCATCCTCGGCATGTGCCTTTTTCATACTCATCTTGACTATCTGTACCGTATTCCTGAAGTTCAAGCTGCAAAAACTAAAAAATAAGTTAAAAATACAGAAATAAAAGAAAGATGAGCTTAAAGGTTGAAGATAAAATCCTCACCATGTTGAACTGTTCATCTAAAGGTTTATGTGGTTCATGAAATCCTCACCATATTGAGTAATCCTTTTAGACATTACTCAAACTATTAAAGTATAGATAATCAAGGCTTGTAACTTTATATTTTCTAAAAATAAACTGATCAATAATACATACTGGTATCATATTGAGTACTTGCATATTATGATATCTTGACATAAACAAATCTTTTAATTTGTTTGAGTGGAAAAAGGATAACAAAGAGCCAAAAGTAGGTTTCTCTGTTATTTGAGAATGTTGAATAGTTGCATAGTATAGGAGGGTACATTTGATCTTTTTACTAAGTAGGCTATCGTAATTATATAGTATATTGAAAGTACCTTGCAGACTCTTCCCTGAATAATTTTAGAGGTTGTTTGTCAAGCAAACGTCTGTTGTAGTTTGAAACATGTGCATAGTGTCGGGAGGAAAAGGTGATCCAGTTGAGCAATTATCTCCCTTTCGATGCAACCTCGATGAACTTGAAATTCAAAAAACAAAGATCAAGTTTCTAGTGAAATTTGTTAACATAACATGTTAATTTGGGCAAGTTTTATCAGTCAAACCTTGTTGCGGGTCAAACATTACCGATTTATCATTACCTCCATGGCGAAAATTTCACTGGTACCTTTCAGTTCAACCAAGTAGACACTGCAACCAAAATGTTAATCATCGACTAACAAATTATAGTAATACTATCAGAAGAGCATAAATGTAAGAAATCAAATAACAGTTTCAGAAGAAGCACCTGCCAGTTACTCGACTTCCCAAAGGTCGTATAGGCTTAAAATAATCAAGTCTAATTATTGCAATTTAATTTTAGAATTTCATAGGTCCAACAAACGTAGGTTTGTTTTCAAAATTGTCTTCTTCCATCTTTTGCACTAAAACTTTTTTAAATTTGCAAGTATCAATATTTCCTTAGAAGTGAAAGCAAGATAACCTCCACGAGATTCACTGTAGATGTGGAAAAACGGGCGGGCAGGCGGGCACGGGGGCGGGCTATACGGGCACGGGCTAAACGGGCGGGCTAAACAGGCGGGCTAAACGGGCGCAAGCTAAAACGGGAAAAAACATATAAAAATGTAAAAAAAAAAAAAATACTTGTTTAAAAGTGAGGAATAAAAAATTAAATACAAAAGATTAATCGAGTAGCCTAATTAGTATTTTACATAGAGCCCATTAAACCCGTTTAGTTTCTTACATGTGCGCCCGTTTAGCTCATCAATAATAATGGATGGGCAAAAAGTGCCCATATTTATCAAAATGGGCAAGATTTGCCACCTCTAAGCTTCAGGATGCAAGGTGGAGTCATTAGCACATATATGAAATCATGACAAAATTATTATTCTTTTACAAAGAAAATATGTATTTCTTTACCAAAAAGATTATATAAAAATACAGGTCACTGATATATGCCACACCTGAAATATCAAATATGCAATTCATAGATATATATCAGGTTTCTCGTCTACCAAATTATCATAATATGTGGTTTTATATAGTCAGAATGAAGATTGACAAAAAAAGTCAGCTTCGTGTCACCTGAAAGCCTATCAAAACAGTATAATGTGTTTGAGAAAGAAAACACGATTATTTGCAAAGAGAGCACAACAAATATACACTCTCGCAAATGAGCCATTTACAATACACTTTTTTATCTGTAACGTGGTGGGAAGATAGGCATATACTTTTTTTTTTTTTTTTTTTTTTTTTTTTTTTTTTTTTGGTAACCGTGATTTCTGACTCATTGGCCGACTAATTCACGGGGTTTGAGCCCACCGCCACACAGACTCAAACCAGGTAAAGCCCTCCCTTAGTCAAAAAGTTAATTAAAACAACTATTTCAGCAAAACGATAAATAAATGAAAATATTACCTTCTAATCGCTTGCGCACACCCTCATTTTTAACATTAACTAGTTCTTCTTTCTCAATACACTTTTTTATCTGTAACGTGGTGGGAAGATAGGCATATACTTTATATACACAATAACACCCTTCCTAGGTTCTTGGCCCACTAACATTCTAAACACCATTGGACTTCTATAAGATGGATAATATCGAGTGGTCCAACAGCATAAGGTCCATTATATATGATTGCATTTACGTCCTGTTTTTAGACACACAACACCCTAATAAGTTCCACTAAATATATTATTAAAGAAGATATGTGGCAGATGCTATTAATTTAAGAAGTAAAGTTACTTGAGCAGTTGGGGCCCAAAGATAAACTAAGAAAACTCCGTCTGAGAAAATAGCACCAAGTGGGCCAAATGAGTTATAATCCCGTATATGTGGAAACTTATCCCTCACCTGAAAATATTTCAACATATTATTATGAAAAACTAAAGTAAAGAAGCATAATTGTCTTACATTTTGTGATAGATTCCGATCATGTCTCTCAAGCTCAATACTCGAATTTAAGAAACAGTGTCAAGTGTGAGTAGGTTACACACCTTGGATTCTGCAACGGATAAAGCAGCTGATCTACTGGAGTATAATAAAAATATGAGCCACCAACATCCACATCCTAAGAAATAATTTATCTAGAGATACAATATGCTCTAAAGTAGGATAGACTGTCCTGCAACTGATAGACGCCATTCCTTTAAGAATGTTGACTTACGGTTTGTGTCATCATCAGGTATCATCTTAGTGGTAGGGGTCCGGGTTATTTTATTGAAATAATTGATAACTGTGAATAACTGCAACCTTTTGACCCGTGACCCAACTTGCCCAGTCAACTCATATTGCCACCCTCTAACAAATTTGATAAATACTACATGATCTTGAAAGTGAATTCTAAAAAAAGAGGATGGGATGAGCATTCTGGCACAAGTCTTACAGTTAACCTTAGCGAAGTGAACGGTGGTACTGGGAATGAGTTCAATGGTCCTTTTGCATCCTCGTCAGAAAGACATTCAGAGCACATAAACTGCTCAATGGTCCTTACGAAGTTCCTGCAACAGGAAAAGAAGTCAACTAAACATAGTTAAAGATGTCAGAACAGTCGAGAGAGAAAACCAATTTAGGCGAAGAAAGTTGAACCTTTTTTGTATGTGCTGCATGTTTATATGCTCCATCTAGATCTCAACTGGTACAATAGGTTCTTCACTACAAAACCATTAAAACAATATAAATGACTTGAGTACTCATATGGAAAGGAATAAATATAGTCGCTCAGATTCAGCCGTATCAAACAATGTGCAAGATTAGTATTGCAGATATAACAGTTAAAATGAAAAATCAACATAGCCAAACAACTCAATGAACTTCTAATACTTAGATTCACAAGCATTCGACAGCATACATAGATAGAGTGTCCCACACGTTATAAAGAAAAGGAAATTCAATTGCTAACATTGTAATCACAGACCTCGACACTTAATTTCTCAACTTTATTCATTAATTCAATAACATGATTTACCAAACCTACTAACTCAAAACCTTTTGTTATAACCTCTTTCTCCTGCTTATATATTGTAGGTCCTGCATTTATATAATTCTTTTTTGCCGTTTATATTTTTAACTTGCAAAAGTAATAACCTGAGTATTGATCGAGTTGTGATGGTGGTTTCTTCGATTTGAAATTGACACATCTAATAACAAAACAATGATCATAATAAACAATACATAAAACAATTAATTAATTAAAAATACTCAATGACGAACAAATCAATAGATCATGACTGACCTGAATTAAAACTAATTCTGGTATTAAGCAGCGTGAAATCATTCAGTTGATTTTGTGTGTGGTTTATGTGCGTGAGCCGATCAAAAGTGGTGATTTTAGGGTGTTTTAAGTTTATATCGATGGTTTATTGATTTTTGAGAGACAGAGATATAGACGGCAAGTTATTTTCTTTACGGGTTATGAATAGTTTAATACTTGTCATCATGCGTATATCAATTTGATTTTGGAATAGATATCACAATATCTAGTTTGGACAGTTGGTTAGTGTGTTTGTGTCATTCGTGCACGCACGGGACTTGAACATAAAGGTTAAATTAAGTAATAATTTTGTTATTGCGATTTTATGTATATTATATGCTTTTAAGAACATCTAATGTTTATATGTTTGATTATGTTGTTGTTTTACTGTGCAACGTGTAAATTAATATAAACTCACATATGTTTTTATTTTTCGAATTTCATACTCTTTTTACTTTTGATATTTTTATTCTATATAGTTATATTAAACTATTAATCAACAAACCATTTACATTAATCTTACACGTACAATGATTTATAAATTCATGATTTTGTAATGCTTAATATTGTTCTATAAAACAATATTAAATTTTTAATATTTAATTAGTTATGATGCTCATGTACGCACGAGTTTTACATGATTTTTCATTATATGATAATATTAATTAATATTTTTATATAAATATTTGTTACATATTTCGTTTTGTTTAATTGAAATGTTAGCTGTCCTTTTCTAGACATCTTGTGTTTAGTAGTAACATATAACGACATTGAAAAATATATATTGTTGTAATACGTAAAATTTATTCTATTTATTTTCATCTGACAACGACGTCTAAGGTCATGCATCGCTCGATTTTGCTTATGTCTCAAAATCAAACCATTCGATTTGTCCAATTTTTTTTTCAACCTCCAATTTTTACTAAAATTTCCAAATAATCTAATTCTTATATTATATAAAGATTGATAAAGTTACATTCATCCGAGGCATTTCAATCACTTTATTTTCCTATTTTCCTCTCTTAAAATACATGTTCACCGTCATCTTTATTAAATCTCCACCACCAAACCAATGTTTTAAAACCCAGTTTTGAAATTGATACAATCGAGTCACTGGATCATCAGGCTATTAGATCAACCTGGGTCAACCCGAGTCAATCTTTTTTTCTAAAAAAATTAAAAAAATATATATTTTCAATGATTAATAAAAATTATATATAAAATAATGAATTTTTCATATATTGAACGTATAAACTATTTACCAACAAATATAATATGTAATAATAAAATTAAATCGCAAAGATATACATAATTTAAACGCTTTATATGTAAAAAAACAAAAAAAAAATAATAATAATTCGACCAGGTTTCAAGAACCGAGTAAACCCATGTCACTGCTATTATTATAGCCAACTTGATAAACCCAAATTTGTCTCTCGCTCCAATGGTTATTACGCTTTCGGCCCAATTCCAACCCATCCATTTCGTGCAATGACTAACTTTTGCAATGTCTACGCGAAAAATATCCTATTTAAGATAGGTACATAACAAATATAGTAAACTGTAAACACATCCATTGTGATATACTACCAGTACCTCTAGTAAAATAAGGCTCTTGCTAGCTGCTTCCCTATAAGATCAAGGTTAATTGGATTTATTGTCATTTACTTGACAAAATGTTCGTTCGTGGAGATAGCATTCTTATAATAGTATATAGTATGTTGCTGTTCTTATTGAAAAGGTGATCACCCACCAGGCCACCATTATAATCTAATATGTAGTCAATAGACACGTTTTTGTCATTGTTGCAATTAGCTTCAGTCGTTTAAAACTGCTCAAACTTTCAGTGAAGAACACAACCTTTAATTATATATTTAGTTAAGGCATAGAACATAATTAAAAAAACCTCTTATAATAATGTCAAATTAAATTATCAAAGATTTTGCCACAATTACAATGTTTATAAATGTCTAATGAGCAAAAACTTTCATTGAAGTACAAAACCTTCTTAGTTAATTCTACTTTTTTCACATTAATCATACTACATTAATCAAAAGAAAAAGCTCAATACAGTCCTCTAGCGTCTGTGAACGTTCATTCTGAAAAAAGATGGACTGTATATATAAATATGTATGCACAACCCAATACCATTCATGCATTTCACGGTTCTATGATATAATCATTAAGGAAGGCTCTACTTCACTCATTGATGGTTATGCTCTTCGTCTGTTTGATTGACTTGTACTGAAGTGCTTCTTTAGGCTTTCCCAAAAGTGACAAAAGAGTTGAAAATATATGTTTTGAGGAAAGACAAGGTTCTTCAAGTTCGTCTTGTGGTGCACCATGATCAACTTATCTATCAGGAAGTGTCATTGCTCTAAGGTGACACCTCATTTTTTAGGGATTTAAATTAGAAAAAGATGATGTATATCTTTTACTTGAATATATATTTCACATATGTACTAACAATAAGAAACTATGCAACTCAATTATACTAACAGAACCAAGAACAGACCAATTGCGTGTCTTTATTTTTATCATTTTCAAGCTATCATATGTGATTGATTCCTAATGCTAAATTCACATGATAATAAAAAGATATTAGTAGTGAACATTTCTTTAAAACTATCTCTTCCTTGATTAAGCTCTTAATTAATCGTCTTAGAAACATAAACATATAAGAAATATTGGTAAGTTGAAAAATAGCGATTACCACAATTATCAATATTATACCTCAACACCTAAAGAGAATTTCAAAGGCGCTCAATCATAGTAACAAAATATAATCCATTAGCTTTTATGAAGTGATCAAATTTGACAACTACTGATCAAACAATTTCAGTTTCAAAATATAACAGCGTGATGAAACACATTCCTTGTAGCACTTCTTAATAAAACTAAATTCACTCATTAGCACTTCTTATCAAGATAAAAAAAATGTAGCCACTAACAAAATCTGTGAAAATACTAAACATAAAAATAAAGAACTTTTTTCAACCCATACAAAAGAACTTGTTGCAACCCATACCTGTTTTGGCTTTTTCCACCTTAAAATAGTAAATGCGATTCCCTCACTATTAATAAAAGAATTTATGTATAACCTCGAGTTAAAATATTTATATGAGTAATACAGAAAACATAAACATATAATCTTACGTTAGTATGTACAGGATCGAAAATGGTTCATTACTGATATGGGTCAAAATATGTCAGTTTTTAATCCTCCTCGAACTGGTGGCAATTGAACGTCTCAATCTGGTTTTCAATTCATGTTCTCTGTCCTAAACTCTTGAGGTCCACTTTTCAGAGTCTTTCATCTTGAGGCAAGTGAAGTTAAAAAAGCCATCATGCCTTTAAAGTGTCTGCGCATTGAGCTGCTAAAGGGGTTGTTTTGATGTACTGTGATCGCGTTGATAGAGGCGGGGACAGAGAGGCAGGTATCCTGGTGGTTCTGGGCGGGATGACTATGGAGATCCCCACCGCCATATATGGTGGGCGTGCCTACTCACCACCTAGGCGCCCGCCTTACTATGATGGAAGATCAAGGAGGAATCAGACAAGATCTCCTCCATATTCTCCTTTTTACAGGAGTCCTGAAAACAATATTCACATAGCTGAAAGACATATTTTTCTGTTGTGCTGAAGACTGATCCCAAAATATGTTGCGAGTGTAATTATGATATTGGTAGATGTTTATGTCTTTCTTTCTAAACACTGAATTTGGCAGATATGTGTGAACTTATGTTGCAGAGTCAGACAATTAGTATTATGGTTTGCTAAGAATTTTGTTGTTGTTTTTAGTCGCTACTTACTCGGATCGTCAAGTTATGAATGCAACATTAACATGAAACTTTTTCATTGTGCGATGAAAATTATGTCCTAGTTTTCTTTATTACATACTATATTGCAGCGCCCACCTGAACATACATTCATAGCGTCCTAAATAAAACGTAGTAATATATATAACAACAAATAAGAATCAAATACAATGATATGAAATGAAAACGCACTAACCTCAAGGAAAGAAGCGATGGCGTGAGTTGTAACAGGATCATCAATAAGAATAATATTATAAGCACTCATGTCTGCAGTCGTAGCTGGTAGATAAGAACAGAACATATCCAGCCAAGCGCCTAAGACCTACCGCATATAAATAATATGCAACTGTGATCTGAATTTTCAGAAGTAGTAGCATGTCATAGTGTTATCAGCTATAAAATATTATACAGGAACACCTTGACCAAATAAATGTCTGTGTGGTTTGCTTTAGTGTTTCTTTTTATATTTCAACAGAGAATAACAGTTGGTTTCCAATGAAACTATAAGTAGACTGATGAAATTACACATTTCGCTTCATAAAAAAAAAGTGAAAGATAAGAACAATCTAAACAATGAAAGTTAAGTTGTGGTTGTGTGAGGGATATATTTTTGTTCAACTGGGGTATTTTTAGGAGATGAGGTTGATTGTGAAGAGAGAAACCAACGTGGCCTTGATATGTCGATAATGATGTAAGTTGTGGTGATTTCCTGTCTGTTACCGTAGTGTCATCAGTCCTCCAGACTGCACTTTTGGATGCATATCAATTAACACTTGGAATTAATCATAAATAATTTAAAAATGTGACCATTTTTTACTAATGATCAGTGTTAACAATTTTGACCATATCAAGGTGAGTACCAGCAACCTAAGAGTCCAAAGTCGCCAATGTACATTTTCTCATGTGCTTTTTATTGTCACCAATGCATTTTACAATAACCAAAGACCCTTGGGACATTTTCAGCAAACATAGACACCACTTAAACCCACTTTTCAACTGCAATTTTTTAGCAAACACAAACAAAACTTTAATAGAACCCAACACCCTTTAAAACTGCAGTTTTGTAATATCCCAAACAACCATTAAACACCGCTTTTTCATAAATTCACTTTACACAAAAAAATGAACTACATCAGAAACTCTTTAGCGTTTTAATTACAGCGGTTGAAACAGAAGCAGCCACTTCCACTATGGATGAATGAAAATATCGCAGGTTGTAAATTAGTGTACATTTAAAATAGGTTAGAAGAATAGTTGAAGAAATACTCACTCAGTTGCATAATTCAAACGTTCAACTAAAGGAGTGATTCTGAGTAAGTTGAAAAAGAAGACCCACCTCTTAAGAAGCAGAGAACCGTCATTTACTTGTTTAAGAAGCAAACTTGCTTACTTCTTTAATAGGTCACCGACCCCCTATAAATACAAAGTCATTGGCGATAGTACCAGCAATAATAAAACTTCTGCAACATATATTAACTTTTCATAAAAGGCAGCTATCTCTACATAAAGATCCAACTCACCAATATTCATAACGATAGTTTGAAGGTGTAGCTAACTATTTCCAAAGCTAAAACATCACAAATGCCAATAAAAACGCCTTTCGAAGAACCTAAAGCTAGAACGCCACAGATATCAGTAAACTTTGAAAGAGCCTGAAACTGTAACATCACAGATGGCTAGTCAAACTTATACATTCATGGTTTTGTTCTAGTTTATAAAAAATGCCTTCTAATCTAGTAAATAAAAATGATCAAGGAGAAATAATTTTTAACTTGTCAAGATAAAAAAGTACAGATTCTTACGTATGTGGTCAAACTAGCATCCTCCATCCATGTACGGATAAGACTTCCAGCGCTGATAGAAGCTGGGCTCAAGAAAGTCCTCTCAAGATAGCCATCGATATCAGTTACGTGTTATCCGATGGTTTCATCAGCAAATGCCAGGAAGAAGTTGTGATAGGAACCTTTTCACATCTTTCTTGAATTCATTTATTGTCAACAACCTCGTCTAGAATAAAAATGGATTAAAATTTACCTGATTGGTTGTTAAATCGAATTTACTGCGATACTATAAACCTGCGTCAACCATAAACATACAAAAAAACGGCAGAAACAATGGAGATAATAAATTTAAATAAATTATTTGTTATTATCAAAACTGAACATATCGTGATAAGATCGGATCAATTTAAATAAATAGATTATTTACTTACTTTGAATATAATCTGATTCGCAGATTTATGAGAAGTTTCAATTGAATCCGATTTATTTGGGCTAAATAGCAGAAGTTGTGAATAGAACAATGAATCGATTAATAAGGTTACATGTATTTTTGAAAATGATTTCATGTTTACGTGTGTATATGTATTTGATTTTTGAGTTGTATATAGCAACAGTTGGTATGGTACAATGGTAGAGGTTGTTTGTCTTGAATTGCAAAACCTAAGTTTGAATCTTGACATGATCTAATTTTTTTTAAATAAAAAGGACGACAAAAATTTAAAAAAAAATAATACTAAAAATAAAAAATGTGACATGGTATTATGAGGTGCTTATGTGGCATATCCCTCCTCTTATATATAATGTAGATATATATATATATATATATATATATATATATATATATATATATATATATATATATATATATATATATATATATATATATATATAGGGGAGAGTTAAAATAAAAAGACTTTTTTTTGTGAGAAGGATAAGAAGGATTTTCAGCCATTGATTTAAAATAAATGGATGAGATCAATCCATATTTCTAACTAACTAACTAACTAACTAACTAACCATATAAACATGATTTTAAAAAAGTTCTCGAAAAATTCTGAAAAAATTCCATAATATCGGATATGTTGGTGCATAAAAAAGTTGTGAAGAAAGTTTTCTTAATTTTGAGTTTTTTGCGTTTTTTTAATGCACAAAAAACGAAATTTAATGCACAAAAAGATGAAATTTTGTGTACAAATTTTTTTCATCCACAAAATTTTCAAGTTGTTTTAGTTTGATGCGGCATCAAATTTTAAAGCAAAAAGTCAAAAGAAGTTGGGTATAAAAATGAATTCTTGATGCATAAAAAACGTAAAAAGCCTAAAAATTATCGTTTTTGTGCATCAAAATTTCGTTTTTGTGCATTAAAAAAACGTCAAAATCTTCGAATTAAAAAAACTTTTTTCACAAAAGATTTTTGCACCAACATACCCGATCTACTCGAATTTTTTCAGAATTTTTAAAAAACTTTTTAAAAATTATATTTAAATGGTTAGTTAGTTAGTTGGTTAGTTAGTTAGGATTATGGTTTAATCTTATCCATTGATTTTAAAATCAATGGCTGAAAATCCTTCTTATCCTTCTCACCAAAAAAAGTCTTTTTATTTGATCTCTCCCATATATATATATATATATATATATATATATATATATATATATATATATATATATATATATATATATATATATATATATATATATATATAGATTTGCGTTCATGTGATGACCAAACTTAAAATAAAAACAATAAAAACCAATAATGTTTTGACATGTGGCGATTAAAAAATTAACTAAATAAAAATGTATTAATAACCCAAAAGGATATTAAGGACATTTACACCGATCTTTTTCATAAAAGCACATTTACATCACTTTTAATTGTCTCTTACCCATTAATGATCGTTATTATTTACATACAAGAAGAGAAAACGTCCCTTTCATGCGAAACAGAAATACAACTTTCATGTACAAGATGACAACTTTTCTTTATTTTATTTGTTTAATATAATTAACATTATTTTACTAGACAACTTGTAAAATACATAACAAGTATTTGACGAAAGAACTTGTTGTATTACTAGGTAGTATATTTTCATTTTGGTCTTTTTTTAGTAAATTTTTCGAATGCGTATTATTAAAGTCTTTTTTTAGTTGGTCATGTTCTTTCGAATACGTATCAATTAAACTATTTTTTTTAGTTGGTTGTGTATTTGTTTCTATACGTATCACTTATGTCTTTTTTAGTTGGTTATGTATTTTTTCGGATACGTATCACGTGATATTATTTTAGTTTTTTTTAGTTGGTTGTGTATTTTTTCGAATATGTATCACTTAGGTCTTTTTTAGTTAGTTGTATATTTTTTCGGATACATGTCATTTTTTTTAGGATACGTGTCATTTGGGTATTTTTTTAATAAGTCGTGTTTTTTTTAATACGTATCATTTGAGTCTCTTTTTAGTTGGTTATGTATTTTTTTAGGATACGTATCACTTGGATATTTTTAGTTGGTTGTGTTTTTATACGTATCAATTGGTTCTCTTTTTAATTAATTGGTTGTGTATTTGTTTCGTATTCGTATAATTGGACCCTTTTTTAGTTGGTTGTGTATTTGTTTCGAATACGTATCACTTGGGTGTTTTTTAGTTGGTTATATATTTTTCAGATACGTATCACGTGACATTTTTTAGTTGGTTGTGTATTTTTTTCGAATATGTATCACTTAGGTCTTTTTTAGCTAGTTGTATATTTTTCAGATACGTGTCATTTTTTCGGATACGTGTCATTTGGGTAATTTTTATGCATTTTTTCAGGTATGTATCACTTGGGTCTTTTTTAATAGGTCGTGTTTCTTTTAATACGTATCATTTGGGTCTTTTTTAGTTGGTTATGGGTTCTCTTTTTAATTGATTGTATATTTTTTTTACAGATATCACTTATTTTTTTAGTTGATTCTGTACGTTTTACATATTATTTGAGTTTTTTAATTGATTATTTATTATCTTGAATACGTAATCTTTTAGTCTTATTTAGTTGATTGTTTATTTTTTAAAAATGTATCACTTAGGTTTTTTTTATATAATTATATATTTTTTTAATACGTATCTTTATTTAGCTGGTCACGTATTTATTTGAATATGTGTCAGTTAATTCGTTTAGTTGTTTTATTGATGTGCGTAGGTAATTTTTTAACTAGTTGGATGGGACTATATGCTGTAATAAAAAAAAGGGTAAGGAGAAAAAAAGTACGGTCAAACTAATAAAAGAAGGAAAAAGGGTATTTAAACAATTGAGAGAAACACGTTGTATTTTAAAATCAACAATCATTTGTTTTAATTTGCCATTCACTTTCATATTAATTACGAATATACCATCTAGCTCATTATGATCAAATGACATTATCGTTAATACATTTAATGGTTCAGATCGGTTCTTATTGTTTTTATTTTAACACCGGTCCTCACAATAACGCTCCTCTATATATATATATATATATATATATATATATATATATATATATATATATATATATATATATATATATATATATATATATATATATATATATATATATATATATATATATATATATATATAGGGGAGAGATCAAATAAAAAGACTTTTTTTGCTAAGAAGGATAAGAAGGATTTTCAGCCATTGATTTAAAATCAATGGATGAGATTAAACCACAATCCTAACTAACTAACCAACTAACTAACTAACCATTTAAACATAATTTTTAAAAAGTTCTTCAAAAATTCTAAAAAAATTCTAGTAGATCGGGTATGTTGGTGCAAAAAACTTTTGTGAAAAAAGTTTTTTTAATTCGAAGTTTTTTACGCTTTTTTAATGCACAAAAACGAAATTTTGATGCACAAAAACGATATTTTTTAGGTTTTTTGCATTTTTTGTGTATCAAGAATTCATTTTTATGTCCAATTTCTTTTGACTTTTTGATTTAAAATTTGATTCCGCATCAAAATAAAACAACTTGAAAATTTTGTGCATGATAAAAATTTGGTACACCAAATTTCACCTTTTTGTGCATCAAATTTTGTTTTTTGTGCATTAAAAAAAATGTAAAAAACTCAAAATTAAAAAAAACTTTCTTCAAAACTTTTTTATGCACCAACATATCCGACATTGTGGAATTTTTTCAGAATTTTTCGAAAACTTTTTTTAAATCATGTTTGGATGAGTAGTTAGTTAGTTAGTTAGAAGTATGGATTGATCTCATCCATTGATTTTAAATCAATGGCTGAAAATCCTTCTTATCCTTCTCACCAAAAAAGTCTTTTTATTTTAACTCTTCCCTATATATATATATATATATATATATATATATATATATATATATATATATATATATATATATATATATATATATTACGCATTACATATTGCATATAATATTATCTTACGTGGTACATATGCGTACATAGGGTAAAAACAAGTATCACACAACGGTTATAGTCTAGGCCTAAGATGCAAACATAATTCTCTATAACCAAGTCTCTGATGCTAAATCTGTAACACCTTAAAAATGGTCAACAGAAACGGTAAAGCTCGAGGGCTGTCATGTCATTATATCAAAGTCAAGGTACAAGAGAATGACTCTAAATGATACGCTTTATAAAAAGACCTCGTTGAATTAAGCTAAAACATTGAAGTACAGAGGTCACAGTTTTCAAAAGACAATGTAACGGAAGAATAAAGTTTTAAAGATGTCAACGAGATAATAGTTAAAAAAAAAATAGTAAATATCCGAAGATAGCCATGAAATACATGCGGACTCCAAGTACTTCATATAGCAGATAATCACCATCATCAAATACCAAATACCTGAGATAAATGCTAAAAGGAGTCAACATAAAGTTGGTGAGAATATGGGTTTCAATTCAAAGTCATAGCAAAATGGACGCAAAAGTTCAGTTCATGTACACATGCAACTATGGGAGATATAGTGCCAAGTGTAGGATAAATCGGGTGTTCATAATATTTATGATAGCTAAGCTCATGACATCGAGACTAATAATCCAGTACATGCATAATTGCACATATAAATTGCCCCAAATGAGTATCTAGCCAAGATAACTCAAGTTCACACAAATGATATACACTCGTCCGATGTCAGAATGCCCGAGTGGAGGTTGTCAATCCTCAATAGATCTATCCATAACATAAGAGCTTACTCCAGCAAAGTAATTAACGATTCATGATAGAGTGGACTATGGCTAACACAACTTAAGCTATATCATAAACAATGCTCACCGAGTTTCACAGAAAACAGATTTATTGCGTCCAGAAGCAAGTATAAAGCATTTATCGCATCCCAAAATATTAAACATATAAAGAAGTTTAATAGGGACTATAGACTCACCTCAAGCAAGAATCAACCCGCACACGTAAGATCAAGTAATAGCGAACAACACTAGCGGCAACCTAAATATAATACTATAGTTTAGGCGCTAGCAATTAAATCACATAAGTCTATCATGTAAGTCGCTTATCAATCATGTGTGGAGTTTTATAGATAAAACATGGTTTATCGAAATCATGTAGTTATAAGTAATATCTTATACTTAGGCAAAAATATTTATTTTTGACTTGACGTAATTCAACAGCTTTTTGGCGTAAATTTTAATTTACCTAAATTTAAATTAGTAAAAATTCAAGACACTTTCTACGAAAAATTCGACAGCCTTTCGGCGTCATTTCAAAATTTGCCATTTTTAGTAAGTACTCAAATCACGCTCAAAATTCTCATATTTCTAACACTTTCCCAAATCACAATCAACCAATAGATTATTTTTCCGCGAAATACCAACTTTTCAATGCTTAATTGCAACTATAAACCCAATATTTCAAGTACGCGCTTTTACCCTTTTCAAAACGCTTCCAACATCCACATACAACATTTAATACTCATTTCGACATTCAAAATAGATCAGTTTAACTTGAAAACGTCATTTTGTCCATTTTTAAATTATAGACAGCAAATATATTTTTAGTTTCCACAAAAATTAAGTTTTCTGACAACAAAATTCAAACGACCATATCTTCCTCATTTTAAGTCCGTTTTTAGCTTATTATATACCAAAACGAAGGCATTAACGTGTATTTTCATAACCTCGTACTAATCTAGTGTCAAAACAATTTTTATAACCCTTTAAGTTCAAAATAAAATTAGAACAGAAAGTATAGTTTTCGTAAAAACACATTTTTGAACACTTTTAAACATAACCACTAGTAGTAACACTACTAGTTTTCACCAAAGACTTTATATACCAAATAATATGACAAGAACATGTTTAATTTCATAGATCTATAATAAAATTTATATCAACATATATTTTGTAAAAACCTCAAGTCATGCTTAAAAATACATAGATTTAGTAGATTCATCCATAACTCATATGGGTCTAAAAGTTTATCAACACAAAATATTTTCTATCTTTTATTTTTATATAAAACACATGATAAGCAACATGCATGCATAGCTATATAATATATATGCATGAAAAATGAAGGATCAAAATAGGTTTAAGAAATAACCTTATGTAGCGTATCTACGTAACAACAACAACCCGATCTACAAGCTAATCAACTAAAAATCAAGATCTACAATAAATCTTCAAACTTTCTCCAAAGAACTAAATAAAGAAAACCCTTCCTTCTTTTTATCTTTTGAATCCTTTGAATGTGTATAACTATTACCAAAACTTTTTCTTTTTGGATAAAGGGTTACCCCGGTAAATATATTAATCACATCAAAAAATACATCATTTAGCACAATGGAATGTGGCTAAAGTACCACATTACCTCAAGCAAACTTAAACTACTAATCAATTGAGACAACCCTCAAATGAGCTATTACCAAAACTTGTGAAATGAAGCTTTGGAAAATAAAAAATGGTGGTTTTGTGTTCTGGTGTTTTTGAGCCGCGTGTTTAGTGAGAAGAAAAGAGAGAATAGTTTGTTTTTGAAAGTGAAAATAACGAAGTAAATAAGTGTGTAATTATTTGTAGTTAGAAGTTAGAATTGATGATGTATATGAAAGTGACTCCTTGTTTAGCTTAACAAACAATATGATTTTTCCTATGTGGGTGTTTTTGGCCGATTATAGTAGGTCCCACAAGGGTAAAATTTTCAAAATTTACTAATGATAACTAGTTAAAAGGTTTAAGATAAAAAGATTAATTAGTTTTAGGTAATTACTGAAAAATATATATTAGGTTTAAAAATGAGTAAAAGTTAAAAATTTGACGAAATAAATTAATTTTATGATTTTTCGACGTAAACCGATAGTTTATGATTTATAAAACGTTTTATGCATGTTAACGATGATTAAACGTAAAAACACCCTAAAATGTGAAAATACGTTACGTAAAATAATTATTCACCGGAAATACATTCTTTACTATAAATAGCAAAAATACTAAAATATGTACATGTAAACATATACTGAAGCTAATATACACTCATTTCACTTAAAGAACGATCACGCGGTTAAAACTAAGCAGTTAAGCACATAATTCATAGTTAACAAAAAATATCACAGATTATCGTCAATTCATTGACCGTCACAGCAATTAGGTCAGATTCACAGAAAATTCACATAATGATGACTGAGCACAATTTCGTCATTACACGTCCATAGACGGTTTCTCAGAAAACGCGGGATAACTTCCCGGTTCAAAAGCAGTTTAAGCACATAGTTGACTAAATAAAGAGTCAAAGGGTAAAATAGTCATTTAACGAGTCAGGAAAATTACCAGATGTTACATTCAATTGCCTTGATGCGTAGACGATTACCTCATCCCTTTTCATAATAACACATCCTAATCCTTGATTCGACGCATCGCATTAGACTACAAAGTCCTATACTCCATCAGGTAATGACAATAATGGCGCGTTGCACAATTTATCCTTCAACGATTGGAAAGCATCCTTTTGTTCTTCATCCCACTCTTACTTTTGGTTTTTTGCGTCAATGACGTAAGTGGTTTAGCAATTTTGGAGAAACTTTCTATAAACCGTCGATAGTAACCGGCCAAGCGTAAGAATGATCGTACTTCAGTAGGTGTCGTATGTGCCTTCCATTCTTTCACTGCTACTATTTTTCTTGGATTCACGTGTATCTCATCTTGATTTACAACGTGTCCAAGAAAATGTACTTGATCGGGTTAAGAACAGGGGTATAGTAAATATACGTAATATGTAAATTAATACGAAAGACGATATCTATTCCCAAGTTGTTGATTTGACGGAGAAATTGCGAATTTGAGATTTTTGACACAGAATTGGACAAATGATCGAAGATAGTCGTTCAAGTGAAAGCAAAGACGGAAAAGTAAAATGACTTAAAACATAAAATACCGAAAATCACGTAAAACGGAAAAATATTAAAATATTACAAAAAATTTAAAATTTCAAATCCAGAGTCCTGTTATTTAACAACCCTTTTTTTGGTGGAATCTAAGGGCTCAATCTGGATCATCCATTAGAAGGGACCAGATCAAATGATAAAAAACACGGAAGGACAAAAACTATAAATATGTAAAATAAGACGGAAGGACTGAAAATGTAAATTTGCAAATCACCCAATTACCCCCAATTTTATGTCAGAACAAAACACACACATCAAACCCATTTTCTCTCTAGACATCAAACCCTAAACAAAAAACTCAAAAATCTGCATAAATTAACCGTGAAGATCTTGAATTAGACACAAAAATGAAACAATAAGCTAGTAAATTAACCGATCCCCAAAAAACAGTTCAAAACAAACCGATTCATAACGTCGAACGATGATGGTACGCTGATACAAATTCATTAGTTTGTTGTTACTTAGCTATTTTTGTAATATTCTTCTTATTCGATGATGGTATGCTTATTTGTGATTTTATTGATTCTAGTTGCTTATTGATAATTTGTTGACATAATACTTTAATTTTTAATGTTATAAAGTGATTATTAGTGTGTTTAATGACTAATTTTTGATTATTTGTAATGTTAAGATAAAGTGATTATTAGATTTGTAATGTTGGGATAAAGTAACTTTTGATTATTTGTAATGCGTATAATACACGAGTGTGGTGAGTGTCAATATGCAAAAGCAGGCTACTGACTTTTTTCTAAGCTTTCAAGAACTATGATGAAGCTAGAATTAATGAAGATACATTGCCTATAGAATCAGGTTATCGGGTGGTATTCGGGTTTGATTATTCTGTCTAGTTAAATGAGTGTCACCTATTTGACACCCGACGTTAACAAGCAAACGGCCACCAAGGTCAGTCTTCTTGATCCAAATAGTCATAAACCACCCTATTTACAGTTAGAGGAGTAGTTGAGGGAAGACCCCAAGATCATGGCACGCAAAAAAAAGAGTTATCTTCTTTCCACATCTTAGAGCAAGTTTTTTTTATGTCTTTCCAAAAGAGTAATCTGGCTAGTGTTTGGTGTGAATGGGCGAGACGAAGCTTAGGCACAATAATTTCACGAGAGCGTTGGAGTTAATGAGGTGTGCTACTGCTGAACCATCTGTTGAGATGAAACAAAGGTAAGCTATTCCTCTATACTATTCTATTTTGTCATGCATATTTGATACTTTTGTATTAGCAATTCAGTTACTTTACATTCTGGAATGCTTACACATTCTGATTTCATGTTTTACATTTCATATGTGTGTCTTATGAGTTAGGTTGCCAAGAGGACTAGTGTTACGAAAATGTATGATTAAGGTTGAGGATCTGCCCGTGTTCAAGGTTTTTGATGTATTATAAGCTCACAAGGAATGGTCATTTTCGTTTTTTTACATGTTACTAGTATTAGCTAGCTTGCTACTTGCAAACTACACATGCTAGATGATAGGTGTGAAAACACCCATCCTTTTACCACTTATTTCTTACTAAAACAAGACCAAAACGCGTGTTTAATATCATTTGTTTGGAATTATGCGTGGTTTTTGTGTTTATTGTGTTTTCAGAGTCAACCGGATGATTATTGAAGAAAACATGGGATTGCACTGGTTTTATCAAGGAAAAAGACTAAAGACGAAGTCTATTGTCCAAGAGATGCAAAAGATTTGAAGTCAATGGGCCTATTTGAAGATTTATCGAAGAAAAGGACCAAAGATGGAAGATTTACATATGTCGAAGAAACTCGAGTCTATTAAACGAAGAAATTAAAAGACGAGTTGAATTTAATCGTCGATAAATCCCGCATCAGAATCGAAAACGTCAACTTTTCTGAAAAGACGAGAAGACAAGAAGAAAGGGAGAAAGCCCACTCACCAACCAACCACTTAGCCTATATAAGGGAATCACCCTCACAATTTTTGGCATCGAGTTTTTTCTTTCTGTTACTCTTTTCCTAGTTCGTAGGAAGCCATCTCCCTTAAGGAGTGGTTTTTCATCTTCTTTGATTTCTTCTTTTAATCTTGTAAGTTTGATCCCTTCCTTTTGTTTTATTGAATCTAAATCATTATCAATTCAAGTTTTCATTTAATCTTTTCATTCCTCTTGTTCATCATCATCTTTTTATTGCAAGTTCTTAAGTTCTTATTTAGTTGAGTTTTGATCTTAAAAAGTTGTTGAATTTGTGTTTTTATGATTGGGATTTGATCCTTATAGTTAATAGATGATTTGTGGTTAATTCGATTAAACCTTTTTGTTTACTTGGATTGATTTTTATCAAATTCGTGATCCCCTGTTCTTACGATTTGCTGTTACTGTTCTTCTTCCCAGACATTCCGAATAGTCATCTTTCTTCTTCCCCTATTCGGAACTTTCATTTATTCCGCATAGCCTGATTTCCCTTTCCTTTATTCGGAATATTTCCATATTCCGGATAACTCTAGTATTCCGCATAAGCTTGATTTTCCGCATGGTCATATTTATTCCGCATGGTCACAATATTCCGGATAGCCCCAATTATTCCGCATAGAGCATGTTATTCCGTATAATCTCATTATTCCGAGTAGGCGTTTATTCCGCATAAGGGTTGTTATTCCGCATAGACAAAAATATTCCGAGTAAGATCATTATTCCGCATAGGTCATTGTTCTGAATAGCTTCAATATTCCGAATAGCTCTTTTCTTCAGTAAGATTATTTTTCTGTTTTATCATTTAATCATTTATATTTACTTCAAGTTTAATTTCATTACTTCATTCATTTATCTTTCAATAGAATAGAAAACCAAATCCACTTTTTGTCACCAAAAACAAATCATTCCACTTAGAGCTGTGATCAATTCGAGAGGATACCGAGAACTTAATCTGAACCAAACCAATTAACTTGTATCAAATGGCGCCGCTGCCGGCTCTTCCCGTTAAGATCAACAGTTTTTTTGTGAGAACATGGATTTTGGGATCCGTTCCCCGTGAACGTTAATTTTTCATAAAAATTTTCAAAAATCCTAAAAATTAAAAAACATAAAAACCAAAAATATTTTTGCTTTGTTTTTGCCTTGTTAGTTCTTTTGCAGGTGCATGCGTACACGATCAACGTCTTATCAAGAGCCCGAGCCTCTCGAAGACTTAGACATGGCCGGTGTACAAAGCAACAACAATAAACCACCTCAAAACAATAATAATAACAATAACCATCCACCTTTCAACAACAATAATAACAACAACAATGAGCCTCTACCGGATAATCGCCCGATGATTGAACTTCTGCAAGCACATGTAGATGGTAACAATGATCCAATTGTCATACCCGCGATTGCAGCCAAAAACTTTGAGCTCAAATCCGGCTTTATCCAGATGGTCTCTGCTCAACCATTCTTGGGGCGTACCATTGATGATCCACATGACCACATCAAGAGATTCTTGCAACTCACCAATACGGTCAAATTCAATGGTGTTCCACAAGAGGTAATCCGTTTACAACTTTTTCCCTTTTCTTTAGAGGGACAAGCCCGACATTGGCTTGCTAAGGAACCGCCACAGAGTATTCTTTCGTGGACGGATTTGGAGACCAAGTTTATCAATTACTTTTTCCCACCCTCTCGTACTACCGCTTTGTGGAATGAAATTATCAATTTTGAACAAAAGTACGATGAGTCGTTTAGTGAATCTTGGGACCGTTTCAAAGACCTTTTGAGAAAATGCCCACAACATGGTTTTACCAAAGTGCACCAAATTAACACTTTTTATAATGGTTTACACATGAATGACCAAGATTCACTAAACAGTGCCTCGGGGGGTAATCTTTTGGCTAAGACTTCCAATGCTGCTTGGGATATCATTGAGAATAAGTCTCGTGTGCAAACCAAGAGTGTTCGGACCAATGTCGCTAGTGCTAGTACTAGTGACAGCGATAAGCGACTTGACAAAATCACTGCGCTTCTTGAATCGCTTGCTACCCAAACCGCTAGCAACACCAACAGCATCAACGCCAGAAACGCTAAAGACGCTCAAGTAAATGCTGTCAGCCAACCATGTGAAATATGCGGGGGTCCTCACTCTTACACCACTTGTACCGCCACCCAAGACTACCCTTCTGAGAATGTGAATGCATCATATGGCACCTATCCTCAACCCGCTTATCAAGCTCGTCCTCAAGGTGACCGCAACTTGCTTAGCTACCGCTCTAACAACTATCTCTCACCACCTGGTTTTCCTCCTAATAACCCAAACCAACAACAAAGCCTCAATCGCCCTCCTCAACAACAACAACAATCTCGTGGACCTTACATACCACCTCACAAACAACAACAACCACCTCAAAGAAACAACCAAGTTTACCAGCAACCTGCTTATCAACCACCCACATACAATGCTCCTCCCAACCAACCCACCGCTTTACACCAAGAAGTGGAAACCTACATGAGGACTAACGATGTGATCGTGGGAAATCTTCAGCGCGAAGTGCTCAACTTGAAAGCAGACCTGGTGAAACAAAGGAACGATCTGAGAGCTGACATGAGAAACACGTTTGATAGTCAAACGAATGACTTAAAGAACATGATGGATAGTTTCTTCCAAGGTAATCAACCCTCTTCTTCGGGTACTCTTCCGAGTAACACCGTTGCGAATCCAAGAGGGGAGATGAAAGCAATCACCACTCGCAGTGGCAAAGGTACCAAGGAACCCGAGCTTCCTATACCTCCACCGATGATTGTGACTAAGGAGAACGAATCACCTGCTCCTATTCCTCATCCTTCTACTTCCCCAATTTCTCCACCTCTTACTTCTACCCCTCCTCCACCCAAGGATGTGAGTGATCCTATTCTCCCAAAGCCTTCCTCTTCTTCCGAAATACCTTATCCCTCAAGGTTGCGGAAAGAGAAGCTCAAAAGCAAGGACGATATTCAGGTTTCGAACTTTCTTAAAATGTTTAAACAACTGAATTTCAATATCTCCTTCGCTGAGGCTCTCGCTCACATGCCTAAGTACGCGAAAATGTTCAAAGATCTTCTTAGTGACAAGGAGAAGCTTCTTGATATCGCTAACACCCAACTTAATGAGAATTGCTCTGCAGTACTCTTAAGGAAATTGCCAACCAAGCTTGGTGATCCGGGTCGTTTCTTAATCCCTTGCAACTTCCCGGGAGTATAGAATTGCATGGCCCTAGCCGATCTAGGTGCCAGTATCAATCTAATGCCTCTAAGCGTTTGGAAGTAATTATCTCTCCCTGAGCTAGTCCCCACCAAAATGACTTTGGAATTGGCTAACCGTACGGTTGCTTATCCAGTGGGGATAGCCGAAGACGTCTTTGTAGGAGTCGACAAATTCACTTTTCCTGCCGATTTCGTCGTCGTCGACTACGAGATAGACCCTCGTGTTCCCTTGATCGTGGGTCGTCCATTCCTGAGGACCGGTCGCACTCTCATCGATGTTGAAGCCGGTGAGCTTATCATGAGAGTGGGTGACGATAAAATCGTCTTCAATATGGGAAAGTTGTCTAAACAACCTTATTCATACGAGAGTGTTAATTGTATTGACGTTCTGGATGGGGCTTGTGAAGAACACTTTAATGATGCTTGTAAAAATATTCCTACCTCTCTTCCCAATGTTGAAACCGTTTCCTCTATTGATTCATCACTGTCTCTATTCGGAGAAAGTGATTTGTTTTGGAAAGATCTTGAAACCACCATGGGATATGTGAACTTAGCAAAAGACGATTCTCCCACCAATTGGGATGAAGACATGCATTTCTTTGATAACATTCTCAACGAAGACAATCTTTCTCCACCATCTCCCAAGGTTATTGCTATCGATGCTCCGACTTTGAAAACGCCTCCCATCGAAAATCCTCCGGATTTAGAACTTAAGGAGTTGCCGCTCCATCTCGAGTACGTGTTCCTTGAAGAAGAGAAGAAGTCGCCCGTCATTATTGCGAAGGACTTGAACGATGAAGAAAAAACTCGCCTCATCGCCGTGCTTAAAGATCATAAGAAGGCAATTGCTTGGAAAATTTCTGATATCCGCGGAATTGATCCGAACTTTTGTACTCACAAGATTCTCATGGAAGATGACTTTAAACCCGCAATCCAGAGCCAAAGAAGGGTTAATCCTAAAATTCATGACGTCATCAAACAAGAGGTTATCAAACTTCTTGATGCCGGCTTGATTTACCCAATTTCGGATTCACCGTGGGTAAGTCTCGTCCATTGTGTGCCCAAGAAGGGCGGAATAACCGTTGTTTCCAATGAACACAACGAGTTGATTCCTACTCGTCTCCTTACTGGGTGGAGAGTTTGTATTGATTATCGCAAGCTCAATGATGCCACGAGAAAAGATCACTTTCCTCTTCCCTTCATGGATCAAATGCTCGAGCGTCTAGCTGGTAATGACTAATACTGCTTCTTAGACGGTTTCTCCGGGTATTTTCAAATTCCCATCGATCCCAAGGACCAAGAAAAGACCACATTCACTTGTCCCTATGGAACATTTGCTTACAAACGCATGCCTTTTGGTTTATGCAATGCTCCTGGGACGTTCCAAAGGTGTATGATGACTATCTTTCATGACATGGTTGAAGAAACTATGGAAGTATTCATGGATGATTTCTCGGTCTATGGCGATTCGTTCTCTGCTTGCCTTGCCAATTTAGAACGTATGCTTAAGCGGTGTGAAGACACTCGCCTTGTTCTTAATTGGGAAAAATGCCATTTCATGGTAAAAGAGGGCATCGTGCTAGGACACAAGATCTCCAAAGCTGGTCTTGAAGTAGACCGTGCTAAAGTCGATGTTATCGCTAAGTTGCCTCCACCTTCAACCGTGAAGGGTGTGAGAAGTTTTCTGGGTCATGCGGGCTTCTACCGTCGATTCATCAAAGATTTTTCTCAAATCGCTCGCCCGATGACCCACCTCTTGGAAAAAGATACTCCTTTTATCTTTTCCAAAGAGTGTCTTGAAGCCTTCAACTCGCTTAAGGATAAGCTAACTAAGGCACCCGTCTTGGTTACCCCTAATTGGGAGCTTCCCTTTGAGTTGATGTGCGATGCTAGTGATTTTGCTATTGGAGCGGTTCTGGGACAAAGAGTAAACAAACACTTCCAACCGATCCATTACGCTAGCAAGACAATGACGGGGGCTCAATTGCATTACGCGACAACCGAAAAAGAGCTTTTAGCTGTTGTCTATGCCTTTGAAAAGTTCCGCCCCTATCTTGTCCTTTCCACCACAATCGTTTACACCGATCATTCCGCGTTGAAGTACTTGTTGACAAAGCAAGATTCCAAACCAAGACTTCTTCGCTGGGTTTTGCTTCTCCAAGAATTTAAAATCGAAATTCGCGATAGAAAAGGAGCTGAAAACCTAGCCGTGGATCATCTCAGTAGACTTGAGGATCCTTACCAAGGGGATCATCCGAACAAAGAACTCAATGATTCTTTTCCCCTGGAAACCTTAATGTCTATCAACTCGACTACTGATGAAACCCCGTGGTTTGCGGACATTGCAAACTACTTGGCGGGTGGAATTCTCGTTGACGGGCTAACATCCCAACAAAAGAAGAAGTTCTTCAAAGACATTAAGACTTACTTTTGGGATGACCCGTATCTATTCAAACAATGTGCTGATTTGATCATTCGCCGATGTGTTGATGGACCGGCAGCTTTAGAAATCCTTGACGCTTGCCACAAAGGACCCACCGGTGGTCACTTTGGTCCCAACTACACCGCCAAAAAAGTGTTTGACTCGGGTTTTTATTGGCCCACCATCTATCGTGACGCTCACGAGATGGTTAAACGTTGTGATGCTTGCCAAAAACAAGGCAAGATCACACATAAAGATGAGATGCCTCAAAATTTCATACAAGAATGTGAAATCTTTGATGTATGGGGTATCGACTTTATGGGGCCATTCCCTTCCTCTAAAGGAAACAAATACATCCTTGTAACCGTTGACTACGTTTCAAAGTGGGTTGAAGCCAAAGCTTTACCTACTAATGACGCAAGGGTGGTTTGTAACTTTTTGAAATCTCTATTCGCTAGATTCGGTGTGCCTCGTGCCATTATTAGTGATCGCGGGACTCATTTTTGCAATGACCAATTCGCAAGAGTCATGGCTAAGTATGGTGTAAATCATCGTCTTTCCACCGCCTACCACCCACAAACTAATGGCCAGGCTGAAATCTCTAACCGAGGATTAAAGCGAATTCTGGAAAGAACCGTGGGAGAGCATCGTGCCTCATGGGCTGATAAACTTGATGATACTTTGTGGGCTTTTCGTACCGCTTACAAGAATCCGATTGGTTGTACACCATATCGTCTCGTGTACGGGAAAGCGTGCCACCTCCCCATTGAGTTGGAGCACAAGGCTTACTGGGCCTTGAAGTGGGCTAATTTCGATATCAACAAAGCCGGTGACCTACGCAAGATCCAACTCAATGAGCTGAATGAACTCCGTAATGAGGCTTATGAAAATTCTTTGATCTATAAGGAAAAGACTAAGCTCATTCACGACTCTAAGATTAAAAACCGAGAGTTCCAAGTTGGAGACAAAGTTTTACTCTTTAACTCTCGGTTGAAAATCTTTTCGGGCAAGCTGAAATCTCGTTGGTCCGGCCCATTCACCATTGCCCAAATTTTTCCATATGGTACTCTCGAGCTCGCTCAACCTAATGGACCTAATTTTAAGGTGAATGGCCAACGAGTAAAGTTGTACTTTGGTGAGGACATCTCTCAGGAGATGATTCCATCCCTCACCACGTTCCCCATGAACTAATTTTGGGTCGAGTCAGGCTCGTGACTCGGTTATCAAAAACAAGCGCTCCTCGGGAGGCAACCCGAGTATCTATCCTTTTCTGTTTAACCTCCTAAGTGTAGGGGGACCTATATAGGTGTTTGTCTTTGTGTGGTGATGTGATTACAGGGATGAATGCACTCTTGGAACCTTCGAAGAACCGTGCTCCCGTGTTATCCGAAATCCGGTTCTATCTCTCAACTATCGTGATTCAATTTTCTTCATACTCACATTTGAAATTGATCACGTTAGTCGTCTCTTCCTTAACTTGATTTAACCAACGTGCACAATGTCATAAGTGTAGGGGAGATTTTTCCCACATGCTTAAACATTGAGGACAATGTTTATCTTAAGTGTAGGGGGACTTCTATCGAAGTTTTAAGTGGACTTTTCCATGAAAATGCCTTCATTTAACCAGAAAATCATCTTTTTCAACATTTTTCAAATTTTTAATTAACTTTGGCCATTTAGTCGTAATTTTTAAATTTTTATCATTGTTTTCGTATGTATATATCCCGCAATAAAGTCAAAAATATTAATAAAGTGGTGTAGCTAGTTTAGAAATCTTTGACATATTAGGCCCGTTGCGATTATTTTGACTCAACCCGAATAGACTTATCCAAGATTATTCTAGCTAGTATCCTTAACCATGTAGACCTTAATTGGTTTATTAGGCTAAGTATCCACGAATCTCATTACTTGAGATTTTAAATTGTGGAGAACGAGAAATGATAGAGTCAATTATAAGTCGGTATTCTTGCACAAGCTCACTTGGTGTAATTATTTTGCCTATTCTCCCATCACTTGCTAATAATTTATCTGCAATAAGTAAGGTCGTACGATTTGAAAAGTTACTTAGCTTCTAGCCCAAGATCGTTTAAAAGTTGCTCGGTAATGATAAGAGTTCATAGCCAAGGCATAACTTATGAAGCGGGGCGCGAAGATTGGCAAGTCCGAAAAGGCCCTAACAAGGCATGAGGACTCAATCTTATTGCTAAAGATCCAAGGTGATGTGAAAAACATTATTCCCAAAATCAATATGAAGGATCAAGACTCACGACGAAAAGCAATCAACTCCCGTAAAGATCATGGAGAAGTCTATCCGAAAAGACCCTAACAAGGTATGAGGATAAATAGATCCAACTCCGAAAAGGAGGCGGATCGTTGTATCTCAAAATCCCAATTAGAGATTAAAGAAATAATCATGGAGTCGTGGTCAACAAAGTTGGAGTACCTCTCAAAAGTCTCCAAGTGAAGAAACTCTATTAACGATGAGAAGACCATTATCTCAAGCACGTCTCTCAAGATATGAAGTATGAAGTACATGCCAAATATCGGCCCGAGAAAGGTCTCAAATCGTGAACCGAGTTATGCCAAGATATGAACTTTTTGATATCCCGAGAAGCAGTTTTAAGAGATTTTGTCCTTTAGCTAACTATTGATCAAATCGTCCTACTTTGCTTTCAGCCTAAATAAACTATCGAAATAAGTCCAAAAATGCATCTTCATGATCATTCTAAGACAAAAATAAAATATAAGAGATACACCTAGGAATAAGGGAGTTTAAGCATATAGTTAAGCCATGTGTGTAAGTGTTTGATTTGCTAACTTATAATAACAATGATCTCGTTTTTAAGCTTAGTTTAGGGAACGTGAAACTTGAGGGTGATAAATCTTCGCAGCACCAAAGCCCTAATGTAAGTCCTTGATCTCTTTGCAAGTTATTTCCATGTAGCTATTTTCAAGTGAAAATGGTTTTCTATCCTTTTGTTTACTTTAAAGTTTTAATTTTTCTTAGTACTTTAATTTTTGTTTAGTAGTATGTTAATAAGGCCAAAGTTGATTGATTATGAGAAAAATGTAAATTTGCTTTATCACTAAGCATTACATGAGGGCATGGCAATGGTTAAGTGTAGGGGATTTGATAGGTGTGAAAACACCCATCCTTTTACCACTTATTTCTTACTAAAACAAGACCAAAACGCGTGTTTAATATCATTTGTTTGGAATTATGCGTGGTTTTTGTGTTTATTGTGTTTTCAGAGTCAACCGGATGATTATTGAAGAAAACATGGGATTGAACTGGTTTTATCAAGGAAAAAGACTAAAGACGAAGTCTATTGTCCAAGAGATGCAAAAGATTTGAAGTCAATGGGCCTATTTGAAGATTTATCGAAGAAAAGGACCAAAGATGGAAGATTTACATATGTCGAAGAAACTCGAGTCTATTAAACGAAGAAATTAAAAGACGAGTTGAATTTAATCGTCGACAAATCCCGAATCAGAATCGAAAACGTCAACTTTTCTGAAAAGACGAGAAGACAAGAAGAAAGGGAGAAAGCCCACTCACCAACCAACCACTTAGCCTATATAAGGGAATCACCCTCACAATTTTTGGCATCTAGTTTTTTCTTTCTGTTACTCTTTTCCTAGTTCGTAGGAAGCCATCTCCCTTAAGGAGTGGTTTTTCATCTTCTTTGATTTCTTCTTTTAATCTTGTAAGTTTGATCCCTTCCTTTTGTTTTATTGAATCTAAATCATTATCAATTCAAGTTTTCATTTAATCTTTTCATTCCTCTTGTTCATCATCATCTTTTTATTGCAAGTTCTTAAGTTCTTATTTAGTTGAGTTTTGATCTTAAAAAGTTGTTGAATTTGTGTTTTTATGATTGGGATTTGATCCTTATAGTTAATAGATGATTTGTGGTTAATTCGGTTAAACCTTTTTGTTTACTTGGATTGATTTTTATCAAATTCGTGATCCCCTGTTCTTACGATTTGCTGTTACTGTTCTTCTTCCCAGACATTCCGAATAGTCATCTTTCTTCTTCCCCTATTCGGAACTTTCATTTATTCCGCATAGCCTGATTTCCCTTTCCTTTATTCGGAATATTTCCATATTCCGGATAACTCTAGTATTCCGCATAAGCTTGATTTTCCGCATGGTCATATTTATTCCGCATGGTCACAATATTCCGGATAGCCCCAATTATTCCGCGTAGAGCATGTTATTCCGTATAATCTCATTATTCCGAGTAGGCGTTTATTCCGCATAAGGGTTGTTATTCCGCATAGACAAAAATATTCCAAGTAAGATCATTATTCCGCATAGGTCATTGTTCTGAATAGCTTCAATATTCCGAATAGCTCTTTTCTTCAGTAAGATTATTTTTCTGTTTTATCATTTAATCATTTATATTTACTGCAAGTTTAATTTCATTACTTCATTCATTTATCTTTCAATAGAATAGAAAACCAAATCCACTTTTTGTCACCAAAAACAAATCATTCCACTTAGAGCTGTGATCAATTCGAGAGGATACCGAGAACTTAATCTGAACCAAACCAATTAACTTGTATCACTAGACGTTTCTGAGACCTTATGACATAGTAGCCATTAAAATAATAGGACAAGTACATTAACAAACTTTGACATTAGTAGATAGGACGTTTCAAGAATATGCTCCTTTGGTGTAATTATTTGGTATAGCCGCATAGGTAGCGCCCTTGATTCACTAGTGCCTTTGGCGTAATAGTTTGTTAAAGTATCCAGAACTTACAATTGACACTATCAGAAGTGATGTTTAAAACTTACATCTGGTCCCTATTTCACGAGCCACGTTTTATTACAACCCAATATCTTGTTCTAATTAAAATCATCTAAGCACTAAGAAAAATTAGTAGTAATGCGCATTTCCACATTTTCATTGAACAAATAATTAGAAGTTTAGATTTAGGGGGCACTTGAGTTTGCTATGTGCTTATTGCATTGTATCAAGGCAGCTAAGTAATCAGAAACATTCTATTGAAAACCACATATCTACTTTTTCTTATCATACTTTAAAGATAATCGGCTTATGTTCAAAGTATATAAAATTGATAAGAATGCGTAAGTTTTGCTTTCTTTAGGTGTTGTGATCATACATTACTGCCATGTTTGTGATAGTACTAATTTATCATATTGCTTTGGAAAATCCGCAAATGATTGTTTTTTTCTTCATATTGCTGACTTAATGTTGGTATTGGTTATTGTAGGTACATTACCTCTTATGACATGTCAGTTTTTGGGATACATGATCCAAGCTGGTTCTTTGGTTCTTTAGGTGTTGATATATAAGATCGGTTAAGAGGACTATCAGAGCATCGAGCATGAGTCTTCGTGGGTCCAGAAGTGCCCCGTGCGACTCTTGTGGCTGGTCTATCATGTTGAAAGAAATGAACATTCATGTTCATCGGGAGAGTTGATTTCGTTGTGCTTATACTTATATTTTTCAATTGTACGATGAGTTGTCAGATTTGTAAATCGATGTTATTGTTTGTGATATGTTGTTATTTCTCTTATTTATTAGTCGTATCATGTACTTGTATTTAGATTGTAACAAAAGTTTATGTATGGAACTTAGTTTATTAGTGTTGGAAAATATTAGTGGAAAAAATTGAGTTTTCACTAACTTTGGACATAGATAACATTTATTACCAGTGATAAATATAACGTTTATCGCCGTTAAATGTAACGTTTATCAGAGGTTTTATCACGTTTATCACTGGTGATAAACATGTTTATCACCGGTGATTAACGTAACGTTTATCACCGTTGATAGATTTAAACCAGTGACCTAACGTAACATTTATCACTGGTGATAGATTTAAACCGATGACAAAGGTAATGTTTATCACCGGTGATAAACGTTGCGTTTATCACAAATGGTGATAAACGTTGCGTAATG
Source organism: Glebionis coronaria (assembly GCA_025667525.1). Lineage (NCBI taxonomy): Eukaryota > Viridiplantae > Streptophyta > Magnoliopsida > Asterales > Asteraceae > Glebionis > Glebionis coronaria. Next base: position 371,036,943 of record CM046878.1, read on the forward strand.
TTGCGTTTACGTTTATCACCGGTGATAAAAGCACCGTTTATCACAAACGCAGCGTTTATCACCGGTGATAAATGCTGCGATTAGCGTTTATCACCAGTGATAAACGCACCGTTTATCACCGATGATAAACGCTGTGATTATCACCGATGATAAATGTAGCGTTATGTGAGATAAACTTACGTAACGTTATCACCGGTGATAAACTTAACGTTAACGTTTATCACCGGTGATGAACTTAACGTTTATCACCGGTGATGAACTTAACGTTTATCACCGGTGATGAACTTAACTTTTATCACCGGTGATAAATTTGACCTTTATCGACTCGTATTCACTTGTGGTTTAACACGGAATATAACATTAAGATAACCTTTATCGGTGATAAATAAATGTTAAATCACGGGTGAGTCATAATATCACACAATTGATACAACTTTATTATAAAGCAATCACATGAACAAAACACATTAATCCAATTGAAGTTCAAGTAAAGTTAAGGCTAAAACTAACAAGTAACATTACATTATCATCAAGTTAAAACATCATAGGTGATACTTTAACATTGATTACATGTTAAAAAAACAAAAAGAACAAAAAATATTTTGAGAAAACTTTTCTTAAGCAATCCAACCGACGGTCAAAATTTTATGAGCTTGTCTATTGCGATGATAGGCACAAAAACCATCTTGTACCTAAAAGATATAAAAATATTTTTAGAAACACATAGTGATATTATATAAAAATATATAAAGCAATGAAATATTTCAAGTGATAAGGTTAAAAAGGAATACTTTGTTCATTATTGAAAATATCACAACTACGTTCAGGTATAAAAAACTATATGGCATTGATAAGAGTTGCAGAAGTCGGAAATTGAAAATGCTAGCAAGGGTGATTGTTTTTTATTAGGAATCTTCTACTAATATATAATGTTACTTGTACTTGCTGCACAATCTTGTAAATTGATGTCAGTATACCTACTTCATGTCTTCCAATGATTAAATTAACTTTTGTAACATGTATATGTAAATTTACATGTGTAAACAATTCTATTGATTAAACTGTAATTTAATTTTAAAAAACACAATATTGAAGCATCCTTTGGAGATCTCGTGTTAGATAGTTGTGCATGCACTGGTATATAATGAGTTTGAAAGTAGAATGTAGAGACAAGCATAACCGGAATCCTGAAACTGGAGCACCGATTGTACCGAATGTCTCCTTTGTCCATTGATTTCTATTTCCACTACTAACGTGTCATAAAATAAAGATAGTAACGAGAAGTGCATGACAATGCTCAACTTTAGTGAATGGGTTGCTTTTGGCTATTTCTAAACTCAAATGGGTCAAATAAATGAGTTGATTTGGGTTATATCCAACACACTTGACCCATCCATCTTGCCACAATAACTTCCTATCCAAAGGATAATACATTCATTTGGATATTACACGGTGATATCGGCACACTATCACTTACCAAGAAAGCATACGCATGATGTGCAAACAAAACTGAACATTAATACCCACTGCCATCACAAGGTTAACAACGGACACAACATTCAGTTGGATGTTCGAAAATGGCCATGACTACCTGCATAGAGTATACCAAGAAAGCATGTTGGATGTACAACGTATTTCGACATACAAACCTTAATGCTAAAAAGAAAGCAATAATAATGAAGTATACCAAGAGATCCTCAGGTATCATCATAGTAATAGAATACTCGAGCCCCCTAACTTGAAACAAAAAACCAAGGAAAATAAATTAAGCACATATGTAGGAGATTCAACTTAACTAAGAAATACAATATAGTAGTAGTGGAGTCATATATAAATAAAACTTACCGGCATGTAATAACCAGGTATAGAAGACATACGACAATTGTAAAATCATAAGAAAGTACTTAATATGTCTTTTAGAAGTACGCAAAAGCAATTAGCTTGCAAAAAAACGAAAAAATACCAGCCAATACTATTGAAAGATTGATTAATGTTGCTTCCATATGTTAAGATACTGCTCAAAGAACGTGTTAAATACGGAATAAGGGAAGGCCCCAATATGAAAATATATACAAGTGTTAAGACATGAAAAAAGAATGAGGAAGGATATAAAAACAAAATTTAAACAACTTTATTGTGAGGGGTACTGATGCACATAAGTCATAAGTAATTGAACATGAGACTATATTAAAACACAAGTAACTCTATTGTGAGGTGTACAGATGTACATAAGTCATAAGTGATTGAACCCTGGTCATAAGCCCTTTTGGGATTCTAAGTTGTAATCTCAATATAGAAACACCAATGCAGCTGCACCACGTGCATACCTTCCCACCTGATCAAAATTCTCTAAAAACGAAAGATACATAACAGGATCCTTATTCCCCGTAGTTGTAAAATTTTTTACTAACAACAAGATATATAAGATAAGCCTGTGTATGTCTTTCAATTATATCAAGCGAACAATTTTTAGGCTACAAATTTCTCTTTTAACCATCTAAGTTTCACCATCCCACCACTAGTTGAAACAAAATCGCTCTGTGACTAAATACTTCATACAAACAACATCCCTCTTACAGAACTAATTTTCTACCAAAAAACCATCTCATAAGATGTGCAATCGCTAACTACAACGTGTTAGTTTTGCCACTATACATGTAACAGTAGATCACAATACATTGCAATATGTACTTTAGACAATATCGAACATGTTGCCACCGTCTTTTAGGCATTTCATCGAACACCTTCCATGAATCAAATTTATCCATTACTTCAATATCCCAAAATAAAATCATATTAAAGCCTAATGCTACTAACAATCTGATACATAAACTAGAAGTATCAAATCAATGGCATTCAATTAGTCATCATCGAATACGCAAAGCAAAAATAATCATTCATAATCTAATTCAAAACAAAGACCGGTCATTAACCTCCTTTCATACATACCAGTAGAGTAATTAGTATATACCTTTAGTTTTTAACTCAAAAATTGAAGCTATTTGATATTAATTGATCAATGCCGACAACGGTGGTATGCGACCGACGGTGGTGCATGACGGCGGTGAAGGTGAAACGACGGTGATCAGATGGCACACTATGATCAAGTGAAGTATGTGTGGATGGAGTCGTTGACAGTTGAGATCTTTGTTGTTGATGAAGGTGAATTGATTCTTTTGGAGGGAATCAACTAGGAGAAAAAAACGATGTGTGTAAAAATAAAGTGAAAAATGAGAAGAAAAGAAAAAAACTCTTTAAATTTTGACAGGAAATTAGATTTATTTAAATTAAATCTTAGGTTAATCTTAATCGTTGGATCAAATTTAAATAAATGGATGGGATGTGTCCCTTAGATTCTAAAAAAAATAAGGATGCAACTTTTCTCTTCAAATCTAATTAATTTTAAGATAATAAAAAAAAGTAGTTGGTCCGAATGCGGAATAAAAAGTACATTGAGATTTGAGGTTGTGTAACTTTTACCCAAATTCAGTAGCATGATGAATCAATCTAGTATTTTTACAGCTTTCATCCTCAAACGGGATTACCGTGAAATCCAATAACTGAAATCTTAAGAATTACTTACTCGACCAAACCCAAAAAGGTTTCCACCTCTCCTGCTGCGTATATTTGGCGAAAATAACACTAGCAAAAACTAGTAGCTAGGAGCAATAAGGAGCAATTGCTTGTTTTGATAAATCGTTTGATAACATAACTTTCTGGTGTAATCATATGTGCAAATGTTGCTATCCTTCAAGTAACGTTATGATTTAAAGCGTTAGAAACAAACATTACGTACAAAACGCTAAACACCAGTTGTTATTTGCTTCAAAACGCTCCTAATGCTCACCGCCAAATGTAGCCTATTGGTTGATCAAAGAAGTGGTAGCTTACTTATCAATTAGAAGAGAAAATTATGTATTATTAGTAATACTCACCACAGCAATGTTACAAAAACCATCAACTGTACTTCAAGTGTGCTAAACTATAACTTATCATAAAGTTTTATAAGCGGAGTTGTCACTTGTACAAAGAATCGTAAGACTTCTACAACTTGGAGATATGTTTACTAGTGACTACTATACTCGGGTCTGAAGGCTCATCATTGAACCCTGGCATATGTTTCTGTTGAAGATCTCTGCATTCCTCCGGAGTAGCAGTTTCCGGATCAATAACTTTCCTATCGGGCAACACAAGACCCTGTTTGATCCGACCCATCTTTCGTGAATGCAAAACTTGTTTTGAGGTGACTGGCACCCGAATAGACTGATATTCTTCTAAACCCATGGTTAAGTTTTGAACTCCACATTTCATAAGACACTGACCTAGAACCCATGCGTCCGTGATAGACATGTTTGTGCTTCTTAAACCATGTGGGGTAGTTGGATGGGCCGCGTCTCCAACAAGAATTACACGCTCCCAAACAATCTGTTGTAGAGGATCACAGTCGTATATGACATTCAAGAAAGGTTCTTTGGTTTCTTTTATGACTCTTACGAGTTCGGGCAACCATATTTTCTCTGCTTCCTCTTGCATTTTCTTGATCATGTTTCTGCTTACTTTGATAGTTACGGAATTCCCCTGAGGATTAAAGCGAAGTGAAAACAAATTAGGTTGGGAGATTATAGTCCAATTGTCAGAATCACGAAAACACCTAGTTTACTTATTATTTTCTTTAGTGAATAAAAGGAAATATGGATATAAACCAACCATGTACAATATTAACCCATTACTTAAGAATTACGTTATGCTTAGAAAAGGTTACCTAAAATGGTAAGCACTCAAATTGGCAAAAGGTCTTGCAAACTGAATTTTTTTCAATGCATAAACCACATATATCCATTTCTATTAAAATATAAACTATTACTGAAATGACGTAATGAAACCCGGTATATTTTGAGATTTGGGCCTTCCCAACCCGACTCAAATTGACTATTCAACAATAATCCCTGTTTTGACCTGTTACATGATTCTAAGTTGTTTAGTGTAGATGAATGAAGTTGATAAATGAGAAACTAATACACCAAACAGAAAGGGGTATAGCACGTAGCAGCCAGTCTAGAGTATGGCCATGCACATTAAGATAGATTATATAGATAACCGCATGTACTCGAACAAGATGCAGATGTGGAGATTAACAGAATTTTGATTTTAAAAGATGTGGATTTTAGAAATATTCAGATTCCAGAAGGAGTGAACAGATGATGTACGTACTAAACTACTAATACCTAAAATGTTTCATTTAAAAACCTGGCACTCAAAGCTTATGTTTTACTACAATGTTACTTTATTCCGCATAGAATTCAGATGACCTTACTATTTTAATGTATCGCAAAAACATTCTGATATAATGTGTCAACACATATTTTTTTTTTGAACGGCAAGTTAGTAGTTAGTGATTCGAGCCCACAGTGACATCCAATTGGGTAGTATGCAAGCCTCGAACCTTTCGCCTTAGGGGATAAACCCCACTCCTGCTTCTACGCATATTGCAGCGTCAAAAATATTTAGACCACGTTTATATGGCTTACACAGAAGAATTTATTGATTCGAAATTAATTAGTTCAGTAAAATTGACCCAAAAACTCAAAGGATATATCTTCAGCTTCACTGCTGCAAAAGCAGATACTAAGCTAAAAATAGTTATACTGTAAAGATTATACGAAAAGTGATAAGTTCCTGCTTGATTATTATACCCACCAAACTAGAAATATCGACCACTATCTTGAACCAAGAACTTTAATTTGAGCACAAAAACCATAATGGTATCTATGATCTTTCAAATCATTTGAGTGTTATTATCTGAACTCCATTGGTTTACTACAGTAATACTTTCATATGCGTATTCACCCTTAACGTATTTACCTGTTCCGCTGGTTAGTTACTGATTCACATCCCTTGAAGTTTATGGAATATTCAAGTAGTATACTAGTACGCACTTTCTACTCTTGGATTCATATGGAGCATATTAGTATTGTCCTGTGTCACTTGTGGGTATAGTAAAGTTGTTGTCAAGCTAAAAAGGTACTTTAAAAAAGACGGGCTTATAATTACCTTAAGTTTAGGCTCTGGTTGATTGACGTACCAGATCCAATTTATCCTTTTGTTCAAAAGCTCATAAAAGACGGCATGAGTTCCAGAACCCAAATCAAAGTATAGACAGTTCCCTAAATCAGGATAAACCTTTTTCAGGGCCGCAAGAATATCCGACTTTTTGTCATGAGAAAGATCCAACACCCCTCTCCATGCACAGTAACCCGAGTACCTGCATCATTGTCAACGTTACATTTAATAAATAAATAAAACTCAGAAGCAATATATTTATGTTATTTATGACCATTTTGGATTATACAGGAAACCTCAGATTAAGGTCGGGGAGGAAAGTTTGGCGAATGGAGGACAAACAACCATCTGCTGCAACTAACAAATCACCTACAATCTTGACAAAGCTACCCGATTGGACAGCTTTAATTTGAACTTGAACAGTTTTCTTGTCATCGGATAAACTGAAGGACTCGAAGACATGTTCCCAGAGGAATATATGTGGAGGTAGTGCATTGTATAAGAGACCATGGAGATCAGACCAGTATGCAGCCCAGAAATTGAAGTTTTCATCTCTTGTCAACATGCTACTAGTCTTCTTCTCTGCATTAGTAGCTTGGTTCTGTGATATATCAGAAAAAAGCAACTAAGATATTTTCAACCACTTCGAGAAGTTCAAATCTTAATCTTAATCTTGATCTTGATGAACTAGTACTAAATTATTAGATAGGGTCTTATTTTATAAAAAAATTGCAGTTTTATTATCAAGGTGTTTGGCCGTTTGAAACTGGTTATTCTCTGTCCTTGTGTTTGATAAGCAACTAAAAGATAAGCACTTTATTTCAATAATGCTAATAATGAGAATATTAAGAAGTTGGTTCTGAAACACAATTTCCTAATATGGGTATGCAATCGGCCAATCACTCAAATACACACTCTTCTGAAATGTTTGAGAGATAGGCTGTCCATATTAGAAGAGTGTTCCAACCCCAACTTCTTAACATTTTTATAATCCCCTAAACAATACGTACTGTATTAAATATACGGAAACACCTCATTTTAAAGAGAAAAATTAGAGCAAATGGTCTTTTCTTCTTTTCTTTGCACAGTATACCATATGTGAATTAAAGTAAATACTAGATCCATCCTAACTCTATTATAAGGTTACATCGTAGTCCCAAACTCCCAATACAGACACTTGGACTTAACTTAAGAATCTCTCATCTTTGAGCCTCTGACAGTTGGTATTACGACGAATACATATCGGACATTATTAAGTTACTATACTTAGGGTTTTGTTGTATACTATTTTCCGTTAACTTAGCAACAGCACCAACACCCAATCCGACTGGAGCAGGTTCGAAGGTTCCGTTCAGTTATGCCACTGAACTTATTAAACACAAAGGTTACATTGAGTCCCAGTTATATGGTGACATGATGTCTCACCAATGGTACTCCTTGTTGTGTGAGAGTCTCCGAAACCAATTGGTTGTGGGTTCAAGTCCTGGTTAGGACATGTGGGTGGGTTACCCATTGAATTTAAGTTGAAACAAGTAATGAATGAAAGTAGATACCTGATCAATAGTGAGAGGAAAAGTGTAACGATTGAGCAGAGAATGAGAATGAGAATGAGAATGTTGGTGTGACGATGTAAGCCATGAATTGATGATAGTACGAGAAAAAGGATCAAGACCAAGACCAGCACCTGTTGGACTTCCAGTAGGTGGAGATGTGGTCTTTTCAACAACAACAACTTCCCAACCAGCAGATAACAAGGCGTGTGCTGAACATATTCCTGCTATGCTCCCTCCTACGATCACTGCTTTTCCTCCCTTTTTCATTTCTCTCTATCTTTTCACTTTACTTTTCAATATTTCTTTACAACCGTCCATTTTATCCTTTATGTGGTTTTCTCTAGACTTTAATTTTGTGTTTTTTTCCCGTTTAATTATGATTATGAGACGGAAGGATGAGTATATATTTAGGGAGGTGATTTGCACACTCCACAATTTGATTTGCACATTTAAATTGTTTGTTTTTGGACATTTATACCCTTACATTATTTAGTGGAGTGCACACATAGTCACATATGTTAGGGTATATTTGTCATAACACAACATTTTGAGTTTGCAAATCATATTTTTGAGTGTGCAAATCATCTCCCATATATTTATTTACGCAAGTTTCAAAACGAGCAAAAAAATTAAATGTATATCATAGTGCACGGAAATATATTTAAATGTTCGTTGTCATGGTTTTTTTTTTTCGTTTAACGTTTTAACGGTTAACGGTTTAGAAAATATTAAAATATAGGTAAAATAAAAAATGTTTTTACTTTTATCTACTTCCTTCATCCTTAAATAAATGTTCATTTTGATTTTTGCGAACTTTCTTATATAATTTTGACCTTAATTATTGTTTTAAGTGTTATATAATAAAAAAAAACATTTAAAACTCAATCTATCTATATATTTTACATCAAATATTACATAACACATACATAAATATATAAGATCAAAGTTGAATAAAAGAGAAAAAAAAAGTTAAAGTGAACATTTATTTAAAGACATAGAAGTATTAAATAAAGATAAATGAGAATAATAAATAATTGTCGTACACTTTTATACAAGTTTTTTTCAAGGATATCCACGCATGAATATAAAAAACAACTGTATCTTTGAAAAAACAAACACTGATGTTATTTTTAGAAACGATTCATGATACTAACCGACTACTGTAGCTCTGGGTGATTCTTTGTTCTTCATACAAACTAAGCTAACGGTTAACTCCCTAAGTTGACACAATGTTGCAATATCATATAGTATTAACATGGTACCCGTGTAATGTGGCGGCGGATATACAGTGACAATTTTTGAGATGACAAATGTTACTATTCTTACCCATTAAGTTTGTATTCAAAGATTCAGGTCAAAATTGAACTCAGGTCAAAGTTAAACTCGAGTCAAAGTTAAAGACAGCTCAAAGTTGAACTCAATGAACCATTATGTAGTTCAAATAAATGATTTGTGGATACCATATGAAACTTAAGAGAGTAGATCTTTGTGTGACATTCATAGGGATGAGGGTGTGGTAGAGCAAAAGGCTTTGTCGGCTGAGGTGGCAGCCTCGTTGAGGCTCGTCGTGCCTCGCCGTCACACCCACCTCTGTTTCATCGAGCATTCGTTAGCCAACCGACGAACACATGAAGAGGAGAGAAACACTTTTCTTTTTTTTTTCTTTCTTGATTATTTTTAACAAGTGTGTGTTTTTATGTTTATATTGCGTGTGTTTCTGGGTTATGAAGGAGTAGAAAGAAGGAGATTTATTGTTTAGTGTGTATCGGAGAAGAAGAAGAAGAAGAAGGAAGAGATAAGGTTGTTTTTTATTAAAATATATTTATAATTTTTACCTTTATGGTTTTGATGTTTATATTTTTTGATTTAAATTTTATAATTTTTGTAATTTTTTAAAATGTTTTTTAGTTTAGGATTGTATTTTTATTTATGTAATTGTATTTTTAATTTTATGAAATAAATTTAAATTTGTGAAAATGAAAAAATAGTAGTGGGGCTAAAGTGTAATGATATGGCAGTTGTAGAAACAAAATGAAGAGGAGTCGTTTAGTTGTTTACCATTCTCAATTTGCACTCAGTTATGGAAAATTAAAGTATGGCAAAAGTCTAAAACCAGCATAGTGCTACTCAGGGACGAAGCCAGGACCAAATACGACTGGGGGCACAAATTTTTTAAACCGAAATATAATATAGTCAAAAAGTTAATTAAAACAACTATTCCAGCAAAACGGTAAATAAATGAAAATATTACCTTCTAATCGGTGATTCTACGATGTCCCATAGCGAAAAAACGCTTGCGCACACCCTCATTCTTAACATTAACTAGTTCTTCTTTCTCTATAGCACCAGTTAAAGCGCCGTTAAAATAATCATCACCCATCCGATTACGCAAATCGGTTTTGATGAGATTCATTTTAGAAAAACATCTTTCAACCGTAGCGGTAGCAACAGGCAAGACTAAAGCCAACTTCAGCAACCGATAAACCAAAGGATGAGATGTATGCTTTTTCTTATCCACCATCTTCTTAGCAAGTTTGGCAATACTATCCAAGTTAGCAAAATCTGTATCATTATGCATAATCTGATAATAGACTTCAAGTTCCGTTGGAAGACTTAACCTTTCTTTATAAGTAAAATCACGCGGATACATCTCACTAAGTTTCACTAACTTTGATACACTAAATTCTGAAAATGAATTATGTGGACTCAAAGCTGCCATAAAATCAAGTAAATCGGTGCTTAACTCACTGAAACGATCTCGAAACTCTTGAATTTGCATATCCATAATAGTATTAAATATATCAAACTCGAAATGATGTTGATTCATAATTCTTTCCCTTCGGCCTCTTGAATGAAAGTCGCCCATATTCACCATTTCAATATCATGTTTACCACAAAACGAAGTCACATTCTTTAAAAGTGAAGCAAAACCTACTTCCCGGTACTCTTGCAATGCTCTTTTGGTTCCTTTTACCAATGAAACGGCTTCTAAGATAGTTCGATCACTTTTCTGAAGATGTCTTAACAATGTATTAGTGAGCCCCAAGATATGCAACAACAAGTACAATAAAAAAAGAAAATCAAGTGTTTTAAAATACTTTATAAGACCGGAAGCTGTTGCACGGTTAGCGATAGTTTCACCTTCTTCCTCAACATAGCGAAGCACCTTAAGAACATCCGGAAACATTTTAATCAAACTAGTAATGGTTCTATGATGAGAACCCCATATTGTATCTCCAGCTCGTGCAAGAGTAACTTCTTGGTTTTTTCCTTTACCTGTTTCAGTTTCGCCCTTTTCAATTTCTTTTACTCGTCTTTCTTTGTGACTTTCTCGCAAAATATCTTTTCGTTTACAAGAGCCACAAACAACATTCGTCACCGTTGATAGAACATCAAAGAAGTCTTTAACACCCTTGTGGTTTTTAGCAACAGTCACGACTACTAACTGGAGTTGGTGGGCAAAACAATGTACATAATATGCTGAGTCATTTTCTTTTAGGATCAAAGCTTTTAAACCATTAAACTCACCACGCATATTGCTTGCTCCATCGTAACCTTACCCTCGCAACTGTTTCAAAGAATTAATAACATGTTACATGTAACAAAAATAATGGCATGCTAAAAGTATAAGAATATGAAGACTTAATTACCTGTTATAGACTTAATTTGTGATCATTAAATAAAGAATCAATGGCAGATTTTAAAGTTGAATAAGATGTATTCTCCACATGAATAATACCAATAAATCTCTCCTTTAAGAATCCATATTTGTCAAAATACCTCAAAACCACAGCCATTTGTTCCTTCTTAGCCACGTCACTCGACTCATCAACTAACAACGAAAACACATCATCACCAATCTCTAAACAGATACAGTTAACTATTTCTTTCGCAAAACAGTCAACTATATCTTTTTGAATATCAGGCGATGTCAATATACAATTCTTTGGAGAATTTTCTAATGTAGCCGCACGAATTTCCTCATTATGATCTCTAAGGAATTAATATGCTTCGAGATACATCCCTCTATTTAGCGAATTTACGCTTTCATTACGACCACGCATTGGATTCTCGGTCTTCATACAAAATTTAACACAATCAATTGAAGCATTTAATCTAATCAGATATCTCGTCTTCTCGATTTCACTTTTTGTAGAATATTGATAACCTATGAGTCTATGAAGTGGGTTGATGTTTTCTAGTGAGAGAAACTAGAGAGAGAAAGTGAGAGAATATGTGTAAGATTTTATTAATATGAAAGTGTAAAATGGAACAACAACCAACCCCTTTCCTTAGTGGAAAGGGGTATTTATACTCCAAGCCTAACATTGGGCTTGGGCCGGTCCATGACAAGCCCATGGACCGGTTCTTACTTAAGTTAATAAGCAACTAATAACTAATTTCTAACTACGAGCTATTACAACATGAATCATATTGTGGAGTGACCGATACTTCTAATATACGTTAAAACGTATTTCTAACAATCTCCCCCTAAGGGAGGTCACTCCACGTTACAAAGTTCTAAACCTAGCATACTATACTAAGTCTTCGTTCTTTAGCTCGTAGTCTTTTCTTCTTTTCTTTCTTTTGTTGTGAATATGTTGATTTGATCTTTTTGGCTTTGACTTGAGAGCATTGTTCTTTGGCCTTTCACGTGCGATCTTTGCCTTTCTTGTGAACTTTGCCTCCTCGTGACTTCATGTTCCACACACTTACGTCTTTTTGTTGAATTCTCGAAAGCTTCAGAGTTTGGTACAGCGGAAGACTTCATCTTGTACTTTCTTGAATTTTTTGCTGAACTTTGTTGCAAAAGACATAAGCATGTGGGAACGACTTTTACAGGTACACCGCAACACCACCGTCTTCACTGGTACACAGCAACGCTACCGTCTTCAACAGGTACACAGCAACGCCACCGTATTTAACAGGTACACACCAACGACACGAATAAAATGGCTTTGAACATTTTATTCTAATTCGGTAGCATTTTACCTCCGGTCAGTGAAGACCGTTGGACGATATTAGATATCGTACCCGTGACGGATAGTTTCAATTAAGTAACTTCCTGACAGGATTTCGCGGGTAAACCCGTTCTCTTTATTCGACCGTCCAAAGCTGACTGCGAACATAAAGAGTGAATCACTTGGATAAATTATCCTTGTGATTTGAAGCCGTCAATTCATGAAACCTGGAACAAGTGAATTTCAATTAAGATTTTCACCATCGTTGCTTTCCAGTTGTCACGAGCTCAATTCATAAAGAATCTTGCACGTTACCTACCAAGTGCTGTTTGATGTTGACACTAGAAGGATTTCCACTCGTCACTGTGGTCAATAAAGAGTCACTCTGAGTGTTCTGGCAAGATCATATGATAATGCGAAGAGGCCTGGAACGAGTTTAAGTTCAATTAAGAATTAAACCACTGTTACCTTCCAGTTTTTCACAAGATTGGTTCTAAAAGAACCGCACGTGTAACCTACCATGAGCTTGTTTGATGTTGGCTCAAGCAGGATTTCCATCTTCATTGTAATACTTGCGTATTACTCGGATGTTCTGGCAATATTACAGGAATACTGCGTAGGACTCATGAAAATCTCTTACTTTTCACAGTGTGTGAGAAAGCAAGGAATAAATGGAAAGTGTCCTAATGAGACTTTTGATGATCTCTTGGCTCTAGACTCGATTGTGCGTTTTGATTTAGTGAGCGATGGCTGGAGAGGAGTGCCACCTTTTCAATACCAGTCTATTCGGAGTGAATAAACCAATAGATAACGTGTTGATCTCCGTGTGATTAAAACAAATACCTTTTGAGAGATATTTGAGTTAGCTGGGGAAGGGTTGTGCATTGCATCACTGGGTCCATGATGTCTTTCTTCAATACCGAGAATCATTAACAAAAATGACCTCAATAGCATATGTATTGACCCGGTTTCTGCCTAAAGTTGTAAGGAGGGCTTCTTTCTTTACACCCTTTATCTTTACATTTCTTTTTCATTCTTCAACCCCTTCAATGCTTACCAATACGTCATCACTAGCACCTTGTTGTGATTGTTCCAGTGCTAGCTTAAGTACTTGGTCGGCATTCAGCTACGTTCACATTCTTTCTCCATCTTTCCTAGGACTTCCAATTCTATCTAGGGAATTGTCCTTGGGAAGATTCCATCGGTTCTGATGAATCATTGGACTAAACCTATTCCTACCACCCTTTTGTCACCACATCCGTCGTGAATTAAGTGTGTTTTGGGAAGGAATTGCCACCATGAAAAATCATTGAAAATCACATAAGGTACTTGTGATATTGAAATCAAAAGTTTTGTACCTTAGGTGTTTTGTTCATCAAAAACGCTCCCCCTTAACACGTGCTTAACACATATTAAGTTGGATTATCATTACGTCTTTTTCATCTTTTAGCCAAGTATCACTTAAGTCTCCTTAATCCCATTTTCTCCCCTTATCCAAAATGTTAACCATTAATATTTGGGATATTGAATGGATTAACCGGTCTTTGGGTAAAAATGAAATCGATGTTTGGCCATAGAACAAGTTATTGCTCCCCCTTAAGTTAATAAGGGATAGTTGTAGTGCTTGAGTATGATATATTTTGAAAGATTTAGAATCTCGTGAGAAATTCTTGAAAAATTATCATACCTTAACACTACAACAAGCCATTAAAGCACATTATTCACAAATATACATATTCACAAATAATACCAATATAGAGTGACCTGAAATGTACGACCCTTTAGATGGATCGTTGCAGTGTCCTGTAGTGCACTCCATATGGTCTACCACCCACGAATCTTTCCAAGCTCCTCATCAATCTACGTTCACGGAGCTTTTGATCGATCTTCTTGATCACGTACTTCGCCATCTGCCGGTAACCTGGATGCCAATCCTCCGTCATTTCTGGCAAAGTCCCACCCGAGTTCAGATGCTCCAACTTTCCTCTGACTTGTATAAGAGTTCCATCACTATACTTGTGGAGCTCCCCCACCCTCATAAACTTCATCAAACCTCGACTGTTCAAGTAGAAAATGCCGTAATTCGGGACAGAAATGCCGGTATAGGGACATCTTTCTACATGTTGAGGTAACACTTGATTCATAGGACGGGTTAAATTGAGCTTCCGTTGATAGCTTTCGACTCCCAACTGAAGATCTTCAACTCGTGTCTTGATGACAACGCTTCGTGTGAACATACGAAGTGCTGTATTCAAAGCAATGAGGTCTTCACGAGGAATATGTGTGAGTTGATCTCTGGTCATCAGAAGCAGCATATCTTCGATATCCTCAAGGCGAATGATGGAAAAATCTCCCTGCTGGATTTTGTATTCCCTGTCATCCTCCCTTTTCAAACGAATCTCCGTCACATGATAATAGCCATTCTTGGCTTCAGTTTTCATTCCTAAGATGCTGGAGATGCGGATGTCGGATCTAACATTGCTTCCAGAATTGACCAAGCAGCAACCCCTGTACGCCCTTCGGACTCGTTCGTCCCAATGAGATGCACCTATGACAGCATACATATCATAATTACGATTTATCTTAGGGACCCAGAGTCGGTTTACCTTTTCCTCGATAAAGGGTATTGTCCCCCAGTTGGCAGCTTTCAGCAATGTCAGGGATGTTGCGTACTTTGATGACCCCTTCAGTAGATACACCAGATCATTGGTGACAAAGAAGTCAAGAGCAATCTGATTATCTTGATCCATTGGAGGTGGAGCTCTTTCTGATTCATGAAGACCTGGCCGTTGAACGGTATTCAGAGCCTTTAGGATCTCCTCGGCATAATATTCGAACTCCATTTGGGTCAACCGGGTTTTGGCGCGAAGTCTTTTATCCTTCAGTACTTTCTTCACCAAAGATGGAGTAACCGAAGTCTTATACTCATGAGCAAGAAATGCACATAAGTCAATCGGACTTCGGATACGAAGATACAAGACCTCTTTGTCGGCGTCGGTGATCGGATCATACTGCGCCGCTACCGTGATCCAAGCCTGTGGTGGAGCAGTCTCGTCGATCTCCAACGTGTCCTCCCAGTCCTTTGTGCTTGGTTCAGGAATAGTAGATTGTGGGTTTTGTTGCAGAGGAGTGGAGACGTGAACATCTGCTTGTTCAGATTCAGGCATTTCAGCAGTGTCATGGACGGGTGAGTGTTGAGCAGCTTCAGGTTCGGTTACCGATTCTGCAATCACAGGGGCAACAACAATAGAACTAACAGGGTTAGTGGTAACAGGTATTGATGCATGGATAAATGTACCAGGAATAGATGACCCTGTAGTGGCATTCACATCATGGCGCCACTTCGATCGTCTGGATTCCGTGGATGTAGATTTTTCCTTTGGTGCTGCATCTTTCTTTGACTTGGTGCCAGACTTAACCACTTTCTTTGAGCTGGCGCCCTTATCCCCTTTCTCACGCTGTTCACCTTTATCCGCATTGCTCCCCTTAACACTCTCCTGGTGACCATCACCACCATCATTACCATCATTATCATCATCATCTGCATCCTCATCATCATCATTCTCATCCTCATCCTCATCATCATTTTCATCATCCTTATCATGATCATCATCCTCATCATTCTGATCCTCATCATCCTCATCATCATCATCATCATTATTATCTTCTTCTTCTTCTTCTTCCTCTTCTCCACCAGTGCCCTCTTCTTCGTCACTCTCTTCCCTTTCTTCCTCAGGGAGAATGTGGTAGGGTACCACACTTCCAAACGTCTTGAACAACTTATCATCCTCCATGATAGCATCATTCAGTGATTTGTAGAGAGCCCGTTGAATCCTTGATTTATTAAACGATCCAAGTTCCACCATACGAGCCTTAAGGATCTTCTTCAGTTCAAAATCCGTCAAGTCATATGCGATCTTGTAGGCGGCTTCTGAAGGATTGGATGATTTGATCATCAAGTTGTCAGCAGCAAGCGTCTTCAAATCATCACGCAGTTTAGGCATTAGGGATTCAACGGAGTCTTTCACTCTCTGCTCAATAGTAGCTTCAAGAGCGTCTTTTTGCTCTTTAAGGTCATCCTTAATAGCTTTAAGTCGCTTAATTCGTGCTTGATGCCTATCAGCTTCATCCTTTTTAACCTGAGCAAGTTCTTCTGCATGAGCTTTACGTGTAACTTCCATGTCTGCAGCGAACTTGGCAATCAACTCTTCTTGAGCTTTCCTTGATGCTTCTTCACTTTGAGCTCGTCTTTGTAACTCTTGGCGAAGTTCATCCATTTCTCTCTTTTGATTATCCACGTGTTTATCCAACATCTCGGCCATCACTATTGCTGCCATTGCAGATGTTGCAGAGCTGCTCTGGGTTGAGGGAATAGGCTCGGTTGTGACTGCGGTGCTAAGGATGGGCTTTATTGGTGGTGGAGGAAGTGGTGTAGAAACCGGTCTGGTTGGTATGGGTTGTGTTGGTGGAGGTTGAGTTGTTAAAGGTTGAGTAGATGCCTTTTCAATACCAGCTGAAACAGGGATTGATGGCTCCTTCGAAGTGGAGTAATGTTCAGGGGACCCAAATTCATCAACATCATCTGGTTCCACGTACTCATCCTCGACATCTACCCTCGCACCTGAACCACTACCGCCAGTATCTTTCCTACTCCTTTTAATGGCGATCTTCATCATTTGTTTCTCGGTTTTATGAAGAGTAGGATCATCAATATTTTCTTCGTCACGCAGACGCATCTCATCAGCCTTACCCTTTCCCTTCTTACCCTCTGTCTTCTTCTTCTTGGTTTTGGGTTCAGGTAAATCTGTTTGCTTCCTTTTACCTTTGCTTTTAACCGTGGTAGATGAGTCTTCACCTGCTAGAAGGCTTGCTCGTTGATTCTCAATTTCTGTTAGCAAGTTCTTGTAATCATCGGATGCAATAATCTCATCGGTCAGAAGATGACTGGGAATGGGACCAGGAATAACCGTATTCGAATGAGTCTCCTGCCTTAAGTCTACCAAATCATCATCATCTATCATGTGGTGACGACTACCTGCACGCTTGTTAATGGATGCATCGTTTTCCATAAAATAATGTATGATCAACTTAATAAACCTAGGGTACTGGTAACTTTTAACTTTACCCTTTGTGTTAGTGAAGAGTTGAAAAGTGAACTCCTCCCACAGCAGTGATGCATAATCAATACCCATACCTTTAAACATACCATAAAACATCTTGATGATTGGTGGACGAACAGCATCATACCCAGTTGTTTTGGGTGTTAAGCATCGGCTTAGAATCCCAAAAATAGCTTTCCATGGTTGACCAACTTTGGCAGTAGTAAACTCAGACGGGGTTCGTATGTCAAGACATCCAATGGCGGTGAACATCTCCATGATCTGGTCCTTGGATGGGTTGGGTGAGTATGATGGTAGACCTTTGAGTATCGGTCGAAAGCCAAAGATCTTTCTGAAGTCTGACACAGTAAGCGTCTGCTGCTTGTTGTCCAAGGAAAAAGTGATTTTGTTCGACGTCCTCTCTTTGGTAGCCCAGAACTCGTAAAGATATTCATAGGGCACCGAAGCACTTCTCCTTAGCGCATGCTTGAAATGAGATTTATCAAGCATGGCTGTGCCTACCTTAAAGCCATTATGAGTAGAGTGAGATACCTCCTTCAAACGGAAGTTGTTTGGAATGAACTTTAGAGTCTTGGCTTCAGCAATGGCGGCGGCTCTGTTGTCTTGTAGTTGTTGTACGGTAGGGTTAGTCATCGTCTCTGCTTAAGATAAAACACAAAGGTTGATACAAACAAGTATGAATATCATTATGACTTTAAACCTAAGCATTGTACATATGACATAATCCCTTAAGCTTTGAAATCATTCAAACATCTTCTATTCGGAATAAGCAATCAATTCGGAATAATAGGCCTATGCGGAACATGAGTCTATTCGGAACATATAGCCTATGCGGAAAAACATCCCTATTCTGAATAAAAAGGCTATTCGGAACATTGATCCTATTCGGAATAAAATACTCTATTCGGAACATTGCCTATGCGGAATAACATCCTATTCGGAACATTGAGCTTTATGCGGAATAGATTCCCCATTCGGAACTTTTGGCCTATGCGGAATAAATTTCCTATTCGGAACATTTGGGCTATGCGGAATAAATTCCCCATTCGGAACTTTTTGGCCTATGCGGAATAAATTCCCTATTCGGAACATTTGGGCCTATGCGGAACATTTGCCCTATTCGGAACATTTGCCCTATTCGGAACATTTGCCCTATTCGGAACATTTGCCCTATTCGGAACATTTGCCCTATTCGGAACATTTGCCCTATTCGGAACATTTGCCCTATTCGGAACTTTTGCCCTATTCGGAACTTTTGCCCTATTCGGAACATTTGCCCTATTCGGAACATTTGCCCTATTCGGAACATTTGCCCTATTCGGAACTTTTGTCCTATGCGGAACTTTTGCCCTATGCGGAACTTTTGCCCTATGCGGAAAAACTGTTCTATTCGGAAAAACTGCTTCTATGCGGAAAGTGACAAACAGTTACGATTTTCTAATTAGGCATGAAATCGTTTGATTCAAGTGTTCTAAAGGCCAAATTAGTGCAATTAGACCTATTCCGAATCATCCCCAGGCAAAAACCCCAATTAATTAAACCCTAATTAAACAGTAATTTCATTCGATTGTTTTTCAATCAAAAAGGTGTTAATTAAATTGATTTGCATGAAAGATTAATTCGTATTGATACCTTATGATGATCTTGAACAAGAGAATTACTGATTTGATGCGTGTTAGATTGATTTCGTGAGTGTTTGTGTGGAAGGTTATCAATGGCGGCAAAGGGAATGTAAACAGTGAAGGATTAGAAGAAACGGGGGGGGGGGGGGGGAAGGTTTTGACTAGGTCAAATTTTCCACAAGTTAGACCTATTGTCAACTTTGCCCCCTCAAATTTTCTTTTTGCTTCATTCAACATTCTTTTGTGTACCAAGTTTTAACACTTGTCACTTTGACCCTATCTTATGTTAACTTATCCTAGCCTTTGTGATTATCCTATCTTAACACAAACACAAAACTATTCATGACAAGCTTATAAGCAACAACAAGACAAATGCCAAAGCAATCCAACCATTAACCATTAAGCTTTGTTTGTTTCCTTGAAAACTTTTGAAGATCTTTTTGATGATGAAACATTTTCTCCCCCTTAAACGATGACCCGTTTTCTATTTAAAGAGCTGTAGTCATTGTTTAACGAGGCACATGATGATGAAAAACATTTCCCAATTGATATCTTGAAAAAGTTTGATTCGTGGTGTCAATAAGATTTCTCTTATTTTAACAAATTAATGCACTGAGACGTACACAAATTCGTGTTAGACCAAGTTGTAAGGTAAACTTGATCCCTTTGCATGATTTGGCTTGTAAATCACGCCCGAGAAAATTAATTCCCGTTCTGAGCCAACGTTTTCCAAGGAAATACGTGACTTTAATATGAAAACCGGGTTGCAGTCAGAAATAACTACAAGCCATTATGGGCATGTTTTAAAAATGTACAACTTTTATACGGACTCTATTTATGGCACCGTGTCAATATTGATCGACATTTCTAAGGCCGTAAATATTACCGTACTAAAAGACATGCCCGTTTTAAACGAAAAATATTTTTGGTTTTTCATGATTTTATAATTTTTATGGTTTTTCTTGGTTTTATATTTTTTATGGTTTTTCTTGGTTTTATATTTTTTATGGTTTTTCTTGGTTTTATATTTTTGTATTTTCTTTTTGTGTTTAATATATTTACGATAATATACATGATCACGAACAAAGGATACTCTGAATAGTTTACCACGACTATTCAGCCGATTCTTCTGCCAACTCTTTGAGAGTCGCTGGGCTGAATGATTTCATGCCAAGCTTGTCGATCAAAAACTCGATTCGTCCTCGATCTAAGGCTTTGGTGAACATATCCGCCAGCTGGTACTCAGTAGTGACAAAATACAGCTCGATCACTCCGTTCTCCACCTGCTCCTTAATGAAATGGTAGCGAATGTCTATGTGCTTGGCCCGGGAGTGTTGAACATAGTTGCAGCAAAGGGCAATGGCGCTCTTGTTGTCACAATACATCGGGATTTTGTTAAATCCCAGACCGTAGTCAGTTAATTGTGATCTCATCCAAAGGACTTGAGCACAACAACCGGACATGGCGATGTATTCAGCCTCCGTGCTTGATATTGCAGCGCTTTTCTGCCTTTTTGAAGACCAACTGATCAATCTATCTCCAAGGAGTTGCACAGATCCAGAAGTGCTACGCCTCGTGTCTTGACATCCAGCATGATCGGCATCTGCGTATGATATTAAAGCAATCGAGGAATCTTTCGGATACCATAGACCACGATGAAGTGTTCCTTTTAGATACCGAAAGATCCTTTTCACAACATGTAGGTGCTTTTCGGTAGGCCGAGCCTGATACCGGGCACACATGCATACAGCAAATTGCAAATCAGGCCTGCTAGCAGTCAGATAGAGAAGGGTGCCGATCATTCCACGGTAAAGTTTCGGATCGACAATAATCCCATCCCTATCTTCATCTAACTTGGATTTCTCCACCATTGGAGTGTCTACGGGGTCACAATTCTCAAAGTTATATTTCTTAAGAGATTCTAGAGCATATTTGGATTGATTTATAAAGATGCCTCTGGGATTCTGAGAAATCTGTAATCCTAAGAAAAATGAAATTTTTCCCATCATCGACATCTGAAAGCGTGTGGACATTATCTTCTCAAATTGTTTAGACAATTCTATGTTAGTGGCAGCAAATATTATATCATCAACATAAATTTGTACCAGAAGCATGTCGTTGCCGTCCTTGAGAGTGAATAGAGTGGGGTCCACTTTGCCTTTGGAGAAGCCTTCCGACATGAGATATGTTGACAGGAGATCATACCACGCGCGTGGAGCTTGTTTCAACCCATAGAGAGCCTTCTTAAGCTTGTACACATGATTAGGAGACTCCGTACTGACGAACCCATCCGGTTGACTAACATAAACTTCTTCCCTTAGTTCACCGTTCAAAAATGTCGTCTTCACATCCATTTGATAGACGACCATGTTCATATGAGCAGCAAACGCCAGGAATAGTCTAATCGCCTCCAATCTAGCCACAGGAGCAAAAGATTCCTCAAAGTCTATACCCAAGGCTTGTTTATATCCTCTAGCGACCAATCTTGCTTTATTTTTCAATACCGCACCCATCTCATCAAGTTTAACCTTATAAACCCATAACAAAGTAAGGATGTTAACCTTGTCAGGGCGAGGAACCAATTCCCATACTTCAAGTCGTTGGAATTCATTTAGTTCCTCCTGCATAGCTTCAATCCAAGATGATTGGGTCATAGCCTGCTGCCAATTTTTGGGTTCAACTTCAGAGAGAAATGCATCAAAGTAACAATAAAGTGCACTCTCTTGTAATTGATGGCGTGTAGAGACTGGTCGATCTAGATCTCCAATAACATTCCTAATTGGGTGATCTTTTGTCCATTTAGTGCTATGGTTTTCAATCCTAGGTGGTCTGGAGTGAACAATAGAAGGAGCTTCTTCTGAGGTAGACGCGGCTGAAGGGTTTTCAGGGATCGCTACACCAAAGAAAGGAAGCTCTTGCAAGTGAGCATATTCCAAGTCGTGATCAGTAGAATCCTCTTCTACATCATTAGGCACAAGTAGGGGTGATGATTCAGGTGTAGTTTGAGAATCACTTGGTGAAGGTGCATCCGGTTCATTGTGAATTGTAGATGCATTAGATAAAGGTTCATTAACTTGAGCAACCACTTCAAGTATTGGAGCAATTACTACAGGTGCTGGAACTTCATCAGTCGGGGGATCGAAGAATTCATCAAACAACGGTTGAAACAGTTTATCCCACTCGGGCCTTGATGGTGGTAAAAATGATGTAGAAGTAGGATTATTGGGAACTAATCCGGAACTAATAGCTCCGGTTCCCATCTCATGAAGCGCGGGTTCAGAGCTGTGTTGCTCAGAAGCCATCGCTGTCAGCTCGTCGAAATCAGCGTCCATAGTTTCTACAATCTTGCCAAGACGACGGTTATAGATTCGGTATGCTCTTTTGGACGGTGAGTAACCAATGAAAATACCTATGTCGGCTTTTGGTTGAAGCTTACCCAAGTTCTCACTATTGATGTTTGGATAACACAGAGCACCAAACACATGGAAAAATGAAACATCGGGTTTGCGGTCATGTAGAAGCTCATAAGGTGTTTTTCCATGGCGTTTCCGAATGATAGAACGGTTTTGGGTGAAACATGCAGTAGAAATAGCCTCTGCCCACAAGAACAATGGAGCGTTCGCATAAATAAGCATGGTCCTAGCAGCTTCCATAAGTGTACGATTCCGTCTTTCAACGACACCGTTTTGTTGTGGAGTGCGTGCAGCGGATGTTTCATGTGATATACCAACTCCTTCATAATAATCACGAAGAGTCTGGTTGACGAACTCTGTACCATTGTCTGTACGAATACGGCGGACAGTGGTGTTCAAACGTACCTGAATGAATTTTAGAAAAGTGATGATAGCCTTCGGTGCTTCATCCTTTGTACGTAGAAATCTAACCCATGTAAACCTTGAGAAATCATCCACAATTACCAGAATGAATTTCTTACCGCTCACACTTTCAGTTCTCATCGGTCCACAAAGATCCATATGCAAAAGATGAAGCTTTTCTTGATTAGTGTCTTCAGCTTTGGGTTTGTAAGATTTCTTGGTGCTTTTCCCCCTTGAACACGCGGAACATAAATGGTCCTTGTGAAATTTAAGCTTGGGAAGACCACGAACTAACTCGTTTTTAGCCAGATGATTAATAGCATCAAAATTAAGATGAGATAATCTGCGATGCCATAACCATGACTTGGTCTTAGAAGCTTTAGAGAGAAGACATACTGGAGAAGCGGCCATCATGTCTTGTAAGGACAAAGTGTAAAGATTTGCACCACGAGATCCCTTCAACAAATCTTTTCCTTCCAAGTTGCGGATGAAACAAGTGTGTTGTCGAAAAGCAACCTCAAGGTTGGAATCACAAAACTGTCCTACTGAGAATAAGTTATGACCAAGACCTTCTACATAGTATACCCTAGAAATCGTCACGTTTCCAATCTGATATTCACCATACCCCATAATCTTTGCTATATGATCATTCCCAAATTTAACCGTACCAAGAAACTTGCTGACGAAATTTCGGAGCATCGAGCGATTTCCGGTCATATGTTTTGAACAACCGGAGTCCAAATACCACAGGATGATTTGGACCACCTGAAAATATCACCACACAAAGACAATGTAGAGGTATCGGAATCTGAGTGTTCCTTGTTATTAGCAGGTACAGATTTAATAATCTTAGATTTGCTAACTCTAGGTTTCTTAGATTTCCTAGCCTTCTTCTTCTTAATTGGTGGTGTAGATTCTAATTGGCTCAAATCCTGATGTATTTCTACACTGATAGGCACTATAGTGGGGGCTGACCTAATTAAAGGGCGCTGTTTCCATACTTGAGTGCGAGTGTTCCTAACTAAAGGACGCTCAGACCTAACCTCAATGGATGCATTCCTAGTTAAAGGGCACATTTTACCATCTAGTGTAAAGGTCCTACCAGTGGGACGCCATTGCCAGCCAACTTGGGCACGAGTTCTACCCGTTGGCTTCCATTCAAGACCATTCTTAATAGCATTCATTTCATTAACGTGATCAATCAGACACAAATCATGACGCTGGGAAAACATACATTCATTACAATTCCAACAATTTAAATCAGAATTCACGAATGGTTTAGGCTGCTGCACAGGCGCAGAGCTTTTAGTCTTAACATGATTCGTTTTATTTAAAACTGAACTAGCATTCCTATTGTGGACTTCTACTTTCTTCTTTGTGGCACTACTAGTGGAGGGCTTGATCTTAGCTTTCTTGAGTGGCGATCCTTTAGCCTTAGTAGTCGCTTTTAATCCTGTAGAAGGCAAAGTGGGAACATTAGCAACAGATTTTAAAGGTGTCTTACTTGATTGTGCCAATGACGGTTTCGCTCCTAGAGTCTTATTAAATGGAGTGACAGCAATGGGCCTATTATTAAGTAGTGCAGAACCTGGTGTACCTATGTATTGCAAATAAGCCAAGCAATATTGAACTCGCTTAACATATTCATGAGCCGAATAATAGTCGCTACTTGAGGGATCTAAGGCATAAAGATCGTCTAAAATATCCCTAAGAAGATCGACATGCTTAATGGCATTCCTCATATAATCATCATAGGTAACCTGGTTTCTCTTATGAAGCGGATTCTTATAAAGCACTACTGACTTGGTTGTTGGAGCACTAGTGGACGGTGCAGAGTCGGTAGCTAAGTTATCAACAACTTCTTGTCGGGTGAGAAGAAGTGTCTCCTTTAACTCAGCCAAAACCATATTTTTGTCTATGAGCAGGATGTTCAAATCAGAGATTTCCTCGCACTTTTGGTTCAGTTGTTCAACAAAAGATTGTTGCTGTGCCGCATTAAAAGCGAAGCGTTCTTCTAGTGAACCATAAAGAGCGGATAATCCTTGTCTTGTCCGATCCATCTCCCCTAGAACAGACGAAAGTCTAATTTCTAAGACTTGGTTTTTAGACTCTGCAGCCTCTAGTTCCATTTTGAGTGTTTCATTTGATGACATATCTCTCTTCAATCTCATTATCTCTTCCTCTAATGTCTTAACAATTGCAATCATCTTGTCACTATTCTCAACACCGTTTTCACAAACATTTGATATCAAAAGATTTTCATTTTGAGTTTGTAGTTTTAGTTCTAAAGATATACAATGTTGTTCTAGTTGATTAAAGCGTTGTGAAAGTAAATTGTAAGAATCTTGTAGCTTTAAAAACTCAGCGTTAGATTCGTGACAAGAATGATTATCTACCTCATTTACAGTATCAGCAACATTTACAGAGAGATCACAAACATCATCACAAATATCAGTACAAATATTCACAGCATCACAATTAATCATAATGGATGTAAGATCATTCGAATAATTAACATTTACAGTAGTAAGCACATCACACGAGATTACTTCAGACAAGAATCGGTCATATTCGGTTAAAATCTTTTCTTTTTCAATTAGTTGCAGTTCGTAAGCGGTGTCCATTTCATAAAACACTTTTTGAACTTCACCAATTTCAAACTGAAGATTTTCCTTAAGAGATGCAAAACTTCCTTTTAGACTTTTGACAAACGGATTGATCTCAGTTTTAAACACCTCGTTCATGTGTTCGAAAGCCCATTCTCCGGCGTTTAAGCCATTTGAAGTCGTACATTCCAAAATGACCTTGTCAAAGTTAGTAAAGTATCGGTTAATCTCTTTCAAGTTTAACCATACAGTGCTAACAGGTGGAAGATTCTTTGGAATTTCCTTAGGACCTTCCATGTTGACAAGTGTAGGAAATGTACTAGGGCTTTCTTCCTCTATCATGTAGGTTGGTGCTGTGATGAGATCTTTATCCATATGGAAGCGAATTCTAAAATCAGTTTTTGCAAGCTCCTTATTCATTTTAAAATAATCACAATCGGGATATTTTGCAGAATTGTATGACCGATCCTCATCAACTAGATCCTTACTTGTTCGATCATCGGGAAAAACAATCGGGTCTAAAGCCAATCCTAATTGAGTTGCATTATAAAGTCTAGGACTATGTCTTAAAGCTTGTTTTGCATACTGTGGATTAGGGGGAAGGCCTTTTAGACGTGATAAGTTAAATTCTCTAAATGAAGCATCAAATAAGTGAACTAGTTGCGAAGCAGCGTATTGTCTTAAAAGCAAGTAATCTAGACTTCTAATCTTATTAGTGGCATTAATCTCCATTTCATTCTTCTTAGATTCGAGTAATTCAAAATCAGTTTGAAGTTTTTGAAAATTAGTGACCACTAACTCCTTTTCTTTAAGTTCATTAGACAGATTTGCTCTTAAGTTTTCGATCTCTTGCAAGTGACCCATTTGGTTGTTTCTAAAATGATCATATTCGAGATTTGTGAGAACACTAGACGAAGGTACTAGTTCCAAAGTTTGTACTTTCTCATTGCTTAAGGCAAGCTCATCAGACAAATTCTTATTCTTAGCTAAGGTTTCTAAGAGTGCAGCATTCATTTGGCTAAGTAATGTAGCAGGAACCATGACCAAATCTTGTTGAGCAGGAGTAGGCGTATGTGAAATGGATCCCGGTTGTGATTCACTCAAAGTCTGGGGACTCACATTGATATTGCTATCATTGTTTGTCTCCTCATTTGAAAGACTCACCACCGAAGATTCATTCGAATCAGCACTCTCTTGCACAACTTGATGTGGTTGAATACTAGCATCAGTGGCATTATCGGTGTTATTAATAAGTACCTCAGATCTCTTATCTGGCCCTAAGCTGGAGATAGTTGCCATGAGAGCAGCCTTTGCAGTTTGAAAGTCATCACAGTCGGAATCATACGCATCAAGATCATCGGCTTGGTAAGCTGCATTCTGCGTAGTGACAACGTCTTGTTCAGCAATCCCTGGGTCAGCAAGAAATGCAAGCTCCTCTTCATCAAGTTCCCTTCCTTGCGCCTGAGCATTTACCAGATAGATCTTTTCTGCAAACCACTGTCCATCCCTTCTCCTCTTGGGTTTCTTACAATCCCTGGACATATGACCCTCTTCCTTGCAGTTGTAGCATGTAATCATTCTCAACTTGCCTGTATTAGCCCGTGGAGGATTGTTGACCATTGGAGCAGGAGCAGGATTAATCGTGCGAGCATTGGTTGAAGTGGAAGGTGTCCCTTGATATGGTTGAATTGGCTGAACCATGACCCTGCCATTCTCAATAGTAGCTTGTTGACGAGAATTGGATGAATTCCTCAACTGATTGTTGGTAGGAGCTGATCCTCTGTATCCTCGTTTGCTTAAAGTTCTTGTGAGATAAGCAGACATAGTAGTTAGCACTTCAACTGGGTCAGCTCCTTGTTGGAATACAGGAACGGGGACTTCCTCATCATCACAATACAGTGCTTGATCTGGATGAGCTGCATAATCAGTAGAAGGAATACTCATTTGATCAGGGTAGCTTGTTAGATATGCTGCATTCTCTTGATAAGAAGAATATGAAGGCTGAGCATAAGGTGCAACATTTGCTGGATGAAGTTGTGAAGCATACTGTGGTGAAGGTGCATTGAACCGATATTGTTGCTGATGTGAGGTGGGTGGTTGCGGTAGAATCGAGTATTGTGGGAAGGTTGGTGTCATATAAGGTGATGGATGATAGGCTTGATGTCCCAAGATATAAGGTGTGTTGTTGTGTGACAAGCTTGGTTGATTCGCCATCAAAGCTAAGGAATCTGGATGCATACCGCGAGGAGAACGGTGCATAATCACATGCTTCTCATGTTGCTGAAGAAAAGCATAGATTTGATCTAAGTTGCACTTATGCAAATCCCGGGTTAACTTCACATCGGTAATATACTCACCCCATTCAGCTTGAGGTAAAGTATTCAAGAACTTGGTGTTAACCTGGAATGGAGCAATTACAAGATTGTATACATTCAGATCATTCATTAGAGTAGTGAATCTGAAGTAATAATCGTGTAGTGTTTCCCCTGGGCTGTACGTGAATCTATCAAACAAATCATACAGCTGACACTCCCTTTCTTGTTTGGTGAGAGACGTGCCTTGTAGCAACACCTTAAGACGTTCCCATAAATCCTTTGCCACTGTATACTGACTTACCATCCTATAAATATCATGGGGAAGAGCTTGGAGAATTGTTTGAAGAGCTTTTTCATCTACATCTGCAACAAGTTGTTGAGCTGGAGTGAGTTCTTCAAATTCTCGTGGTCGAGTCACGTCGTCAACCACAATGGTACCATAGTCGAGTGGACCATTCAAAATCGATTTGACCATAAGCCTTCCGTATGTTGGTTTGCCCTTCAAGTATTGCATCATACGGCCCTGCCATGCCTCAAACACCTCTTTAATAAGCATCGGTGGACGACTATCAGTCCCCGTTATGATCGAGATATCCGTAAGAGATGTCATCTGAGGCATTAATGAACTTGGATTCATTGTGATCACTTAACAGACTCAAAGATTATCGGTTGATCGAGCAGTGAAGAAAGGTTGAGAATTTGTGTTGTGTTGGTTGAACTCAAGATTAAATCCACTAAAGATCGTCGAAAAAACTCAAATACCCCTTGAACTTGATTATACGGAATAACCCAAACTCAGAATAAACCCTTATTCGGAATAATGCCTATTCGGAATAATCCTATGCTGAAAATGCCCTATGCGGAATAAACCCTATGCGGAATAACCCTTATGCGGAAAATCCCCTATGCGGAATATTTTCTTCAATTCGGAATATCTTGGCAATTTGGCTTATTCGGAAAAACACCTCCTATTCGGAATGATGGGCAATTCGGAATATTTCTCCTATTCGGAAAAATTTTGGCTATTCGGAAAAATGTTGTCTATTCGGAAAGAATTTTGGCTATTCGGAAAGTTTGGCTATTCGGAACAATTGGCTATTCGGAAAGTGTTTGCTATTCGGAAAAAACGGCTATTCGGAAAAAATCTTCTATTCGGAAAAAATTCTTCTATTCGGAAACTTCTGCTATTCGGAATATTCTCCTATTCGGAACTCCTATTCGGAATAAACCTTCTATACTGAAAATCCTCCCTATTCGGAATCCCTATTCGGAAAATTCTGGAAAAATTGTTTCCGAGACTTAAAAAGTAGCTATTAACTCCGATTTTTGATCCAAAACCACAAAAAGTTTTATGATTTTTACCAAAATAAGCTAAACCCAATCCTTATCAATCAATCCCAATAACAAAAACACCAAAAATAACAAGATTCAAGATTGATTTTTTCTAAAGATCACTAATTGATTCAAAAAACTAAAAAAGCAACACAATCCTTACCTTAAATCACCCCATAGCTCTTGATACCAAATGTAGAATATTGATAACCTATGAATCTATGAAGTGGGTTGATGTTTTCTAGTGAGAGAAACTAGAGAGAGAAAGTGAGAGAATATGTGTAAGATTTTATTAATATGAAAGTGTAAAATGGAACAACAACCAACCCCTTTCCTTAGTGGAAAGGGGTATTTATACTCCAAGCCTAACATTGGGCTTGGGCCGGTCCATGACAAGCCCATGGACCGGTTCTTACTTAAGTTAATAAGCAACTAATAACTAATTTCTAACTACGAGCTATTACAACATGAATCATATTGTGGAGTGACCGATACTTCTAATATACGTTAAAACGTATTTCTAACACTTTTCTTATTAAAAGCATCGACAATTGATTAATCTTGTTTAAGAAGATTTTCACATTTTTGAAGTGCCCTATTATGATAGCTATCAATATTACCAACGTGTTGATATAACCTGTCCTTTTTATTCCACCCATCAAAACCATTAACCACAAATGCATCATTCCCACCTTACTTTTTAACATTATCTCTAAATAAGTAACAACACAAACAAAATGCTTTGTTGACCTTTACACTATACTCCAACCAACGAAATTCCTTAAACCAAGTTACAACAAAACGTCTTACCTTGCCCGCTATAGTTTTCGTTAGAAATACATGACCACTTGGTTGACAGGGTCCTCTATCGTAATACATTCGTCTTATTTCTTCTCTTTGGTTTGGATCCAGGGACGGAGCCAGGGGGTCTCGCGAGTGCCCGTGACCCCTATGAATTTTTTCGATTTAGTGTTAATTTTTGAAAAAAATAACTATTTTTTAAAAATATATTTAAAATGCACCCGGTGCAATAAAATGTGTTTTTAATCTTAATAGTTAGTATCCATACAAATAAATACATAAATTTAAAATTTAATTCAAGCCCAATAAAACAATATAAATTAAAGCCCAAAAAATATCAAACCTAATTTTTTTTCCCTGCCAAAACATAGGCAAAAATTCGACATATTTTTTTGTGTAAATTTCACATCCAGTTAGGCAGTTATCAAAATCTTTGAAGATGAAACAGGTGAATAAAATTATCTTTGTTCTTACTTTTTTATTGATTTTTATGTAGTGTGATCTTTAATTCCTTTAATACATATGTGGTTTTGATATATGATTGATTCACTGCCTAATGCCTATCGCATATCTCCCCTAGTTCGTATGTCATATTTGTTATTCATATATTCACATCATGACATCAATGCTATTATAAAACTGAATTCATCCAGGCAATCATCCTTTACTTATTTTATTTACAAATTACAATTATATATTAAATGTTAACGTATGGTTTAATAGTTCATTCTAATAGTTGAAATTATAAATTATTTTAGTCTTTATGTTTTTGTTTAATATCATCAAATGATGCATTGATTATATTTTTTTATTTGTTGTTGTAGGCTAAAATTGGGAGTTATCTAAAAAGAAAGCTTTCACCCGATAACGATAATGATACTATCGGTAAAGAATCTACCAGAGAAAATGAAACAAGTGATACTTCGGAAGAACCTCAAAATATATCCACAACTGATATTCCTTCGGCTTCAGTACCGATTACAATTTCTTTAGACACTCTTCCCTCGGATCCCGCTGACAGACCTAGAATTTATGATTATGATCCAAACCAAAGAGAAGAAATAAGACGAATGTATTACGATAGAGGACCCTGTCAACCAAGTGGTCATGTATTTCCAACGAAAACTATAGCGGGCAAGGTAAGACGTTTTGTTGTAACTTGGTTTAAGGAATTTCGTTGGTTGGAGTATAGTGTAAAGTCAACAAAGCATTTTGTTTGTGTTGTTACTTATTTAGAGATAATGTTGAAAAGCAAGGTGGGAATGATGCATTTGTGGTTAATGGTTTTGATGGGTGGAATAAAAAGGACAGATTATATCAACACGTTGGTAATATTGATAGCTATCATAATAGGGCACTTCAAAAATGTGAAAATCTTCTTAAACACGATCAATCAATTGTCGATGCTTTTAATAAGAAAAGTGAAATCGAGAAGACGAGATATCTGATTAGATTAAATGCTTTAATTGATTGTGTTAAATTTTGTATGAAGACCGAGAATCCAATGCTTGGTCGTAATGAAAGCGTAAATTCGCTAAATAGAGGGATGTATCTCGAAGCATATCAATTCCTTAGATATCATAATGAGGAAATTCGTGCGGCTACATTAGAAATGCTCCAAAGAGTTGTATATTGACATCGCCTGATATTCAAAAAGATATAGTTGACTGTTTTGCGAAAGAAATAGTTAACTCTATCTGTTTAGAGATTGGTGATGATGTGTTTTCGTTGTTAGTTGATGAGTCGAGTGACGTGGCTAAGAAGGAACAAATGGTTGTGGTTTTGAGGTATGTTGACAAATGTGGAGTCTTAAAGGAGAGATTTATTGGTATTATTCATGTGGAGAATACATCTTCTTCAACTTTAAAATCTGCCATTGATTCTTTATTTAATGATCACAAATTTAGTCTACAACAGGTAATTAAGTCTTTATATTCTTATACTTTTAGCATGTCATTATTTTTGTTACATGTAACATGTTATTAATTCTTTGAAACAGTTGCGAGGGCAAGGTTACGATGGAACAAGCAATATGCGTGGTGAGTTTAATGGTTTAAAAGCTTTGATCCTAAAAGAAAATGACTCAGCATATTATGTACATTGTTTTGCTCACCAACTCTAGTTAGTAGTCATGGTTGTTGCTAAAAACCACAAGGGTGTTAAAGACTTCTTTGATGTTCTATCAACGGTGACGAATGTTGTTTGTGGCTCTTGTAAACGAAAAGATATTTTGCGAGAAAGTCACAAAGAAAGACTAGTAAAAGAAATTGAAAAGGGCGAAATTGAAACAGGTAAAGGAAAAAACCAAGAAGTTACTCTTGCACGAGCTGGAGATACAAGATGGGGTTCTCATCATAGAACCATTACTAGTTTGATTAAAATGTTTCCGGATGTTCTTAAGGTGCTTCACTATATTGAGGAAGAAGGTGAAACTATCGCTAACCGTGCAACAGCTTCCAGTCTTATAAAGTATTTTAAAACACTTGATTTTGTTTTTTATTGTACTTGTTGTTGCATATCTTGGGGCTCACTAATATATTGTCAAGACATCTTCAGAAAAGTGATCAAACTATCTTAGAAGCTGTTTCATTGGTAAAAGGAACCAAAAGAGCATTGCAAGAGTACCGGGAAGTAGGTTTTGCTTCACTTTTAAAGAATGTGACTTCGTTTTGTGGTAAACATGATATTGAAATGGTGAATATGGGCGACTTTCATTCAAGAGGCCGAAGGGAAAGAATTACGAATCAACATCATTTCGAGTTTGATATATTTAATACTATTATGGATATGCAAATTCAAGAGTTTGGAGATCGTTTCAGTGAGATAAGCACCGATTTACTTGATTTTATGGCGGCTTTGAGTCCACATAATTCATTTTCAGAATTTAGTGTATCGAAGTTAGTGAAACTTAGTGAGATGTATCCGCGTGATTTTACTTATAAAGAAAGGTTAAGTCTTCCAACGGAACTTGAAGTCTATTATCAGATTATGCATAATGATACAGATTTTGCTAACTTGGATAATATTGCCAAACTTGCTAAGAAGATGGTGGATAAGAAAAAGCATACATCTCATTCTTTGGTTTATCGGTTGCTGAAGTTGGCTTTAGTCTTGCCTGTTGCTACCGCTACGGTTGAAAGATGTTTTTCTAAAATGAAGCTCATCAAAACCGATTTGCGTAATCGGATGGGTGATGATTATTTTAACGGCGCTTTAACTTGTGCTATAGAGAAAGAAGAACTAGTTAATGTTAAAAATGAGGGTGTGCGCAAGCGATTAGAAGGTAATATTTTCATTTATTTATCGTTTTGCTGAAATAGTTGTTTTAATTAACTTTTTGACTATATTATATTTCGGTTTAAAAAATTTGTGCCCCCAGTCATATTTGGTCCTGACTTCGTCCCTGTTTGGATCATAATCATAAATTCTAGGTCTGTCAACGGGATCCGAGAAAAGAGTGTCTAAAGAAATTGTAATCGGTACTGAAGCCGAAGGAATATCAGTTGTGGATATATTTTGAGGTTCTTCCGAAGTATCACTTGTTTCATTTTCTCTGGTAGATTCTTTACCGATAGTATCATTATCGTTATCGGGTGAAAGCTTTCTTTTTAGATAACTCCCAATTTTAGCCTACAACAACAAATAAAAAAATATAATCAATGCATCATTTGATGATATTAAACAAAAACATAAAGACTAAAATAATTTATAATTTCAACTATTAGAATGAACTATTAAACCATAGGTTAACATTTAATATATAATTGTAATTTGTAAATAAAATAAGTAAAGGATGATTGCCTGGATGAATTCAGTTTTATAATAGCATTGATGTCATGATGTGAATATATGAATAACAAATATGACATACGAACTAGGGGAGATATGCGATAGGCATTAGGCAGTGAATCAATCATATATCAAAACCACATATGTATTAAAGGAATTGAAGATCACACTACATAAAAATCAATAAAAAATAAGAACAAAGATAATTTTATTCACCTGCTTCATCTTCAAAGATTTTGATAACTGCCTAACTAGATGTGAAATTTACACAAAAAAATATGTCGACTTTTTGCCTATGTTTTGGCAGGGAAAAAAATTAGGTTTGATATTTTTTGGGCTTTAATCTATATTGTTTTATTGGGCTTGAATTAAATTTTAAATTTATGTATTTATTTGTAAGGGTACTAACTATTAAGATTAAAAACACATTTTATTGCATCGGGTGCATTTTAAATATATTTTAAAAAAATCGTAATTTTTTTTAAAAATTAACACTAAATCGAAAAAATTCACAGGGATCACGGGCACCCGCAGGACCCCTGGCTTGGTGCTACTAACATGCCAATGCTGTGTAAAACAATGTGTAACAAGCAAAATATATCTTGTTACTCGGGAAAGCTCAGCTTTTGACCTATACAGCCATACACAATTTGTTTTAACTTGCTACAACTGTCCCTTGAGAAAAACATTTGTTTGTGTTTCATGGTATGGAAAAAGATCCTCATAGACCCTTGATATAGTATAGACTCAACCAACCAATCACAAACATCCATTTTTATCATGTAACAAAAAAACTCATTTTTTAAAAATTAAATATCTCACAAACCGTTCATCGTTACGTAAAACAAAACATATCATCGCGACGAGAATTAAATCATCTATCTATCGATGGGCACATGTATATATTTTCGACGAACTTTTTTTCGACTTTTTTTCTTAAGTCACGTCTTATATGATTCGTGACGAATCATATATGATTCTCTCCAGACGTGACTTAAGAAAAAAAAATCGAAAAAAAAAATCGTCGAAAGTATATACATGTGCCCATTGATAGATAGATGATTTAATTCTCGTCACAATTGTGTATTTTTTTTTCGTTTGACGATTTACCGTTTGTGAGATATTTAATTTTTAAAAAAATGGTGGGAAATGAGTTTTTTAAAAAATGGGTGATTATAATTGGTTAGATAGGTATATGTTAATTTAAGTATCTATATAGATCTTAACTCTTCATGGTATAGTTTCATTTTCAAAATTCTCGGACCAATACACAAATATTTATCATATGTCACAAATGTTATTTACTTTACGTTAATAATAAAATAAAATCAGATGAAAAGAGAAATTACTTTGCAAATCATGTTAATCCATTGTTATACCACATAGCCATATCACAACACAAGTTCTTCGTCAAATTCCGACGATCTAGTAACGCTGATATGCAGCTGGGCAGATCTATAGCCATAAAGAAGCCAAATGCAAGACTGCTGAAAGAAACTTGATTTCATTTTATTATATTATCTCCACGGAGTAGACAGCTATAAATCTATAATGTCAAAAAGATCACATGAACTTGTCAACTACTTTTCAGTCTAATCACCGAGTGTTGTATGTCAAAATGTGGCAAGTCACAATTGAACCTAAGCCTCATTGGAAAAACTCATCTACTATTTACAGGCCGTAATCAAATTAGGCGTTCCTTTGAATGAAAACTGATTTGTTCTTCAGATGCTGTCTACCATAAGCTACAGTAGAGCCCATCGTCGTTGCAGCCACCAACCAACTACATTCGACCAATATCGTAAAGCCTCAGCAATTCTTTTCAAGACATGAGAAGTAAGATCAAGAAAATCATTATGTAGATAGTAAATGTACCTTAGGTATGTAATATATGATTCTGTTTCTTGTGTACCAAACTCAGGTTGCAGAAGTGCTCCTGCAACCAACGCTAGTTGGAGGCATGTATTAACCTGTGGAAAAATAGCATTAGCAAATCAAAATCATGCATCCGTTTCACTTATAGTGGCAAGAAGGACGGATGGCGGGTTCAGCAACAGGTTAAAACAGGCAAAGCCGTGATGAAACACAAACACTTCTTAGATTACTTTTTTTGTGAATAATAAATGCCTAAATCATGATTAGAAAAACAATTATATCACAAATTACAGAAATAATCCGAGTACATAACAAGCCTGGTATAGGATGTTATGTGCTTTTGAATAGATAGCGTTCAACTTTCTAATTACTTGACCCCCTTTCAGGTATTATCGATTTGTGCATTTGACATGAGACCTGCCCATATAAATGCAAACCACTGTAGAATCGCCACCTGTAGTTTCACTACTAACTATCCATGTACACACGTTTTAGATGGCTACAAACCATTTTTATTATAAAGTGTTCCATCATTTGTAATCGTCAAAAGGTATCTTGTGACTGATTGTGGTCCTCAGGTTTCCTCACTTAATTCTTACGCAGGGCTGCAGGGCTGCAGGGGTATGTTACGTATTCGAATATTAAATGAATAAAATAGACTAAATCATGTAAAGAGCAATTATCTACATAGTAGAAAGAGACCAATAGAATACATTCCAAAATCTTCTATCCAAATTAATAACTAAAATAACTATGAGCTCAATGAACTATGCAAGAGATTCAAAAGTAATGATCATGGTATCCTAAAATTCTTGATTTTAACTGTATGATAAATGATTTATAGTGCAAGGAAAAGATCATAATGTTCACCTTACTGATCATTAAGGGCTCAACTTTCTGTGGGCGAATTCCATCAAGATTGAATAACTCCGACCAGGTCCCCGACTATTGCAAAATATACACACAAGAACAACAATAAATACAAAATTCAAACCAATAACTCGATGAAATCAAATTAATATTCTCACCTTGAAACCTAAATGGCTAGCCCTTACATACACTGCACCGCCAACTAGAGCAAGATCTCGCATCACAACAAGTGCAACCAGTCCTGCTGAAAAAATTATGAAATACATAAAGATGTGCTAATAGTGCTAAACATATGACATCTAGTGAGCTGCAAGGTGAGTGGTGACCCTGACAGATGGTGTGACCAATTAGACATGATGAGTTGTAACTTGTAAATGGATCCTCAATAGTATGCTAAAAAATGAGCTTCTCTACAAATGTGCCTTCTCGACATTGATTTGGTTTTGGCTACAGTGAAGGACACTATTACCTACGTAAGTGTGGGACGGATAATAGTACACTAAGTTTTGAGACATGGTGTGCGTTTGCTTTGTTAGTAACACACTAACATGTGGGCACCAAATTTGTTAGTAACACACTAACATGTGGGCACCAAAGGAACGGAGAAATGATTAACTCAAATGTCGGCACAGGAATAGAAAGAGTCGTGCCGGAAAAAGTGGAATTCTTCCAAGATTTATTGCTCGATTTTTAGAGTATGAGTTTTTATAAAATTCTTATTTTCATATAAAAAATATAAGAAAAACAAAGAAAGGATGTATTATGTGTGACAGAGGAGAAAGAGTAAGTTGTGCGACACTTTTGTACTTTTTTATACCAAATCCCCAACACCAAACACACATGTTTAGAGATTTAACCAAAACCCAGATCTAAACCCCTTCAAACAAACACACCTATAATCTATGAATTAAAAAAATTCGTGAGGTATCCTAGATGGCTGGGAAAAGCTGAAAGCATACTTACAGTTAAGAAGGCCCCTTTCTACCATGGCCACCGCAACAGATCCAATTAAAACCTATATAGACAAGTTTCCATAAGATTATAGACAACTCTAGCCACCAAAGCTTTGACCAGACTATAAATTGTAATGAAACACTCAAAATTTGACTCGGACACTCTGTTCTGTGCATCACATAGTTGTACCAGATCTACTTATACATAGAGTGTCCCAATCATAAACAAGAGGGTGCAAATCACCTTCCTAACTGAAAGCACTTACTTTGTCAGCAAGAGGGTCAAGGTACGATCCAACCACAGAATTGATACCCATTCTTCTAGCTGCGTATCCATCTAGCTGCAAGAAAAAGTATAACATACAGTAAGAAATATTAGATATTCTTGTTACCAGACATCCAAAGGCCTCAACGTCATACCCAGTCTGTTGCTCCAGAGACAGCAAGCCCAACAAACGCAGGAAGATACATATCCTGCATGATCATCCTGCATTGATAAAGTTAACTAGTAAGTAAAACCGAAATATACTTTTTAGAGGTTACGGAACTACATAGGCAGCAACATACTAAAATCACAGGGCAATGCTACACATTACCAAAAACACTGTTGATCATCTACAAGTTATGAAACCAATGCCCGCATGAATACACATTAAACATTCAATAGTCTTTCATCTCTAGAGTTATTTCCATAAAATAGACTCAAATAATGTGTCGGTACAGGCAACAAGAAGTATGATATGATCAAACTAGTCTATCCAGGATTCATATAGAATCGAAGAAGACATTCAACTAAACAGGAAACTCAAATGTAAAGAAATTGAGTAACGAACTTAGTGAATAGGGATTTGTTATTAGGAATGTGAGTTTGTTACAAGAGAGAGAATTACAATCAATCAATAGCTAATTCTAACAATGACTAGCCATCTATTTATAACAAGGAAGGGGAAATACAATTGGGCGGGAAAAACAGTTATTGAGGTGGGTTTGACTTTTGGTTTGACTTTCCAAAAGACTCATATCAATGCTTCCTTCTTCAAATGTTGCTTGTCCACAAGCAACCTTAAGCATACAAATCAAACTCAGGGAACCTCAAGGCTAAGTCTTCAGCTAGTTCCCATGTAGCATCTTCAATAGTACCATTAGTCCATTGTACTAGAACATAAACACCTGCTACATTGCCTCTCTTGACCATTTTTCTGTCCAAGATCTGATAAGGTTCCACTGAAACCAAACCTTCATTGGTGCAATGTGGTAAAACTCTTGGTGTAACTGGTAGCTCTCCCCTATGTGCCTTTAATTGTGACACATGGAAAACTGGATGAATTTGAGCATCAGCAGGAAGCTCCAATTTATATGCCACCTTCCCAACCTTTGAAAGAATTTGGAATGGCCCATAATACTTTGGTGAAAGTTTATGTTGCTTGTTTTTCCTCAAGGTGTGTTGCCTGTAGGGTTGAAGTTTAAGTAACACCCACTGTCCCACTACAAATTCTCTATCAGTCCTTCTTTTATCAGCCACCATCTTCATTCTATTTTGAGCTCTCTGAAGATGGAACTTTAGGAGATCAACAACTGCTTCTCTAGCACTCAAAGACCTGTCCACAACCTCCAAAGGACTGTCACCATGGGAGTAAGTAATGTGAGCAGGAGGTGGTTGACCATAAACTACTTGAAATGGGGTAGTGTCAATAGCAGTATGATAGGAAGTGTTGTACCAATATTCAGCAAGTGCAATCCAACTAGACCACTCCTTTGGTTTATCCCCACACATGCACCTCAAATAACATTCCACACTTCTGTTGACCACTTCAGTTTGGCCATCTGACTGAGGATGATAGGCTGAACTCATATGCAAACTCACTTGTAATTTATGGAACAATTCCTTCCAAAATCTACTTAAGAAGACTGTGTCTCTATCACTCACAATTATCTTAGGTAAACCATGAAGCTTATAGACATTATCTAAAAAAGCTTGTGCAACTGTAATGGCAGTATAAGGATGAGATAGTGGTATGAAGTGACCCATTTTACTCAATCTATCTACTACCACCATAATGATTGTCTTGCCTTTAGAGATAGGTAAGCCATCAATGAAATCCATAGAAACCTCTGACCAAATAAGACTAGGAATAGGTAAAGGTTGTAAAAGTCCAGGGTAAGGAACTAACTCAGGCTTATATGTTTGGCAGATGTGACAATTTCTCACAAAAGATTTAACTTCCTTCCTCATTTTCTTCCAATAAACATGGGCAGCCAATCTTTTCAAAGTAGCCTGTACCCTGAATGTCCACCTTGTGATTCACTATGAAAGTATTTTAACAATGCTTGTCTTAACTCATTGTCTTTACCAACCACCAACTTTCCTTTCCTCAATAGTTGATCTGCAGTCCAAGAGTAGTGTTTGGCAGAAGCACCATCTTGTTGTAGCTTGAGCACTAAAGCTTTCAACTCATTGTCTTGAGTCCATCCAACCTTGATTTTCTCATAAAGTTCACTAGAAACTGTACTACAAGTCAACTGCAATAATTCACTAGTATTTGAAATCCTGGACAAAACATCAGCTGGAATGTTTTCACTACCCTTTTTGTAAACAATCTCATAGTCAAAGCCCATCAACTTAGGCAACCACTTCTTTTGTGTTGGTGTAGTGAATCTTTGGTCCATGAGGTACTTAAGACTGAAGTGATCAGTTTTGATCACAAAATGTCTGTCTAACAAGTACCCCCTCCATTTGTCTAAGGCTTGAATGACTGCTAAAAATTCTTTCTCATAAGTGGACAAGCTTTGATGTTTTGGTGCCAGGGCCTTACTCATATAAGCTACAGGGTGACCACCTTGTTGTAAAATAGCTCCAATGCCCATACCTGAAGCATCAGTTTCCACGACAAAAGGCTCATTGAAATCTGGCAGCTTGAGAACTGGTGTTTGGGACATGGCTAGCTTCAATTGTTCAAAAGCTTGCTGAGCTGAGTCACTCCACTTGTAAGCATTCTTTTTAAGGAGAGCAGTAAGGGGATGACTAATAAGGGCATAATTCTTCACAAACCTTCTGTAATACCCAGTCAAACCCAAAAACCCACTTAACTGCTTCAAATTCTTAGGTTGAGGCCAATCCTTCATGGCCATCACTTTGGCTGGATCTGTAGCTACCCCTTTATCACTGATAATGTGACCCAAATACTCCACTTGAGTTACACCAAATGTACATTTACTCATCTTTGCATACAACTTGTGAGTTCTCATTGTCTGCAAAATGATTCTCAAATGCTGCACATGAACTGCTACATTAGGGCTAGACTAAAATGTCATCAAAGAACACCAAAGTGAACTTTCTCAAAAATGGTCTAAAAACTTCATTCATTAGTGACTGAAAAGTTGAAGGGGCATTAGTGAGACCAAAAGGCATTACTAAGAATTCATAATGGCCTTCATGAGTTTTAAAAGCTGTTTTATCAATATCACCCTCCCACATTCTGATTTGATGGTAACCAGATCTCAAATCCAACTTTGAAAAGATAACTGACCCATGTAACTCATCAATTAGCTCTTCAATCAAAGGGATGGGAAACTTATCCTTGATTGTATTCTTGTTCAACTGTCTGTAATCAATACACATTCTCCATGACCCATCCTTCTTTTTTACCATGACAATTGGAGATGAATAAGAACTTTGGTTGTGTCTTATCACCCCTGCATCAAGTAATTCTTTCACCATCACCTCTATAGCATCTTTCTGAGTAGGGGGATGCCTATAGGGTCTGATGTTAACTGGTTGAGCACCTTCTTTAAGTAGGATCCTGTGGTGGTAAACTTGTAGGCACTGCAAACACATCACCAAACTCTTGCAACAAAGGGGTTAAACCAGCTAGAGTGGGGTTACTTGTTGACTTACTTTGCACTTCTAATTGTAACAATGTTGCAGAGTACAAACAAAGTGACATAGAATAACATTGGCCAGCATGAGAATCCAACACTTTAGCACTTTGTCTACCTTCCATCCACTGTACAGTAGCCTTGTTAGTACCCCTCAATGTCATCACCTTATTATTATGCTTAAAACTCATCCTGAGATCTTGGAAATTGCAATTGATATCTCCCAAAGTAGATAACCATTGCATTCCCAAAACCATTTCACAACCTCCTAATGGTAATAACATGACAGAAGTGGTAAATTTTTCACCCTCTAAACTCCATGTAAAATTACTACACATGGTATCACTAATAAGATTCCTACCTCCTGCCACTGCTACAGGAAAAGGACAAGTATTTCTTACATGACACCCAATCTTCTTAGCCAAAGACACATAGTGCTGCCTGTGTCAATCAAAATATGCAACTCATGCTTTCCTACCCACCCAATCACTCTCATTGTTCTGAAGCTATTAACCCCAGTGAGAGCATTTAATGAAATTTGTGGACTGATGTCATGCCTGAACCGGTTCCCATGGAATTGACTGGTTCAAACATTCCTCTTGTTCCTCTGCAACTACTTCAACAAGAGTGTCCTCTACCACAATTTCCAAACAAAACAGTTGCCCCCCACATTTATGCCCAGGAACATACTTCTGGTCACAATAGAAGCATAATCCCTTTGCCCTCTTTTCCTCTAATTCCTTTTGGGTTAACTGTTTCCTCAATGGCCCATTTTGTGAAGTAGAGGTCTTATTCCTCCACTGAGCACTGGGTGATGGCAAAGCCATTGGTTTAGGTCCACTAACTGAATTATTGCTCAAGAACCTTGGAGTAGGCAATAATGGCATCTTTTCTCTATGCCTGTTAGCAACTAATTTTGCCTCCTCCAACTTACACAGACCATACATGTCAACTAGAGATCTAGGTCTCACCATTCTCATAGCCAATTCTAACTCAGGTTTCAAACCAGCCATGAAAAAACTCATAGCTTGATCATCCACCAAGTTTACTCTACATAACATAACAGCCTATCATAAGCATCAATATAATCCTGCACATTTCCTACTTGTTTCACTTTCTTAATCTCCCCCAATGGGTCATCATAAACAGTTCCAAATCTTTTAACAATATCATCTCTATATATTGCCCACGAAACATCATCACCCAAGATTCTTATAATTTGTTGATGCCACATTAAAGGTAAGTCATAAAGGTGGATGGAAACAAGATTTACCTTGTCTGCATCTTCCACATTATCCACTTTAAAGAACTGTTCACACTTAAACACCCATCCTCTCACATCATCACCTCCAAACTTTGGGAATTCAATCTTGGTAGCTTTATGGTATTGCAGAGCTCTTTGTCCTTCAGGCCTAACTACTATACCACCCCCACCACTACTGGATGAAGAAGCTACATTTCTCATCTCAGCCATCAATTTATCCATTTCTTCCCTCATTAGTGTTGCAATTGTACCCCTCAACGCTTCTCTATCAGCCTCTTCTTGGCCACCGGTTCTTGTGTGAGGAGCCATTATTCACATAACCAAGAACTTAACAGAATTACCAACAAAATCAAGAACTCAACAGAATTACAGAATCAAGAACTCAACAGAATTACTAACAGAATCAAGAACCATTAACTAACTAGTCAGGAACATCACAAACTTTCCCAAAAGAGACTCAGGAACACATAATTGAGAAATGGAAACGGAAGGAATGATTATGGGTGTGATTTCGCGGGAAAATATGAAATATGGATGAATGAACATCAATTCTTGTTGCCAAGATCGATG
The DNA here is from genome assembly GCA_025667525.1 of Glebionis coronaria. NCBI lineage: Eukaryota > Viridiplantae > Streptophyta > Magnoliopsida > Asterales > Asteraceae > Glebionis > Glebionis coronaria. The sequence continues at coordinate 371,080,325 of CM046878.1, forward strand.
CTCTGATACCAAATGATATGATCAAACTAGTCTATCCAGGATTCATATAGAATCGAAGAAGACATTCAACTAAACAGGAAACTCAAATGTAAAGAAACTGAGTAACGAACTTAGTGAATAGGGATTTGTTATTAGGAATGTGAGTTTGTTACAAGAGAGAGAATTACAATCAATCAATAGCTAATTCTAACAATGACTAGCCATCTATTTATAACAAGAAATGGGAAATACAATTGGGCGGGAAAAACAGTTATTGAGGTGGCTTTGACTTTTGGTTTGACTTTCCAAAAGACTCGTATCAAAGTAATAGATGATGTAGTGTTAAAGTTCTATCTTCCTACACCAAGTAAATCAATGACACTCATATGCGTATCACGTGTCAGGTCAAATTTAAACTAGATTACTGAGTTAGTAAAAGTTATTAGAAAATATACCATTCTGTATAGTGATCTAACCAATTGGCGGGATTGCGCCTATATTGTCAGAATGTCAGGGCAATTTTAAACTAAATACCTAGTTATTAAAAAGTTATCAGAAAATATACCATCCCATACAGAGATCCAACCAATTGGTGGGGTTGCGCCTATAGCCTTCAAGGTTGCAAAAATCGCTATGCACGCGTCCAGAAACTAATGTAGTGATAGAACTATTATTTCACCAATCGCCAATAAACAAACATCTACGCTAATCCACCACCGCCACGGTTTCCAGCAATCCCAATTCCTTCACATCGCCCTACGAACCTAACTGCAAACTTATGTTTTCGAAGCAAATCGAACGACAGTATTTTAGGTAGTATTTTAGGTACAGATATGTGTTTTTGAAGAAATGACAATCTTAGACGTGTCTAGTGAAATAAAAACGGGATTGTCTAGCAAGTAACATTTTATAAACAAGGATAAGCTGTCTATTAGTGAAAACCCAATAGGTGGGACGTGAACTACATGTGTAACTAAAGAATCTCCAAAAGATTGTCGCTACAAAAACGATATTTTATTTTAGCTCGTATACATTACAGCTTGCAAGTCTATTTTCCCATGTAACGTTATAAATAAAAGAAACACTGGAGTTTGTTAGTTACAAAGTAGAATATAAGTTAGGTGTCGCAATATGAAAGCATGCAACATTTCCAAACTAATTCTTATTGTGTCGCAACTCGCAAGAATCTCCTTTATAATATGTGATAATTTCCCTGTAGCTCAATTCTTTCATTAGATACCAGAGAGCCTTTTAAAACTCTTTCGAGTCTGATACATTTTGTTAGTAGCATACATAAAACTGGAATCTTAATTGTCACATTGTCAGACACTTGAATGTTCCCAAAATACATGAATCGCTTTTAGTGCATCTAGATAAAACCTATAAAAGTGCAATTTAGCATAATTTTCATTACCCAATAATCGGTTTGTTTGCTCATGATCCCAGTTATCGAGTTACATGGTTCAATCATAAAAGTACACTTTTTTTTTTGGTAACCATGGTTTCCAACACATTGGCCGAATAATCCATGGGCTTTGAACCCACCGCCACACAGACTCAAACCAGGTAAAAGCCCTCCCTTTTCAGGAGGTTGACGTGGCCACTTCAAGGTTGTTTGCACTTAGAAGGAATTGAACGAGACCTCATACACTTTGGAGTGATAGTCACATCACAACCCTTTTGCCACGCCCACTACCAACCCAAAGAAACTGATGTTATAATATTCCATCCTTATCCACTTCTAGGAAGTAATATTTTATCTATATTCCATCCATATATAAGAATCTGAAAATCTAATCAGCTTAAGGGTTGTTTTTTTACCTTAGCTTGTTGAGATTTTGATAAGCTAAAAAACTTAAAGCTTAAGAGCTTATATAAGACATAACCGCAAGTTAATAAGCTCTTTGGGGATGTTTGGCTAAGCTTATATGATAGGCTTATGAGATTATTGGCTTATATGTGTTACACATAAGCCTAAACAAAGTGATGGGCCAGTGCTCTTGCCCTATTTTGGCTCTCACTCCCACTGGAGCTCCAGCTTGAGGTTGTTTTCGATGCACCTTTTGTGCTCAGCCTAAAGATCTATCCTCTTGCAGCTGGAGCTCTTGATGGCACACTGAGCTTATATGGGTGAGCCTTTATGCTTATATAAGAGGTTCTGTTAAGCACCAAAAGTGTGGCTTTTTTAATGGTGCTGGGTGTATAGCATGCTTGTTTACAAATTACTAGTACAATTTTAACCTAATCATACCTGATCTAACATTCAGATATTTCAACCCATGTCCTTTCTTGTCATTTAACAACCTAAGCTAAACCAAGCACTTGAGTACTTAACATAAGTTAATCGAAACACTTAACATAGGGTTATGAGGTTATGGGTATGTTTGGCGCAATGGAGCTTAGACTATAAAGCAAAAGCTAAAGCTTATGTTTTGATAAAGTTGTTTGGCGAATCAATTGAAGCTGAATCTTGGGTTAACAAAATCCAAATATCATACTAAATTAGAAGGGGTTGCTGAAGGGGGTTGTTTACCAGATGAGCATACAGAGGAACATTTAAGAATGGGAAACAAGGAGTAAATAAAAGATAGTACCATCCAAGCACAGGTCCAGAAACCAATCTAGAAGCCGAAATCGCATTGGGCAAATTGAGCCAGCTCCCACTACCAACATGTTTATTCAGCTTATCATCATCTCTCAGAAGATGCAAATTCCGTCTGGAAACGAAAAAGGGAGTAGCAGGTTGGAATAGTTTCCTCCATGGTGGATAAAGTGGGGTTGGGTTTAATGGTGACCGTGTGGTTAAGATTGGATTCGTGTTTATCATGTATGGTTTTGGGTTTGGGGTTTTGAAGGTTGTTTTTTTAACAAGGTTTCTCATCACCGATCTCAACAGTGCCATTGTTTAATTGATTAAGGGGTTTTGTGGGTTTGGAGAAGAAAGCTCCACACGTGTGTCTTTTTACATTTACACGTGTGTGTGTGGTGTGTTTCTCAAGCTTTACTTACGTCTGTCTATTTAAAAAGGTGAAATTGCAAATATACGAGTAGAATTTTATATTTGTATATTATTTTAGGGTAAAAATTATAAAATATCATATTACTTATTAATTTGTGTCGATTTTAAACACTTACTTTTTTTATCTCGTGACTTTAACAATGAACTTTCAAATTTGTTCCGACTATACCAATATAAGCATAAAATAACTATTATATCCTCTTAAATGACAAATATATCCTTTGTTTTTTTTTAAATAAAATATAGACATGTGCATCCATAGTCCACTCTAGTACCAAGCTGTTCATTTCTTGTTGTAAAATTTTGAAATACGTGATTACAAAAAATAAGTTAATCTTCTTTCTCACATCATCAAAAAATAATTCTCTCTCTCACATAACTTTCTCCCTCGCATTAGAAAAAAAGAAAGTTAATCTTCTTTTGAATAAAACAAAAAAAAAATTACAACTTGTCATAATCATAAAATAAAATAACTCTCTCCCTCACATGACTTTTCTTTCTCACATCTTGTTGATACAAAAATTGGATGATCCTTGCTAGACCCGAATTAGGCTTAATTCGGGTTGTCTGCGCCCTGGCTCTTGCACCAAGTGAATTGTCTTGTTGAGATCATGCACACTAAAGCAACACGCGTTAGGCTTACCGCGGGAATGTATCCCACGATTAGACTCCAGCGTGAGAGTAAGTAATCGGTTAGGGTTTAAGAATTGGATTTGAGTTTAGAGTATGTAGAATGTCATACCTTTGTGGAACCCTTGGGGGTTCCTTATATATGCAGTGAAACCCTAATGAGCCCACTGTTTGCTTCGGCCCCAAGTATAGGATAACCACCATAATTAGCTTTGATTGTTATCTTCTAATTATGGTTAGTATATATCTTACACTTTAGGGTGAATCCCAGTCTTAATAAGATTGTGATTCTGTCTAACCCTGTCCCGGCTGTACCGGGCCGTGGGTCGCACACACTTTAGGCGGCCACGGTTCATTCAAGCTTATCAGCTTAGCTGATCAATCCAACCCATTCGTGATAGGCCGGATGCGGGTAGTACCCATGGGCCGGGTCCATGACCCGGCTGGGGACTATACGTCATCATGTCCCCCCAGTCTAGTTGTTACAGTCGTAGGCGGAATATCTAGACTAACAAGATACTCCCCGGACGTACCAAGAAAGAACATTATGAAATGCTAAATTTTGAAAATCATGTTTCGGCCGCACGTGGCAACCTTGTTAGGAATTTATTCCTATGGTACCCCAGCCGCACATGACGACCGAGCCAAATTAAATGAAATATTGAATATGGTCTTACGTATGACCGCATATCCCGACACAATCGACTGTTCATCTTCCATGTTGACTGACAAAGTGCAAACAGTCAGAACCTCGAGCGACGCAATCTTCTAAGTCAGAAGTGACCCGTGGGTCCCACCTGAATTTTCACTTGCCACTTGCTTCCCAACCACACGATTTTGGTGAGTGGAAGACACATGTCATGAATCTGACGAACCATGACCAACAAGGCAACCCTATAAATAAGTCGCCCATACGGTTGTTTGTGACACACAGTCTTTTTCCTCATTTCTACCATTAGCGCTTTCTTCCTCACCACCACCTTCTTTCGCACGGATCCTTCCTTACACAGGTTAGAATACCACACCCTCATCTTTCTTTGATTAATAATGGCTCAAAGAAACAACCCTTCCATTGGATTCGTGCTAAACGTAATGACGGAGGAGAAACTTGGGCACTTTTTCTCTGATTTCTTCATTCCTAGCAACCTTCATCCCTCTCTCCCTGGTGTAGGGGACCTCATAACTGAGGCACCCCAGGGAAAGATTGGCTTATACACTCGTCTCTTTGACGCGGCCAATTACCGCATTCCTTTTACCCGATTCCTCGTAGATCTCCTAGGTTACTATGATGTACATATTGTAGGATATTGTAAATCTTGCTTATGTTTAGAGAGAGAAAGAGATAGAAAGATAGATGATTTCACACACACTTTAGAGAGAGAAAGTGATTAACTATGTGTAAAATGAAAATGAAACCACACCCTCTTCATCTAAGGAGAGGGTTTATATACCCAAGCCCATGTAATGGGCTTGGGCTTACATTGGGCCGCCGGCCTACACATGTTGTAGGCGTGGCTTGGCCTTGTTTGCTTAACATTAAGTTAACTAAACTACGAGCTACCACTTAGACTATTGTTGGAGTGATCGATCCTTTCTAATACGTAAAACGTATTTCCAACAATCTCCCCCTAAGGGAGGTCACTCCAAACAAGGGCGTTACCCAAGTTACAATAATAAAATAAACCTAGCATACTATGCTTGTCTTGAGCTCGTAGTCTTCGTCTTTCTTTTCTTTTTCTTTTCTGGTGAACATGCTGATGTGATCTTTGATATCAATCTTGAGCATTAATCTCTTGCCTTGATCTTATGCATCCATCACTTGTGATCTTCGCCTCTTCATGACACCATGTCCCACATACTTATACCTTCGTAATTCTTGAAAGCTTCAGAGTTCGATACAGCGGAAGACTTGACTTTTAGGCTTTCTAGAATTAGATGAAGTATTAAGTGCATAAAGTATAATCATGCGGGGACGACTTCTTCTCGGATTCCGCAACGCCACCGTCTTCAAATGCCTCAACATAAGTAGACACGAACAAAATGGCTTTGAACATTTCATTCTAATTCGGTAGCATTTTACATCCGGTCGGTGAAGACCGTTGTACGATATAAAATATCGTACTTGTGGCAGGTAGATTTAATTAAAAATCTCCTTAACAAGATTTCGCGGGTAAACCCGTTCTCTTTACTCGACCGTCCAAAGCTGACTGCGAACGTAAAGAGTGAATCATTTGGATAAAATTATCCGCATGATTGAAGCCGTCAATTCTGATTCTTGGAACAAGTTTGATTCATTAAAGAATCGCACCATGGTTGCTTTCCAGTTGTCACGGGCTTGATTCATATTGAATCTTGCAAGTTACCTACCAAGTGCTGTTTAAGGTTAACACTAGAAGGATTTCCACTCATCACTGTGAACACTAAGGTATCACTCTGAGTGTTCTGGCAAGATCACTAAGATATTGCGTAGAGGCCTGGAACGTGTTTAAGTTCAGTTAAGAATTAAACCACTATTGCTTTCCAGTTATCACAAGCTTGATTCATAAAGAATCGCACAAGTCACCTACCATGAGCTTTTTGATATTCGCTCAAGAAGAATTTCCATCTTCATTGTAAATACTTTCGTATTACTCGGATGTTCAGGCAAGATCATGAAGATTTTGCGTAGGACTCTTAAGATCTTTCTTACTTTTCACAGTGTGTGAAGAAGCAAGGAATTATGAAAATGTGTCCTAATGAGATATTTGATGATCTCAAATGGCTCTAGACTCGATCGTGCATTTTGGATTTTAGTGATCGGAGGCTGGAGAGGAGTGCCACCATTTCAATACCAATTTACTCGGAGTGAATAAATCGATAGATAATGCGTTGTCTCCGTGTGATTAAAACAAATACCTTTTGAGAGATATCTGAGTTAGCTGGGATGGGTTGTGCATTGCATCACTGGGTCCATGATGTCTATCTTCAATATCGAGCATCATTAAAATGATCTCAATAGCATATGTGTTGACCCGGTTTCTGCCTAAGGTTGTAAGGAGGGCTTCTTTCTTTAGACCCTTTATCTTTACAATTCTTTTTCATTCTTCAACCCCTTCAATGCTTACCAATACGTCATAACTAGCACCTTGTTGTGATTGTTCCAGTGCTAACTTAAGTACTTGGTCGGCATTCAGCTACGTTCACAATCTTTCCCCATCTTTCCTAAGGACTACTGTTTCTAGCTATGGAATGTCCTTGGGAAGATTTCCCCGGTTCTAGAAGAATCATTGGACTTAACCTATCCTACCATCCTTATATCACCACAATCTTCATCGTCTTGAAATAAATGGGTTTTGGGTAAGTATATGTCACCATGAAAATCCATTTTGATATGCAAATCCGTTTTGCTCCCCCTTAACATATGCCACGATATTCAAAAACATTTCACATATGTCAGGATGAGCCAACACATTAAGTCAAACCATTTGTGATAATTCCCATATTAAATCATATTTTCTCCCCCATATTAAAAATATTAACCCAATCGATGTTTTTAATATCAATTGATTTAATGAAGTTTTAACAAAGGTTTTGGGAAGAAAAATGCAAGTCCGTTTTATCTTCATGATACCAAATGTATGAGATATGATACCAATTTGTAACATGATCACATATTCACCATATTAGAAAAAATTGACAAGGTTGGACCTGATTGATGAGAACATCATATGATAAGATCAAATGGTTCTTGTCGGCAAATGTTGGTCTCCTCGTCACGTCTGAAGTCATCTCTTGACACCACATGTACGATTCGTATTGTTGTCTTGACACCAGTTTGTGAACTTGGCACGTTCGGCATCAAAGATTCTGAATGCTTGACAATTGCTTCCCCTCAATTGTTGACCCGTGTTCTATTGAAAGAGCTATAGTTGTCGGTTGAGTAGTTGCATCGTCAAGTATGTAGATACCAATTGTAGATTGCTATGGTTGTAGAGATGATAGCTTCATAAAAACAAGACTTCTCTTGTTTGGACAAATAAATGCACTGATGCGTACATATATTTGTGTTAGACCAAGTTATAAAGTAAACTTGGTCCCTTACAAGGTTTTAAAGTAAACCTTGCCCGAGAAAATTAATTCCCGTTGAGAGCCAAAGCTTTCATAAGAAATACTTGACTTTAATATGAAAATCGGGTTGCAGTCTGAAATAACTACAAGCCATTTGGGCATGTTTTATGAAATATGTACAACTTTTGTACGAACTCTATCTATGGCGCCGTGTCAATGTTAATCGACATTTCTAAGGCCGTAAATATTATCGTACCAAAAGACATGCCTTTGAAAAATAAAGTAAAAAACATTTTTGGATTTTTCTGAATTTTTCAATTTTTATGGTTTTTATATGGTTTTATATTTTTGTATTTTGCTTTTGTGGATAAAAATATAAACAATATATACAAATGATCACAAAGGATACGGAGAATAGTTTACCACCACTATTCTTTCGCTTAATCTGCCAGTTCCTTTAGAGTCTCAGGCGAGAAAGTTCTCATTCCTAGCTTGTCGGCCAAAAATTCCACTCGAGCACGATCTAAAGCCTTCGTGAAATTATCCGCCAATTGATACTCAGATCGGACAAAGTAAAGCTCGATCACTCCATTTTCCACTTGCTCCTTGATGAAGTGGTAGCGAATGTCAATATGCTTCGACCGGGAGAATTGAACATTGTTGCAACATAAGGCAATTGCACTTTTGTTGTCGCACTACATCGGAATTTTGTTGAAACCTAGACCATAGTCGGTTAATTGCGATCTCATCCAAATAATTTGAGCACAACAACCGGACATAGCTATGTATTCTTCTTCCGTACTTGAAATTGCAGCGCTTTTCTGCCTTTTTGATGCCCGGCTGATTAGTCGATCTCCTAGTAGTTGCAAAGTTCCACTCGTGCTACGCCTTGTATCTTGACAACCCGCGTGATCCGCGTCTGCATATGCCATACGTGCAATTGAAGAGTCCTTCGAATACCAAAGTCCCCGATTAATGGTTCCTTTAAGATATCGAAAGATCCGTTTAACAGTAGCTAAGTGTAACTCAGTAGGCCGAGTTTGATACCGAGCACACATACAGATAGCAAACTGAAGATCAGGTCGACTAGCTGTGTTATATAGAAGGGTACCGATCATTCGACGATAAAGTGTCAGATCAACGACAACTCCATATGGATCTGCATCAAGCTTAGTTCGTTCCACCATTGGAGTATCCACGGGGTCGCAAGATTCCATCTTATATTTCTTAAGCGATTCAAGGGCATACTTGGATTGATTGATAAAGATGCCTCTAGGACTCTAAGATATCTGAAGACCTAAGAAGAATGATACCTTGCCCATCATTGACATCTTAAACTTGGAAGACATGAGTGTCCCAAACTCATCCGATATGGTTTGGGTCGAGGCAGCAAATATAATATCATCAACATATATTTGTACCATAATCATATCTTTACCTCGTTTCTGAATAAACAGCGTGGGATCCACCTTGCCTTTAGTGAATCCTTTCATAATGAGGAATTGTGACAACAGATCATATCATGCACGTGGAGCTTGCTTCAACCCATAGAGAGCCTTCTTAAGCTTGTACACGTGGTTAGGATATTTAGGATTCAAAAAACCATCCGGTTGTTGAACATAGACCTCTTCCTTGATTTCACCATTCAGAAATGCCGTCTTCACATCCATCTGATAGACGATCATATTCATGTGGGCTGCATAAGCGAGAAATAGCCTAATAGCTTCCATTCGGGAAACAGGTGCAAAGGATTCCATAAAGTCGATGCCTAATAATTGCTTGTATCCACGAGCTACTAGTCGAGCTTTGTTCTTCAATATTTCGCCTAACTCGTCGAGTTTCACCTTGTAAACCCATTTCAAAGTGAATAACTACACTTGATCCGGGCATGGGACAAGTTCCCATACTTCAAGACGTATAAATTCATTAAGTTCTTCTTGCATAGCTTCTATCCCACAGGATTGAGTAAAAGCTTCTTGCCATGTCTAGGTTCAACTTCAGTGAGAAAAACATCAAAATGACAAAACATTGCATTTTCTTGTAACTGACTTCGTGTGGATACCGGACGATTAGGGTCACCAATAATAGAATCTATAGGATGATCCTTTAGACACTTGTTGTCATGTTTACGAATCCATGGATTGGAGTAAACCGTAGTAGGAGCTTCCTCTGAGGTGGACGACCCGGCTTGATTATGGTCGGGAATTGGTACACCAAAGAATGGAAGTTCACGCATTTGAGCGAATTCCAAATCGTGATCATCATCATCCTTTTCATCATCAATATGCATGAAATGGGTAGTTGAAACATGTGTTGGTTGAGAATTACTCGTTGAAGGTATATCTTGACCAATTGTAGGTGCAGATGTGTCTGATTGTGCATCGGTTGCTAGAGGGACAACTTCAGTTACCGGAGCTATTACCTCAGGTTCTGGAGCAACAATACTTGAAGGAGTAAAGAATTCATCAAAGAACGGTTGAAACAACGTATCCCATTCATTCCTAGTAGGTCGTGTAAATGATGATGAAGTAGGGTTATTTGGGACAAGACCAGAGCTAATGTTACTGGGTCCCATTTCATGAAATGCGGGTTCAGAGCTACTTTGCTCAGAAGCCATTGCTGTCAGCTCATCAAAATCAACATTCATAGTTTCGAGGATCTTACGAGACTTACGGTTGTAGATTCGGTATGCCTTCTTTGTAGGTGCATAACCAATGAAAATACTAATATCAGCCTTGGGTTGAAGTGTAACACCCTATTTTGATAATAGAATGTCACGCGTAATTATGGCGTGTCATCAAAGCATACAAGGATAAATGTCTAAACATTACATGACCATAAAAGGAAAATACCGGAATCAAACATCGGTAGTCCAAAAGTAAAGCTCATCACACACAAACATAAGTACTGTAAAGGAAAGGACTAAACAATGTCCATAGCAAGAGTATCAAAGTAAAGATAATGCATAAAGTAAAGAAAGGCTAGAAAGCTTCCAGTCCATATGCACGTACGCTTAATGTCTACGAGCGTCTCTGAGTACCTGCCGTTTTGGGAACATAGAAAAGGAAAACGGCTGAGCAATACGCTCAGTGCACGGATGTACAATAAAGCATGAATAGGATAAGCATATAAGCATATAACAGCGAAAGAAACTAAGTCCCGAATAACCTGGTTAAGTCTTGGTAAAACTGGTTTTATAGTTTGAAAAGCCTTATGTTTATCTTATAAAAATTGTTTAAGATATTCTACCATTAGCCAATATAGGTCATGAAAATCCATCGTGTATGAATACTTGGAGGGGTGACCTCATCATGCAAATTAGAAGGGCTGCCTCTAATTTAGTATACTAGTTTTAGGTAGGAGGGATCAGCTCCTTGTGAAGGATGCAAGGCACACACCACATTCACACTGAGTAATCTGCTGAAAAACATGTAACTAGGATGCACCCATACGCCCCACATGATAAATATAATAATATGGCCAAAAGCTGAAGGGACGTCACGAGCAATCACTCCGCCGTGGTGAAGTCATAACACCAGTGCCTCTAGTGTTATGGTTATGGTACCTCCATAACTAGGTGAAACTGGTCATGCATGTATATGGCTATAGGTATTCTAAATTAAACATAATTAAATCAAACATATAAACTTATACTACGGGAAAACGGTTGGCTGCATACGGGGAATCCTAATAAGGAAGAATGTCCATACTGAAAGGACGGGAATCCGTACCTTATGTCCAGTGAACGAAGAAGACGAACTGAGGAGAGTCCTACTTCGGTATCACTAATGCTACATAAATACATACGTGTATAAGTATCTGATTACTAAATACGTAACTGGTTTTATGTCATGTCTTAGCTTATTTTATACGTTCATGTCATGTTTTACTGTTTTAAGCGTTAAACTGTGTTTATCTTATATTCTGTCTATTCTGATTAAGTATTACTTGTATTTCATGTATTATTATACTTACTGTGTAATAATAAGTAACTTTCTAAAAATAGCAGGTTTCCTAAAATAGAAAGTTTCCAAAAATAGAAAGTTACCAAAAATAGAAAGTTTCCAAAAATAGAAAGTTTCCAAAAATAGAAAGTTTCCAAAAATAAAAAGTTTCCAAAAATAGAAAGTTTCCAAAAATAGAATTACTGCTTAAAATAGATAAGTTTCTAAAAATAGAAAGTTTCCATAAATAGATTAGCTGCCTTAATTAATAAGTTTCTAAAAATAGAAAGTTTCCATAATTAGATATAAGCTGGTTAAATAAGCTAAGTATATAAGCTTAAGTGTTTTCTGATTATTTTTCTAATCATAAAGATATAAGGTATAGTTTATTAATTATTACATGTAATTTAAATAAACTATAGGTTAAAAGTATTTAATTAAATATATCATGTTTTTAATTAAATAAATTTAAATACTTAGGTTAAAACATGTATTATTAATTATTATTAATATAACCTAAGTCATGTTAATTAATTAATTATAGCCATGGTTTTTAATAATTAATTAATTATAAAGTCTAGAAAATATAAATACTTAGGTTAAAATTCCCTGATCAAATAATTAAATTATAACCTAAGTCATGTTTTATTAAAATAATCATGTCATATTTTATTAATTTAATTTATAACATATGATTATTAAAAACATAACATTAACATAAACCATGAACCGGATCGTGACTAGAAACCATGAACCGGACTCAAAATCAACACCATACCCCGAACCACTTCGGGGTTCCCCCTTGTTTGCTGCTGCCGTGGGACCCACACCACCAAACCGAGACCTTGTGGTCTCGGTGGTGGTCTATAAGCCAAACCGAGACCCCCTTGGGGTTCGGTTTAGGCGCCGGCCAAACAAAACACCCCTAAATCCTCCTTTTTGATTTACCCAATAACCATTTACATGTTTGATTTATGTTTTTAATTAGGTTTTTAAAAACATCATGTTCTTATTTAATTTAATAAATCAAAACAAAAAGAAAAAGGATTTAGAAAGGTATACCGAATGCGTGGATCTAACGAGGATGAACACACACGAACACTTGCACCAAAATCAAGATCAAAATCAAAAAACACCCCCCTTTGGTGTATTTATATACGGCGGCCAAGAGGGAGCAAGAAGGAAAAGGAGAAAAATCTTTTTAGGTTTTTTTGATGTTTTACTATAATGTGAAAAATGAAACAAGATTTTACCTTTTACCCCATGTTAGTAAAATTTGATGGGCTTGGCCCATCTTTCTTGATGTATCCGCGGGTAGGGGGCCCCACATGGGGTACCCGTACCATTTTCCAAGTCTCGTTATTAAAGTGTTCGTTCGTGTTCAGTTGCGTTCGTGTTTTATGTGTTCTCGTTAAATATTAACCGTGACTTAATATATTTATTCTTGCTCGTAATAAATATATATACGTAATTAATATTAGTTCGTGATTTAATTACGTTCATGTTTTCATGATCGCATGTTCGTGTTTAATTATTGTTTAAATAACTATTGTGCGTTCGTTCGTAATAAATACTTATCGTGTTCTAACACGTACGTAATACGTAAAATTCTAACACGTGAACGTAATCATACTATAAAAGGAAAGTTTTAATCTAGTACGCACGATCTTAAGGGTACTATTCATGGTAAAAGCATGCGGGTTTTACAACTCTTCCCCCTAAAAAGAATAATTCGTCCCCGAATTATAGATAAAGTAATCTGGAAAAGAAGAACATACCCGAATTCAAAATACAAAACGAGGGTAAGAAGCCCGGATAGACTCCTCTGTTTCCCAAGTGGCTTCCCGCTCGGTATGATCCCTCCAAAAAATTTTGACGAATGGAATCGTCTTCCTTCTCATGACTCGTTCTTGTCTGTCAAGAACTCGTTCGGGTTCTTCTATGAAGGTGAGATCTTCACGTATCTTTTCTAGTGGATACTGAACCATGTGAAGGGGTTGATACTGGTACCCTCTGAGTAAGGAAACATGAAACACATTGTGTACATGCGAAAGTTGCGGAGGTAACGCTAACCGGTAAGATACTTCATCGACTCGTTCAATGATATCAAACGGTCCGATGAAACAAGGACTGAGCTTCCATTTAATCCCGAAGCGTCTAACACCACGTGCCGGCAAAACCTTAAGGAAGACGTGATCTCCTACGTTAAAATGTATGTCCCTACGATGCTTATTGGCGTAACTCTTCTGACGTGACCGTGCTTCCTGAAGTTTCTGCTTAGCTACTGCGATCCTTTCATTGGTCATCTCTATGATTTCTGGTCCTTCAAGTGTTCGCTCGCCAACCTGATCCCAGCAGACTGGGACGCGACACTTTCTGCCATACAACATCTCGAAAGGAGCACACTTGACACTTGCGTGCCAACTGTTGTTGTATGCAAACTCCACCAAACAGATATAATCGTCCCAATCACCCGTCCATTCCAACGCACATGACCTCAACATGTCTTCCAATGTCTGAATCGTTCGCTCCGACTGTCCGTCCGTTTGAGGATGAAAAGCCGTGCTAAGCTTAAGTTGTGTACCCCAAGCTTTCTGCAGACTCTTCCAAAATCGCGAAGTAAAACGAGGATCTCTGTCTGAGACGATACTGGATGGTGCACCGTGGAGTCTCATGATCTCTCTTCTATACGTATCGGCGAGTTTACTTACCGGATCTTCCTTGCGGATCGGTAAGAAATGAGCTGATTTGGTAAGTCGATCTACGATAACCCAAATTGCATCGTGCTTCCTCTTGGTAGGCGGAAGACCAGTAACAAAATCCTTGGTGATTTTGTCCCACTTCCATTCTGGAATATCTAACGGTTGAAGGAGACCACCAGATCGCTGATGCTCGATCTTAACCTGCTGGCAGGTAAGACATTTGGAGACATAAGTGGCCACATCATGTTTCATACCACTCCACCAAAAGTACTGCTTGATGTCATGGTACACTTAGTCGAACCAGGATGTATAGAGAATGGGGAGCTATGAGCTTCAGCTAACAAGGCTTCTCGGAGTTCTTGATCATCAGGAACACAAAGTCTCGTGCCCTGCCATACGATACCATATGCATCTACTCTGAATTCCTTCTGTTTCTCCAAATTCTGAACTATCTCCCAGATTTCTCCATCATCTTTCTGAGCTTCCTTGATCTTAGAGAGTAACTCGGGTTCTACTCTAAGATTAACCCAGTAACCGCGCTGTCCACGTACCATGATCTCGATGTCTAGTCGCTCCAAGTCTCTTATGATTTCCTTCTCAATTTTTATGCCATTGATCATTTCGGACTTCCTGCTAAGTGCATCTGCTACTACATTTGCCTTTCCGGGATGATACTGTAGATTAATGTCGTAATCCTTCAACAACTCTAACCATCTTCTCTGCCTCATGTTCAGTTCACGTTGAGTGAAGATATACTTCAAACTCTTGTGGTCCGTGAAAATGTCACATGATTCTCCATATAAGTAGTTCCTCCATATCTTCACTGCAAACACGACTGCAGCAAGTTCCAAGTCATGCGTGGGGTAATTTTCTTCATAAGGCTTAAGCTGCCGTGAAGCGTACGCGATCACTTTCCCATGTTGCATGAGAACACATCCAAGTCCCTTCCCCGATGCAACACTGTAGATTTGAAATCCACCCGTACCAGATGGGAGAGTAAGAATAGGTGCAGATACTAGCTTCTGCTTCAGGTCTTCAAAGCTCTTTTCTCGTTCTTCAGTCCAGACGAATTTCTCCCTTTTCCGCATCAGTTTGGTCAATGGTAGTGCTAAGCGGGAAAAGTTCTCCACGAACCTACGGTAATAGCCAGCTAAGCCTAAGAAACTGCGGACTTCCGTCGCTGATGTCGGCCTCGGCCACTTAGTAATGGCCTCAACCTTCGTTGGATCCATAGTGATTCCTTCTGCTGATACAATGTGACCTAAGAATGCCACCTTGTCTAACCAGAACTCACACTTGGAGAATTTAGCATACAGCTGCTTCTGGCAAAGAATCTGTAGTACTGTACGAAGATGGTCTTCGTGTTCCTCCTTGGACTTTGAGAAAATCAGGATGTAATCGATGAAGACAATGACGAACTTGTCCAGAAATTCATGGAAGATTCTGTTCATCAAGTCCATGAACACTGCTGGAGCATTTGTCAAACCGAATGGCATAACTACAAACTCGTAGTGGCCATAGCGGGTACGAAAAGCAGTCTTGGCGATATCCTGCTCTTTGACTCGTAGCTGATGATAGCCTGACCTAAGATCAATCTTGGAGAAGTGTTTGGCCCCTTGGAGTTGGTCAAACAGATCGTCTATCCGCGGCAGTGGATACCTATTCTGGATAGTAATCTTGTTGAGCTCGCGATAGTCTATGCAAAGACGCATACTGCCGTCCTTCTTCTTAACAAATAAGACCGGTGCGCCCCATGGAGATGCGCTCGGTCGAATGAACCCTCGTTCTAGAAGTTCTTGCAGTTGATCCTTCAGCTCCTTCAACTCTATGGGAGCCATGCGATAAGGAGCCTTGGAGATCGGTTCAGCTCCTAGAATAAGCTCGATATTGAATTCCACTTCTCGTGCAGGTGGTATGCCCGGAAGTTCTGCTGGAAATACATCTTGGAATTCCAACACTATTGGTTGATCCTGAATTGATGGAGATTCAGCATCTATGTCGTGAACCGTAGCTAGATAACCCTCGCAGCCATGTGACAGTAGTGCACGCGCTTGCAGGGTAGATATGATTTGTACAGACCGTCCGGGTACGAACCCGTTATAAATGTACTCTGGTGCATTAACATCACCAAGATAACTCGATATGAATGGCAGTCTATGTTAGCATGATGCTTGGATAGCCAATCCATGCCCAAAATCATGTCGAAGTCATTCATGTCCAGCGGAAGTGCGTCAACAGGACGAACCTTATCGTCAAATTCAAGGGGAAGACTCTTGTATACATGGGTGATTAATACAGAGTCCCTCAAAGGCATGGAACTAGTAAGTCTATTCTCTAGTGGCATGGGGAGCATCCTAATGTTCTTAGCATAAGCAGTAGAAATGACCGAGTGAGTAGCACCCGTATCGAAAAGAACACACGCAGCTTGACCATACATATACAAGATTCCAGTGATGGTACCTGTAGACTTGTTGGCCCTGTCTCGAGATGTCGTGTAGACACGCCCAGTGGTAGGAGGCGGCTTGGAATCAGCATGTCCGATGTGCCCTCCATCTCGCCCTTACGGCAATCCTTCATGATATGGCTAGGAAGACCACACTTGAAGCATGCGTCAGTGTTACGACGACATGGCCCTGGGTGCCTACGATGGCAAGTAGAGCAAAGAGGATGAGTATATCCTTCAGCAGGTGCTCTGGCTTGCTGTGGACCTGATAAAACGTTTTACATAAGACATGATAATAGGGTACAAAGGACAATGCGGATAATCGTAAGATTGAATACCAGTGATAGCTGGACGGCTAGGCTGTGAACCTCTCTGGTTCTGGTCCCTACCGTTTCCATGGTTCCTGGTAAAAGATTTGCTAGAGTGTCAGAATATTAGTTATAACATGAAATCATAAGAAAATGCGTAAGTATTAGGACCTGCTGCTATTGGAGTGTCCAGCGTTGTTACGGTAATTATCATTACCGCCACGCCTATCCGTAGCAGAACGGTCGTTAGTATGACCGTTTCCCTTGGGCTGATGAGGCTGCTGCTGAGTAGCCGGCTGAGACCGGTCCCCAGTTTTCTGCCTGGAAGATACAGTTTAAAGAGATGAATAATTGACATATATGGAAAGAATACGGATTGGTCACCGCTTGAATACGAATGTTTACCTCTTATCGGGTCTCTCTGCTTCCCCGAACTCATCTCTCTCCTGCAGCATCTCATGTTTACGTGCTGCATCGGCCACTTGTGCTACCGTGTTGAACGTAGCACACACCAGATTGTTTGCGACCGATGTGCGAAGAGCCCACCTAAAGTGGTGTGCCTGCTCTTCAGGAGTACCTGCCGCTGCACCAAGGAAACCAGCTAAGAGGAGAAAGCGCTGCATGAACTCGTTGCTATTCTCCCCAGCTCTCTGTCAGATCCCATGGTACTCCCTCTTGAGCTTGTCTTGCTCCGCCTTGGGAAAGAACTGCTCCATCACCCTGTCCTTGAACTGAGCCCAAGTCAAACCAGCAACCCAATCGTCACCTCCCTCAGACTGCATCAACGCTAACCACCAATTTAGCACATCGCCTTCGAACTGATAGCATGCCAACCTCGCCTTGTACGCGGGGTCACAACCCATAGCATTGTAAATCTTCTCGATGTGATCCAACCAGCTTTCAGCATCACTGGGGCTATCTGTTTTCTCAAAAGCTCGAGGACGGAGCTTGTTGAATCTCTCCAGCCATACTGCCAATATCACTGGAGGAGGAGGAGGAGGTGCTTGGTTATGCTGCTGATTGTTGGCAGCTTGAACCTCAGCCCTGATGTCGTTCCTCAGTTGAGGAAGCAAAGCTTGCATTGCAGCTTGGATTGCAGTATTGAGTTGTTCCTGTTCGCGTGTGAGAACCATCTGACAGTATAACATAAAACATATGATTAACAGATCAAAACATAAAATATATATTCATGAAAAAAAAATTATACCAATAAATCCAGAGAATTTATGCAAGAAAATTTGTGTATGAATGCATGATGCAGTTTTATGAAAACTTTTGTATGCTCGAGAGTGAACGCCTATGGTCAGTTCACCCAAAATAAAAGACATGGCGAGGGGACGCCTATGGGTCGGTCCCAAATTTAAAAGTTTCGATAAAACACATGCGACTAAATAGGGCCAGTCCTGTACCAACCATTACTAAGTCATAAACTTGCGACAATGACATATATATGTATGCATAAAAATGATGAATGCATGAAAAACGACTGTCAGTTCTAGGAAGACCATAGTGACTACCCACTAATCACAGGTCATATTTTTAGAGCCTACAGGTCGAAGCCTTGGCTCTGATACTATAATTGTAACACCTCATTTTGATAATGGAATGTCACGCGTAATTATGGCGTGTCATCAAAGCTTACAAGGATAAATGTCTAAACATTACATGACCATAAAAGGAAAATACCAGAATCAAACATCAGTAGTCCAAAAGTAAAGCTCATCACACACAAACATAAGTACTGTAAAGGAAAGGACTAAACAATGTCCATGTCAAGAGTATCAAAGTAAAGATAATGCATAAAGTAAAGAAAGGCTAGAAAGCTTCCAGTCCATATGCACGTACGCTTAATGTCTACGAGCGTCCCTGAGTACCTGCCGTTTTGGGAACATAGAAAAGGAAAACGGCTAAGCAATACGCTCAGTGCACGGATGTACTATTGGGCCAATGAAAGTTTTAACTATGGCCCAGTCTAGATTTGTTTAATTAGACTAAGTGCTTACTGGTCGCTGAGAGGACCAGCGACAGAGACTAGACCAGTGGAAGGCAAAGCCTCAGCTGGCACACCAGGAACATTCAAGTCAAAGACAACGTCAGAGAAGTCGAAGACAATCTGAAGTCAAACTCACCAACGATTATGGATAGCTGGGATGTTGAAGGAATGTACTGGTGTTCAAGGATCTCTGAGTTGACAACACTTAGAGATCACTTAAGAACCCTAGAAGTCTGGGATAAGCAAAGCTTATCCAATCCTTTATAGTTTAGGCGGGAGAATCTACAAAGTGTTTTGAGCGGGACAAAACAAGAGATTCAAGATAAAGCCTAGTACGACCTAGTGGGACAAAAGGTGAACAGTTGGCAGAACTGTTCACCTAAAGTTGGTTAAAGGTATGTCTCGATTTGGACATGCATTTAATACGTTGTACTCTTCCATTCAGAAGGTGACACGTATCAACTACTCCCACTAAGGAAGCAACCTCGTACACTATAAATAGGAGTGAGAAAGAAGAATTAACTCAACCCTTGTGCTTGGATAAATTATCTAAGTTATTTCTCAACTTGGAACCGCTGAGCCCCCAGCTGTCTACCAGCGTCTCATTGTTTCCCTTGTGAACTTGAGTCTCGAATCTAGTTTACTTGTTTCTAGGGTTCATATCTTGTTGTCATTCAACGAGTGTATTCATAGCACTTTGTAATACTTTGTTTATAATACTTAATAAAGCATTACGCGTTTGAAAAGTATTTCATTGTGTTTCGTGGTTACAAGAGTTATAGTTTATCAACAATTTTCATATTAAGGGACTTTCAATTGGTATCAGAGCGGTTTGATTTATAAAATTTTTCATAAACCGTTCTTGTTTTTAAAATCAAGATCTTAATATGGCTGATACTATACCTCCTCCACCTTTCGGTCAAACCAGTTTAGGTACCACTTCGACCACCATGCCGGCCACCACATCTACTACCATGCCTACACCAGTTGTAAGCACTGGTAATAATGATGATGACCTTCCCCAACTACTTGATGTTCGAGGAGGGTCACATGTGTCCAATGTACCAGCATTCGATGAAGAGGATTTCTCAAGTTGGAAAAGTGAATTTCTTATATATTTAGATGGCTTAGAACCCTTCTTGATAGAAATCTTAGAAAATGGTCCATATGTACCACTGGCCGTTTCCTCTACCCCTGAGAGACCCATTAAGAAACCTGTTAAGCAATGGTCTCCAGCGGATAGACGTCTGGCTAACCAGGACAAGAGACTTAAAAGTATCATAGTCTCTTGCCTACCCAAGAACATTATGAAGTCCATCATTAAATGCAACTCTGCCAAGGAGATGTGGACTGAATTAGTTCTAGGGTATGAAGGTCCAGAGGAAACAAAAGAAACCAAAATCCAAGCCCTTAGACTTAACTTTAATGCTTTTAAAGCTTTGGAAACAGAAACTGTTGCACAAACTTATACTAGGCTTAAGATTTTGTTGAATGATTTGGGAAACAATGGAGTTGTTCTACCTAAGGCCGAGGTTAATGCTACTTTTGTCAATAGTTTACCTAGAAAATGGCTTAGCCTAAATCAGACCTTAAGAGCTAACAATGCTATAAAGAATGATACTTTAGCCCACTTGTTTGGTAGATATAACTATGAAAAAGGGCTAATTGACTCCATTTACAAATCAGAGACTGACAGGTTTACCACCAGTATCACTGGTTCAAAAGCTCTTGTTGCTAACCATTCCTTTCAGGACAGCGACTCTGACATTGAAGAGGACACCAGAAGTAGTCAAGAATTTCTTGATGAATTACATGCTGAGTTCCATGACAGAGCTCTTTTAGCTGATCAAAAGAGGTACTATAAGAGATCTGGTAGAGTTGGAGCTGCAAAGGTTGATAAATCCAAGGTGTCATGCTACACTTGTGGAAAGACTGGTCACTATCAAAAGGATTGCTGGTCAAACAAAACCTCCTCTCCAAGCTTCCCTTCATCCAGCAACAACAACAGCAAGAAGAAGTTTTCCACCTCACCTTTCAAGCAAACCTATCTCTCTGATTCAGAAGGGAAGAAGGACTACAAAGTCAAATACAAAGCCTTGAAAGCTGAGCTGCTAAAACTCAATCAGAAAGTCGATGATGCAGCAAAGAAAAAGGATGCTAAGAAGACTGAAAAAGGTCTGATCGCTGCCTCATTCGACTGGGATGATGAACCCCTCACTTCTGAGGATGAAGGTACCACCACCGTCAGAGCCTTTATGGCTGTCTTTGATGAAGAACCCGCTGTGGGTAAAAGTGAAGCAAGATCTAGTCAATGGGTGGACATCTCCTGAAAAAGGTACAAAGAATGTTATCTATGTCTGAAGGTCCTGATAGAGACCATGTCAGTGACTATACCTTGGTTGACCTCCACTTTGTGTAAGAGCAAAGAAAAAACCTGTTAAACAAATTTCATAGTCTTAAAACAGAGTTAAATCTTTGCCAATATGAATTAACAAATCTTAAACCATTTGTGAATCTTGCCAATCAACTTCAAAATGAAGTGAGCAAATTATCCATTGAAAATGAGTCTTTGTTTGATGAAAATTATGAACTTAGAAAAACCATTGAAAAATGGAATTTGGCTCAATCCACAGTGGAAGAAACAGTCGCTGAATCCATACCTGGTGATGTGGTTCAGGCTATTGGGGGAAAGGGTAGATTCAAAAAACATATCCCTGTTCCCAATGTCAAATTTGTCCCTTCAGATGTTTCTTCTCCTTCTTCCACCTCTGTGGATGAGAAGAACTCTGACAAAGAATCAGAGGTACCAGCCCCACCAAGACTCGCTGGTGTCAACCCATCTGATTCCTTGCTTGGCCCAAAACCTCAAACTAAAACCCCTGGGAATTCAATTCTCAAAGTCGCTGACAAAGCGAATAAAAAGGTTTTTGTGGCTAAGGACTCCAACAAACCCACTCCTCCCCCTGAAGAGCTTTCTCCCACCAAGCAACTTCTCCTCACCCTGATGGAAGAGGTAAAAGGGTTGAAAGAACAAATCAACCCCAGAGTTAATAGTCCATCTGTTAACTCTCTTGGTGAAGGTTCTAGTAGCTCCAAGGGGAGAGCTTTGTTCAGACCTTGCAAGCATTGCGGTTTCAAGAATCACTCATCCGAGGATTGCTCTAAGAAACCAAAATGTATCACATGTGAGTCCACTGAACACACACATCTAGAGAGCATGAGGAGGTCATTGCGGTTCAAAGAACCAGAACTCAAATGAGATCTAAAACTCCTCATCGACCCTCAAGAAAGGCTGAGCCTAAACCCAGAGATAACTCTCAGGGGTACAGACCTAACCCCCCTGCAAGTACTGTGGTTTCTTCGACCATCACTCTGATGAGTGCGAGCATTATCCTGGATGTGACATCTGTGGAAGCATGTGTCATGAACCCAGGGATTGCAACCAAAGAGGGGGAGGTAACCAGAGAAGGGCCAATGTCGCTGGTCAGCGACAGTATGGACCCACTGGAAAGTGGGTTCATCATAGAAACTAATCTGGATTTGTTATATCTATGTAGGAATATCTGAAGAAATCTGTTTGGTATCTGGATAGCGGGTGCTCCAGACACATGACAGGGGTTAAACAATATCTGCATAGATATAAAAAGGAGTCTGGTCCTAAAGTAGTCCTTGGAGATGATTCCTCAGGGGCTACTGAGGGTTATGGCTTAGTGGATTGTAATAGAATAACCTTCACAAGGGTCGCTTATCTCAATGGACTGAAGCACAACCTAATCAGCATTAGTCAACTCTGCGATGCGGGCTTCAAAGTTCTGTTCACCAAGACCCAAGGAACAATCTTCAATCAAAATGATGATGTTGTTCTTATTGCACCCAGGAGAAGGGATGTGTATGTCATCGACATGACATCTTGTCCAGAAGGGACAAGCACTTGTCTCTATGCCAAAGCATCTGATAGTGAAAATTGGCTATGGCATAAGAGACTCTCCCATCTCAACTTCAAAAACATTAACAAACTGGCCAAGAATGATTTAGTAGCTGGGCTTCCCTCTCTGACCTTCACCAAAGACAGACCCTGCTCAGCGTGCGAGAAAGGGAAGCACCACAGAGCCTCATTCAAGACTAAACAATCATTCTCCATAAATAAGTGCCTCCATCTCCTTCACATGGACTTATTTGGACCAGTAAAACCTCAATCCCTTAATCGCAACAAGTATACACTAGTCATTGTAGATGAATTCTCTAGATTCACATGGGTATTCTTTCTCAAAAGAAAGAGTGATGCTGGTGAAAGAATAATGTCCTTCATCAGAGAAATAGAGAATCTCAATGACTGCAGAGTTAAGGCTATCAGAAGTGACAATGGAACTGAAT
Organism: Glebionis coronaria; assembly: GCA_025667525.1. Lineage (NCBI taxonomy): Eukaryota > Viridiplantae > Streptophyta > Magnoliopsida > Asterales > Asteraceae > Glebionis > Glebionis coronaria. The sequence continues at coordinate 371,103,764 of CM046878.1, forward strand.
TCAAGAATCATGCCATGGAAGCCTTTTGTGATGAAAAGGGAATATCACAGAACTTTTCGAACCCAGGCACCCCTGAACAAAATGGTGTCGCTGAAAGAAGAAACAGAACCCTCATAGAGGCTGCTAGAACAATGCTCAGCGAATCAAGACTTCCTAAACAATTTTGGGATGAAGCTGTCATACACAAAACAGATCCTTTATTGTGAAGAGACATGGCAAGACCTCTTATGAAGTATATAGGAAGAGAGCCCCTGATGTAAGCTACTTCCATGTCTTTCGTTGCCCTGTTTTCATTCACAACTACAGAGATCACCTGGGAAAATTTGATGAAAAGTCTGATGATGGATTCTTTGTTGGTTACTCTCTTACCTCCAGAGCTTACAGAGTGTTCAACATCCGCAGACAAGAATTAGAAAAATCCATCCATGTCACCTTCAATGAAGCAGATGCTGTCATCAACCACACCAACTCAGAAGAATGTGACATTGACTTCAATGAAGTTAAATCTTGATTTCTCACATCCCAAGGAATCATCCAAGGGCGGTCACAAGGACTTCCCTTATGTTCATGCATTTGATCCTCATTCAATCTCTGACATCACTCCAGAAGTTGAAAATGCTGAACAAATCACTCCACCCACTACTGTGAATGCTGATCTCATCGAACCAATCTCTCCTCTTGATGAAGAGATTATGGATGAAGAAATAATTTGTGAAGAACCCTCAGCATTCATTGAACCTGCTTTGACTCTTGAACCCACAGAGACTCCTGCTCCTCAATCCAAATGGAGTAGGAACCAAGATATTCTTCTGGTGAATATTCTTGGTGAACCCTCTGAGGGAGTCACTACTAGAGGCAAATTGAGATCTCTGGAAACCACCTCAGCGGATGAATGCCTTTTCGCTGATTTTCTCTCTGAGGATAAACCTAAGAATGTGGCTGCTGCACTTCTAGATGAAGGGTGGGTTGTTGCAATGCAAGATGAGCTGAATCAGATCAAAAGGAACAAGGTGTGGACTCTGGTAAAAGCTCCAGCTGGGAAGCAAGTGGTTGGAACTAAATGGGTCTACAAAAACAAGAGGGATGAAGCTGGCATGATTGTCAAAAACAAGGCTAGGCTTGTGGTGCTGGGATATAATCAATCTGAGGGGATTGACTATGATGAAACGTTTGCACCAGTAGCCAGATTGGAAGCTATCAAAATCTTCCTAGCCTTTGCAGCTTATATGGGGTTTACTGTGTACCAGATGGATGTGAAGAGTGCTTTCCTCAATGGGAAGCTTGCAGAGGAAGTATATGTCTATCAACCCAGGGTTTGAAAGCAGTGAGTATCTTGATCACGTCTGCAGACTTCACAAAGCACTCTATGGGCTGAAACAAGCGACTAGAGCCTAGTATGAAACCCTATCAAAATTCTTACTTGAAAATAAATTTGTTAGAGGTACCATTGATCAAACCCTGTTCACTTATAGGTCCAAGGGTGATGTCATTTTAGTACAGATTTATGTGGATGATATAATTTTTGGTTCAACCAATATTACATTGAGCAAATAGTTTGTCAAATTAATGACCAAAAAATATGAAATGAGCATGATGGGGGAATTAACTTTTTTCTTGGGTTTCCAAATCAAACAAAATTCAAAAGGAATTTCCATTTGTCAAGAAAAATATGTTAAGGATTTGCTCAAGAAGTATGATCTGTCTGATTGTGCATCAGTGAAATGCCCCATGCTTCCTCCCAATAACTTGGGAGCTGATGACTCAAGGATCTATGTTAATGAGACCTTATATAGAGGCATGATTGGGTCACTGATGTACCTCACAGCAAGCAGACCAGACATACAATTTGCCACATGTCTCTGTGCTAGGTACCAAGCTAACCCCAAGGAATCCCACCTTGTAGCTATCAAAAGAATTTTCAGGTACTTAAAAGGATCTCCCACATTGGGTCTCTGGTATCAAAATGGATCAGGCTTCGACCTCAAAGCCTACTCAGACTCTGACTATGCTGGATGTTGTCTTGATAGAAAGAGCACCTCTGGGAGTTGTCAAATCCTTGGAGGAAAGTTAGTATGCTGGAGCGCCAAGAAACAAAACTCTGTGGCCATGTCATCAGTTGAAGCTGAATACGTAGCGGCCGCTGGTTGTTGTGCTCAAGTTCTCTGGATGAAAAGTCAGCTGGCTGATTATAGGATCATTTATGAAAAGGTTCCCATATTCTGTGACAACACAAGTGCTATAGCCATCTCAAATAATCCGGTACTTCATTCCAGAACTAAGCATATTGACATCAGGTATCACTTTATCAGAGACCATATTTTAAAAGGTGATATTGAGCTTCATTTTATACCCACTGAATACCAGCTCGCTGATATATTTAACAAACCTCTAGCTGAGCCAAGTTTTACTAGGTTGGTTGCTGAGCTAGGTATGCTCAATATTGGTAAACAAATCTGATAAATGATCTCTGATCTCTGTCTCTGGGCATTAAAGGGAATTGAATGTAACGAGGTAGTTACATTCCAATGGGACTTAATATATTCCCATATTTAATTCAAATGATTAACCTTTATTGTTAACAACTTTCTCGCTTTCCAAGGGACATAAATATCACATGAAGAGTCAAGGGGTCCCACTCGTTGGGAATAAAATGTAGCCAGTCCACTTAAGCGCTGACAAGAGGAAAACAAGCGTTGATAGGAAGAAAACAAACACTGACAGATCAAGCGTTGACAAGAAGAAGTCAAGCGTTGATAGGTTGAAGACAAGCACTGATAGAAAGATATGGTCTACGCGTATTATGTTTCTAGTTTGTTTCTAGTAAAGATAAGTTCAACATTGTATTTTCTATAATTATCTTTACCTAGAATAGTTGATACGTAGACTCTTGTACAAGGCTTCTTATGTCTATAAAAGAAGACCTTTAGGTTATGTTTGATAATAAGTTTTTTACGTTAAACACTTTCATTGTAAGCAAGTTCGTTATTATCAATCAAGTGAAAGTTTGTTTACATCCGTTTGTGTTCTTGTTTAAGTGTTAATTCCGCATAACACTTAGATTACTTTATACATAAACAAAGTTTCTCTATGTGTATAACTTGATCTAATCTCTTATACACAAGCTTAATCGATCTAAGTTTGGGATCAACAAGTGGTATCAGAGCTTGTTGAGAGACTTTGATCTAAAAGAACACAAGAACCCTAAAATCACCAAAACCCTAATTTTCACAAAAAACCCTAAAAACATCATGTCCACTCCTGAAGTAAACTCCTCCTCCTCCTCAAACAATCACAACATCAAGATTCCCATGCTAGATGCAAACAACTTTGAGCTGTGGAAATTCAACTTTGAGCAATATCTAGGGATCTATGACTACACTCTCTGGGAGATTATTGAATATGGAAACACATTCAATAAAGCTCAAAAGATTGCTAATGCCATTGCTACAAGATCAGATGTTCAAGGATGTTCAGAAGAAGATAAGAAAGAAAAACCTGATGATGGTAGAGCTGTGTTTGCTGAAGACATAGCAAAGAAAAGGGTTGATATGAAAACCCTAAACATTCTGAAACTCTCCTTGGGACAAGAAAATCAGCACAAATACAGAGGTTATGAGTCTGCAAAAGACCTTTGGGCAGCCCTTGAAGTTTCATATGGTGGTAATGCTGATACTAAGGAAGAGAAGAAGAAGCAACTCATGCATGAGTATGCTGTTTTTAAGGCTCAACCTAATGAGAAGCTTAGCAGTGTGAGAAGCAGACTGCTTGACATTACAAGCAAGCTGTCCTTCATGGGGACACAAGTTGGTGATGTTGACATTATTGCCACTTTTCTTAAAAGCCTTGGTGATGCGTGGAAGATTGAGGCAAGATCTATACTTGCCAATAACACTCACAAAAGTTCTACTTTTGATGATATCTACAACAAACTGAGGCTGTTGGAGAATGAAACTCTTTTGGAGCATGGAAGTAAGTCTACCAATAGTAATATGGCCTTCTTCTTACATAGTGAAGGTCAATTTGATCAGAAGGACTCATACATGCACCTAGTTACTGGATCAACATGTGTCAACGCTGGATCATACCCTGTCAACGCCTTACATTAAGACGCTGACACATACAAAATTGACTCACCAAGAGTTAAGCCTGCTGGTTTGGATCTGGATACTGTGTGTGCATACATTGCTTTATTGCCCAATGGTTCAGTGATTACATATGAGGACCTTGAGCAAATAAGTGATGAGCACTTGGAGGAGATGGATATAAAGTGGAACATGGCTCTTGCAAGTATAAGAGAAAACAGGTGGAATAGAAGGTTTAAGAAGAAGATGACCTTTAATGCAAAGGACACTGCTGGATTTGATAAATCCAAGGTGGAGTGCTACAATTGTCATCGTATGGGGAACTTTATGAGGGAATGCAGATCTCCAAGAAGATCTGATGCTGGAAAACCCTCAAGCCAAGTTTTTAAGGCTCAGGATCCTAAGGCCATGGTGGCAGTGCAAGAAATTGATGGTATTGGATGGGACTGGAGCTATTTGGCTAAGGATGAGGAAGAAGATAAAGCTTTGGTTGCTGAGATAGAAGAAGAAGAGCATGTTCAATATGCTCTCATGGCACACTCCTCCTCTTCATCAGATAATGAGGTATACGATGATGCTTTTTGTAGTAAGGGTTGTCGTTTAAATACTGAAAAACTTAACAAAGAGGTTTTAAGATTGTTAAGTGATGTGAGTACTGAGAGATGCAAGTTGTCTAACTATCAAATTGCTCTCACTCAAACTGAAAAGACAGTTGAAGAGTATAAGAAAATGGAGCTTGACCTAAAAGATAAAATAAATATCTTAAAACATGATTTAAATGCTAGTAATAATGTTAGAAATATCATGGAAATGGTCAATGTTGAACTACAGGCTAAGTTAGATGAGGCTATTAAGAATAAGGATAATGTAGACCTTAAAATTCAGAGATTTGATAAGGCCTCACAATTCCTAGGAGAATGTGTTAATAAATAGAGGGATCCTAAGGACATGACTGGGATTGGGATGAAAGACTATACTGTTATTCCACCACCAGCTGGGGACTTCTATGGTGTCCAAAGAAAGGACTTATCTTGGACTGGTTTACCAGAACTCCAAGAAGAGGAATTTATTCCTCCACCAAGAGTCCTTACCCCAGTTGAAGAGTATAGGCAAAAGTTGACTGACTTAAATGAATGTAAGAAAGCCAACCCTACCTTGTTTGTCAAGGGTGGCATGCTTTGTGATAGTCCTAATGAGTCAACCCCTATTAAAGTAACAAACCCATTCACTGGCAAGACTGTTGACCTTGGCTCAAACACTGTTAGAAAACCTAGCATTAAGTATGCAGAAATGTATAGGAATACTAGGTCACCTAAAAGCCAAGTTAGTGATAATGGAACAGGCTTCTTCTCTTCTAGACCTAGAGTTGTGTCTTGAAAAGCCTGTTACACTTGTGGTAGCTTTTCACATTTAGCATATAAGTGTGTCAACGCTTCCAAGGTCAACGCTGTTAAAAGGTCAAACATTGTCAGACCCAAAACTTTTATGGAGCAAAGTCCACAAGTTGTTAGACCAGTCCCATTCTTCACTAAAAGGTCTAACACTCATGGACAAAGACCATTTCAGAAGACCAATACTTGGTCTAATAGGCAATGGGTTTTTGTAGCAAACCATAGGTTCAACGCTGACAAGGGTAATTTTAGCGTTGACAAGACCAAATCCAACGCTGACAGAAACGTTGCCAGACCTAAATATTTGCAACCACAGGGTAAGGGGTCTAAAGCTTCTTCTAGCTTGACATAGAGACCTAAGCAAGATCAAAACCCTAATTCTAATAGGATTTCTATGACCTGCAACAAATTTAATTATATTTCAAAGGTCATTACAAAACCAATTGGGGTTAACTGGGTATTTCATCCAAAAAGGGATGAACAAGGGGTTGTTATGAGAACTAAGTCTGTTCTTGTTGAACAACCAGATGAATCCAAGTCTGCTCTGGCTTGGGTTCCCAAAGAGAACAAATTTGTTTTCTTTATGTGCAGGGCATTCAAAAACAGGTCAATGATTATGGATATTGGGACAGTGAATGCTCTAGGCACATGACTGGGAAGGAAGATTATCTGACAAACTTCACTCCATTAAGGATGGTGATAAGGTTTACTTTGGAGGCGGATATGGAACTATCACAGGCAAAGGAACTCTTCTCACCAAGAACTTGCGTTTTGAAAACGTGTTTCTGGTAAAAGAACTTGATTACAATCTTTTTAGTGTATCACAAGTTTGTGATAACAAAAATAAAGTTCTTTTTACTGATACTGAATGCTTGGTGTTGAGCAAGGATTTTAAATTCCAGATGAGAAATATATTGACTATAGGACACCTAGGCATAAGGACATTTATAATGTGAATCTTAATGGGATTAGGATGAATAATAATATGTCATGTTTTTATGCTAAAGCTTCAGTTGATGAGAGTAATCTATGGCACAGGAGACTAGGGCACATAAACTTTAAAAATATAAACTGACTTGTGAGATTTGGTTTGGTTGATGGTTTGCCTGAAAAGGCTTTCCACAATGACCACTCTTGTGTTGCATGCCTTAAAGGCAAGCAGCACAAGGTCTCATTTAAGTCTAAACAAGTGCACTCTAGTTCTAAACCACTTCACTTGCTGCATATGGACCTGTTTGGTCCAACTAATATAGAGAGTTTGAATGGTAAATCATACTGCTTTGTCACCATAGATGACTTTTCTAGGTTTACTTGGACTTTCTTTTTAGCTATGAAAAGTGACACTGCTGATACTTTAATTGACTTTATTACCCAAATAGAAAAGAAAACTGGTAATGAAATTAAAATGCTTAGAAGTGATAATGGTGGTGAGTTTAGAAATAAACTATTGGATGATTTTTGTGCCAAGAAAGGGATTACTAGGCAGTTTAGTGTTGCCAGAACCCCACAACAAAATGGGGTTGCTGAGAGAAAGAATAGAACCCTAATTGAAGCAGCCAGGACTATGTTGGCTGATGCTCACTTTTCCATAGCTTTTTGGGCTGAGGCTGTGAATACAGCTTGTTATGTTCAGAATAGAGCATTGGTCAACAAGATACATAACAAAACACCTTATGAATTACTTTGGGGAAGGAAACATAATATTGGTTTTCTTAGACCTTTTGGTTGTCATGTAGTTGTGTTGGATACTAGTGATGTCTTAGGTAAATTTAGTGCTAAAGGTGATGAAGGCTATTTCATGGGTTATTCAATGCAGAGCAAGGGATATAGGGTTTATCTTAAGAAGGAAAAACGTATACTTGAAAGAGTACATGTTAGGTTTTTAGAGAGTAAACCTAGTGATCCTAAAAGTGGTCCAAATTGGTTGTTTGACTTGGAACCTCTATCTAGGACTTTGAATTATATGCCTGTTACTAATCCAGACATTGTGAAGGTAACTTCAAATGTTGTGGAAGAACCAGTTGTTGATGTTTCAGGTACACAGGTTAATGAAGAGGTTGGATCACAAGCAGACAAGTCATCTTCCATACAAGAGTATGTTACTATTCCCATATGGACAGATGCTTTTGCTGATGCTGCTGCTGCTGGAAAGGAAAATGGTGGTCCCCAAGTATCACCAGTTAACAACATGCATGGTTCTTCAGGCGCTGACAAAGGAAAATCTGGCGCTGACAGGACAAATTCAGGCGTTGATGGCTCAAACGTTGACAACATCATTTCAGGCGTTGATGATCCAAACGCTGACAACCTTGGTTCGGGCGTTGACAACACTTTTGAGCATATCTTCTCTTCAAATTTTGAACAAGGTGAACCTTCAAGCAGACATGAAGAGGTTCATACAAATATTGATGGAAGAGAGTCTAAAGAAGATATTGGCAATTTGGAAGATGAGATTGAAGACAACAAACTTTTTGAGGGAGGAGTTCTTACTTCTACAATGAAGAATCACCCCACTTCTCAAATTATTGGAGATGTTATGTCTCTTGTTCAGACTAGAAGATCTCATCAAAGTCTTGGTGGATTTATTGCCAATATACACAAGAAGGTTGATACCCCTCTTGTTCAAGCATGTTTGTTTGCCTGTTTTCTGTCACAACAGGAACCCAAGAAGATTTTTGATGCTCTAAAAGAACCAAGTTGGGTGGAAGCAATGCAGGATGAGCTTCACCAATTTGCTATTCAGGATGTTTGGGAGCTGGTTGATTGTCCCAGATATGTCAGACCTATTGGGACAAGATGGGTTCTAAGAAACAAGAAAGATGAAAGAGGTATTGTGGTCAGAAACAAGGCACGTTTAGTGGCTCAGGGATATACACAAGAGGAAGGGATAGACTATGAGGAGGTCTTTGCACCAGTTGCAAGGATTGAAGCTATAAGGATATTTCTAGCCTATGCTTCCTGCATAGACTTCACTGTCTATCAAATGGATGTGAAGAGTGCCTTCCTCTATGGCACAATTGTTGAGTTATGCAACCTCCTGGCTTTGAAGATCCAGAGAATCCAGACAAGGTGTATAGAGTCAAGAAAGCTATGTATGGACTTTATCAAGCCTCAAGAGCATGGTATGGTACATTGTCCACCTATCTGGTAGAAAATGGATTCAAAAGGGGCACCGTAGACCAGACATTATTTACAAAGAAGGCTGGTAAGGATGTCTTACTTGTTCAGGTTTATGTTGATGATATCATCTTTGGTTCCACTAATCCAAAGATGAGTGAAGACTTTTCCAAGCTTATGACAGACAAATTCAAGATGAGTGCAATGGGGGAGATGAACTTCTTTCTAGGGTTACAAGTTCAGCAGAAAGAAAATGGTATCTTCATCTCTCAGGATAAGTATGTAGCAGAGATCTTGAAGAAGTTTAGCTTTTCTCCACATGAAAAGAGGGCTACTACTCCTATGGATAGAGAACACCCTTGGGGAAAAGTTGGAGATGGAAAAGATGTGGATGTCAGGCACTATAGATCAATGATTGGTTCATTGATGTATCTCACAGCCTCAAGACCTGACATCATGTTTGCTGTGTGTGCATGTGCACGCCATCAAGTGACTCCCAAAGAATGTCACCTTTATGCTGTCAAGAGAATCTTTAGGTACCTTAGATGTTATCCAGATCTTGGCTTGTGGTACCCAAAAGATTCACCATTGGAGCTTATTGCATATTTAGACAGTGACTATGGTGGTGATAAGTTTAATACAAAATCCACAACTGGTGGATGTCAGTTTCTTGGGAGTAAATTGATATCTTGGCAATGCAAGAAACAAACAGTGGTGGCCAATTCTACAACTGAAGCAGAGTATGTAGCTGCAGCTGCTTGTTGTGGACAAGTCTTATGGATACAGAACCAGCTGTTGGATTATGGGTATAATTTCATGCATACCAAGATATTTGTTGATAATAACAGCACTTTATGCATTATTAAAAATCCTGTACATCATTCTAAAACAAAACACATAGAAATTAGACATCGTTTTATAAGGGATTGTTTTGAAAAGGGTTTAATACAACCAGATAGGGTTGACACAGAAGAAAATGTGTCTGATTTATTAACTAAACCTTTTGATGCTGGAAGGTTCCAATACTTGGTAACAAGTATTGGAATGATCAATCTCACTTAAATATGTGTTTTGGCGTCTTATTGTAAAAGTATGTACAGGATAATGCATTGTTATTGGTCTTTTTGAAGGTAGATTTTCCACTATATTTTTCTAACACTGACAAAGGTTATCTTAACGCTGACAAGGGTTATCGTGGCGTTGTCAGCAACAATGTTAGTTTTGTGGTTTTTAATCTAAGTGTGCAGGTGGTGTTAGCTGATACAAGTTAATTGGTTTGGTTCAGATTAAGTTCTCGGTATCCTCTCGAATTGATCACAGCTCTAAGTGGAATGATTTGTTTTTGGTGACAAAAAGTGGATTTGGTTTTCTATTCTATTGAAAGATAAATGAATGAAGTAATGAAATTAAACTTGCAGTAAATATAAATGATTAAATGATAAAACAGAAAAATAATCTTACTGAAGAAAAGAGCTATTCGGAATATTGAAGCTATTCGGAACAATGACCTATGCAGAATAATGATCTTACTCTGAATATTTTTGTCTATGCGGAATAACAACCCTTATGCGGAATAAACGCCTACTCGGAATAATGATATTATACGGAATAACATGCTCTACGCGAAATAATTGGGGCTATCCGGAATATTGTGACCATGCGGAATAAATATGACCATGCGGAAAATCAAGCTTATGCGGAATACTAGAGTTATCCGGAATATGGAAATATTCCGAATAAAGGAAAGGGAAATCAGGCTATGCGGAATAAATGAAAGTTCCGAATAGGGGAAGAAGAAAGATGACTATTCGGAATGTCTGGGAAGAAGAACAGTAACAGCAAATCGTAAGAACAGGGGATCACGAATTTGATAAAAATCAATCCAAGTAAACAAAAAGGTTTAACCGAATTAACCACAAATCATCTATTAACTATAAGGATCAAATCCCAATCATAAAAACACAAATTCAACAACTTTTTAAGATCAAAACTCAACTAAATAAGAACTTAAGAACTTGCAATAAAAAGATGATGATGAACAAGAGGAATGAAAAGATTAAATGAAAACTTGAATTGATAATGATTTAGATTCAATAAAACAAAAGGGGGATCAAACTTACAAGATTAAAAGAAAAAATCAAAGAAGATGAAAAACCACTCCTTAAGGGAGATGGCTTCCTACGAACTAGGAAAAGAGTAACAGAAAGAAAAAACTAGATGCCAAAAATTGTGAGGGTGATTCCCTTATATAGGCTAAGTGGTTGGTTGGTGAGTGGGCTTTCTCCCTTTCTTCTTGTCTTCTCGTCTTTTCAGAAAAGTTGACGTTTTCGATTCTGATTCGGGATTTGTCGACAATTAAATTCAACTCGTCTTTTAATTTCTTCGTTTAATAGACTCGAGTTTCTTCGACATATGTAAATCTTCCATCTTTGGTCCTTTTCTTCGATAAATCTTCAAATAGGCCCATTGACTTCAAATCTTTTGCATCTCTTGGACAATAGACTTCGTCTTTAGTCTTTTTCCTTGATAAAACCAGTGCAATCCCATGTTTTCTTCAATAATCATCCGGTTGACTCTGAAAACACAATAAACACAAAAACCACGCATAATTCCAAACAAATGATATTAAACACGCGTTTTGGTCTTGCTTTAGTAAGAAATAAGTGGTAAAAGGATGGGTGTTTTCACACCTATCAAATCCCCTACACTTAACCATTGCCATGCCCTCATGCAATGCTTAGTGATAAAGCAAATTTACATTTTTCTCATAATGAATCAACCTTGGCCTTATTAACATACTACTAAATAAAAATTAAAGTACTAAGAAAAATTAAAACTTTAAAGTAAACAAAAGGATAGAAAACCATTTTCACTTGAAAATAGCTACATGGAAATAACTTGCAAAGAGATCAAGTACTTACATTAGGGCTTTGGTGCTGCGAAGATTTATCACCCTCAAGTTTCACGTTCCCCAAACTAAGCTTAAAAACGAGATCATTGTTATTATAAGTTAGCAAATCAAACACTTACACACATGGCTTAACTATATGCTTAAACTCCCTTATTCCTAGGTGTATCTCTTATATTTTATTTTTGTCTTAGAATGATCATGAAGATGCATTTTTGGACTTATTTCGATAGTTTATTTAGGCTGAAAGCAAAGTAGGACGATTTGATCAATAGTTAGCTAAAGGACAAAATCTCTTAAAACTACTTCTTGGGATATCAAAAAGTTCATATCTTGGCATAACTCGGTTCACGATTTGAGACCTTTCTCGGGCCGATATTTGGCATGTACTTCATACTTCATATCTTGAGAGACGTGCTTGAGATAATGGTCTTCTCATCGTTAATAGAGTTTCTTCACTTGGAGACTTTTGAGAGGTACTCCAACTTTATTGACCACGACTCCATGATTATTTCTTCAATCTCTAATAGGGATTTTGATATACAACGATCCGCCTCCTTTTCGGACTTGGATCTATTTATCCTCATACCTTGTTAGGGTCTTTTCGGATAGACTTCTCCATGATCTTTACGGGAGTTGATTGCTTTTCGTCGTGAGTCTTGATCCTTCATATTGATTTTGGGAATAATGTTTTTCACATCACCTTGGATCTTTAGCAATAAGATTGAGTCCTCATGCCTTGTTAGGGCCTTTTCGGACTCGCCAATCTTCGCGCCCCGCTTCATAAGTTATGCCTTGGCTATGAAATCTTATCATTACCGAGCAACTTTTAAACGATCTTGGGCTAGAAGCTAAGTAACTTTTCAAATCGTACGACCTTACTTATTGCAGATAAATTATTAGCAAGTGATGGGAGAATAGGAAAAATAATTACACCAAGTGAGCTTGTGCAAGAATACCGACTTATAATTGACTCTATCATTTCTCGTTCTCCACAATTTAAAATCTCAAGTAATGAGATTCGTGGATACTTAGCCTAATAAACCAATTAAGGTCTACATGGTTAAGGATACTAGCTAGAATAATCTTGGATAAGTCTTTTCGGGTTGAGTCAAAATAATCGCAACGGGCCTAATATGTCAAAAATTTCTAAACTAGCTACACCACTTTATTAATATTTTTGACTTTATTGCGGGATATATACATACGAAAGCAATGATAAAAATTAAAAAATTATGACTAAATGGCCAAAGTTAATTAAAAATTTGAAAAATGTTGAAAAAGATGATTTTCCGGTTAAATGAAGGCATTTTCATGGAAAAGTCCACTTAAAACTTCGATAGAAGTCCCCCCTACACTTAAGATAAACATTGTCCTCAATGTTTAAGCATGTGGGAAAAATCTCCCCTACACTTATGACATTGTGCACGTTGGTTAAATCAAGTTAAGGAAGAGACGACTAACTTGATCAATTTCAAATGTGAGTATGAAGAAAATTGAATCACGATAGTTGAGAGATAGAACCGGATTTCGGATAACACGGGAGCACGGTTCTTCGAAGGTTCCAAGAGTGCATTCATCCCTGTAATCACATCACCACACAAAGACAAACACCTATATAGGTCCCCCTACACTTAGGAGGTTAAACGGAAAAGGATAGATACTCGGGTTGCCTCCCGAGGAGCGCTTGTTTTTGATAACCGAGTCACGAGCCTGACTCGACCCATAATTAGTTCATAGGGAACGTGGTAAGGGATGGAATCATCTCCTGAGAGATGTCCTCACCAAAGTACAACTTTACTCGTTGGCCATTCACCTTAAAATTAGGTCCATTAGGTTGAGCGAGCTCGAGAGTACCATATGGAAAAATTTGGGCAATGGTGAATGGGCCGGACCAACGAGATTTCAGCTTGCCCAAAAAGATTTTCAACCGAGAGTTAAAGAGTTTACTTTGTCTCCAACTTGGAACTCTCGGTTTTTAATCTTAGAGTCGTGAATGAGCTTAGTCTTTTCCTTATAGATCAAAGAATTTTCATAAGCCTCATTACGAAGTTCATTCAGCTCATTGAGTTGGATCTTGCGTAGGTCACCGGCTTTGTTGATATCGAAATTAGCCCACTTCAAGGCCCAGTAAGCCTTGTGCTCCAACTCAATGGGGAGGTGGCACGCTTTCCCGTACACGAGACGATATGGTGTACAACCAATCGGAGTCTTGTAAGCGGTACGAAAAGCCCACAAAGCATCATCAAGTTTATCAGCCTATGAGGCACGATGCTCTCCCACGATTCTTTCCAGAATTCGCTTTAATCCTCGGTTAGAGATTTCAGCCTGGCCATTAGTTTGTGGGTGGTAGGCGGTGGAAAGACGATGATTTACACCATACTTAGCCATGACTCTTGCGAATTGGTCATTGCAAAAATGAGTCCCGCGATCACTAATAATGGCACGAGGCACACCGAATCTAGCGAATAGAGATTTCAAAAAGTTACAAACCACCCTTGCGTCATTACTAGGTAAAGCTTTGGCTTCAACCCACTTTGAAACGTAGTCAACGGCTACAAGGATGTATTTGTTTCCTTTAGAGGAAGGGAATGGCCCCATAAAGTCGATACCCCATAAATCAAAGATTTCACATTCTTGTATGAAATTTTGAGGCATCTCATCTTTATGTGTGATCTTGCCTTGTTATTGGCAAGCATTACAACGTTTAACCATCTCGTGAGCGTCACGATAGATGGTGGGCCAATAAAAACCCGAGTCAAACACTTTTTTGGCGGTGTAGTTGGGACCAAAGTGACCACCGGTGGGTCCTTTGTGGCAAGCGTCAAGGATTTCTAAAGTTGCCGGTCCATCAACACATCGGCGAATGATCAAATCAACACATTGTTTGAATAGATACGGGTCATCCCAAAAGTAAGTCTTAATGTCTTTGAAGAACTTCTTCTTTTGTTGGGATGTTAGCCCGTCAACGAGAATTCCACCCGCCAAGTAGTTTGCAATGTCCGCAAACCACGGGGTTTCATCAGTAGTCGAGTTGATAGACATTAAGGTTTCCAGGGGAAAAGAATCATTGAGTTCTTTGTTCGGATGATCCCCTTGGTAAGGATCCTCAAGTCTACTGAGATGATCCGCGGCTAGGTTTTCAGCTCCTTTTTTATCGCGAATTTCGATTTTAAATTCTTGGAGAAGCAAAACCCAGCGAAGAAGTCTTGGTTTGGAATCTTGCTTTGTCAACAAGTACTTCAACGCGGAATGATCGGTGTAAACGATTATGGTGGAAAGGACAAGATAGGGGCGGAACTTTTCAAAGGCATAGACAACAGCTAAAAGCTCTTTTTCGGTTGTCGTGTAATGCAATTGAGCCCCCGTCATTGTCTTGCTAGCGTAATGGATCGGTTGGAAGTGTTTGTTCACTCTTTGTCCCAGAACCGCTCCAATAGCAAAATCACTAGCATCGCACATCAACTCAAAGGGAAGCTCCCAATTAGGGGTAACCAAGACGGGTGCCTTAGTTAGCTTATCCTTAAGCGAGTTGAAGGCTTCAAGACACTCTTTGGAAAAGATAAAAGGAGTATCATTTTCCAAGAGGTGGGTCATCGGGCGAGCGATTTGAGAAAAATCTTTGATGAATCGACGGTAGAAGCCCGCATGACCCAGAAAACTTCTCACACCCTTCACGGTTGAAGGTGGAGGCAACTTAGCGATAACATCGACTTTAGCATGGTCTACTTCAAGACCGGCTTTGGAGATCTTGTGTCCTAGCACGATGCCCTCTTTTACCATGAAATGGCATTTTTCCCAATTAAGAACAAGGCGAGTGTCTTCACACCGCTTAAGCATACGTTCTAAATTGGCAAGGCAAACAGAGAACGAATCGCCATAGACCGAGAAATCATCCATGAATACTTCCATAGTTTCTTCAACCATGTCATGAAAGATAGCCATCATACACCTTTGGAACGTCCCAGGAGCATTGCATAAACCAAAAGGCATGCGTTTGTAAGCAAATGTTCCATAGGGACAAGTGAATGTGGTCTTTTCTTGGTCCTTGGGATCGATGGGAATTTGAAAATACCCGGAGAAACCGTCTAAGAAGCAGTAATAGTCATTACCAGCTAGACGCTCGAGCATTTGATCCATGAAGGGAAGAGGAAAGTGATCTTTTCTCGTGGCATCATTGAGCTTGCGATAATCAATACAAACTCTCCACCCAGTAACGAGACGAGTGGGAATCAACTCGTTGTGTTCATTGGAAACAACGGTTATTCCGCCCTTCTTGGGTACACAATGGACGGGACTTACCCACGGTGAATCCGAAATAGGGTAAATCAAGCCGGCATCAAGAAGTTTGATAACCTCTTGTTTGATGACGTCATGAATTTTAGGATTAACCCTTCTTTGGCTCTGGATTGCGGGTTTAAAGTCATCTTCCATGAGAATCTCGTGAGTACAAAAGTTCGGATCAATTCCGCGGATATCAGAAATTTTCCAAGCAATTGCCTTCTTATGATCTTTAAGCACGACGATGAGGCGAGTTTTTTCTTCATCGTTCAAGTCCTTCGCAATAATGACGGGCGACTTCTTCTCTTCTTCAAGGAACACGTACTCGAGATGGGGCGGCAACTCCTTAAGTTCTAAATCCGGAGGATTTTCGATGGGAGGCGTTTTCAAAGTCGGAGCATCGATAGCAATAACCTTGGGAGATGGTGGAGAAAGATTGTCTTCGTTGAGAAGGTTATCAAAGAAATGCATGTCTTCATCCCAATTGGTGGGAGAATCGTCTTTTGCTAAGTTCACATCTCCCATGGTGGTTTCAAGATCTTTCCAAAACAAATCACTTTCTCCGAATAGAGACAGTGATGAATCAATAGAGGAAACGGTTTCAACATTGGGAAGAGAGGTAGGAATATTTTTACAAGCATCATTAAAGTGTTCTTCACAAGCCTCATCCAGAACGTCAATACAATTAACACTCTCGTATGAATAAGGTTGTTTAGACAACTTTCCTATGTTGAAGACGATTTTATCGTCACCTACTCTCATGATAATCTCACCGGCTTCAACATCGATGAGAGTGCGACCGGTCCTCAGGAATGGACGACCCACGATCAAGGGAACACGAGGGTCTATCTCGTAGTCGACGACGATGAAATCGGCAGGAAAAGTAAATTTGTTGACTCCTACAAAGACGTCTTCGGCTATCCCCACTGGATAAGCAACCGTACGGTTAGCCAATTCCAAAGTCATTTTGGTGGGGACTAGCTCAGGGAGAGATAATTGCTTCCAAACGCTTAGAGGCATTAGATTGATACTGGCACCTAGATCGGCTAGGGCCATGCAATTCTCTACTCCCGGGAAGTTGCAAGGGATTAAGAAATGACCCGGATCACCAAGCTTGGTTGGCAATTTCCTTAAGAGTACTGCAGAGCAATTCTCATTAAGTTGGGTGTTAGCGATATCAAGAAGCTTCTCCTTGTCACTAAGAAGATCTTTGAACATTTTCGCGTACTTAGGCATGTGAGCGAGAGCCTCAGCGAAGGATATATTGAAATTCAGTTGTTTAAACATTTTAAGAAAGTTTGAAACCTGAATATCGTCCTTGCTTTTGAGCTTCTCTTTTCGCAACCTTGAGGGATAAGGTATTTCGGAAGAAGAGGAAGGCTTTGGGAGAATAGGATCACTCACATCCTTGGGTGGAGGAGGGGTAGAAGTAAGAGGTGGAGAAATTGGGGAAGTAGAAGGATGAGGAATAGGAGCAGGTGATTCGTTCTCCTTAGTCACAATCATCGGTGGAGGTATAGGAAGCTCGGGTTCCTTGGTACCTTTGCCACTGCGAGTGGTGATTGCTTTCATCTCCCCTCTTGGATTCGCAACGGTGTTACTCGGAAGAGTACCCGAAGAAGAGGGTTGATTACCTTGGAAGAAACTAGCCATCATGTTCTTTAAGTCATTCGTTTGACTATCCAACGTGTTTCTCATGTCAGCTCTCAGATCGTTCCCTTGTTTCACCAGGTCTGCTTTCAAGTTGAGCACTTCGCGCTGAAGATTTCCCACGATCACATCGTTAGTCCTCATGTAGGTTTCCACTTCTTGGTGTAAAGCGGTGGGTTGGTTGGGAGGAGCATTGTATGTGGGTGGTTGATAAGCAGGTTGCTGGTAAACTTGGTTGTTTCTTTGAGGTGGTTGTTGTTGTTTGTGAGGTGGTATGTAAGGTCCACGAGATTGTTGTTGTTGTTGAGGAGGGCGATTGAGGCTTTGTTGTTGGTTTGGGTTATTAGGAGGAAAACCAGGTGGTGAGAGATAGTTGTTAGAGCGGTAGCTAAGCAAGTTGCGGTCACCTTGAGGACGAGCTTGATAAGCGGGTTGAGGATAGGTGCCATATGCCGCATTCACATTCTCAAAAGGGTAGTCTTGGGTGGCGGTACAAGTGGTGTAAGAGTGAGGACCCCCGTATATTTCACATGGTTGGCTGACAGCATTGACTTGAGCGTCTTTAGCGTTTCTGGCGTTGATGCTGTTGGTGTTGCTAGCGGTTTGGGTAGCAAGCGATTCAAGAAGCGCAGTGATTTTGTCAAGTCGCTTATCGCTGTCACTAGTACTAGCACTAGCGACATTGGTCCGAACACTCTTGGTTTGCACACGAGACTTATTCTCAATGATATCCCAAGCAGCATTGGAAGTCTTAGCCAAAAGATTACCCCCCGACTTATTCTCAACTAAATAAGAACTTAAGAACTTGCAATAAAAAGATGATGATGAACAAGAGGAATGAAAAGATTAAATGAAAACTTGAATTGATAATGATTTAGATTCAATAAAACAAAAGGAAGGGATCAAACTTACAAGATTAAAAGAAGAAATCAAAGAAGATGAAAAACCACTCCTTAAGGGAGATGGCTTCCTACGAACTAGGAAAAGAGTAACAGAAAGAAAAAACTAGATGCCAAAAATTGTGAGGGCGATTCCCTTATATAGGCTAAGTGGTTGGTTGGTGAGTGGGCTTTCTCCCTTTCTTCTTGTCTTCTCGTCTTTTCAGAAAAGTTGACGTTTTCGATTCTGATTCGGGATTTGTCGACGATTAAATTCAACTCGTCTTTTAATTTCTTCGTTTAATAGACTCGAGTTTCTTCGACATATGTAAATCTTCCATCTTTGGTCCTTTTCTTCGATAAATCTTCAAATAGGCCCATTGACTTCAAATCTTTTGCATCTCTTGGACAATAGACTTCGTCTTTAGTCTTTTTCCTTGATAAAACCAGTGCAATCCCATGTTTTCTTCAATAATCATCCGGTTGACTCTGAAAACACAATAAACACAAAAACCACGCATAATTCCAAACAAATGATATTAAACACGCGTTTTGGTCTTGTTTTAGTAAGAAATAAGTGGTAAAAGGATGGGTGTTTTCACACCTATCATTAGCATTGTACCAATGGATACAGAGTTGCTTATGGATCCTTGGAGAATCATTTGAGCATGTCTTTATTTATGGATGATGGTTGGAATATTTATATTCCTATCTTGACATAAATTTTTTTTATGTTCATGCATAGTATTGGGCAACATATGTATCATAGTTTAAGGGGAGGTTTTAGGAACCTTTAGGACTTTTGGGTATTCTTATAATACTCTTATCACAATTCTAGATTGTGTCCACAGGTGAGTATGAGTTGTTTTACTAAATCATGAGGCACTGTAGCATGCAAAGTTGATATACTATGCATGCTGCCAAGACATTTTTGGCCTAGAATTGGTTGTGGTCTGTTGGGAGACTTGGGAATGATTTTATCATGGTTTTACCTGGGAATTACAAGGAATTTTATGAGATAACTTAGTTGTTAAGAGTTTTGGTTAGCAAGGGACACTAGAGGACGATTATGTCTATCTTGCATAAGCAAGTGTGCATAACTGGACAGTGCTTGCCGCCCTATAATAATTATCAACTTATAGGTTATCTTCACTAGGATAAATTACTTTGTTAAGGACCTTTTTCATTTTTATTACTTTTATTTTTGGACGCTGACAAGTATTTTCCAAGCGTTGTTATGACAAATTTAGACGCTGACATGGCTTTGGCAAACGTTGACAAGAATATAGCCGTCGGGCGTTGATGGGTTATTTTTGACCGCTGACACTCATTGGGACCTACCCAGTTGTTATTTTTGACGAATTTTGCGGCCGTAATTTTGGGAGCAGATAACTTTTAATTAATGCATGAGATAACTTATTTTCTTTTCAATATTTTCATCATTATATTTTGAAAATAGTTGCCTCATTTTTGACCAATCACATGCACCTATCTCTCCTATATATTTGGCTCCTATTTTTAAACAGGGTACCTCATATCCTTGTCTAACAATTTTCTCCTATAATTCATCTTTCTAAATCATTCACAAACAACTTTCCTCTACAATGGCACCAAAATTTAAACCAAGTGATTTGGTATTGGGATTCAGGAGTCAACACAACATGATTGCATATTTGGACGCTGATGACACTCTGTTTCCACAATACACCCAGATGGTGGCGTATTTGAATGCATCCCCAATTAGGTATGCTCTTTCTCATGCTCCTCTCATCTCTGTCACGCATATTAAACAGTTTTGGAACACTGTAAGTTCCTCAACAGTTAATAATGTGGCTACATTATCATCTATTGTTCATGGGCGTACATGGGCGTACATGGGTGGTTACTGACGCCTTGATTCGCCAGGCTTTGCATCTTGATGATGCAGATGGTATAACCACCCTCCCCATTCATGAAATAGAACAAGGGCTTCGGGCTTTGGGTTATCCTTTCCCTGATGAGGGAACTTTAAACAAATATCATAAACAGGAGTTTCCACCAGCCTGGAAGTACCTCATACATGTCCTCTTACAATGTTTGAGTCCCAAGTGTACTGCACACAATGAGATTAATAGATCAATTGCTAGTGCTATTGTGTGCATTGAAACTAGGCAAAAGTTTAATTATTCAAAAATGATTTTTGAGGGCATGTGTAAAAACAAAGGGAATAAGATGACTTTGGCTTATCCCAGATTTTTACAAATGGTTTTTGATGTGCAAAATTACTACACAAGGGATCATGATGATTTTTATGAGATCCCTGTGCAAAAGAAAGCTATTTTTACAAAGATGAACTCACCCCCTCACCGTGAATTACCCCTTACCCAAGCTATGCTTGTTGTTATTGCAGCAGCACAACCCCAACCAGACCCACAACCACAACTTGACCCAATACCAGAACCTTTGCCTTCACCTCAACACATGCAAATTGACCAAGAACCCTTCGACGCTGACACCTTAAATGTTAGCGTTGAGACAAGTAATCCAAACGTTGACACCATTCCTTCACAGACCCAAACACCCCTTAACCTTACCACATCCACCCAATCCACATCATCTTCTACCCCACCACAATATATGTTGCAAAAACGCCAAAGGACTACTGGAGTGTTCTCCTCTAGTGGTCCTAGCCGTGTAGTAGAGAGGACCACCACCACAAGTGTGGTTGGTGCTATGGATGAGGCTGGGACTATTGGTTCTGGCTTAGATGCAGGCTAAGACAGTCCTAACATCCTTAAGACCTCATCCATGCCCCATGAATCTAACTTGGGAGGTCAAATACCCATTTTAGAGGAGGACAGATTGGAACCATACACATAAAATGGAATTGACGGCTGTCTGCATTAGCTTGCAAAAGCAAAATGCAGACTTGGTACAAATTGTCAGTACACAAGGCCTTGAACCCAAGCAATTGAGGGAGAGGATTGTTATTTTGGAGAATGCTAGCACAAGGCGTGGAATGGAGGAATCTTCCAAAGGGGAGGATGAGCAGATTAATATGAGTGATAAGGGCTCACATGATGGTGAATCTTTGGGTGTTGCTGAAGCCCTAACTGAATTGAAGAAGCAACTAGGTTTTGACATATCTTTGGTAACTCCTACCAATTTAGACTTGTCTTTTACAGCTATGTTGGAGCAATTTACAAGAGGCGCTGAGACAAGTAATTTGGGCGTTGACAAGCAAAATTTGAACGCTGACATACCAAGCGTTGACATGAGCAAATTGGGCGCTGACATAAGAGATTTGAGCGTTGACAGACCTGCAGATGAGGTTGATGTATTCCAGTCATCAGCTATCATCAAAGAAGTATCTTCACAGGTATTACCATCATCCTTACCCATCATTGATCCATTAGATAAGGGTAAAGGAATCATGGTAGAGGTAGAAGTTCCAAAGGATGCAACACAGGTAGAGTTTGATAGAAGGTTGGCTGCATAACTTGTGGAACAAGAAAGGAAGAAGGTTGGTGAATCACCATTTATTGCCACTTCAGAGGAACAAGAAGGAAGTGATGAAGCAAGTTCAGATTCAAGTGTGATGATAATAGAACAACCAGAAAGACTTGAATATGGTGATGATTTGGCAAGAGAGAAGCTTAGTGAGTTGAAATTGCAAGTGGATTTTGATATGCCAGAAGTTGTTCAAATGTACCATGCTTGGGAGGATAGGTGTATGGAGAATCCAGATATGACTATTTCAGACCAAATTTGGGGTTTGGAGATTCTTCTAAGAGTACAAAAAGACTGCAAGGTAATTCTGAAACACAAAGCTAGCAATGTTCTCTCAATGCTGAAAAGGGATAGAAGGGAGCTGTACTACATGCCAGAAGTGGATTTTGATATGCCAGAAGTTGTTCAGATGTACCATGCTTTGGAGGATAGGTGTATGAAGAATCCAGATATGACTATTTCAGACCAAATTTGGGGTTTGGAGATTCTTCTAAGAGTACAAAAAGACTGCAAGGTAATTCTGAAACACAAAGCTAGCAATGTTCTCTCAATGCTGAAATGGGATAGAAGGGAGCTGTACTACATGCTACTCAGATGTCATGGAACAGGAAGGACCTATAAGAAATTGTTGGGGTTATCCTTTGAAGAGTTGGAGTATAAGGCTTATCCCATTTGGGCAAAAGTGCAGGAAATGAATACTATCAGACTTCTTTCAGATGAAAGGAAAGAAGAACTTGCAGAAGAGATGGAACTTAAGAAGGCAATGATTGTTCCAAGACCTTTGAAGAAGGGAGTTCCTCTTGAGTTTCCTAAATATATGGATAGATTGATGCCTAGTGAAGCTGTTATAAGAAGGAGCATCAAGCTCTCACCTTTGGAAGCTTCAAATATGGTACAAGTGTTACCTCTTGATGCCAGAAAACCCTATTATAAGCTATGAAGAAGATGAAAGTGGGTTTTGGAAGATTGGTAGGTATGGAAAAGAGGTACACTATTTTACTACACTTATATCTCTCTTTGTAAGTTTGGATAGAGAAGACTTGGTAGACCTTTGGAGGTTGTTGGAGGCCAAGTATGAGACTGAAGCTCCTACTTTAGTCAATGGAATAAAACTTTGGTCAACATTCAAGAGAATGTGTGGACCAAGAGAAGAAGATCCTACTGTTTGGAAGGATCTTGAAGAAGATGTCAGTGGTCTTCAATGGCGTTTGTATTCAGCTGCTGGTGTGTACTACTTGAGCTCTACAAAGTTTGTTGAGTATCTTTTTGTAGATGGTCAGCATCCCATGTCCAAAGAAGTTTTGGAAAAGATGAAGACAACACAGCTGGAGATTGACTATTCAAGTGACGTGGCCAAAGATTTGATTAGGCATGTTTATTACCAATATGATAAGCGTTGTAAGATTCCTCCTAGTTCTTAATTTTTATTCAGAAAATTGATTACTAGAGTAGATATCAAGTTTAGGGGAGGATTGTTGGGAATAAAATGTAGCCAGTCCACTTGAGCGCTGACAAGAGGAAAACAAGCGTTGATAGGAAGAAAACAAACGCTGACAGATCAAGCGTTGACAAGAAGAAGTCAAGCGTTGATAGGTTGAAGACAAGCACTGATAGAAAGATATGGTCTACGCGTATTATGTTTCTAGTTTGTTTCTAGTAAAGATAAGTTCAACATTGTATTTTCTATAATTATCTTTACCTAGAATAGATGATACGTAGACTCTTGTACAAGGCTTCTTATGTCTATAAAAGAAGACCTTTAGGTTATGTTTGATAATAAGTTTTTTACGTTAAACACTTTCATTGTAAGCAAGTTCGTTATTATCAATCAAGTGAAAGTTTGTTTACATCTGTTTGTGTTCTTGTTTACGTGTTAATTCCGCATAACACTTAGATTACTTTATACATAACAAAGTTTCTCTACGTGTATTACTTGATCTAATCTCGTATACACAAGATTAATCGATCTAAGTTTAGGATCAACACCACTTTTCCTAAAAGGTAATTTTTTGCATTAAATGCTTTAATTGTAAAACGGCTAATTCTTTTATCAAAACCCTTGACTCACTTTTCAAAACTCACATTACTCATTACTTTCACACACACATACTATTCATCTTCTCAAAAACCTTCATTTCTTCCACACTTCAACAATGGCGTCTTCATCATCTAACACCGCTTTCACCGTCCTGGCCGCCTCGAACGTTGATTTTAGGATACACGATGGCAAAATTGCCTTGAACAATTGTGTAGCTCTCTTGGAACACACCAATTCACTCTACCAACCTTTGTTCTCCTTCCTCAAAAACTCCACCATTTTTGAAGCCATAACCAGAGTACCCTCCACTTGCTACCACCAATATTTGAAGGAGTTCTGGTATAGCGCGGAAGTTGATCCAACCTCTTCACACATCACCTTTAACCTTTCCACTCATCCCCAACCTCTCACCTTTGATCTTCATACCTTTGCCAAAGTCATTGGACTTCCAGTCAATGAAGGCATGTCTGCTGTGCCTGCCAGCGCCACGGTGAAGAAGGCTCTGGCTACCCTTCGTCCTCATGACGACAATGATAAACCCTTCACCACACAAGGTTTCCAGACCAAATCCCTGATCAAAGTGAACTACTTCTCACCTATTTGGAGGACGCTGATGTTATACATTGTGAAATGTCTGGGTGGAAACCAAGGGTCTCATGATCAACTTAATGGAGCCCAGCAAGCGATTGCTTACAGCTTAATTTGGGGGCAAGATATAGGGATCGCTCATATACTTTACTCTGACCTCATTGCTAAGCTAGAAAACAAAGGGAAGAAGAACAGACTGGCCACCATCTGCTACACAAGATATCTCTCTCTTCTCTTAGAAGATATGCTGGGTGAAGGCTACACTAATGATGAACTTCTCTCCTTATCACATCACTGCTGCATCACTAAAGACTCCATTAGAAGACGAAGTACCTCTCAGCAGGCACATGATGCAGGTCGCTGGGCTACTAGTTGCTGATGGAGAGCCCTTGATCCCTCACAATGAGGTGAATGCTGAAAGAGCAACTGACAAGTCTCTGTTAAAGACCTCTGTGTAATCTTCTTCTCAGCCCAAGGTGCCCAAGGAAAAGAAGAAGAAGATGAAAGACATCCCCCTTTCCTCTGAAACCCCTTCTGTTAATCCTTCCAAGTCCAAGAAGACTAAGAAGAACCCATCCCCTTTTCTGGTGGATGTGGTTGAAGAGCCTGCCGCTGACAAACAACCTGAGTCTAGCGTCTCCCAGTCAGCAGAGACGACTAAGAACCTTCTCAACGCTGATATCTCTCAGGTATTAGTTTGCCATTTTATTCTCTTGGAGGTTCACATACAATCACTCTCAACATTCTGTAGGAGAGAGTGATGAAGTCTTAGGGTTTGCCTCAACCCATAGAGTGTCTGTGTCAGCACCTAAAACTCTTAGGATTATCTGTACACTCTGTCTTAGCACAAGGATATGATTCATTTGTGCACATAACGCACCTCGATGATCCTTCACCCTCTGAACTGTGCTCTTGTCCATACCAACTTGAGCATGCTATAGGTCCCGACCCAGAGTCTCTGCACTTCACGCAGTCTCTGGGTCCCCTCATTTAAAAAGAGTCCCAAAGAATTCATTCTTTTGGGGGGACTGAATAATCACCCTCAGTCTTCCTAGGGGCAACGATAAAAGGCGACCATTACCTTCAAATAATTCACAACTGAAAGAGTCCCAAAGAATTTATTCTTTTGGGGGAGGCTGAATAATCACCCTCAGTCTTCCTAGGGGCAGCGATAAATGGCGACCTTTAACTTCCATGAATTCACAACTAAAAGAGTCCCAAGGAGAAATCCTTCAGGGGGATCTGGATAATCACACCCAGCTATCTTAGGGGCAGCGAACGGCGACCATTCACCACATAATCTTCACAACTCAAAAGAGTCCCAAGGAGTAATCCTTATGGGGGAGCTGGATAATCACACCCAGCTATCCTAGGGGCAGCGAATGGCGACCCTTCAACATAACTATTTCACACTTAAAAGAGTCCCAAGGAGAAATCCTTAGGGGGGGGGGCTGGATAATCACACCCAGCTTTCCTAGGGGCAGCGAATGACGATCTATAACTTCATATTTTTTCACAATTGGTTACTAACAAATGTCATAACAGGCTCATAATCTTCATGAAGAACAGCAGAATGATGATGCCTATTCAATTGCTGGTGATGAAAATGCTGAAGTCCCCGACATAGATCTTGATGCCATGTCAGACATTGATTCCATGCCAGAGGATGAGGTCTTCATTATTGAAGAGGACTTGACCATTTCAGACTATGCTGATATGGATGCTGATGATGACCAAGTTACATCAGAGTTGAAACCCATCTCCTTCCCATCACTGCCCAATGTGCAAGAACTGGCTACTAAGCGGCTATTGGACCAGAGGCTCTGTGCACCAACCCCAGTTCCCTTCCCAACCTTACCAAATGTCATGGAACTAGGGGCCAAGCAACACTTAGAACATTTACAAAAGCTCAAGCCTGTCCATGTTCCTCGAATGAAAGATGTTCAGGAACTCGCTGCTGAGGCTATCTGGATTAGAGGGGTGACATCAGTAAAACCAAGCCTAAAGTCACAAATGATGTCATCCTCTCTGAATTACAAACACTAACCCATGCTGCTGAGTTACTCACCACAACACTAGAGACTTCACTAACTTCATCTGTGGAGTCCTCTATGACTGCCTTACTTCCGCAACTACTGGGAAGTGCCTTGCAAGCTCACCTCCCAGCTGTTCTAGACCAGAGTCTCCAGCAATACATACCATCTGTCCTCACATCAGCTGTCAAAGCCAATGTTGCAGTTATTGCTAAGGCATCTGAGCCTTCAAGAAAACTTCTTCAAGAGCTGTTACAAGAGGAACTTAAAGAGATCTGCTTATTTGTTCATCAAGAATTCATTAAGTTCCTTAAGCCTGGTTCAGGCACAGCTACTACCGGCGCTATGCCTGAGGGGGAAAATTCAGCAACCTCCACCTCTGAAGAAGAAGAAGACACTACCTCACCTAAGGGGGAGTAGTCACTCAAACAACCAAAACCTTCAACAGTGATTCCTACACCACAACCTCTTAGATCCTTCAACCCCAGCACTGATGCAATAAAGGACAAGGGAAAAGGAATTGCTATTGAACAGCCTGAAATAACCCTGCACTCCCTCCAAGAAGAAGGTGGATCTACAACCAGGCTCTCCAAAGACTCTGATCTGAACAAATTCAAGAGCGTTGATGAACCACCACTCACCCCAGAGCAGGCAAAAGCTCAAATCTTGGAACACCAAAGGCTGGCAAACATCAGAGCAGCTGAACTCAAAAGCAAAGAAGCTCTGAACAAACTCTCTCCTGATGTAAAGGAAGCTCAACTGGTTAAGCTCAAAGAATTGGAGGTTAAAAGGAGCAACCTTCTAAAGGAATATGAAAGACTTGTAAACCAGAGAGCTGAACCTGGTCAAATCACCAAGTATGCATGTTACACTGACAAGAACAAAAAGGTGGCGATGACCCTTTACAGAGAGAATCAACTAACCAACTACAAAGTCTCCAGTGACTTTAAACTCAGAGATCTGGGCCTCTCTGAATGGTTAGAAATGCTGGCTCTTGCCCAAAAGAAGACTGGGCCTGGTGCTGCCCAAATGATGAAGAACATTCAAGCAAAGCTGAATTGGGTAAGAGACACGGCAAAGAAGCTGAAGGTACCCCTGCCTCCTCAACTTTTACAACAACAACCTTCTCAAGGACAAAGGAAAAGGAAAACCCAAATGGGGCCTCTGGTGGAGAAGTTGGTTACTGAAAACATTGTTGTTGATGGGATGCACAGAAACTTGGTTCTGCCCAAAGAGATCACCAAACCAGTAGGGGGACAAGTATACTCAGAACCAGAGACAGGTATGGTCTTTATGAATGGTAATTGTGAGTATTGCTTTCAGCGGATGAATGAACTACATCTGGCATCAACCATCCAGCTTATCAGACTCAAACAGGGCATCCTAAGGAATTGTAAAGCAGCTGAGGATTTTGAGTTTGAAGTTGAGCTTGTCATCAACTCTAGGAGTGACAAAGTTAAAGCCCAGAGAATCTGTGATCAAGGCCTCGATCGCTGATGAACCTTTTTACTTTTTGTTTATGTTTACACCTCTGGGTGTTCTTGTAATAGAATAGGTTCTTTATGTTTAATAAAACTCTGAGGTATGTTTGTTAAATTATGTGTAAGAAGAAGCTGTGTACTCACTTACAATAATTTTAGACTTAGTATAATTTATAAACAAATAAGGGGAGATTGTTGGGCCAATGAAAGTTTTAACTATGGCCCAGTCTAGATTTGTTTAATTAGACTAAGTGCTTACTGATCGCTGAGAGGACCAGCAACAGAGACTAGACCAGTGGAAGGCAAAGCCTCAACTGGCACACCAGGAACATTCAAGTCAAAGACAACGTCAGAGAAGTCGAAGACAATCTGAAGTCAAACTCACCAGCGATTATGGATAGCTGGGATGTTGAAGGAATGTACTGGTGTTCAAGGATCTCTGAGTTGACAACACTCAGAGATCACTTAAGAACCCTAGAAATCTGGGATAAGCAAAGCTTATCCAATCCTTTATAGTTTAGGCGGGAGAATATACCAAGTGTTTTGAGCGGGACAAAACAAGAGATTCAAGATAAAGCCTAGTATGACCTAGTGGGACAAAAGGTGAACAGTTGGCAGAACTGTTCACCTAAAGTTGGTTAAAGGTATGTCTCGATTTGGACATGCATTTAATACGTTGTACTCTTCCATTCAGAAGGTGACACGTATCAACTACTCCCACTAAGGAAGCAACCTCGTACACTATAAATAGGAGTGAGAAAGAAGAATTAACTCAACCCTTGTGCTTGGATAAATTATCTAAGTTCTTTCTTAACTTGGAACCGCTGAGCCCCCAGCTGTCTACCAGCGTCTCATTGGTTCCCTTATAAACTTGAGTCTCGAATCTAGTTTACTTGTTTCTAGGGTTCATATCTTTTTGTCATTCAACGAGTGTATTCATAGCACTTTGTAATACTTTGTTTATAATACTTAATAAAGCATTATGCGTTTGAAAAGTATTTCATTGTGTTTCGTGGTTACAAGAGTTATAGTTTATCAACAATTATCATATTAAGGGACTTTCATGTACAATAAAGCATGATTAGGATAAGCATATAAGCATATAACAACGGAAGAAACTAAGTCCCGAATAACCTGGTTAAGTCTTGGTAAAACTGGTTTTATAGTTTGAAAAGCCTTATGTTTATCTTATAAAAACTGTTAGCCAATATAGGTCATGAAAATCCACCGTGCATGAATAATTGGAGGGGTGACCTCATCATGCAAATTAGAGGGGCTGCCTCTAATTTAATATACTGGTTTTGGGTAGGAGGGATCAACTCCTTGTGAAGGATGCAAGGCACACACCACATTTACACTGAGTAATCTGTTGAAAAACATGTAACTAGGATGCACCCATACGCCCCACATGATAAATATAATAATATGGCCAAAAGCTGAAGGGACGCCACGAGCAATCACTCCGCCGTGGTGAAGTCATAACACCAGTGCCTCTAGTGTTATGGTTATGGTACCTCCATAACTAGGTGAAACTGGTCATGCATGTATATGGCTATAGGTATTCTAAAATAAACATAAGCAAATCAAACATATAAACTTATACTACGGGAAAACAGTTGGCTGCATACGGAGAATCCTAATAAGGAAGAATGTCCATACTGAAAGGACGGGAATCCGTACCTTATGTCCAGTGAACGAAGAAGACGAACTGAGGAGAGTCTTACTTCGGTATCACTAATGCTACATAAATACATACGTGTATAAGTATCTGATTACTAAATACGTAACTGGTTTTATGTCATGTCTTAGCTTATTTTATACGTTCATGTCATGTTTTACTGTTTTAAGCGTTAAACTGTGTTTATCTTATATTCTTTCTATTCTGATTAAGTATTACTTGTATTTCATGTATTATTATACTTACTGTGTAATAATAAGTAACTTTCTAAAAAAAGCAGGTTTCCTAAAATAGAAAGTTTCCAAAAATAGAAAGTTACCAAAAATAGAAAGTTACCAAAAATAGAAAGTTTCCAAAAATAGAAAGTTTCCAAAAATAGAAAGTTTCCAAAAATAGAAAGTTTCCAAAAATAGAAAGTTTCCAAAAATAGAAAGTTTCCAAAAATAAAATTACTGCTTAAAATAGATAAGTTTCTAAAAATAGAAAGCTTCCATAAATAGATTAGCTGCCTTAATTAACTAAGTTTTTAAAAATAGAAAGTTTCCATAAATAGATATAAGCTGGTTAAATAAGCTAAGTATATAAGCTTAAGTGTTTTCTGATTATTTTTCTAAGTCATAAAGATATAAGGTATAGTTTAATAATTATTACATGTAATTTAAATAAACTAGAGGTTAAAAGTATTTAATTAAATATATCATGTTTTTAATTAAATAAAGTTAAATACTTAGGTTAAAACATGTATTATTAATTATTAATAATATAACCTAAGTCATGTTAATTAATTAATTATATCCATGGTTTTTAATAATTAATTAATTATAAAGTCTAGAAAATATAAATACTTAGGTTAAAATTCCATGATCAAATAATTAAATTATAACCTAAGTCATGTTTTATTAAATTAATCATGTCATATTTTATTAATTTAATTTATAACATATGATTATTTAAAACATAACATTAACATAAACCATGAACCGGATCGTGACTAGAAACCATGAACCGGACTCAAAATCGACATCATACCCCGAACCACTTCGGGGTTCCCCCTTGTTTGCTGCTGCCGTGGGACTCACACCACCAAACCGAGACCTTGTGGTCTCGGTGGTGGTCTATAAGCCAAACCGAGACCCCTTTGGGGTTCGGTTTAGGCGCCGGCCAAACAAAACACCCCTAAATCCTCCTTTATGATTTACCCAATAACCATTTACATGTTTGATTTATGTTTTTAATTAGGTTTTTAAAAACATCATGTTCTTATTTAATTTAATAAATCAAAACAAAAAGAAAAAGGATTTAGAAAGGTATACCGAATGCGTGGATCTAACGAGGATGAACACACACGAACACTTGCACCAAAATCAAGATCAAAATCAAACAAACACCCCCCTTTGGTGTGTTTATATGCGGCGACCAAGAGGGAGCAAGAAGGAAAAGGAGAAAAATCTTTTTAGGTTTTTTTGATGTTTTACTGTAATGTGAAAAATGAAACAAGATTTTACCTTTTACCCCATGTTAGTAAAATTTGATGGGCTTGGCCCATCTTTCTTGATGTAGCCGCGGGTAAGGGGCCCCACATGGGGTACCCGTACCATTTTTCGAGTCTCGTTATTTAAGTGTTCGTTCGTGTTCAGTTGCGTTCGTGTTTTATGTGTTCTCGTTAAATATTAACCGTGACTTAATATATTTATTCGTGCTCGTAATAAATATATATACGTAATTAATATTAGTTCGTGATTTAATTACGTTCATGTTTTCATGATCGCATGTTCGTGTTTATTTATTGTTTAAATAACTATTGTGCGTTCGTACGTAATAAATACTTATCGTGTTCTAACACGTACGTAATACGTAAAATTCTAACACGTGAACGTAATCATACTATAAAAGGAAAGTTTTAATCTAGTACGCACGACCTTAAGGGTACTATTCATGGTAAAAGCATGCGGGTTTTACATGAAGTTTTCCCAAATTGTCACCATCATTATTTGGATAGCAGAGAGAACCAAATACATGAAGATATGATAAATCTGGTACTTTTCCATGTAGAAGCTCATAAGGTGTTTTACCATGACGTTTACGAATTAGTGACCGGTTTTGGGTGTACACTACAGTAGATACTGCTTCTGCACATAAAAACAATGGAGCCTTTGCATAAATTAACATCGTGCGAGCAGCTTCCATAAGTGTGCGATTTCGCCTTTCAACGACACCGTTTTGTTGTGGAGTGCGAGCAACTGATGTTTCATGAGATATGCCAACTTCTTCATAATAATCAAGCAAAATTTGATTCACAAATTCGGTTCCATTATCTGTACGAATGCGTCGGACAGTAGTGTTGAGACGCACTTGAATCATCTTGAGAAATCCGATGACGAATTTAGGTGCCTCATTTTTGTTGTAAGAAATTTCACCCATGTAAACCAAGAGTAATCATCGACAATTACGAGGATGTACTTTTTGCCACTAAAACTTTCAACACGCATTGGCCCACAAAGATCCATATGCAACAAATAAAGTTTCTCTTGGTTGGTGTCTTCAGTCTTGGGTTTGTATGATTTCTTAGTGATTTTCCCCATTGTACACGCGGAACACAAATGATCCTTGTGAAATGAAAGTTTAGGAAGACCACGAACAAGTTCGTTTTTCGCTAAAAGATTAATAGCGTCCAAGTTAAGATGAGATAATCGTCGATGCCATAACCATGACTTAGTCTTTGATGTTTTGGGGAGAAGGCATACGGGAGAAGCGGCCATCATGTCTTGTAGAGACAAAGTATATAAATTATTCCCTCGAGTACCTTTCAATAAATCAACCCCTTCCAAATTACGTATGAAGCATGTATGCTCTCGAAAAGCAACTTCTAGGTTTGCATCACAAAATTGTCCCACAGAAAATAAGTTGTGACCGAGACCTTCCACATAATACACTCTTGAAATTATAACATTCCCAATATGATAGTCACCATAACCCATTATCTTTGCAATATGATCATTTCCAAATCGAACCGTACCAAGAAACGTGCTGACGAAATTTCTGAGCTGAGAGCGATCTCCGGTCATATGCTTGGAGCAACCAGAGTCCAAATACCAGAGAACAATTTGGACCACCTGTTTTCAACAACAACAGTAGACAATGCATTGGAAACGATTGGTTCCAGAGTGTTAGAAAATACATATATAAGATTATCAGAATTGCTAACATTTGTGTGACCCTTAGATTTCCTGCATTTTCTAATGTGAGTTTTAGCATTAACAGGTTTTACTGTTCCAACTTTCTTAGGTTTTGGATTATTAGCGGGCACTACAGTGGGAGTAGACCTATTTAAAGGGCACTTGTTTCCTACAGTAGTGTTGGTGTTCCTAGTTAAAGGACACGCTGGTGTTTTGGTAGCCTTGGTACTCCTAGTTAAAGGGCACGCTTTATTCGCTTTAGTGGGAGTGATCCTAGTTAAAGGGCACATATTTCCTACTATAGTGAAAGTTCTACCAGTGGGGCGTCACATCCAACCAACTTAGGTTAACACTTTCCCAGTCGGTTTCCATTCTAATCCATTTTTCCGAGCATTCATCTCATTCACATGGTCAATAAGGCAAGAATCATGACGACTAGAAAACATACATTCATTGCAATTCCAATATTTCAAATTAGAATTCACAGTAGGCTTAGAACGCTGTACAACCGCAGAGCCTTTAGGTTTAGCTACATGATTCTTTTTATTCAAAATAGAAATAACATTCCTAAGGTGGGCTTCTACTTTCTTCTCCACTTGACTACTAGATGGGGGCAAGATCCTATCATTCTTCTTGTTTCTTTTAAGCTTAGATCTTTGAGCCTTAGTAGTGGTGATTACTCTTGTAGAAGGCAACACGGGAATATTAGAAGCGGGTTTTGATTTTGCCTTATCTTTAGTGACCAATGTTTGAGATGGTTTAGTCCTAGGGCCCTTATTAAATGGTGTGACGTCTATAAGGTCCCTTTTGATTGCACTAGAGGACGATGCTGAGACAGCGGCTGCGTTATCCACAACATTCTTACCTTTTAGAGTACGGAGTGTTTCCTTTAACTCAGCCAAAGCCAGATTTTTATCACAAATTTGTTCCCTCAAAGCAGATATTTCCACGAACTTTCGATTCAGTCGTTCAACCAATGATTGATCCTGTGTAGTGGTATTAGCACATGCGGGCTTTACTGAATCGAAGAGTTGTGTATTTTTTCTGTTTTAAGTTATCAACTTTGAACAAAATCTTGGAAACTCGATTATCTAGATCAAGTTTTAAATTCTCAGCGGCCTCAAGTACGTTCACACAGTTAAGCTCCTTAGATTTCTCTATGTCTATCAGCAAAGATTTAGCAACCTTCTCACTTGGCTGACGCTGTTTTGATTGTAAATTCAATCAAAACTTCTTTTGAAAATTTGCATCATCGATATTAATACCTTCAAATGACGTTTCAAAGATTTCTTTAATAAATTGTTGCTTGCATTCAAGCGAAATACAATGTGTTTGAATCTCATCAAAACTTTTTGAAAGCAAAGTATAAGAATCTTGAAGCTTTAAAAATTCAGCGTCAGATTTGTGACAAGTACTATCTACCACATTATCCACAGATTCAACATTATGCACAATAGAATCATTATCAACACTTTTATTCACACAGACGGAAACTATATCATGAGACATCACTTGCTTCAGAAGCTAATCATTTGGGCGTGAAACCCGTTCTATTTCAAGTAAACTATTTTCATAAGCATCATCCATTTCATTAATAGCACGTCTAACTTCTTCTATTTCCAAAAGCAAATCTTGGTCAATAGTACTAAGACAAGCTTTAACATTGTTTACAAATGGAACAATTTCGTCTCGAAATGCAGCTCTAGTGTGCTCAAAATTCCATTCACCTTCCATCATGGCCAAAGACGTCGTACTTTCCAAAATGACCTTGTCAAAATCGGCTAAGTGTTGGTGTACCGCATTTAAGCTAATGGACGCCTTACTTACCGGTGGAATTAAATTCGTTAAATCCGTTTTGACAAGTGTAGGAGACGTACTAGGAGGGTTTTCATTTGACAAACTTTGGGGCACAAGAACTGTCAATTTAGCTAATTCTTTTTGTAAGCGAGTACGTGTCTTTTTAGAAAATTGATCTTTATTATGCTTATCATAATCAATCTTATGGAATTTTGAAAGCATTTTAGAATGAGTTTCTTCCGCAAGTGACTGTGTCTCCTCAGTACTACGAACAAAAGGTACTTCTTTCGATTTGCCAATTAGGGTCATATCATAAAGACACGGAGTATATTCCTGAGCTTGTTTTGCATAACCGGGATTAGGTGGTAAATCTTGAAGACGCTTAAGTTCGAGTTCTTTAAATGATTTAGTTAAAAGATGAACCTTTTCTGTGGACGCGTATTGTTTTAAAAGATGTTGTTCTTTGAATTTAAGAAGTTTGGTAGCATTAATTTCCGATTCAAACTTTTTAGACTCGAGAGTTTCGAAATCCATTTTAAGTTTCTGAAAATCATTGACAACCGACTCTTTTGCTTTTAATTCATTGGAAAGATTAGATTTTAATGATTCTATTTCTTTTAAGTGTTCAATCTTTTCAAAACGAAATTGGTCAAATTCAAAACACGTTATTTTCTCTGCT
Source organism: Glebionis coronaria (assembly GCA_025667525.1). NCBI lineage: Eukaryota > Viridiplantae > Streptophyta > Magnoliopsida > Asterales > Asteraceae > Glebionis > Glebionis coronaria. The sequence goes on from CM046878.1 coordinate 371,139,030, forward strand.
TGAGGGACCATTTCAAAAGTTTTGACCTTTTCTTTATGCAACGCAAGCTCAGCTGTTAGGGTGGAATTCGTATCTACGGATTGTCTGAGAGCCATATGCATTTGATCAATAATATGTTTAGGCACCATGACCAAATCATGTTGAGCATAAGATTCCATACCCGTCATAGCATTTGGTTGAGGTTCACTCAAATGTGTAGGATTGGGTACCACATCATTTGAGTTACTAGTTCCCGAATGCTGCTCGAGGTTGTCATTTTCATGCCCAACTTAATGTTGGTTATCATCAATATTATTAGATGTGGTTGGTACCTCACTGACGACATCAGAACCGTAGTGAGAGAGATTAGCAAGGAGAGCAGCTTGGGCAGAGTGAATGTCATCACAATCCGAATCATATGCGTCAAGATCATCTGCTTGATAAGCTGCATTAGAAGTGGAAACGACTACAATGCCTTCATTATCTGCTGCCCCTGGGTCTGCAAGAAATGCTAACTCTTTTGAATCCAAAATCTTTCCCTTAGACTGAGCATCGACCAAATACATCTTCTCACGAAACCACGTTGCATCCCTTCTCCTTTTTGGCTGAGTGCATTCCCTAGCCATATGACTTTGTCCTCTACAATTATAGCAAGTCACAACCTTTTGTGGACTAATAAGGCTTCCATTTCCATTAGCTTGAGAATTCACAACTTGAGCATTTATAGTCCTTGTAGGAGGTCCATATGAATTTTGCCTTCCATGAATAGGTTGCACCGTCACTTGACCATCTTGAACAGTGGCTTGTTGTCGAGGATTTGAAGAGGTGCAAAGCTGATTGTTTGTTGGTGGAAATCCTCTAGTTGCAACAAGTTTTGACAAGTAGGCAGTGAGATGGTTTAGAACATCAGCTGGCGTATCATTTGGAGTAAAGACTGGTGATTGGATTGGTGGAAGTTCATTGGAGTAGAAGGCTTGTGCTGGTTGTGCTTCAATTGGGAAATATCCTTGCTGAGGAGTATAGCCCATTGGAGAAGTGTTGGCTTGTGATGGTGATGTCTGATGTGGTGGTTGTTGTGGAAAAGATTGTTGATGAACACTTTGTTGAAATGATTGATGTGGCATCATTAGTGGTTGATAAGATGGTTGTTGTGGTTGCTGATAGGTGTGTGGTGGTGGCTGCTACAAGTATGATGGTTGTTGATAAGTATAAGCCATGTTTTGTTGAGAAGCATACATGGAAAGTGGATCATGAACTTGATGTGTAGAAAACCGAGCCTCGATCACATGGCATTCGTGTTGTTGAAGAAAAGCTTGAAGTTGATCCACATTGGTGTTATGCAAGTCCTTAGCCAATTTAACATCCGTCACGTACTTTTTCCATTCTAAAGGAAGAGTGTTCAAATACTTGGTGTGCAATTGAAACGCAGAAATTGCCATGCCATAGATATTGAGCTCATTCAACAATAGGGTAAATCTCAGATAGTAATCATTGAGAGTCTCCCCTGGCACATAGGCAAACTTATCAAAAGTATCATAAAGCTTACACTCTCGTTCTAGTTTAGTTAACGAAGTGCCTTGCATTAGAACACGAATTCTATCCCATAACTCTTTGGCAACTTTATGTTTACTGACGAGTTTGTAGACATCTGGAGGAAGGGCTTGGAGAATGATATTTGTAGCTTGTTTATCACACTTGTCTTTTATCTTAGCATCTCCAGTTAGTTTACCCGTTGTGCGAGGACGAGTAACAGCACCTTCCGTCACAGTACCATATACCAATGGTCCATTGAGCACCGATGCCCAAATTAGATGTCCATTTTCTTTGTTCAACATATAAAGTTCCATTCGGGAAGCCCAATCCTCATACATAGTCTTCACCAACATTGGTGGACGATTATCCGTACCCGAGAGGATGGACTTATCCGTAAGAGATGTGTACTCCATTTCGTTAAGTTAAGATTTACAAACATTGATCGAACAATGAGAGAAAGTAAATGTATTTGTTGTTGTGTGTTAAATCCGAGAAATAATGTTGAAATCCCCTAAAATATGTTCTCGATAACCAAAAAATTCCAAGACAAAAAACACACACAAACTGCAAGTTTGTTCGAAATTTTTTAAGGAATAATTTTTGAATCGTCGGAATATTGATCAGAATAAATGATCGGAAAACTGTCGGAATATCAATCAGAAAACCGTCGGAATAAGTCTATCGGAATACCCCTGTCGGAATACCTTCTATCGGAATACCCGCTATCGGAATAAACCTATCGGAATACCCTCTATCGGAATAATCCCTATCGGAATATCCACTATCGGAATACCTTTTATCGGAATACCTTTGGAATATCTTCGTCGGAATAATGGTCGGAATGATAAACCCTTTTCCGATGGAAGCTGTCGGAATACTTAAACCCCTTTCCGATGGTTTCTGTCGGAATATTTCCCACTTTTCTTGGACAAAACTCTACCAATTCGAGATTTTAAGCCAAAAAATGATCAAAACACCCCAAAATTTTTGGTTACACTGTATAGGCGCATGTAAGATTAGCCAGTTTGAAATCCTATGCCGTGCAAGAAGCATCCCCCCAACCGTAGAGTTATTTAGACTATTTTATACCCCCAACTTAGTGAATGGGTGGCTTTCCTTAAAAAACGATCCCCAAACAGCCCCACAGCCCACAATAAAGCCATGGACTCGCTGAAAAATTGGTACGACCACTACTTTTTTATCGACTCAATAGTTTGGCCGACCGATTTTGTTTTTAAACATAGAGTATATCCTGACCCTCCTCCACGAGCTGGTACATATAATGCCCAAGATTCCCAAGAAATAGATAGGAATAGAACAAGGTTTCATAGGAATCTACCCGAGTCGTTCCTTTGTCTGCTAAGGATTAGCCGCAACTACTTCGGCCCATCCAACAGATATCCTGTATTCTGGAGGAGGCGTGGTGAAGGTAGGCATAGCATCCGCACTTCAAAACACACATAAAACCGTTGCCCGTAACTAACATACTTTGTTGCTTTACATAAATGAACTTCTTTGGAGTCCTACGCCATGGTGATCCACAAACTATACCAGAGGGAGCCCGCCCTAGACGAGAAAACGAGCTACCCCTTCTCGAGCATACCCGTAACGTGACAATCGCCCTAGAAGCCGTACCGGACCCCCAATCTGATGAGGAAGACACAACAATCATGAGGACCCCCGTAGATTTTGACAACGAGGATGGGGACAATCTGATGCTGGAGGATGAAGTCGGGCCCTCCTCCCCGCCCAGGACTGCCACCCCTGCCCATGAGGAGGAGAAGGGTGATAACATAGAGAGGACTACCTCCAGCCTCCGCCAAATGCTGGGCGATGACGAGGAGGAAGTGCAACAAGTAGAAGAAGAGGAGGAGGAAGAAGCCCAGCCCGTCCCAAAGCGTACCCGTAGAAAGAACAAGTGGGTAAGAAGAGTTGCCCAGGCCGTGATCGGGGAACACAATGCCCCCGTAAAGAGACTACGTGAGGATCACCCCCTCTACCAATCTGGTGAGAGCACCAATCAAGCCTCAAGGACGGCGCAGGCTGCCCCCGTAGATCCGGACGTGCCGTTACCAGATGTCGAGCCAGTCACTCATTTACCCCCCACTACATCAGAATTGGAGAAAACCAACATGTAAGTCTACCGCACATGTTTGTCATTATTTCTCCCGTCCGAGTAAAAGGTACGTTCTTCCGTAAATAATATTTAATGTATATTCCAATTTTTGTTGCAGGGATGAACAAACTGGTGCCGCTCCTGTCCAAGAGGCACAGAAGGAGAAGGAACCTGTCGTGCATGTTGCAGCAATCAAATCTGGCCTAGCCTTTGAGAAAGGTACCCCCACAGCTTCACAAGAGATACCAGTGTCCGGCCCCCATACACAATTCAACCCTGATTGGAAGATAACCACCGCTTATAGAATGAGGCAAGCTGAAGAATGTCGAGACTTTCTGAACAACTGCATTCCACCCAGCCTGGTAAAAGATATAAATTCACTAAGTCATGTAGACTTAGTGGATGAATATAATGGTGCCTTGGTTCATCAGATGGCTATTGGTACTTCCATGCGGGTAAGATTTGAGGCCACCTTAAAGCATGTTGATTCTCTAAAGAGGAAGAATGGCCGGAGGGAGAAGATGATTGAAGACAATGAATCCCAGATTGCCGCTCTTCAGTCCCAACTTGCTACTGTCGAGGCCACCATCAAAGAACAAGAAGCGCATGCCAATGCTCATGATCAACGTGTAGCCGAGCTTGAAGCTCAACTTGACACTACAACAGCTAAGGTATGTATCCGTACAGCATCATACCCATGTCCACACTATTCTGTACTCTAATCCTTAAGGTATCACCCACAGGTGACCGCGACAGAAGCCTTGGCGAAGACTTCTTCTGACCAAGTGTCCACCCTTACAAAGGAGCTTGAAGACGAACATGCATTGATCCAGGGTAAGGAGATGCTGAAAGAGGAGCTTGCCAATGAAAGGGCCGTGGCGGAACAGTTGATGGAGGCTTCCACACAAAAAGATATGCTTCTGAATGCCCTTATCACATACCGCGATGAAGTATTGTACCCCAACTACTAGCAGCCATTACCGACCGCAGGTGGATGGTGGGTCATGGGACGCGCCTGGCTGTCACAAAAGTGTTGGAGCCCCCTCAGTTCGTGCATCAATTTGCAGATCTTGTATCGGATGGCATCGACCACGGCCGTCATGAGGGGATGGTTATGGCCGCGGAGTTAATAAGCAAGAAGCAGAATTTTACGAAATATGCTTATTTTAACACTGGAGCCGCAGAGAAGATGACCACATCCATGGCTGCCATACGGGATCTGGAATACCCCTTCTAGGCTGAGCTCGAGGCTACAAAGGATGCGTCCAACAAGGAGATCATGGAGAAGCTAAGCCTTGGTGCCTTCTCGCAGGACGAGGGTAATAAGTGTGAAAACACTTACTCTTTTACCACTTATTTCCAATAATAACAAGACCAAAACGTGTATTTTATGTCGTAAAAGTCAGAATTATGCGTGGTTTGTGTTTTTATTGTGTTTCAGGATATAAATATAAAAAAGGAAGAAAACATGGGCTATCACGGGCTTTTATAGAAGAAAAAGACAAAAGACGAAGTCAAAAGATCAAGAGTGCAAAAAAACAGAAGTCCAAGGCCTATTCTGAAGATTTATCGAAGAAAAAGTCTAAAGACGGAAGTTTAATGAAGTCTAAGAACTCAAGTCTAATAGAAGAAGAAAATTATAAGACAAGTTCAATTTATATCGACAAAATCCCGAGACGACGTCGAGAAAGACAAAGAATTTAAATCGAGTCGAGACGATAAGGAAGAAAGAAGGAAGCAACACATGCACTCCCCACCTCCTATATATACCCTCCTAATGACACATTAGGAGGGTGTTAGTTAATTTAGCTAGTTCATTTTTCCTTTTTGTAGTTTTTCATTTTAGAGAGAGAAAGTGTTTAACTTTCTCTCACTAAAACTTCATCTTTTCTTTCTTTCATGTTTAAGTTTTAATTCACTCTTGTATTTTTGAATCTTTAATCTACAAGTTCAAGTTAAGTTTTTCATATTCAATCTCTTTCTACCTTTCTTGATTTTTACTTATTTGATCCGAAAATTATCTTTGATTTTGGTTAATCTTGATGTTTGATTTATTAAAAAGTTTATCTTTTGGTTTCTATCTAAGTTTTATACGAATTAAGCTTTGAGCTTATCATGCTTATTGGCTTATTTTGTGTTAAGCTTATTTACTTTTTAAGTTTTCTTAAAAAGTTTAGTCTTTTTAAAGTTTGTTTTATAAAGTTCGCGTAATTTCAAAAGTCGTAAAATTGTGCTTATTGAGTTGGTTAAGTTTCGGTTAAGTGTTCTTGTTTGGAAGTGCTTATTGAGTTTTTAGCTTATCTCACCTTTTTGGATTGCTTGGTACTTCATCGCAATAGCTTAGGGTTTACTCATTACGACGCTACATTCCGACGGTTTCGTGTGATCGCAATAACCCTTAGGGTTTTACTTTGCGATCAAGTATTCAGATCCCTTATTCCGATCGTGATTGCGATCGCTCATTGCGATCGTATATTGCGACGGGTCTTAAGGCTCTATTGAGACGAAACGCTGCCAAAATTTCAACAGCCTTATTCCAATAGAAGTTACATTCCGACAGAATCAATTTACTTTTATTCCGATAGCTGTAATCTTCATTATTCCGATACTTTGATATTCCGATAGAATTTCTTGTATTCCTATAGAATTATTCCGATACTTTTGGATTCCGATCAAGATTATTCCGATAGAATTTACTTTCACTCACTCTGATGGATTCAGTTTTGATACATTCCGATTAATGACATTCCGATGGTTTAAGTTTTAAAGTTTTATAAAGTTTTAAATTCACCTTTAAGTTTTTAAGTTTTAAATCATTTAATTTTAACTCGTAATTTAATTTAATTTTTAAAGCTTTAATTTTACTCAACGACATTTTCATATTTGCAATTAGTTTAAAATAGATAATCAAACCATTTTATTTTCCACCAACAACGACTGAGTCACACTCTTAACTAGTAATCAATTAGAAAAGACTAGAATAACGAACTTTCATACGAGGCAAACCCTTGTATCAAATGGCGCCACTGCCGGCTCTTTTCGTGAAGATTAACGGTTTATTGTGAGAGACGCGTTGGATTTTGGGATCCGTTCACTTTTGAACGTTATTTTTCGTGTCAAAACTTTTCAAAAATCCATAAAAATTAAAATTTTCAAAAATCCAAAAAAAACAGAAAAACATAGAAAACCAAAAATATTTCTTGTCTATCTTTCTTTTCTTTTTGTAGGTGTGTATGCGTACTCGTGCTCGTAAGAAGAAAGCAATTCAAGTCGAAGTCGAAACTCCACCTATTGTCACCATGGACAATCGACCAATGATCGAGCTTTTGCAATCGCATGTAGAGGGCAACACCGATGCTATTGTCATGCCCGAGATTGGAGCTAACAACTTTGAGCTCAAGTCCGGCTTCATTCAAATGGTCTCTACTCAACCATTCTTGGGGCGTACACTTGATGATCCTCATGACCATATAAAAAGGTTTCTTCAACTTACTAATACGGTTAAGTATAATGGGGTTTCACAAGAGGTGATTCGCTTGCAACTTTTTCCTTTCTCCTTAGAGGGACAAGCCCACCATTGGCTTGATAAAGAACCGCCACAAAGTATTCTTACGTGGACGGATTTAGAGACTAAATTCATCAACTACTTTTTCCCACCCTCACGTACTACCGCTTTGCGGAATGAAATCATTACCTTTGAACAAAAGTACGGTGAGACATTTAGTGAATCTTGGGACCATTTTAAGGAACTTTTAAGAAAGTGTCCACAACATGGCTTCACAAAAGTACATCAAATAAATACTATTTACAATGGGTTAAGCATGAATGACCAAGATTCACTAAGTAGTGCCTCGGGGGGGGGGGGGGGGGGGGGGGGGTGGGTGGGGGTGGGGCGGGGGGGGGGGGGGGGGTGGGGTAATATTTTGGTTAAGTCTTCTAATGCCGCATGGGATATTATTGAGAATAAGTCTAGAGTGCAAACTAAGAGTGTTCGGACAAATGTGGCTGGTGCTAGTACTAGTGATGCCGACAAGAGAATTGATAAGCTTACTTCGATTGTTGAAACACTTGCTCTACAAACCGCTAACAATACCAAAAGCATCAATGCACAAGTTAATGCTATGAGTCAGTCATGTGAAATATGCGGGGGATCTCATTCATACACCGATTGTCCTTCGACTCATGACAATCCGGAAAATGTGTATACTGCGAAAGGTAACTTTTCTACAGGAGGCTATCAAGCACATCCTCAAGGTGACCGCAATTTGCTCAGTTATCGTTCTAACAACTTTCTTTCACCACCCAGTTTTCCCCCACAAAACCCAAACAACCTCAATCGCAACAATCAAAACCAACCTCGAGCTCCAAATCAATATCAAACCCAAATAAACCAATATCCACCTCAAGGAAACAATCAAGTTCACCAACCACCCGCGTATCAACCACCTGCCTACCATGCTCTTCCTCCTACCCAACCCACCGCATTTAATCAAGAGGTTGACACTTACATGAGGACTAATGATGTGATAGTGCAGAATCTTCAGAGGCAAATCATCAACTTGAAAGGAGATATGGCAAAACAAGGGAATGATCTTCGAGCCGATATGTGAAACTCTTTGAGCAGTCAAACGAATGACTTAAGGGATATGATGGCTAGTTTCTTCCAAAGTAATCAAGCCTCTGGTTCGGGTTCTCTTCTGAGTAACACCGTTGCTAATCCAAGAGGGGAGATGAAAGCAATCACCACTCGAAGTGGAAAAGGTTTAAAGGAACCCGAGCTTCCTACACCTACACCGGTGATTGTGACAAAGGAAAACGAGTCCCCTTCTCCAATTCCTCCACCTTCTATATCTCCAATTCCTCCACCTTCTATTTCACCAATTCCTCCACCTTCTACTTCAACCCCTCCACCACCCAAGGATGTGAGTGAGAATTCCATTCCAAAGCCTTCATCTCAACCAAATCTACCTTATCCCTCAAGGTTGAGGAAAGAGAAGTTGAAGAACAAGGATGATATTCATGTTTCTATCTTTCTTAAAATGTTTAAACAACTGAATTTAAACATCTCCTTTTCCGTGGCTCTCGCTCACATGCCGAAATATGCTAAAATGTTTAAAGATCTTCTCAGTGATAAGGAGAAACTCCTTGATATCGCTCAGACCCAACTTAATGAGAATTGCTCTACAGTGCTCTTAAGGAAACTACCAACCAAACTTGGTGATCCGGGTCATTTCCTCATTCCTTACAACTTCCCCGAGGTAGAGAATTGTATGGCCCTAGCCGATCTAGGTGCTAGTATAAACTTAATGCCATTAAGTGTTTGGAAACAATTATCTCTACCCGAGCTAGTCCCCACTCGAATGACATTGGAATTAGCTAACCGTAGGGTTGCTTATCTAGTGGGGATAGCCGAATATGTCTTCGTCGGTGTCGACAAATTCACCTTTCCGGTGGATTTTGTTGTCGTTGACTACGAGATGGATCCCCGTGTTCCATTAATCGTTGGACGTCCATTCTTGAGGACCGGTCGCACTCTCATTGATGTAGCCGCGGGCGAATTAATCATGAGAGTTGGTGACGATAAAATCGTCTTCAACATGGGTAAACTTTCTAAGCAGCCTTCTGAAAACGAGAGCGTTAATTTCATTAACGTACTTGATGAGGCTTGTGAAGAGCATTTCAAAGACGCTTGTAAAAGTGGTTCTTCTTCTCTACCCATTGTTGAGACTGTTGCCTCTATTGCTCCATCACTAACTCCATTTAGAGAAAGTGATTTCCTCTTGAAAGAATTTTAAGCAACTTTGGGAGATATGGACTTACAATATGACGATTCTCCCTCTAATTGGGATGAAGACATTCGTACCTTTGAGAAACTTCTCAATAAGGACCATATTTCTCCACCATCTCCCAAGCATATCTCTATCGATGATCCGAATTTGACTATACCTTCCATCGAAAATCCTCCGGATTTAGAGCTTAAGGATCTACCGTCTCATCTCAAATACGTGTTCCTTGAAGACAATAAGAAGTCACCCGTCATCATCACAAAGGACTTGAAAGAAGAAGAAAAATCTAGACTTATCGACGTGCTGAAGAATCATAAGAAAGCGATTGCTTGGAAAATCTAGGATATTCGTGGAATTGATCCTCACTTTTGCACACATAAAATTCTCATGGAGGACGACTTTAAACCCACTATTCAAAACCAAAGAATGGTGAATCCCAAGATCCACGACGTTATCAAAAAAGCGGTTATCAAACTTCTTGATGCGGGAACGATCTACCCTATCTCGGATTCACCATGGGTTCATCCGGTCTATTGTGTGCCTAAGAAAGGCGGAATCACCGTTGTGCCCAATGAAAACAACGAGTTGATTCCTACTCGTCTCGTTACAGGGTGGAGAGTTTGTATAGACTATCACAAACTCAATGATGCTACGAGAAAGATCATTTTCCCCTTCCTTTTATGGACCAAATGCTTGAACGTCTAACGGGTAATGACTATTATTGCTTCTTAGACGGTTTCTCCGGGTATTTTCAAATTCCCATTAATCCCAAAGACCAAGAGAAAACCACATTAACTTGTCCTTACCCAACATTTGCTTACAAACGAATGTCTTTCGGCTTATGCAATGCTCCTGGGACTTTCCAAAGGTGTATGATGGCTATCTTCCATGACATGGTTGAAGAAACTATGGAAGTCTTCATGGATGATTTCTCGGTCTATGGTGATTCTTTCTCTCATTGCCTTGTCAATTTAAAACGTATGCTCAAACGGTGTGAAGACACTCGCATTGTTCTAAATTGGGAAAATGCCATTTTATGGTAAAAGAAGGCATTGTGCTTGGACATAAAATCTCAAAAGTCGGCCTTGCAGTGGACCGTGCTAAAGTTGATGTCATAGCAAAATTACCTCCACCTTCAACCGTGAAGGGTGTGAGAAGTTTCCTTGGTCACGCGGGCTTCTATCGTCGTTTCATTCAAGATTTTTCTAAAATCGCTCGCCCGGAATGACCCACCTCTTGGAAAAAGATACTCCTTTTATCTATTTTAAAGAGTGTCATGAATCCTTAAATCTTCTTAAGGACAAGCTAACTAAGGCACGGGTCTTGGTTACCCCAAATTGGGAGCTACCTTTTGAATTGATGTGTGATGCTAGCGACTTTAATATTGGAGCGGTTTTGGGCCAAAGAGTGAACAAACACTTCCAACCAATCCATTACGCTAGCAAGACAATCACGGGGGCTCAATTGCATTATACCACTACCGAAAAAGAGTTTTTAGCTGTAGTGTATGCTTTTGAAAAGTTCCGCCCATATCTTGTTCTTTCCACCACAATCGTCTATACCGACCATTCCGCATTGAAGTACTTGTTAACCAAACAAGATTCTAAGCCAAGACTTCTTCGTTGGGTTTTGCTCCTTCAAGAATTTAAAATTGAAATTCGTGACAAGAATGGAGTCGACTTTAAACCCACTATTCAAAGCCAAAGAAGGGTGAATCCCAAGATCCATGACGTTATCAAAAAGAGGTTATCAAACTTCTTGATGCGGGAATGATCTACCCTATCTCAGATTCACCATGGGTTAGTCCCGTCCATTGTGTGCGTAAGAAAGGCGGAATCACCGTTGTGCCCAAGGAAAACAACGAGTTGATTCCTACTCGTCTCGTTACAGGGTGGAGAGTTTGTATAGACTATCGCAAACTCAATGATGCTACGAGAAAGGATCATTTTCCCCTTCCTTTCATGGACCAAATGCTTGAACGTCTAACGGGTAATGACTAATAGTGCTTTTTAGACGGTTTCTCCGGGTATTTTCAAATTCCCATCGATCCTAAAGACCAAGAGAAAACCACATTCACTTGTCCTTATGGGATATTTGCTTATAAAAGAATGCCTTTCGGCTTATGCAATGCCCCAGGGACATTCCAAAGGTGTATGATGGCTATCTTCCATGACATGGTTGAAGAAACTATGGAAGTCTTCATGGATGATTTCTCGGTCTATGGTGATTCTTTCTCTCATTGCCTTGCCAATTTGGAACGCATGCTTAAGCGGTGTGAAGACACTCGCCTTGTTCTAAATTGGGAAAAATGCCATTCAATGGTAAAAGAAGGCATTGTGCTTGGACATAAAATCTCAAAAGCCGGTCTTGAAGTGGACCGTGCTAAAGTGGATGTCATTGCCAAATTACCTCCACCTTCAACCGTGAAGGGTGTGAGAAGTTTCCTTGGTCATGCGGGCTTCTATCGTCGATTCATTCAAGATTTTTTTAAAATCGCTCTCCCGATGACCCACCTCTTGGAAAAAGTTACCCCCTTTATCTTTTCTAAAGAGTGTCTTGAATACTTCAATCTTCTTAAGGACAAGCTAACTAAGGCACCGATCTTGGTTACCCCTAATTGGGAGCTACCTTTTGAATTGATGTGCGATGCTAGCGACTTTGCCATTGGAGCGGTTTTGGGCCAAAGAGTGAACAAACACTTCCAACCAATCCATTATGCTAGCAAGACAATGACGGGGGCTCAATTGCATTATACCACTACCTAAAAAGAGCTTTTAGCTGTAGTGTATGCCTTTGAAAAGTTCCGCCCCTATCTTGTCCTTTCCACCACAATCGTGTACACCGATCATTCCGCGTTGAAGTACTTTTTGACTAAGCAAGAGTCTAAGCCAAGACTTCTTCGTTGGGTTTTGCTCCTTCAAGAATTTAAAATTGAAATTCGTGAGAAAAAGGGAGCCGAAAACCTAGCCGCGGATCATCTAAGTAGACTTGAGGATCCTTATCAAGGGGATCATCCGAATCAAGAGATCAATGACTCTTTTCCCCTTGAGGCCTTAATGTCTATCAATTCCAATCTCGATGACACCCCGTGGTTTGTGGACATTGCAAACTACTTAGCGGGTGGTATTCTCATCGAAGGGTTAACATCCCAACAAAAGAAGAAGTTCTTTAAAGATGTTAAGACTTACTTTTGGGATGACCCTTACCTTTTCAAACAATGTGCTGATCTGATTATTCGTCAGTGTGTTGATGGGCCGACCGCTTTATTAATCCTTGAAGCTTGCCATAAAGGATCCACCGGTGGTCACTTTGGTCCCAATTACACCGCGAAGAAAGTTTTCGACTCTGGATTTTATTGGCCCACCATTTATCATGACGCTCATGAAATGGTTAAACATTGTGATGCTTGCCAAAGACAAGGCAAGATCACAAATAAAGATGAGATGCCTCAAAATTTCATACAAGAATGTGAAATCTTTGATGTATGGGGCATCGACTTTATGGGGCCATTTCCATCATCTTAAGGGAACAAGTACATCCTCGTAGCCGTTGACTACGTATCCAAATGGGTTGAAGCGAAAGCTCTCCCTACGAACGATGCGAGGGTGGTTGTGAACTTTTTGAAGCACCTTTTTGCTCGATTCGGTGTTCCTCGTGCTATCATCAGTGACCGCGGGACTCATTTTTGCAATAATCGATTTGCTAGAGTCATGGCTAAGTACGGTGTCAATCACCGTCTTTCCACTGCTTATCATCCTCAAATAAATGGTCAAGCCGAGATATCTAACCGTAGATTGAAGCGAATTCTTGAGCGTACTGTGGGAGAGCATCGTGCCTCGTGGGCCAATAAGTTAGATGATGCTTTGTGGGCTTTCCGTACCGCGTATAAGACACCTATTGGTTGCACTCCATATCGTCTTGTGCACGGGAAGGCATGCCACCTCCCTATTGATCTGGAACATAAGGCGTACTGGGCCTTGAAGTGGGCCAATTTTGACATCAACAAATCTGGTGATCTTCGGAAGATTCAACTCAACGAGCTCAATGAACTGAGGAATGAAGCTTATGAGAATTCATTGATCTACAAGGAGAAGACCAAGATCATTCATGATGCAAGGATTAAGAACCGAGAGTTCCACATCGGTGATCAAGTCTTACTTTTTAACTCGCGGTTGAAGATCTTCTCGGGCAAGCTGAAGAGTTGTTCGTCTGGTCCATTCACCGTCGCCAAAGTCTTCCCCTATGGCACCATTGAGCTTTCTCAGCCAAATGTGCCGAATTTTAAAGTGAATGGACAGCGTGTGAAGCTGTACTTTGGTGAGGACATCTCTCATGAGATGATTCCATCCCTCACCACGTTTCCCTTGAATTAGTTCTGGGTCGAGTCAGGCTCGTGACTCGGTTAACAAAAACAAGCGCTTCTCGGGAGGCAACCCGTTGATCTATCCTTTACTGTTTTCATAATAAGTGTAGGGGGAACCCCGTATGTGTTTGTTGTCTTGTTTCTTATGATGTGCAGGGATTAAAGCTTCAAAGAGCACTTTTGTTGACATCTGACGAACCGTGATCCCATGTACCAGTCTTCCTGGTTCTATCCTAAACTGTCGTGATTCAATATTTCATATCTTATATGTTCACATTGAAATCACTATAGTTGTCCTTTCCTTAGTAAGATTTAAACAACGTGCACAATGTCCTAAGTGTATGGGAGTTTACTCCCACATGCTTAAACATTAAGGACAATGTTTATATCAAGTGTAGGGGGGATTTCTATCGAAGTAAGTGGACTTTTCCATTAATTTGTCCTCATTTTAACCGGAAAATCTAATTTTTCGACATTTTTCAAACATTTTAATCTATTTTGGCCTATTTGTATAGTAGTATTTTCCTTTGTTATCGTTATTTACTTTCTTTTCTAGAATAAATTTTTAATAAAGTGGTTTTAAATTTTTCAAAGTCGTGAATATTTTGACTCAACCCGAGTTTACTTATTTAAGTTTACTCTAGCTAGTATCCTTAACGTGTTTAAGTCAAGTTTTGCTAGGCTTTTATATAAGGATCTTTAAAACGAGAAAGTCTTAACTCTCACGGGTTAAGAACAAGAACTTTTCGCAAGTTCCTATAATTGATATTAGAAAGTCGTTTATCAAGGGAATTTTAAAATGCGATTCTAAAATTGAAAAATTCTAAGAAGTTGCAAGATCCTATAGATGACTTGAAAACCCAAAACTTTGATTTAATTGGCTAAGCATCCACGAGTCTCATTCCTTGAGATTTTAATATGTGGAGAACGAGAGATGATAGAGTCAATTATAAGTTTGGTATTCTTTCGTGAATTTATGTGAGTTGATTATAAGCTTTTTCTCCCATCGCTTGTTAATAAATATATTTGCAATAAATAAGGTTGTACGATTTGAAAAGTTACTTAGCTTCTAGCACAAGATCGTTTAAAAGTTGCTCGGTATTAATAGAGTTCATTGCCAAGGCATAACTTATTGAAGCGGGATGCGAAGATTGGCGAGTCCGAAAAGGGCCTAACAAGGCATGAGGGCTACATTTTGTTGCTAAAGATCCCAAGTGATGTGAAGAATCATTTATCAAAAATCAATATGAAGGATCAAGACACACGACGAAAAGAAAATACTCCCCTAAAGATCATGGAGAAGTCTATCCAAAAAGGCCCTAACAAGGTATGAGGATATAGATCCAAGTCCTAAAGGAGGTGGATCGTTGTATATCAAAGTCCAAAAAGATTGGAGAAAAATGAAGAATTCGTGGTCCAAATGAAGAGAAGACCATAATTTCAAGAACGTCTCTCAAGATTTGAAGTATGAAGTCGCTGCCAGATATCGGTCTGAGAAAGGTCTCAAATCGTGAAGCGAGTTACGCCAAGATATCAACTTTAAGAGGTCCCGAGAAGCAGTTTTAAGAGATTTTGTCCGTTAGCTAACTATTGATTAAATCGTCCCACTTTATTTTCAGCCTAAATAACTATCGAAATAAGTCAAACAATGCATCCTCGTGATCATTCTAGACAATATTAAAATATAAGAGATACACCTAGGAATAAGGGAGTCTAAGTAAATAATTGGGCCACATGAGTTCGTGTTAGTTTGCTAACTTATAATAACAATGATCTCGTTTTTAAGCTTGGTATGAGGAACGTGAAACTTGAGGACGATGAACATTCATGACAGCCAAACCCCAATGTAAGTTTTTGATTTCTATCTTTTGGCTTTCCGTAAAGTTTAGTATTTAATAAAGGCCAAGGTGGGTTATTTATGATGAGAAATGTAATCTGTACTTTGAAATTAATGCATTACATGAGGGCATTGCAATGGTCAAGTGTAGGGGATTTAATAAGTGTGAAAACACTTACCCTTTTACCACTTATTCCCAATAATAACAAGACCAAAACGTGTATTTTATGTCGTAAAAGTCAGAATTATGTGTGGTTTGTGTTTTTATTGTGTTTCAGGATATAAATATGAAAAAGGAAGAAAACATGGGCTATCACGGGCTTTTATCGAAGAAAAAGATAAAAGAGAAAGTCAAAAGATCAAGAGTGCAAAAAGAACGAAAGTCCAAGGCCTATTCTGAATATTTATCGAAGAAAAAGTCTAAAGACGGAAGTTTAATGAAGTCGAAGAACTCAAGTCTAATAGAAGAAGAAAATTATAAGACAAGTTCAATTTATATCGACAAAATCCTGAGACGACGTCGAGAAAGACAAAGAATTTAAATCGAGTCGAGACGAGAAGGAAGAAAGAAGGAAGCAACACATGCACTCCCCACCTCCTATATATACCCTCTAATGACACATTAGGAGGGTGTTAGTTAATTTAGCTAGTTTATTTTTCCTTTTTGTAGTCATTTTAGAGAGAGAAAGTGTTTAACTTTCTCTCACTAAAACTTCATCTTTTCTTTCTTTCATGTTTAAGTTTTAATTCACTCTTGTATTTTTGAGTCTTTAATCTATAAGTTCAAGTTAAGTTATTCATATTTAATCTCTTTCTACCTTTCTTGATTTTTACTTATTTGATCCGAATGATACCAATCTGTGAGACCCCCAAAATCGGACACGGAACACATAGGCAGCATAGGGGTGCCACGTCATGGTAACAAGAACAATGAGATATAGATAACATAACATTTACCAAAAATTTGACGTAATAAAACTTTATTTACATCAAAAAGCAGCGGAATTTAAAATAATTAGATGTCCCAAAATTTTGCACAAGTTAAAATGTTTGACTGATAGGTGTGAAAACACCCATCTTTTTACCACTTAATTACAAAAATAACCAAGCCAAAATGTGTATTTTATGTCGTAAATGTCGGAATTATGCGTGGTTTGTGTTTTTGTTGTGATTTAGGACGAAAAGGTGAAAAGTGGAGAAAACACGGGCATTCACAGGCTTTTATAGAAGAAAACGACAAAAGACGAAGTCAAGAGATCAAGAGTGCAAAAAGAACGGAAGTCCAAGGCCTATTCTGAAGATTTATCGAAGAACAAGTCTAAAGACGGAAGTTTAATAAAGCCGAAGAACTCGAGTCTAATAAATAAAGAAATTATAAGACGAGTTTAATTAATCCCGAGACAAAGTCGATAAAGTCGAAGAACTTAAAAAACGAGAAGACGTGAAGAAAGAAAGAAAGAGGAGGCAACACATGCACCTCCCCATTTTCCTATAAATACCCTCTTAAACTCATTTAGGAGGGTTGGTTAGTTTTTAGTTAGTTTAGTTTTCCTTTCATTTTTTGTAGGAGACTCTAGAGAGAGAAAGTGACAGTTTCTCTCACTAGAATCCCAATATTTTATCTTCCTTTCATGTTTTTAATCAAATCTTTACTTTTGATAGTTTAATTCTTGTCTTAATCTTAATCTTATTCTACCTTTCTTGATCTTAATTCATCTTTTATCCGAAATCTTTATGCTTTTTATTTAATTGTGATGTTTGATTAAAAAGTTCGTCTTTTTCTTTCCATCTAAGCTTTTATACGAATTAAGGTATAAGTTTGACAATCTTATTGGCTTATTTTGTGTTTAGCTTATTTGATTTTAAAGTTTTCTAAAAAGTTTGTATACCTTTAAAGTTTGCTTATTTTGTTTTCTTTTTTTGTGTTTTTATAAAGTTTATGAATTTCGTCTTTTAAAAGCTTTCAAATTTATGCTTATTAAGTTGTTCAAGTTTCGGTTTAGGGTGCTTATTGAAAGTGCTTATTGAGATTTTTGCTTATCTCTATTTTCGGATTTGTTGGTGTTCATCGCAATATTGAGGGTAATACACATTCCGATTGATTGCTTGTTTGTATCGCAATAACCCTTGTGGTTCTACTTTGCGATCATTTGTACCATTCCCCTTATTCCGATCGGGATTGCGATCGCTCATTGCGATCGCATATTCCGACGGAGTTTAAGGTATATTGCGACGAAGTGCTGCCCAAATTTTGATAGCCACATTCGGATAGAATTTGGCACTTTAATTATTCTGACAGTTTTTATTTTTAGACATTCCGATAGATTTTTTTGTATACATTCCGATAGTCATTAGGTTTATTATTGCGATAGTATTTTTTATATATATATAACATTCCGATGCTTCTTTTTCATTTATACATTCCGATAGAATCTTAATATACACATTCCGATGCTAAGTTGTATATTGCGATGGAAATACTTGTATATTGCGATGGAGATGAATTTACATTACGATGGACGAGCATGCATGCATGCTTTATTTCATTTAGCGCCAAAAGTGAGCAGCTAGGCTGGCTGCTTCCAGCAGCTAGCCTGCCTGCTTGCTTATTTAATAGTATTGTTCCGTAATTGTTCAGTTTTATCTGAAAGTTGTTCCGATTTTATTTTTTAAAGTTACATATTTTTAGTTGAATTTTTCGTCGATTTTTAAAATTAATATTTTTTCGTAAAGTTCAAGTTTTATCTTTTATTTAGTACCCGCTTTAGGTTTTGCCTCGTTTAGCTTTAAAATACCATTTTAGTTTTGTTCTCTCCTTTTTCATTTAGTAAACTTTATTTTCGAGTCGATAGTTAATTTCGTCTTTTAGATTTATTTTTATTAATTGTTTCGCTTTAAATTACGTTTTATTATTTGTTTTAATATTCATTTTAATATCGTTTTAACTTTTAGTTTTAATATTCACCTTGTTTTACTTTTATTATTTGTACTTGTCTTTAGTTTGTTTTTAAATACCTTTCGCATTTACTTTTTAATTAGTTATAGATAATCAACTTCCCTTTTTCTTAACCAAAAACAATTGAGTCACACATTTAACCGGAAATCAATTCGTTAAGACACCGAGAAAACGAACTTTTCAACTAGTAAAATCCGAACATTAAAATGGCGCCGCTGCCGGCTCTTTTCGTGAAGATTAACGGTTTTTTGTGAGAGACGCGTTGGCTTTTGGGATCCGTTCACTTGTGAACGTTATTTTTCGTGTCAAAAAGTTTCAAAAAAAATCCCAAAAACATTTGAAAAATCATAAAAAGCATTTCTTTTTCAAAGTTTTGCACCAAAAATATTCTTCTTGCTTATCTATCTTTCTTTATGGATTTTTATGTCCATTGCGTCCGGTGTGGGAAACAATTATCTGGGAACAACTCTTGTCAAAGGTGTACATGTGAGCGGTGCGGTAACGATATCGACAATACGCAATTCCTATTCGGATTTTGTCCTTTGTGCAACTCGATTAATTCGTCCTTTTTGAACCCACCTCCTCCTGTTCCCCCGTGCATCTATTATGGAAGCGATTCTCATTGGCATGTTTCGTGCCCGGTTCAATACCCGTATGGACACGGGCAAGAACCGGGGTACAATTATGACAATGATAATAGCTATCCACAAGACGCACCTGATTTTTCTCCATACCCGTTTTGCAACAACTGTGGGGGCCCTCACGATACCTATTATTGTCAACCAATGAATTCTTATGAGCAAAATCCGGGTCCTCAGTTTTCTTCACCTATGGATTATTATGAACCAAACCCGGTTTCTAATTCTTCTCAACTGATGAACAACTATGTGCCACAACCTTGCTATAATTCAGGTTTTCAACACTTTGAGCCCCCACATCACAACCTCAATCATCAATCCTCTCAGAGAATTCAACAACTCACTACTTTGAATGAAAAAACACACTCCATTGTTTTGCAACTTCAAGAAGCCGTTGTTCTGCTTAAAGAAATTAGGGACGAGGAGAAGCGACAGCAACAAGAGCAAGTTTCTAATCTTAGTGATTCTACCCCTCCTCTTGTGCGTCAATACCATTATGATGATGATGACGATGAGAATACTATTTCTTGGTATGATCTAGTTGCTCAATGTCCTAGTGCAATTGTACTTCCTTCTCTTAATTTCCCCAACGCCTCTAAGGATTGTTATACTTCGAGTGAGATTAGTGATTTCGGTCTTGATAAATTCTTTGATGAGGTTTGTGATGTGCTAACTTTTGAGGAGCTTACGGATGAGGTCGCTCTTAATGATGATGTTCCTTCCACCAACACTTTGGGAGATGATTCTTTGGCTTTCTCTAATCCTCTTTTCGATCAAGATGATGATTTTACTTCTAGTGATGACGAGTCACTATCCGATGAAGACGTACTGCATGAAACTTTCAAGATTTATTCGAACCCTTTATTTGATTTTGATGACGCCTACATATCTAGTGAGGTGAATCCGCTCTTTGACGAAGGGATTGAGGACATTGATAGCGCTGCTTCTCTTGCTATTAATGAGAAAACTTTGTTAGCCATACCTCCTTCTATCCCAGAGGTGGAAAGACGTGAATCTACTGAAAAAGGGACGCAGGTGGAAGGTAATTGTTCTCATACTTCTCATATTATATTGCCACCTCATCCTACCACGTGCACACCCAAGCGGGTGATGTATCACTTTTACTCTCCTCGTTTCATACCGGGAAATGAGGATGAGTGCTTTGACCCGGGAGGTGACAATGACAATTCTATAATTGATACCCTCACGGATTTGCCGAGTGCTCAACATCCATTGTCTTTGGGGGATGACAATGTGCTTACTTTACCCACCCCACCTCCCGTGGATCTTGAATTCAAATACTTCTCGTATGTCGAAAGGGTTTTTCTCCCATTCAAGACTTATCCCCCCACCTCTCCTTTGTTGATGTCCTCCGGGAACGAGGAAAAGGTCTTTGATCCCGGTATTACATTCGAGGCTTCCCCATGGACCATTTAATTCGGGGACGAGTCAGGCTCACGACTCGGTTAACAAAAACAAGCTCTCTTCGGGAGGCAACCCGATTATCTATCTTTATCTGTTTTCACCATAAGTGTAGGGGGGAGCCCCATTGGTATTTCTTGTTTTCTTTCTTATCATTGTAGGGATTCGAGCTTCAAAGACACACTCTTGATGACTTTTGACGAACCCTGATTCCGTGTTCTCATCTTTCTGGTTCTATCCTAAACTCTTTTCGATTCACTATTTTATATTTCTCAATATTAAAATAGGAATCTCTTTAGTTTTCTCTTCCTTAGAAATATTTAAACAAAGTGCACAATGTCCTAAGTGTAGGGGAGTTTACTCCCACATGCTTAAACATTGAGGACAATGTTTATATTAATTGTAGGGGGGACTTCTATCGAAGTTAAGTGGCCTTTTCCTTGTATTTGTCCTCATTTTAACTGGAAAATCAATTTTTCGACATTTTTCAAAATTTTTAATCTATTTTGGCCTAGTTGTAGTCTCTTTTATTTTTGTTGATTTCTTATATTGTTCAATAAAATGGTTTTAGCAAGTTTAGTTATCTTAGGTATATTAGGACCGTTGTGAATATTTTGACTCAACCCGAGTTTACTTATCCAAGTTCACTCTAGCTAGTATCCTTAACCATGTAGACCTTAGTTGGTTTATTAGGCTAAGCATCCACGAGTCTCATTCCTTGAGATTTTAAATTGTGGAGAACGAGAAATGATAGAGTTAGTTATAAGTTTGGTATTCTTTCATTAACTTATGTGAGTTAATTATGATCTTTTTCTCCCATCGCTTGTAAATAAATAAATTCAATAAGTAAGGTCGTACGATCTGAAAAATTACTTAGTTATTAGCCCAAGATCGTTTAAAAGTTGCTCGGTATTGATTAGAGTTCATAGCCAAGGCATAACTAATGAAACAGGACGCGAAGATTGGCGAGTCCGAAAAGGCCCTAACAAGGCATGGGGATTCCATTTTGTTGCTAAAGATCCAAGAAGATGTGAAAAGAATTATTCTAAAGTCAATATGAAGGATCAAGACACACGACGAAAAGCAATCAACTCCCACAAGATCATGGAGAAATCTATCCGAAAAGACCCTTACAAGGTATGAGGATAAATCGATCCAAGTCCGAAAAGGAGGCGGATCGTTGTATATCAAAGTCCCAAATAAGGATTGAAGAAATAATGATGAAGTCGTGGTCAACATTGAAGAAAATATCTCAACTTTCCCAAGTGAAGATATACACTATATTTGAAGAGAAGACCATTATTTCAAGAACGTCTTCTCAAGATTTGAAGTATGAAGTAAATGCCAAATATCGGTCCGAGAAAGGTCTCAAATCGTGAAGCGAGTTATGCCAAGATATGAACTTTTTGAGGTCCCGAGAAGCAGTTTTAAAAGATTTTGTCCTTTAGCTAACTATGGATTAGATCGTCCTACTTTATTTTCATCCTTAATAAATTATCGAAATAAGTCAACAATGCATCCTCGTGATCATTCAAGACATCAATAAAATATAAGAGATACCCGTAGGAATAAGGGATTTTAAGTAATTAATTGAACCACATGAGTAAATGTTTGTTATGCTAACTTGTACTAACAATGATCTTGTTTTTAAGCTTGGCATGGGGAACGTGAAACTTGAGGGTGATAAATATTCATGACACACAAGCCCTAATGTAAGTCTTAGATTTCTTTACAAGTTTCTTCGTTGTTGCATCTTGTTATTTTCTATCTTTTTGATTTTCCTTAGTTGTTTAATAAAGGCCAAGGTAGGTTGATTATGATGGAAAGTGTAAACCTTGCTTTATTGCTAAGCATTGCATGAGGGCATTGCAATGGTCAAGTGTAGGGGATTTGATAGGTGTGAAAACACCCATATTTTTACCACTTAATTACAAAAATAACCAAGCCAAAACGTGTATTTTATGTCGTAAATGTCGGAATTATGCGTGGTTTGTGTTTTTGTTGTGATTTAGGACGAAAAGGTGAAAAGTGGAGAAAACACGGGCATTCACAGGCTTTTATAGAAGAAAACGACAAAAGACGAAGTCAAGAGATCAAGAGTGCAAAAAGAACGGAAGTGCAAGGCCTATTCTAAAGATTTATCGAAGAACAAGTCTAAAGACGGAAGTTTAATAAAGCCTAAGAACTCGAGTCTAATAAATAAAGAAATTATAAGACGAGTTTAATTAATCCCGAGACAAAGTCGATAAAGTCGAAGAACTTAAAAAACGAGAAGACGTGAAGAAAGAAAGAAAGAGGAGGCAACACATGCACCTCCCCATTTTCCTATAAATACCCTCCTAAACTCATTTAGGAGGGTTGGTTAGTTTTTAGTTAGTTTAGTTTTCCTTTCATTTTTTGTAGGAGATTCTAGAGAGAGAAAGTGACAGTTTCTCTCACTAGAATCCCAATCTTTTATCTTCCTTTCATGTTTTTAATCAAATCTTTACTTTTGATAGTTTAATTCTTGTCTTAATCTTAATCTTATTCTACCTTTCTTGATCTTAATTCATCTTTTATCCGAAATCTTTATGCTTTTTATTTAATTGTGATGTTTGATTAAAAAGTTCATCTTTTTCTTTCCATCTAAGCTTTTATACGAATTAAGGTATAAGTTTGACAATCTTATTGGCTTATTTTGTGTTTAGCTTATTTGATTTTAAAGTTTTCTAAAAAGTTTGTATACCTTTAAAGTTTGCTTATTTTTGTTTTCTTATTTTGTGTTTTTATAAAGTTTATGAATTTCGTCTTTTAAAAGCTTTCAAATTTATGCTTATTAAGTTGTTCAAGTTTCGGTTTAGGGTGCTTATTGAAAGTGCTTATTGAGATTTTTGCTTATCTCTATTTTCGAATTTGTTTGTGTTCATCGCAATATTGAGGGTAATACACATTCCGATTGATTGCTTGTTTGTATCGCAATAACCCTTGTGGTTCTACTTTGCGATCATTTGTACCATTCCCCTTATTCCGATCGGGATTGCGATCGCTCATTGCGATCGCATATTCCGACGGAGTTTAAGGTATATTGCGACGAAGTGCTGCCCAAATTTTGATAGCCACATTCGGATAGAATTTGGCACTTTAATTATTCCGACAGTTTTTATTTTTTAGACATTCCGATAGATTTTTTTGTATACATTCCGATAGTCATTAGGTTTATTATTGCGATAGTATTTTTTTTATATATATATAACATTCCGATGCTTCTTTTTCATTTATACATTCCGATAGAATCTTAATATACACATTCCGATGCTAAGTTGTATATTGCGATGGAAATACTTGTATATTGCGATGGAAATGAATTTACATTACGATGGACCAGCATGCATGCATGCTTCATTTCATTTAGCGCCAAAAGTGAGCAGCTAGGCTGGCTGCTTCCAGTAGCTAGCCTGCCTGCTTGCTTATTTAATAATATTGTTCCGTAATTGTTCAGTTTTATCTGAAAGTTGTTCCGATTTTATTTTTTAAATTTACATATTTTTAGTTGAATTTTTCGTCGATTTTTAAAATTAATATTTTTTCGTAAAGTTCAAGTTTTATATTTTATTTAGTACCCGCTTTAGGTTTTGTCTCATTTAGCTTTAAAATACCATTTTAGTTTTGTTCTCTCCTTTTTCATTTAGTAAACTTTATTTTCGAGTCGATAGTTAATTTCGTCTTTTAGATTTATTTTTATTAATTGTTTCGCTTTAAATTACGTTTTATTATTTGTTTTAATATTCATTTTAATATCGTTTTAACTTTTAGTTTTTAATATTCACCTTGTTTTACTTTTATTATTTGTACTTGTCTTTAGTTTGTTTTTAAATACCTTTCGCATTTACTTTTTAATTAGTTATAGATAATCAACTTCCCTTTTTCTTAACCAAAAACAATTGAGTCACACATTTAACCGGAAATCAATTCGTTAAGACACCGAGAAAACGAACTTTTCAACTAGTAAAATCCGAACATTATTGACTGTTACATGTTTTGAAAGACACCAAAACACAAAATCCTGCTACTTTACTAAGCAGCTTTTAGCAACCATTTGTACTACTTAAGCAAAAATACAGAATCTCCAAGCTGCGAACATCCTGCGGGCTCTCATCCATAGCAAATTAAGCACTAGTATTACCTGAGAAATAACATGTAAAAAGTCAACATAAAGTCGAGTGAAATTCATAGGTTTAGTAAGTAATAATGTGGAATACAAACATTAGTTTTGTAAATTTGCAACATGGTATGATTATGCACCTTCGTACAAAATCATTAATATTTATTAATGCAATAGCTCATGACACCGAAGCTTTAACGTACCAGTTTTACCCCTAGTAAGTATCTAGCCAAAATACTTAGGTATTCAAATGTAAGTGTGTCAAGGTACTCGGGACGGGGATTGTCAATCCCGATGGATCCATCCACAACATTTGCGCTTGCAAAATGTGAATTAACGGTTCCTGATGTAGGGGCTTTTTGGCTAAGGTACTAATGCAATAAATAAATGTAACAATCTGGGGAAACATACAGTTCTCGGATAGCATACTAAAAGTTTTAATGATTGTATTCCACGCATGTTATTCTCACCCCGCATTTGGAAACAATGTATACAAGAAAAGGGGCTATGAACTCACCTGGATAAGTATCGGTGGATAGAAGTATAGTCATCATCGGAAATTGTCAACGAAACAAGTGTTACCTTAACCGTGACCTATAATTGTATAACTCGAAAATTTAATAAATGGTCGAAACCCACACATAAATGCATATGCGACAAAATAGACTCAAATAGTCATGAAAACGTAAGCAAACGATAAGCAATCGCTGAAAAGTTCAGTTAGAAAAGTAATACCAACTCATATAGTTATTTTCTAAACTTTCGGAAAAATAGTCGAAAAATATTATTTTTCGACTCTCGGCAAAATAAGTGCAAAACGACCTCGAAAAATTACCAAATTCATTTCCTAGGCTCTATTCATGTTTACTAAGGTTGTATAATTTTTACGTGAAGTTTCGACAAGTAGAAACTAGTTTTCCAAGTTACGGGTTTTTATTATGAATTAAATAATATTTTCAGAATATGCATAAAAACCACGCGCTTAACCTATTTAAACCTTCCCGGAAAATTTGGAAAAATTTGAGAAAATCCTATATATTATAGAAAAGTTACTGTAAAAGTTTCGTTGAAAAATATTACGTTTAGACCCGCCTGCATTTCACTTTACCAAAGTTGAAGTTTATGACATAATTGCATACTCATTTTTCAAGCTCACTTAGACCTAGTAAAACTCTATGAAATCCAATTCTGACAGTTGATTTGAAAAGTAGACTTGAAATACTTAGTATAAGAGTCCGAAAGCTTGCAAAAAGCTTTATATTTGACCAAGTTATGGCCTTCGCAAAACGACACATTTTCAGCCTAAAAGCTGTCACCTCGCAGAAAATTAATACTACGATTACTAGAACTACATAATTCAAAAGTCTTGTAAGGATTCAGTTTAGACACAAATTCTCTACGCGGCAAAGGTAACACAATATTTTAAACAACTTTTTAGTTTTATCCGAGACCCAGAACGACTCAGAAATAGATGTTATCGGTCTTCAATCAGACCTGTGAATAGTGACTTTTTATAAAAATTTGGCTGTTCTGAATTTTATTAAAAAGTCCCACAAATAATTAGTTTTACGATTAGATTCCTACGCTGTGTATGTAAAACGACATTCCTGACAACTTTCTAGTTTTGGTCGAAGGCCGAAACGGACCAAAAAATGACGATTTTATCCTTCTGTTTTCTCTGCATTATTGACCCATAACAATAGTGCAAAATTTTAACTAGTGAAGCACAAAAACCGTATTGGTCGTTACTTATTCATTATAATGAATTAAGACTCGAATTATATATCGAAACGATCGTTAGCCAAAATGTCACGATTACGAGTATAAAAATCTCAATTTATAAAAGTTTTACCCGCCCGTTCATTAACCTCAAAAACGGTACAGCAACAATACTCACTAAAAATCCTTTATAAAATATTTTTCGAAAAATAGCCATAACTTCTTCGTTATGAAGAGTTAAGACCCAAATTTTATATCAAAACGAAGCTATGAACGAGCCCTACGACCTCGACTAATAAAACCAATCCTTTACCCACTAAAACTCGCCCAAATCGATGGTATTAGTAAAAATCAGCAAGTGTGCAACTTGTATTATATCAATTTTTACGCATTTTAGCCTATTCCGACCTACATCTACCTCAATATTATGACTAATCTAACTCTCAAATATCAATAACATAATAATCAAATGTATGTTCGTAGAAATAAAAAAATCAAAGCATGTATGTAATCAAATAATCAAAATGGCAAATTTGGGATCAAAGAAATATGTTCTTACATTAAAATTAAAGATGATCAACATAAAAAACATCACCCTAAGGGTGTGTTTGATGTAGGAGGCGACCAAGAACCATGAACACCAATCCAAAACTTGATATTTGATTAACCAAACTTTACATACGCCTTAATTTGAGCCTCCTTAACAAATCCCATTTGTTAATTTCGGATTAACAAGCCCTAATCAACATTTGTGAAATTTATAATTTTTATGAAATCAACAACATGGTGGGTTTTGGTGATGGGGGTTTGTAATTGATGTTAATTAAGTGATTTCGGATGAGAAATAGGGATTTAGTTGTAGAAAAAAATGATGATGATGGTGGTTTGGTGGTGATGTTACGAACAGAGAGATGAGACAGAGAAGTAGAAGAAAAAAATGACTGTTGTAAAATTTATGTTTTTATTTAGGAAATTAAGTAGTGAAAACAAGAAAAAGGGGTGTTTGGAAATGGGTATTGTAGTAGTTAGTAAACAAATAAAAGAGTTGTTTGGCTAGGGGTGTTAGGTTTTGGGTAAAGAAAGATAGAAAATGGGCTTCGGCTCGATTTATTTACTAAAACGAATGCAACATTTCAAACCTTGGCCCCTTTAATAAAATTCACGCGTTTAAGTTCTTAAAGACTCGTTACCGACTCACTGTTTATTAAATATGGAATTAAGTCGAAAATAATAAATATGGATGTAATAATGCTTTACGGATAAAATGTGGCGTTCATAGACTTCTCGACCGATAACTCAGATAGTTTAGATAATAAAATTTCGCGAGGGATTTAATTCAACAATGTTAGATATAATTCAATAAAGGAATAAGTAAATTCCATAAATTTTTGAATTAAATAAATTCATGAAATGATAAAAGAAAATTCGAGGGTAAAAATATTCTCAGGATTTACGTATGTTAAACTAAAGTAAAAAAATGAAAGTAAAATATTATTAAAATAGAAAAGTGCGAATAAAAAAAAATTAATTACCAGAAGTACGAGTTCTCACAGTCGACCCCCCTAAAGGAACTGTGGTCCCGCAGAGTTCAACTGGATACGGGAGAGGACGCGAACACATAGGTATACTTTGCTTTGAACTGGTCTTAAATACGAGATGATAGGTAGAAGTAGAGTAAACACGATAAACGTTTAGACAGAAAAGATGCGCTAAAACGAAATATGATTGATAATTGACAAGGAATCGCAAATCGCGCAAACCGTAAAACTCAATAGTTCACCTTACTAAAAAATGGCGAAAAAAATGAATTAGACGTAGATTATGAAAAAAAAAACGGGTTGCCACAATTATACTTCTTGGATTTTGTATTACTTTAAAACTCGGCTTAGGTACTTTCTTGCAAAAAAAATACAAGGTTAGTTCCTTTGGCATTAAAAATGTTACGACACTTTGAAAATGGTGACAATATAGTTATGGTGGCTTATCAAAGTGTTTGATGATTTGAAACCAAAACTACTAGTAAGGAGAAGTTTAATATGTTATATTGGATTAAGACAAAATTGTATATTTATTGGGTAAACAATCACTAAGTCTTTTTCTTGATAAAGATTGTGCTTCAACTTCAAAACTTTATTGAGTGATTTCAAGCGTTTAAGATGAAGAATTCATGAATAAATCATAAAGTAATTCACATTAAAAAGTTCACAACTTTAAACATTGGGTATGTGTCTTGGATTCAGGAGATATAAACCATGGGTAAATATTAATGCTGCTTTGAGCTAAAGAGGATAAGAGAGCTTAAGGCAGCCCAAATTTCAGATTTGACCGAGAGCATGGCTTAGAATGATTTGCCCAAATATGAATATTAGATAATTAAAAATTCCCATTAGGACGAAGCTGTCGTCGAAGCTCAAAGAATATGGCATCAAGTTTCCTTTGGTGCCTAACCGAAAGGGTTGTTCATGACGAACCAATTCGTTCACGAAAGGCATTTTAACAATAAATGCTCGAGGAAAAATTAATGAACTCACAAGAAATAGTAAATTCGTTGGAAGTTCCTAGATGTATAGAATATTCCCAAGTCATGCTCAAGAGTTTGCTAGAATGATTACACAAGGTCGAAACAAATAAGGAACAACAGTTGACATCTAACACATGAAGTGTGCACAATATGTATTAAGGTGCAGTCTGTACGTCGTTAGGGTCCTTAAAAGGAAGTACAATACATATGGTTGTTAGAAAAAGTCAGAGATAAAGGATTTAACAATTTACAAGTCCTTGGTAGCTAGTAACGGTTCTTCACGGTTATCTTGATATGTTCATGGTAGTCGTTGCATGCATAAACAAGATAACAATAGTACTAAAAAAAATGAGTATGAAAAGTCGGCAGCATACGCACTCCGAATACAAGTATGAAATATGATAACAAATTAAAAGCATGGTAACAAGATCAAGTTTACATGAACAAGAATTCAAGAAATTCAGTAAGGGCAGATGTAATCACAGTAACATCTAATGATAATTCATTGAGCACAAAGACTTTGAAAAGAGATAGGTAGTAGTAATTACTATCATTAGGATAAGGTAATATTCCAAAATGTATTCAAGAGATGAAATACTACAACGATAATTTAAAGTAAATAATAAGGATTAGAGAGTTACCCGCGCGGATACCGAACATCTTGGCAGATTCCATGTTTGACACTAAGACTCATAGGATTTTCTTGAAAAACAAAAAATACGGGTCATAGATTAAGTTTAAAACGACTCAGTTCACTATGACCATGGCTCTGGTACCAATCTGTAAGACCCCAAAAATCTGGTAACGGGACAGGTAAGCACTGTGGGTCCCACATCATGGTAACAGCATACATGGCAATAAGGTAAATAAAAGACAGAGCAAATAAAATGACACACTTCACGAATTTCTTCAAAAGCTGCGGAATAAAGTTTTATAAATATGGTCCCAGATTTGTATAATATGACATCAACAAAAGTCACATAATTTTACCAACATACTCATAATAGTCTTAGTTCATAAAAGTACATTTATTTGGCATGATTAACATGGCATAAGTAGTTTTCCCAAAAGTTTCAACCAATAATGACATGGAATCGTCCAGCTGCCGGATCCTGCGGGTTCCCATCCTTAGCAAATTAAGCATTAGCATTACATGAGAAATAACATTAAATATGTCAACATAAAGCTGAGTGAAATTCATAGGTTTAATAAGTGGTAATGTGAAATACAAACATTAGTTTTATAAAATAGCAACATGATATGATTTAGTACCGTCGTACAAAATCATTTATATTTATTTATTGCAATAGCTCACGACACCGAAGCTTTAACATAAATGTTTTTCCCCTAGTAAGTAACTAGTCAAAATACTTAGGTAATTAAATGTAAGTGCGTCAAGGTAATCGGGACGGGGATTGTTAATCCCGATGGATCCATCCACAACATCCGCGCTTGCAAAATGTGAATTAACGGTTCATGATGTAGGGGCTTTTTGTCTAAGGTTCTAATGCAATAAGTAAATGTATAATCTGGGGAAAGCATACCGTTCTTGATTAGCATACTAAAAGTTTTAAATGATTGTATTTCACGCCTGTTATTCTCACCCCGTAATTTGTAACAAGTATATAAGAAAAGGGGCTATGAACTCACCTTTAGCAAGTAATCACAACGAAAAGGGGATGAGCAAAAAGGTGTCTTCACGGACCTATGCAATGGTGACGCTTAATAAGAATGCGTTCAATGAAGCAATAACGTTTTAGAAGTGGCGGGACATAGTATGATTAGGTAACTTGCGTGCGACGGCGAGACCTAAGATTAAGTTGAAATTTTGACCCAACATATTGAAACTACTGTAATAACCTAATATCAACCTTGTATGATGGTCCAAACATTTATGTGTGGGTTCCGAACACGTTTAAGACCGGTTTGAAAAACCAAAACAAGGGACTGCATTCAGTTTTCTGAAAAAGGCTGTGAAGATTTGGTCATAACTAAAAATCTATAATAGAACAGAAAGTGGGGTTTCTTGACATGAGTAGGAAATTCTCTTACCTTTCTAAGTTGGGCAAGAACAAACCTGGAGCTATTACCAATCAACGGTAAATCCATTTTTAATGACAGGCTATCAAAACAGGAAGTTGAAATCGACTCTGGAAGCCTACGGTAATTTGGGCATAAATCCTAAATGGTAAAATATTTTGACACCAAACCAAAAATAGAAGTTGTCTTATGATTTTACCTACTGTAAAAAGCTATAAAATCCTATATTACCTCTTTTTACCCAAGACAAATTACCCACGTTTTAAGCCTACCACTCAGATTTGACCTAGTTTAGTAAAACGACCGCTCCGGGCTCATCCGGACACTTCCCGATCCCAACCAACTCACCACATGTAAAGCACATCAGTGGGTATCAAATTTTCAAATAAAAACACAGTCATATTTTTAAGAAAATTTTGCCATAATCTGTTTGTTTCTGTGATAATTTCCATACTACGAAAACGACTCCATTCGGCTACCTAACCTTAATCAAGCAACACTTAAGCTATACCAAATCGCCACGCAAGTGTCCTAAGTCCTAATATGCCCTAATTATCAAAAATCTCAGTGGGTTTCACCCAAGGAGTTCAAAATACATGAACAAGAAGAATCAAAATACTAGCAATATCAAAACTAAAATGCTAGGAGTGACTATACCTTCAAAACAAGTATGAGTTAATCCAAACACGCAAACTAGACAATTCCTCCTGCTTGATCCTTAAAAATTTCGTGGCCCTAGGTTATCATAACATACCCAAATCAAAATTTTATCCAACAAATTAAGGTTTTATGCATTGGAGCAACAAAAACAAACATAGGATTTTACAAAAACATCATCAAATCATAAGATTTGATGATTTTTGACCTCAATCAAAAACTTGATGCATGTTGTAATTAACACATGGGTATGAATAAGAATCAAAGATTAGACATGGAATTTGTATTAATTTACCTCAATGTTGGTGATGCGTCGGCCTAAGAGAGAAAGAAGGAGACCATCGATATATATTTTTTTTGTGTTTGAAAGTTACTGAGTTTTTGTTTAAGTATAAGGCTAAAATGGGTCAAATAAAGTCAAATTTGGGCTCCCTTGAGCCTAGCCTAGCCTAATACCCAAGGAAAGGCCAAAGTATTTGGTGTTAACTCTCGAAATTTGAAGGGTTTAAATAACGTGTCGTTTCCGACGAAAACCGAGACTCGTTTATTTTTAAAACGAAATTTCTTTAAAATCACTCGTAAACACTCGTTTGGCCCGGATTTCACTAACTTGGATCAAGTAATCAAGAATAAATAGGAATCACATAAAAATAATTTTTATCGCGACGTTCGGACCCGAAAACTCAGTCTGACAGTCAGAAAACACAAAAATGCAAAAGTTCACCATTGCGTCCGTAATTGTTCAAGATATCGTTTTTTTATTATCTTTGAGGCAAAGAGTCAATAATAAGTCGTATAGAATGTGTGTAAAACCCGCATGCTTTTACCATGAATAGTACTCTTAACATCGTACGTACTAGATTAAAACTTTCCTATTATAGCATGATTACGATTACGTGTTAGGATTTTACGTATTACGTACGTGTTAGAACACGATAAGTATTTACTACGCACGAGCACGTAATAATTATTTGACAATAATTAATCACGAACATGCGATCATGAAATCATGAACGTAATTAAATCACGAACTATTATTAATTACGTATATATATTTATTACGAGCGTAATTAAATATATTAGGTCACGATAATTACTTAACGAGAACACATAAAACGCGAACACAAATAATCACGAACGAATAACTAGACAACGAGACACGGAAAAAGGTACGGGTACCCCATGTGGGGCCCCCTACCCGCGGCTACAAGGAAGAAATAGGCCAAGCCCATTTCAATTTTTCACTAAAAGGAGGTTAAGGAAAATTACACTACTCATTTAACTTTACAGAAGATGTTTTACAGAAACCTAAAATCCTCCTCCTCCTTCTTTTTCTCTTTAGGTCGCCACCCTCAAACAACACCAAAGGGGTGTTTGTTGATCTTTGATCTTGGAATTGTGGTTGGTGTTCGTGTTTGTTCATCGTTCTTTAGATCCACGTATTCGGTAAATCCTTTTAAACATTTTTCTTTTGATTTAATCTTTTAATTAATTAAGAACATATTATGTTTTTTTTATAAAACCTAATTAAGTCATAGATCTAACATGAATTTGGGTTGGAATAAAATCAAAAGGGATATTTAGGGGTGTTTTGTTTTTGGCCGCAGCCTACACCGAACCCGAGAGGGTCTCGATTTGGCCACTTGACCACCACCGAGACCATATGGTCCCGGTTGGTTGGTGTGGGTCCCACGGCAGCATCAAGACAAGGGTGACCCCGACTTGGTTCGGGGTATGGTGTCGATTTCATGTCCGGTTCATGGTTCTTAGTTAAGATCCGGTTCATGGTGTATGTTTAGTTTTTTTACTTTTTATTTTTATGATCTTATGTTAAAAGTTAAATTAATAACATGACATGATTAATTTAATAACATGACGTAGGTTATTTTAATTATTAATAATCATGAAATTATTAACCTATGTATTTTCATATTTTAGACTTATAAATTAATTAATTATTTAAAAACCATGGTTATAACTAATTAATTAACATGACTTAGGTTATATTATTAATAAATAATAATACATGTTTTAACCTAAGTATTTAACTTTATTTAATTAAAAACATGTTATACTTTAATTAAACATTTTAACCTATAGTTTATTTTAATTACATGAAATAATTAATAAACTATACATTATATCATATGACTTAGAAAAATAATCATGAGAACACTTAGGCTTATATACTTAGCTTATTTAACCAACTTATTTCTAATTATGGAAACTTCTATTTTTAGAAACTTATTTAAATAAGGCAGCTAATCTATTTATGGAAACGTTCTATTTTTAGAAACTTATTTATTTCAGGCAGCTAATCTATTTATGGAAACTTATTTAAATAAGGCAGCTAATCTATTTATGGAAACTTTCTATTTTTAGAAACTTATCTATTTTAAGCAGTAATTCTATTTTTGGAAACTTTGTATTTTTGGAAACTTTCTATTTTTTGAAACTTTCTATTTTTGGTAACTTTCTATTTTTGGAAACTTTCTATTTTTGGAAACTTTCTATTTTAGGAAACCTGCTATTTTTGGAAAGTTACTTATTATTACACAGTAAGTATAATAATACATGAAATACCAGAAATACTTAATCAGATTAAACAGAATATAAGATAAACACAGTTTAAGGCTTTAAACAGTAAAACATGGTAAGAACATATGAAATAAGCTAAGACATGACATAAAACCAGCTACGTATTTAGTAAGTAGATACTTATTCATGTATGTATTTATGTAGCACTAGTGATACGTGTAACACCCCCAAATTTATACAACTCAATACAGCGGAAGACTAGTTGGTGTTACGGGATAGCACATTACTCACATCATAGACAACGCTTAAAAGTCGCCTCGTATTTAATAATAAAGCATTTCCATTCATAAATATCAAAGTTACATAGGTCCCAAGTCATAATCATTTCATACAATTTTACAAAGCATTTGAATGGAAAATATTATTTAAGTGCGGGCCATGAATTCTTGTTGTCTTCCCGAGAATTACCTTCAAGTACCTGAGATAAGACTTGTTAAAAGAAAAGGTCAGCGATAACGCCGAGTGAATTCATAGAGTTTAGTAAATTCCATCAATATAACTTTGGTATAAAATTATTACCAAAAATCATTTTTGTACAAATCATTGTAATAGGCCATAAAATAGCCAAAATCATTTTATACAAATCTTTATCAAATCATAATATAGGCATTTGCCTTAAAAACCATTATACGAACCATTGTCGTTCAAAAACCTCATACAATACGTTTTGCAACGTTGTATAGATTAAATAAAAACCGTTATATGAATATGGTTATATAAAACCAAAACACGAACATAATATCAATAGTATGACCCCGTATTGCTAGTCAAGCAATACATCATAATTCAGTGCGTATAGTAGTATTTCGTTAACTGGATTATTTTAAGCCGCATGACATTGTTACCTTACTAAACCAAACAACGGGTAGCTAGCCCGAAACTCAATTTGCCCATCTAAATTAGCGTGTCGTCACAAAGGTCACGCTATGGAAATCTTCTCATACATAAATTCGCTTACCAATCAATGTGGCACGACGGGGATCAACCGTCAAGGCGCGAACTGGGGTGATCGTCCCCAAATAGTACTATTATATGCATAAGCGTCTACCAAATCCCGGTAGTTCACAATTCATGCTAATGAGACTTTTAGTGACATAACCTAACTTTAATAATCCATTTTATATCATCTATCGGGTCATTTAATCATTTATCGGGTCATACAATCATTCGGGTCCAAATCAATAAACAAACAATCAGGACAAATGGTGTCCTATTTTATAAAAACTAACATGTTATCTCCCTCGCGGGTTTATAAAACATTTCATAAAATCATTCAAAATAGTGCGAGGCTATGAACTCACGTTGATGTGGGAAAGCGGGTTATCGACAATTCGGATGTACGGTACGTGCTTCAATCACGGAAACCTAGACAAATAATACTCGTCTTAGACTCTT
Organism: Glebionis coronaria; assembly: GCA_025667525.1. NCBI lineage: Eukaryota > Viridiplantae > Streptophyta > Magnoliopsida > Asterales > Asteraceae > Glebionis > Glebionis coronaria. The sequence goes on from CM046878.1 coordinate 371,174,731, forward strand.
GTCCAATGACTTTATAAAATAACAATTATGTATACATATGATGATTTTATATATATATGATGATGATCAAGTGGGTTTATACATTCTCATTTACTCATTTTAGTGTTATGTGTTGGTAACTTTCATACTAGTTTACTAGTTTTACTTATTTACATGTTTTAGGCCCAATTAGCCTATTATAAGCCCAATACCTTATATTAGTCCATTTTACACTTTTGTTATCAGTATTATACTTTACATGTTGGGCCCAAGTGGGTTAAGCCCAAAAGTAAATTTATAAGTGTTTAGCCCATTTAGTTGGATTATTAGTTCAATAATGCTAACTTAGCCCGTTAATGTCCGTATGTTATATAGTTCGGGTTTTATCGGTTTTTACTTGTATTAAGTACTTATATATCAGTATATGTCTTTTAAAAAGTTTACATTAGACCGGTCCGACCGTCTAAGTTTTATTTGACGAAAAACGTTAATTTTGCGGTATTAGCCGAAAAGACGTAAAACTTAGGTATATAGTTTTATCATTTGGAAAAACATTTATATTTATACTTTATATAACATAATCCATTTTAATATCAACATTTATATAACTCTTTTATTATAATCATTATCAACTAGTGGAGTTTGTATTTATATATATTTTATATAAATTTTTGAGTGCTTATATTATATATTATTTATACAAAATCAGTCCTAAAAATCTAGTTTACTAAAATGGTCATATCTAGAGTTCTACATGGAGATAGAACCCCAAACTTTTATCACAGAAACTACATGATATGTGCTTCATTTTATTCCTATAGCTACTGATGAATCAACCTCTAAGTATTTTATAAAATTCGTCCAAAACAGTGTAGTCAGATTTGCACTCTAAACTTGTTTTGATCATATCTCACTCATTTTTATGATTCCATTGCATGGCCAACTCTCACATGTGTACAAGACTCATAGCTTACTGTATATTAATTTATCCAAGCCATTTTATCAGTTTATCATAAGAGTATTCACTGTTTTATACAGCCTCTTAATTTAGCCATGATTTAACCATTTTTACATGTGGTTTTTCCATCTTTTTACCCATGTTTATCAAATCTATCAACACCAAATCCCCACACAATACTTTTAATCATCATTCATCATCATATACATATACGTAAATAAGGAAATTACATGATTACATAATCAAAATAACAAGAGGATTGGAAGAACAATCTTTATACCACCAAGATTATGTAGTTTGAAGGATCAAGACTTGGTTTTGGGTCACCAAATCTTATGAACTCTTGTATGAAATCTTCAAGATCACCAAGGGAGATGTTGGTCTTTGAAAATCAGCCCTACTTCATCTTGCAAAATTCTCTTTGGATGTTAAAATCACCACCAATCAACAAAGCTTCAAAGGGGCATCATCATATGTGTAAATAACATATGATTTATGGTTGAATCAAGACCAAATGAGGGTTGTTCTTGATGAATTTGGGACGAATTTAGAGAGAGAGGGAGGAGAGTTGTGTGATTTTACATGTGTTTCTAGTTGCAAATGGTAAAATGAAGTGGTTTTGAGTGGTTTTATGTAAGAATAGCTTATTTTGTAAGCTTTAGGACAAGTGTCCTTGTAATTTATAAAATGTTGACACCAAGTGTGTTTGTGTAGCTTATTCTTGCTGTCCAAGAGTGGGGGTGGGGCAAGTTTATTCTTGTCTCATCCCCATTTAATTACGGGTACTCCTCGATTCTAGTTTCCTCGATTTGCGTGCCCTCGGGTCGTTTTACGAAAAACGTTTTTATAAATTATGAATCAACGGCACAAAACGAATCTAATAAAAATTGTCTCATCAAAAACGGAGTTCGAAAACGTAAATACGTAATCCTAAGGTTTCCGGTTTAGTCGTAAAGGACGTTAAATTATAATCGTAAGTCCTAATCTCTTCTCGTAAATTTGTGAGTTTATGAACCAACACAAATTTAAAATCTCAAAATAATATTCACGGATAAATTTATTTTTCTAAAATGTCGGACTGTCACCAAAACGGTGTATGTAAACGTAAGCACGTAACGTATAATCCTCCGGTTTAGACGTAGTCGATGCTACTTCAAGACGTAAACCCAAATTTCTTCCCAAAAATGTGTGAGTTCATAATATAACATTAAAATAATGTTTTTAAATAATACTTGAGAATAAAATATCAACCATAAATTGACGGATGGTCACAACATTTACCCCTAAACAGGATCTTTGTCCTCAAAGATCATCTTATCTTACTACTTGCTTCTTATAGAGTTAAAGCCATGTTAGTATTTCCTCCACATTCGGTCTTTTCTCACAAGTGTAATCCATTACAATACGCGAGTTTCATCAAACATAACTACGAGAATAAGATCAGGCTTATTGTTGACTTACTTTCTCTATCCATGATGTTCACGGGTTTTTGATGAATGCAACTTTTCGCCGATCTAAACTTCATTAAGGAATAGTCAGATTTTAACTTGATAGGCATTTTATCAAGTTCGATATACGAAACATAATTCACGCAGCTCTTGAAGTCCTAGGGTAGATCCAACTTATATGCCTTTCAAACCAATCTTTTTCATCATCTCCATGGTCCCATACAACGGGGACTTATATCTCATGATCTTCCAGATCACCAATTCATTTTTCCATGGTTAAATTTTTTGGCATAACTTCGCTACCCATCTGGCACATCAAGATCTACATTTCATATTCACTTAACCTCCTGCCCACTATCGGTAGTCAATAATCAGATCCTAATTTCAACAATCATTTCAGGTCTCGCGGGTCGAGTATTTTGTAAGGATAGGTTCGCCATCATAGGAAACCTTAAACCTAAAAGACATGTCCAACTCACAGTGGGTGTATGTCAGGTGTCTTCATCCCAACTCCTGCTTACAGATGCTCTAATATAGATCCTAACAAGATTCAATCTTGATACTAACACGATAATTATCAATGATAATATTTCCAAAGGAAAGCGATTTTACTGTTATTTACCAAAGGTCAATCATTCAAACATAAAACAACACTTATAGTATTTTGTATCGTTACTTTACCTCTTCCCTTCGATTGGGGTGGTACACAGTACTCTCATCAAGATTCGTTCTCAATGACTTCTGAGCAAATCTCTAGAAATTCGATGCGAAGCGAGGATCTTGATAGAGATGATTGATACAGGCACACCATGTTTACACAACTCCTTTAAATACAAAAGAGTCAATTTCTTCATCAAGAATCTATCATTAACAGAAATGATATTAGCAGATTTGGTCAGTCTGTCGACGATGACCCAAATCGAATCAAATTCAGATGATGACCTTTGCAATAGCTAGACGTTTACTAATGTATGAGGCGATGTATGCCTTCATAGTTTGCCATCAGTACATCTTCTTCTGATAGTGATACATTTAATCAGAAATGACAGGAATAGAATACTTATACTTACAAGATTTCCGATATAACTACATCTCACAATCCTTCATATTTAGGCAACCATAAACGGCCTTTTAAAATATTTAACGCCATTGGCTTCTCAGTTCTACTGGTTCATATTTGCCGCGAACCCCTTTTTATTATCTATATTATCCTTCTTACAAGCATTATTTATTTTTATATTGTTCGGCAATATATTTTGCACATTCATTATTAAGGAACACATCCTAATTGGTTCTTTATCCTTTCTATATTATGTGTCAGTATCTACATTCACTTTCCTAATTCCGTATTTATTCAAAAATTATTTCTTCACATTTTCTCTGTTTTTGTTTCGTCTCATCTATCATTTTTATCAGTTTTTCTCAATCCGACGTTTTAAGCGTCGATAAGTATTACAAGTAATTAAAGGTTAGATATTTAAATTTTTATGAAACGTAAACGTAAAATTTTAAATTTCCTATTTCGACCAATTATATAAAAATGTTCAAAATAATTTGAATTTAATTAACAAGACTTTTGTTGATTTATCAAAAATAATCAGTAAGATCCGAAAATGTTCGAAAAATCTTTGGTTATACTTTGGTCAAAATTTTCTTAGTTGAAAAGTAAAAATTATCGTTTCAAATTTTAAGTCATGGTTTAACGGTTTCCTCAATCCCTCTTAGGTTTTCTTGAGGTATACACGAACATTTACCCCTAAACAGAAGTTTAGTTAATGATTTGTGTATAAGTGAATAATCCCTTGAAAATCCTTTGTTAAAACATTTGTCAAAACATATTTCCATTTTCTTTTTGGTAAAACCCAAAGCCTTAATGGTTCCAATTTTTGAAGAGTCAATATATTCCATTATCTTATTAATCACACGGTCAAATAATGTAAAGGATTAAGTCTTTAATCATATGTTAAATATTTAAGGTACAGGTTTGCATTTTTCGGCCAATTCAGGGCAATCTATAAATAATTATTAACTCATTCTTATTCTTATAAATAAACAAATAGTCCTTAATGATCACAAGCATGAATTTATCAAATTACAGCCCACACACGTGATTCACCAAATTTATGGATGCTACATGTGTATTAGTCAATCTAAACGACATCACGTGAAACTCATAATGTCCATTACAAGTACCGGATGTAGTGATTGGAATAGATAATCTTTTTTGCAGATGCGAAGTTGATGATAACCATGCCATGGATCAAATCTTTAGAACATATGCTAGAACCTTGTAAATGATCGAACAAATCTTCCATTTCGAGTTATGGATATCGTTTTCGATTGTCAATTTACTCACTTCACAGTAATCTATAAATATAAGGAATGATAACACCATAGCTCTTTATGACGACGAGCTCGGTAGAATAAAATCTTTCGCCGACAACTCTCTCAGTTGTATGGTAATTCCTTTAATTCAGATGGTGCTAACGCAGGGTGCACACGCCACAGGTGCAGCACCTGGAATATAATCAATACCAATTTCAATCTGCCTTAATGGCAAAAGTCTAGGTATTTCACCAATAATACCTCCTAAAGTTTCAGATAACAGAAATATCTTTTAATAAATTCATATTAGATTCTTCTAGATTATAATATCTATGACTAATTCACAACCATTCATGGTATAATTTCAAGTCTAAATGCAGGATATGGTCATCTATCAAGAATTATTTAGATCACTTTTGATAATCAACATCTTATCATTTAGTGGAATTCTACTCGAGTTCCCATCAATTAAGACAATGTCGTCATGTCATAATCAATCAATCCATTCTACTGGCACTATTAACTTTTTAGTTTCATTATCGTCGATAAGATGTGAACTTCTCAAAAGACTAATAATAACTCATAATCCTTCACAAATTCAAGGATACATGGAGACATAACTAACCTTAAAAGAGCAAGGTTAACGCATAATCTACGCGAGAGAATTTCAAATCAGATACAGACGAAAATATTAACGAATATGAATATATCCCATGTTTTCATTAATTTGAGTACGCATTCGAAAGCTCCTCGGATCGTTACCCAGGTCATTCAAATGAAATCAAATCAAAAGAAATGATAGGAACGTCGATACATCCAGTCGGGTATCAACACTCGATAATCAGATACTTTTCCAAAGAATCTCACCACGGGAGAATTGGACAAGAAAGAATTGTCAATTGTCAAATAAGACAATTTTCACAGATGAGTAAATTCGACTCAGAAGAATAGATGCTACAGGCACATATGTAGGTGTCCCTAACACTATGTCCTTATTTTTCACTTCTTGCAGATCTCATAAAATTTATTCTTTCACAATCTTCAAAGAAAATTTAGTGCTTATTCATTAGTTTTAGGGTGACTACTAATCAGCCTTGCATGGTTCATTCCAAATTGTATGTAGGCGCGCAACTATATACAATTTCAAGATTAACGATGCAATACTCAGTTCATCAAAATTTTATCATCATGTTTATAATAAAAACATTTTCATGCTTAATTCTTAAATAAGAATCAAAATAAATTTACAAAGATTTTCTTTGTTATGAAAACAATTAAGTTGTCCAAAGTGTTTTATAAACAACTTCATTTCGATAACAATCACTTATAAATCTCACTTTGAATAATCCTTATTGTGATGAAAAATCCAATTTTTCTCAAAGGATACTATTTTATCTTATAAAAACAATGAGTGATCTGCAAAAGAGTGATGAAAGCTTGTTCACCAAGAACTAACTACAATATGATTGGAAATGAGCTTTAGCCAAATATCATGAGGTTCATGACCTCGATGGCACTCAGGAATACAAAGAGAATAATCCACAACGTAACTCAAATCGAGATGAGTACTTGTTCAATGGTTGCATCACTAATGCGAACATTAGGAAGAAGCAAGAAAGGATAGATATCATCGATACATGTAGAATTTAGCAATCAAAGGTAGTCTTTTCATTAATCACAAACAAGTCAAAATTGTACCGTAACACATTACGTGTCACTATGTCATACAATTCTCAAAACTCATCCTACCAACTGATATATCAGTTAAGTTAGGGATTTTTAAAAGATACCACAATGAATACTAATCTACAAGAGTCATTAGGTGTTCCACATGTCCCGAAAGATCCATCGGTCCCAATTCAGAAGAAGACTTCTTCAATTTATTTATTGGACACTGGGTATCCTCATCATTAGACAATGGCCTAGGAACAATACTTAACACGAACTAACAATCCTTTAAAACCTTATAATTCAATTATAGAACTTAACGACTTCCTTTTATCAATCTCATATTCCAAACGGGTTAAATTTTACTTTATTCAAGTTCCAACCAATTTTATACTCAATTCGGTATCCTACCTCATTTTCCAATACTTTCAACTTTATTCTTAGACCTTAATAGGGCAATAAAAGCTCGACATGATCAACACTTAATTTCCAATCCTATAACTTCTTCATCAATAGTTATCAAATGAGTCACTAGTATGAAATGACTCGATCAGTCAATTAGACTTCTCGGAAAGGTACTAGTGGCATGAGGCTTTTGGGTAATGGTTCAATGACAGCCTCAAGTGCAACATTCACCCTTTCGATTTCAAATTTAAGAATTGGTTGACACGAATCAGATGACATCTTTCTAGGTGGTAACGTTTTGTCAAACTCCACTCTATAAGGAAAGATCGTCATGGCATCGATATCAGATTTAATCTCGCCAATTCTTCTTTAATATCGCAATCAACTAATATCAACATTTCTATGAATATCAACCATTTTGTTGGGATCATAAATATCCACAACTTGGTTTAGATCTAGGATAGCTAGAATTCCTACGAGAATAGCTTCGATTAATTTACTAGGGGATTCAGGGTTTCTTGTGACAATCTACGTCGTATAAATACCTCGTATAAATATCAAAATAATCATCAAACAATCATGTAATCAAATTACATCATATGTATATATATAATCCAAGTTATATATATATATATTAAAATAACACTTCTCAGTCTGGCCTTATCGGTAACTCGGGAATTCTTCGGCACCGTTATAGTCAAAAGATTTTTAGATATTTTGTGAAAAATGTTTATAGTTAAAAGATTTTGAAATGTTTTATTCAAAACCTTGGTTTTTAAAAATCTTTCGTTCTCTATAACGAGAGCTCTGGTACCAAACTGTAACACCCCCAAATTTATACAACTCAATACAGCAGAAGACTAGTTGGTGTTACGGGATAGCACATTACTCACATCATAGACAACGCTTAAAAGTCGCGTCGTATTTAATAATAAAGCATTTCCATTCATAAATATCAAAGTTACATAGGTCCCAACTCATAATCATTTCATACAATTTTACAAAGCATTTGAATGGAAAATATTATTTAAGTGCGGGCCATGAATTCTTGTTGTCTTCCCGAGAATTACCTTCAAGTACCTGAGATAAGACATGTTAAAAGAAAAGGTCAGCGATAACGCCGAGTGAATTCATAGAGTTTAGTAAATTCCATCAATATAACTTTGGTATAAAATTATTACCAAAAATCATTTTTGTACAAATCATTGTAATAGGCCATAAAATAGCCAAAATCATTTTATACAAATCTTTATCAAATCATAATATAGGCATTTGCCTTAAAAACCATTATACGAACCATTGTCGTTAAAAACCTTATACAATACGTTTTGCAACGTTGTATAGATTAAATAAAAACTGTTATATGAATATGGTTATATAAAACCAAAACACGAACATAATATCAATAGTATGACCCTGTATTGCTAGTCAGGCAATACATCGTAATTCAGTGCGTATAGTAGTATTTCGTTAACTGGATTATTATAAGCCGCATGACATTGTTACCTTACTAAACCAAACAACGGGTAGCTAGCCCGAAACTCAATTTTCCCATCTAAATTAGCGTGTCGTCACAAAGGTCACGCTATGGAAATCTTCTCATACATAAATTCTCTTACCAATCAATGTGGCACGACGGGGATCAACCGTCAAGGCGCGAACTGGGGTGATCGTCCCCAAATAGTACTATTATATGAATAAGCTTCTACCAAATCCCGGTAGTTCACAATTCATGCTAATGGGACTTTTAGTGACATAACCTAACTTTAATAATCCATTTTATATCATCTATCGGGTCATTTAATCATTTATCGGGTCATACAATCGGGTCATACAATCATTCGGGTCCAAATCAATAAACAAACAATCAGGACAAATGGTGTCCTATTTGATAAAAACTAACATGTTATCTCCCTCGCGGGTTTATAAAACATTTCATAAAATCATTTAAAAGAGTGCGAGGCTATGAACTCACGTTAATGTGGGAAAGCGGGTTATCGACAATTCGGATGTACGGTACGTGCTTCAATCACGGAAACCTAGACAAATAATACTCGTCTTAGACTCTTGTCCAATGAATTTATAAAAATAACAATTATGTATACATATGATTATTTTATATATATATATATATATGATGATGATCAAGTGGGTTTATACATTCTCATTTACTCATTTTAGTGTTATGTGTTGGTAACTTTCATACTAGTTTACTAGTTTTACTTATTTACATGTTTTAGGCCCAATAAGCCTATTATAAGCCCAATACCTTATATTAGTCCATTTTACACTTTTGTTATCAGTATTATACTTTACATGTTGGGCCCAAGTGGGTTAAGCCCAATAAGTAAATTTATAAGTGTTTAGCCCATTTAGTTGGATTATTAGTTCAATAATGCTAACTTAGCCCGTTAATGTCCGTATGTTATATAGTTCGGGTTTTATCAGTTTTTAATTGTATTAAGTACTTATATATCAGTATATGTCTTTTAAAAAGTTTACATTAGACGGGTCCGACCGTCTAAGTTTTAATTGACGAAAAACGTTAATTTTACGGTATTAGCCGAAAAGATGTAAAACTTAGGTATATAGTTTTATCACTTGGAAAAACATTTATATTTATACTTTATATAACATAATCCATTTTAATATCAACATTTATATAACTCTTTTATTATAATCATTATCAACTAGTGGAGTTTGTATTTATATATATTTTATATAAATTTTTGAGTGCTTATATTATATATTATTTATACAAAATCAGTCCTAAATATCTAGTTTATTAAAATGGTCATATCTAGAGTTCTACATGGAGATAGAACCCCAAATTTTTATCACAGAAACTACATGATATGTGCTTCATTTTATTCCTTTATAGCTACTGATGACTCAGCTTCTAAGTATTTTATAAAATTCGTCCAAAACAGTGTAGTCAGGTTTGCACTCTAAACTTGTTTTGATCATATCTCACTCATTTTTATGATTCCATTGCATGACCAACTCTCACATGTGTACAAGACTCATAGCTTACTGTATATTAATTTATCCAAGCCATTTTATCAGTTTATCATAAGAGTATTCACTGTTTTATACAACCTCTTAATTTAGCCATGATTTAACCATTTTTACATGTGGTTTTTCCATCTTTTTACCCATGTTTATCAAATCTATCAACACCAGATCCCCACACAATACTTTTAATCATCATTCATCATCATATAGATATACATAAATAAGGAAATTACATAATTACATAATCAAAATAACAAGAGGATAGGAAGAACAATCTTTATACCACCAAGATTAAGTAGTTTGAAGGATCAAGACTTGGTTTTGGGTCACCAAATCTTATGAACTCTTGTATGAAATCTTCAAGATCACCAAGGGAGATGTTGGTCTTTGAAAATCAGCCCTACTTCATCTTGCAAACTTCTCTTTGGATGTTAAAATCACCACCAATCAACAAAGCTTCAAAGGGGCATCATCATATGTGTAAATAACATATGATTTATGGTTGAATCAAGACCAAATGAGGGTTGTTCTTGATGAATTTGGGACGAATTTAGAGAGAGAGAGGGAGGAGAGTTGTGTGGTTTTGCATGTGTTTCTAGTTGCAAATAGTAAAATGAAGTGGTTTTGAGTGGTTTTATGTAAGAATAGCTTATTTTGTAAGCTTTAGGACAAGTGTCCTTGTAATTTATAAAATGTTGACACCAAGTGTGTTTGTGTAGCTTATTCTTGCTGTCCAAGAGTGGGGGTGGGGCAAGTTTATTCTTGTCTCATCCCCATTTAATTACAGGTACTCCTCGATTCTAGTTTCCTCGATTTGCGTACCCTCGGGTCGTTTTTCGAAAAACGTTTCTATAAATTATGAATCAACGGCACAAAACGAATCTAATAAAAATTGTCTCATCAAAAACGGAGTTCGAAAACGTAAATACGTAATCCTAAGGTTTCCGGTTTAGTCGTAAAGGACGTTAAATTATAATCGTAAGTCCTAATCTCTTCTCGTAAATTTGTGAGTTTATGAACCAACACAAATTTAAAATCTCAAAATAATATTCACGGACAAATTTATTTTTCTAAAATGTCGGACTGTCACCAAAACGGTGTATGTAAACGTAAGCACGTAACGTATAATCCTCCGGTTTAGACGTAGTCGATGCTACTTCAAGACGTAAACCCAAATTTCTTCCCAAAAATGTGTGAGTTCATAATATAACATTAAAATAATGTTTTTAAATAATACTTGAGAATAAAATATCAACCATAAATTGACGGATTGTCACAATACGGAACTAGGATTCCTCTCAGTTCATCTTCTTCGTTCACTGGACATAAGGTACGGATTCCCGTCCTTTCAGTATGGACATTCTTTCCTTATTAGTATTTCCCCGTATGCAGCCAAATGTTTTCCCGTAGTATAAGTATGTGTTTGAATTGCTTATGTTTAATATAGAATACCTACAGCCATATACATGCATGACCAGTTTCACCTTGTTATGGAGGTACCATAACCATAACATTAGAGGCACTGATGTTATGACTTCACCACGGCGGAGTGATTGCTCGTGGCGTCCCTTCAGCTTCTGGCCATTTATATAATATTTATCATGTGGGGCGTATGGGTGCATCCTAGTTACATGTTTTCAGTCAGGATTTCATGGTGAATGTGGTGTGTGTCTTGCATCCTTCACAAGGAGCTGATCCCTCCTACCCAAAAACTAGTATATTAAATTAGAGGCAGCCCCTCTAATTTGCATGATGAGGTCACCCCTCCAAGTATTCATGTACGGTAGATTTTCATGACCTATATTGGCTAATGGTAAAATATGATAAACAGTTTTTTTACAAGATAAACATAAGGCTTTTCAAAGTATAAAACCAGTTTTACCAAGACTTAACCAGGTTACTCGGGACTTAGTTTCTTCCGCTGTTATATGTTATATGCTTATCCTATTTATGCCTTATTGTACATCCGTGCACTGAGCGTATTGCTCAGCCGTTTTCCTTTTCTATGTTCCCAAAATGGCAGGTACTCAGGGACGCTCGTAGACGTTAAGAGTACATGCATATGGACTGAAAGCTTTCTAGCCTTTCTTTACTTTATGCATTTCCTATCTTTTGATACATTGCTATGGACACTGTTTAGTCCTTTCCTTTACTATACTTATGTTTGTGTGTGATGAGCTTTACATTTGGACTACCGATGTTTGATTCCGGTATTTCCCTTTTATGGTCATGTAATGTTTAGACATTTTTCCTTGTATGCTTTGATGACACGCCATAATTGCATGTGACATTTCCATTATCAAAATCGGATGTTACAATTATGGTATCAGAGCCAAGGCTTCGACCTGTAGGCTCTAAAACTTGACCTGTGACTATTGGGTAGTCACCAGGAGCTTCCTAAGATAACGTTTGTTATACCACGTATTGATGTTTTCAGCGCATTGTTATTTTAACCATGATGTTTTCAGCACCTTGAGGTTTTAACCTTGATGTTTTCATCGATATTGTTTTACTAATATGGATGGATAACCGTCATTCATATTTAGTTATGTGTCATTGTTTCATGTATAATGTTCCTCGAGAACTGTGGCTATGTGGACTGAACCCCAGTAGTTCATAATTAGTCACATAATTTTTTTTTCTGATAAGTTTTGACAGATGAGATTCATTCATTTATGTTTCATGTATCATTGTTGCAGGAATTATGACTAAGTAATGGTTGGTACAGGACTGACCCTATTTAGTCGCATGTGCTTTTATCGAAACTTTTAACTTTGGGACCGACCCATAGGCGTCCCTTCGCCATGTCTTTTGTTTTGGGACCGACCCATAGGCGTCCCCTCGCACATATAAAGGTTTTTATAAACTACATTACGCATTCATGCACTGTTTTCATGCATAAAATTTTTCTCATGATTTATTGGCATAATTTTTTTTATGTCCCCTCATAAGTTACTATGTTTTTATGTCAAGTATGTTTTCATACTGTCATGGTTAAACTCAGTTTCATGCTGATTATGTTATACACTCCTTCATGTTAAATCGTTTCATGTTTCTTCATGATAATTCTGTCTTCATGTGGATTCCGTCTTACGCCTCTTTTGTTATTATGCCTTCATGCAAGATATAGTTGGATTTCATTGAATTCTGCTTTCATAATAGTCATGGTTGGTTTTCATTGATCATGCTGTCATGCAAATCATCGTCGAATTTTGTGTAACCACACTTTAACGTTTCTCGATGATAGTTGTAGAAATACGTCTTTTAGGAAAAAGAGCGTAAAATAGGGAAGTAAGCACGACGATTTAGGAAAACCGTGTGTAAATGACCCTTATGAAGTGAGTTCGTTCTCGAGGAGGCTAGTGCGTTGTGTAATGAATTGATTTTCTTGATGATTTTATTGTTATGAGAAGAGAAAATAGAAATGGGGTAAGAAGAGAATGACGGTTACGAAGACAGATTAAACTAAGACGAAAAAGGCGTTCACGTAAAACCGTAAAAAGCTACAAATTAAAAAATTTAAACCTAAAATTAATTAAAAGCTAAAAGTAAGTCTAAAATAATATAAATAAGAAGGGTTTTGCTAATGACAGCCCTTATGGTTGTCGTTAAGAGATATGTTTTTATTACAATTCAATGTAAGAAATGAAATTAACCAATCAGATTCAAATGTTTGTTGTGTATCCTGATTTTTAGGAATTATATCCATGTTTTCTGGCATTAACATCCAATCAGGGTGATTCATATATAAATCCGTAATAAAATTAATTCATTTAACGACAGCCCTTAGAGCTGTCATTAGCAAAACCCCTAATAAGAATAAAAATCCAATAAAAATATTTTAAAACATTTTATTAATTAAATATTCAATTTTAAATGCTAATTAAAGCCCTAAAATTAAATATAATTAATCAAAATGTCCAAAATATTATTTTATTGAACAAATAACTTACTTATATTATTTAAAGGCTAAAAAGTATTTTTCCTAAAATTTCAAAACTATTTTTCTATTTTTAAAACTCTAAAAACTATTTTTAAACTAAAATAATCATAAAAAATAATAATATAATGCCAAAAATAATTTGACAATTTTAAAAATCCTAAATTACTCTAAAGAACAGTAGAAAAATGAAAAAGTTTGAAAAGTATAAAATTTTTCACTAAATGACAATACAGATTAATATTAAAACCCTAATTAAACTAATTTAATTCTAAAAAATAATTAAAAAGTGAACAGTAAAAACTTTTTAAACTAAAAATCTTAAATTATTTTTCTAAGTCTAACAAAATTTTTAAAATCTAAAAATATTAATTTTTTACACTAAATGACAAAACTCAGAATATTAAAAAGTATTTAAAATAGCTATTAAATGTAAAAAATAGCAAATGAACAGTAATAAAAAATCTAATTAAACAGAAAAATCCAAAATAAAATAAGAAAAATATAGAAACTGGTTTCAAGTCCTAAATCCAATTTTCACCCACTAAAGACAAAAAACCAAAATCCTGATAGTGACATGTGCTTTGGTTTGTCCTTTAGCTGAGCAGTGGTAACAGTTGCACAAGCAGGGGGAATTATGTTCCCACTGTTAGTGTAATTTTTTGTTCAGTTTAGCTATAAGCTTAGGAAAGCTTATATTGAGAGCTTTTCTTGGGCAAGAAGGCACTCCCACAACCAGTTGGGTTGTGGGAAGTCAAACAAACAAGAAAATTACCAAGTCACTTACAAAAATCAAACCAAATAAGCACAAAAATGTGATTGAGGGCTAATACAAGTTTCTGATGAACAATATGCTTGGTTTACTTGCACAAAAACGAATTTCACTTGGCTAAATTTTGCACACAATCCCACCAACTAGCATACAATCAATTGCAAACCCTACTTAAACCCTACTTCTAACAGATTTAAGAATTTAATGAACCAAATCAACAAAAATCAGTCACCAAGGGCATTTTCTGAATTTAGGCTACTCTTCTCAATTTTTAACAAGCAAATTTCACTTAAACTCTACCTAAACTGAAAACCTATGACTAATATTACCCTAAACTATCTAATGAGTGTTTTAAACAGGTATTTAAGCCAGATTTGTGTTATTCTACCCAACTTAAACCCTAATCCAAACACACCCTTAACTTCTGAAAATGGACTTTATCAAGCAAAACCAAATCAAACTCAAACAAAACTGCTTCTAATCACTACTAACATGCATATTACACCTCATGTGAGCAATATCAAACCATACAACAAGCTTTTAAACAACTTTCATGCAAATCAAACAAATCACAAACTTGTAAACTAAAACAAGGCAACAAGGGATTTACCTTGTGGGACCCACATCCAGGTCCCGCAATGGCTGCATTGCCATCTTCTACAAGCTGGGGCTTGTGCTGAACCTTTTGGTTGTGGGAGATGCCAAGTGATGATGATGATTTTGTACTTGTTTAGAACCTGCACAAACACAGCTAAACCAGGAGAAACACTTCAAGTTTGAAAGACTAGCCAAAAGCTTTGTCAAAAGCTTTTGGACAGCTTCTAAACAGTAAGTGTAAAATAAAAATAGGAAATAAGATTTTTACTTGGAAAACCTTTGAAAAACCTTCAAAGACTGATTTTCAGAAAACGTTTTTAAAATGCTTTTTGACAACTAAAAAAAAACTTAACAAATCTTTGGAACTCAGCTAGCTTTCAAACACATACCAACTTTTACAACTATATAAAAAGGAATTACTTTGCTCATAAACACCAACTTTTATTAATTTATAAAAAGGGATTACAAATGTTGAAAGCTAAAACTGGAACAAGGGTTCATCCACAGCTTGGAGACTCCTTATATAGTGAATAAGAGAACATTCTAGGTTACAAAACCCTAGCAACTAAAATTCCATAAAAGCCCTTGGACTGAATTTGAATTTTTGGTCAAATTTGTTCTTCACGTGATGATTGTGATGTGCAAGCTGGCTTGGAGTGATCTTGGTTGTTAAAGGAGTCCTTTGGGAGCACGAAATCATTGTGGGACGTTGATTTTGCTGTACACTCTTGGACTCTTGCAAAAACTTGAGTAGGGAGCATGTGGGTAGGCCATAGGAGTGAGGGTGACTTGTTTTTGGGGAGTGGGAATTGGTTAGGAGGGGATGAATTACTATTCTGGAAGTTATGGGGAGAAAACCCTTTGAATTTGGGTAATTAGGATTTAGGGTTCTTTGTGATTAAGGGGGAAGCAGGTGGTGGTTTGATGGGGTTAATGTTAATTGGGTTTTTAAAAAACATGTTTCCCACAGAATTATTTAACTGATTAATAATCAGTTTAAAACAATTGGTAGTGGATGTGTGACGTGGTGGATTAGATGATGTGGTAGGGTTTGATTGGTGGAGGAGGGTGACATGGAGGGGTGATTGGTGGGGAAACGTTGTGTTGTCTGGCAGTTTTGGCCCTCCCTTTTCACAAATGTTTGCAAATCAAGTTGTACCAGATTTAATCCACTTCCCTTTGTAAACATCTTTCATCAACTTGTCAAATTTGGCATGTTAAGTTTGTAAACTTTCATCAAGGACCTCTTTTGTAATTATGGCCTTCTTCAAGGGCTGAATAAGCAATATCTTGAAACTTTAAGGACCCACTTGTAATATTTGAGATTTACAAGGGCCTAAAGTGACAAGTCTTCAATAGTTGAGGGACCATTATTGTCAATCTTCAATTCTTCAAGGTCATTTTTGGAAATTCCATTCTTGGGCCCGGTTCATTGTGCGGCTTCGTTTCCCGTGTTCGTTTTTGATTGATTCTTGTGATCTTTTGTCATTTCCTCAATATCCGTACCTAAAATACACAAGCAACAAACACGAGCATATATTTGGCAGTTTTAATGATATTTTATGCATTTTAAGCCTGATTTGGACGATGAGACTATGTATAAAAGCAGTCTCATCACTCCCCCATACTAAACCATTGCCGTGCCCTCACGCAATGCTAGAATAAAGTATCGTAGCAGCTCCAAAATTCATTTTTATTCACTTTATTGAATGATAAACTAGCTACACTACTACTATTACTACTACTTGCGTTTTAGACATAATGTATGATTTTCATCGCAAAATGGGACGTTTAGGTTCATAGAATAAGAACACGTGAATGCTTCGTTAGAAATAATTTCATCGTCCTCGATTTTCACCCCAATTCCAAGCCATGCGTGCAACGAGATCATTGTCATTATAAGTTAGTAATGCTAACACTACTCATATGCCCTAATCACGTACTTATCCTCCCATTATTCCTAGGTTGTATCTCTTATATTTTATTTTGTCTTGAATGTTTCACGAGGATACATTGTTTGACTTATGCGTTAATAGAGATTAAGTCTAAAAATAGAGTCCTAACGGTGTAACTAAGACCATCAAATCAATAACCCCTCCTAATAGACAACGATGTCAAAAAGTTAAGTTGACAAGAAGAATCGATAAACACGGTTTTATAACGGTTTTGAACATGAGACTTATTACCAAGACTTTTATACGCCCCCTAACGGAAGGGCCTTATTATCTTTGGTTTACCTATATCTTTTATTCAACTTCGCCATGAAGCTTTTATTATGACTTCGGTCTTGCCTTTCCTTTTATTATCCGCCTCATCGGTGGTTTTATTAGCCAAAGACGTATATCCTCACGCTAAAGCGAATTTTGGATCTTTAAAGCTTCGAAGATTAAGGCTTGATTCACTTTCAATTTTGCATAGATTTTTCGGCCTTGTGGGGCTTCAAATTGTTTGCTAGATTTAGGTGAGCACTTGAAATCTTATTATTAGGTGAAGCTTTCGATTATTCGGGTTCCAATACTTCAAAACCGTGACGCTGGCGATACCTTAATGTCTTCCCAATTTAATTACACGGAAGCTACTAGAAAAGACTAGAAACCCAACAATCCTAACTAAACCGCTAAGTCAATATTTATTAAGCAAAAAATATTTACAAGCGAAGGGAGAATAAGCAAACAACGAGAACACATGAATTTTAAAAGAATACGAGTACTCTACGTTTAGCATAGTAACTTATAATTAACTCTATCATTTCTCGTCCTCATTTAAGAGACTTAGCCTAATGTGTAGTTAAGGAATCAAAGCTAAGTGCTCAACACGCACGTTCGAGTCAAAAATTACTCTTATTCTCGCCATCGGAAAATCTACATTCGTGTCTTCAAACACTTATAAAACATGAGAAAAATTTTAAAATTTGGCCATTTTTAGCCTTATTTTGCAACAAAACGATAAACAAAAAGATAAAAATTGGAAAGCGTGAAGGTTTGGCAAGGCAAGTATCTATTCACCCCCCATACTAAAATTAAACATTGTCTTCAATGTTTTGAGTCTAGGGGTGCAAACACCCCCATACTCGAGACGTAGTCGAATGCCTAATCTAGCATGGAAAGGGTGTAACCAATAAATTCATAGCCGTTTATGAAGTGTGCTAAAAACCTAAGGTTAGAACATCAAAGGATATATCATTTGGATATTGAGAAAGTCTTCAAAGCAAACGATCGAGTGCTCCTATAAAACGAACACGAGAGGCTCCAATCGTGAAGATCATGATCTAAAAACCACAATTCACAAACAACCACGGAACAAAGGTTGGAAGGGCACAAATCCCCTCACATTAAACTAATTAGAAAGCAATAATATATACATGGATAAGCATGGGTTTCCCCCACGAGGTACCTTGTTTTTGATAACCGAGTCAAAAGCTCGACTCGAATCCCTATAAATGTGATCATTTAGGGATTATCATGGTATGGTTAATTTTTGGTGGGGCTTACATGATAAACAAGGCCAAAAAACAACCGGTATTAAGGACTAAGTCCTTTGACGGTGCAAAATACCGGGATCGAAGATGGCGTTCTCGTTTTCATTGGAAAAACAAATCAACGCCACTCCATCATGTGCCAACAAAAACCCGAAGGGTTTCAAGAAAATAGATGAGAGAAAATAGAAGGGTGGGACAATGGGTAAGTCATGAAAACATTGAGCTACTCGAGGTAGACTCGCACCAATCAAATAGAAAGATTTTCCATTTATTGCATCGGTGGAAGACCGAGATTTCCCTTTATAAGCAATTCCGGGATCAAATATCTCGTCCTCGGTGGAGAAAGGGAAGGGAACATAAGGGGCTTCCCCCACACTAAGTCCACACAAAGCATCGTCAAAAGGAGAAGACGAGCTTGTAGTACTCAATACACGTGGTGATGACAGAGTTAGAATTGTAGAAAAATCTTTTAAATTCAATTTAAAGTCTTTCCCTTTTTCATCTTTTAAACTCTCCTTATGAAAACCCGACTTAATTATGTCAAAAATATTTGGTGTTTCTAAAGCAATGTTAGTCACACTAAAAATTCTCACATTTGAAAACCGTTTTGGTAAAGGTGGTGGTAAGTTCTCAAAACGTTTGTCAACAAAGAAAACTCCCCCATCGGGATCAAGATATTCATCATCCGAAGAATCATTCACAATTGGAATCGTAGGCTTAACACTCTTAACCTCCACTGGCGGAGGGGACAGAACTTCATTTTTCTCAACAACTTCGAAAACTCTTTTTGAAATCCTTTTACAAATGTTTTTGATGGGACTAACATTGTTCAAAGACGTGATAGAATACACATGAGAAAGTGTGGAGTTTTGAGTTACATTAATGACGAGTTCTTCCTCATTGAAACGAAGAGTGATTTTCCTAGCATGCACATCGATAAGTGCTCTCGAGGTATCCAAAAATGATCGACCTAAAATTAGAGGAACTTTAGGATCGATGGGAATGTCAACAACAATAAAGTCTACGGGATAGTAGAACTTTCCAACTTTCACGAAGACGTCCTCGGCTACTCCACAAGCTAGAATCGTAGAATGATCGGCCATCTCGATTGACATTCTTGAAGGAGTGAGATTGGGAAGACTGAGCGATTTAAAAATCTCAAGAGGCATCAAATTAATACTAGCACCAAGATCGGCCAAGGCGTAGCATTCTTCCATATCTTGTATAGCACATGGGATTAAAAACTTGCCGGGATCACCGACTTTTTGAGGTATGCGGCTAAGAAAAACCGATGAACAACTAGACGATTTTTGCAATTTCTCTTTGTTATTCAACATACTTTTGAAGTTCGCGGCAAATCGAGGCATCATGACCAAGGCGTCGACAAAACTTATATTAAAATGCAAGTCACGAAACATTTTCATGAAGAGTTCAAATTGATAATTATTTCGTTCTTGTGCCTTTTCCTTGTTTCGTCGTGAAGGGTAAGGTAAGGGTGGTGTGGGTTGGGGCATAGGCAAAGGCCTTGGAATCTCGGGTTCCATGATTGGTATTGGTTCAACCGTAGGTGTGGTTTGAGCGGTACTTCGTGGGCTTGGAATTTGCTCCTTTTCTACCACCACCTCGGGTTCTTTCTCTTTTTCCTTCTCCATAGAAGTACTTGGACGAGAAGTGGGTTCTTTGAAAGTTTTACCACTACGAGTAGTAATAACCTTCAATTCTCCTTTCGGGTTCATGATGGTATCACTAGGAAGACCACCCGAAGAAGAAGGTTTACACATGATAGCTTCAAACATTTTTCCCATTCGGTCTTCAAACTTAGATTGCCTAGCATCCGCTTTTAACAATTCTTGCTTAATCTCATGTTGACCTTGCTCTATTTTTTGTTGATTTTGTTGGAGTCGTTGAACATTTCCTTCCATTTTATTAGCATGAGTCTTAAGTTCATTAGCAAGTTTGTTTTTAAGCTCGTTTTTCAACTCGGATCTTAAGCTAACCATTTCACGTTGCATATTATCAAACTTAGCATCGTTTGCCTTAGCATAATTCAAAAATTCTCCTTGAAGATTTTTGGTGTGATCATTTTGAAAACCTTGTGTGGTAGTTTGAAAATCACGGTTTTGGTTTTGGTTTGAAATTTGCCCATTTCCACTTTGATAATTACCCTTGTTGTAATTACGTTGATTGCCTTGATAATTACCACCTTGGTTGTTGTTTCGATAGTTATTAGCATTTTGATTTGGTGGAGCTTGATTTTGGCAGGAACCTTGACCGTTTTGGTTATAAGTTCCCGTGGCTACATAAGCACTCGAAGTGTTACCATCCGTGGTAATGCACTCGGAAAGATCATGAGCTCCACCACAAGACAAACAACTCTTAGCAACCGCTTTAACCGAAGCGGAATTTGAAGCTTCTTGAGCTTTCCAATGGGACATAAGGTTAGCTAGTCTATCAAAAAATCGATTTTCTTCATTTGCTTCATCATGTAAGGCATTAATGCTACGAGACGATGATGACGATGACGAGCCCAATTTGGCAACACTCGGTGTGTTACGAGGGCTATAAACCTTAGACCTATTCTCAATTATCATCAAAGCTTCTTCAACCGTTTTACACAAAAAATTACCACCCGCAGCGGCATTTAAATAATCTCTTTCATGATCATTTAGTCCATTGTAAAACGTGTCAATTTGATGCAAGTCGGAAAAACCGTGATGAGGATATTCATGTAACATTTCCTTAAACCTATTCCAAGCCGTTGAAAAACTTTCATTTGATTCTTGTGAAAATTTTGAAATCTCGTTTTTCAAATGCGTAGTCTTAGAGGGCGGAAAAAATTGGTTCACGAATTTTGAAACGAGATCCTTCCACGTCAATATAGAATTGGGTGGCTCTTTCTCTAACCAAATTTTAGCGGGCCCCGCTAAGGAATACGGAAAAAGCATCATCTTAATCGAGTCATTCGAGACATCCTTAAATTTGCAAGTGGCGGTAAGACGATTGAATTGGCGGATATGGTTGTGGGGATTGTCCTTCTCATCACCACGGAATTTGTTGTTTTGGATCATCGACAACAAACCCGTTTTCACCTCAAAATTCTCCGCAAGGATAGCGGGAATCACAATAGCCTCTCCATAACCCTCGGTGGGTGCTTGAAGTAACTCCATCATAGTTCGATTCGCCATGGTTGGTGCTTCTCTTACAATGGGTTCGTCAATAGGAGACTCCTCACTAGAATGATTGGGAGTGGGAGTTTTGTTCTTTCGTTTACGTGCACGTTTTGCTTGATTACGAGTTAGCATAAACGTCACGTACAACGAGGGGACGAGCAAAGAAGATTCTTTTTGGTGTTTTGTATTTTTTCAATTTTTTTGGATTTTTGATTGTTTTTACTTTTTTTGGATTTTTGGAATTGTATTAGGTAGACAAAAATCTACAAATCTCCTCCTTAATCAAATCTCTTGATTAAAGAAGCCTCAAGGAATGAAAACGATCACGTGAAGTGAACGCCTTTGATGACTTTAGAACGATGGTGGAACACCAAAACGTTCAAGAGGGTTTAATCAATGGAAACCAAGAAAATATATATGATATGTAGTAATACTTTGGGCGGCAAAACCCTCGATTAGCTCTTAAAATCAAATACTCACAAGCAAGCGGGGAAATGAGGCGGCGCGAAGCACTTAAGAGCCTTTTTCCTTAGGATATATTTTATAATATCCGCCTTATACCCACCTTATAGTTTGTATTTTCAAAATCGAGCTTCTCGAAAGTATTTATCTATTTTTGCCTTTTTCTTTGGTTTGAGATTCGAATACAATGATTGGGTAATGACCTCCCAAGTCAAGGTTGTGATTTCTCACGTATTTGGAGTACTTGTGAATTTATTGTTCTACGTATACAATATAGTAATAGTATTTACAAAAAACGAAAAACCGATAATACGTATTAGTAGAGTGCTACTAATAAAAATATTTATTATGGCTATATAAAAACAACAATTGTTCAAATCAAAAACACAACATGCCTCCCCGGCAGCGGCGCCAAAATGATAGTTGTAGAAATACGTCTTTTAGGAAAAAGAGCGTAAAATAGGGAAGTAAGCACGACGATTTAGGAAAACCGTGTGTAAATGACCCTTATGAAGTGAGTTTGTTCTCGAGGAGGCTAGTGCGTTGTGTAATGAATTGATTTTCTTGATGATTTTATTGTTATGAGAAGAGAAAATAGAAATGGGGTATGAAGAGAATGACGGTTACGAAGACGGATTAAACTAAGACGAAAAAGGCGTTCACGTAAAACCGTAAAAAGCTACAAATTAAAAAATTTAAACCTAAACTTAATTAAAAGCTAAAAGTAAGTCTAAAATAATATAAATAAGAATAAAAATCCAATAAAAATATTTTAAAACCTTTTATTAATTAAATATTCAATTTTAAATGCTAATTAAAGCCCTAAAATTAAATATAATTAATCAAAATGTCCAAAATATTATTTTATTGAACAAATAACTTACTTATATTATTTAAAGGCTAAAAAGTATTTTTCCTAAATTTTCAAAACTATTTTTCTATTTTTAAAACTCTAAAAACTATTTTTAAACTAAAATAATCATAAAAATAATAAAATAATGCCAAAAATAATTTGACAATTTTAAAAATCCTAAATTACTCTAAAGAACAGTAGAAAAATGAAAAAATTTGAAAAATATAAAATTTTTCACTAAATGACAAAACAGATTAATATTAAACCCTAATTAAACTAATTTAATTCTAAAAAATAATTAAAAAGTGAACAGTAAGAACTTTTTAAACTAAAAATCTTAAATTATTTTTCTAAGTCTAACAAAATTTTTGGAATCTAAAAATATTAATTTTTTACACTAAATGACAAAACTCAGAATATTAAAAAGTATTTAAAATAGCTATTAAATGTAAAAAATAGCAAATGAATAGTAATAAAAAATCAAATAAACAGAAAAATCCAAAATAAAATAAGAAAAATATAGAAACTGGTTTCAAGTCCTAAATCCAATTTTCACCCACTAAAGACAAAAAACCAAAATCCTGATAGTGACATGTGCTTTGGTTTGTCCTTTAGCTGAGCAGTGGTAATAGTTGCACAAGCAGGGGGGAATTATGTTCCCACTGTTAGTGTAATTTTTTGTTCAGTTTAGCTATAAGCTTAGGAAAGCTTATATTGAGAGCTTTTCTTGGGCAAGAAGGCACTCCCACAACCAGTTGGGTTGTGGGAAGTCAAACAAACAAGAAAATTACCAAGTCACTTACAAAAATCAAACCAAATAAGCACAAAAAGGTGACTGAGGGCTAATACAAGTTTCTGATGAACAGTATGCTTGGTTTACTTGCACAAAAACGAATTTCACTTGGCTAAATTTCGCACACAATCCTACCAACTAGCATACAATCAATTGCAAACCCTACTTAAACCTTACTTCTAACAGATTTAAGAATTTAATGAACCAAATCAACAAAAATCAGTCACCAAGGGCATTTTCTGAATTTAGGCTACTCTTCTCAATTTATAACATGCAAATTTCACTTAAAGTCTACCCAAACTGAAAACCTATGACTAATATTACCCTAAACTATCTAATGAGTGTTTTAAACATATATTTAAGCCAGATTTGTGTTATTCTACCCAACTTAAACCCTAATCCAAACACACCCTTAACTTCTGAAAATGGACTTTATCAAGCAAAACCAAATCAAACTCAAACAAAACTGCTTCTAATCACTACTAACATGCATATTACACCTCATGTGAGCAATATCAAACCATACAACAAGCTTTTAAACAACTTTCATGCAAATCAAACAAATCACAAACTTGTAAACTAAAACAAGGCAACAAGGGATTTACCTTGTGGGACCCACATCCAGGTCCCACAATGGCTGCATTGCCATCTCCTACAAGCTAGGGCTTGTGCTGAACCTTTTGGTTGTGGGAGATGCCAAGTGATGATGATGATTTTGTACTTGTTTAAAACCTGCACCAACACAGCCAAACCAGGAGAAAGACTTCAAGTTTGAAAGACTAGCCAAAAGCTTTGTCAAAAGCTTTTGGACAGCTTCTAAACAGTAAGTGTAAAATAAAAATAGGAAATAAGATTTTTACTTGGAAAACCTTTGAAAAACCTTCAAAGACTGATTTTCAGAAAACGTTTTTAAAATGCTTTTTGACAACTAAAAAAAAACTTAACAAATCTTTGGAACTCAGCTAGCTTTCAAACACATACCAACTTTTACAACTATATAAAAAGGAATTACTTTGCTCACAAACACCAACTTTTATTAATTTATAAAAAGGGATTACAAATGTTGAAAGCTAAAACTGGAACAAGGGTTCATCCACAGCTTGGAGACTCCTTATATAGTGAATAAGAGAACATTCTAGGTTACAAAACCCTAGCAACTAAAATTCCATAAAGGCCCTTGGACTGAATTTGAATTTTTGGTCAAATTTGTTCTTCACGTGATGATTTTGATGTGCAAGCTGGCTTGGAGTGATCTTGGTTGTTAAAGGAGTCCTTTGGGAGCACGAAATCATTGTGGGACGTTGATTTTGCTGTACACTCTTGGACTCTTGCAAAAACTTGAGCAGGGAGCATGTGGGTAGGCCATAGGAGTGAGGGTGACTTGTTTTTGGGGAGTGGGAATTGGTTAGGAGGGGATGAATTACTATTTTAGAAGTTATGGGGAGAAAACCCTTTGAATTTGGGTAATTAGGATTTAGGGTTCTTTGTGATTAAGGGGGAAGAAGGTGGTGGTTTGATGGGGTTAATGTTAATTGGGTTTTTAAAAAACATGTTTCCCACGCAATTATTTAACTGATTAATAATCAGTTTAAAACAATTGGTAGTGGACGTGTGACGTGGTGGATTAGATGATGTGATAGGGTTTGATTGGTGGAGGAGGGTGACATGGAGGGGTGATTAGTGGGGAAAAGTTGTGTTGTCTGGCAGTTTTGGCCCTCCCTTTTCACAAATGTTTGCAAATCAAGTTGTACCAGATTTAATCCACTTCCCTTTGTAAACATCTTTCATCAACTTGTCAAATTTGGCATGTTAAGTTTGTAAACTTTCATCAAGGACCTCTTTTGTAATTATGGCCTTCTTCAAGGGCTGAATAAGCAATATCTTGAAACTTTAAGGACCCACTTGTAATATTTGAGATTTACAAGGGCCTAAAGTGACAAGTCTTCAATAGTTGAGGGACCATTCTTGTCAATCTTCAATTCTTCAAGGTCATTTTTGGAAATTCCATTCTTGGGCCCGGTTCATTGTGCGGCTTCGTTTCCCGTGTTCATTTTTGATTGATTCTTGTGATCTTTTGTCATTTCCTCAATATCCGTACCTAAAATACACAAGCAACAAACACGAGCATATATTTGGCAGTTTTAATGATATTTTATGCATTTTAAGCCCGATTTGGACGATGAGACTATGTGTAAAAGCAGTCTCATCACTCGATATAACCAAAATGATGTCTATGCTAATCCTGCCAGGTTATCATGATGGTTTTCCTAACCATTTAACCGATATACTTTCCTTAAATCATGATAAATGATCGACCCCATACCGATCATTTCATGTGCATTCCACGTGTACTCCATGTACCGTATTTCATGTGTATTACACGTACCTTAATCCAGTTGTATTCCACTTGCAATACTTCACGAGTATTCGCTAGTCGATTCTGAATCATCTCAGGCGTATTTTCAATTGCTGATATTCTACAAGATTGTTGATGCCGCTCATAACTTGGAGATGTTACTAAAGGTTGATGCTGCTGACGTTCGGAGACGCTACGAGATGCGAATGTTGTTCACAACCTGGAGATCCTACAAGACGAAGACAAAGGCGTCAGAGCAAAGAAATTGGACGAGAAGATGCTTCACCATCAGACGATTTCCATCAATCATTGTCCCTAATTCTTAGTTACATGTCACACGTCATTCGGCTTTCATTTCAGCCATATGAGTGCAAACCGGTACCAGCCGGCCACTCAGCTGAATAGTTACATGAATCACGGTCATGAGAATGACCGTCATGGAACTGACAAACAGGACGATAGTAACCACTACTATGACATAAACTATCCTAGAAATCGCAACCGAGGCTCCGGCCGCAGACGTGATCAGACATACAAAGGATCAATAGTCTAACCGATCCGCCAAGTCTGGCATAATAACCTAATATTGTAGTTCTATTGTTTTACGTTTCGAGACACATGTCAAAACATCAGTCAAGACACATGTCTCACGTATACTTTCTGAAGACACATGTCAAGACACCAGTCAAGACACCAGTCAAGACATATGTCATGCTTATAGTTCCAAGACACGAGTCAAGACACATGACTCACGTCCAACTATGGAACATTTCTAAGAAATTCAGGGTACCCTCCAAGGGTATATCCACTTTGTTGTGCCATGTATTAATCAGGCCACAAGAATTTCAATACCATTACCGGCGCATCAGTGATAACTGTCACGTTGCCGATGTCACTTACATTTCTTTCACCATATTTCATATATTCATGACCATGAAGGACGCCTTACGTATTCCCACGTATACGAAGGTTTTCCTTCAGCTTAATGATGAGATCCAAGCTGCTTACGCATTTCCTCGGACAGACACGAGATGAATTTTATCCTAATTATAGACTATGAACAGCACACCATGCTACGATTCATAATTATGTACAGTAATGTCCAGGCTCCTGAATACATTCAGCTTGATTTTCCATCA
The DNA here is from genome assembly GCA_025667525.1 of Glebionis coronaria. Taxonomy (NCBI): domain Eukaryota; kingdom Viridiplantae; phylum Streptophyta; class Magnoliopsida; order Asterales; family Asteraceae; genus Glebionis; species Glebionis coronaria. The sequence goes on from CM046878.1 coordinate 371,202,089, forward strand.
GGAAAATCTGTGCAAATTATCTATGCTTACAAGCATGTGCGTTGTTAGCCATGGTCGCTAAAATATTCTAGCTGTTAGTAAGACACGACCTACTTAAGTCCTTTTACACATAGCCAGTTGATTATTCCAAAATCTTCCCATATATTCTAGAAGAACCTTCAAGGAGAAGGACGGTACCATGAGATTATGTGTCGACTACCGTCGATTTAAACAAATCACCATTCATAACCGTTATTCTCCTCCACGTATTGACAACATGTCCAATCGACCTTATAGTGTTAATCACTTTTTCCAAGATCGAACTCATGATCATGCTGCCAACAGTGACGAGTGAAATAGCAGGACATGTCCATGACTGCTATTCGTACACGACTCGGTCATGCTAGACTTATGATTTTGAATTAGTTTCATCAATGCTCCAACGGTATTATAAGAATGAGTTTCCATGAACTCATAGCAAATTCATCAGTGTTTTCATTGAGGATAACCTGATTTCCTTTAAGCCTAGAGAAGAACAGGAAGACCATATCTGCACTATGTTGTAAATTCTATGACAAGAGAAATTTTACCCTAGAAATTTTTCCAATATCATTTCTGTTTGATTATAGTGACACGCTGAATCACATGGGTTTCTAAGGTTAATCTTACCATGACTCAGCTTATGCGTAAAGGAGAGAACCCTACACTATATTAGGTGTTCTAGAAAATCCTACGCTATGAGAAGTCTAGATTCAGAGACTCAGAGTTTCGCAAACTCCTATGTATCAAGTTCTACGAAGCAAGATACAGTTACGTTCATATCTAAGTACCTGACATACCAACAGGTTAAGATAGGACACCAACAGACTGGTATGTTTTCATCATCTGAAATTGTGAACTGAAATGGGACAAGATCTCCACGGATTTTGGTTACCAGATTAACGTAAACTCAGAAGAAGCATGATGCTATCTGGGTTATTGCGAACAGTTTGATCAAGTCTGCAGAATCCTTACATCAGCAAGGATTTCAGAACCAACAGACTGATCGGACATGTTCCAGCCAAGGCTCATCCGATCACTTGGCAATCCATCAGTTATCGGGTCAGACAAATAGTCATAATTGTGCTCCTTATTTACTTCACGTCCTTGTTCAAATTTCACGACTTGCTTTCGCGCTCGCGTTCAAGACACTATTCACTTTCATGATGGCATCTCGGTTTACGATGTTACGTTCATTTTTCTCATTCTGGGAAGTTTTGCAAGAACTTGAGAGACCAGACCCAAGTTTAGTATAACTCCCTATCCTCAGATAGACGTTTCTCGTCGTATTCTATGTCTCACCTTGTAGCGTTTGGCGTTACCACCATTATATTATATGTTAACGATATGTTTCACATGTCATGTTCATTCCACGTTCCTCATATCATGATCAAGATATGTTACACGTATCATGGATCACGATATGTTTACTCATACTACACTCATCATATCTCCACGTATCACGTTCAAAATTTTTCACGTATTACGTTCAAAAATTTTCACGTACTACGTTTCTTTATGTCTCACGCATCGTTGCTAATTATCAGTTAAGTTAGAGTGTTTTGCACGATAACGTTTCAGTTGCCTTACACGTCAATTCTTATTCCCTCGATCGAATTCAAGGGATCTATCTTACGTAAATGACAATGAACTTGTAGATCTTTCAAGTCAAGGTCAGGAGGACCAAGATTTAACATTGTGTCAAGATCTTGAGAAGAAATCGTTCCAAGAGGGAGGCCACTTGGAAACGTACAAGTCCATCCGAACTTCTTATCCGTTTTTCTCTTATCAATTAGATATGTCCTTTCAGTCACGTCACATTTCATGTCCTTTCAAGACATGTCACGTTCCACGTTCCTTCTACCATGTCACCTGCACGTTAATTTATCTTACATACCCTCTCAGTTTGGTATGTTCTTCTTTTCTAGTTTACGTTATCTATAATTCGGGGACGAATTATTCTTTTTTGGGGGGAAGAGTTGTTAAACCCGCATGCTTTGACCATGAATAGTACCCTTAAGATCGTACGTACTAGATTAAAACTTTCCTATTATAGCATGATTACGATTACGTGTTAGGATTTTACGTATTACGTACGTGTTAGAACACGATAAGTATTTACTACGCACGAGCACGTAATAATTATTTGACAATAATTAATCACGAACATGCGATCATGAAATCATGAACGTAATTAAATCACGAACTATTATTAGTTACGTATATATATTTATTACGATCGTAATTAAATATATTAGGTCACGATAATTACTTAACGAGAACACATAAAACGCGAACGCAAATAATCACGAACGAATAACTAAACATCGAGACACGGAAAAAGGTACGGGTACCCCATGTGGGGCCCCCTACCAGTGACTACAAGGAAGAAATGGGCCAAGCCCATTTCAATTTTTCACTAAAAGGAGGTTAAGGAAAATTACACTACTCATTTAACTTTACATAAGAATTTTACAGAAACCTAAAATCCTCCTCCTTCTTTTTCTCTTTTGGCCGCCACCCTCAAACAACACCAAAGGGGTGTTTGTTGATCTTTGATCTTGGAATTGTGGTTGGTGTTCGTGTTTGTTCATCGTTCTTTAGATCCACGTATTCTGTAAATCCGTTTAAACCTTTTTCTTTTGATTTAATCTTTTAATTAATTAAGAACATGTTATGTTTTTTTATAAAACCTAATTAAATCATAGATCTAATATGAATTTGGGTTGGAATAAAATCAAAAGGGATGTTTAGGGGTGTTTTGTTTTTGGCCGCAGCCTACACCGAACTCGAGAGGGTCTCGGTTTGGCCACTTGACCACCACCGAGACCATATGGTCCCGGTTGGTTGGTGTGGGTCCTATGGCAGCATCAAGACAAGGGTGACCCCGACTTGGTTCGGGGTATGATGTCGATTTCATGTCCGGTTCATGGTTCTTAGTCAAGATCTGGTTCATGGTGTATGTTTAGTTTTTTATTTTTATTTTTATGATCTTATGTTAAAAATTAAATTAATAACATGACATGATTAATTTAATAACATGACTTAGGTTATTTTAATTATTAATAATCATGATATTATTAACCTAAGTATTTTAATATTTTAGACTTATAAATTAATTAATTATTTAAAAACCATGGTTATAATTAATTAATTAACATGACTTAGGTTATATTATTAATAAATAATAATACATGTTTTAACCTAAGTATTTAACTTTATTTAATTAAAAACATGTTATACTTTAATTAAATATTTTAACCTATAGTTTATTTTAATTACATGAAATAATTAATAAACTATACATTATATCATATGACTTAGAAAAATAATCATGAGAACACTTAGGCTTATATACTTAGCTTATTTAACCAACTTATTTCTAATTATGGAAACTTCTATTTTTAGAAACTTATTTAAATAAGGCAGCTAATCTATTTATGGAAACGTTCTATTTTTAGAAACTTATTTATTTCAGGCAGCTAATCTATTTATGGAAACATATTTAAATAAGGCAGCTAATCTATTTATGGAAACTTTCTATTTTTAGAAACTTATCTATTTTAAGCAGTAAGTCTATTTTTGGAAACTTTCTATTTTTGGGAACTTTCTATTTTTGGAAACTTTCTATTTTTGGTAACTTTCTATTTTTGGAAACTTTCTATTTTTGGAAACTTTCTATTTTAGGAAACCTGCTATTTTTGGAAAGTTACTTATTATGACACAGTAAGTATAATAATACATGAAATACCAGAAATACTTAATCAGATTAAACATAATATAAGATAAACATAGTTTAAGGCTTTAAATAGTAAAACATGGTAAGAACATATGAAATAAGCTAAGACATGACATAAAACCAGCTACGTATTTAGTAAGCAGATACTTATTCATGTATGTATTTATGTAGCACTAGTGATACGGAAGTAGGATTCCTCTCAATTCATCTTCTTCGTTTACTGGACATAAGGTACGGATTCCCGTCCTTTCAGTATGGACATTCTTTCCTTATTAGGATTTCCCCGTATGCAGCCAAATGTTTTCCCGTAGTATAAGTACGTGTTTGAATTGCTTATGTTTAGTATAGAATACCTATAGCCATTTACATGCATGACCAGTTTCACCTAGTTATAGAAGTACCATAACCATAACATTAGAGGCACTGATGTTATGACTTCACCACGGCGGAGTGATTGCTCGTGGCGTCCCTTCAGCTTTTGGCCATTTATATTATATTTATCATGTGGGGCGTATGGGTGCATCCTAGTTACATGTTTTCAGTCAGGATTTTATGGTGAATGTGGTGTGTGCCTTGCATCCTTCACAAGGAGCTAATCCCTCCTACCTAAAAACCAGTATATTAAATTAGAGGCAGCCCCTCTAATTTGCATGATGAGGTCACCCCTCCAAGTATTCATGCACGGTGGATTTTCATGACCTATATTGGATAATGGTAAAATATGATAAACAGTTTTTTTACAAGATAAACATAAGGCTTTTCAAACTATAAAACCAGTTTTACCAAGACTTAACCAGGTTACTTGGGACTTAGTTTCTTCCGCTGTTATATGTTATATGCTTATCCTATTCATGCCTTATTGTATATCCGTGCACTAAGCGTATTGCTCAGCCGTTTTCCTTTTCTATGTTCCCAAAACGGCAGGTACTCAGGGACGCTCGTAGACATTAAGAGTACGTGCATATGGACTGGAAGCTTTCTAGCCTTTCTTTACTTTATGCATTTCCTATCTTTTGATACATTGCTATGGACATTGTTTAGTCCTTTCCTTTACTATACTTATGTTTGTGTGTGATGAGCTTTACATTTGGACTACCGATGTTCAATTCCGGTAATTCCCTTTTATGGTCATGTAATGTTTAGACATTTTTCCTTGTATGCTTTGATGACACGCCATAATTGCATGTGACATTTCCATTATCAAAATGGGGTGTTACAATGTGATAAAACCTCGTAGAAATTACAAATATGAAGTTTGGGCATTTTGCCAAATAACATCGTAAATTCGCAAAATCCTTAGAATTTTATATTTAACTAAATTCCGAGGATGACACGTAATCACTGTAAAATAAATGGGGAATATGGTAAAAGTGTGAATAAGCACGTATAACAAGTAAAAGAAAATTACCAAAATTCCGCGTTCTCACAATCTTCCCCCCTAAAGGAACTCTGGTCCCTCAGAGTTTAACTGGAGGCAGTGGTTGACGGAAAGAGATGACGATACTTGACTTTGAATTGCTCTTCGCTTTCCGAAGTGAATTCACGCCACGACGCGAGTCCCAGCGGACTTTAACAATTGGGAACCAACTGCGCCTTAGCTTCTTGAATTGTCGGTCCATAATTTCGATCGGCTCTTCAACAAAATACATTTTGTCGTCGACTTTGATCTCCTCTAGCGGAATCTGAACGTCTGACTCGGCCAAAGATTTTTTAAGGTTGGAAGTGTGAAACACGTTATGAATGCCACTTAGTTCTTGCGGTAAGCTCAAACGATAAGCCACCGGGCCAATACGTTCGATAATTTCAAACTTGGATTAAAATAATGACCTTTCAGTACGGAGAAATATCAAAAGAAAACATGAACACAAGAATTGCTTACACGGACAAAGCGCTCTAAAATGAGCCAAGATGGTTAATCAACAAGGAATCACAAATAACGCAACTGTAAAGCATGACAATTTACTTATTAGCAAAATAGAGGGGAAATATGAATTACATATAGACATTTGGATTACAAGTTGTCACAACTATTTGTCTAGGATTTGGTATTACTTTCAAATTTTGGCTTAAGTATTTTCTTGATTAAAAGAAAGTTTTACAAGGTTTCGATGTGAAATCAAACTATATATATTTAGTGAGTAACCAGTTGCTATATCTTTTCTTGATCAGGATTTCGAAGTAAAAGTAACTTAGTTCAAATAATTATTTCAGTCAGCTTAAGAGCTTTTGGACGACTGTATGAAATTATTGTTAAAAACTCAGGTTTATCGCTACCATTAGAGAAAAATCAAATTTCAGATTTTTTTATATTTTTTTATCATTGTTAGAAATTATAAATTAAATTGATAATTTCATTAGGTTGAAAGTAAAGTATGTTACAATCAAATACTTTAAAAGATACAGCTTGACATCCTTTTAAACACTAGTTATAATTCTACCAAAGAGGATGTATAGATCTTATATTTAACTTGAAACGGGTATTTTGATAATTTAAACGTTCTTAAAATTTAGAATAATTTATAGAAATCCATATAGGTGTTTAATGTCTCAAATGGTAAACATGTGACATATCCGAGTTTTCAAAATGTGACAAGATAGCAAATGAGTATGAATCGAATAACAATCAACAATTAGTATACGAGTGATAGTACGAGGGGATAAAACATAATTCGTATCAATTATCTTAATGAACATGATGGAATAGATGCATCGATGATAACAAAAATAAGAAATTAAGGATTTAGCAATGATTAATTCACGAGTGTGATTGGCGTCACCAACAACGTTTTTTTTTATGGTCGATACACGATCGAAAGAGAAAAACCACACAACAAGTTTTCGAACCAATGAAAATGAAGTAACTTGAGAGTAATTCCAGTCAAATGAACAACATTAGCAATGAGAGAGCGAAGTCATCACATGGTTTACACAAATGAATTCCAAGACAATAGAGTCTAACTCACATCATGACAAATACACGAAATCATCGTTCACTTCCAGTCATAAATCACTAGTCGCGTCCGGAGATGTTTCGAAGGTCTATCAAGATAGATAGAGGAGGTCGATCGATGTAGAAGCATAACAACGTTGAAACTTTCAAGTCTGGTATCAATGGTAAGAAATTAGACAAGTTGTAACGAGAACTATGTCACGAAAGAAGATGAGGTAACCGGCAAAACAAAGATCACTGAATAAGGATATATGAGGTTGAGGCATGTACTTTGTTCAAAAAAATATAAGGGATCATATATGTATGTCGCGAACTGGTGCTACTCGCATAAGATGTGAAAGTTTTCTAAACTTTATTTTATCTAAATTTTCAGAAACACAAGTAAAGTTCTTTGACAAGATATTTTAGGTGACAACTATTTGGCCTCGCATGGCTCCTTCTAAATTACGCATGGGTGATCAGACCATGCATAATTTGGGACTAGAATTGCGATGCTCAGCTTCGTCAAATCAGTATTACATATCATATGATTTAAAATACGTATATGGAATCAGAATAATTTATGAAACTTTCGCCAATACTAGTTGGCTAGATGTTTAATTCAACAATTTTATTGTTACAAGAATTCTTTACGAGACCAATTGTTGAACAATTTATGAAAATACTTTGTAAAGTTAATATTCATTATTTTTATAAGATAACATTCAAGTATTTAATAAGACCCAAGTGGGACATTTTATAAAATGATTCGCAAACAAAACCAGTTTGGGTTTATAGAGCAACTTATAAAATAGCGAGTGGGTTACATGAGAGTAATAAAAAGTAGTTCAAGACAATCAATGAAATGTTACAAGTTGATAAGTTTCAAAAGGTTTAGTCAGAATCACCATGAAACACGTGTCAAGATGATAATGAATGATGTGAAAACAAGAACTTCAAACCTTGACCCAAATCAGTGGTGCGATAGAAGAAAATAAAGATAAAATGAAATGACAAATGAGTCATGTATAAGAGAAAGGATACAGGAAATCCATACGCGTTCAGATAGAGATCCGACTGAAGAAAGGCGATAGTAATACTTTAAAAATTATCCGCGACCTAACACGTAAAAAGTCAACAAAAGTCAAAGTATGACCCGAGTATGACTCAATAATGAAAAGTTGTAAAAATACATGTAAGTTACTGGAATCCAACAAAATATGGTCATGCAAACTTGTTTCATCAAGCTATATAGCTTAGAACTCATTTTTATAAGTTTTGATTAACCGTAGAGAAAATAGTCAACCTTTGGCTTTTCCGACTTTAGGCGAATTACTAATCATTAGACCTCAATTTCAATTCAGCTATGATGTTAAACATCCTAAGAATCAGTATTTATCATCCCAAATCCATTCCATAAGGTTTAGGCTTGCTTAAGGGGCGTTTGGGTAATGAACTTGTCATTCACTCGCTTAATGAGAAAGTGCAGAAAACTCCTTTTCGCGAGGCTTAAAAATCATATTTAGACTCTTGGATAAATTATACAAAAATTCAGAGAAGTCATACACATCATGTAGTTAATATCTGGTGAATTTTAAGAAAAATTTTGAAATCTAGATACCTTTTTAAAAATAAAAACCAAAACGCATTCTGCGCGAAAAAGTCAAACTTTACAGTCTGTATTTTACGTTTTTGAGGGTCAAATTCCCACTTTAAAGCTTCCGTTTCCGCGTAGGTCACTAAAAACATCATTCCGGACAACTTTGTAGTTTTATCCGAAGGCTGAAAACACTTTTACGACACACTTATACCTATGACAACAGCTATATAATCAAAATTTTGTAACTTTTCAAATTAGTCAACAATACCCACTTATGTGTCAAAAACTTAAAGGTAGCTAACGGACACTAAACCTTTGCATCAAAAGTCATCATTATATGTTTCTCAAATGTTTCAAGTGAGACATCTTGGCTAAACACTCGATACCCATATCAAACACGTTAAACCAAACGCTAGTTTAAGTCGTTTGCTCCTGATTAGACTAGTTTCTAAAATGCCCGCCATTTATTCGTTATGAAGAGATAGGCGATGAAACTTATACCATCGAAAAGTTATTCTCATACCCGATATTCTATCTATATGAATTTATCTCAGTTTTCTAAATGAAAAAAATTCCATCTTAGAGAAAAGCTAAAACTTTAGAAATTAGCTATAAAATTGGCGACCACCGTTTTAGTCATAAATTTCAATTGGTGATGGCTATTAACGCAAAGTTAGCGGCCAAACTTAGTTTATAAGTCCTACCAAGTCCTCATAACCTGCAATTTCAAGTTTAGGGGTTCTAAGATGCTGTAAAACACTAAACAAGTCTGCATTTTCAAATTTGAGCTTAAATTCTTATTTCGGCCATAACTTCTTCGTTCGGATGAATTATAACCCGAATTTTATATCAAAACGATCGTAAGGACAAACCTCATCACTACAAACTTTAAAAATCTCAGGTCATGATATTTCAAATTGTCTAAAACTTAGACACAAAATCTAGACAGCAAGTGTGTTCATATGCAGAAATTTACCACATAAAAATCAAATAATAAATCGGTCATAACTTTCTCATTTTAAAGAGCTAGAAAGCGAATTTTATACTGAAACGAAACTTGTGACATTACCTTTCAACCAAGACCTTAAAAACTCAGTTTGGAAAAAGTTTAAATTTCCGAAATAAACACCAAACCTGCTGACCTAAAATGGTCACATCAAAACACCTCTAAACATCAATTTCAACAACATAACTTAGCTTTCCATGTATCCTAATACCATCCCAATGTCATACCATTAATCACAAATCGTCCTAAGAACATCAAAAACAGAAAACCCATCAATAAAAATAAGGATTAAAATGAAATTGGATCAAGATAAGAAATCTTACAATAGAGGTGGAAATTTACAAAGGAGATTATTAATGAAATAATATTTAATCGATATACGAGTGTCGTGTAAGACGGTGACGTAAAGGTCAATCAAGGTTACGAAAACCCATGATATTATTCAACACGGAATCAAGGAATGCTTCGAGATGTGTGACTTACATGATGTCCTTTAGTCTTTTCTGGGGACACACTGAGCCAAAGGTCTATAGACTAGACATCTAATCACGAAAGGTTGGAAAACAAACTGGATATCTAAATATATATCTTAAAGAGTTAAACAATGAAGGTAGCACAAATGGTAGTAATATGAAAATCGGAAGTTTCATCGAGAGCGACACTTATTTAATCCCGAGAAATGGTATCACGATAATACACACAACATGTAACAGTGAGTCAAGAAAAACAGACGGTTCAAAATGAACAAGTATATGAGGTCAGTCGTATCACGCATAAACAAGATAGCAGTAGTACTCAAAAAATGAGTATGAAAAGTCGGCAGCATACGCACTCCAAATACAAGTATGAAATATGATAACAAATTAAAAGCATGGTAACAAGATCAAGTTTACATGAACAAGAATTCACGAAATTCAGTAAGGGCAGATGTAATCACAGTAATATCTAATGATAATTCATTGAGCACAAAGACTTAGAAAAGAGATAGGTAGTAGTAATTACTATCATTAGGATAAGGTAATATTCCAAAATGTATTCAAGAGATGAAATACTACAATGATAATTTAAAGTAAATAATAAGGATTAGAGAGTTACCCGCGCGGATACAGAACATCTTGGCAGATTCCATGTTTGACACTAAGAATCATAGGATTTTCTTGAAAAACAAAAAATATGGGTCATAGATTAAGTTTAAAATGACTCAATTCACTATGACCATGGCTCTGGTACCAATATGTAAGACCCTAAAAATCTGGTAACGGGACAGGTAAGCACTGTGGGTCCCAGATCATGGTAACAACATACATGGCAATAAGGTAAATAAAAGACAGAGCAAATAAAAAGACACACTTCACGAATTTCTTCAAAAGCTACGGAATAAAGTTTTATAGATATGGTCCCAGATTTGCATAATATGACATCAAAAAAAGTCACATAATTTTACCAACATACTCATAATAGTCTTAGTTCATAAAAGTAAATTTATTTGGCATGATTAACATGGCATAAGTAGTTTTCCCAAAAGTTTCAACCAATAATGACATGGAATCGTCCAGCTGCCGGATCCTGCGGGTTCCCATCCTTAGAAAATTAAGCATTAGCATTACCTGAGAAATAAAATTTAAATATGTCAACATAAAGCTGAGTGAAATTCATAGGTTTAATAAGTGGTAATGTGAAATACAAACATTAGTTTTATAAAATAGCAACAGGATATGATTTAGTACCATCGTACACAATCATTTATATTTATTTATTGCAATAGCTCACGACACCGAAGCTTAAACATAAATGTTTTATCCCTAGTAAGTATCTAGTCAAAATACTTGGGTAATTAAATGTAAGTGCGTCAAGGTAATCGGGACGGGGATTGTTAATCCCGATGGATCCATCCACAATATTCGCGCTTGAAAAATGTGAATTAACGGTTCATGATGTAGGGGCTTTTTGACTAAGGTACTAATGCAATAAGTAAATGTATAATCTGGGGAAAGCATACCGTTCTTGATTAGCATACTAAAAGTTTTAAATGATTGTATTTCACGCATGTTATTCTCACCCCGTAATTTGTAACAAGTATATAAGAAAAGGGGCTATGAACTCACCTTTAGCAAGTAATCACAACAAAAAGGGGATGAGCAAAAATGAGTCTTCACGGACCTATGCAATGGTGACGCGTAATAAGAATGTGTTCAATAAAGCAATAACGTTTTAGAAGTGGCGGGACATAGTATGACTAGGTAACTTGCGTGCGACGGCGAGACCTAAGATTAAGTTGAAATTTTGACCAAACACCTTGAACCTACTGTAATAACCTAATATCAACCTTGTATGATGGTCCAAACATTTATGTGTGGGTTTCGAACACGTTTAAGACTCGGTTTGAAAAACCAAAACTAGGGACTGCATTCAGGTTTCTGAAAAAGGCTGTGAAGATTTGGTCATAATAAAAATCTATAATAGAAAAGAAAGTGGGGTTTCTTGAAATGAGTAGGTAATTCTCTTACCTTTCTAAGTTGGGCAAGAAAAAACCTGGAGCCATTACCAATCAACGGGAAATCCATTTTTAATGACAGACTATCAAAACAGGAAGTTGAAATCCACTCTGGAAGTCTACGGTAATTTGGGCATAAATCCTAAATGGTAAAATATTTTGACACCAAACCAAAAATAGAAGTTGTCTTATGATTTTACCTACTGCAAAAAGTTATAAAATCCTATATTCCCTCTTTTTACCCAAGACAAATTACCCACGTTTTAAGCCTACCACTCAGATTTGACCTAGTTTAGTAAAACGACCGCTCCGGGCTCATCCGGACACTTCCCGCTCCCAACCAACTCAACACATGTAAAGCAAATCAGTGGGTATCAAATTTTCAAATAAAAACACAGTCATATTTTTAAGAAAATTTTGCCATAACCTGTTTGTTTCTGTGATAATTTCCATACTACGAAAACGACTCCATTCGGCTACCTAACCTTAATCAAGCAACACTTAAGCTATACCAAATCGCCACGCAAGTGTCCTAAGTCCTAATATGCCCTAATTATCAAAAATCTCAGTGGGTTTCACCCAAGGAGTTCAAAATACATGAACAAGAAGAATCAAAATACTAGCAATATCAAAACTAAAATGCTAGGAGTGACTATACCTTCAAAACAAGTATGAGTTAATCCAAACACGCAAATTAGACAATTCCTCCTCCTTGATCCTTAAAAATTTCGTGGCCCTAGGTCATCATAACATACCCAAATCAAAATTTTATCCAACAAATTAAGGTTTTATGCATTGGAGCAACAAAAACAAACATAGGATTTTACAAAAATATCATCAAATCATAAGATTTGATGATTTTTTACCTCAGTCAAAAACTTGATGCATGTTATAATTAACACATGGGTATGAATAAGAATCAAAGATTAGACATGGAATTTGTATTAATTTACCTCAATGTTGGTGATGCTTCGGCCTAAGAGAGAAAGAAGGAGACCATCGATATTTTTTTTTTGTGTTTGAAAGTTACTGAGTTTTTGTTTAAGTATAAGGCTAAAATGGGTCAAATAAAGTCAAATTTGGGCTCCCTTGAGCCTAGCCCAGCCTATTACCCAAGAAAAGGCCAAAGTATTTGGTGTTAACTCTCGAAATTTTAAGGGTTTAAATAACGTGTCGTTTCCGACGAAAACCGAGACTCGTTTATTTTTAAAACGAAATTTCTTTAAAATCACTCGTAAACACTCATTTGGCCCGGATTTAACTAACTTGGATCAAGTAATCAAGAATAACTAGGAATCACATAAAAATAAATTTTATCGCGACGTTCGGACCCGAAAACTCAGTCCGACAGCCGGAAAACACAAAAATGCAAAAGTTCACCATTGCGTCCGTAATTGTTCAAGATATCTTTTTTTATTATCTTTGAGGCAAAGAGTCAATAATAAGTCGTATAGAATGTGATAAAACCTCGTAGAAATTACAAATATGAAGTTTCGGCATTTTGCCAAATAATATCGTAAATTCGCAAAATCCTTAGAACTTTATATTTAACTAAATTCCGAGGATGACATGTAATCACTGTAAAATAAATAGGGAATATGGTAAAAGTGTGAATAAGCACGTATAACAAGCAAAAGAAAATTACCGAAATTCCGCGTTCTCACAGTAAATTATCTTTGATTTTGGTTAATCTTTATGTTTGATTTATTAAAAAGTTTATCTTTTGGTTTCTATCTGAGTTTTATACGAATTAAGCTTTGAGCTTATCATTCTTATTGGATTATTTTGTGTTTAGCTTATTTACTTTTTAAGTTTTCTTAAAATTTTTAGTCTTTTTAAAGTTTGTTTTATAAAGTTTGCGTATTTAGTATTTCAAAAGTTGTCAAATTTGTGCTTATTGAGTTGGTTAAGTTTCGGTTAAGTGTTCTTGTTTGGAAGTACTTATTGAGTTTTTACCTTATCTCACCTTTTCGGATTGCTTGGTGCTTCATCGCAATAACTTAGGGTTTACTCATTGCGACGCTACATTCCGACGGTTTCAGTGTGATCGCAATAACCCTTAGGGTTTTACTTTGCGATCAAGTATTCAGATCCCTTATTCCGATCGTGATTGCGATCGCTCATTGCGATGGTATATTGCGACGGGTCTTAAGGCTCTATTGAGACGAAACGCTGCCAAAATTTCAACAGCCTTATTCCGATAGAAGTTACATTCCGACAGAATCAATTTACTTTTATTCCGATAGCTGTAATCTTAATTATTCCGATACTTTGATATTCCGACAGATTTTCTTGTATTCCGATAGAATTATTCCGATACTTTTGTATTCTGATCAAGATTTTCCGATAGAATTTACTTTCACTCATTCCGATGGATTCAATTTTGATACATTCCGATTAATGACATTCTGATGGTTTAAGCTTTTAAGTTTTACAAAGTTTTAAGTTTTAGATTCACCTTTAAGTTTTTAAGTTTTAAATCATTTAATTTTAACTCGTAGTTTAATTTAATTTTTAAAGCTTTAATTTTACTCAACGACATTTTCATATTCGCAATTAGTTTAAAATAGATAATCAAACCATTTTATTTTCCACCAAGAACGACTGAGTCGCACTCTTAACTAGTAATCAATTCGAAAAGACTGGAATAACGAAATTTCATACGAGGCAAACCCTTGTATCAGAGGGACACTCCCGGACTCGCTTCACACCCTCCCCCAGCCAACTCACTCTTCCCAATTATGAGGACGTCACCAGGATCGTAGTTGGTGAGCAACTGTTAAGTGAAGTACTGGAAGTGAACGCGGCTCGGGCTCTGGATTGGAAAGATCATGGTGAGGCATTGTCTCAAGTAGTCGAAGAGCAGCGAGAGATAGGTAAGTTTCTCCCCCCCCATGTAGGGCGTTCCCGTATTTGATGTAATTTTTGAATAATTTGGTCTGTAACAAAACATTCGTCCGTGGATGTCCACGGCACCTTATCTTTTGTAACATTATCTTAACATTTAGAAGAATATTTATGAGTCCGTGGTAGTCACGACAATTTTTATAGTTGGAAACTTACTTATATTCCTTTATATATCTGCGTCACATGACATGACACGTATTACCTAGAATAAAGCTAAGTCTATATTTTACTAGACGTGCGGCGTGCGTCTTTGCCATGTACAACACTATGTAAGTGCGGCATGTGGAAACTTATTACAACGTCTTGTGAATAAGGTGTCTAGTAAGGATACATGATCCGTGCCACTGGGGTTGCATCCCTCTTATGCGACAAGTTGAATTATTAGGTTCACTTAATCCTCTTACCCCGCCTGGAGGCGAACAATACATGTACGATTTTGAATGAATGCATATGAATAAGAAATGGCATATTATAATAATAATAAAGAAATCTAAAAAACATGACAATAATTTGCACAAGAGCGGGCCGTGGAGCTAGCTAGGCACAACGACATTTTATTAGAACGTTTACGATTTTTTGACAAGAATGAAAATCCTAAAACAAATAGAACCTAGAAAGCATGATAACAAAAAATACATGGATCTTTATTGAAGCAAACCATAGCGAAGTGTCCATGCGGGGGCCGTAGCCTTTCAAAGATAACATTTCTTAAGGTTGCAGATATTCCATGTATGTTCCAGGTCACGGCCATCCATATCACGCAACTTGTATGCGCCCAGTCCTAAGGCTTCCGTAACTTCATACGGTCCTTCCCACTTAGGGCCCAGCTTTCTTGTATTCTCCGCATGACTTGCCTCGTTAGCACGATAAACAAAATCTCCCGGTCTAAATGAAACACCTTTAACCTTGGCATCGTAGTAAGCCTTCATTCGTGCCTTGGACTTGGCCTCATTGATGGCCGCTATTTATCTTTTTTCCTCCAACAAATCTAGATTAATCCGGAGTTGCTCATCGTTCGTGACGACATTAACCTCCGCCGTGCGGATGGTTGGCATTCTGATTTCTGCTAGTATAACAACCTCGGTCTCGTAGGCCAGCGCGAATGGAGTGTCCCCATTGGCTGTTTTAATCATAGTCCTATGCGCCCATAGAACATGCGGCAACTCATCTACCCACTTGGCACTTCGCTCATCCAAGCATGCCTTGATGCCTTCACCTAAGCTTCTGTTTGCCCGTTCCACAAGACCATTAGTCTACGGGTGCTTAACAGATGCAAAGCGCCGCGTGATGTTCAATGATGCGCACCAATCCTTGAATGGATTATCCGCGAACTGCTTCCCGTTATCCGAGATGATTTCTCCTGGTACGCCAAAGCGGCACACAATATTTTCCCAAACAAACTTTTTAACTTGTTTGCCTGTAATGGATTTGACCGCCTTAGCTTCTATCCATCGTGTAAAGTAGTCCATTGCAACAATCAAGAACTTAACTCCCCTGCCGCAACTGGAAAAGGTCCTGCGATATCTATCCCCCACTTATAGAATGTCCATGGGGATGTGATGGGTGTCAGTTCTTGCTGCGGATGTTGCGGTACTGGTCTGTGCACTTGGCAATCACTGCATTTACGAATCATGTCACGTGCATCCCTATGCATAGTAGGCCAATAATATCCTGTGCGTAAAGCTCGTGCTACTATGGATCGAGGACCTGCGTGCATACCACATGACCCTTCATGTATCTCCTGATCACATTGGTAGCCTGG
Source organism: Glebionis coronaria (assembly GCA_025667525.1). Classification (NCBI taxonomy): domain Eukaryota; kingdom Viridiplantae; phylum Streptophyta; class Magnoliopsida; order Asterales; family Asteraceae; genus Glebionis; species Glebionis coronaria. Next base: position 371,218,544 of record CM046878.1, read on the forward strand.
CGTGGTCCAACACACTGCAACCACGGCTGTAAGAAGGAGTGCTTGTACAGAATACCTTCTTGGAGCTCAAAGTGCTGCGACTCCCTTCTGACACGCCGTGCTGCCTTTTCATCATCCGGAAGGGTTTCCTTAGTTAAATAGCTGATGATCGGGGTCATCCATGTAGGTCCATCTTCCTCAAGTATAGTTGCAATTTCCCCTTCCGTTATAGATTTTTCCTTTAGTATTTCTACCAAGACTTGCTTGGATAAGTGGGTAAAACTTGTAGACGCGATCTTGCTAAGAGCGTCCGCCTTCTTGTTTTCACCTCTTGGTACATGCTTGATAGAAAACTTCCCGAAAGTAGCTATGAGTGACTTGACTTTTTCTAGGTACCGAACCATGTTATCCTCCTTGGCTATGTAACCTCCTAGAATGTGATTCGCGACAAGCCGTGAGTCTACATAAGCCTCAAGGTTGCGGACTCCCATTCTAGCGGCGATTTTTAAACCCGCAATCAACGCTTCATATTCTACCTCATTATTAGTGGCTGTGAATTCAAAACGTAGGGCATAGGTAAACTCCATTCCTTCCGGATTCGTGAGGATAAGGCCAGCTCCTGACCCGTCCGTACACGAGGATCCGTCAGTGAACAAAACCATGGTTCTGCTGGAACTTCTTCTCGTTGGATCACTGGTCCGTCCTCATCTGGCTTCTCAATTAAGAAATCTGCCAAGATTTGGCCTTTGACCGTTGTCCTTGGTCTATAGGAGATATTATGCTCTCCTAGTAGAATGCTCCACTTCTGTAGCCTACCGGCCACGTCTGGCTTGAAGATGACTTGTTTTATTGGTTGATCGGTAATAACCACAATTGGGTGCGCCTAAAAGTACCGGCGTAACCGTTTTGTGGCGTATAGTAATGACAAAACCAACTTCTCCATAGAGGAATAGTTCAACTCCGGCCCTTGTAGTGTTCTACTTATGAAGTAGACCAGAGTCTGGACTGTGTCCCTATCCGTCATAAGTACTGCACTTATTGCTCCGTATGTAGCCGACAGATACATAATGAGATCTTCCTTAGGTCAGGGAGAAACTAGCATAGGAAGAGCCGCGAGGTGCTGTTTAAGCTGCTTAAAGGCTTCTTCTGCCTCCTTTGTCCAGCAGAAATCTCCTTTGTTTATGCATTTCTTAAGTGTCTTGAATAGAGGTAGAGATTTCTCCGCGGACTTCGACAAGAACCTGTTTAGCCCGACCAACTTTCCATTTAATGATTGTACCTCTTTTCATGTCTGAGGAGATGGTAACTGTATCACCGCGTCTGTCTTTTCCGGGCAAGGCTTGATTCCATTTGGATCAATCATGTATCCAAGGAACATCCCTTCAGTTGCCCCAAACATGCATTTTTTTGGATTCAGTTTCATGTTGATTCTCCTCAATGTGTCGAACGTCTCCTGGACGTCACAGAGAAGTGCCTCCTTCGTATGACTTTTGATGACTAGATCGTCAACGTAGACCTCAAGGTTGCGGTCTATCTATGAGTCGAAGGCTTTATCAACAAGTCGCTGATATGTCGCCCCGGCGTTCTTTAGTCCGTATGGCATTTTTGTGTAATAGTACACACCCTGACTAGTATGAAACGCCGTCTTCTCCTCATCTTCCTCCGCCATCTGGATCTGGTGGTACCCTTTGTACGCATCTAAGAAGCACTTGAAAGGATACCCACATAGGGATTCCACCTTCCAATCAATCTCTGGTAATGGATAGCAGTCCTGTGGACAAGCTTTGTTCAGGTCCGTGAAGTCCACGCACATGCGCCAACTCCCGTCATGCTTCTTGACCATGACCGGGTTGGATAACCACTCGTGGTAGTATACCTCGCGCATAATTCCTGCGTCTACTAATTTATGTACTTCATCCAGTATTACCTGGCTGCGCTCTGGTGCTTGACCACGCTTCTTTTGCTTAACAGGAGGGTATCCCTGACGGATTTGAAGTTTATGTTCTGCTATCGCACGCGGCACACCTGTCATATGCTTGGGCTCCCATGCGAATACATCCAGGTTTGCTTTTAGAAGAGAGCACATGACCCTCTTGCCGTTATCCGAGAGCGTTCCCCCTATGGACACCTCTTGTTCCGGATAATCGGGATGGATTGCCACCTTCTAGTTGGGGGGTTGTGACCCTTCCTTAACGAGAACAGGTAGGACTGGTGTTGCCACGGCGTGGCATTCAGACACTGGTATGATTGAGTTGTAGATGGTAACAATTCCCCCTTCCACAGGGAATATAATCATTCCGTGAGCTGTGGACGGGACTGCCCGTATGGCCAGGATGCCAGGTCTTCCGATGATCCCATTGTATGGAGAGTGTGAGCGTATCACCATAAAGTTCATCCACGCCGTTATGGAATGCTCTTCATTCCCAATGGTTACTAGCAGACGCAGTTGTCCTATTGGCCAGATAGTGTCTCCACTAAAGCCAATGAGCGGCGACGTAGCCGGTACCAATTGGCTTCTTATTTCTGGTCGTAGCTGTACGAAACACTGTTCGTACAGCACTTCTGCCGATGACCCTCCATCCACATACATACGGAAAACATTGTGTGAATGTGAGGTGCATCGGCCACGTCACTTGCCGTAATGGGAGGGAATGAGATTTCTCTGCCGCGTGAAAATATTTGACTAATTTTCTGCTTTGTGCGGCGCTGCCAGGATTGGATCATGTATATAGTCGAAGGTTTGTCCTTTTGGGGATCCTTCTTATCGTGTTTTTGTTATCCTTTCCGTCCTTCCAATCCTTGACCAAATGTTTGAGTTTTCCTGACTTGATCAGTGACTCAATGTGCTTCTTGAGCTGGATGCATTCCTCTGTGTCGTGGCCCTTGTCGTTGTGGAACTCGCAAAAGCGATTTCCTTGATGACGGTCCACCGGAGTCGTCATTGGGGGAGGTCTTGGGAAGTTCGCCCCTTCTGTCAACAAGATGTCCCAGTAAGTCATCTTTAGGGGGGTGAATTTGTCCTCCGACCGCCCTCCTTTGTTTTGGCTCTTGTAGTCCGAGCCCCTTACACTGCCTTGGTTGCTTTGAACACCCGACTGTCTCCTGGACTGGTCGTTCGATCGATAGTTGTTTCCCTTTGTAGGATAGGCCGCGGCTACCGTGGTTTCTCCTTCTATAAAGTTCCTGACCCTTTCCATGAGGTCGTCATACTTCTCCGGTCGCTTGTCATTGAGGCGCCTAATTAATTCCTTGTCTGTTATGGCATGCATGTAATCAGAAATTTTTAGGAGCTCCGGCATCGTTTTTGTGCGCGTGCACTCGTCATTGAAACATTCCGTGAAGGCCTCCGTAGATTCTCCAGGCCGTTGCTTGACGGTTGCTAATGAGACCGGATCACTATTATACTTCTTTCGCTGAGTATAATTGTTTTTGAAAGCAGTGCGCAGCTCAGTGAAGCTATCAATGCTCCGGGGAGGAAGTCCCTCAAACCAATCACGGGCATTGCCAATCAAGGTTGAATTGAACATCTGGCACCATAAAGGATGGGCCATCGTTCGATTTTTGCCTGCGTGTCAAATATCTTTAGGTGATCATTCGGATCACCAGACCCATCATAAGTTTTGACGCACGCTGGCATGCGACGCTTCTTATCCTCGGAGTAATTTTGTATGCGGAGGGTAAAAGGATCTTCCCTAGGATCACACCATGGACGGGTGAGATTAGGTCACGCCATGGGTGGGAGAGATCTTCCCCTTCCACCTCATGACAGTAAGGGCCACCGTAGTACCCCTCATCGTCCAATGGTAGTGGAGGAGTATGCCTAGGTCGGCGACGTTTGGGTGGATGGTCATCCGAATCTTCTCCTGAGGGACCGGGGGAAGGGGGCGGTGCCCCACTTCTCGGCTGAGGATCGCTTTTTATGAGAAGAGCTAGGAGCCTTCTTCCCGGTATTCACCCTATCCCACACACTTGTGCGGCGATTATTTCTGGTTAATTCCAAGTCTGGCCGTTCGGCTGAATCGTCGGATCTATCTCCTTCTTCACGAGATTGCAGTAGTTCTTGCATAACACGGTCCCCTATGCGTTCGAACACATTCCGGGGTTGAGGATTCTCCTCAAAGAGGTTTCGTTCCTGGGGTCGTGCCCTCTTCTTCTTTTGATTCTGAAGAGAGGTGCCGGACACGGCCCTGCCAAAGTTAAGCCTAGATTGGAGGTTCCTCCCTAGGTTTAGCCTTCACGCAATACCTGGGACGATCCTCTCAAAGTTCTGCGTGAGAACACGAGCGAGGTCTTCCTCACTAAGTGGTTCGACTTCCACCTCTTCTTCAATTGATGGCCTACGCGGCTCCTTGTTAGGGGCCTTAGGCGCACTCTATGGGTCAGGGTTGTCCATGGTCATGGTGGTGGGGTATTAGCGGACGTGCCTGTCCCACCCATGGACTGAAAAACACTTCGGTTATTCGGTCCTCCTATTTGGTTGCTAGGGGACTGAGTGGGGATGAGTATCTCGTCCCTTGTGGACTTCTGACTCGTAGGATTCGTGTTCCTGGGATTTCCTTGCGGATGTCCTTTCGTCATTGAAAGAGATCGAGATGAAATTTGCTCTAGCTTACTGTATTGGTCCTATAGATGGCGCCAACTTGTTGATACAAAAGTTGGATGATCCTTGCTAGACCCGAATTAGGCTTAATTCGGGTTGGTTGGGCTCCGACTCTTGCACCAAGTGAATTGTCTTGTTGGATCCTGCACACTAAAGCAACACACGTTAGGCTTACCGTGGGAATGTATCCCACGATTAGACTCTGGCGTGAGAGTAAGTAATCGGTTAGGGTTTAAGAATCGGATGTGAGTTTAGAGTATGTAGAATGTCATACCTTTGTGGAACCCTTGGGGGTTCCTTATATAGGAAGTGAAACCCTAATGGGCCCACTGTTTGCTTTGGCCCCAAGTATAAGATAACCACCATAATTAGCTTTGATTGTTATCTTCTAATTATGGTTAGTATATATCTTACACTTTAGGGTGAATCCCAGTCTTAATAAGATTGTGATTCTGTCTAACCCTGTCCCGGCTGTACCGGGCCATGGGCCGCACACACTTTATGCGGTCACGGTTCATTCAAGCTTATCAGCTTAGCTGATCAATCCAACCCATTCGTGATGGGCCGGATGCGGGTAGTACCCATGGGCCGGGTCCATGACCCGGCTAGGGACTATACGTCATCACATCTCACAATCAAATACCAGTGCTACCCATAGTATTATCTTTAAAAAAACATAACATTAACCATATAAAAATATAGATCTAGAATGAAATATAAAAATTTTAATATCATATAAAAATTTGGGTTGTTACTAGATCTAAAAGAGGGCAGCATCAAATTGGTGGAATCGGTTTGAGGCGCTGACGATCTAGTGGTGATCGTGTGTGTTTGGTGATGGCAGTCTGCCGCCTGGCAAAGGGATGTTTTAAACACACAAAACTTAGATTTAGATGGATGATGTTTAAGAGATCTGGTGGTTAAATTAGACCGAAAAAGGTGGATCCGACAGTGGTGGGATGTACGGTTGTGTCAACGAGAATAGTGGAAGGTTGTCGGAGAAAGATGATGGTGGTCTAAAAATGGATTCTGGAAGAGATGATTAATGATGAACATGGTTTTAGAAGTAATTTACTGAGAAAGAAAAATATTTAATAAATGTTTTTTATTTACAGTATTTATTCATAGTAGATTGTAGTTGATAATGATGAACAACTCTTCTGGTATAGTTTCCGACAAGAGAGTGACATTATGTACGGAAAACCACTCATCTAATGAAACAATAGTTTAAAAAAAAACTATAAAGAAATAGTACCGATGTGTGGCATTACATGTAATTATATTGAAGAAGACGAGGGTAATATAGTCATTTTATGCTTATATTGGTATAGTCGGAAGAAATTTGAAAGTTCATTGTTAAAGTTAAAAAAGTAAGTGTTTAAAGTCGGCACAAATTAATAAGTAAGATGGTATTTTATAGTTTTTATCCTATTTTTTAAAATCACGCTTAAATAGTATTGTAATTGTGCATTAAAAACTTGTATTATAAAAAAATGCAAATAAACAAGTATAATGAGGTATATATGCAAATTTCCTATTTTAAAAACTCTTTACTATTATACTCTAATATTAATGTTTGTGATTTTTATTTTGTACTTTCGACTTTAAATATATTTGTTTGTATTTTATAAAACTTGATGAAAAATATATTAATAGATTGAGTTTTAAATTTATTTTCATTGGTATAACTTTTATCAAGTATCAGATAACGCAAACAAATTTATAAGAAGTCAAAGTTACAAAACAAAAACCGTAAAAGTCAACAGTGGACAATAACTATGAGACGAGAGTAAATAAGAACATCGATGAAAATACACACATGCTCTTTGTGGTATGTGAAAAGGCTACTTATATTTACACGGAATAAATTACTTCATACACAGAATTTTGATGTGTTTTTACCCTTATACCCTTTAGTACATATTCTCAATCTTATCGATTTGTCCTCATGTACCGAACATCACTAGACTTCCATTCGATCATTCTCTGTTCCATCCTCATGCTATTTTATGTTCATAGAAACTGCAAGTTATTTTAACGAAAATATCAAAAATACAAATAAATCTTCGATTTTAAATGAATATAAAATAAAGAATGAAACACATAAGAATGAAACACCTAAGAGAGCGTGCAAAGGCGTGATTTTGTCTCACTGAGATATACACGTTTGGGTTGTTTAAAATAAAAGTTCAATGTTGGTGTCCATCACTTCTTACGAAAACACGTTAATTTATTATGAAATAGTATCATTTTCATTTACGAAGCTTCAAACCAGTTTAAAATTGTGTCGTTGTTCAGTAATGAGTCGACACAACATGCAAGCTAATGATTCAAAAGGGAGTGTCATTCTGTCTACTGCTTATGAAACCTGGAGTAACCATAATTAATCTTCAAATGAATATGAGTTGACACAAGTATTCATGAAGAATTATTATCTTTTAAGTTAATTGAGTGGTTGAACACCTGAAATGGGTGTTATATGAGGTATACAAATATCTTAAAGTATTGACTTGGAGTCATAAAAAATGCAGTGTTAACAAATACATTAGAGAGTTAGACGAAAGCCCTTTATCAAAAGACACTAGTGATGTTAATATAATATTAATTATTTGTGTTCTAAGTAATTGGCTCCGTCTAAATATCAACACCCATGTGAAAATTTCAAATTTATTCTTTAAATTAACGAATGCGGTTTTAAACTTTCATTACCCCCTGTAACTTTGTTAACTTGACATCATTGTTTCTTTTGCCAAAAGGTATAATTAGAGGCGAGCACGGTGCAGTTTTTGACTAAAATCGAGTCGCAAATGCATTTGCGGTTTTTATAAGAATAAATTTGCAATACACCACATATTGCGGTTTCGATTTTGTGGTTTCTACAAGTTTTAACCGCACTGCACCAACTAATATAACTAACATGTATTTTTATGGTTTTTCAGTTTATAATGTTGATTTTTTCGGTTATAATAATGTATAAATTTAATGAAACAATCACATCACCTATGACATACAAAAAGATTAATCTAGAATCCTTATAAGACACATAAAATAAGTAGAGTGACATTTTTTAGTATTAAATATTTAATGTGTGATTGCGGTGCGGTTTTGTGGTTCGGTTTTACGGGTGAAACCACAACCGCCAGAGACGGAGCCAGTGGGGGAGGCTAGGGGGTGCTCCTGTTGTTCCATGATTTTTGATGATGGATCAAAGAAATAAAGAAGAAAAGAGATGAAGTTTTAGAGAGAGAAAGTGGTTGGAACTTGGTGAATATTAGATTCAGAGAGAAAAGAATACAATGACCAACACCCTCCTAACATGCTAGGAGGGTAGTATTTATAGCCAAGCCTACACGTGGCTTATGGGATATATGATTATGGGTCAGGCTTGTATTTGGGCTTTAAATAGCTTAAGTTCAAGCCTGTGAATCACGACTATCCTACTACTTATTACAACGTTCTAATAATTAATACATAATAAACCTATGACCGAACATTCTTGTTTGACTCAATATTTTGAGGCTAACAATCTCCTCCAATGAGAGGTTATTCCTCTACGAAATTTGGAGATTTATAAAGATTACTAATCTCGCCATAATTGAGTCAGGAACGTGTAATAGTAGACTTGTTCCTTCATGTTGTGATCTTTGAGCCTTTGTCGTTGTCTTTCGACTTTGTCTTTAATCTTGAGATCTTCAAATCTATGACCGAGTCATTCTTGATGATACAATATTTTGAGACTAACATCTCACTCACTAAGAGGTCATTCCTCTACGACATGCGAGCATTTATAGAGATAATTAATCTTTAGTATCGTGATCTTCAAAATGACTACTTCATTTTTGCTGGTCACCATCCTTGGCTTGTCTTTTCCATCTTGTGATCTTGTGTCTTCATCCACATGCTCACACTATACATCATCTTGAATATATATCTTTGGGCATGAGTATGTGGGTTTGAATCTTTGACTTTGCGGAGTACACTATAACGCCACCTTCTCGAGACAAAACATAGACACGGACTGAATGGCTTTGACATTCGTCCTAAATCGGTAGCGTTTTACCTCCGGTCGGTAAAGGCCGTCATACGATATTCAATACCGTACCTCTGATTAGGTAGAATCAATTAAGAACCTCCTTGACAAGGTTTCACAGTTGTACTAGCTGTTCTCTTTACTCGACAGTCTCAAAGCAATACTGTGAACATAAAGAGTGAATCAATTAGATGAATATCCGCTTGACTAAAGTCGTCAATTTAGGTTCCTGGAACAAGTTTGATTCATAAAGAATCTTACCATTGTTGCTTTCCAGTTGACACAAGCTTGATCCATAAAGAATCTCGCAAGTCACCTACCGTAGCGCTGTTTGAGGTTGACGCTAGAAGGATTTCCATTAACCATTTTTGCTTTTTAGTTTACACATGTTCAATTCATAAAGAATCTTACACATGACCTACCGTAGTGCTGTTTGATGTTAACACTGGAAGGATTTCCACTCATCATTATGAATACTAAGTAGTATCACTCTGAGTGTTCTAGCAATATCGCAAGGATATAACGTAGGACTCTCGTGTTCGTCATTCTGTGTGTCCTAAGGAGATTTGGTATATCTCTTGGCTCTAATCTCGATTTGTGCACTTTTAGTGGTCGGAGGCTGGAGCAGATGCCACCTATTCAATATCAACTATCTAGGAGTGAGAAAGTTAATAGAAGTCGCGTTGATCTCCGTGACAATAAAACAAACTTCTTTTGAGAGAAGCCTGAGTGAGCTGGGGAAGGGTTGTGCATTACATCACTGGGTCCATGATGTGTTGTCTTCATGATGTGTTGACCCGGTTTCTGCCTAAGTTGTATGGAGGGCTAATTTCTTTACACCCTTTATCCTTACATTTCTTTTTCATTCTTCAACCCCTTCAATGCTTACCAAGACATCATTACTAGCACCTTGTTATGATTGTTCCAGTGCTAGCTTCAATACTTAGTCTGAATTCAGCTACGTTCACATTCTACTCTATCTTTCCTAAGAACTTCTAATAATCTATTGTATTGTCCCTGGGAAGATCCCTCCGGTTTTGGTTGGATCATAAGACTTATGCCTAACCACCTTTTTGACACCAATAACGTCGTAAATTAAAGATGTTGGACTTATGCCTAACCACCCTTTTGACACCAATAACGTCGTAAATTAAAGATGTTGTGGGTATGAGATCCTAACCATAAAACCACTTGAAAGTTTATCAAAGTGTCTGAAAAACATTTAACACCTTGATAGTTTTGTCATTTCAGAAATGCTACCCCTTCACATGTGCATCGATAATCGAAAGTATTTTGCACATCTGGGTAAGAGTTAAAGTGCTTGAGTCTTTAGATCACATTTTAATCACATTTTCTCCCCATATCTCTAATATATAAATCTTTTGATATTAGAGATACCAAATTTATTAAAATATATCGTGAAAAATAGTCTTGAAAGTCTTCGGGAGAAAAATGTGTCGAACTAGCATGATCTTTTTGGAACTCTTCCCCTCAAAAATTGATCTATTTGAATTATCATTAAGAGGATGTGAACCACATTTAGCTTTTGAGGATATGAGTAGTTGAACATACAATTTTTGAAAGATTTTGAATAATCATTGAAAAATTCTTGAAAAAATTGTGTTCAACGCTTTTTGAAAAATCACAACATTTTGTTGTAAGAAATGGTTTTTCAAAAGCATAAACTTGAGTTCATAGACGTTGAATGTCTTGACAAATCTACTCAAGTGTAAGAAGATTTCTCTTCTTTTGCTGAGGGTAAGCGCATTAAATCGTACCCTCCCTCGTGAATATCGACCCCGGTTGCAATCTAAAGGTGATTACAAGCCATTGTGTTGAGCTCAAAACTTTAAATGTTTTGTGACTAGCTCAGCCCGGGATAGATTGCTCTACCCGTTGTTTAGAAATATTGTCCAAAATAGACATTTTCTTTTATTAAATAGAAAAGACATGTTTTGAAAAATATTTACAAGTTTTGTTCGAGCTTTATGTACACACCTGTGTCGTTATTGAGCGACATTTCTAGGTATATCCGTATCGAGAAGAATATTTTTGGATTTTGAAAGGTTTTTCCATTTTTTATTTTGTTTTTCTATTGATATTTACATTTTATTTTATTTTTGTGTTTTCTCAAGTTTTTCGATGATAATCCAAATATATTTTTGTACAGCAGAAGAAGGTGATATCGAATGTACAAAATTGGAACCCTTTGAGGAAGAAGTAGGTTCAGAATCCGTTGTTGTACCTGCAATCAATGAAGAAGAGTTTGCACAAATACTAGTATTAGGAGTAACAAATTCCTTTTCAACGTGTAGAACAGTAGCATTAGTGCTGATGCAGGTTTCATCACTCTTCTCTATTGGAGTCCACTTAAGACCAACGTCTTGAAGATCCTACCCGTTGGTTTCTACTAAAGGCTAGATTTGGGAGTAGTTTTCTCTTGCACAGCGAAATACTTCTTTGGAGAGAAACTATGTCCCTTTTTAATCCATGTTTTAGATTTATTATTATTGTTTTTCTTTGCGACGGGTTTGTATCTCCTTGTTATCTTATGGGATTATGCATTCTTTCTTTGTGTAAAGGCACGTGATTTGAACTCATAAAGGTATTGCAGAATGCAATGGTCATGATTTCCATTGTGAATGCCCTTTTTGCACGTTGGGCATGTAAGGAATTTGGAATTCACGAAAGGCCGCGTGTACCTAGGTTTTGCTGATCATTCAGTCGTAGTGTTAAGTACACAACTACTCTTTGATGGTTGTCAATTCCTAGGTTGCTGGGAAGGGATCCTAGGTTTTGGTTGACTACCATTAGGAGTGTGTTGAACTCTAGCAGTTGTTTGTGTACTAGGTTTTGAATACACGATTTTTTCTTTCTGAATCTTCCCTTTTTGCGTAGCATCCTCTAGGTTGTTGGTATGAACTAAGTCATTTGAACCTACAAATTCCTTTGTGGAAGCGAATGTCACATGCTTGGGGGTATTCCTAGAAGTGCTAGGTGCATTCAAATGGTTGGGTTTAGCAAAAGTGTGCTTTCTAAATGGAGGAACATAGGGTGATATGGATGGTTTTGGAACACTTGGTTGCACATCAGTATTAGGGGGTAATACAAGGTTTTTCCAAGTATAAAATAATTTCGTTCCAAGTCTTTTCGAATTGATTACTAGTTAAAAGTGCGACTCAGTCGTTCTTGGTGGAAAAGAAAATGACTTGGTTATCTATTTTAAACTAATAGAAAATATGAAAGTGTCGTTGAGTAAAATAAAAGCTTTAAAAATTAAACTAAAATGACGAGTTAAAAATAAATGATTGAAAACTTAAAAATAAAATTAGAAAAACACTTGGTAAAAATAGAGATTTCGGTAAGCGTGCAATTTGTGGAAATTAAAACATAATGAATCTAAAACTTGAAAACTATGTTAAAACAATAAATTAATCCCATCGGAATATTCTAATCGGAATATGATCGGAAAGCTGGTCGGAAAGTCCAATTAGAATGTCTAAAAATGCTACAATCGGAATGTATGGTCGGAAGGAGGCCAAATCGGAATACAGTCGGAATAATGGCAAGACAAGGTTATCGGAATGTAAAAAGGGGACACAATTGGAATACTTGAAATCAAATCCAATCGGAATATCCAATAACTTCCTCAGTCGGAATGCAAGTCGGAATCATAAAACCCTTTTCTGATTACTAGTGATCGGAATACTTGTGATGCAGTCGGAATAAGGGGCTAATCGGAATACACGATCGGGAAGGGGTTTTACCCTTTTCCGATGACTTTAAGATTCGAAATAAGCTAAGTTTAAAAGCTATTTTTGATAAGCTCAAACCAAGACATAACCAAATCAATAATAAGCCGAACTAATAAGCATGAAATAAGAACTTTTCAAAACTTTAAATAAGAAAAACTTTTAAATCAAACTTTAAAAAGACGAATACTTTAAGAAAACTTTGAAACAAATAAGCTAAATAAAATATAAGCCAATAAGCATGTCAAGCTCAAAGCTTAAGTTGTATAAAAACTTAAAGATTGATAAAAAGATAAACTTTTTAATCAATCAAACATTAAGATTAAGCAAAGTCAAAGATTATCACTAATCAAGATTAAAATTAAAAACAAGAAAGGTAGAAGAAGATTAATATCAAAAACAAGATTAAAATCTCAAAAGTAAAGATTTGATTCAACAAGAAAGGAATACAAAGATAAAACTTTCCTAGTGAGAGAAAGTTAAACACTTTCTCTCTCTAAAAACTAAAACTACTAAAAATTGAAAATGAACTAATTAACTAACACCCTCCTAATGTGTCATTAGGAGGGTATTTATAGGAGGTGGGAAGGTGCATGTGTTGCTTCCTTCTCGACTCGATTTAAATGCTCTGTCTTTCTCGACGTCGTCTCGGGATTTGTCGATACGAATTGAACTTGTCTTATAATTTTCTTCTTCTATTAGACTTGAGTTCTTCGACTTCATTAAACTTCCGTCTTTATACTTTTTCATCGATAAATCTTCAGAATAGGCCTTGTACTTCCGTTCTTTTTGCATTCTTGATCTTTTGACTTCGTCTTTTCTCGTTTTCTTCGATAAAAGCCCGTGATAGCCGATGTTTTCTTCCTTTTTCATCTTTTGGTCCTAAAACACAATAAAAACACAAACCACGCATAATTCTGACTTTTACGACATAAAATACACGTTTTGGTCTTGTTATTATTGGAAATATGTGGTAAAAGGATAAGTGTTTTCACACTTATTAAATCCCCTACACTTGACCATTGCAATGCCCTCATGCAATGCATTAATTTTAAAGCACAGTTTACATTTCTCATCATAGATAACCCACCTTGGCCTTTATTAAATACTAAACTTTAAGGAAACTAAAAAGATAGAAATATGTACAAAACAAGTAAAGAAATCAAAGACTTAAATTAGGGTTTTGGCTGTCATGAATGTTCATCATCCTCAAGTTTCACGTTCCCATACCAAGCATAAAAACGAGATCATTGTTATTATAAGTTAGCAAACTAACACGAACTCATGTGGCTCAATTATTTACTTAGACTCCCTTATTCCTAGGTGTATCTCTTATATTTTAATTTTTTCTTGAATGATCACGAGGATGTATTGTTTGACTTATTTCGATAGTTATTTAGGCTAAAAATAAAGTGGGACGATTTAATCAATAGTTAGCTAAAGGACAAAATCTTTTAAAACTCTTTCTCGGGACCTCTTAAAGTTCATATCTTAGCATAACTCGCTTCACGATTTGAGACCTTTCTCGGACCGATATTTTGTTGATCCCAAACTCAGATCTTAAACCTTAATAGCTTGTTTAAGGGTTGTGATAGAAAGAAAGTATTCAATCTAACACTAGAGAAACTTTGCAAAGCAAAGTAACTAAACAAGATGCGGAATATAATGTTTAGCACAAGAACAATATGAGTGACGCAAACGTTGAACTTTAATATATCAATGATATACGAATACCCTAAAATGGTATTAGGGTTTACAAAACCTTAAAGTATGATAATGAAAGACAATAGAGAAAAGACACACATTGCATGCTAACCTAGTGAGTCCTTTTATAGGCATAAGGACTCACGTACAAGATCACTACTAACAAACTTGGAAAGTATTAAGGAGTAGTAACAGAAATGCGTAAAAATCTATTCCAAGTTTATCTCTGACAGCAGGGCCTTTGACTTTAGCAGGGGAACCAATCCCCCTGCCTTTGTTATTTGGCAGGGGGAACTTACTCTAGCAGGGGTACGAATAATCAACTAGCAGGGGTAACAAGTATACATAGATTTATTCCCAACAATCATCCCCTAAACTTGTGCTTTCCCCTAAAGACAAGTTTCTGAATAAATCCTAGTTGATGATGATGCTTACAAACTCTCTGGCCAAATCTGACTATGCATCATCCTTACCAGATCATAAGCAACATGCTTTTTAGCATCTACAATCAAGTTAGCCTATGCTAGTTTCTTTAAGGTCTCCTGAGTGAAGGGGTAATAACGATGATTGATCAAGTACACACTCACTCCCTCCATTACTACCTCACAGACCCCAGAATTAGTAAACAACTTCCAATACAACAAATCTCCTTTATTCACCGCATCAAATATAGGATCAAATAACTCATGCTCATACATCCTATGCATGCACTCCCAGATTACCCAATCCTTCTCCACACCATCCATGGTAGGAGGTTTTGCAGCAAAATTCTTTTTCAAAATTTTCCACAGATCTTCTAAGTCCTCACTATCCAAGGTTTGAAACATGACATCTAGACTTAGAAATGTCTGTGCTATATTGTCAGCTCTTGTAAGCTTCCACCAAGTCCTCCCTTTGTGTTCATAAACAACATACTCTATGATAGCAAACTTCTTTCCAAGTTCACTAGGTGAGATATCATCATTTTCCTGCAAAATTAGCTGTTTATCAATTTCTTTATTTGAAGGACGTTGAGACTCCTTAGTAACTGTGCCAACTTTCTCCATTCTCTTGAGTCTTTTGGCTGCTCTTTGTACATTAAGTACAGACTTCTCAATCTCTGTAAAACTTCCACCTGCTTGATGTAATGCCCCTGCTTGTAATGATGCACCTGCTTGGGATGATGCACCTGCTTGTGTAGTTTCCAAAGTTGTTCCTTCAGACTTTCTTTTCTTGGATTCCCTAGCTTTCTGTAACACTTCACTTTGTCTCCTAAGATACTCAGCTTCCTCAGGAGAGTTCATAGTCATCCAATCTTCCACATCATATTCTCTTAAGTCTGGTCTGACTGCTCTTTTTATAGCTTCAAAACTCATATCTGTGAAGTCCCCATCCTTCCACTTCTTATGTCTCTTGAGCAAGACTTTGTAGTGTTCAAGTTGCCCTTTCTCAGAACTTAAATACTTCTCTCCCTGAATTTGATTTACCCTCCTTTCCAGATATTCAGTTTGATATTTGTAAACAAGGCAAGTCAACTCATACCTGTCTTCCAAAGGAGCATTTATTAACTCCTTCTCCCATTGATCTAGAAATTCTCCAACATGAGGTACCCTGTCATCCAGCTCTCTATGCATAATTTCAACATGCTTGAGCATATCTTTAGGTCTCATCTTTAGCATTCTCTGATCCTGCATATCCATCTCCTCTTGTTGTAGCCTGAGAGCTACTTGTGCATCATGTGCTTCTTGAGCCCTTTGCTGTTCAGGAGTTCTATGCTTGTATTTTCTCTTGGGCTGTTCAACCATGATCCCTTTTCCTTTGTCTTTTGGATTTACTGCTGGTGCTGGTTTAACTTTAGATGCAGGTTCTTTGATTGTAATTCCCTTCTGATATGGTTGCTTTCTGTTCTTTCTAACAAAAGTTTGAGTAATAGGCTTAGCAGGGGAACGACTTACAGCAGTGGGATCAGCAATGACAAGGGAAACTTTTGAAGCAGGGGCTTCTTCTTGATTGCCCATAGTTAGCAATGTTTGAGCAATCTCTTTAGTTGCACTCCCCTTATCACTTCCCTTATCAACACTTCCTTTCTCAATCCCTTTCTCAGCACTTGCTATCTTTCCTTGTACACCACCAGGATATGAATAGTACTTAGTAGACTCTTCTGTATTTGGAACTTCCTCCCCTTTGGAAGCATCCTCATCTGTGGATATGATAAGTCTGGGCTTTCTCCTCCCCTCAAGTGTGGCAAGTCTGGTTTCCAAGTTATTGATAACCAGACCTTGCTTTTTGACATTTTGTACAAGTTGTGCATTCTGTCTTTTCAGACTCATGCACATTTTCGTCAATTCCAAAATAGTCATAGGTTTCATGCTGCTCTCAACCCTAGAAGGGGATTTCTCCCCTTTTTGGATATCATGGATTTAGGGAGAGGACTTACTAATGGTTTCACTATCCTGCTCACCCCTTGAGGATGAGACAGTAGTGGCAGTCAAACCCTTAGTTTGCTCCAAACCCTTGGAGACTCTCCTCTCGGCTGCTTGTGAAGACTCACCAGGCAAGGGAGACCTGGCAAACCTGGATTTAGATCGCCTTTCATGTTGTGGATCAGCAGGGGGTAGAGAACTGGCAGGGTGTAGTTTCTTGGCAGGGGAATCAGAAGGTTTGTGTTTAGCTGTTTGAGTCTTGGCTTCTTCCTGTCTGATTTGTTTCATCATAATTGAAGTGAGTGGAATGGACCTGCCAGAAAACTGTGGTGATGGTGCAAGAAGTATGGTGAATAGTTTGGTGGTATGCTTGGTTGTTGAAAAGTAGTTTTTGTGCTTGATTGGACCATGTTCACTCATATTCAGCAGAAGTTCTATAAACCTTGGGTACATATAAAACTTTGAATTGCTTGAAACATTTTTAACCATTCCTTTGAAAATCATTTGAGAAAAACAATACTTCCTCCCTGTTGCTAAACAGATCAGGGCAGAAGCCATTTCACTACCAAATTCATTGAAAGCAGTGGTTTTTGGTGACAAACATTGCAAAATTGTATGAATCAAATACTTCCAATGTGGGGCAAACTGACCTTTAGCAAACTTACATTTTTGGTCTTTAGAAAGAGTGTACCCCAATTTGACAAGACCCTCAAAGATTTTAGCCTCAGATAGGTTGGTTATCCCATCCTCATCATCAAGAAGAAGATTGTCCCTGATGGAGGCAAGTGTAATCACATTGGGATGACCATCTATAGTTCTTTGAATTGTAACCTCTCCATTCACTGTTTTGGTCATGGATTTAGACCAGAACTGCTGAATGTGTGAGGTATAAATTCTAGGGTTGATGAGAAGGGCCACTCTAAAATACGAGGACTTTAGAAAGGCCACAGCATCAACAAATTCTACTGGTTCATCATGTAATAAGGCGAGTTGATTATGATTAGCAGCAATTTTGAGAGACATGATAAAGTTTGAAAATGTTTTGAAGGTTTATAAAGGTGAAGATAGGTGGGATTTAGTCGAGAGAGAGAGATGGACCTGCTTGTGAAGGGAATTATGTTTTTATAGGCGAATTGAAGAGCTGTGATTGGACCAAATTTTCAAATTGCAAAAATATCAATGATAAATCTTGATAAAAAAGTAATTTATTTGAAATAATAAAGTAAAGATTACCAATCAGCGAAGAAAGCGCCTTAAATATCTTTTAAATAAAATAAAATATTCCCTAACCAAAATTTGTGCAAGCAGGCCCAACGGCTATGAACAGGGTAACGATATTGTCGGTCAACGGTCAAACAGGGGAATGATATTAAAGCAGGGGAAGCAAAACGTGAAAGCAGGGGAAACTTTCCTAGGGGTATTAGACTAGTCATGGAGAGACCAATGCTAACTAGCTCTGCTCTAATGCACACACTTGGATACACAAGATAGATACATAGAAACTCAAGAGTCCTCTATTCAGCAAAGGTCTAAGCACAAAAAGTCAACACATAAGTCACCCTGCACCAGGTCAACCCAAGAAAATATGCATACCCTAGTCACCATCCCTACCTTTTCCCTTACCTGTGGTCAGTTAGTCTTGGCAATGTGTACCACACATTTGTACCTGAACAACAAGCTATTTTGATAGAGAAGTGCAAGTACCCATTACAGTGCCTCAAGGTTTCAGAATTCTAACAAGCTTTGCAGCAAGCCCTCATCACCCTGAACCCTTACTCACCAATGGATATGATCTAAGATCATATATGAGCATCCTAAGGATACCCTGAGTCCTAAAGGTGTGACCTAACCTCCCCTTAAACATGCAACATATACCTGATTCACCAAGGAGTAGTATGCACCATATGGAACTCTGCATTGTTAGTCTAAAACCACATATAACCACTTTTAAAAAGAACAAACCCAGTTTAAAGAGAAAAACTCTCTTAGCAGGGGAATGAACCCCCAGTAGGGGGATCTGTGTTCAAAAGCAGTGGAATGAAAAGTGATGGAAAAATTGACTAACAGCTATACAACAACAGCAATAAAGCAAATCTAAACATACATGGCATAATAGACATCAATTTTTAGGGAGTAACCATTCCAATACCTGCAACCAGGTACTGAAACCTCCCCACTTCAAAAGCTTTTGTTAAAAGATCAGAAACATTAAGTTCTGTATCAATTTTCTTAGGGACAATTAGTCCTTTCTCAAAACAATCTCTGATAAAGTGATGTCTTATTTCAATATGTTTAGTTTTGCTATGAAAAACAGGGTTCTTAATAATGCAAATTGTGCTGTTGTTGTCAATAAATATCTTGGTTTTAAGAAAGTTATACCCATAATCAAGTAGTTGATTTTGAACCCAAAGTACTTGACCACAGCATGCAGCAGCTGCTACATACTCAACTTCAGTTGTTGATGTGTCCATAATAGTCTGCTTCTTACATTGCCAAGATATAAGTCTGCTTCCCAAAAATTGGCATCCCCCTGTTGTAGACTTCCTATCATTGTTGTCACCAGCATAGTCACTATCTGAGTAAGATATCAACTCAAATGGTGACTCTTTGGGATACCAAAGTCCTAAGGTTGGATGGCACTTTAGATAGCTAAAAATTCTTTTTACAGAAAATAAATGACACTCTGTTGGTGCCACCTAGTATCTTGCACATAAGCAGACTACAAACATGATGTCAGGTCTTGAAGCTGTGAGATACATGAGAGACCCAATCATAGACCTGTAGTTCCTGACATCTATAAGCTTTCTAGGACCATCTCTACCCCATGGGTGATCCTTGTCCATTGGTGTGGACACCTTCTTTCCATCAGACATGCCAAACTTCTTCACAATATCAGCCACATATTTGTCTTGTGAGATAAATATCCCATCTATCCGCTGCTGAACTTGTAACCCCAAAAAGAAGTTTAGCTCTCCCATGACACTCATTTGAAATTTATCCTGCATCAATTTTGCAAACTCTTTGCTAAGCATAGAGTTAGTGGATCCAAAGATGATGTCATCAACGTAGACCTGTACTAGCAGAAGGTCACCCTTTTGTTTCTTAGTGAACAGGGTCTGATCAATCTTTCCCCTGCTAAAGCCATTATCCAAGAGATACTTAGATAGAGTCCCATACCAGGCCCTGGGAGCTTGCTGAAGTCCATACATAGCATTTTTCACCTTTTATACCTTGTCTGGATGTTCTGGGTCTTCAAACCCTGGAGGTTGCATAACATAGACTTCTTCATCAATGGTACCATACAGGAAGGCACTTTTGACATCCATTTGAAAAACAGTGAAGTCCATAAATGAAGCATAAGCGAGGAATAATCTAATGGATTCAATTCTGGCAACTGGAGCAAATACTTCCTCATAGTCAATTCCTTCTTCCTGTGTATACCCTTGTGCCACCAGTCTTGCTTTGTTCATGACAACTATCCCCCTTTCATCCTTTTTGTTCCTGAGCACCCATTTTGTCCCAATGGGCCTTGCCCATTTTGGACAATCTACTAGAATCCAAACCTCTTGAATGTCAAACTGTAAGAGCTCCTCTTGCATGGCTTCAACCCAGCTTGGGTCATTTAAAGCCTGAAAAATCTTCTTTGGCTCTTCTTGTGACAAAAATGCAGTAAACAGGCAACACTGCATATTGTCATGATTGAACTTCATGGTGATGTTAGCAATGAAGCTGTGCTCCTTTGTTGTATACCTTGTATTTCTAGGGGCTTTAGGATCACCAATGATTTGAGAGATAGGGTGATCCTTATTGATTCTGTAGGTAGGCTGCATGATTACTTCTGTTTCATCTTCTTCCAAATCAGAATTGATGGGGCTATCTTGATTGGGAAAGAAGTACTCAAAAGAACTTCCAAAAGATACAACATGACCTAGAGATGGGTGCTGATGAGCTGAATGTAGCTCTGAGTAACTTGGACCTCCACTCTTAATTATTCTGCTTCCACTGCTGGATATAATAGGACCATCAGATATGGGTGTAGATGAGGAAATGAGCGGGGATTCTCTTTCTTCATCATTAGTATCATTAGCAGCAAAATCCTTTGTGGAAGGGGAAGCAATTGATCTAGCAGTGGAATCCTGGATTCCACTGCCTTCAGCCATTCCGCTGCTTTCAGAAAGTGACATAGCAGGGGATGAGGTTGGCTGTTCTTTTCCTAGAGAAGGATCATCTTCTTCACCAGCAGCTTCAATAGGAAATAGTGAGGGTACATTCATGTACCTCAGTGGTGACTTCTCTGCACCAGTTGGTTCTTGTGTACCTGAAATGTTAGTATTCTGCAATGCAACAGGTACATAATTCATAGATTTTGAAAGAACCTCTATATCAAAGAACCAATCAGGACCTGTTTGAACATCTTCAGGCTTGTCTTTAAGAAAATCCACATGAAGATTTTCTATGATTTTGCTAGTCTTCTTGTTGAAGACCCTATATCCCTTGCTGTTTAATGAATAACCCACAAAATATCCATCATCTCTCTTTTCACTGAACTTGCCTAGATTGTCAATAGTGTTCAAGATGATCACATGACATCTAAAAGGTCGAAAGAAGTCATTTAAAGGAGGTCTTCCATTAAACAGCTGATAAGGGGTCTTGTTGTGTGCCTTAACCACCAAGGCCCTATTTTGTACATAACAAGCAGTGGATACAGCTTCAGCCCAAAAGATAACTGGAAGTTTGGAATCAGACAGCATAGTTCTTACAGCTTCAATGAGTGTCCTATTCCTTCTTTCTGCAACTCCATTCTGTTGAGGTGTTCTTGCAATACTGAATTCCCTCTTGATTCCTTTGTTTATGCAGAAAGAATCCAGTTTCTGATTTCTGAACTCACCACCATTATCTGATCTCATGGTTACTACCTTTATGCTTTTTGATAGTTCAATCTGATTGATGAACCCAATGAGTACATCAGCTGTGTCACTCTTTTCAAATAGAAAGAATGTCCATGTGAACCTTGAAAAATCATCAGTAATCACTAGGCAGTACCATTTCTTCTTTATGCTTGCCATAGAAGTAGGACCAAAAAGATCCATATGTAGTAGTTCCAATGGCTTGGTAGTGGACATACTTGTTTTTGATTTGCAAGATGCTCTGTGTTGCTTCCCTTTCAGACAGGTAGCACAAGTATGATCATTGACAAAGGACTTGGAAGGAAGACCATGAACTAGATTATATTTCACCAGTTTGTTCATGTTCTTGAAATTAAGATGACCAAGTCTTCTATGCCATTTCTTACACTCATCAACTGAGGCTTTGGCAATGAAACAAGTTTCATTGTCTTGAAGAGAGATGTCTTTGAGATCAATTGTGTACATGTTCTTTTGTCTTGGTGTTCTGAGTACAATAGGAGTGTCTGGTGGTAAGACAAACTCCTTTCCTAACACAAGGCATTCAGTGTCAGTAAATAAGACAAAATTCTTGTTATCAGTCATCTGTGACACACTAAAGAGATTGTACTTGAGTTCTTTCACCAAGTAGAAATTATCGAAGGTCATCCCATTGGTGACAATAGTTCCTTTTCCTGTTATTGTTCCATGCCCATCTCCAAAAGAAACACCATCATTGTCATGCAGGGGCACAAAGTTAGACAGATAAGATTTTTGTCCAGTCATGCTTCTTGAGCATCCACTATCCTAATATGCTCTATCATCCCTTGTCTTATTTGTTACCTGCAAAAAGAATAACAAATTAGTTTTTCTTGGGGACCCAAGCCATTACCGACTTGGATCTACCTCGTGTATTAATGTAGGATAGCTTATCAAAAACTAGAGATACACCATTAGACTGAGTACCCCTTTTGGGTACCCAAACCCAACGAGCTGAGGCTTTCACAGCCTTTCCCCATCTACCCATGTTCCTAGAAGGCAAAACTTTACTAGTAGGGGATACCCCAGGTTTAGTAGGGGAATCCCTATGCTTAGCAGATGGAACCCATCTTTTGTTTTGGCCTCTATTTATGTGTTGGTGAGGTCTAGGGCCAGATCTATATGCATTATGAGGTGTTGGGTTGGTCATTGAAGTGCTGGGCTTGGTATGAACATCATTCACCTTTCTAAGTGCAGGAACAACATATTTGTTAGTCACCCTGTTTCTCAAGGCAGGGGCAACATACTTGGCAGGGGAAAAGGATTTTGCCCCTGCATTCAGAAGAATGGCTTTAGGTTGCATATCCTTTAAAGGATTTGAAGCCACCACTTCCATTGGTGCCTTGCACTCTTGATAAGTGTGATCAAAACTGCCATATGTGAAGCAGGGCTTTGTATTTATCACAAAGTCTTCTCCTAATTGATGAGACTTTTGGTCATTCCAATTTCTTTGATTACCTCTAACAGGCCTGTACATACCAGCATATTTAATGGTGGACTTAGGGGACTGTGATCTGGTTTTAGATTTGGGTGAACTACTCTTAGAACTAGAATCACTACCAAAAAGTCCTCTTCCTGAAAACAGAACAGGGTTATCAATTTTCCATTGTTTTAAAGCAATCTGTTCCTTTTCAAAGTCTCTAATAATACTAGTTTTCACTAGTGGCTCTTCAGTATCAAGACTATTAGGTATGTAAGCACTTAAGTCAAACTCAATATCATCCTGTTTTTGAAAACAAGGGAGACCAGTCCAAGACAAGTCTTTTCTAGGAAAAGGTGCATGAATATTGGCAGGGGGTGGTGGTATGGTAGCATGCTCATTTTTAATCCCAAACCCTGTTTTGTCCCTAGGAGATTGACCAATTCAACTGCTTTAGTTAAATCCTTTGAAGCTTTTCCAAATTTTTCAACAGTTTCATCATCAATCTTTTTGTTAGATTTAAAAACTTCAAGTTCAGTAGTCAACTCCTTAATGGAGTTATTATTCTCCTTAGCATCTCTTTCTAGAATCACAATGTGATCCTTATAATCACTTTCTCTTTGTTTAAACTCTCTTATGGTGGACTCTAACTGTTCTGAAGCACGTCTATAATTATCAAGGTCATTGTCACAATTGATATAGTCAGCTTTTACCTTTCTGATTTGATCATTCAATGACTCAGTATTTTTCCTACAAGCTTTAGTACAATATGAATCATCATATACCTCATTGTCAGAGCTGGAACTTGACATGGCCATAAGTGCAAAATCTTCTTCTTTTTCCTCAGCAACCAATGCTTGATTTCTTTCCACATTCTCTGTCATGGCACTCCAATCCCATCCACCTGCTCCATCTATCCCCTGCATAGATACCATGGCTTTAGCACCAGAATCATCATCTCTGGTTTCCTTCCTATAGCTGTTCCCAGTCTTAGGTCCTCTGCATTCCCTAGCAAAATGACCCTTCTTGCCACAGTTGTAGCATTCAACCTTTGTTTTATCAAACCCAGCCACATCAGAGGGATTGTTGAGATCTTCTTTCCATACTTCTTGTAAAACCTGTTGGCTCTCATGCTAAGCAGAGCCATGTTCCACTTGATATCCATCTCCTCCAGTCCTTGCTTACTGATTTGACTTAGATCTTCATGCAACACAGTAGATCCTTGTGGCCCTTGGGATGCTATAAAAGCACAAGCAGTGTCAAGACTGAATGTTGAAGGCCTTTCTTCATCATAAGATGATCCAGACCTGGTAGCAGGGGGATAAGTAGCAGGGCCTACTTCAATTCCACTGCTTTTGGTGATCCCACTGTTTTGAGATATGAATGCCATGTTGGTAGGGGAATCAGTAGATCCACTTGAGTTGGTGGGAATCGTTCCTTTTGACTTCATCGCATTGACAACAGGTTCAAAAACTTTCAAGTTATTGTATATGTCATCAATGTTCTTGTTATCCAAGTCGTCCTTATTCTGCCAAATTGCCTTGTAGACAAACCATTCTTTCTGGAGGCTGTTAAGGAACCTGGTATTCACCTGCTCTCTTGTCACCTCAATATCAAAGAACTCCAACTGGGCCACCATATCTTGAAGCCTATTGTAAATAGCTCCAATTGATTCATCACCAATTGCTTTGAAAGAAGCAAATTCATCAAGCATTTGATTCTTCTTCTTCTTCTTCTTTGTGGCTTCATTTCCTCCAAAGGTTGTGCCTATGGCTTCCCATAGTTCCTTAGTTGTTTTGTATTTTCTGAATCTTAGTTGATGTCTATCAGGTAGAGCCAACAACAATGAGCTGTGACCCCTGACATCATGCCTTCTGGCCAGTATTTCCTTATCACAAAGAGTAGCAGATTTCTTCTTGTCCTTACCTTTGGAACTTTCACCTTTCTCTTCTTACTTTCCCTCTTCAACTGCCACCATTTTGTTGAATTGATCACCAAACTCTATGATCTCCCAGAGAACATAGTGTTCCATTTTGAGGTATTGTTGGATTCTGAATTCCCATAATTCAAAGTTTTCAGGATCCAACATGGGTAATTTGAGGTTATTGTGGTTGTTGCTGTTTGAGGAAGAGTCTGAAGACATGGTTGTTATGAGGGTTTTGTTCTTGGTTTAGACAAAGTTTCTCAACAAGCTCTGATACCACTTGTTGATCCCAAACTCAGATCTTAAACCTTAATAGCTTGTTTAAGGGTTGTGATAGAAAGAAAGTATTCAATCTAACACTAGAGAAACTTTGCAAAGCAAAGTAACTAAACAAGATGCGGAATATAATGTTTAGCACAAGAACAATATGAGTGAAGCAAACGTTGAACTTTAATATATCAATGATATACGAATACCCTAAAATGGTATTAGGGTTTACAAAACCTTAAAGTATGATAATGAAGGACAATAGAGAAAAGACACACATTGCATGCTAACCTAGTGAGTCCTTTTATAGGCATAAGGACTGACGTACAAGATCACTACTAACAAACTTGGAAAGTATTAAGGAGTAGTAACAGAAACGCGTAAAAATCTATTCCAAGTTTATCTCTGACGGCAGGGCCTTTTACTTTAGCAGGGGAACCAATCCCCCTGCCTTTGTTATTTGGTAGAGGGAACTTACTCTAGCAGGGGTACGAATAATCAACTAGCAGGGGTAACAAGTATACATAGATTTATTCCCAACATATTTGGCAGCGACTTCATACTTCAAATCTTGAGAGACGTTCTTGAAATTATGGTCTTCTCTTCATAATAGGAATTTCTTCACTTGAAGTTTTGAGAGATTCTTCATACTTGGACCATGACTTCTTCATTTTTCTCCAATCTTTATTTTGGACTTTGATATACAACGATGCGCCTCCTTTTAGGACTTGGATCTATTTATCCTCATACCTTGTTAGGGCCTTTTTGGATAGACTTCTCCATGATCTTTTGGGGATTATTTGCTTTTCGTCGTGTGTCTCGATCCTTCATATTGATTTTCGATAAATGATTCTTCACATCACTTTTGGATCTTTAGCAACAAAATGTAGCCCTCATGCCTTGTTAGGGCCTTTTTGGACTCGCCAATCTTCGCATCCCGCTTTAATAAGTTATGCCTTGGCTATGAACTCTAATTAATACTGAGCAACTTTTAAATGATCTTGTGCTAGAAGCTAAGTAACTTTTCAAATCGTACAACCTTATTTATTGTAGATATATTTATTAACAAGCGATGGGAGAATAGGCTTATAATCAACTCACATAAATTCACGAAAGAATACCAAACTTATAATTGACTCTATCATCTCTCGTTCTCCACAATTTTAAAATCTCAAGGAATGAGACTCGTGGATGCTTAGCCAATTAAATCAAAGTTTTGGGTTTTCGAGTTATCTATAGGATCTTGCAAATTCTTTGACTTTTTCAAGTTTATAAATCGCATTTTAAAGTTCCCTTGATAAACAACTCTCTAGGATCAATTATAGGAACTTGCGAAAAGTTCTTGTTCTTAACCCGTGAGAGTTAAGACTTTCGCGTTTTAAAGTTCCGTATATAAAAGCCTAGCAAAACTTGACTTAAACACGTTAAGGATACTAGCTAGAGTAAACTTAGATAAGTAAACTCGGGTTGAGTCAAAATATTCACGACTATGAAAATTTAAAACCACTTTATTGAAAATTTATTCTAACAAAGAAAGTAAATAACGATAGCAAAGGAAAAATAAAAGGCCAAAATCGATCAAAAATTTTGAAAAATGTCGAAATTTTTTTATTTTCTGGTTAAAATGAGGACAAATTCATGGAAAAGCCCACTTACTTCGATAGAAGTCCCCCTACACTTGATATAAACATTGTCCTCAATGTTTTAGCATGTGGGAGTAAACTCCCCTACACTTAGGACATTGTGCACGTTGTTTAAATCTTGCTAAGGAAAGGACAACTATAGTGATTTCAATGTGAACATATAAGATGTGAAATATTGAATCACGATAGTTTAGGATAGAACCGGGAAGACAGATACACAGGATCACGGTTCGTCAAAAGTCATCGAGAATGGATCTTTGAAGCTTAAATCCATGCACATTAGAAGAAACAAGACAACAAACACAAACGGGGCTCCCCTACACTTATTATGAAAACGGTAAAGGATAGATTACGGGTTGCCTCCCGAGAAGCGCTTGTTTTTGTTAACCGAGTCACGAGCCTGACTCGACCAAGAACTTAATTCAAGGGAAATGTGGTGAGGGATGGAATCATCTCATGAGAGATGTCCTCACCAAAGTACAACTTCACGCGCTGGCCATTCACCTTAAAATTAGGCCCATTTGGCTGAGAAAGCTCAATGGTGCCATATTGGAAGACTTTGGCGACGGTGAATGGACCAGACCAGCGGCTCAGAAGCTTTCCCGAGAAGATCTTCAACCGAGAGTTAAAGAGTAAAACTTGATCACCAACGTGGAAATCTCGGTTCTTAATCCTTGAATCATGGTTGATCTTGGTCTTATCCTTGTAAATCAATGAGTTCTCATAAGATTCATTCCTTAGTTCGTTGAGCTCATTGAGTTAAATCTTCCGAAGATCGCCGGCTTTGTTGATGTCGAAGTTAGCCCACTTCAAGGCCCAGTATGCCTTATGTTCCAGCTCAATGGGGAGGTGGCATGCTTTCCCGTACACAAGACGATAAGGTGTACAACCAATCGAGGTCTTATATGCGTCACGGAAAGCCCACAAAGCATCATCTAATTTTTCGCCCCACGAGGCACGATGCTCTCCCACAGTACGCTCAAGAATTCGCTTCAATCCACGGTTAGATATCTCAGCTTGACCATTTGTTTGAGGATGATAAGCGTTGGAAAGACGGTGATTGACACCGTACTTAGCCATGACTCGAGCAAATTGATCATTGCAAAAATGAGTCCCGCAGTCACTGATTATAGCACGAGGAACACCGAATCGAGCAAAAAGCTGCTTCAAAAAGTTCACAACCACCCTCGCATCGTTCGTAGGGAGAGCCTTAGCTTCAACCCATTTGGAAACGTAGTCAACGGCTACGAGGATGTACTTGTTCCCTTTAGATGATGGAAATGGCCCCATAAAGTCGATACCCTTACATCAAATATTTCACATTCTTGTATGAAATTTTGAGGCATCTCGTCTTTATGTGTGATCTTGCCTTGGCGTTGGCAAGCATCACAATTTTTAACCATCTCGTGAGCGTCACGATAAATGGTGGGCCAATAGAATCCCGAGTCAAACACTTTCTTCGCGGTGTAGTTGGGACCAAAGTGACCACCGGTGGGTCCTTTATGACAAGCTTCGAGAATGTCTAAAGCTGCGGGTCCATCAACACACCGACGAATAATAAGATCAGCACATTGTTTGAAGAGATAAGGGTCATCCCAAAAGTAAGTCTTAACATCTTTAAAGAACTTCTTTTGTTGGGAAGTTAACCCTTCGATGAGAATACCACTCGCTAAGTAGTTTGCAATGTCCGCAAACCACGGGGTGTCATCAAGATTGGAATTGATAGACATTAAGGCCTCAAGGGGAAAAGAGTCATTGATCTCTTGATTCGGACGATCCCCTTGATAAGGATCCTCAAGTATACTTAGATTATCCGCGGCTAGGTTTTCGACTCCCTTCTTGTCACGAATTTCAATTTTAATTTCTTGAAGGAGCAAAACCCAACGGAGAAGTCTTGGCTTGGAATCTTGTTTAGTTAACAAGTACTTCAACGCGAGATTGATCGGTGTACATGATGGTGGTGGAAAGAACAAGATAGGGGCGGAATTTCTCAAAAGCATACACTACAGCGAAAAGCTCTTTTTCGGTAGTGGTATAATGCAATTGAGCCCCCGTCATTGTCTTGCTAGCATAATGGATTGGTTGGAAGTGTTTGTTCACTCTTTGGCCCAAAACCGCTCCAATAGCACAGTCGCTAGCATCACACATCAATTCAAAAGGTAGCTCCCAATTAGGGGTAACCAAGACCGGTGCCTTAGTTAGCTTATCCTTAAGAAGATTGAAGGATTCAAGACACTCTTTAGAAAAGATAAAAGGAGTATCTTTTTCCAAGAGGTGGGTCATCGGGCGAGCGATTTTAGAAAAATCTTGAATGAATCTACGATAGAAGCCCGCATGACCAAGGAAACTTCTCACACCCTTCACGGTTGAAGGTGGAGGTAATTTGGCTATGACATCCACTCTAGCACGGTCCACTTCAAGGCCGACTTTTGAGATTTTATGTCCAATCATAATGCCTTCTTTTACCATGAAATGGCATTTTTCCCAATTTAGAACAAGGCGAGTGTCTTCACATCGCTTAAGCATGCGTTCCAAATTGGCAAGGCAATGAGAGAAAGAATCACCATAGACCGAGAAATCATCCATGAAGACTTCCATAGTTTCTTCAACCATGTCATGGAAGATAGCCATCATACACCTTTGAAATGTCCCAGGAGCATTGCATAAGCCGAAAGGCATTCTTTTAAAAGCAAATGTTCCATAAGGACAAGTGAATGTGGTTTTTTCTTGGTCTTTGGGATCGATGGGAATTTGAAAATACCCAAAGAAACCATCTAAAAAGCAGTAATAGTCATTACCCGCTAGACGTTCAAGCATTTGTTCCATGAAAGGAAAGGGAAAATGATCCTTTCTCGTAGCATCATTGAGTTTGCGATAGTCTATACAAACTCTCCACCCTGTAACGAGACGAGTAGGAATCAACTCGTTGTTTCCAGTGGGCACAACGGTGATTCCGCCTTTCTTAGGCACACAATGGACGGGACTAATCCATGGTGAATCCGAGATAGGGTAGATCATTCCCGCATCAAGAAGTTTGATAACCTCTTTTTTGATAACGTCATGGATCTTGGGATTCACCCTTCTTTGGCTTTAAATAGTGGGTTTAAAGTCGTCCTCCATGAGAATTTTATGTGTGCAAAAGTGAGGATCAATTCCACGAATATCGGAGATTTTCCACGCAATCGCTTTCTTATGATTCTTTAGCACGACGATAAGTCGGGATTTTTCTTCTTCTTTCAAGTCCTTTGCGATGATGACGGGTGACTTCTTGTAGTCTTCAAGGAAAACGTACTTGAGATGAGCCGGTAGGTCCTTAAGTTCTAAATCCGGAGGATTTTTGATGGAAGGCGTAGTCAAATTCGGTTCATCGATAGAGATATCCTTAGGAGATTGTGGAGAAATATGGTCCTCATTGAGAAGTTTCTCAATGGTACGAATGTCTTCATCCCAATTAGAGGGAGAATCGTCATATTGTAAGTCCACATCTACCAAAGTTGCTTCAAATTCTTTCAAAATGAAATCACTTTCTCCAAATGGAGTTAGGGATGGAGCAATAGAGGCAACGGTCTCAACAATGGGAAGAGAAGAAGAACCACTTTTACAAGCGTCTTTGAAATGTTCTTCACAAGCCTCATCATGAACGTCAATGAAATTAACACTCTCGTTGTCAGAAGGCTGCTTAGAAAGTTTACCCATGTTGAAGACGATTTTATCGTCACCAACTCTCATGATTAATTCGCCCGCGGCTACATCAATAAGAGTGCGACCGGTCCTCAAGAATGGACGTCCAACGATTAATGGAACACGGGAGTCCATCTCGTAGTCAACTGTAGGATATGTAAATCTTGCTTATGTTTTTAGAGAGAGAAAGAGATAGAGAGATGGTGGAACACACAATTCTAGAGAGAGAAACTTAATAGAACTATGTGTAAAAATGAATAACCACACACCCTCTCCATCTAAGGAGAGGGTTTATATACCCAAGCCCTTGTCATGGGCTTGGGCTAACATTTGGGCCGGCATACACATGTTGTAGGCTAGGCTTGGGCTTGTTTGTTAAATAACGATGTTTAGACTACGAGCTACTACTTAGTATATTGTCGGAGTGACCGAATCTTCCTAAATACGTAAAAATGTATTTCTAACAATCTCCCCCTAAGGGAGGTCACTCCAAACAAGGGCGTTACCCGAGTTACAATAATGAAATAAACCTAGCATACTATGCTTGTCTTGAGCTCATAGTCTTCATCTTTCTTTTCTTTTTCTTTTCTGGTGAACATGCTGATGTGATCTTTGATATCAATCTTGAGCATTAATCTCTTGCCTTGATCTCGTGCATCCATCACTTGTGATCTTCGCCTCTTCGTGACCTCACGTCCCACATACTTATACCTTAGTAATTCTTGAAAGCTTCAGATTTCGATACAACGGAAGACTTAACTTTTAGGCTTTCTTGAATTAGATGAGGTATTAAGTGCATAAAGTATAAGCATGCGGGGACGACTTCTTCTTGTATCCCGCAACGCCACCGTCTTCAAATGCCGCAACATAAGTAGACACGAACGAAATGGCTTTGAACATTTCATTCTAATTTGGTAGCATTTTACCTCCGGTCGGTGAAGACCATTGGACGATATAAAATATCGTACTTGTGGCAGGTAGATTTAATTAAAAATCTCCTTGACAAGATTTCGCGGGTAAACCCGTTCTCTTTACTCGACCGTCCAAAGCTGACTGCGAACATAAAGAGTGAATCATTTGGATAAAATTATCCGCATGATTGAAGCCGTCAATTCTGATTCCTGGAACAAGTTGGATTCATTAAAGAATCGCACTATCGTTGCTTTCCAGTTGTCACGAGCTTGATTCGTATAGAATCTTGCAAGTTACCTACCAAGTGCTGTTTGAGGTTAACACTAGAAGGATTTCCACTCATCACTGTGAACGCTGAGGTATCACTCTGAGTGTTCTGCCAAGATCACTAAGATGTTGCGTAGAGGCCTAGAACGTGTTTAAATTCAGTTAAGAATTAAACAATTGTTGCTTTCCAGTTATCACAAGCTTGATTCATAAAGAATCACACAAGTCACCTACCATGAGCTTTTTGATATTCGCTCAAGAAGGATTTCCATCTTCATTGTAAATACTTTCGTATTACTCGGATTTTCAGGCAAGATCATGAAGATTTTGCGTAGGACTCTTAAGATCTTTCTTACTTTTCACAGTGTGTGAGGAAGCAAGGAAATATGAAAGTGTGTCCTAATGAGATATTTGATGATCTCAAATGGCTCTAGACTCGATCGTGCACATTGGATTTTAGTAAACGGAGGCTAGGGAGGAGTGACACCTTTTCAATACCAATTTATCCGGAGTGAATAAATCAATAGATAATGCGTTGTCTCCGTGTGATTAAAACAAATACCTTTTGAGAGATATCTGAGTTAGCTGGGATGGGTTGTGCATTGCATCACTGGGTCCATGATGTCTATCTTCAATATCGAGCACCTTGTTTCTGCCTAAGGTTGTAAGGAGGGCTTCTTTATTTACACCCTTTATCTTTACAATTATTTTTCATTCTTCAACCCCTTCAATGCTTACCAATACGTCATAACTAGCACCTTGTTGTGATTGTTCCAGTGCTAACTTAAGTACTTGGTCGGCATTCAGCTACGTTCACAATCTTTTCTCCAACTTTCCTAAGGACTACTATTTCTAGCTATGGAATGTCCTTGGGAAGATTCCTCCGGTTCTGGAAGAATCATAGGACTTTACCTAGCCTACCATCCTTATGTCACCACAATCTTCATCGTCGTGAATTAAATGGGGTTTGGGTAAGTATATGTCACCATGAAAATCCATTTTGATATGCAAATCCGTTTTGCTCCCCCTTAACATATG
Organism: Glebionis coronaria; assembly: GCA_025667525.1. Taxonomy (NCBI): domain Eukaryota; kingdom Viridiplantae; phylum Streptophyta; class Magnoliopsida; order Asterales; family Asteraceae; genus Glebionis; species Glebionis coronaria. The sequence continues at coordinate 371,251,085 of CM046878.1, forward strand.
CCACGATATTCGAAAACATTTCGCATATGTCGGGATGAGCCATCACGTTAAGTCAAACCATTTTTTGTTAATTTCCCATAGTAAATCACATTTTCTCCCCCATATTAAAAATATTAACCGAATCGATGTTTTTAATATCAGTTGATTTAATGAAGTTTTAACAAAGGTTTTGGGAAGAAAAATGCAAGTCCGTTTTATCTTCATGATACCAAATGTATGAGATATGATATCGATTTGTAACATGATCACATATTCACCATATTAGAAAATAATTGACAAGGTTGGACCTGATTGATGAGAACATCATATGATAAGATCAAATGGTTATTGTCAGCATATGTTGGTCGCCTCGTCACGTCTGAAGTCATCTCTTGACACCACATGTACGATTGGTATTGTTGTCTTGACACCAACTTGTGAACTAGGCACGTTCGGCATCAAAGATTCTGAATTCTTGACAATTGCTCCCCCTTAATTGTTGACCCGTGTTCTATTGAAAGAGCTGTAGTCGTCTGTTGAGTAGTCTCATCGTCGAGTATGTAGATACCAATTGTAGATTGCTATGGTTGTAGAGATGATAGCTTCATAAAAACAAGACTTCTCTTGTTTTAACAAATAAATGCACTAAGACGTACATGGATTTGTGTTAGACCAAGTTATAAAGTAAACTTGATCCCTTACAAGGTTTTAAAGTAAACCTTGCCCGAGAAAATTAATTCCCGTTGAGAGCCAAAGCTTTCATAAGAAATACTTGACTTTAATATGAAAACCGGGTTGCAGTCAGAAATAACTCCAAGCCATAAGGGCATGTTTTATGAAATATTTACAAATTTTGTAAGAACTCTATTTACGGCGCCGTGTTAATATTAATCAACATTTCTAAGGCCGTAAATATTATCGTACCAAAAGACATGCCTTTGAAAAATAAAGTAAAAATATTTTTGGATTTTTCTAGATTTTTCAATTTTTATGGTTTTTATATGGTTTTATATTTTTGTATTTTGCTTTTGTGGATAAAAATATAAACAATATATACAGATGATCACCAAGGATACGAGAATTATGACAATCCGTCAATTTATGTTTGATATTTTATTCTCAATATTTATTTGAAAATATTATTTTAATGTTATATTATGAACTCACTTATTTTTGGGAAGAAATTTGGATTTACGTCTTGAAGTAGCATCGACTACGTTTAAACCTGAGGATTCTACGTTACGTGCTCACGTTTGCATACACCGTCTTTGGTGACAGTCCGACATTTCAGAAAATAAATTTATCCGTGAATATTATTTTGGAGTTTTAAATTTGTGTTGGTTCATAAACTCACAAATTTACGAGAAGAGATTAGGACTTACGATTTTATTTTAACGTCCTTTACGACTAAACCGGAAACCTTAGGATTACCTATTTACGTTTTTGAACTCCGTTTTTGATGAGACAATTTTTATTAGATTCGTTTTGTGCCGTTGATTCATAATTTATAAAAACGTTTTTCGTAAAAAGACCCGAGGGCACGCAAATTGAGGAAACTAGAATTGAGGAGTACCCGTAAATTAGCGGGATGGGACAAAATACATTATCCCACCCCACTAACTATGGGACGGCCCAAGTAAGACACCACATCAAAGATGTGGCATCTTTATGCTTGATAAACATACAAGTGTAAGCATAGCTTAACACTTAAGCTTACTTCCTTCCACTAACTCAAAAACCACTAGCTACACACATACCATCATTTCACTCATGCAAACCAACTAAAAATCCTCTCAAAACCATCATCATTGCCGTCCCACTTCAAAGCACTAACACCCCTTTTGATATTTTCTAGCCACAAAATACTTGTTATCTAGCTCTATCATGGAGTTACCTTGAAGCCTTGATCACTTGGTGGCCATTTTAACAACAAAGGAGGTGATTTGCTTGTGTCCTAGGGCTGATTTCTCAACTTATATTCTTGGTGTTTGATGATCTTGGAGTTACATTTGGTGTTCATCAAGTTCTTGTCTTCCAAAAACAAGATATACTCTTGGTTGGTAAAGAAGATCATCCTCTCCATTTTCTCTTGTTATTTTTGTAAAGAACAAATGTATTTTCTTTCTTGTTGTATATGTATATGATGAATATATGATGATAATAATGTTGTGTGGGGATCAAGTGTTGATAAATATGCTTAAAAAGGTTAATAACCATAAGAAACAAGGCTAAAATCATGATTAATTTGTTGGCTGTATAAAAACAGTATGTAACTAAAACTTGAACTGATAAACTTGAGAATCCATTTACAGTAAGTACAAGGTGTCATACACATGTGAGAGTTGGCCATGCAATGGAATCATTAAAATGAGTGAGATATGATCAAAACAAGATGAGTGTGCTAATCTGAATAAGCTGTTTTGTAGGGACTGTTAAGGATAGATAAACTTAAAATGAGCAGTAGCTATAACTAAGTTAATTGTAGCACATAATATGAAGATCATGTCATCCAAAAATGAGCTTCTAATTCATTGTAGAACTCTAGATATGATAAAAATGATGAAGATGAAAATAAAAATCAGATTTTGAAGAATTAATGTTTATTACTATTATATAAGCACTCAAAATTATATTGTATAAAATGTAAAATTAAAACCCACTAACTTATGAATTTCATTTATATAAATATGTATAAGGTTAAATAAATGGATAAATTATAAAAATGGTAGTAGAATAATATTTATAAGTTATAAAAAACTATAAACTTGATTTTTACGACTTTTTCGACTATTACCGTAAAATTAACGTTTTTGCTAAATAAAACTTAGACGGTTGGACCCGTCTAATGTGAACTTTATAAAACTCATATACTGATATATAAACATATATAACAAGTAAAAACCGATAAAACCCTAACTATATAACATACGGATATTAACGGACTAAGTTAACATTATTGGACTAATAATACAACAAAATGGACTAAAACACTTATAAACTTATTTATTGGGCTTAACCCATTTGGGCCCAACTTGAAAAGTGTGATACTGATAATAAAAGTATAATCGGGCTAATATAATATATTGGGCTTGTAATGGGCCTATTGGGCCTAAAACATGTAAATAGGTAAAACTAGTAAACTAGTAAGAAGTTACCAACACATAACACTAAAATGAGTAAAAGAGAATACGTAAACCCACTTGATCATCATATATATAAAATCATCATATGTATACATAATTGTTATTTTTATAAAGTCATTGGACATGAGTCTAAGACGAGTATTATTTGTCTAGGTTTCCGTGATTGAAGCACGTACCGTACGCCCGAATTGCCGATAACCCGCTTTCCCACATCAACGTGAGTTCATAGCCTCGCACTCTTTTAAATGTTTTTATGAAATGTTTTATAAACCCGCGAGGGAGATAACATGTTAGTTTTGATAAAATAGGACACCATTTGTCCCGATTGTTTATTTATTGATTTGGACCCGGATGATTGTATGACCCTATGAATGATTAAAGGACCCGATAGATGAAATAAAATGGATTATTAAAGTTAGGTTATGTCACTAAAAGTCCCATTAGCATGAATTGTGAACTACGGGGATTTGGTAGACGCTTATGCATATAATAGTACTATTTGGGGACGATCACCCCAGTTCGCGCCTTGACGGTTGATCCCCGTCGTGCCACATTGATTGGTAAGCGAATTTATGTATGAGAAGATTTCCATAGCGTGACCTTTGTGACGACACGCTAATTTAGATGGGCAAATTGAGTTCGGTCTAGCTACCCGTTGTTTGGTTTAGTAAGGTAACAATGTCATGCAGCTTATAATAATCCAGTTAACGAAATACTACTATACGCACCGAATTACGATGTATTGCCTGACTAGCAATACGGGGTCATACTATTGATATTATGTTCGTGTTTTGGTTTTATATAACCATATTCATATAACGGTTTTTATTTAATCTATACAACGTTATAAAACGTATTGTATGTTATTTTTACGACATTGGCTCGTATAATGATTTTTAAGGCAAATGCCTATATTATGATTTTCGATAAGGATTTGTATAAAAATGACTTTGGCTATTTTATGGCCTATTACAATGATTTGTACGAAATGATTTTTTTTGTAAAAATTTTATACCAAAGTTATATTGATGGAATTTACTAAACTCTATGAATTCACTCGGCGTTATCGCTGACCTTTTCTTTTAACATGTTTTATCTCAGGTAATTGAAGGTATTTCTCGGGAAGACGACAAGAATTCATGGCCCGCACTTAAATAATAATTTCCATTCAAATCTTTTGTAAAATTGATGAGACTACTTTTATACATGGTCTCATCGTCCAAATCGGGCTTAAAATGCATAAAATATCATTAAAACTGCCAAATATATGCTCGTGTTTGTTACTTGTGTATTTTTAGGTACGGATATTGAGGAAATGGCAAAAGATCACAAGAATCATTCAAAAACGAACACGGGAAACGAAGCCGCACAATGAACCGGACCCGAGTTATGAATTTCTAAAGAAGTCCTTGAAGTTTGAAGATTTGTCAAGAATGGCCCCTCAACTATTGAAGACTTGTCATATTAAACCCTTGTAAATCTCACATATTACATATGGGTCCCTAATATTCCAAGAATATACAATATAAGCCCTTCAAGAATGGTCAAATTGCATGAATAGTCCTTGTTTAAAGTTTGAGAATATGCTATGCCAAAATTGACAAGTGAAGCAAACTTATTAACAAAGGAATTAAGTTTATGGGCTGTTTATTACTAAGTGAACAAAGAAGGAAAATTGGGGACTAAAAGTGACCAGACAAGAAACCTTTACCCACCAACCAAAAGCTTACACATCACCCTCCACTCCACCTCACCCATCCACGTCTGAATTCCACAACCCATGTTTATTGTTAATAAATTTATTTTTGAAAAATGTTTATTAAACTCTAAAATGGCGCTTAACACCCACTGTTCACTAACTCCCCCCCCTAATCCCCAAATTCCCAGTTAAACCCTAATCCCCAATCTCAACCAAAACAAAGGGGAATTGTTTAAGGGTCTCCAGATCATTAATTAAGGACCCTTTGATACCTTTCACACACCCAGAAACAACCTCACATGTCTGTGGGTCCCCATTCGTCCCTCCCCTGCCATCACTTTCACTCCCAAAGACCTAAAACCGACAAGATTGATGGTTGTGATGCTTCTACTTGTTCCCCAATCAAAATAAACGTCCAAGATGAATTCTTTACAGCTGGAATCTTTCAGAGATCACATGAGACGCATTTGACCAAGACTTCAAGAGGGCATTTATGGAATTCAACCCATTAGGGTTTAGGGCTTTTATTTTCATGTATTATTTTATTCAGTATACTAGAATCTTCTCTTGTAGCTTATAAAAGGAGCATATGGTTTGTATATGCCCTTTGTTCCAGTTTTTCTTCAAAAAAATTCTGTAATTCCTTTTTTAATTAATTAAAGTTGGTATTTGAAGAGCAAAGTAATTCCTTTTATTTTTTTTTAAAAAGTTGGTGTTAATTATTGAAGAAATTCTGAGTTCCAATATTATTATGTAACACTTGGTGTGTTTTAAGATTTCAAAAAGGTTTTCTGAAAATTGGAAGATTTTTGGTAAAAATTGGTTTCAAGTATTGGTTTACCTGGATTTTAAGTTTGTTTAGGTTAAGTTTGTGGAAAGAAAAACATTGGTAAAGATTTTAAAAAAGGATTTTTAAGGAAGAAAGTAAAACAGAATATAGAATATTGTGTGTTCTATCTTGTTTTTTTCTTAGCAGGTTTGAAAGATTGTTGTTCAAAGTTTCTGCATAGGCCCGAGCCTATAGGGAGGTGGTTCTTCAACCACTAGGGACCTGGAAGTAGGTCCCTTAAGGTAGTTCCTTCTTTCCTTTTTCATTTTTCAATTTTGTGTTTTAAATGATATTTATGTGATTTGCATGAAAAGCTGGTTAATTGTGAGTTTAATTGATTGATATTGCTTAATCTAGGGTAATATGCATGTCTAGTTAGTTTAGAATCAGTTTTTTTTAGTGTGTTTTGAAGTTATTTGGTGTGTTAAAAATCGTTTTTAGAATTTATAGGGGTGTTTTGATTTGAGTTTTATGCAGATTTTGTGACAATATCTTTGAGTTAAAACCTGTTATAGTTACTCATTAGGATGGTAATAGGTTGCTAGTAGCTAAGTTTTCAGTTTGATGAAGTTTTGAGCAAGTTGTGTGATAAAATAGTTGAAAATATAGCATAAAACCACTAACTTCATTTTTCTGACCATTTGTGTGAATTTGAGCTTTATAATCTTGCTAATTGTTAGATCCTAGGGTGTTTAAGGATTGTTGATTGGTTTTATGCTGATTGGTTGACTTGTGTGTGAGATATTAGCCTTGGAATCTCATCATTGTGCAAGTAAAATAGCTCAATTAGCCACCAGACCTGCATAGCTTCATCAGAGACCTTCATTAGTTTTTTTGTGTTTGATTTGTGTGGAATTTGTGCTCTAATTGTGTTTATTTGACTCCCTACACTCCAACTGAGTGTAGGGGTGCCTGATTTGCCTACAAAAACTCCACCAAGTTCACAGATCAAGCCCTCTTGATCTTCATTTTCACAAGTGAAAATACAAAAGCTTTGCTTGTGTTCTTTATAGCTCAACTGAGCACGTTTTTTTGATTCTCTTTGATTCAATCTTGATAAAATTGGTTTGAGATTGTGTTTTTAAAGCTTAAGGAGTAACAGGTGTTGGGAATAAATTAAGGCCAGATCACTTGAGCGCTGACAAGAACAAATCAAGCGTTGACAGGAACAAAGCAAGCGCTGACAGCTCAAGCGTTGACAAGTTAAAGTCAAGCGTTGACAGATTGAAGACAAGCACTGATGGAAAATATAAGCTACACGTTTATTATATTCTAGAATACTTCTAGTAAGGATAGAAACGACAATGTATTTTCTATGTTTATCTTTACCTAGAATAGTTGATACGTAGCTTATTGTACAAGGCTTCTTAGTCTATAAAAGAAGGCCTTTAGGTTAATGTTTAATATCAAGTTTTATATAAGATTTCATTCGTAAACATCTTTCATTGTAAGCAAGTTCGACATTCATAATCAAAGTGAAAGTTTTGTTTACATCTTGTGTTCTTGTTTAAGTGTTAAATTCCGCATAACACTTAGATTCACAAAGCATATAACAAAGGTTTCTCTACGTGTTATACTTGATCTAATCTCGTATACACAAAGCTAATCGATCTAAGTTTGGGATCAACAAGTGGTATCAGAGCTTGTTGAGGAACTTTTGATCTTTGAAGAACACCAGAACGATACACGAACACCAAAACCCTAATTTTCTCAGAAACCCTAAAAACACCAAAACCCAAACAACATCATGTCTGAAGCAATAACCACCTCCAATTCACCCTTACCAAACATCAGGATTCCCATGCTTGATGCAACTAACTTTGACTTATGGAAGTTCAACTTTGAACAATATCTGGGGATCTATGACTATACACTCTGGGAGATTATTGAATATGGAAACTCATTCAATAAGGCTCAAAAGATTCTTGATGCTATTACTCAAAGATCAGCTGTTGAAGGATGCCCTGATGAAGATAAGAAAGAAAAACCTGGAGATGGTAGAGCTGTAGGTGCTGAAGATATTGCAAAGAAAAGGGTTGACATGAAAGCCCTAAATATTCTAAAAGTCTCTTTGGGACAAGAAAACCAGCACAAATATAGAGGCTATGAATCTGCTAAGGATCTTTGGGAAGCACTTGAAGTTGCATATGGTGGCAATGCAGACACTAAGGAAGAAAAGAAAAAGCAACTTCTGCATGATTATGCTGTCTTCAAAGCTCAACCCAATGAGAAACTGAGTAGTGTGAGAAGCAGATTGCTTGACATCACAAGCAATTGTCCTTCATGGGGACACAAGTTGGTGATGTTGACACCAATGCTACCTTTCTTAAAAGTCTTGGTGAGGCATGGAAGATTGAGGCAAGATCTATTCTTGCCAATAATACTTACAAGAGCTCCTCGTTTGATGACATCTACAACAAACTAAGACTATTGGAAGATGAAACTCTTTCAGCACATGGAAGCAAACCTAGCACCAGCAACATGGCCTTCTTCTCTCATAGTGAAGGTCAATTCAATCAGAAGGACTCTTTTATGCATCCAGTTATTGGATCATCATTTGTCAGCGCTGGAACAAGTCCTGTCAACGTCTCCTTTTCAGACGCTGACACATTCATGAATGACTCCCCAAGAGTTAAACCTGCTAGTTTGGATTTGGATACTGTGTGTGCTTACATTGCTTCTTTGCCCAATGGTTTAGTGATTACATATGAGGACCTTGAGTAGATAAGTGATGAGCACTTGGAAGAGATGGACATCAAGTGGAACATGGCTCTTGCTAGTATAAGAGCAAATAGGTGGAATAGAAGGTTCAAGAAGAAGATGACCTTCAATGCTAAAGACACAGCTGGATTTGATAAATCCAAAGTTGAATGCTACAACTGTCATCGTATGGGGCACTTCATGAGGGAATGCAGATCTCCTAGAAGATCTGATGCTGGTAAACCCTCAAGTCAGGTTGTTAAAGCTCAAGATTCCAAAGCCATGGTTGCAGTTCAAGGAATTGATGGTACTGGATGGGATTGGAGCTATCTGGCTAAGAATGCTGAAGAGGACAAAGCTTTGATTGCTGATATTGAAGAAGAAGAGCATGTTGAATATGCTCTCATGGCACACTCCTCCTCTTCATCTGATAATGAGGTATATGATGATGCTTTTTGCAGTAAAGGTTGTAGGTTAAACACTGATAGACTTAACAAAGAGGTGTTAAAACTAAAAGATGATATGAGCACTGAAAGGTGTAAATTATCCAATTACCAACTAGCTCTTACTGAAACTGAGAAAACCGTTTCTGAATACAAGAAAATGGAATTTGATTTAAAAGATAAGATAAATATCTTAAAACATGAGCTAGAAGGTAGTATGGATATTAGAAATATCATGACAAAGGTCAATAGAGACCTACAGGCTAAGTTAGATGAGGCCATTAAGAATAAAGATAATGTTGACCTCAAGATTCAAAGATTTGATAGAGCAACCCAAACCCTAGGAGACTGTGTAGCTAAACAAAGGGATCCTAAGGACATGACTGGGATTGGGATGAATGATTACTCTCTGGTTCAACCACCAGCTGGTGACTTCTATGGTGTCCTTAGAAAGGATTTGTCTTGGACTGGTATACCAGAATGCCAAGAAGAGGAATTCTCTCCTCCACCAAGAGTTGTCACTCCAGTAGAAGAGTATCAACAAAAACTGACTGACCTAAATGATTGGAAGAAAGCTAACCCTACTTTGTTTGTTAAGGGAGGTTTGCTATGTGAAAGTCCCAATGAATCACCACCCATTAAGGTTACTCACCCTGTTACTGGTAAAGCTGTTGACCTAGGCTCCAACAATGTTAGAAGACCTACCATTAAATATGCAGAGATGTATAGAAATAATAGGTCACCCAAGAGCCAAGTTAACAATCTTGAAACAGGTTTCTTCTCTTCTAGACCTAAGAGTGTGTCTAAGAAAGCCTGTTATACTTGTGGTAGCTTTTCACATTTGGCATACAAGTGTGTCAACGCTCCCAAAGCCAGCGCTGATAGGAAAAATTTCAGCGCTGATAGGAAGAAAGTCAACGTTGTTAGGAAGTCAAACGTTGTCAGACCCAAACCTTGTGTGCAGCAAAGTCCACAAGTGATTAGACCTGCCCCATTCTTCTCTAGAAGGTCTAACACTCATGGACAAAGACCTTTTCAAAAGACAAACACCTAGTCAAATAGGCAATGGGTTCCTGTAGCAAACCCTAGGTTCAACGCTGATAAGGGTAATTTCAGCGTTGACAGGACAAAATCCAACGCTGACAGAAACGTGACCAGACCTAAATATTTGCCGCCACAAGGTAAGGGGTCTAAAGCTTCTTCAAGCTTAACATGGAGACCCAAGAAAGATCAAAACCCTAATAATAATGGAATTTCAATGACTTGCAATAGATTTAATTACATTTCAAAGGTCATTACAAAACCTATTGGGGTTAACTGGGTTTTTCATCCTAAAAAGGATGAGAATGGGGTTGTTGTGAGAACTAAGTCTGTTCTTATTGAACAACCAGATGAATCCAAGTCTTCTGAGACTTGGGTTCCCAAAGAAAACTAATTTGTTTTCTTTATGTGCAGGGCATTCAAAAGCAGATCAATGATTATCGATATTGGGATAGTGGATGCTCAAGGCACATGACAGGAAAAGAAGACTACCTGACAAACTTCACTCCTATTAAAGATGGTGATAAGGTATACTTTGGAGGGGGCTACGGCACCATTACAGGAAAAGGAACCCTTCTCACCAATAATCTACGTTTTGAGAACGTCTTCGTGGTAAAAGAACTGGATTATAATCTGTTTAGTGTATCACAAGTTTGTGATAACAAAAATAAGGTTCTTTTCACTGATACTGAGTGTTTGGTGTTAAGCAAGGATTTTAAGATCCCTAATGAGAAGTATATTGAGTATAGAACACCTAGGCATAAGGACATATATAATGTGAATTTAAATGGAATTAAGTGAATACAAATATGTCTTGTTTTTATGCTAAGGCCTCAGTAGATGAAAGTAATTTGTGGCACAGGAGACTAGGGCACATAAATTTTAAAAATATAAATAGACTTGTGAGGCTTGGTTTAGTTGATGGTTTGCCTGAGAAGGCCTTCCACAATGACCACTCTTGTGTTGCATGTCTTAAAGGCAAGCAACACAAGGTCTCATTCAAGTCCAAGCAGGTGCATACTAGTTCCAGACCTCTTCATATGCTTCACATGGACCTCTTTGGTCCAACTAATATAGAAAGTTTGAATGGTAAGTCATATTGTTTTGTTGTCACTGATGACTTTTCTAGGTTTACTTGGACATTCTTTTTAGCTATGAAGAGTGACACAACTGATGTTCTTATTGAATTTATCACTCAAATTGAGAAAAGGTCTGGCAATGAGGTTAAGATGCTTAGGAGTGATAATGGTGGAGAATTTAGGAACAAGAAGCTAGATGATTTTTGTGCCAGGAAGGGAATTACTAGGCAATTCAGTATTGCTAGAACCCCACAACAAAATGGGGTTGCTGAAAGGAAAAATAGAACCCTAATTGAAGCAGCCAGAACAATGTTGGCTGATGCTCACTTTCCTATAGCCTTTTGGGCTGAGGCTGTTAATACAGCATGCTATGTGCAAAATAGAGCATTGGTTAACAAAATTCAGAACAAAACACCTTATGAGTTACTTTGGGGAAGAAAACCTAATATTGGTTTTCTCAGACCTTTTGGATTTCATGTAGTAGTATTGGACACTAGTGATGCCTTAGGGAAATTTAGTGCAAAAGGTGATGAAGATTACTTCATGGGGTATTCAGTCCAGAGCAAGGGTTATAGGGTTTATCTTAAAGAGGACAAATGAATTGTTGAAAGAGTACATGTTAGGTTCTTAGAAAATAAACCTAGTGATCCTGAGAGTGGTCCAAATTGGTTGTTTGATTTGGAACCCTTATCTAGAACTTTAAATTATATGCCTGTCACTAATCCAGACATTGTGAAGGTAACTTCAAATGTTGTGGAGGAACAAGTTGTTGATGTTTCAGGTACACAGGTTGATGAGAGGGTTGGATCACAAGCAGAAAAGGCATCTCCTACATTTGAATATGTCACAATTCCCATTTGGATAGATGCTTTTGCTGCTGCTGGACAAGATAATGGTGGTCTCCAAATACCACCAGATACAAACATGCATGGTTCTTCAGGCGCTGACAAAGGCAAATCTAGCGCTGACAAGACCAATTCAGACGTTGACAACAACATTTCAAGTGCTGTTAGCTCAGACGCTGACAACCAAGATTCAAACGTTGACAACACTTATGGGCATCTTTTCTCTTCCAGTTTTGAACAGGGTGGACCTTCCAATGTTCATGAAGAGATTCCTGTTGCTCAAAGAGAGTCTGATGAAGAAGATATTGGCAACATGGAACATGAGGTTGAGGACACCAGACTTTTTGAAGGAGGGGTTCTCACCTCCACAATGAAGAATCACCCCACATCTCAGATCATTGGTGATATTATGACTCCAGTTCAGACAAGAAGATCCCATCAAGGTCTTGGTGGATTTATTGCCAATATACACAAGAAGGTTGATACCCCTCTTGTGCAAGCATGTTTGTTTGCATGTTTTCTGTCACAAGAAGAACCCAAGAAGATATTTGATGCTCTCAAAGAACCAAGTTGGGTAGAAGCAATGCAGGATGAGCTTCACCAATTTACAATTCAGGATGTTTGGGAGCTGGTTGATTGTCCTAGATATGTCAGACCTATAGGGACAAGATGGGTTCTCAGGAACAAAAGAGATGAAAGAGGTATTGTGGTCAGAAACAAGGCAAGGTTAGTGGCTCAAGGTTATACACAAGAGGAGGGGATAGACTATGAGGAAGTCTTTGCACCAGTTGCAAGGATTGAAGATATTAGGATTTTTCTAGCCTATGCATCTTGCATGGGCTTCACAGTCTATCAAATGGATGTCAAAAGTGCATTCTTGTATGGCACCATTGTTGAGGAAGTTTATGTCATGCAACCTCCTGGTTTTGAGGATCCAGAGCATCCAGATAAAGTGTATAGAGTCAAAAAGGCTATGTATGGTCTTCATCAAGCCCCTAGAGCATGGTATGGTACTTTGTCTACCTATTTGGTGGATAATGGATTCAAGAGGGGCACCATAGATCAGACACTATTTACAAAGAAGAAAGGCAAAGATGTGTTGCTTGTGCAGGTCTATGTTGATGATATCATTTTTGGGTCTACTGATCCAAAGATGAGTGAGGATTTCTCCAAGCTTATGACAGACAAATTCAAGATGAGTGCTATGGGGGAGATGAACTTCTTTCTTGGGTTACAAGTTCAGCAGAAAGAAGATGGTATCTTCATCTCCCAGGACAAATATGTTGCTGAAATCTTGAAGAAGTTTGGCTTTTCTCCACATGAAAAGAGGGCTACTACTCCTATGGATAGAGAACACCCTTGGGGAAAGATTGGAGATGGGAAAGATGTTGATGTCAGGCATTATAGATCCATGATTGGATCCTTGATGTATCTTACTGCTTCCAGACCTGATATCATGTTTGCTGTGTGTGCTTGTGCACGTCATCAAGTGACTCCCAAAGAATGTCACCTTTATGCTGTGAAGAGGATCTTTAGGTACCTAAGATGTTTCCCTAATCTTGGTTTGTGGTACCCAAAGGATTCACCATTGGAGCTGATTGCATATTCAGATAGTGATTATGGAGGTGATAAGTTTGATAGGAAATCCACAACTGGTGGATGTCAGTTTCTTGGGAGCAGATTAATATCTTGGCAATGCAAGAAACAAACAGTGGTGGCTAACTCTACAACTGAAGCAGAGTATGTGGCTGCAGCAGCATGTTGTGGTCAAGTGTTGTGGATTCAGAACCAGCTGTTGGACTATAGGTATAATTTCATGCATACTAAGATATTTGTTGACAATAATAGTACTTTATGCATCATTAAGAATCCTGTACATCATTCTAAAACTAAACACATAGAAATTAGACACCATTTTATAAGAGATTGCTTTGAGAAAGGTTTAATACAACCAGATAGGGTTGACACTTAGGAAAATGTGTCAGATTTATTAACTACACCTTTTGATGCTGGAAGATTTCAATACTTGGTAACAAGTATTGGAATGGTTAATCTCACTTAATATGTGTTTTGGATTCTTTTTGTAAAAGTATGTACAGGATGATGCCTTATTATTATTGGTCTTATTGATGATTTAGATTTTCCACTATATTTTTCTAACACTGACAAAGGTTGTTTGAACACTGATAAGTGTTTTTGCAACGTTGTCAGCAATATAATTGTCTAACGCTGACAAAGCTTCCTTCAACGCTGTTGTGTGTTATCGGGGCGTTGTCAGCAACAATGTTAGTTTTGTGGTTTTCAATCTAAATGTGCAGATGGTGTTAGCAGTATACCATTGGATACAGAGTTGCTTATGGATCAATGGAATAGCATTTGGACAAGTTTTTATTTATGGATGATGGTTGGAATGTTTCATTCCTATCTTGACATAAATTTTTTATGTTCATGCATGATTTTAGCAAACTTTTTGTATCATCGTTTAAGGGGAGGTTTTAGGAACCTTTAGGATTTTTTTTTGGGTATCCATATGATACTCTTATCACAATTCTAGATTGTGTCCACAGGTGAGTATGTGTTAGTTTTACTAAACCATGAGGCACTGTAGCATGCATAGTATATCAACTTTGCATGCTGCCAAGACATTTTTGGCCTAGAATTGGTTGTGGTCTATTGAGAGACTTAGGAATGATTTTGATATGGGATTTACCTGGGAGTAACAAGGATTTTATAAGGTAACTTTGTTGTTAAGAGTTTTGGTTAGCAAGGGACACTAGAGGACTGTTATGTCTATCTTGCTTATGCAAGTGTGCATAACTGGACAGTGCTTGCCGCCCTATAATAATTATCAGCTTTTGGTTATCTTCTCTAGGATAAATTACTTGTTAAGGTCATTTTTCACTTTTTAAAACAATTTTATTTTTGGACGCTGACAAGATTTTTCCAAGCGTTGTTGAGACCAAATTGAACGCTGACATGGCTTTAGGCGAACGTTGACAAGATTATAGCCGTTGGGCGTTGATAGGTTATTTTTGACCGTTGACACTCAATGGGACCTACCCAGTTGTTACTTTTTGACATATTTTCAAGCCGTAATTTTAGGAGTTGTTACTTTCATTAAATGCATGAGATAACTTATAACTTTTTCAATATTTTCATGATTAGTTTTTGAAAATCTTTGCCTATTTTTGGGCCAATCACATGCATTCTTTATCTCCTATAAATTTGGCTCCTATTTTTAAACAGGGTATCTATAATTCTTGTCTAACACTTTTCTCTTATCAACTTCATCTTCTACACATCAAATTAACAGCTTTCATCAATGGCACCAAAGTTTAACTCAACAGAATTGGATTTGGGGTTCAAGTCTCAACACAACATGATTGCTTATCTTGTTGCTGATAATGATTTGTTTCCTCAATACACACAAATGGTGGCGTATTTGAACGCATCCCCTTTAAGGTATGCTCTTTCTCATGCACCACTCATTCCAGTCACACACATTAAGCAGTTTTGGAACACTGTCAGTTCCTCAACAGTTAATGGAGTGACCACATTGACTTCTATTGTTCATAGGAGATCTTGGGTGGTTACTGAGGCCTTGGTCCGCCAGGCCTTGCATCTTGATGATGCTGATGGTGTAGCCATTCTTCCCATAAATGAAATTGAACAAGGGCTTAGGGCTTTGGGATATCCTTTTCCTGATGAAGGTACTCTTAATAAGTACCATAAGCAGGAATTTCCCCCAGCCTGGAAGTACCTCATCCACATCCTCCTTCAATGTTTGAGTCCCAAATGTACTGCACACAATGAGATCAATAGATCCATTGCCAGTGCTATTGTGTGCATTGCAACGGGGCAAAAATATAACTATTCTAAAATGATTTTTGAAGGGATGTGTAAAAACAAGGGGACAAAAATGACTTTAGCTTATCCCCGTTTTCTACAAATGCTTTTTGATGATCAAGGTTATTGTTCAAGGGATCACAATGATTTTTATAAGATCCCTGAACAAAAGAAAGCTATTTTTACAAAGATGAATTCACCACCTCTTAGAGACTTACCTTTAACCCTAGCCATGCTTGCTGTTATTGCAGCAGCACAACCCCAACCAGACCCTCAACCTCAAATTGACCCTCAACCACAACTTGAACCTATTCCTGAATCTTTACCCTCACCTGAACAAATGCAAATTGACCAAGAACCCTTTGACGCTGACACATCAAATGTTGGCGTTGATGTGCCTATTTCCAACACTGACACACAACCATCACAATCCCAAACACCCCTTAACCAACCCACATCTACCCATTCTTCCACACCATCTTCCACACCACCTGAATATAGGTTGATAAAACGCCAAAGGACTACTGGAGTGTTCTCCTCTGGTGGTCCTAGCCATGAAGCAGAGAGAACCACCACCACAAGTGTGGCTGGTGATCTGGATGAGGCTGGGACTATTGGTTCTGGCTTAGATGCTGGCCAAGGCAGTTCCACCATCATTAAGTCCTCATCCTTGCCCAATGAACCTGACTTGGGAGGTCAAATCCCCATTTCAGAGGAGGGCAGACTGGAACCAATGACTCTTTTGGAATTGACGGCAGTCTGCATTAGCTTGCAAAAGCAAAATGCAGACTTAGTACACATTGTCAGCTCACAAGGCCTTGAACTCAAGCAATTGAGGGAGAGGATTGTTGTTTTGGAGAGTGATCATGCTAGGAGGGGTATGGAGGAGTCTTCCAAAGGGGAGGAAGATTAAAGAAATCTGAGTGATAAGGGCAGCCAAGATGGTCAATCAATGGATGTTGCTGAAGCCCTTACAACTTTGAAGGAACAAACAGGTTTTGATACGTCCTTAATCTCTCCAACCAATCTAAATTTATCATTTACAGCTATGTTGAGAGAGGTTACACAAGGCGCTGAGGGAAAATATTTGAGCGTTGACAAGACAAATTTGGACGCTGATAGAAGTATTTTGAGCGCTGATAGAGGAAATTTGGGCGTTGACAGACCTGCACATGAAGGTGATGTATTCCAGTCATCATCTATCATCAAAGAAGTTTCTACTCAGGTATTACCATCTACCTTACCAACCATTGCACCATCAGATAAGGGTAAGGGTGTAGAATATTGATAATCTATGAAACTATGAAGGGGTTTGTTGATTTCTAGAGAGAGAAAGTTAGAGAGAGAAAGTGAGAGAAACTATGTGTTATTTTATTAAATGGAAACTAGTAAATGACAACAACCAACCCCTTTCCATGGTGGAAAGGGGTATTTATAGTTCCAAGCAAACATGGGCTTGGGCCGGTCCATGACAAGCCCATGGACCGGTTCTTACTTAAGTTAATAAGTAACTAATGACTATTTTCTAACTACGAGCTATTACAACATAAATATTATTGTGGAGTGACCGATACTTCTAATATACGTAAAAACGTATTTCTAACAATCTCCCCCTAAGGGAGGTCACTCCACGTTTACAAAGTTCTAAACCTAGCATACTATACTAAGTCTTCGTTCTTTAGCTCGTAGTCTTTTCATCTTTTCTTTCTTTTGTTGTGAATATGTTGGTTTGATCTTTTTGGCTTTGGCTTGAGAGCATTGTTCTTTGGCCTTTCACGTGCGATCTTTGCCTCTCTTGTGAATTTGCCTTCTCGTGACTCCATGTTCCACACACTTATGTCTTTTTGTTGAATTCTCGAAAGTTTCAGAGTTTGGTACAGCGGAAGACTTTATCTTGTACTTTCTTTAATTTTTTTGCTAAACTTTGATGCAGAAAGACATAAGCATGTGGGAACGACTTCTATAGGTACACCGCAACACCACCGTCTTCACTGGTACTCAGCAACGCCACCGTCTTCAACAGGTACACAGCAACGCCACCGTCTTTAACAGGTACACAGCAACGACACGAATAAAATGGCTTTGAACATTTTATTCTAATTCGGTAGCATTTTACCTCCGGTCGGTGAAGACCGTTGGACGATATTAGATATCGTACCCGTGACGGATAGTTTCAATTAAGTAACTTCCTGACAGGATTTCGCGGGTAAACCCGTTCTCTTTATTCGACCGTCCAAAGCTGACTGCGAACATAAAGAGTGAATCACTTGGATAAATTATCCTTGTGATTAGAAGCCGTCAATTCATGAAACCTGGAACAAGTGAATTTCAATTAAGATTTTCACCATCGTTGCTTTTCAATTGTCACGAGCTTAATTCATAAAGAATCTTGCACGTTACCTACCAAGTGCTGTTTGATGTTGACACTAGAAGGATTTCCACTCGTCACTGTGGTCAATAAAGAGTCACTCTGAGTGTTCTGGCAAGATCATATGATAATGCGAAGAGGCCTGGAACGAGTTTAAGTTCAATTAAGAATTAAACCACTGTTACCTTCCAGTTTTTCACAAGTTTGGTTCTAAAAGAACCGCACGTGTAACCTACCATGAGCTTGTTTGATGTTGGCTCAAGCAGGATTTCCATCTTCATTGTAATACTTACGTATTACTCGGATGTTCTGGCAATATTACAGGAATACTGCATAGGACTCATAAAAATCTCTTACTTTTCACAGTGTGTGAGAAAGCAAGGAATAAATGGAAAGTGTCCTAATGAGACTTTTGATGATCTCTTGGCTCTAGACTCGATTGTGCGTTTTGATTTAGTGAGCGATGGCTGGAGAGGAGTGCCACCTTTTCAATACCAGTCTATTCGGAGTGAATAAACTAATAGATAACGTGTTGATCTCCGTGTGATTAAAACAAATACCTTTTGAGAGATATTTGAGTTAGCTGGGAAGGGTTGTGCATTGCATCACTGGGTCCATGATGTCTTTCTTCAATACTGAGAATCATTAGCAAAAATGACCTCAATAACATATGTATTGACCCGGTTTCTGCCTAAAGTTGTAAGGAGGGCTTCTTTCTTTACACCCTTTATCTTTACAATTCTTTTTCATTCTTCAACCCCTTCAATGCTTACCAATACGTCATCACTAGCACCTTGTTGTGATTGTTCCAGTGCTAGCTTAAGTACTTGGTCGGCATTCAGCTACGTTCACATTCTTTCTCCATCTTTCCTAGGACTTCTAATTCTATCTAGGGAATTGTCCTTGGGAAGATTCCATCGGCTCTGATGAATCATTGGACTAAACCTATTCCTACCACCCTTTTGTCACCACATCCGTCGTGAATTAAGCGTGTTTTGGGAAGGAATTGCCACCATGAAAAATCATTGAAAATCACCTAAAGTACTTGTGATATTGAAATCAAAAGTTTTGTACCTTAGGTGTTTTGTTCATCAAAAACGCTCCCCCTTAATACGTACTTTACACATATTAAGTTGGATAATCGTTAAGTCTTTTTCATCTTTTAGCCAAGTATCACTTACGTCTCCTTAATCCCATTTTCTCCCCTTATCCAAAATGTTAACCATTAATATTTGGGATATTGAATGGATTAACCGGTCTTTGGGTAAAAATGAAATCGATGTTTGGCCATAGAACAAGTTATTGCTCCCCCTTAATTCAATAAGGGATAGGTGTAGCGCTTTAGTATGATATATTTTGAAAGATTTAGAATCTCGTGAGAAATTCTTGAAAAATTATCATACCTTAACACTACATCAAGCCATTAAAGCACATTATTCACAAATATACATATTCACAATTGAAAACCAATATAAAGTGGACCTGAAATGTACGACCCATTAGATGGATCGTTGCAGTAGCTTGTGGTGCACTAGATATGGTCTTCCACCCACGAATCTTTCCAAGCTCCTCATCAATCTACGTTCACGGAGCTTTTGATCAATCTTCTTGATCACGTACTTTGCCATCTGCCGGTAACCCGGATGCCAATCCTCCGTCATCTCTGGCAAAGTCCCACCCGAGTTCAGATGCTCCAACTTTCCTCTGACTTGTAGAAGGGTTCCATCACTGTACTTGTGGAGCTCACCCACCCTCATAAACTTCATCAAACCTCGACTGTTCAAGTAGAAAATGCCGTAATTCGGGACAGAAATGCCGGTATAGGGACATCTTTCTACATGTTGAGGTAGCACTTGATTCACAGGACGGGTTAAGTTGAGCTTCCTTTGATAGCTTTCGACTCCCAACTGAAGATCTTCAACTCGTGACTTGATGACAACGCTTCGTGTGAACATACGAAGTGCTGTATTCAAAGCAATCAAGTCTTCACGAGGAATATGTGTGAGTTGATCTCGGGTCATCAGAAGCAGCATATCTTTGATATCCTCAAGGCGAATGATGGAAAAATGTCCCTGCTGGATTTTGTATTCCCTGTCATCCTCCCTTTTCAAACGAATCTCCGTCGCATGATAATAGCCATTCTTGGCTTCAGTTTTCATTCCTAAGATGCTGGAGATGCGGATGTCGGATCTAACATTGCTTCCAGAATTGACCAAGCAGCAACCCCTGTACGCCCTTCGGACTCGTTCGTCCCAATGAGATGCACCTATGACAGCATACATATCATAATTACGATTCATTTTTGGGACCCAGAGTCGATTTACCTTTTCCTCGATAAAGGGTATTGTCCCCCAGTTGGCAGCTTTCAGTAAGGTCAGGGAGGTTGCGTACTTTGATGACCCCTTCAGTAGATACACAAGATCATTGGTGACGAAGAAGTCAAGAGCAATCTGATTATCTTGAGCAGGATCCATTGGAGGTGGAGCTCTTTCTGATTCATGAAGACCTGGCCGTTGAACGGTATTCAGAGCCTTCAGGATCTCATCGGCATAGTACTCGAACTCCATTCGGGTTAATCGGGTTTTGGCACGCAGTCTCTTATCTTTCAGCGCTTTCTTCACCAAGGATGGAGTAACTGAAGTCTTATACTCATGAGCAAAAAATGCACATAAGTCAATCGGACTTCGGATACGGAGATACAACACATCTTTGTCAGCGTCTGTGATCGGATCATATTATGCTGCTGCCGTGATCCAAGCCTGTGGTGGTGCAGTCTCGTCTATCTCCAACGTGTCTGCCCAGTCTCGTGTGCTTGGTTCAGGAACCGTAGATTGTTGTGCTTGTTGTTGAGGAGTAGAAGTGCGAACATCTATTGGTTCAGTTTCAGGCATTTCGGCAGTGTCGTGAACTGGTGAGTGTTGTGCAGCTTCGGGTTCCGTCACTGATTCTGCAATCACAGGAGCAACAACAACAGAACTAATGGGGTTAGTGGTAATAGGTAAAGATACAGCGATAGAGGTACCGGGAACCGATGACGCTGTAGTGGCATTCACATCGTGGCGCCACTTAGTTCGTCTTGATTCCGACGATGTTGATTTGTCCTTCTGCGCTGCATCTTTCTTGGACTTGGTTCCAGTCTTAGCAGTTTTCTTGGAGCTGGTAACCTTGTCTCCCTCTTTCGGCTGTTCACCCCCATCATCATCCTGATTGTCATCCCCGTTACTACCCCTAGCACTCTCCTGATTCCCATCACCACCATCATCGCCATCATCATCATCCTCATCCTCGTCATCATCATCCTCATCCTTATCCTCATCATCACCATCATCGTCATCCTTTTCCTATTCTTCTCCTTCTTCTTCCTCTTCCTCTTCACCAGTACCCTCTTCCTCCTCACTTTCTTCCCTTTCTTCTTCAGGTAGAATGTGATAAGGTACCACGCTTCCAAACATTTTGAATAACCTATCATCCTCCATGATAGCATCATTCAGGGATTTATATAGAGCCCGTTGAATCCTAGACTTATCAAACGATCCAAGATCCACCATACGAGCCTTAAGGATCTTCTTCAATTCAAAATCCGTCAGGTCATAAGCAATCTTGTAGGCGGCTTCTGAAGGATTGGATGATTTGATCATCAAGTTGTCAGCAGCAAGTGTCTTCAACTCATCACGCAGTTTAGGCATTAGGGATTCAACAGATTCTTGCACTCTTTCTTTCACAGAGGCTTCAAGTGCTTCTTTTTGCTCTTTGTATTTATCCCTCATCGCTTGAAGTCTGGTGATACGTGCAGCATGCTTATCAGCCTCAGCCTGCTTAACCCGAGCTAGTTCTTCTGCATGTGCTTTTCGAGTTGACTCCATATCTGCAGTGAACCTAGCAATCATCTCCTCTTGGGCTTTCCTAGATGCTTCTTCACTTTGAGCTCGTCTTTGTAACTCTTGGCGAAGTTCATCCATTTCCCGTTTGTGAGTATCCACATGTTTATCCAATAGTTCGGCCATCACCAATGCAGCCATTGTAGATGTTGCAGAGCTGCTTTGGGTTGATTGGAGAGCCTCGGCTGTTACTGCGGTACTAAGGATGGGAATTGTAGGTGGTGGAAGAAATGGTGTTGAAGCCGGTCTGGTTGGTAAGGGTTGTATGGGTGGAGGTTGAGTTGCTAAGGGTTGAGTTGACACCATGATCGTAGGAGCAACAGACTCCTTTTCCACACTTGCTGAAATAGGGATTGATGGCTCCTTCGAAGTGGAATAATGTTCAGGTGACCCAAACTCATCAACATCATCTGGTTCCACGTACTCATCCTCAATATCTACCCTTGCACCTGAACCACTACCGCCGGTATCTTTCCTACTCCTTTGAATAGCTATCTTCATCATTTGTTTCTCAGTTTTATCAAGAGTAGGATCAACAATGTCTTCTTCGTCACGTAGACGCATCTCATCAGCCTTACCCTTTCCCTTCTTACCCTCTGTCTTCTTCTTCTTGGTTTCGGGTTCAGGTAACGCAGCTGGTTGTTTGCGTTTACCTTTACTCTTAACCGTTGTGGACGAGTCTTCTCCAGTCTGAAGGTTTGCTTTCAGCCTCTTGATTTCTATCTGCAGTAGCTTGTAATCAGCAGAACCTTTGATTTTCTCAGACAGAAGGTAATCAGGAATAGGACCCGGAATCACACCAATAGACGGTCCTTCATGCCTCAGATCCACAGTATCATCAGCTTCTTCAGTGTGATAGCGACCTGCTGCAGGCCTATCAATAGTAGCATCATTCTTCATAAAATAATTAATGATAAGCTTGATAAACCGAGGATAAGGAAAGAAGTTTGTCTTCAGCTTCTTGTTATAGAAGAGTTGAAAGGTGAATTCTTCCCATATCAACAAAGCATAATCTGAATTTGCAGCTTTGTACATGCCATAGAAGAGGTTTATTATAGGACTGCGCAGAGCATCATGGCCACTCGTTTTTGGTGTAAGACATTTACTGAGAATACCCATCAATGCTCTCCAAGGTTGTCCTACCTTAGCAGTGGTAAACTCAGACGCAACTCGTATTTCCGGACATCCAAGTGCGTCAAATAACTCCACGAGTTCATCTTTAGTAGGATCCCTCGAGAATGACATGCCTTTGGGTGTATCCCGTATACCAAGAATCTTACGGAAGTCTGAAACTGTGAGTGTCTGCTGCTTGTTGTCGATGGTGAAGGTGATCTTGTTTGAAGTGATTTCCTTGGTAGCCCAAAATTCATACATATACTCATACGGCACCGAGGCTGTACTCCTAAGGGCGTTCTTGAAATGAGAGTTATCGAGGATGGCTATGGCGACCTTAAAACCATGGTGAGTGGATTTTGAGATTTGCTTCAGCCGGTAGTTGTTGGGTATAAACTTAAGGGTTCGTGCTTTAGCAATATCGGCTTCTCTAGATTCTTGGATTGCTTGTACTGTTGGATTAGTCATTGTATCTGCTTAAGATAAGACATGAAAGGTTGATGCACAAAAACATATAGATATATATCATTCTTACTTCTAAGCATAACACATTTCATAACATAAAACAACAAGTACATATAGCATGCAAACAATAATAATCAAACAACTCTTCATCCGGAACTTTTCCTCATTCGGAACTTCTTCATCCGGAACATTTCCTCATTCGGAACTTCCTTCATCCGGAAGTTCTTCATCCGGAACTTCCTTCATCCGGAAGTTCTTCATCCGGAACTTCCTTCATCCAGAAGTTCTTCATTCGGAACTTCCTTCATCCGGAAGTTCTTCATTCGGAACTTCCTTCATCCGGAAGTTCTTCATTCGGAACTTCCTTCATCCGGAAGTTCTTCATTCGGAACTTCCTTCATCCGGAACATTCCTTCATTCGGAACTTCCTTCATCCGGAAGTTCTTCATTCGGAACTTCCTTCATTCGGAAGTTCTTCATTCGGAACTTCCTTCATCCGGAAGTTCTTCATTCGGAACTTCCTTCATCCGGAAGTTCTTCATTCGGAACTTCCTTCAATCGGAAGTTCTTCATTCGGAACTTCCTTCATTCGGAAGTCCTTCATTCGGAACTTCCTCATTCGGAAGTTTTTTCAGAAAAATCCTTCATTCGGAAGTTCTTATCCTAGTTCATCCGGAACTTTTCAAACACAGCTTATGATGATTAATCTATTCGCGTGTGTGAATTTCTAAGGCAATCTAAGGCATTTAAACATCATATCATGCTAATCCGCACAAAACCCACCAATAATCCTTAGTTAATTAATCCTAAATTAATCATAAACCCTAATTTGATTTAAACTGATTATTTGAGTAATTTTAACAGAATTACAGGATGAATAATATGAATTAGAAGTTTAAATGTTGATGTAATTACCTTTTTACTTGAATGAAAGGAACGGATGGATGAAAAAGCGAATGATTTAAGTTCTTGTGTATGTTTATTCAACAATGGCGGCAAATGAGCAGATAAACAGTGAAAGGAAAAAGGAAGGGGGCGGGGGGTTTATGTTTTGACTTAGGTCAAAAATTTGACAAGTTTCAACAAATAACACTTTCAGTCCCTCTATTTACCTATTCTTTTCCTTTTTGTTTACAACTTTTTTCACTTCTCTTAAGTCTTGTTTATCTTACACACAACTTAGCAAACGCAATCTATTAGCATATCTCCACTATCTAAAAGCAATGCCTAACACTTAGAACGAACACAAATCTTACTCTAAAGCAAAACCACTCAATTACCATTTAGCCATTAAATTTCACAATCACTTTTGAAAAATCAATTTTAATGACGAAGAAGATTTTAATATTTTCTCCCCCTTAAACGATGACCCGATTTTATTTAAAGAGCTGTAGTCATTGTTTAAAGAGTCAAATATTGATGAAAGCATTTCCAATTTATATCTTGAAAAAGTTTGATTCGTGGTGACAATAAGATTTCTCTTATTTTAACAAATTTGTGCACTGAGACGTACACAAATTCGTGTTAGACCAAGTTATAAAGTAAACTTGATCCCTTTGCATGATTTGGCTTGTAAATCACGCCCGAGAAAATTAATTCCCGTTCTGAGCCAACGTTTTCCAAGGAAATACGTGACTTTAATATGAAAACCGGGTTGCAGTCAGAAATAACTGCAAGCCATAATGGGCATGTTTTAAAAATGTACAACTTTTATACGGACTCTATTTATGGCACCGTGTCAATATTAATCGACATTTCTAAGGCCGTAAATATTACCGTACTAAAAGACATGCCCGTTTTAAAACGAAAAATATTTTTGGTTTTTCTTGATTTTATAATTTTTATGGTTTTTCTAGGTTTTATATTTTTTATGATTTTTGTTGGTTTTATATTTTTGTATTTTCTTTTTTTTTGTGGTTTATATATTTACGATAATATACATGATCACGAACAAAGGATACTCTGAATAGTTTACCACGACTATTCAGCTGATTCTTCTGCCAACTCTTTGAGAGTCGCTGGAGTGAATGATTTCATGCCAAGCTTGTCGATCAAAAACTCGATTCGTCCTCGATCTAAGGCTTTGGTGAACATATCCGCCAGCTGGTACTCAGTAGTGACAAAATACAGCTCGATCACTCCGTTCTCCACCTGCTCCTTAATGAAACGGTAGCGAATGTCTATGTGCTTGGCCCGGGAGTGTTGAACATAGTTGCAGCAAAGGTCAATGGCGCTCTTGTTGTCACAATACATCGGGATTTTGTTGAATCCCAAACCGTAGTCAGTTAATTGTGATCTCATCCAAAGGACTTGAGCACAACAACCGGACATGGCGATGTATTCAGCCTCCGTGCTTGATATTGCAGCGCTTTTCTGCCTTTTTGAAGACCAACTGATCAATCTATCTCCTAGGAGCTGCCCAGATCCAGAAGTGCTACGCCTCGTGTCTTGACATCCAGCATGATCGGCATCTGCGTATGATATTAAAGCAATAGAGGAATCTTTCGGATACCATAGACCACGATGAAGTGTTCCTTTTAGATACCGAAAGATCCTTTTCACAACATGTAGGTGCTTTTCGGTAGGCCGAGCCTGATACCGGGCACACATGCATACAGCAAATTGCAAATCAGGCCTGCTAGCAGTCAGATATAGAAGGGTGCCGATCATTCCACGGTAAAGTTTTGGATCGACAATAGTCCCATTCCTATCTTCATCTAACTTGGATTTCTCCACCATTGGAGTGTCTACGGGGTCACAATTTTCAAAGTTATATTTCTTAAGAGATTCTAGAGCATATTTGGATTGATTAATAAAGATGCCTCTGGGATTCTGAGAAATCTGTAATCCTAAGAAAAATGAAATTTTTCCCATCATCGACATCTGAAAGCGTGTGGACATTATCTTCTCAAATCGATTTGACAATTCTATGTTAGTGGCAGCAAATATTATATCATCAACATAAATTTGTACCAGAATCATGTCGTTGCCTTCCTTGAGAGTAAATAATGTGGGGTCCACCTTGCCTTTGGAGAAGCCTTCCGAAATGAGATATGTTGACAGGAGATCATACCACGCGCGTGGAGCTTGTTTCAACCCGTAGAGAGCCTTCTTAAGCTTGTACACATGATTAGGAAACTCTGTACTGACAAACCCATCCGGCTGACTAACATAGACTTCTTCCCTTAGTTCACCGTTCAAAAATGACGTCTTCACATCCATTTGATAGACGATCATGTTCATATGAGCAGCATACGCAAGGAATAGTCTAATAGCCTCCAATCTAGCCACAGGAGCAAAAGATTCTTCAAAGTCTATACCCAAGGCTTGTTTATATCCTCTAGCGACCAATCTAGCCTTATTCTTCAATACCGCACCCATCTCATCAAGTTTAACCTTATAAACCCATAACAAAGTAAGGATGTTGACCTTGTCAGGGAGAGGAACCAATTCCCATACTTCAAGTCGTTGGAATTCATTTAGTTCCTTCTGCATAGCTTCAATCCAAGAAGATTGGGTCATAGCCTGCTGCCAATTTTTAGGTTCAACTTCAGAGAGAAATGCATCAAAGTAGCAATAAAGTGCACTCTCTTGTAATTGATGGCGTGTAGAGACGGGTCGATCTAGATCTCCAATAACATTCCTAATTGGGTGATCTTTTGTCCATTTAGTGCTATGGTTTTCAATCCTAGGTGGTCTGGAGTGAACAATAGAAGGAGCTTCTTCTGAGGTAGACTCGGCTGAAGGGTTTTCAGGGATCGCTACACCAAAGAAAGGAAGCTCTTGCAGGTGAGCATATTCCAAGTCGTGATCAATGGAATCCTCTTCCACATCATTAGGCACAAGTAGGGGTGACGATTCAGGTGTAGTTTGAGAATCACTTGGTGAAGGTGCATCCGGTTCAATGTGAATTGTAGATGCATTAGATAAAGGTTCATTAGCTTGAGCAACCACTTCAGGTATTGGAGCAATTACTACAGGTGCTGGAACTTCATCAGTCGGGGGATCGAAGAATTCATCAAACAACGGTTGAAACAGTTTATCCCACTCGGGCCTTGTTGGTGGTAAAAATGATGTAGAATTAGGATTATTGGGAACTAATTCGGAACTAATAGCACCGGTTCCCATCTCATGAAGCGCGGGTTCAGAGCTGTGTTGCTCAGAAGCCATCGCTGTCAGCTCGTCGAAATCTGCGTCCATAGTTTCTACAATCTTGCCAAGACGACGGTTATAGATTCGGTATGCTTTCTTGGACGGTGAGTAACCAATGAAAATACCTATATCGGCTTTTGGTTGAAGCTTACCCAAGTTCTCACTATTGATGTTTGGATAACACAGAGCACCAAACACATGAAAAAATGAAACATCGGGTTTGCGGTCATGTAGAAGCTCATAAGGTGTTTTTCCATGGCGTTTCCAAATGATAGAACGGTTTTGGGTGAAACATGCAGTAGAAATAGCCTCTGCCCACAAGAACAATGGAGCGTTCGCATAAATAAGCATGGTCCTAGCAGCTTCCATAAGTGTACGATTCCGTCTTTCAACGACACCGTTTTGTTGTGGAGTGCGTGCAGCGGATGTTTCATGTGATATACCAACTCCTTCATAATAATCACGAAGAGTCTGGTTGACGAACTCTGTACCATTGCCTGTACGAATACGGCGGACAGTGGTATTCAAACGTACCTGAATGAATTTCAGAAAAGTGATGATAGCCTTCGGTGCTTCATCCTTTGTACGTAGAAATCTAACCCATGTAAACCTGGAAAAATCATCCACAATGACGAGAATGAATTTCTTACCGCTCACACTTTCAGTTCTCATTGGTCCACAAAGATCCATATGCAAAAGATGAAGTTTTTCTTGATTGGTGTCTTCAGCTTTGGGCTTGTAAGATTTCTTGGTGCTTTTCCCCCTTGAACACGCGGAACATAAATGGTCCTTGTGAAATTTAAGCTTTGGAAGACCACGAACTAATTCGTTTTTAGCCAGATGATTAATAGCATCAAAGTTAAGATGAGATAATCTGCGATGCCATAACCATGACTTGGTCATAGAAGCTTTAGAGAGAAGACATACTGGAGAAGCGGCCATCATGTCTTGTAAGGACAAAGTATAAAGATTTGCACCACGAGATCCCTTCAACAAATCTTTTCCTTCCAAGTTGCGGATGAAACAAGTGTGTTGTCGAAAAGCAACCTCAAGGTTGGAATCACAAAACTGTCCTACTGAGAATAAGTTATGACCAAGACCTTCTACATAGTATACCCTAGAAATCGTCACGTTTCCAATCTGATATTCACCATACCCCATAATCTTTGCTATATGATCATTCCCGAATTTAACCGTTCCAAGAAACTTGCTGACGAAATTTCGGAGCATCGAGCGATTTCCGGTCATATGTTTTGAACAACCGGAGTCCAAATACCACAGGATGATTTGGACCACCTGAAAATATCACCACACAAAGACAATGTAGAGGTATCGGAATCTGAGTGTTCCTTGTTATTAGCAGGTACAGATTTAATAACCTTAGATTTGCTAACTCTAGGTTTCTTAGATTTCCTAGCCTTCTTCTTCTTAATTGGTGGTGTAGATTCTAGTTGGCTTAAATCCTGAGGTATTTCTTCACTGATAGGCACTATAGTGGGGGCAGACCTAATTAAAGGGCGCTGTTTCCATACTTGAGTGCGAGTGTTCCTAAGGACGCTCAGACCTAACCTCAATGGATGCATTCCTAGTTAAAGGGCACATTTTTCCATCTAATGTAAAGGTCCTACCAGTGGGACGCCATTGCCAGCCAACTTGGGCACGAGTTCTACCCGTTGGCTTCCATTCAAGACCATTCTTAATAGCATTCATTTCATTAACGTGATCAATCAGACACAAATCATGACGTTGGGAAAACATACATTCATTACAATTCCAACAATACAAATCAGAATTCACGAATGGTTTAGGCTGCTGCACAGGCGCAGAGCTTTTAGTCTTAACATGATTCTTTTTATTTAAAACTGAACTAGCATTCCTATTGTGAACTTCTACTTTCTTCTTTGTGGCACTACTAGTGGAGGGCTTGATCTTAGCTTTCTTGAGTGGCGATCCTTTAGCCTTAGTAGTCTCTTTTAATCCTGTAGAAGGCAAAGTGGGAACATTAGCAACAGATTTTAAAGGTGTCTTACTTGATTGTGCCAATGACGGTTTCGCTCCTGGAGTCTTATTAAATGGAGTGACAGCAATGGGCCTATTATTAAGTAGTGCAGAACCTGGTGTACCTATGTATTGCAAATATGCCAAGCAATATTGAACTCGCTTAATATATTCATGAGCCGAATAATAGTCGCTACTTGAGGGATCTAAAGCATAAAGATCGTCTAAAATATCCCTAAGAAGATCGACATGCTTAATGGCATTCCTCATATAATCATCATAGGTAACCGGGTTTCTCTTATGAAGCGGATTCTTATAAAGCACTACTGACTTGGTTGTTGGAGCACTAGTGGACGGTGCAGATTCGGTAGCTAAGTTATCAACAACTTCTTGTCGGGTGAGAAGAAGTGTCTCCTTTAACTCAGCCAAAACCATATTTTTGTCTATGAGCAGGATGTTCAAATCAGAGATTTCCTCGCACTTTTGGTTCAGTTGTTCAACAAAAAATTGTTGCTGTGCCGCATTAAAAGCGAAGCGTTCTTCTAGTGAACCATAAAGAGCGGATAATCCCTGTCTTGTCCGATCCATCTCCCCTAGAACAGACGATAGTCTAATTTCTAAGACTTGGTTTTTAGACTCTGCAGCCTCTAGTTCCAATTTTAATGTTTCCTTTGATGATACCTCTCTCTTCAATCTCATGATTTCTTCCTCTAATGTCTTAACAATTGCAATCATCTTGTCACTAGTCTCAACACCGTTTTCACAACCATTTGATATCAAAAGATCCTCATTTTGAGTTTGTTGTTTTAATTCTAAAGATATACAATGTTGTTCTAGTTGATTAAAGCGTTTTGAAAGTAAATTGTAAGAATCTTGTAGCTTTAAAAACTCAACGTTAGATTCGTGACAAGAATGATTATCTACCTCATTTATAGTATCAGCAACATTTACAGAGAGATCACAAACATCATCACAAATATCATTACAAATATTCACAGCATCACAATTAATCATAGCGGATGTAAGCTCATTCGAATAATTAACATTTACAGTAGTAAGCACATCACACGAGATTACTGCAGACAAGAATCGGTCATATTCAGTTAAAATCTTTTCTTTTTCAATTAGTTGTAGTTCGTAAGCGGTGTCCATTTCATAAAACACTTTTTGAACTTCACCAATTTCAAACACAAGATTTTCCTTAAGAGATGCAAAAATTCCTTTTAGACTTTCGACAAACGGATTGATCTCAGTTTTAAACACCTCGTTCATATGTTCGAAAGCCCACTCTCCGGCGTTTAGGCCATTTGAAGTCGTACGTTCCAAAATGACCTTGTCAAAATTAGTAAAGTATTGATTAATCTCTTGCAAGTTTAACCATACAGTGCTAACAGGTGGAAGATCCTTTGGAATTTCCTTAGGACCCTCCATATTGACAAGTGTAGGAAAAGTACTAGGGTTTTCTTCATCTAATATGTAGGTTGGTGCTGTTATGAGATCTTTGTCCATATGGAATCGAATTCTAAAATCCGTTTTTGCAAGCTCCTTATTCAATTTAAAATAATCACACTCGGGATATTTTGCAGAATTGTATGACCGATCCTCATCAACTAGTTCCTTACTTGTTCGATCACCAGGAAAAACAATCGGTTCTAAGGCCAATCCTAATTGAGTTGCATTATAAAGTCTAGGACTATGTCTTAAAGCTTGTTTTGCATACCGTGGATTAGGGGGAAGGCCTTTTTGACGTGATAAGTTAAATTCTCTAAATGAAGCATCAAATAAGTGAACTAGTTGAGAAGCAGCGTATTGTCTTAACAGCAAATAATCTAGGCTTCTAATCTTATTAGTAGCATTAATCTCCATTTCATTCTTCTTAGACTCGAGTGATTCAAAATCTGTTTGAAGTTTTTGAAAATTAGTTACCACTAACTCCTTTTCTTTAAGTTCATTAGACAAATTTGCTCTTAAGTTTTCGATTTCTTGCAAGTGACCCATTTGTTTGTTTCTAAAATGATCATATTCGAGATTAGTTAGAACACTAGATGAGGGCACTAATTCCAAGGTTTGAACTTTCTCGTTGCTTAAGGTAAGCTCATCAGACAAATTCTTATTCTTAGCTAAGGTTTCTAAGAGAGCAGCATTCATTTGGCTAAGTAATGTAGCAGGAACCATGACCAAATCTTGTTGAGCAGGAGTAGGCGTTTGCGAAATGGGTCCCGGTTGTGATTCACTCAAAGTCTGGGGACTCACATTGATATTGCTATCATTGTTTGTCTCCTCATTTGAAAGACTCACCACCGAAGATTCATTCGAGTCAGCACTCTCTTGCACAACTTGATGTGGTTGAATACTAGCATCAGTGGTATTATCGGTGGTATTAATAAGTACCTCAGATCTCTTTTCTGGCCCTAAGCTGGAGATAGTTGCCATGAGAGCAGCCTTTGCAGATTGAAAGTCATCACAGTCGGAGTCATACGCATCAAGATCATCGGCTTGGTAAGCTGCATTCTGCGTAGTGACAACGTCTTGTTCAGCAATCCCTGGATCAGCAAGAAATGCAAGCTCCTCTTCATCATGTTCCCTTCCTTGTGCCTGAGCATTTACCAGATAGATCTTTTCTGCAAACCATTGTCCATCCCTTCTCCTCTTGGGTTTCTTACAATCCCTGGACATGTGACCCTCTTCCTTGCAGTTGTAACATGTAATCATTCTCAACTTGCCCGTGGAATTAGCCCGTGGAGCAGGATTGGCCATTGGTGCCTGATTGACAGTGCGAGCATTGGTGGTTGATGTGGTAGGTCTCCCCTGATATGGTTGAATAGGCTGAACCATGACCCTGCCATTCTCAATAGTAGCTTGTTGACGAGAATTGGATGAATTCATCAACTGATTGTTGGTAGGAGCTGATCCTCTGTATCCTCGTTTGCTTAAAGTTCTTGTGAGATAAGCAGACATAGTAGTTAGCACTTCAACTGGGTCAGCTCCTTGTTGGAATACAGGAACGGGGACTTCCTCATCATCACAATACAGTGCTTGATCTGGATGAGCTGCATAATCAGTAGAAGGAATACTCATTTGATCAGAGTAGCTTGTTGGATATGCTGCATTCTCTTGATAAGAAGAATATGAAGGCTGAGCATAAGGTGCAACATTTGCTGGATGAAGTTGTGAAGCATACTGTGGTGAAGGTGCATTGAACCGATATTGTTGCTGATGTGAGGTGGGTGGTTGTGGTAGAATCGAGTATTGTGGGAAGGTTGGTGTCATATAAGGTGATGGATGATAGGCTTGATGTCCCAAGATATAAGGTGTGTTGTTGTGTGACAAGCTTGGTTGATTCGCCATCAAAACTAAGGAATCTGGGTACATACCGCGAGGAGAACGGTGCATAATCACATGCTTCTCATGCTGCTGAAGAAAAGCATAGATTTGATCTAAGTTGCACTTATGCAAATCCCGGGTTAACTTCACATCGGTAATATACTCACCCCATTCAGCTTGAGGTAAAGTATTCAAGAACTTGGTGTTAACCTGGAATGGAGCAATCACGAGATTGTATACATTCAGATCATTCATTAGAGTAGTGAATCTGAAGTAATAATCGTGTAGTGTTTCCCCTGGGCTGTACGTGAATCTATCAAACAGATCATACAGCTGACACTCCCTTTCCTGTTTGGTGAGAGACGCACCTTGTAGCAACACCTTTAAACGTTCCCATAAATCTTTGGCAACCGTATATTGACTAACCATACGATAAATATCATGCGGAAGAGCTTGGAGAAGTGTCTGTAGAGCCTTTTCATCAGCATCAGCAATGAGTTGTTGTGCCGGTGAGAGTTCTTCATATTCTCTTGGTCGAGACACGTTATTTGCCACAATGGTACCATAGTCGAGTGGACCATTCAAAATCGATTTGACCATAAGCCTTCCGTATGTTGGTTTGCCCTTCAAGTATTGCATCATACGGCCCTGCCATGCCTCAAACACCTCTTTGATAAGCATTGGTGGACGACTATCAGTCCCCGTTATGATCGAGATATCCGTAAGAGATGTCATCTGAGGCATTAATGAACTTGGATTCATTTTGTTTTCTTCAAAGAAACAGAGATTATCGGTTGATCGAGCAGTGAAGTAAAGCTTGTGAATTGTGTTGTGTTTTTGTTGTAAGAAACCAAGACTAAATCCTCTAAAAAATCGTCGAAAAAAAACAAGCAAAATAACCCTTGATTCGGAACTTTTTGTTGATTCGGAAGTTTGATTCGGAAGATTTGGCTTGGAATTACCTTGATTCGGAACTTTTTGATTCGGAAGTTCTTGGTTCGGAACTTTGGCTTGATCCGGAACTTCTTGGTTCGGAAGTTCTTGATCCGGAACTTCTTGATCCGGAACTTCTTGATCCGGAACTCCTTGATCCGGAACTCCTTGATCCGGAACTCCTTGATCCGGAACTCCTTGATCCGGAACTTCTTGATCCAGAACTTCTTGATCCGGAACTTCTTGATCCGGAACTTCTTGATCCGGAACTTCTTGATCCGGAACTTCTTGATCCGGAACTTCTTGATCCGGAACTTCTTGATCCGGAACTTTTGCTGAATAATCAGAAACGTGTTCCGATGAACAGTCGAACACTAAAAATGATGATTAAGCCCAGATTTTGACCAAATAACCCAAAAAGTTTTGTGATTTCAACAATAATAAGTAAAAACTAATACTTATCCACTAATCCCAATCACAAAAACACCAAAAACACCAAGAATCAAGATGGTTTTTCTTAAAGAACACTAATACAATCAAAAACTAAAAAACCACACAAATCACTACCTTAAATCACCCCATAGCTCTCTGATACCAAATGTAGAATATTGATAACCTATGAATCTATGAAGGGGTTTGTTGATTTCTAGAGAGAGAAAGTTAGAGAGAGAAAGTGAGAGAAACTATGTGTTATTTCATTAAATGGAAACTAGTAAATGACAACAACCAACCCCTTTCCATGGTGGAAAGGGGTATTTATAGTTCCAAGCAAACATGGGCTTGGGCCGGTCCATGACAAGCCCATGGACCGGTTCTTACTTAAGTTAATAAGTAACTAATGACTATTTTCTAACTACGAGCTATTACAACATAAATATTATTGTGGAGTGACCGATACTTCTAATATACGTAAAAACGTATTTCTAACAAAGGGTAAATTGGTAGAAGAAATTGTTCCAAAGAATGCAGCCCAAGTTGAATTTGATAGAAGATTGGCTGAACAAATGATGGAACAAGGTGAAAAGGAAAAGTCACCATTTGTTGTGACTTCTGAAGAAGAAAGTGATGGAGCTAGCTCAGACTCAAGTGTGATGATTATAGAACCAGAAAGGCTTGAGTATGGTGATGAGCTTGCTAGGGAAAAGTTGAGAGACTTAAAATTGCAGGTTGACTTTGACATGCCAGAGGTGGTTCAGATGTACAATTCTTGGGAAGAAAGCTGCATGGATAATCCAGACTTGACCATTTCAGATCAAATATGGGGTTTGGAGCTTCTTCTTAGAGTTCAGAAGGATTGTAAGGTGATTTTGAAGCACAAGGCAAGCAATATTCTCTCAGAATTGAAAAGGGATAGAAGAGAGCTCTACTTTATGTTGCTCAGATGTCATGGAGTTGGATGGACACATCAGAAGTTGAAGGCTTTGACATTTGATGAGTTGGAACATAGGGCTTATCCTATTTGGGTAAAAGTGCAGGAAGAAAACACTTTCAGACTTCTTTCAGATGAAAGAAAGGAGCAACTTGCAGAAGAGATGGAAATCAAGAAAGCTATGATAGTTCCCAGGCCAGTGAAGAAGGGATTTAAACTTGAGTTTCCAAAAGATATGAATCCACTATATCCAAGTGAAGCAGTTATTAGAAAGAGCCTCAAGCTCTCCCCATTTGAAACTTCAGATATGGTGCAGGTGTTACCATTAGATTCCAGGAATCCAATTGTGAGTTATGATGAGGATGAATGTGGATTCTGGAAGATTGGCAGATTTGGCAAGGAGGTACACACTTTTACCACTCTCATATCTTTATTTGCAAGTTGTGATAGAGAAGACTTGGTGGACCTTTGGAGGTTACTAGAGACCAAGTATGAGGCTGAAGCACCAACTTCAGCTAATGGAATAAAACTTTTGACCACATTCAAAAGAATGTGTGGGACAAATGAGGAAGATCCTGAAATATGGAAGGATCTTGAAGATGACCTCAGTGGTCTTCAATGGAGGTTATATTCAGCTGCTGGTGTATACCATTTGAGTTCTACAAAGTTTGCTGAGTATCTACTTGTGGATGCTCAATATTTCATATCCAAGGCTGTTTTGGAAAAGATGAAGGACACTCAGCTGGAGATAGA
The DNA here is from genome assembly GCA_025667525.1 of Glebionis coronaria. Lineage (NCBI taxonomy): Eukaryota > Viridiplantae > Streptophyta > Magnoliopsida > Asterales > Asteraceae > Glebionis > Glebionis coronaria. Next base: position 371,287,042 of record CM046878.1, read on the forward strand.
TTATTCAAGTGACGTGGCAAAGAATTTGATCAGATTTATTTATTACCAATATGAGAAGGTTTGTCAGACTCCTCCAAGTTCTTAATGCTTATTCAGAAACTTGATCATAAGAGTGGATATCAAGTTTAGGGGAGGATTGTTGGGAATAAATTAAGGCCAGATAACTTGAGCGCTGACAAGAACAAATCAAGCGTTGACAGGAACAAAGCAAGCACTGACAGCTCAAGCGTTGACAAGTTAAAGTCAAGCGTTGACAGATTGAAGACAAGCACTGATGGAAGATATAAGCTACACGTTTATTATATTCTAGAATACTTCTAGTAAGGATAGAAACGACAATGTATTTTCTATGTTTATCTTTACCTAGAATAGTTGATACGTAGCTTATTGTACAAGGCTTCTTAGTCTATAAAAGAAGGCCTTTAGGTTAATGTTTAATATCAAGTTTTATATAAGTTTTCATTCGTAAACATCTTTCATTGTAAGCAAGTTCGACATTCATAATCAAAGTGAAAGTTTTGTTTACATCTTGTGTTCTTATTTAAGTGTTAAATTCCGCATAATACTTAGATTCACAAAGCATATAACAAAGGTTTCTCTACGTGTTATACTTGATCTAATCTCGTATACACAAAGCTAATCGATCTAAGTTTGGGATCAACAACAGGCTTGGATTTTTGAAGTTTAAAAAGTAAAAAAAAAAATATCAAAAAGGACGTGGCCAGGACTCGAACCTGCGCCACTCCTCTCACAACACAACACACTCACCACTGCGCCCTTGGGTCTTTTACTGACCAAGGGTGCATTTGAAAAATATATAAGGTGTGTTTGTTTGGGCTTATTTAATTAAAGCCGTGGCCTTATAAGCCATTTGTGGCTTATTGGTTAAGCCATTTTGCTCCATTTCATTTTTCTTAGGACTGTGTTGTACTTGGGGATTTTTCTTAACTAAGTTTTAATTTTTCCCTTTCTTTATTTATTTTTTATTCATTTTTCTTTAGCCGTTTTTAATTAATTAGTTTAAAATATTTAAAATAGGTTTTAATTTTTAGAAAAATAATTTTTAGGTTTTATTTGAGTAATTTGAGGTTTACATATCAAAAAGTTTTTAAAAAGTCTAATTTTTAATTTTATTTGATTTTAGGGTTTTTAGACAACTTTAAAATTTAATATAAAATTAATAAAAAGGTTTTAGGAACTTTAATTTGAATTTTTGTTCTAGTTACATTATTTAGGATTTTTGGTAATTTTTTAGAATTATTTTATAAACTTTTTATTTTTTTGATTATTTTAATATTATTTTATTCCCAAAAATAGAAAGTTGTTTTTTCTACCCTTTTTCATTTTTCCTAGATTGTAGACATTAAATTAGGAACTTTGTAACTTTCAAAATCATTTTAGGACTTTTCATTTATTTTCTAGAATTAATTTAAGTTTTAATAGATTTTAATAGTCTTTAAGTGTTTAAAAATAGTTTTATTAGGTTTTAAAATTTAAAAAAAATACTTTTTAGCTTAATTAGGTCATTTTTGAGGTTTACAAACTATTAGATCTTGTTTAGGGCTTTTTAATAATTAATTGTGATTTTTAGGGCTTTAATTAGCATTAAAAAGTCATTATCTAATTAATTAAAAGGCTTTAGCAAGTTTTGATTTTTTGTAAACTATTAGAATTATATTGTGGATTTTTAGTAATTTTTAGGAATTTTTAGATTAAAATTTTAATTTTTGTAGTTTTACGGTTTTACGTGAACGCTTTTTCGACTTAGTTTAATCCGTCTTCGTAACCGTCTTTTCTTTCCTTTCTATTCTCTTTTCTTTTCTTGTTAATAAAATCACAAACAAATTAATCAACTCTTAACACAACACACTAGCCTCCTCGAGAACGAACTCACTTCATTTGGGTCATTAGTGCTCGGTTTTCCTAAACCGACACTTAACGCTTACCACTACTTTGCCTCTCTTTTCCTAAAGGGTTGAAAAAACACTACATCAAAAATTGTATGAAATAATTATGACTTGGGACCTATGTAAATTGGATATTTATGAATGGAAATGCTTTATTAATAAACGACGCGATTTTTTAGCGTTGTCTATGATGTGAGTAATGTGCTATCCCGTAACACCAACGAGTCTTCTGCTGTATTGAGTTGTATAAATTTGGGGGTGTTAAAAGAATAGTTTACCACCACTATTCTTTCGCTTCATCTGCCAGTTCCTTTAGAGTATCAGGCGAGAAGGTTCTCATTCCTAGCTTGTCGGCCAAAAATTCAGTTCGCGCGCGATCTAAAGCCTTCGTGAAAATATCCGCCAATTGATACTCAAATCGGACAAAGTAAAGCTCGATCACTCCATTTTCCACTTGCTCCTTGATGAAGTGGTAGCGAATGTCAATGTGCTTTGACCGGGAGAATTGAACGTTGTTGCAACATAAGGCAATTGCACTCTTGTTGTCACAGTACATCAGAATTTTGTTGAAACCTAGACCATAGTCGGTTAATTGCGATCTTATCCAAAGAATTTGAGCACAGCAACCGGACATAGCTATGTATTCTGCTTCCGTAATTGAAATTGCAGCGCTTTTCTGCCTTTTCGATGCCCAACTGATTAGTCGATCTCCTAGTAGTTGTAAAGTTCCACTCGTGCTACGCCTTGTATCTTGACAACCCGCGTGATCCGCATCTGCATATGCCATAAGTGCAATCGAAGAGTCTTTCGAATACCAAAGTCCCCGATTAATGGTTCCTTTAAGATATCGAAAGATCCATTTCACAGTGGCCAAGTGTAACTCAGTAGGTCGTGTTTGATACCGAGCACACATACATATAGCGAACTGAAGATCAGGTCGACTAGCTGTGATATACAAAAGAGTACCGATCATACCACGATACAGTGTCGGATCAACGTCAACTCCATGTGGATCTGCATCAAGCTTAGTTCGTTCCACCATTGGAGTATCCACGGGATCACAAGATTCCATCTTATATTTCTTAAGAGATTCAAGGGCATACTTGGATTGATTGATAAAGATGCCTCTGGGACTCTGAGATATCTGAAGACCTAAGAAGAATGATACCTTGCCCATCATTGACATCTTAAACTTGGAAGACATGAGTGTCCCAAACTCATCGGATAAGGTTTGGGTCGAGGCTGCAAATATAATATCATCAACATATATTTGTACCATAATCATATCTTTACCTGGTTCTGAATGAACAGCGTGTGATCCACCTTGCCTTTAGTGAAGCCTTGAGTAATGAGGAATTGTGACAATAGATCATACCATGCTCGTGGAGCTTGCTTCAACCCATAAAGAGCCTTCTTAAACTTGTACACATGATTAGGATATTTGGGATTCACAAAACCATCCGGCTGTTGTACATAGACCTCTTCCTTGATTTCACCATTAAGAAATGCCGTCTTTACATCCGTCTGATAGACGATCATATTCATATGGGTTGCATAAGCGAGGAATAGTCTAATAGCTTCCAAACGGGCAACAGGTGCCAAGGATTCCATAAAGTCGATGCCTAATAATTGCTTGTATCCACGAGCTACTAGTCTAGCTTTGTTCTTCAATATTCCGCCTAACTCATCGAGTTTCACCTTGTAAACCCATTTCAAAGTGAGTAACTGCACTTGATCCGGGCATGGGACAAGTTCCCATACTTCAAGACGTATAAATTCATTAAGTTCTTCTTGCCATGTCTTAGGTTCAACTTCAGTGAGAAAAGCATCAAAATGACAAAACATTGCATTTTCTTGTAACTGACTTCGTGTGGATACCGGACGATAAGGGTCACCAATAATAGAATCTATAGGATGATCCTTTGTCCACTTACTGTCATGTTCACGAATCCGTGGATTGGAGTAAACCGTACTAGGAGCTTCCTCTGAGGTGGACGACCCGGCTTGATTAGGTTTAGGAATTGGTACACCAAAGAATGGAAGTTCACGCATTTGAGCGAATTCCAAATCGTGATCATCATCATCCTCTTCATCATCAATAGGCATGACATGGGTAGTTGAAACATGTGTTGGTTGAGAATTACTTGTTGAAGGTATATCTTGACCAATTGTAGGTGCAGATGTATCTGATTGTGCTTCGGTTGCTGGAGCGACAACTTCGGTTACCGGAGCTATTACCTCAGGTTCTGGAGCAACAATACTTGGAGGAGTAAAGAATTCATCAAAGAACGGTTGAAACAACGTATCCCATTCAGTCCTAGAAGGTGGTGTAAATGATGTTGAAGTAGGGTTGTTTGGGACAAGACCAGAACTAATTTTACTGGGTCCCATTTCATGAAGTGCGGGTTTAGAGCTGCTTTGCTCAGAAGCCATTTCTGTTAGCTCATCAAAATCAACATTCATAGTTTCAAGGATCTTGCGAGAGTTACGGTTGTAGATTCGATATTCCTTCTTTGCGGGTGCGTAACCAATGAAAATACCAATATCAGCCTTTGGTTGAAGTTTTCCCAAATTGTCACCATCATTATTTGGATAGCAAAGAGAACCAAATACATGAAGATATGATAAATCTGGTACTTTTCCATGGAGAAGCTCATAAGGTGTTTTACCAAGGCGTTTACGAATTAGTGACCGGTTTTGGGTGTACACTGCGGTAGATACTGCTTCTGCCCATAAAAACAATGGAGCCTTTGCGTAAATTAACATCGTTCGAGCATCTTCCATAAGTGTGCGATTTCGCCTTTCAACGACACCGTTTTGTTGTGGAGTGTGAGCAACGGATGTTTCATGAGAAATGCCAACCTCTTCATAATAGTCACGCAAGATTTGATTCACAAATTCGGTTCCATTATCTGTACGAATGCGTCGGACAATAGTGTTGAGACGCACTTGAATCATCTTGAGAAATCCGATGATGAATTTTGGTGCCTCATTTTTTGTTGTAAGAAATTTCACCCATGTAAACCGAGAGTAATCATCCACAATAACGAGGATGTACCTTTTACCACTAAGACTTTCAACACGCATTGGCCCACAAAGATCCATATGCAATAGATAAAGTTTCTCTTGGTTGGTGTCTTACGTCTTGGGTTTGTAAGTTTTCTTAGTGCTTTTCCCCATTGTACACGCAGAACACAAATGATCCTTGTGAAATGAAAGTTTAGGAAGACAACGAACAAGTTTGTTTTTCGCCAAATGATTAATAGCGTCAAAGTTAAGATGAGAGAACCGTCGATGCCATAACCATGACTTAGTCTTTGATGCTTTGGAGAGAAGACATACGGGAGAAGTGGCCATCATGTCTTGTAGAGACAAAGTATACAAATTATTCCCTCGAGTACCTTTCAATAAATCAACCCCTTCCAAATTACGAATGAAGCAGGTATGCTCTCGAAAAGCGACTTCTAGGTTTGCATCACAAAATTGTCCCACAGAAAATAAGTTGTGACCGAGACCTTCCACATAATACACTCTTGAAATTATAACGTTCCCAATATGATATTCACCATAACCCATTATCTTTGCAATATGATCATTACCAAATCGAACCGTACCAAGAAACTTGCTGACGAAATTTCCGAGCTGAGAGCGATCTCTGGTCATATGCTTGGAGAAACAGAGTCCAAATACCAGAGAAAAATTTGGACCACCTGTTTTTAATAACAACAGTAGACAATGCATTGGAAACTATTGGTTCCAGAGTGTTAGCAGATAGAGATATAAGATTATCAGAATTGCTAGTATTTATGAGACCCTTAGATTTCCTGTGTTTTCTAATGTGAGTTTTAGCACTAACAGGTTTTACTGTTCCAACTTTTTTAGGTTTTGGATTATTCACGGGCACTACAGTGGAAGTAGACCTATTTAAAGGGCACTTGGTTCCTACAGTAGTGTCAGTGTTCCTAGTTAAAGGACATGCTTGTGTTTTGGTATCCTTGGTACTCCTAGTCAAAGGGCACTCTTTCTTCGCTTTAGTGGGAGTGATCCTAGTTAAAGGGCACATATTTCCTACTATAGTGAAAGTTCTACTAGTGGGGCGCCACAACCAACCAACTTGGGTTAACAGTTTCCCAGTCGGTTTCCATTCTAATCCATTTTTCCGGGCATACATCTCATTCACATGGTCAATAAGGCAAGAATCATGACGACTAGAAAACATACATTCATTGCAATTCCAACATTTCAAATTAGAATTCACACTAGGCTTAGAACGTTGCACAACCGCAGAGCCTTTAGGTTTAGCTACATGATTCTTTTTATTCAAAATAGAAATAACATTCCTAGGATGGGCTTCTACTTTCTTCTTCACTTGACTACTAGATGGGGGCAAGATCCTATCATTCTTCTTGATTCTTTTAAGCTTAGATCTTTAAGCCTTAGTAGTGGTGCTTACTCCTGTAGAAGGCAACACAAGAATATTAGAGGCTGGTTTTGATTCCGCCTTATCTTTAGTGACCAAAGTTTGAGACGGTTTAGTCCTAGGGCCCTTGTTGAATGGTGTGACGGCTACAAGGTTCCCTTTGATTGCACTAGAGGACGATGCTGAGACAGTGGCTGCGTTATCCACAACATTCTTACCTTTTAGAGTACGAAGTGTTTCCTTTAACTCAGCCAAGACCAGATTCTTATCAAAAATTTGTTCCCTCAAATCAGATATTTCCACCGACTTTCGATTCAATTGTTCAATCAAATATTGATTTTGTGCAGTGCTATTAGCACATGCGGGCTTTACTGAATCGAAGAGTTGTGTATTTTTCTGTTTTAAGTTATCAACTTTGGACAAAATCTTGGAAACTCGATTTTCTAGATCAAGTTTTAAATTCTCAGCGTCCTCAAGTACGTTCACACAGTGAAGCTTAATAAAGAGATTTTTACTAGTTGAAAAGTTCGTTTTCTCGGTATCTTCTCGAATTGAATTTCCGGTTAATTGTGTGAGATTAGTTGTTCTTGGTGAAAACAATATTTTTGGGTTTGGTAAAATAAATGCGCAAGACTTAAAAATAAATGACGAGTAATTAAAACTAAAACTAGTTGAAACGTAAACGGTGCAATATTTAAAACTTGGAAAGTAAATGACGAGAACTTAAATGACGTAAAATTAAAACTTAACAAAAAGTAAATTGACAATTAAATAAAAATGCAAAACGACCTTAAAATGAACTAAAAATAAAAAGAGAAAAATTGACACTTTAACTAAAACAAAATATTAAAACAAAACAAAAATACCCAATCGGAATACACCCGATCGGAATCCAATCGGAATCCGATCGGAATGTACCAGTCGGAAAGCACAAATCGGAATGAGCAAAATGACATGATCGGAATATATTCCGATCGGGTTGATCGGAATGTAAACGACTCCACCCGTCGAAATATCTTCCCAATCGGAATGACAGAAAAGTGGTGCGATCGGAATATGTAAAATGCATGTAATCGGAATAAGCCAAAAGGTCCTGATCGGAATAACTTGTGCAAATCGGAATAATTGAAAACCCTTTTCCGATTGGGTGATCGGAAAGAGGGTGTGTTGGTCGGAATGTGTTGATCGGAAAAGGGTTTACCTTTTCCGATTGCTTTTTGATCCGAAAAATAAGCAAAAGCAATAAGCTATGGTAATAAGCTCAAACTCAAAACTAGAACGAATCTAAATCGAAATGGACTTAATAAGCACAAACAACAACTTATCCAAACTTTAAATAAGCAAACTTTTTAAATCAAACTTTTAAAAAGACAGATACTTTTAAGAAAACTTTAAATCAAATCAGCATTAAGATTAAATAAGATCAAAGATGAACATGAATCAAAGATAAGCAAAATAAGAAAGGTAGAAGAAGATGATTAAAAATAAGAACTTGATTAAAAGAAAATATTTCAAAATTAAAAGACTTACTTGAATTGAAGAAATTAAAAGTGCATAACATTAAATTAAAATGCAAGAAAGTAATTAACAAGAAATGAAAATGGTGGAAGAGTAGTTTGTCAAGCCACCAACCACTTGACAATGAAACTAGCTAAAACTATATATAGGGGTGATTAGGGAGGAGCTTAGGAAGCTTCCTCCCTATTTCTTCTTTCTCTTAATTGCACACTAAAGTCCTTTTCTTCTTAATTGTTTGTTAATCTTGGACTTAATGACTTTGTCTCGGGATTTCTTTGAACTCGTCTTGAATTTTCTTCATAAATAAGACTCGAGTTCTTCGGATTTTAGTAAACTTCCGTCTTTTGACTTTTTCTTCGATAAATCTTCAGAATTGGTCTTGGACTTCCGTTCTTTTTCCACTCTTGATCTTTCGACTTCATCTTTCTTCTTTTTCTTCGATAAAAGCCCGTGAATGCCGTGTTTTCTCCGCTTTTCACCTTTTCGTCCTAAATCACAACAAAAACACAAACCCACGCATAATTCCGACATAAATGACATAAAATACACGTTTTGGCTCGGTTATTATTGTAATTAAGTTGTAAAAAGGATGGGTGTTTACACAACTATCAAATCCCCTACACTTAACCATTGCCATGCCCTCATGCAATGCTTAGTGACAAAGCAAATTTACACTTTTCTCATAATCAATCAACCTTGGCATTATTAACATACTAAACAAAAATTAAAGTACTAAGAGAAATTAAAACTTTAATGTAAACAAAAGGATAGAGAACCATTTTCACTTGAAAATAGCAATATGGAAATAACTTGCAAAGAGATCTAAGACTTACATTAGGGCTTCGGTGCTGCGAAGATTTATCACCCTCAAGTTTCACGTTCCCCAAACTAAGCTTAAAACGAGATCATTGTTATCATAAGTTAGCAAATCAAACATTTACACACATGGCTTAATTATATGCTTAAACTCCCTTATTCCTAGGTGTATCTCTTATATTTTATTTTTATCTTAGAATGATCATGAAGATGCATTTTTTGGACTTATTGCGATAGTTTATTTAGGCTGAAAGCAAAGTAGGACGATTTGATTAATAGTTAGCTAAAGGACAAAATCTTTTAAAACTGCTTCTCAGGATATCAAAAAGTTCATATCTTGGCATAACTCGCTTCACGATTTGAGACCTTTCTCGGGCCGATATTTGGCATTTACTTCATACTTCATATCTTGAGAGACGTGCTTGAGATAATGGTCTTCTCATCGTTAATAGAGTTTCTTCACTTGGAGACTTTTGAGGGGTACTCAAACTTTGTTGACCACGACTTCATCGTTATTTCTTCAATCGTTAATTGTGATTTTGAGATACAACGATCCACCTCCTTTTCGGACTTTGATCTATTTATCCTCATACCTTGTTAGGGTCTTTTCGGATAGACTTCTCCATGATCTTTATGGGAGTTGATTGCTTTTCGTCGTGAGTCTTGATCCTTCATATTGATTTTGGGAATAATGCTTTTCACATCACCTTGGATCTTAAGCAATAAAATGGAATCCTCATGCCTTGTTAGGGCCTTTTCGGACTCGCCAATCTTCGCGCCCTGCTTCATAAGTTATGCCTTAGCTATGAACTCTTATCATTACCGAGCAACTTTTAAACGATCTTGGGCTAGAAGCTAAGTAACTTTTCAAATCGTACGACCTTACTTATTGCAGATAAATTATTAGCAAGTGATGGGAGAATAGGCAGATAATCACACCAAGTGTGCTTGTGCAAGAATACCGACTTATAATTGACTCTATCATTTCTCGTCCTCCACAATTTAAAATCTCAAGTAATGAGACTCGTGGATGCTTAGCCTAATAAACCAAGTAAGGTCTACATGGTTAAGGATACTAGCTAGAATAAACTTGGATAAGTCTATTAGGGTTGAGTCAAAATAATCACAACGGGCCTAATATGTCAAAGACTTCAAAACTAGCTACACCACTTTATTAAAATTTTTGACTTTACTGCGGGATATATACATATGAAAGCAAGGATAAAAATTTAAAAATTACGACTAAATGGCCAAAGTTAATTAAAAATTTGAAAAATGCTGAAAAAGATGATTTTCCGGTTAAATGAAGGCATTTTCATGGAAAAGTCCACTTAAAACTTCGATAGAAGTCCCCCTACACTGAATATAAACATTGTCCTCAATGTTTAAGCATATGGGAGTAAACTCCCCTACACTTAGGACATTGTGCACGTTGTTTAAATCTCGCTAAGGAGGAGACAACTAAAGAGATTCCTATTTTAATATTGAGAAATATAAAATAGTGAATCGAAAAGAGTTTAGGATAGAACCGGGAAGAAGGGAACACAGAATCACGGTTCGTCAAAAGTCATCAAGAGTGTGTCTTTGAAGCTCTAATCCCTACATATGATAAGAAAGAGAACAAGAAACACCACGGGGCACCCCCTACACTTATGGTGAAAACAGATAAAGATAGATAATCGGGTTGCCTCCCGAAGAGCGCTTGTTTTTGTTTACCGAGTCACGAGCCTAACTCATCCCCGAATTAAATGGTCCATGGGGAAGCCTTGGATGTAATACCGGGATCAAAGACCTTGTCCTCGTTCCCGGAGGACATCAACAAAGGAGAGGCGGGAGGATAAGTCTTGAATGGTAGGAAAGTCTGCTCAATATAAGAAAAGCAAGTGAAATCCAGATTGACGGGAGGTGGGGTGGAAAAGGGAATCACATTGTCATCCTCCAAAGACAATGGATGACAATGGATGCAGACCAATTGGCAAAGCCGTAAAATTATCAATCATAGAATGGTCCATGTCACCTCCCGGGTCAAAGCATTTATCCTCATGAAAGTAGATCTTGTCGATATCATCGTAGATAAGGAGTGTAGAAACTCGTTTGAAAAGATCATGATCAAGTACGAAACCATCATTCATTTGTGGGGATTGTTGATAAGGTAAATCCTCACGAATGTGGTAAACGTAATTCTCATAAGAGGAGTGTTGATTAGGTAACTCCTCGAGAATAGGATGTTTGGGCATGTGAGTTGGTTCGTCATTATTATGAAAAATAAGACGTTCCAACTCATCAAGTTCGGCACGATGTTGGAAAAGTCGACCTCGCTTGTAGGAGGAAGCAGAGGTAAAAGAGCTAGCTCTCGGTCAATAATTTCCTCAATCTCGGGCTCGAAGACGAAATGATCATACTCACCACATGTTGAACTCTTGTTGGGAGGATTAAATATCGCATGTGGAGTTGTGAGTATGTGATCATTGACTAGCGAAGCAAACTTGTCCGTAAGCTCCGCAAAAGTCGGCACATCACACAGATTTTCCGGAATACCCGCGGGCTCACTTGGGATGACGACAAGTTCCTCGACACTAGACTTTAGGAGTTTGTCCGATTCAGTTGCCGAGATAACGTCAAGATGCTCATCCTCCATGATGAGAGAGCCAACGGGTTCCTCGGGTGTGATAGCAATAGACGAAGGAGGAATGGGAGAAGTCTTACGTTGCTTTAGAAATTCCTCCTCGTCGAAAATAACCTCAATATCGTCATCGCTCTCCTCAATACATGAAGGGCTAATAATAAGCTCAGTGATATGAGTACTCGTCTGATATTGCTGCTGTAAAAATGACTCCATACAAGTTTGCAGCGTGTGTAAAAGCTCTTTCGTTTGTTCTTAAAAAGCTGTAGCAAGATCGTTTCTTTGTTCTTGAAAGGCTGTAGCAAGATCGTCAATTGGTTCTGGTAACTCATCCCGTGACGAGGCTGGTGATCAATTGGGTATTGCAGGGGTTGGTCAAAACTGGAAGGGGTATAATTATAGTAATTTTGATCCCCCGTTGGACAGTGAAAACTTTCGTGAGGACCCCCACACTTATAGCACCACGGGGATGGAGAAAAATCCGGTGCATTTTGAGGATAAGGATCGTCATAGACGGGAGAGGGTGAGAAAGTATTGTAAGAGGAGAAGTACGAATTTGTTGAATTGCAAAATGGAAAAAATCAATATTGTGTATCGTCGATATCAGAACCACACCGCTCACAAGTACACCATTGACATGTTTGAAAACCATGCCATGGTCTCCCACACCGTACACAAGACGGATCCATGAAGAAAAACAGACAAGCAAGAAGAGTATTTTTGGTGCAAAACTTTGAAAAAGAAATGATTTTTATGAATTTTCAAATGTTTATGGATTTCTGAAAATTTTTGAAATGAAAGATAACGTTCACAAGTGAACGACGGATCCCAAAAGCCAACGCGTCTCTCACAAAAAACCGTTAATCCTCACGAAAAGAGCCGGCAGCGGCGCCATTTTAATGTAGAGATTTTTACTAGTTGAAAAGTTCGTTTTCTCGGTATCTTCTCGAATTGATTTTCCGGTTAATTGTGTGAGATTAGTTGTTCTTGGTGAAAACAATATTTTTGGGTTTGGTAAAATAAATGCGCAAGACTTAAAAATAAATGACGAGTAATTAAAACTAAAACTAGTTGAAACGTAAACGGTGCAATATTTAAAACTTGGAAAGTAAATGACGAGAACTTAAATGACGTAAAATTAAAACTTAACAAAAAGTAAATTGACAATTAAATAAAAATGCAAAACGACCTTAAAATGAACTAAAAATAAAACGAGAAAAATTGACACTTTAACTAAAACAAAATATTAAAACAAAACAAAAATACCCAATCGGAATACACCCGATCGGAATCCAATCGGAATCCGATCGGAATGTACCCGTCGGAATGCACAAATCGGAATGAGCAAAATGACATGATCGGAATATATTCCGATCGGGTTGATCGGAATGTAAACGACTCCACCCGTCGGAATATCTTCCCAATCGGAATGACAGAAAAGTGGTGCGATCGGAATATGTAAAATGCATGTAATCGGAATAAGCCAAAAGGTCCTGATCGGAATAACTTGTGCAAATCGGAATAATTGAAAACCCTTTTCCGATTGGGTGATGGGAAAGAGGGTGTGCTGGTCGGAATGTGTTGATCGGAAAAGGGTTTAACTTTTCCGATTGATTTTTGATCCGAAAAATAAGCAAAAGCAATAAGCTATGGTAATAAGCTCAAACTCAAAACTAGAACGAATCTAAATCGAAATGGACTTAATAAGCACAAACAACAACTTATCCAAACTTTAAATAAGCAAACTTTTTAAATCAAACTTTTAAAAAGACAAATACTTTTAAGAAAACTTTAAATCAAATAAGCATTAGGATTAAATACGATCAAAGATGAACATGAATCAAAGATAAGCAAAATAAGAAAGGTAGAAGAAGATGATTAAAAATAAGAACTTGATTAAAAGAAAAGATTTCAAAATTAAAAGACTTACTTGAATTGAAGAAATTAAAAGTGCATAACATGAAAATAAAATGCAAGAAAGTAATTGACAAGAAATGAAAATGGTGGAAGAGTGGTTTGTCAAGCCACCAACCACTTGACAATGAAACTAGCTAAAACTATATATAGGGGTGATTAGGGAGGAGCTTAGGAAGCTTCCTCCCTCTTTCTTCTTTCTCTTAATTGCACACTTAAGTCCTTTTCTTCTTAATTGTTTGTCAATCTTGGACTTAATGACTTTGTCTCGGGATTTCTTTGAACTCGTCTTGAATTTTCTTCATAAATAAGACTCGAGTTCTTCCGCTTTTAGTAAACTTCCGTCTTTTGACTTTTTCTTCGATAAATCATCAGAATTGGTCATGGACTTCCGTTCTTTTTCCACTCTTGATCTTTCGACTTCATCTTTCGTCTTTTTCTTCGATAAAAGCCCGTGAATGCCGTGTTTTCTCCACTTTTCACCTTTTCGTCCTAAATCACAACAAAAACATAAACCACGCATAATTCCGACATAAATGACATAAAATACACGTTTTGGCTCGGTTATTATTGTAATTAAGTGGTAAAAAGGATAGGTGTTTACACACCTATCAAAGCTCCTTAGATTTCTCTATGTCTATCGGCAAAGATGTAGTAACTTTGTCACTTGGCTGACGCTGTTTTGATTGTAAATTCAATCGAAAATTCTTTTCAATGTTTGCATCATCGATATTAACATCTTCGAATGACGTTTCAAAGATTTCTTGAATAAATTGTTGCTTGCATTCAAGGGAAATACAATGTGTTTGAATCTCATCAAAACGCTTTGAAAGCAAAGAATATGAATCTTGAAGCTTTAAAAATTCAGCGTCAGATACGTGACAAGTACTATCTACCACATTATCCACAGATTCAACATTATGCACAATAGAATCATTATCAACACTTTTATTCACACAGACGGAAACTATATCATGAGACATCACTTGCTTCAGAAGCTGATCATTTTGGCGTGAAACCCGTTCTATTTCAAGTAAACTGTTTTCATAAGCATCTTCTATTTCATTGAAAACACGTCTAACTTCTTCTATTTCCAAAAGCAAATCTTGATCAAGATTACTAAGACAAGCTTTAACATTCTTTACAAATGGAACAATTTCGTCACGAAACGCAGCTCTAGTGTGCTCAAAATTCCATTCACCTTCCGTTATGGCTGAAGCCGTCGTACGTTCCAAAATGACCTTGTCAAAATCGGCTAAGTGTTGGTGTACCGCATTTAAGTTAACGGACGCCTTACTTACCAGTGGAATTAACTTCGTTAAATCCGTTTTGACAAGTGTAGGAGACGTACTAGGAGGGTTTTCATTTGAAAAACTTTGAGGCACAAGAACTGTGAATTCAACTAATTCCTTTTGTAAGCGAATGCGGGTCTTTTTAGAAAGTTGATCTTTATTATACGTATCATAATCAATCGTATGGAATTTTGAAAGCATTTTAGAATGAGTTTCTTCCGTAAGTGATTGTGTCTCCTCAGTACTACGAACAAAAGGTGCTTCTTTCGATTTGCCAATTATGGTCATATCATAAAGACCGGGAATATATTCCCGAGCTTGTTTTGCATAACCGGTATTAGGTGGTAAATCTTGAAGACGCTTAAGTTCGAGTTCTTTAAATGATTTAGTTAAAAGATGAACCTTTTCTGTGGAAGCGTATTGTTTTAAAAGCTGTTGTTCTTTGAATTTAAGAAGTTTGGTAGCATTAATTTCCGATTCAAACTTTTTAGACTCGAGAGTTTCGAAATCCATTTTAAGTTTCTGAAAATCATTGACAACCGACTCTTTTGCTTTTAATTCATTGGGAAGATTAGCTTTTAATGATTCTATTTCTTTCAAGTGTTCAATCTTTTCAAAACGAAATTGGTCAAATTCAGAACATGTTATTTTTTCTGCTTGAGGGACCATTTCAAAAGTTTTGACCTTTTCTTTATGCAACGCAAGCTCAGCAGTTAGGGTGGAATTGGTAACCACGGATTGTCTGAGGGCCATATTCATTTGATCAATAATATGTTTAGGTACCATGACCAAATCATGTTGAGCATAAGATTTCATACCCGTCGTAGCATTTGGTTGAGGTTCACTCAAATGTGTAGGATTGGGTACCACATCATTTGAGTTACGAGTTCCCGAATGCTGTTCGAGGTTGTCATTTTCATGCCCAACTTGATGTTGGTTATCATCAATATCATTAGATGTGGTTGGTACCTCACTGACGACATCAGAACCGTAGTGAGAGAGATTAGCAACGAGAGCAGCTTGGGCAGAGTGAATGTCATCACAATCCGAATCATATGCGTCAAGATCATCTGCTTGATAAGCGGCATTAGAGGTAGAAACGACTGCAATGCCTTCAGTATCTGCTGCCCCTGGGTCTGCAAGAAATGCTAACTCTTCTAAATCCAAAATCTTTCCCTTAGACTAAGCATCGACCAAATACATCTTCTCACGATACCATGCATCATCCCTTCTCCTTTTCGGCTGAGTGCATTACTTAGCCATATGACCTTGTCCTCGACAATTGTAGCAAGTCACAACCTTTTGAGGACCAATAGGACTTCCATTTCCACTAGCTTGGGAATTCACATCTTGATTGTTCCCAGTCCTTGTAGGAGGTCCATATGAATTTTTCCTTCCCTGAATAGGTTGCATCGTCACTTGACCATCTTGAACAGTGGCTTGTTGTCTAGGATTTGATGAGATGCGGAGCTGATTGTTTGTTGGTGGAAATCCTCTAGTTGCAACAAGTTTTGACAAGTAGGCAGTGAGGTGGTTTAGAACAGCAGCTGGTGTATCATTTGGAGTAAAGACCGGTGCTTGGATTAGTGGAAGTTCATTAGAGTAGAAAGCTTGTGCTGGTTGTGCTTCAATTGGAAAATATCCTTGCTGAGGAGTATAGCCCATTGGAGAAGTATTGGCTTGTAATGGTGATGTCTGATATGGTGGTTGCTGTGGAAAAGATTGTTGATGAACACTTTGTTGATATGCTTGCTGTGGCATCATTGGTGGTTGATAAGATGGTTGCTGTGGTTGCTGATAGGTGTGTGGTGGTGGCTGCTGCAAGTATGATGGTTGTTGATAAGTATAAGCCATGTTTTGTTGAGAAGCATACATGGCAAGTGGATCATGAACTTGAGGTGTAGACAACCGAGCCTCGATCACATGGCATTCGTGTTGTTGAAGAAAAGCTTGAAGTTGATCCACATTGGTGTTATGCAAGTCCTTAGCCAATTTAAAATCCGTCACGTATTTTTTCCATTCTGAAGGAAGAGTGTTCAAATACTTGGTGTTCAATTGAAAGGTAGGAATTGCCATGCCATAGATATTGAGTTAATTCAACAAAAGGGTAAATCTCAGATAGTAATCATTGAGAGTCTCCCCTGGCACATAGACAAACTTATCAAAAGTATCATAAAGCTTACACTCTCGTTCTTGTTTAGTTAACGAAGTGCCTTGCATTAGAACACGAATTCTATCCCATAACTCTTTGGCAACTTTATGCTTGCTGACAAGTTTGTAGACATCTGGAGGAAGGGCTTGGAGAAAGATATTTGTAGCATACTTATCACATTTGTCTTGAATCTTCATGTCTCCAGTCAATTCACCCGTTGTGCGAGGACGAGTAGTTGTACCTTCCGTCACTGTACCATAATCTAATGGTTCGTTGAGCACCGATGCCCAAATGAGATGTCCATTCTATTTGTTCAACATGTAAAGTTCCATTCGGGAAGTCCAATCCTCATACATAGATTTCTCCAACATTGGTGGACGATTATCCGTACCCGAGAGGATAGACTTATCCATAAGAGATGTGTACTCCATTTCGATAAGTTAAGATTTACAAACTTGATCGGTCAATGAAAGAAAGTAAATGTATTTGTTGTTGTGTGTTAAAGCCGAGATATTGAAATCCCCTAAATTATGTTCTCGAGAAACCAAAATATCCAAGTCAAAATTACACACAAAATTTTCAAAAATACGTTTTTGAAAAAAATGTTGGATCGTAACACGTGATCGTAGTGGAGATCATACTCAGATCGCACTCGTGGATCGTACTCTATGATCGTATTCAGATCGCACTCCTTGATCGTACTTGGATCGAACTCGGATCGTACTAGTGATCGTACCCAATGATCGTACTCAGATCGTACTGGTGATCGCACTCACTATGATCGCACTTAGATCAGACTAGTGATCGTACTCCCTTATCGCAGTGAGTGATCGCAGTGGTGATCGCAGCGAGTGATCTCACTCCCTTATCGCAGTGAGTGATCGCAGTGGTGATCGCAGCGAGTGATCGTACTCCCTTATCGCAGTGAGTGATCGTACTTGTGATCGTAACTAGTGATCGTGACCTTGGATCGCAAGTAGAAACCCCCAGGGTTTATGCAATCGCAACAATCAGATCGTACTATGGATACCAACTTACCTTTTTTCTCGGACAGTATAATAACACAACCAATTCAAGATTCTAAGCCTAAAAATGAATCAAACACCCAAAATTTTTGTGTTTTTAACCCAAATAACAATACCAAATCACTAAAACAAGTAACAAGATGAAGTATATCAAGATTAACTCATAAAAACACAAAAAGTTTTTGGTTCGTGTGATATTAGATCAAAAATGGCGAGAGAATCAAGAACACAAATACAAAAACCAAACATTCATCCCATGGCTCTTGATACCATTTGTAGGATATGTAAATCTTGCTTATGTTTTTAGAGAGAGAAATAGATAGAGAGATGGTGGAACACACAATTCTAGAGAGAGAAACTTAATAGAACTATGTGTAAAAATGAATAACAACACACCCTCTCCATCTAAGGAGAGGGTTTATATACCCAAGCCCTTGTCATGGGCTTGGGCTAACATTTGGGCCGGCCTACACATGTTGTAGGCTAGGCTTGGGCTTGTTTGTTAAATAACGATGTCTAGACTACGAGCTACTACTTAGTATATTGTCGGAGTGACCGAATCTTCCTAAATACGTAAAAACGTATTTCCAACATCAACGACAACAAAGTCCGCCGGAAAGGTGAATTTGTCGACACCAACAAAGACGTCTTCGGCTATCCGCACCGGATAAGCAACCGTACGGTTAGCTAATTACAAAGTCATTCGTGTGGGGACTAGCTCGGGTAGAGACAATTGTTTCCAAACGCTTAAAGGCATTAAGTTTATACTAACACCTAGAACGGCTAGGGCCATACATTTCTCTACCCCGAGGAAGTTGCAAGGAATGAGAAAGCGACCCGGATCACCAAGTTTGGTGGGTAATTTCCTTAAGAGCACTGAAGAGCAATTCTCATTAAGTTGGGTCTGAGCAATATCAAGAAGTTTCTCCTTATCACTGAGAAGATCTTTAAACATTTTAGCATATTTTGGCATGTGAGCGAGAGCCTCAGCAAAGGAGATATTGAAATTTAGTTGTTTAAACATTTTAAGAAAGTTAGAAACCTGAATATCATCCTTGCTTTTCAATTTCTCTTTCCTCAACCTCGAAGGATAAGGTATGTTGGGTTGAGATGAAGGCTTTGGAATGGAATTCGCACTCACATCCTTGGGTGGTGGAGGGGTAGAAGTAGAAGGTGGAGGAATTGGAGAAATAGAAGTTGGAGGAATTAGAGAAGGGGACTTGTTTTCCTTTGTCACAATCACCGGTGTAGGTGTAGGAAGCTCGGGTTCCTTTAAACCTTTTCCACTGCGAGTGGTGATTGCTTTCATCTCCCCTCTTGGATTAGCAACGGTGTTACTCGGAAGAGAACCCGGACCAGAGGCTTGATTACTTGGGAAGAAACTAGCCATCATGTTCCTTAAGTCATTCGTTTGACTTGCCAAAGAGTTTCGCATATCTGCTCGAAGATCATTCCTTTGTTTCACCATATCTGCGAACATGTTGGCTATTTCCCGCTGAAGATTTTGCACTATCACATCATTAGTCCTCATGTAAGTGTCAACCTCTTGATTAAATGTGGTGGGTTGGGTTGGAGGAAGAGTATGGTAAGCAGGTGGTTGATAAGCGGGTGGTTGGTGAACTTGATTGTTTCTTTGAGGTGGATATGGGTTTCTTTGGGTTTGATATTGATTTGGAGCTCAAGGTTGATTTTGATTGCTGCGATTGAGGTTGTTTGGGTTTTGTGGTGGGAAACCAGGTGGTGAAAGAAAGTTGTTTGAGCGATAGCTGAGCAAATTGCGATCACCTTGTGGACGTGCTTGATAGCTTCCCGTAGAAAAGTTACCGTTGGCGGCATACACATTTTCCGGATTGTCATGAGTAGAAGGATAATCGGTGTATGAATGAGATCCCCCACATATTTCACATGATTGACTCAAAGCATTAACTTGTGCATTGATAGCTTTGGTATTGTTAGCGGTTTGGAGAGCAAGTGATTCAACAAGCGAAGTAAGCTTATCAATTCTCTTGTCGTTCTCATTAGTGATAGAACTAGCCACATTAGTCCGAACACTCTTGGTTTGCACTCTAGACTTATTTTCAATAATATCCCAAGCGGCATTAGAAGACTTAACCAGAATATTACCCCCCGAGGCGCTATTTAGTGAATCTTGGTTATTCATGCATAAACTATTGTAAAAAGTATTAATTTGATGTACTTTTTAGAAACCATGTTGTGGACACTTTCTTAAAAGTTCCTTAAAACGATCCCAAGATTCACTAAATGTCTCACCGTACTTTTGTTCAAAGGTAATAACTTCATTCCGCAAAGCGGTAGTACGTGAGGGTGGGAAAAAGTAGTTGATGAATTTAGTCTCTAAATCCGTCCACGTAAGAATACTTTGTGGCGGTTCCTTATCAAGCTAATTCCGGGCTTGTCCTTCTAAGGAGAAAGGAAAAAGTTGTAAGCGAATCACTTCTTGTGAAACCCCATTATACTTAACCGTATTGGTGAGTTGAAGAAACCTTTTTTATATGGTCATGAGGATCATCAAGCGAACGCCCCAAGAAAGGTTGAGCAGAGACCATTTGAATGAAGCCAGATTCGAGTTCAAAATTGTTGGCTCCAATCTCGGGTATGACAATAGCACCGGTGTTTCCCTCTACGTGCGATTGCAAAAGCTCGATCATTGGTTGATTGTCCATGGTGACAATAGGTAGAGTAATGACTTCGGCTTGAGCTACTTTCTTCTTACGAGCACGAGTACGAGTACGCATACACACCTACAAAAGGAAAAGAAAAATAGACAAGAATTTTTTTTGGTTTTTTATGTTTTTCTATTTTTTTTGGATTTTTGAAAATTTTTAATTTTTATGGATTTTTGAAAATTTTTAAGCAAGAAAAATAACGTTCAAAAGTGAACGGATCCCAAAATCCAACGCGTCTCTCACTTAAAACCGTTAATATTAACGGAAAGAGCCGGCAACGGAGCCATTTAATACAAGGTTTTTCCAAGTATAAAATAATTTCGTTCCGAGTCTTTTCGAATTGATTACTAGTTAAAAGTGCGACTCAGTCGTTCTTGGTGGAAAAGAAAATGGTTTGGTTATCTATTTTAAACTAATAGCAAATATGAAAGTATCGTTGAGTAAAATAAAAGTTTTAAAAATTAAACTAAAATGACGAGTTAAAAATAACTGATTGAAAACTTAAAAACAAAATTAGAAAAACACTTGGTAAAAATAGAGATTTCGGTAAGCGTGAAATTTGTGGAAATAAAACATAATGAATCTAAAACTTGAAAATTATGTAAAAACAAGAAATTAATCCCATCGGAATGTTCTAATCGGAATATGATCGGAAAGATGGTCGGAAAGTCCAATCGGAATGTCTAAAAATGCTTCAGTCGGAATGTATGGTCGGAATGAGGCCAAATCGGAATACAGTCGGAATAATGGCAAGGCAAGGTTATCGGAATGTAAAAAGGGGACACAATCGGAATACTTGAAATCAAATCCAATCGGAATATCCAATAACTTCCTCAGTCGGAATGCAAGTCGGAATCATAAAACCCGTTTCCGATTACTAGTGATCGGAATACTTGTGATGCAGTCAGAATAAGGGGCTAATCGGAATACACGATCGGAAAGGGGTTTTACCCTTTTCCGATGACTTTAAGATTCGAAATAAGCTAAGTTTAAAAGCTATTTTTGATAAGCTCAAACCAAGACATAACCAAATCAATAATAAGCCGAACTAATAAGCATGAAATAAGAACTTTTCAAAACTTTAAATAAGAAAAACTTTTAAATCAAACTTTAAAAAGACGAATACTTTAAGAAAACTTTGAACAAATAAGCTAAATACAAAATAAGCCAATAAGCATGTCAAGCTCAAAGCTTAAGTTGTATAAAAACTTAAAGATTGATAAAAAGATAAACTTTTTAATCAATCAAACATCAAGATTAAGCAAAATCAAAGATTATCACTAATCAAGACTAAAATTAAAAACAAGAAAGGTAGAAGATTAATATCAAAAACAAGATTAAACTCTCAAAAGTAAAGATTTGATTCAACAAGAAAGGAATAAAAAGATGAAACTTTCCTAGTGAGAGAAAGTTAAACACTTTCTCTCTCTAAAAACTAAAACTACTAAAAATTGAAAATGAACTAATTAACTAACACCCTCCTAATGTGTCATTAGGAGGGTATTTATAGGAGGTGGGAAGGTGCATGTGTTGCTTCCTTCTTTCTTTCTTCTCGACTCGATTTAAATGCTTTGTCTTTCTCGACGTCGTCTCGGAATTTGTCGATACGAATTGAACTTGTCTTATAATTTTCTTCTTCTATTAGACTTGAGTTCTTCGACTTCATTTCCGTCTTTAGACTTTTTCTTCGATAAATCTTCAGAATAGGCCTTGGACTTCCGTTCTTTTTGCATTCTTGATCTTTTGACTTCATCTTTTCTCGTTTTCTTCGATAAAAGCCCGTGATAGCCCATGTTTTCTTCCTTTTTCATCTTTTGGTCCTAAAACACAATAAAAACATTTTTACCCAAAAAAAAACACAATAAAAACACAAACCACGCTTATTTTCGACTTTTACGACCCAAAATACACGTTTTGGTCTTGTTATTATTGGAAATAAGTGGTAAAAGGATAAGTGTTCTCACACTTATTAGGGGGTAACCTAGATTTTACATGAGAAGAATTGGAGAAAGGAGTCGGTTTTCTTAAGATAGATGGCTTTGGATCCTTGTAGGCATTGAGTTGTCGAACAACAGGTTTCACAACTTTAGGTTCCACAATTTTCCCACCTATTTTGGCAACGTGTTTCTTCAACTCTTCTATCGCTATGTCCTTTTCTTGCAACTAAGCTTTCAAGTCTATAATTTCCATACTCTTTTCGTTCATTTCTCGACACGAGGCAGAAAGTTTTACTTGCAAGTTATTGTCATTTGGACCTTTTTCGACTTTGTCTTGCAAAGCAAGTTCAAGATAATGACAGTGCTTTTGAAGGAAATCACATCGGTGTTGAATTAACGCAAAAAACTTTTTTTCAACATTTTCTTTGTGTTTCGAAAGCTCAATTTCAAGACGTTCACACTCTTTGGTCTTATCAAGATATTTGCATGCAACGTCAGAATATTCATCTATATCAGCACAAGATTTAAGCGTAACACACAAAATATCTTTGCAGAGACAATCTTCTAAGGGCACGTTTGGTACATAGAATTTCAAAGATTAGAAATGAAATAAAGAATTGAATTCTTAGAAATGAAATACAAAGAAATTGTTTATTGAATTCCTTTGTTTGGTAGCGCCGAAAATTTAAATTTTAAAATATAAAAAGATAATAATAAAAAAACATTAATAAATAACAATTACAAGTTAATAATTAATAATAATAATAAAATAATAAAAAAAATAATAATTATAATTTTTAAAAATAATAATAAAAATAATAATAAAAATAATAATAAATAATAATATTATTATTAGTATTTATGAATAACAACTAAAAGTTAATAATTAAGAATAATTAAAAAATAATAATATTTATAAAATTTAAAAATAAAAATAAGAATAAAAATAATAATTAATATTAATATTAATATTAATATTAATAAATAACAATAAAATAAAAAAATAATAAACAATAATAATAATAAACAAATAAGAAATAAATAATAATAATAATAATAATAATAATAATAAAATAATAATGGTAGCAAAAGCGCTTGACATCATCAGGACCGATGGTCCGGCTCGGGGTTTGTTTTTGAATGTTGATAAGACGGAACTTTTCTGGCCAGTGGAGGATCCTAGAAGTAAGGCGAATGATGTATTTCCTATAAATATATCCCGCCCACTTCATGGTGTTAAACTTTTGGGGGGTTCAGTCAGTTTGGATGAAGGTTTTTGTCGTGATTTGGCTTTGAAAAGGGTCTCTAAAACCATCTCGTTAATGGAGGCAATACATAAGCTTCATGATCCCCAATGTGAACTTCTTCTTCTTCACAATTGTGCTGGGTTGCGAAACTATCTTATGCTTTGAGGACATGCTCTCCATTGTCTTTATTAGAGGCCCAAGTTTAGTTTGATCATGCGTTACGTGCCTCGTTGGAGAAGATTGTTACCGCTTCAGGGCCAGGTTTTGGTGATTGGCAATGGCGGCTTGCCACTCTCCCAATCAAGTTGGGTGGCTTGGGAATCCTTTCAGCTGGAGACATTATATGGTATGCTTTTCTTGCCTCTCGTTTGCAAACGAGCGCCCTTCAGGCCAAGATACTATCGAAGACCGGCATTGAATCCCATGGTTCTACTTTTCAGCATGCTCTTGATTCTTTCAACACTACTTGCAGCATTGATTTGCTCTCTGGTACGAGTTCCACTTCTGCCCCCAAATGATGAAAACCTTTGCAAAGTGTTACTTTGGTGTCATTGATAAATACCTTGCTTGTAAGTACTCCTTAACTCCAAGACATGTGGCTATTCTAAGTTCCATTCGTACCCCACACACACAAGATTTTCTTTTCACTATTCCCATTGATGGCTTGGGGCAGAGGATGAACCACCGTCAATTCCAGTCTGTGTTATGTTATAGGCTTGCCATACCATTGTTCTCTGAAGGTAGTTTATGCCCGAGTTGCAATGTGCATCGGATGGACCAATGGGGAGATCATGCAGTTCACTGTTCTAGTGAAGTAGGGGTAAAGTTTAAACATAATTTGGTGCGCGATATTCTTGTTGATGTATGTTCCAAGGTTGGGATCATGGTGCGAAAGGAGGCTCCACTGGGTTTCGTTACGGAGGACGGGAAAGACCTACGACCTGCAGACCTTTTATTGTTTAATTGGCTCCAAGGTAAAGACGCATGTTTGGACGTGACATGCATTTCTCCCTTTGCTGGTACGGGGGCGACAACCTGGGCTCCTAAGGTAGCCTTGCAAAATGCCGTGGAGAAGAAAAACAGAAAGTACGCGTCAATATGTGAGGACAATGGATACAAGTTCGTACCATTTGCTTTTTCTACTTTTGGGGAATTCAATGCTAAGGCTTTGGACACTCTTTCACGTATTAAGTCGATTTCTTAGCCACTCAAATAATGTTAAGAGTGGTACTTTTATCTTTCATAGAGTTAGTTTTTGTATTCAGAAAGGGGTGGGAGCGCAATTAGTTTCTAGACTCCCATCCAACTTTGTGTAACGTTTTTATAATAATAAAATTATTATTATTGTTAAAAAAATAAAAATATAAATACAAATAATAATAATAATACTAATATTAATATTTAAAAAATATATTATTATTATTATTATTATTATTATTTAATAATAATAATAATAAATATTAATATATAACTAGGAAATGGTTTCCTTACCAAATATAATGGAAATGATTTCCACAAAATTTGCAAAGAGGTGAACTCTTTAAGAATTTAATTCTTCATCTATTTATATCTCTCCCAACCAAACAATGGAAATGAAATCATTTCCATTTCTCTCCCTCCAATTCTTTGTACCAAACACACCCTAAGAGGAGATCATATTCGTTCGAGAAATTTGAATTTTCAGTTTGAAGGTCATCAGTTTCTTTTTCAAGAGACTCAACATATTTCAAATCATCAAACATTCTGACCGAATTAAGGTTTCAAATTCAAGAACTATTGCTTTTATTGTCGCCGCATTCGGTATCAAAAGTTCTTTCACAAGCAAAGTTATATCTTGAGGAATCTCTTTTTTCCACTGATCATTTTCACGTTTTTTCCAGTCTCTTTCAACGATTGATTGAACATTATCAATGTGATGTTTAAGAATACCAAGTGTTTGACTACTCTTGCTTTTAGAAGCATCAAGAGGCAGATAGTTAATGTATTTGAAAACGTTAGATTTCTTTTGGCAAAAATTTTCTTCCATTGAATTCTTCGTTGTTTGCTTTCAAAAAACAATTGCTCAAGAGACTTATGTTTTTATGGAGTGAAAAGACCATAAAGACTGTTTTCATAAGCATAATTATATGGTTTCACAAAATCTTTATTGACCGGTGAGATGCTCTCCTCTTCCTAAAGGGTTGTCTCTTCATTATCAGGCCTAACAAGAGGACAATCAGGATCGATCCATTCGGACTCATCCAGATAAAGACGTAGGTTCTCGGCTTGAGCTTGGTCGAGGTAGTTAGGACTTGCAAAACTAGCTTGACCCTTAAAAAACGACCGTGGTGCTATCATTATCATGGTTTGATGATGCGTTTTATAAACAATTTTCTTCAAAAAGTCGACTTGTTCTTCTAATTCTGTTACTTTTTCAGTATCTTTTTCATGTCTACTTTTGAAATATTGTTTTAACGTTTTAACCTCTTGTTTCTTAACATCAAGAATTTTAGCAAAATCGATGTTATTAATTGAAAGCCGTTGTTCAAGTTCGTTAACTTTGGTTGTAGCAAGGTACGTTTTCTGACGTTCATCGATTAAGGAAACATTATATTTACGTTTCTCATTTGCTAATAAAGAAAGAGTCTCGTTGTATTTATTTTTAAAATAGTCCTTTTTAACGTTAATTAAACGACCTTTGTACCGTTCAAGCTCTTTTTCTGTTTGAAGAAGCTGAGCTCTATAACTATCTATAGTCTCACTTGATTTAATTAGAGCAGCTTTGCTTTCTTCAATGTTTTGAATGAGCATTGCGTTTGCCTTCTTTAATTTCTTTTGACTCTTTCTAGTTTCATTGACATCTTTTTGTAAACTAGTAATTAAATTAGCAAGCGCGACACGCTCCTCATCGTCATACTCATTTGCATGTTGATCTTCCTCAAACTCATTTGGTGTGTTATTACTAGCAACCGATTCCCTCATACATGTATCAGTAATGGGTGTAGTTGGATCACTATGCTCATGCGTATTGCCAAACACATTATAATCTTCATTGTTTACCTCTTCTAATGGCTTAAAGTCGAAGATAGGGCCATTATCATAGGAAGGTGTATTGATGATGACTATCTCAGATCTGGTGCCTTGTTTGTCTGAGTTGCTGCTTTCATTCCTAGGGCTGTCGTCATCATTCCTTAAAGTATGTGTTGGAATCTCAGATCTGCAGCTTGTCTTCTCAATATCTGATGTTGTCCTACAACTTGCATTGATCCTTTCATCAATCTTTTGTTGGATATGAAGTGTGTGGTTCACATAGGTTACAATAAAGTCTATGTTGCGGGTGATCAGATCTTTGTATGATAAAGCATCCTTTCCATTATTTCTCTTGAAGCATTCCTTTGTACGCGAAGACTTGATGAATTCAGAATCAAAGGTCTTTTCAAGTGTCGACTTGAGTTTAGTGAAAGTGGTCTTGCATTCACTAGCAAGAAGTTTTTCTTTGACAAGTTGTGCTTCAAGTTTATCTATGGCTTGGGTGAATGTTCTTTTGAATGTGCCAATGGATTCACCTAAGTTTAGCAGGAATTTTAAAAGGAGATCAAAAGATGATTGAAGTCCTCTAAAACCATACATAACATTTTCTCTCAAGAGACGTATCTTTTGATTTAGTCGTTCCATCTCAATGTCTGTCACAACAGAACTCTCAGCATCCATATTACTCTTTTCCATGATGATCGTTTTCTCTGTTGATGAAGTGACTTCAGATCTTAAGTAGATATGGTGTGATTAAGTTGTGGAAAAAATTCTAAAAATTCCGATTTTTTCTCAGTCCGATAATAAATTCTCTAGTACAATATAACGGTAGATGATATGAGTGAAATCTCATATTAATTATAACATATCTAACCCAAAAACACAAAGAAAAATACCATATTTTATGTGAAAAAGCAATATTATAGGGTATTCTTTGTTGTTTGTGATTTTGTAGGTAAAATGATACAATTTGGTGCAAACATGGATTTCAAGGCATTATTATTGAAGAAAAGACAAAAGAAGGACTCATTGTGACAAGTCTTCAAAGTCAAAGGACCTTTCTTGCCAAACTTCCAAAGTTGAAGGACTAAAAGTGCAAGTTCAAAGAAAGTCAAAGATCACAAGTGGAAGTCAACTCAAGTCAAAGGGTCATTGTTGTTGGAACTCAAAGTCAAAGGGTTGATTATGACAAGTTCACGAAGTGTTTAACTCAAAACAGAAATCTACCAAAAGATGAGGGGTGAAATCTGCCAAGTATGAAACTTATTTAGAGCTTGATCCGCGTGAAGTTAAATTAACCAATCAGAAGGGAGAATAAGAGTAACATGGATTGCTACATACATTGCATTTATGAAGAGAGAGGGCGAATCAAAACAGTGCACCCACTAGCCTGCTGTAGCCAATCATATTTCATAAAAAGGATAATGATCTGTGTGCTCCTATTTCAACCAATACCAAGAAGACACGTAGACAAGTTAAGCCCGGAACGTGGATTCTTATAGAGACACTTTCAGGAAAAACATTAAACATAAAAAATTACCGCATTGAAGAGACGAATTCAACCCAAGTGCTCAATTAACAAATAATCAAGGGAATCAAATTCCCCCAATTTGGGAAGAACACTTGAAGACTGATTAATAGAATTATGACACCTGGCAGCTTCTTATTGGCCAAGACACGTCACCCTACTCAACTGCATCTCACATTTCTCCTACCTTGTAATCTTCTCAGTTGTTGTAATGTAGCTTAAGTGTGAAATTCACACACACTTAGCATAATTATGTTTTCTCTGTCACTTTCTCTATTTATAACTACTTGGGTGATTGACAACCACCCTAAGCGAGTTAGTTAGGACGTTGTAACAACTTTACACCATTAATAACAAATTCAAGTTCACCAAATTCTCAATTCTTCTTTACTTACTGAATTCATACTGTTCATACCTCCATTGTTTGTGATTCTGTTATACTCATGAATAACTGAATCAAGCTGTTGATTTGGAAGCTTTTGATAAGATCAGAATAGTTGCAATTCAGTTTCTTACCAGTTTCTAGCCAAAATACATGTTTAGACTTCTTGTAGCAGGGTGATGATGATCATGGAGATTGGTGTTGATTTGATTGTTGCTGTTTGATGATAAGGTGTTAATAAGCAGAAAAAGAGAGTTCAACACTCTCTTCTCCATCAAAGGAGGCCTATAAGCTAAAAAGTGCACAATCTTGTTTATTTTTCCTCTAAATTGTTGTTTGCATGCTACTTTCTTATTCTTAGTGTAAACTTGGATGACTTTTTCCTGCTATTTGCTCTTTATGTTCTTGCTGACATGTTTAGATAAGATTGTAGCTTATATCTGCTAGAATTGATCTTGTTACATGGCTCATATTCCTATTTCTGTGATAACTAGTGTTTGGTTCATAAACAACCCTCTTGATTCAGTGATTGAAATTGGGTAGAAAGTGTTTTCATAAACTCACAAACTGGCCTAATACTCATTTGCAAAGTTTGGAAGTTAAACCTATTGTCAAAAAGGTAAATGGTCACTAAATGCTTTAGGTCAATCACACATGCCTAAAATAGTCCAACTTTAAAACAGCATAAGTAGCTCATTTCTTGGATTTAGAACTTGATTCTTGATTTTATGGATAGTGTAACATCCTAGCTTTTATATTTTATAAGCCACATGATACAGTTCTCATTGTAGAAATAGCAATAAGCCCATATAAGTCTCTGTGATAATCACTAGTTTCTGTGATAGCTTATTTTTCATTCTGGCTTATCTACTTCATAAAAGTGCTTATTTTCTTCCACAAAACAATTGTATAAGTCATAAAAATAAGTTTTGACCTTGGTCAAATTTGGTCAACTTTTGGTCAACATAAGCCATTTGAGCTTATTGGCTTTTCTAGCTTATTCTATAGATATTTTTCAGATTTTCTTGGACAGGTGTCCATTATTTGGGCTTATAAACAGTTTTTGAGAAAACCAGGTCAAGTGCTTATCTCAATAAGTTCAACTCTTAAAAGTATCTTATTAAAAAACTGCTTATTGGAGATTTAGACCAATTTAGCTTAAATCCTTGAACCTGACTAGCTTATTTTGAATTTGCAATCTTTTGAAACCATTTTTAGCTTATTTGGTTAACTAGAGCTCAAGATATAGCTTAAAAACCAATAAGCCCGTTTTTTTATCAAAATATTCTTGTTAATTGCTTTTTGGTCCCTCGGAATTAGGAAGTTGCTGTTTAGTTGATAATTGGTTTATACTTTTTAGGTTTTGCAATTCAGTTCTTGTTGTTTGTGAGTTGGTTAAATTCAATTACAAAGTTTGTTAAGTTTCGTACTTTTGGTTATTAGTTTATTCATCTTACATTTTCAGTCCCTTAGCTTTACAAATTTACATTTTCAGTCCTTACACTTTCATTTACTTTACATTTTGGCCTTTATTACTTGTTGTGCATTACTTGATTGTACTTTGTGTTTCATAATTGGTATGTGCAAGTTGTTTTTAGCGTAGTACGGTTACGTAGACGATACTATTTTTCAATTTTGACGGTTTTGTGACAATTAGACCTAGAATACCATAACTTTGCTAATCGAACACCAAAAACAATAAAGTGACTTAATTTTTTATCGATCATTCAATTCGTAAAGATATCGAGACAAAAACGAACTACAAAAAGACAAATATTAAATGACGCCATTGCCGGTTCTTTCGTGGAGATTGACGATTGATTGACGGTTACATATTGAATTTTGTGATCCGTTCACTTGTGAACGTTCCTTTTACGTATTATAAATCAAAAATATAAAAAAAATCAAAAAGATAAAAATATAAAAATAAAAAATTCACAAAAATCAATTCTTTCCTAAGAATTGAACCAAAAAAAATAAAAAAATCAAAAAGTAATATTTTTCCTAAAAGATTACATCAAAAATATATTATATATTGGATTCGCTCATTTTCACGTACATATTATACTTTCATAAAAAGTCAAATAAATATAAAAATATTTTCTCTATATTATTATATGTAAATACATATACGTAGATACGAACAACCAATTTACCTACTTCCATAAGTATTGCCTTGGCAATACACTGTACTTGGGGGTGTTCCGGTCCCATTTACGTGTATCGATAAAACAAAATAAAGGCAAAAATAGCAAGAATTCGAGAAATACGAACTATTAAGTGAACAGAAAGGCGGATTTGCTATAAAATGCAAGCCTAAGGGAAACATGTACTTAAGAACTTAGCGCCACCTCATTTCCCCCGTTCACTAGTAAGTATTTCAATAAGGAAGGTTTGTTGGGGGTTTTGCTGCCCCATTAGTATTACATATATATTATACTTTCTTGTCGTTTTCACTATTGAACCTCGAAATAGATAATCTATTATCTCTCAAAGTCGACCGAGAGCACCTCTCTCATTCCTCGTGTTGAGTTGCATGCGCACTCGAGTGCGTGCACATATACCTATTGGTGTACCACTTCCTCCCAAAAGGAAGAGAAATAAGAACAAAGCCGCCCTCAATCCGATCACGAGCATCGTGCTTTCGACAACTTAAACGAAACCATGGACAACAGACCTTTGATTGAGATTCTCCAATCCAACGTGGATGGGAATGCGGATGCCAAAGTCATTCCCGAGATAGCCGCCAACAATTTTGAGCTTAAGACATGTGTGATACAAATGGTTTCTACGATACCTTTTTTAGGGAGACCTATGGATGACCCTCATGACCACATCAAGAGATTCTTGTCCATTTATAATACCATAAAGTATAAAGGGGTACCTTCGGAGGCAATTAAGTTGATCTTATTCCCTTTCTCCTTGGAGGAAAATGCTAGGATTTGGCTAGACAAACAACCCTCTAATAGCATTCTCACTTGGGAGGACCTAAAGAAGAAATTTGTGAACAAGTTCTTTCCACCTTCACGAACCACCACATTAAGGAAGCAAATCATAGGTTTTCAACAAAAGAGAGACCAAACCTTTAGTGAACCTTGTGAATAGTTCAAATAGTTGTTAATAAAGTGCCCTAACCACGGTTTTGACCAATTTCACCAAATTAACACCTTCTACAATAGTTTGATGCCACACCATCAAGATTCCCTTAACTCACCGCGGGTGGAAACATTCTTTCTAATTCTATTCAAGAAGCATGGGATAACACTGAGACAAAATCCATGGTTCAAAGCAACAGGGATAGAGAAGAGGTGGTACATGTTGTGCAAGGGAGTGCTACTAAATCAATTGATGAAAAAATCCTTCAAAAGTTTAACCAATCCCATGACATGTTCTAAGAGTTTATGAGACTTCACTTGAACAATCGTCCTACCAACAATGTCAATGCCATCACCCTATCTTGTGAGACATGTGGAGGCCTTCATTCATACTTGCAATGTGATAAAGTTCAAAACTTTCAAAGAGAATGTTATGCTTAAAATGATGATGGAAGGGCACATTTTAAACCAAACATCAATCCTAATCACCTTTCATACAAGTCCAACAATTACCTTGCTCCACCGGATTTCCCTCCCCAACAAACCACCCAAAACCAACCAAACAATCCACAAATGCTCAATAGAAACCAAGGGCCAAGAGGAAACTATCAAGGCAATAACATCAATAGAGGGCCAAATAAATTTCAAAACCAAGAGAACAACTTTCATGGATATAACCAATGGTTTCACCATCCACCTCCACCTTTCCAAAATCAAGGATACAATCAAGGGAATGGGCAAAATTAAACCATTGAGCTACTTCATAAGATGAAACAAGAGACCGAAAGAATGATCCGTGAGAGTGAAAGAAGAACTCAAGATCAGTTGGGCCCAATTCAAGAGGAGACAAACAAGAAATTCATGTTGCTCTTAAACCAAAGACCTCAAGGTGCATTACTCTCCAATACATAAACCAATCCAAGGGCAAATGTTAATGCAATCACTACAAGAAGTGGGAAAAAAACCATGGAACCTTCCATTCATCCTACACATCCTTTGGTGACTCCTACCATGGTTCCTCCTTGTGACAAACCTACACCTTCCAATCCTTCACCTTCTACATCTATCCTTGAAGAAAACCAAGAAGAGATGTTGATCCCAAACTTAGATCGATTTAGCTTGTGTAAACGAGATTAAATCAAGTTAAACACGTAGAGAAACTTTGTTGTGTATAAAACAATTTATGTATTATGTGGAATTAATACTTAAACAAGAACACACAAACAATGTAAACCAAACTTTCACTTTGATTGATTAGAACAAACTTGCTTACAATGAAAGTGTTTAAACGAATGAAAACTTATATTAAACAAAACCTAAAGGTCTTCTTTATAGACATAAGAAGCCTTGTACAAGAGTCTACGTATCAACTATTCTAGGTAAAGATTAATATATAAAATACATTGTTGATCCTATCTTTACTAGAAATAAACTAGAAACATAATACGCGTAGACTAAATCTTTCTATCAGTGCTTGACTTCAACCTATCAACGCTTGACTTCTTCCTGTCAACGCTTGATCTGTCAACGCTTGTTTTCTTCTTATCAACTCTTGTTTTCTTCTTGTTAGCGTTCAAGTGTACTGGCTACATTTTATTCCCAACAATCCTCCCTTAAACTTGATATCTACTCTAGTAATCAAGTTTCAGAATAAAAACTAAGAACTAGGAGGATTCTTACAAATCTTATCATATTGGTAATAAACATGCCTAATCAAATCTTTGGCCATGTCACTTGAATAGTCAATCTCCAGCTGTGTTGTCTTCATCTTGTCCAAAACTTCTTTGGACATGGGATACTCAGCATCTATAAGAAGATACTCAGCAAACTTTGTAGAACTCAAATAATACACACCAGCAGCTGAATACAAACGCCATTGAAGTCCACTGATATCATCCTCAAGATCCTTCCAAACATGATCTTTTTCTTCTGGTGCACACATTCTTTTGAATGTTGACCAAAGCTTTATTCCATTGACTAAAGTAGGTGCTTCAGTCTCATACTTGGCCAACAACAACCTCCAAAGGTCTGCCAAGTCTTCCCTATCCATACTTGCAAAAAGAGACATAAGAGTAGTAAATGTGTGTACCTCTTTCCCATATCTGCCACTCATCCAAAACCCACTTGCATCTTCTTCATAGCTAATGGTAGGGTTTCTGACATCAAGAGGTAACACTTGTACCATATCTGAAGCTTCCATGGGTGAGAGCTTAATGCTCCTTCTAAGAACAGCTTCACTGGGATTCAATTTATCCATATCTTTAGGGAACTCAAGTGGAACTCCATTCTTCAAAGGCCTTGGAACAATCATTGCCTTTTGAATCTCCATCTCTTCTGCAAGTTCTTCTCTCCTTTCATCTGAGAGAAGTCTAATAGTATTCATTTTCTGCACTGTTTCCCAAATGGGATAAGCCTTATACTCCAACTCTTCAAAAGATAATTCCTTCAATTTCTTAAAGGTCCATCCTGTTCCATGACATCTGAGTAACATGTAGTAAAGCTCCCTTCTATTCCTCTTTAGCAGTGAGAAAACATTGCTAGCCTTATGCTTTAGAATTACCTTGCAATCTTTTTGAACTCTTAGAAGAATCTCCAATCCCCAAATTTGATTTGAAGTTGTCATATTTGTATTCTCCATAACCTTATCTTCCCAAGCATGGTACATCTGAGAAACTTCTGGCATATCATAATCCACCTGCAACTTTAACTCTCTAAGTTTCTCTCTTGCCAACTCATCACTATATTCAAGTCTTTCTGGTTGTTCAATTATCATAACACTTGAATCTGAACTCCCTTCATCACTTCCTTCTTGTTCCTCAGAAGTAACAACAAATGGTGATTCACCAACCTTCCTCTTTTCTTGTTCTATAAGTTGTGCAGCCAACTTTGAATCAAACTCTACTTGTGCTGCATCCTTTGGAACTTCTGTTTCTACCATGATTCCTTTACCCTTATCTAATGGATCAATGATAGGTAAAGATGATAATGGTACCTGTGAAGACGCTTGTTGATCCCAAACTTAGATCGATTTAGCTTGTGTAAACGAGATTAAATCAAGTTAAACACGTAGAGAAACTTTGTTGTGTATAAAAAATTGAAGTATTATGCGGAATTAATACTTAAACAAGAACACACAAACAATGTAAACCAAACTTAAACTTTGATTGATTAGAACAAACTTCCTTACAATGAAAGTGTTTAAACGAATGAAAACTTATATTAAAAAAACCTAAAGGTCTTCTTTTATAGACATAAGAAGCCTTGTACAAGAGTCTACGTATCAGCTATTCTAGGTAAAGATAAATATAGAAAATACATTGTTGATCCTATCTTTACTAGAAACAAACTAGAAACATAATACGCGTAGACTAAATCTTTCTATCAGTGCTTGACTTCAACCTATCAACGCTTGACTTCTTCCTGTTAACGCTTGATCTGTCAACGCTTGTTTTCTTCTTATCAATGCTTGTTTTCTTCTTGTCAGCGTTCAAGTGTACTGGCTACATTTTATTCCCAACAAGAGAGTCCTTCAACACCATCTACTCAACCTTTACCCAAACTAGATCTACCATATCCTTCTAGGTTGAGAAAAGAGAAAGTTAAGAACAAAGATGATATACAAGTGTCCAACTTCTTAAGGATGTTTAAGCAATTGAATATCAACATATCTTTTACGGAGGCTTTAGCTCACATGCCTAAATTTGCAAGATGTTTAAGGACCTTCTTTCGAAAAAAGAGAAATTTGTTGATGTGCCTACTTCTTCATTGAACGAGAATTGTTCCGCGGTGTTGTTAAAGAAGTTACCTACTAAACTTGGTGATTTGGGCCTGTTTTTAATTCCATGTAATTTCTCGGGGGTAGAGAATTGCATGGCTCTCGCGGACCTTGGTGCTAGCATAAATTTGATGCCTTTATCGGTTTGAAAACGACTCTCCCTTCACGCGCTTACCCCACTAAAATGATACTCGAATTAGCAAATCTATCAATTGCTTATCTGGTGGGGATAGCGGAAGATGTCTTTGTATTTTTTTTGGTAACCGTGATTTCCGACTCATTGACCGACTAATCCACGTGGTTTGAGCCCACCGCCACACAGACTCAAACCAGGTAAAGCCCTCCCTTTTCAGGAGGTTGGCGTGGCCACTTCAAGGTTGTTTGCACCTAGTGGGAATTGAACTTGAGACCTCACAGACTTTGGAAGATGTCTTTGTAGGGGTTGATAAGTTCACATTTCCCATGGAATTTGTTATTGTGGATTATGATGTAGATCCTCGATTTCCCCTTATTGTAGGAAGACCTTTCTTGAGAACCGGTCGTACTCTTATTGATGTTGCGGAGGGGGAACTCATTATGAGGGTAGGAGATGAAAAAGTTGTGTTTAATATGGGTAAGCTATCTAAGAAATCTAATGAGCCTGAGGCGGTGAATCATATTGATGTTCTTGATGAAGGGGTAAATAACATTGATATTCTTGATGAAGTTTGTCATGAATATTTTCATGAGGCTTGTCAAAGTGGGAATATGAGATTCCCCATGTTGAGACCATAGCCTCCATTAATTCCTCATTGAATGTTTTTGACACTCAAGAGTTTACCATTGATGATTTTGTGTTACATTCAAACCCTATTTTTTAAACATCACTTGATAACCTACTTTTAAATGACAATGAGGAAGTTAATGATGATGAGCTCTCTATTCCCTTAAGGTCTATGACTCATATCATCTCTACGAGTGATCCTCTTATACTTGAGCCTCCTAGTGACTTATTTTGGCATACCTATCTACTAGTGGATTTTGTAATTCTTGAAGAGGATCATCCGCCTTTAGAGATTGATACTACTTTAGAGGACATTACTTTTGATGAGGATTTAGACACGTTTCTAAATACCTTCTTTCCTTTTGAGGATGAGTTTTCCTATGATTCCGATGATTCATTTTTCTCTTCATTGAGTTTGGATGAGGACGACTCTCCTACCTTGGACTTAGATGATGACTTGCACCCTCATTTGGACCTTAATGAAAAATTTTGAAAAGGAAAAGAAAAATAAAACTCGAAGGTTCATACTACTTGTGTTTTAACGCTTCATTTTCAACCTTCGGTGTCTAATGACGTGGATTTTTATAAGGGGGAGTCTTTAAAGGGAAACAATTCTTTGCCTTGTCATTTTTCCATGAAGGAAAAGATTTTTGATCCTGGTATAGAGATTGTTGAGCTAACTCAGTATCCACCTAATGTAATAAAAGGAAAACTTATGGGAAATTTTAGAACATCACCTCATCATCTTATGGGAAACTTATGGGAAAGTATCATGGACAAGGAAACCTCACTTACCTCACCATTGATTAAGATGTCCACTTTTAGATTGTGCTACTCTTGGGATGGAAATCATGTATTCGATCTGGGTGGAATTTTATGGGGTTTTATATACTTGGAAACTTGTTTTACCTTATCATGGAGAGTTTTTCCTATACGGGTAAATCTTTTACTCTCTATGATAGGTTATCCATGGGCACTTTAAGTATGGGATGAGTCGAGCTAGAGAATCCTTAAATCAAGCATTCTATAACTAGGGTTAGATCATCTAGAATAGAGTGTGGTAGGTTAGGATTAATAAAAGGGTAATATAGTCGAGATGAGATGTAGGAGGGTGCCTATCTTTTGTCTTCTTGGTGTTTGTAGGGTTGCTCTATCTCATTTCATGCATTGGAGCTTATGGAGGACTGATAACGCCTAAATCCAACATGTTTTTAGGAGCGTTATCCGTACTTTTGTACATGTATATTGGTTAATTATATGATACTTTTGTGCATATTTGTGCCCAATTGTGTTTGCAAGTCTTTGTGTAGCCAACTGCAAGAATGGAGTATAAAACAACATAAAAGTAAAGAATTGTACGAGTATGAAGAATCCTAGTCAAGTTGAAGACCCGTGTACAAGTTACAAGCCTTTGAAGATTAATTCCAGGTGCAAGAACAAGTATTCCCAAAGAGCAAATAAAGATATTCAACATGAAAGTTGCCACCATCAACATATATCCAACTTGTCACTGGCAAGAGTGAAGTTGCCACCATCACATGGGAGTTGATTTGGCTCCATCATAGCTCATATTGCCTCCATCATGAGTGAAGTTGCCACCAACATTTCTCTAGGCAGAAATGTGTCCACATTCATGCAAGCTCAAGGAACTCCATGCAAGAACATTCTAGACTTTCTTTCTCTCCAAGCCAACCATAGAAGTCTAGGGCCTTAACTAGCTTATAAATAAGACCCTTGGGGTCATGTAACTACATATCTTTTCAAAACTCAAGTATCTCTTCATATCATTTGATAAATAACTCTCTCATCCTTGTCCAAACTCCCATTCCCGGATTTGAACAAGGTGGTGCTAGAAAAGTCAGTTTTTGTGTCCAATAAGCAAAGTTATCATCACGAAACTCTTAGGGATCATTACCCTAATCATTAGTAACATTTTTCCACTTTGTAAGAATCTTGATTATGACTTATAATACTTTTATTTCATAGTTTATTTCATCATTTGTTATGAGTAGCTAAGTTTCATTCTACACTTGGTAGGATGATGTTTGTAGTATGAAGTCGTGGTTGTGATTGTGATTTATGTTTAATTCAATGTCAAGCTTTCCTATGATCCATTGATACTTATGTTTCATGTGACAATTGCTATCAAAACTTAATTTGTTGGTAAAGATTTCATAGGTCGAAAGGGTTATTTTCTATCAACAAGTCGTAGCCGGGTTGTCTATGATTGGTTATCTTTTGTATTGATCATTTCTTAAGAAGTTTTGATTATCAAGAAACATAATTATAAGTGTTAGCAAATTTGTGAAACGACTGTGAATCGAATGTGTTGAAACTGGATTATGTCTTGAATTGAGAGATTGAGTCTAATGCTTGTTTTCTTTAACCAAGGTCTTGACGAAGATTAACGTTTTTGAAAACAATAGATTGGATTATCCATCTAATTATCATAATCATATATGTTAACGTGTCATCACAATCATACCACTACGAATGCTCAAACTACTCTTTACCAAGTGTACCTTTAATCATATTATTAATCTCATCATTTTACTTGTTATGTGTTTGTCAACAATTGCTACAATCAACGATTATAGTTTTATTTTTGAATGATCATAGGTTTTCCAAATCCCCGTGAACGATCTCGGTATTACCACATAAAAAGCTATACACAAACGAAAGGGTTATACTTGCCCGTGCGTTTTTGGTCAATCCGGTAATTCGTGTTTATAAATTTAAAACTTGTTACTAACCCCACGCATCAAGTTTTTGGCGCCGCCGCCGGGGATTTGAGTGTGTTCTTAGTTCCAAAATCATCCTATGATCAAACCCATTGTAGTGTCCTCATTGCAAACAAACCCAAAAATCAAAAGAAGTAAAAAAATATATAATTTCTGACAGGAGAGTATTGCCGCCGGCAACACCCTCCTGCCGTCAGCAAGGTAGTCCTGCCGCCGACAAGCTTCAAACAGAAGGTATTTTGCCGCCCGACAACCCCTGTTTGCCGCTGGCAAGCTTCCAGATTTAAAAATAAAATAAAATAAAAAATTTTATGTTCTTATTTTGTTTAGTTTATTTAATTTCCTATTTACTTATTTTCCTATTAGTTATATTTTGTGTGTTTTTGTTTTTGTTACTTGTAATCCTTTTCAAAAGTCGTTCAAGACTTGAATGAAAACACGTTCTTCCGGTCAAGAACTGCTTAGTCCATACACCGACCCCGAACGTTATATTCATCAATCTTGAAAGAAAAACCGCAAGAAACACCCCTTTGTTTCTTTTGAAAACCGAATCTCAAAAACCAAAAACCCACCATTTGATAATCTCTTAGACGCCTTTGTCGTCTACAACCCATTTAACGATCTACCATTTCCAATGGCCGATGATCAATCAATGTGGGCAGCCAACCGAGTAGTAGCACCTACCCCCGAGGCTGCTATTGTTCAAGTTGAGCTTGGAGAAAACTTTACCGTGAAAGGTCATCACCTTTCAATGATCAAAGACCACCAATTTGACGGCCGTGCGAGGGCCGATCCGCATAAGCACATATCCGAATTCATAGAAATATGTGGAATGTTCCATTATGGAGCCGACGTCGATGGAGACGCTATAAAACTCAAACTCTTCCCATCATCTCTATCCGGAGATGCAAGATTTTGGTACAATGAGTTGATGCCTGGTACCATTGAAACATGGGAACAAATGAGAAACGCTTTTGTTAGCCGTTTCTTTCCACCCTCAATGTACGAAATACTCATGGGAGATATCCGAGGTTTCTCCCAACTTCCACAAGAAACACTCATTGATGCATGGAATCAAATGAAAGACCTACTTCGTAGTTGTCATGGACATGGTTTACTAAAAGGAACCATCATCCAAATCTTTTATCATGGTCTCAATGAACTGACGCAAGCAATCCTTGACGCCGGTGGACTCTTTCTTTATAAGACTCCCAACGAAGCATATCAATTGCTCGAGGACCGAGTTCTCTTAAAACTCAATTGGTCCAAAGATAACCGAACCAAACCTTTCAAGAAAACAGTTGCTTTCGTTGAAAGTGACGAAAAAATTCCAAACTCATGGAGAAGATGGACGTTCTCACATCTAAATTTGACTCGAAATTCAAAACCATCAAAGAAGAATTGAAGGAGATGCGAGGCGAATGTAATATTTGTGGAGGACCACACCCATCCACGGCGTGTGATGATACACCAATAAGAGAACCGCGACAAGAAGCAAACTACGCCCAAGGAGGATACCGAGGAAGTGGTTATCGAGGTAACTACTACGGTAGAAATTCCGGCATATGACGTGAGTATCCCAAAAACGAAAATCGTAGCTCACAACCCCGTGAAAACGATAATTCCGGTCCATCAAACGAAAAGAAACCCGAAGAGTCGACCCTAGAGAAAACGTTGTTAGCTTTCATAGAATCTCAAAAATCGACAAACACGTTCATAAAGAACCAATTCTTCGATCTCAAAGCCAACGTTGAAAGAGGACAAAGACACCACACCGCAACCATTAATGATCTCGAAACCAAACTCGGTTGAATCACCGATCAATTAGCCAATCGACCAAGTGGTTCGCTACCAAGCAACAATCAAACAAACCCAAAACCATCTATGGATAAACCATACCGCCCACCACCCGCCCGTAATGAACATGTGAATGCCGTATTCACAAGAAGTGGGCTGAGTTATGATTCACCACAAAACCCGAACACCAATGCTCTCACTTTCGCTGATGAAAGTAAGGACGAGGCCAATGAGCACGAGAAGGAATAAACCGTTCGTCCTTTCAAACCTAAACCAACACAAACCACACACATTCCAATACCAACACCAAAGGAATATGAACCAAAAATTCAGTACCCTCAACGCCTACGAAAAGAAAAGATGGAGGCTCGTAATGCCAAATTCTTTAAGATGATCAAGGAAGTTAAGAACAACGTTCCACTTGTTGATATCTAAACTAGCATGCCCAACTATGGGAAATTCCTCAAAGATCTTGTGACCAACCATAGTAAGACGGAGCAAATCTCTGCTGCGTTTCTAAATGAAGAATGTTCTACAGCCTTGCAAAGCTAATAAGTGTGAAAACACTTATCCTTTTACCGCTTATTTCCAACAATAACAAGACCAAAACGTGTAATTTATGTCGTAAAAGTCGGAATTATGCGTGGTTTGTGTTTTTATTGCGTTTTAGGACCAAAATATGAAAAAGGAAGAAAACACGGGCTTTCACGGGCTTTTATCGAAGAAAACGAGAAAAGACGAAGTCAAAAGATCAAGAGTGCTAAAAGAGCGGATGTCCAAGACCCATTCTGAAGATTTATCGAAGAAAAAGTCTAAAGACGGAAGTTTAATGAAGTCGAAGAACTCAAGTCTAAATTATAGAAGAAAATTATTAAGACAAGTTCAAGTCCCGAGACGATGTCGAGAAAAGACAAAGATTTAAATCGAGTCGAGAAGAAAAGAAAGAAGGAAGCACACCACACATGCACTCCCTATTTCCCTATAAATACCCTCCTAATCACATTAGGAGGGGGGTTAGCTAGTTTTAGTTTTTCATATTTTTCCTTTCTAGTTTTTAAAGAGAGAAAGTTCCCAACTTTCTCTCACTAAGTTTCATCTTTTTCTTTCAAGTTTAAGGTTTGGATCATTCTTGTATTTGTATTTCATTTAATTACAAGGTCAAGTTAAGTTTTTGTTCTTTAATCTCTTTCTACATTTCTTGATTTTGCTTTGTTCTTTGATCCGAAACTTCATATTTGATCCGATTAGTTCTTAATGCGTGATTGATTTTGATGTTTTAGTCAAGAAAAAGTTAATCTTTTACCCCTTAATAAGCTTTCATACGTATAGGTTATAAGCTTTTTATGCTTAGTGGCTTATTCGAATGTTTTAGCTTATTAACTTTTAAACTTTCATAAAAAAGTTCATCTTTTTAAGGCTCGTATTATTAAGTTCATGTGTTTAGATTCAAAAGTTTTCAAGTTTGTGCTTATTTATCTTTGTCTGCTTATTGGTAACTGCTTATTCATTTAAGCTTATTTTCTCCTTGGACGCCATTTCCATCTTAGAAGGGTTTTTACCTTGGTACAATCTCTTGGCTTCGATCGCATAGATTGCGATCCGTTTGTTCTTCCCTGGTGCGATCACACACTTAGATCACCCAATACGATCTGTGGGTGCGATGGTGTGTATCAATCTTTGATTTCGATCGCATTGATTGCGATCTGTTGTGTTACGATCACAAACTACGATCAAGGACCACGATCCACTTGTAGCGATCGTGGTTGCGATCTGGGAGTACGATCTTGTTTTCCATCGCATTGATTGCGATCTGTCCCTAGACTGCGATCGTGAGTACGATCGGTGGTCACGATCCATCACTATGATCAGAGTACGATCGCATTGCGATCTGACTCTGGTTTTTGCTTTATTTTTCTTTAGTTTTCAAATCTAGTTTTTCCTTCCCTTTTTACTTAGTTTATTTTAAACAATTTTCCAAGTTTTTAATCATTTACGTTTTAATTTCCAAAGATTGCATGCTTTTATTCGTAGTTTAAACTTTTAAAAGTTCTTATTTTACTCAACGACATTTATTTGCTTTTAGTTTAAAAATAGATAATCAAACAAACCATCCTCTTGATCACCAACAGAAAACTGAGTCGCACTAATTAACGGTAATCAATTCGAAAAGATTGGAACGAAATTATTTCATACTTGGCCAAAATCCTAGTTATTAAATGGCGCCGCTGCCGGCTCTTTTCGTTAAGATTAACAGTTTTTAGTGAGAGACGCGTTGAATTTTGGGATCCGTTCTTTTAGGAACGTTATTTTCCTTGCTTAAAAATTCTCAAAAATCCATAAAAATATAAAATTTTCAAAAATACAAAAACATTAAAAATCATAAAAATCAATTCTTTTCCAAAGGTTTTGCACCAAAAAGATTATATATATATTCTCTGTTTCTTTGGTATCTTTTTCTTCTGCAGGTGTATGCGTACTAGATCTTCCAATTATTCTGAGCCCGAGACTCGTGAAGATTTAGATATGGCTGGTGTGCATAACAATAATAACAACCCACCTCTACCCCATTTGAATAACAATAACAACAACAACAATGTTCCCCTACCTGATTTACGAACAATGGAGGAACTGTGTCAAACCACCATGAACGGACGCGGAGGACCGATTGCGCCGATGCAAATCACGGCTCCTGAATTTTCGTTGAAGCATCACATGATCCAACTAGTTCAAAACGCTTGCCCATTTAGCAGATTACCGGATGATGATGCCAACAAACATCTAGACAAGTTCATTACCGTCACTCAAAGCATGAAACTACCTGGCGCTTCCATGGATTTTCTTCGCCTTCACCTTTTTCCACACAATTTATCCCATCATGCCGAAAAGTGGTTTGATCGTCTCCCCAAAAACTCAATTCAAACATGGGATGACATGACTCAAAAATT
Source organism: Glebionis coronaria (assembly GCA_025667525.1). Lineage (NCBI taxonomy): Eukaryota > Viridiplantae > Streptophyta > Magnoliopsida > Asterales > Asteraceae > Glebionis > Glebionis coronaria. The sequence goes on from CM046878.1 coordinate 371,330,615, forward strand.
TTTGTCACGCTACTTTCCACCATCCATGGTCACTAGTCTTCGCAACCAAATCAGTGGATTCACACAAGAACCTGATGAGTCGCTTTTCGATGCTTGGGAACGCTATAACGTTTTGATCGACCATTGTCCGAACCATAACATGCTCCCCATTACTTTGATTGATACTTTCTATAATGGTCTAACTTTTCATGATCGTGATATGATTAATGTTGCCGCTGGTGGTACATTCATGAAGAGAAGACCTGAGGAGTGTAGAGAGCTGATAGAGAACATGGCCACTCACCACAAAAATTGGGACTCATCTGCATCTTCACGGAATAACTAGAGGGCCAATGTTTCTTCTAAATCATCTAACCCAGAGCTCACCGAACTTACTCGCCAAATAGCTGAGATGAACAAAAACTTCTTAACCATGGATACAAACCAATTTCAACAAGCTAAAACTATATCCACTTCTTGTGAAATTTGCGGGGGTTCTCATTCGTACACAGATTGTCCTTCTACTCTTGACAATCCAGAAAATGTGTACGCCGCTAACTGTAACTTTGGCTACCAAGCACGTCCTCAAGGAGACCGTAACTTGCTAAGTTATCGTTCAAACAACTATCTATCTCCACCCGGTTTTTCTCCTCAAAACCAAAACCAAAACAATTTCAACCGCAACAATCAAAGTCAACCTCGAGCTACCAATCAATTTCAATCCCAAAGAAACCCATATCAACCTCAAGGAAATAATTCAGCTTACCAAGCCCCACCTCTCAACCAACCCACGGCATTGAACCAAGATCCCGCCCCTTCACCACCCATGGATGTGAGTGAGAATTCCATTCCGAAGCCTTCATCTCAACCCAATATACATTATCCCTCAAGGTTGAGGAAAGAGAAATTAAAGAACAAGGATGATATTCAAGTTTCTAACTTTCTCAAAATGTTTAAACAACTGAATTTTAATATCTCCTTTGCTGAGGCTCTCGCTCAAATGCCTAAATATGCTAAGATGTTTAAGGATCTTTTAAGTGATAAGGAAAAATTGCTCGACATCGCCAATACCCAATTAAATGAGAATTGTTCTGCCGTTCTTTTGAGAAAACTTCCAGTTAAGTTAGGAGATCCCGGTCGTTTCTTGATTCCTTGCAACTTCCTTGGGGTAGAGAATTGTATGGCCCTAGCCGATCTAGGTGCTAGTATAAAATTAATGCCTTTAAGCGTTTGGAAACAATTCTCTCTACCCGAGCTAGTCCCCACACAAATGACTTTGGAATTAGCTAACCGTACGGTTGCTTATCTAGTGGGGATAGCCGAAGACGTCTTTGTTGGTGTCGACAAATTCACCTTTCCGGCGGATTTTTTTGTCGTTGACTACGAAATGGATCCCCGTATTCCATTAATCGTTGGACGTCCATTCTTGAGGACCGGTCGCACTCTCATTGATGTAGCCACGGGCGAATTAATCATGAGAGTTGGTGATGATAAAATCGTCTTCAACATGGGTAAATTGTCTAAGCAGCCTTCTGAAAACGAGAGTATTAATTTCATTGACGTTCTTGATGAGGCTTGTGAAGAACATTTCAAAGACGCTTGTAAAAGTGGTTCTTCTTCTCTACCCACTGTTGAGACCGTTGCCTCTATTGCTCCATCACTAACTCCATTTGGAGAAAGTGATTTCATCTTGAAGGAATTCAAAGCAACTTTGGGAGATGTGGACTTGCAATATGACGATTCCCCCTCTAATTAGGATGAAGACATTCGTACCATTGAGAAACTTCTCAATGAGGACCATATTTCTCCACCATCTCCTAAGGATATCTCTATCGATGATCCGACTTTGACTCCGCCGTCCATCGAAAATCCTCCTGATTTAGAGCTTAAGGATCTTCCGTCCCATCTCGAGTACATTTTCCTTGAAGACAACAAGAAGTCACCCGTCATCATCGTAAAGGACCTGAAAGAAGAAGAAAAATCCCGACTTATCGCCGTGCTAAAAAATCATAAGAAAGCTATTGCATGGAAAATCTCCGATATTCGTGGAATTGATCCTCACTTTTGCACACACAAAATTCTCATGGAGGACGATTTTAAACCCACTAGTGAAAGCCAAAGAAGGGTGAATCCGAATATCCATGACGTTATCAAAAAAGAGGTTATCAAACTTCTTGATGCAGGCATGATCTATCCTATCTCGGATTCGCCATGGGTTAGTCCCGTCCATTATGTGCCTAAGAAAGGCGGAATCACCGTTGTTCCCAATGAAAACAACGAGTTGATTCCTACCCGTCTCGTTACAGGGTGGAGAGTTTGTATAGACTATCGCAAACTCAGTGATGCTACGAGAAAGGATCATTTTCCCCTTCCTTTTATGGACCAAATGCTTGAACGTCTGGCAAGTAATGACTATTACTGCTTTTTAGACGGTTTCTCGGGTTATTTTCAAATACCCACCGATCCCCAAGACCAAGAGAAAACCACATTCACTTGTCCTTATGGAACATTTGCTTACAAAAGAATGCCTTTCGGCTTATGCAATGCTCCTGGGACATTCCAAAGGTGTATGATGGCTATCTTCCATGACATGGTTGAAGAAACTATGGAAGTCTTCATGGATGATTTATCGATCTATGGTGATTCCTTCTCTACCTGCCTTGCCAATTTGGAACGCATGCTTAAGCGGTGTGAAGACACTCGCCTTGTTCTAAATTGGGAAAAATGCCATTTCATGGTGAAAGAAGGCATTGTGCTGGGACATACAATCTCTAAAGCCGGTCTTGAAGTGGACCGTGCTAAAGTGGATGTCATAGCCAAATTACCTCCACCTTCAACCGTGAAGGGTGTGAGAAGTTTCCTAGGTCATACGGGCTTCTATCGTCGTTTTATTCATGATTTTTCTAAAATCGCTCGCCTGATGACCTACCTCTTGGAAAAAGATACTCCTTTCATCTTTTCCAAAGGGTGTCTTGAATCCTTTAATCTTCTTAAGGATAAGCTTACTAAGGCACCGGTCTTGGTTACCCCTAATTGGGAGCTACCTTTCGAATTGATGTGTGATGCTAGCGGCTTTGCTATTGGAGCGGTTTTAGGCCAAAGAGTGAACAAACACTTCCAACCAATCCATTACGCTAGCAAGACAATGACGGGGGCTCAATTGTATTATACCACTACCGAAAAAGAGCTTATAGCTGTAGTGTATGCTTTTGAAAAATTTCGCCCCTATCTTGTCCTTTCCACCACCATCGTGTATACCGACCATTCCGCGTTGAAGTACTTATTGACTAAACAAGATTCTAAGCCAAGACTTCTTCGTTAGGTTTTGCTCCTTCAAGAATTCAACATTGAAAATCGTGACAAGAAGGGAGCCGAAAACCTAGCTGCGGATCATCTAAGTAGACTTGAGGATCCTTATCAAAGGGATCATCCAAATCAAGAGATCAATGATTTTTTCCCCTTGAGAACTTAATGTCTGTTCACTCCAATCTTGATGACACCCCGTGGTTTGTGGACATTTCAAACTACTTAGCGGGTGATATTCTCATCAAAGGGTTAAAATCCCAACAAAAGAAGAAGTTCTTTTAAGATGTTAAGACTTACTTCTGGGATGACCCTTATCTCTTCAAACAATGGGCTGATCTAATCATTCGTCGATGTGTTGATGGGCCGACAGCTTTACAAATCCTTGATGCTTGCCATAAAGGACCCACCGGTGGTCACTTTGGTCCCAACTACACCGCAAAGAAAGTGTTTGACTCTGGATTCTATTGGCCCACCATTTATCGTGACGCTCACAAAATGGTTACGCATTGTGATGCTTGCCAACGACAAGGCAAGATCACACATAAAGATGAGATGCCTCAAAATTTCATACAAGAATGTGAAATCTTTGACGTATGGGGCATCGACTTTATGGCACCATTTCCATCATCCAAAGGGAACAAGTACATCCTCGTAGCCGTTGACTACATTTCTAAATGGGTTGAAGCTATGTCTCTTCCTATGAACGATGCGAGGGTGGTTGTGAACTTTTTGAAGCAGCTTTTTGCTCGATTCGGTGTTCCTCGTGCTATCATCAGTGACCGCGGGACTCATTTTTGCAATGATCAATTCGCAAGAGTCATGGCTAAGTATGGCGTCAATCACCGTCTTTCCACCGCCTATCATCCCTAAACCAATGGGCAAACCGAGATTTCCAACCATGGATTGAAGCGAATTCTGGAACGTACTGTGGGAGAGCATCGTGCCGCGTGGGCCGATAAGTTAGAAGATGCTTTGTGGGCTTTCCGTACCGCATATAAGACCCCGATTGGTTGTACACCTTATCGTCTTGTGTACGGGAAAGCATGCCACCTCCCTATCGAGCTGGAACATAAGGCATACTGGGCCTTGAATTGGGCCAACTTCGACATCAACAAAGCCGGTGATCTTCGGAAGATTCAACTCAACGAGCTAAATGAACTGAGGAATGAAGCTTACGAGAACTCATTGATCTACAAGGAGAAGACCAAGATCATCCACGATGCTAGAATTAAGAACCGAGAGTTCCACGTTGGTGATCAAGTCTTACTTTTTAACTCTCGGTTGAAGATCTTCTCTGGCAAGTTGAAAAGCCGCTGGTCTGGTCCATTCACCGTCGCCAAAGTCTTTCCCTATGTCACCATTGAGCTTTCTCAGCCAAATGGGCCTAATTTTAAGGTGAATGGCTAACGCGTGAAGTTGTACTTTGGTGAGGACATCTCTCATGAGATGATTCCATCCCTCACCACGTTTCCCATAAACTAGTTTTGGATCGAGTCAGGCTCGTGACTCGGTTATAAAAAACAAGCGCTTCTTGGGAGGCAACCCGTGATCTATCCTTTACAGCTTTCATAATAAGTGTAGGGGGGATCCCCGTATGTGTTTGTTGTCTTGTTTCTTATTCTCTGCAGGGATTCAAGCTTCAAAGTGCACCTCGATGACTTTTGACGAACCGTGATTCCGTGTTCCCATCTTCCCGGTTCTATCCTAAACTGTCGTGATTCAATATTTCATATCTTATATGTTCACATTGAAATCACTTTAGTTGTCCTTTCCTTAGCAAGATTTAAACAAAGTGCACAATGTCCTAAGTGTATGGGAGTTTACTCCCACATGCTCAAACATTGAGGACAATGTTTATATCAAGTGTAGGGGGGACTTCTATCTAAGTAAGTGGTCTTTTCCATGAATTTTCCCTCATTTTAACAGAAAAACCTGATTTTTCGACATTTTTCAAAATTTTTAATCTATTTTGGCCTTGTAATTTTCCTTTGCTATCGTTATTTACTTTCCTTGCTAGAATAAATTTTCAATAAAGTGGTTTTAAATTTTTCAAAGTCGTGAATATTTTGACTCAACCCGAGTTTACTTATCTAAGTTTACTCTAGCTAGTATCCTTAACGTGTTTAAGTCAAGTTTTGCTAGGCTTTTATATAAGGAACTTTAAAACGCGAAAGTCTTAACTCTCACGGGTTAAGAACAAGAAATTTTCGCAAGTTCCTATAATTGATCCTAGAGAGTTGTCTATCAAGGGAACTTTAAAATGCAATTTCTAAACTTGAAAAAGTCTAAGAATTTGCAAGAAACTTTGATTTAATTGGCTAAGCGTCCACGAGTCTCATTCCTTGAGATTTTAAACTGTGGAGAACGAGAGATGATAGAGTCAATTATAAGTTTGGTATTCTTTCGTGAATTTATGTGAGTTGATTATAAGCATATTCTCCCATCGCTTGTTAATAAATATATCTGCAATAAATAAGGTTGTACGATTTGAAAAGTTACTTAGCTTCTAGAACAAGATCGTTTAAAAGTTGCTCGATATTAATTAGAGTTCATAGCCAAGGCATAACTTATTGAAGCGGGATGCGAAGATTGGCGAGTCCGAAAATACCCTAACAAGGCATGAGGGCTACATTTTGTTGCTAAAGATCCAAAAGTGATGTGAAGAATCATTTATCAAAGACCAATATGAAGGATCGAGACACATGACGAGCAAATACTCCCCTAAAGATCATGGAGAAGTCTATCCGAAAAGACCCTAACAGGTTATGAGGATAAATAGATCCAATTCCTTAAAGGATGCAGATCGTTGTATATCAAAGTCCAAAATAAAGATTGGAGAAAAATGAAGAAGTCGTGGTCCAAAGATGAAGAAACTCTCAAAACATCAAGTGAAGAAATTCCTATCATGAAGAGAAGACCATAATTTCAAGAACGTCTCTCAAAGATTCGAAATATGAAGTCGCTGCCAAACATCGGTCCGAGAAAGGTCTCAAATCGTGAAGCGAGTTATGCCAAGATATGAACTTTATGAGGTCCCGAGAAGCAGTTTTAAAAGATTTTGTCCTTTAGCTAACTATTGATTAAATCGTCCTGATTTATTTTTCGCCTAAATAAACTATCGAAATAAGTCAAACAATGCATCCTCGTGATCATTCAAGACAATAATAAAATATAAGAGATACACCTAGGAATAAGGGAGTCTAAGTGAATAATTGGCCACATGAATTCGTGTTAGTTTGCTAACTTATAATAACAATGATATCGTTTTTTAGGCTTGGTATGGGGAACGTGAAACTTGAGGATGATAAATGTTCATGGAAGCCAAAACACAATGTAAGTCTTTAATTTCTTTACTTGTTTCTATCTTTTTATTTTCCTTAAAGTTTAATATTTAATAAAGGCCAAGGTGGGTTATTTATGATGGAAAATGTAAACCGTGCTTTAAAATTAATGCATTGCATGAGGGCATTGCAATGGTCAAGTGTAGGGGATTTAATATGTGTGAAAACACTTCCTTTTACCGCTTATTTCCAATAATAACAAGACCAAAACGTGTAATTTATATCGTAAAAGTCGGAATTATGCGTGGTTTGTGCTTTTATTACGTTTTAAGACCAAAAGATGAAAAAGGAAGAAAATACGGGCTTTCACGGGCTTTTATCGAAGAAAACGAGAAAAGACGAAGTCAAAAGATCAAGAGTGCTAAAAGAACGGATGTCCAAGACCTATTCTGAAGATTTATCGAAGAAAAAGTCTAAAGACGGAAGTTTAATGAAGTCGAAGAACTCAAGTCTAAATTATAGAATAAAATTATTAAAACAAGTTCAAGTCCCGAGACGACGTCGAGAAAAGACAAAGATTTAAATCGAGTCGAGAAGAAAAGAAAGAAGGAAGCACACCACACATGCACTCCCCATTTCCCTATAAATACCCTCCTAATCACATTAGGAGGGGGGTTAACTAGTTTTAGTTTTTCATATTTTTCCTTTCTAGTTTTTAGAGAGAGAAAGTTCCCAACTTTCTCTCACTAAGTTTCATCTTTTTTTTCAAGTTTAAAGTTTGAATCATTCTTGTATTTGGATTTCATTTAATTACAAGTTCAAGTTAAGTTTTTGTTCTTTAATCTCTTTCTACATTTCTTGATTTTGCTTTGTTCTTTGATCCGAAACTTCATATTTGATCCGATTAGTTCTTAATGCGTGATTGATTTTGATGTTTTAGTCAAGAAAAAGTTAATCTTTTACCCCTTCATAAGCTTTCATACGTATAGGTTATAAGCTTTTTATGCTTAGTGGCTTATTCGAATGTTTTAGCTCATTAACTTTTAAACTTTCTTAAAAAGTTCATCTTTTTAAGGCTCGTATTATTAAGTTCATGTGTTTAGATTCAAAAGTTTTCAAGTTTGTGCTTATTTATCTTTGTCTAGAAGCTTGAAAGTGCTTATTGGTAACTGCTTATTCATTTAAGCTTATTTTCTCCTTGGACGCTATTTCCATCTTAGAAGGGTTTTTACCTTGGTAAAATCTCTTGGCTTTGATCGCATAGATTGCGATCCGTTTGTTCTTCCCTGGTGCGATCACACAGTTAGATCACCCAATACGATCTGTGGGTGCGATGGTGTGTATCAATCTTTGATTTCGATCGCATTGATTGCGATCTGTTGTGTTGCGATCACAAACTACGATCAAGGACCATGATCCACTTGTTGCGATCGTGGTTGCGATCTGGGAGTACGATCTTGTTTTCCATCGCATTAATTGCGATCTGTCCCTAGACTGCGATCGTGAGTACGATCGATGGTCACGATCCATCACTACGATCAGAGTACGATCGCATTGCGATCTGACTCTGGTTTTTGCTTTATTTTTCCTTAGTTTTCAAATCTAGTTTTTCTCGCCCTTTTTACTTAGTTTATTTTAAACAAGTTTCCAAGTTTTTAATCATTTACGTTTTAATTTCCAAAGATTGCACGCTTTTATTCGTACTTTAAACTTTTAAAAGTTCTTATTTTACTCAACGATATTTATTTGCTTTTAGTTTAAAAATAGATAATCAAACAAACCATCCTCTTGATCACCAAAAGACAACTGAGTCGCACTAATTAACGGTAATCAATTCGAAAAGATTAGAACGAAATTATTTCATACTTGGCCAAAATCCTAGTTATTAAAAGCAAACTTCCACCAAAGCTCGGAGATCCGGGAAGCTTTCTCATACCATGCACCCTAAACAACAATGTCGAATGTCACGCCTTAACCGATCTAGGCGCAAGTATCAATCTTATGCCATACTCATTATACAAGAATCTTTCAAGCAATACTTTGAAACCTACGAGTATGATTATACGTTTGGCTAACCACACCTACCAATATCCCATTTGGATATCCGAGAACATGCTTGTTCAAGTTGGAAAATTCATATTTCCCGCCGACTTCGTAATCCTTGAGATGGAGGAAGACCATCAAGTCCCTCTCATTTTAGGACGACCATTCTTGCACACCGCCGATGTTATCATTCGTGTGAAGAATAAAGAACTCAACCTTGGAGTTGGTGACGATCGAGTCACATTCTTAGTCGATAAAGCTATGCTACACTCCTATTCCAATGATGACACATGCTTCCGCGTGGATGTTACGATGAAGTAACGGGAGAAGAGTTGGACGCATTGCTTGATGACAACGCACCATTCCAAACAACTTCGGAAAAGATTAGCGATACCGATCGTGATTGTGAATTCAAAGAATTCATGGCCCTTGATTCCGAAGTAACTCTCGAAGAAGAGGAAAACAAGCCGTCTGAAGTTTTGCCTTCGAAATCGAACTTTATAGTTCACAAATCTATTCTTGATCCACCAACGGATCTTGAGTTGAAACCTCTTCTCGAACATCTCGAGTACGCTTATCTAGAGAAGGACTCACTCCTTCTGGTGATTATCTCAGCCAAGCTCGAGGAAGATCAAAAGAAATGTCTCGTTTCTATGCTCAAAAACCACAAAGAAGCATTTGCTTGGAAAACATCCGATATACCGGGTATTAGCCCATGTTTTTGCAAACACAAGATCAATCTCGAAGACGATGCCAAACCCGTTATTGAGAGGCAACATCGACTTAACCCAAACATGAAGAAGATAGTAAAAGCCGAAATCATCAAACTCCTTGGGGCAGGAATCATCTATGCCATAGAGGATAGTCCTTGGGTTAGTCCTATTCATTGCGTTCCTAAAAAAGGAGTAATGACTGTTGTGACCAACGAAAATAACGAACTTGTTCCTAAAAGAACCGTTACCGGTTGGCATGTGTGTATTGATTACCGCAAATTGAACGATGCCACACGAAAAGATCATTTTCCTCTACCATTCATGGACCAAATGTTGGAAAGACTAGCAGGGAACAAATTCTTTTGTTTTCTCGATGGCTTTTCCGGATATTTTCAAATACCTATCGAACCATCCGATCAAGACAAGACCACTTTTACGTATCCTCATGGAACGTTCTCTTATAAACGTATGCCATTTGGTCGTTGCAATGCACCTGCGACTTTTCAAAGGTGTATGATCGCAATCTTTCAATACATGATCGAAGTATCCATGGAAGTTTTCATAGATGATTTCTCAGTCTTTGGAAACTCATTCGAGTCTTGCCTTTTTAATCTAGAGCGCATGCTCATCCGATGCAAACAAGCTCATCTCGTGCTCAATTGGGAGAAATTTCACTTTATGGTGACTGAAGGAATTGTGCTTGGACACAAAGTCTCCGGAGTCGGATTGGAAGTAGAGAAAGCCAATCAAAGTGATATCCAAATTACCACCACCCACTAACGTTAAAGCCGTTAGAAGCTTTCTAGGTCATGCGGGATTCTACCGCCGATTTATAAAAGGTTTTTCAAAAATCGTTAGACCGATGACCAAACTCCTTGAAAAACATAGTCTTTGATTTCAATGAAGAATGCATAAAGGAATTTGACAAGCTTAAAGACAAGTTAACGAATGCATCGATCATGGTTTCACCGGATTGGTCGCGACTGTTTGAACTTATGTGTGATGCAAGCGATTTCGATGTAGGAGCCGTATTAGGACAACGTGAAGGAAAACATTTTCGTCCTATACACTTTGCTAGCAAAACTCTAAATAGCGCGCAACTCAACTACACAATCACCGAGAAAGAACTACTTGCCGTAGTCTTTGCTTTTGACAAATTTCGATCCTATCTCGTGTTGTCGAAAACAACTGTATTCACCGATCATTCCGCGTTGAAATATCTATTCTCAAAACAAGATGCTAAGCCGCGTCTTATTAGATGGATTTTACTCCTCCAAGAATTTGACATCGAAATTCAAAACAAGAAAGGAGCTGAAAACGTCGCAGCCGATCATTTATCGCGACTTGAAAATCCAAACATGGAAGAGTTAAGGGATGAAGATATCGACGATTATTTTCCCGTTGAAAATCTTATGAAAATCTCTACGGATGAATCTCCGTGGTTTTTAGATTTTGAAAATTACCTCGTTGGAAGAATTCTAAGAAAAGGTTTTACCAATCACCAACGATGTAAATTCTTTTCCGACCTAAAACACTATTTCTGGGAAGATCCCTATCTTTCCAAAGAATGCCCCGATGGCATGATTAGGAGATGTGTTTACGGCACGGAAACAAGAAAGATCCTTACACTATGTTCTCAAGATTTAGTTTGGGTAGAAAAGAAATGATTTGGAAAGAAACTAAAATTTATTTGCGTTCTTGAGATTATTTAAGAAGAGAAAAGAAAAGAAGAGAAAGGAAGATTCAAGCCATTTTGGCTACAAAATCTTCTTCCCACTTTTGGGATGATTCTTCTTCTCTTCTTTTCTCTTCTTTTCTCTAGTTTTTACTTCTTTTCTTTTCTACTCAATAATAACTCGAGAACATAGAGTTAATAAATGTCATCATAGTCCTACTGGGGGACATTATGGTCCTTCAACCACCGCGAAAAAAGTATTTCATGCTGGTTTTTATTGGCCAACAATTTTTAAAGAGGCCTATACTCTAGTCGAAAATTGTGATGCTTGCCAACGTACTGGTAGCCTCTCACGAAGAGACGAAATGCCTCAAAACAGCATCCAAGTTAGCGAAATATTTGACGTATGGGGAATTGATTTCATGGGACCCTTTCCCAAATCCCATAAGTTCGAATATATCTTAGTCGCTATTAATTACGTGTCCAAATGGGCAGAAGCCGAGGCTTTACCCATAAATGATTCAAGAGCCGTAATCAACTTTCTGAAAAAACTCTTCTCTCGCTATGGAATGCCGTAAGCTTTAATTAGTGATCGAGGTTCCCATTTTTGTAACAAACAAATGGAGAGAATCTTAAAGCGTTATGGAGTCACCCATCGCTTTGCAACCGCGTATCATCCACAAACGAGTGGACAAGTTGAAAATACCAACAGAGCTTTAAAACGAATACTCGAAAAAACGGTTAAGGACAATCCTTCCGTTTGGTCAAGGAAACTTGACGACGCTCTATGGGCTTTCCGAACAGCTTATAAGACACCAATTGGCACAACACCTTATCGTTTATTGTACGGTAAAACGTGCTATTTTCCCTTCGAAATTGAGCACCGTGCTTAATGGGCATTGAGAAGTTAATCCCGATCTCAAAATCGCTGGAGAAAACCGATTCTTGCAACTGCATGAACTCGATGAATTAAGACTCCAAGCTTATGAGAATTCGAAATTGTACAAAGCACGTACCAAAGCTTATCACGACAAGAAACTTCGAATCCGAAAAGAATTCAATAAATGATATAAAGTTCTCTTGTTTAATATGCGCTATAAATTCAAAGCCCCCAAGCTTAAACAAAAGTGGTACGGTCCTTTTATAGTAAAACATGGATACCCGTACGGTTATGTTGAATTGTATGACAAAAGTGGAGGAAGGTTCATTGTTAATGGACATCGTGTTAAACTATATGAAGAGTGGAGTGAACATTTCCCTCACAAAGAAAATAAAGAAAACTAAAAAGAAATACGAGTCCGGCTGATGACTCTATAATAAAAAATAAGCGCTTCTCGGGAGGCAACCCGTGTGTTTTTTAATTTTTAATTTTTAAAGTGTGATTTTCCTTTTTAAAATAAATTCATGCTTACACCAAACATTTTTAACCAATGTTTTGCTTAAGTGTGAGGGGGTGTAGCATGTGTCGCTTTTATAAAAAAACCTATAAAAACCCAAAAATAGAGTGTTTTCGTATTTTTGTGTGTTTTATCTTTTTTGTAGGTACCGCAAGTTGAAGGCGAAAACAAAAGTCTTGTATGATGCATGATATGCCCGTTATTCTGGTTTTTCTCTCATTGTAACACCCCCAATTTTGGTCATAACAGCGGAAGGGTCATTGGGTGTTACTATCATGGTTCAATCTCATAATCATAGAAAACGGCTCAAAACGAGACGTTTTAATAAACATCCATTTATTTTCATTCAATAAAAGTACAATTTCATACACGGTCCCAGATAACTTCAAGTTTACAAAAGCTAGTAATTGGTAAAAATTATTTGAATGGATATAATTTATAAAAGCGGGCCAAAATATTTCAAATAAGCAAGCTTCACGAAACCGCCTTCCTCGAGTGCCTTCTATATGGACCTGAGATAAAGCATGTTAAAAAGTCAGCAAAATTTGCCGAGTGAATTTATAGAGTTTAATTTAAGTAAAGATAACACAAGTATTCAAAATAACCTTCCATGGTTAATAATTTATCAAAGACAATTATGTTGTACGGACATAATTATCGTGTCATTACATAAGTCTCGTGACATTGAACATTAACATATATTATTTTAGCCCAACACACCTAGCCAGGTGCGTATATTTCTCTTATACAATGCATCTGATGTTTCATTACTAGTGCATCACAACACCACGCGATAGCTAGTCGCGATCGGACTGGGCGTCACCCCGATAGATCTATCCATAGCATTACCGTTACTTCGATTAACAATTCACGATTCATGGGTCTTTTAAGGCTAAACAAACTTATGTAATAACTTTCATCTAAACATACAATCGGGTTCCTTGTGTTCAATTTTTAAAACAAAGAGGGTTTACCACAACTTCTCGATGCGCCCTTCATTTATACTAAATGCTTTTCCAATAAGTAGGGTTTACCACGACTTCTCGTTGTACCCTTTATTTTAAATAAACAAGCATGTTATCCCCCTCGCGGGTTTTATAAAACAAGTAAACATGTTAAAAGCGAGGCTATAGACTCACCTTAGCCAATAGTGGTAATGAGACGATCGCCGACGATTAGTGATGCCCGTTTAAACACGAAAACCGCAACCTACCAAATAATGCGCGTTCGTTAATAATCGACTTAAGTATATATCATACATAAATAATATAAAAATCAAAATTACAAAACCAAGACAATCCCGAAAAATTTAATAATACAAGTGTTATTACTATACCCTTTTATTCAACACTATTCTTTTAAACAATTGCACTCTCGATATTGACCCGTCCTAAGACGCCAAGTCAACGCAAGTCAAATTATCATTTTACTTCCCTCGGACCAGTAACTAAGTCATTTATATAATGACTTAACACTTGGGTAAGTGATTGTCGTAAAATTACCCCTTTAGGAAAAGGAAGGTAATTAGGGCAAGTAAGCACGACGATTTAGGAAAACCGTGTGTGAATGACCCTAACAGTGAGTTCGTTCTCAAGGAGGCACGTGCGTTGTGTTAAGAGATGTTTTTGATTTGTGATTATATGATTGAAAAAGAAAGAAAGAAATGAGATTAGAAGAGAAAGACGGTTACGAAGACAGATCGAGCTAAGACGAAAAGATCGTTCACGTAAAACCGTAAAAACTACAAAATTAAAAATTTTAAACCTAAGAATTAATTAAAAGCTAAAACAAGTCTAAAATAATATAAATAAGAAATAAAATACAATAAAAATATTTTAAAACCTTTTATTAATTAAATATTCAATTTTAAATGCTAATTAAAGCCCTAAAATTAAATATAATTAATCAGAATGTCCAAAATATTATTTTATTGAACAAATAACTTACTTATATTATCTAAAGACTAAAAAGTATTTTTCCTAATTTTTAAAAACTATTTTTCTATTTTTAAACTACTAAAAACTATTTTAATACTAAAATAATTATAATAAATAATAAAATAATGCTAAAAATAATTTACCAATTTTAAAAATCCTATTTTACTCTAATGAACAGTAGAAAAATGAAAAAGTTTGAAAAATATAAATTTTTTCACTAAAAGACAAAAACAGTTTAAAATAAAACCCTAATTAACTTAAATTAATTCTAAAAATTAAATAAAAGGTGAACAGTGAAAACTTTTTTATACTAAAACTCTTAAAATATTATTCTAAGTCTAGGAAAAATTGTAAAACTGAAAAATATTAATTTTTGGCACTAAATGCCAAAAACAGAAAATAAAAAGTTAATTAAAAATGGCTATTTAATCTAAAAAATATTAAATGAACAGTAAATAAAAATCTAATTAAACTGAAAATTCACAAATAAAATTAGAAAAAATATGAAACAAGTTTGAAGTCCTAATTCCCAATTTAGGGCACTAAAGACAAAAAACCAATATTTCTGATAGTGACATGTGACAGACTTTTGTCTGTTTGCTTAGCAGTGGTAAAAATTGTGCTACCAGTGGAAAAGGAGTTCCCACTGCTAGTGTAATTTGTTGGTCAGTTGACCAAATAAGCTCAGGAGAGCTTATTGTGAGCTTATATTGGGCAATAAGGCACCCCTATATTCAGTTGAGTATAGGGAGTCAATTACAACACAAAAACAAGCAGGTTGCTAGCACAAAATCTCACAAAAATGCCAAATCAAGTTTCCGATGAAGCTAACTTGTTTCTGATGAACAATAAAGTATTTTTACTTGCACAAATATGAGATTCAATCCCTTAAATCTTGCACATAAGCTGACCAATTAGCATACAATCTATTACAAATCCTACTTTAGCCTACCCTTTAACAATTTGCAAAGTTTGATGGGAAAATTCCCACAAAAACAGTCAATTTAAACCAATTTCTGATTATAGCTATATTATCCAATTTTTAACAAGCAAACTGATTTAAAACTTATCAATATGAAACCCTATGACCAATATCACCCTAAACTACCAATACAAACATGTCTAGAATAGTTTTAATCCAATAACTTGTCATAAACTCTGCCTAAAACACAAATCCAAACACCCCTTAGTTTCTGAATTTGAACTTTTTCAAACCAAACCTTAACAAATCTCAACCAAACTGATCTAAACCTAATCTATCATGCATGTAAACATCAAATATGCATAAACAAACAATAAGGTAAACACTTAAACAATTTTCAATCAAATTTCATGCAGAATCAAAATCAACTGAAAACTGAAAAAAGGAACAAGGGATTTACCTTGTTGGACCTACATCCAGGCCCAACAATGGCTGCTAGCCATCTCCTAACAGGTCCGGACCTGTGCAGAACACTTGGACAACAAGCTTTCAATAAACCTGCTAAGATCAATGAAGAACACACAAATAGCAATAATCTGATTTATTTTTCTCTTTTTCAAATCTTTTCAAAAACTTCTCAAATAAACTTCTTTTAACACACTTAAACAAACACTTAAAAGAACTGGAAAACCAAACTTGAAACAAGATTTTACCAAACCAACACCTTTTTTCAGAAACTTTGAAATCAAAACTGAATTTTTGATAACTCAAAAATCAAACAAACAATAAATGGGAAATAATCAACAGCAAAATAGTAAAATGGATCCTAGATTCTTTTCATCAACAAATCTCAACCAATTTTCATTCATAAATAAAAATGGGATATACAAGTTGTGACCTAAGGAAAAAATCAGGAACAAGAGAAATAGGGACACATGCGTCTCCTATTTATACAAAATGATAGAACAATCTAGATACTAAAACCCTAAATACATGAAAATCTAGAAATGCCCTTGGTTTGAATTTGGAATCTTGGTCAAATAAGCTGCCATGTGATGATTGTGATGTGCCAGCTGCTTTGGATCATCTTGGGACGTTTATCATGTGTGGAGGACAAGTAAAACCATCTTGGACGTTCATTATGTCCCCTCCTAGGGTTTTGTGGAAAGGGACGGGTGCAGGGGACCCTTGGGGTGGTCACATGGGTTGAGTGGGGACATGGGTTTTGTGTGGGATGGGATGACAAAAAGGTTGATTAGTGTTCTGGAAAAGATTAACAAAAACCCCTTTGTTTTAGTCTTTGTTCATCCTGGGGATTAGCTAGGGTTCATGGGTGTTTAAGGGGTGGGTTTAATCTGTTTTGGGGAAAAAGTTTTTAAATTAAGTGTTTTGGTGGGAAATTAGGGAGAGTTGACTGGATTTGACCCAGGTTAAATAAATAAACCGTGAGTGGAAGGTGACATGGAAGGGGTTTGTGACGTGGTGGATTGGTATTGGTGGGGTGGGGTGATGTGGCTAAGTGATAGGCTGGGGTGAGTTTGGGTGTTTGACTGAAATGGCCCCCCTACTCTCCTTCTTTCTTCATGTTGTAATAAACAGCTCAAAACAACTTTTCCCTTTGTAATATCTTTGGCAGTTTGATACTTTTGGCACAAATACTTTATAAACTTGAAACAAGGACTTCAAATGTATAGAATGCATTCTTCAAGGGACATTCTTGTAATATCTTCAAACATGGAGGACCTTTGTTGCCAAATGATGATTTCTTCAAGGTCTTATCTTGCCAAATCTTCAAAAATGAGGGACCAATGTTGACAATCTTCAATTCTTCAAGGTCATTTTTGGAAATTCCAGTTTTTGGCCCGGTTCATTGTGCGGCTTCGTTTCTCGTGTTCGTTTTTGACTGATTCTTGTGATCTTTTGTCATTTTCTCAATATCCGTACCTAAAATGCACAATGAACAAACACAAGCATATATTTGGGTATTTTGATGATATTTTAAGCGTTTTAAGCCCGATATGGACGATGAGACTATGTATAATTGCAGTCTCATCAGTAAGTCACCATGTCCAATGGCGAATACTCAACTCACGCCACATAATTATTGAACTACGTGTCCAAAATACCAATCAGCATGTACACTCGAAATGTACACACCGATCTACCTTATCTACACTTGTCTGATTTCGACGAAACTTGATCACAAACTCACATATAATATAAATAAGACTCAGTTTAAATTTCATTCAAAAATATTACTTCTAAGACCTTCTGCCCGACACACCTTCGTGTTATAAAAACCGGACAGATTTACGCCTTTGACTTGTAAAACCATTTTGACATATCTAAACAACTCCATTTATAAAACCGACACTCGGGTTTGAAGATAGACTCATGACCTGAGGTTTAGACTTTAACATAAGTCCTTGAAAATTTTTAAAACTCATTCTATAGTCCCTGAGATTCGATCCAAATATCGACAACAATTTTCGGATTGTGCCGATACTCGTCTCCCGGTACACGAATACTAAAACTAGCATAACTTTTGACTCGTTATGATTTAGAAGCTCTATCTTATACCGAAACGAGCGTCTCGGAAAACTCTACAACAATATCAAATAATCTCAGCCTATCTCAGAACTTAAACTCACGAAATAATCTGTTATAAGCTGCTGTCCCAAAATACCCATTTTGAAATCAAGTCAAATCAGTTTTCCAACACCATCTACCCATTTCCATACTACTAGTATCATCCTACTCGCATTCTAACATCTTGATCAATCTCCTAACACACTTGCATGTCACTTCTATTAATTTTTTATTAAAAATTCTTGCATACAATTAACAAAAACCATGATCAATATAAAATAATATATATATAGATGATCAAATAATAAATCAAACACTCATAATTTCATAAAAATAAAAACATGATGCATGAAGGAAATTTTTATACCAAAAGAACCACCTTTGAATTTCTTGAATGGTTCTTAATTTAGATTTCACTAAATCAAACTCAAAATCAAAAACAATTGATTTGGTGTGGTGTTCTTGGACGGCAAAAGCAAGAAGAAAAGAAAGGGTGGTTGATTTTTTTATTTTATATGTTGTATGTGTTTAGTTGCTAGTGGAAAATTATATATAATAATGGTGGAGGGGTATTTTTTGCCAATTTTGCATAGTTTTAGTCCAAAATGCAATTAAATAGTTATAAGGGTAGAAAATGAAAATATTAAATTTTGAAAATATTTACGGGACTCGGGTTTCGTAAAAATACTTTTTAAAAGTTAAAACGCTTCTTAAAAATAATAATATCACTTCGACACGACTTAAAACGTAATTAAACCGAAAACGTCGAAAATATAAAATATCGAGACAATCGATAATAAAACGTAAATTTTTGGGCATCCGTCGGTATCGCGATCATTAGTAGTTCTCGTCATTCGTTAAAACGTAAAACACGAGAAATAAATATTAAATATAATAAAATCATTCATATGATAATTTGAGAATATAATATCGATACTTAATGTATTTCTTGTCGTTTTTCATTTAAAAGACATTCTTACGTTAAGTTTCAAACTATAACCTTCTCGGTTAGCCGATAATTTAAAATTCTCATTAAAGTAAACATACAATACTTACTAGTCGAGATTAAAATATCGACCTGAAATTGACGGATTGTCACATTATCCCCACCAAATTGGGATCTTCGTCCCGAAGATCAACTTGCGTTCTTCCTCGATCGCTCGTTGAAATCAAAGAGTTAAATGTATTTTGGTCCTCGTCTTGAGTTCCATCACACATGACAATAGGAATTCGACTTTGCTTCGGTTGCCTAACTTCCTTATCGATAATATCAACAAGTACTTTGATGAAATGCAACTTACCGCCGATTCATACTTCATCAAGAGAGATAATAAGATCTTCGTCAGGAAGAAATTTCTTTAAGTTCGACATATGAAAGAGTATTGTGAATTCCTTGTAGTTCACGAGGTAATTTAAGTTTTCATGCTACTGGACCTACTCTTGATATCATCTCGAATGGTCCAGACTAACGGGGACTTAACTTCCCACGTTTTCCAAAATATATAACACCTTTTCCATGGTGATAGTTTTGGCATAACTTTTCCACCTACCTCGATTCCAAAGGTTTTCGATTCATATCGTCATAACTTCTATGTCTACTACGAGCAGTTAACAACGATTCTTAGTTCGCACGATCATTTTATTTATCGGAATAAAATGAGCAGAGTCAATCAGTCAACATTGACACAAATTCAATCATATTCAGACTGAGTTTTCAAGAGCTTAACAATGAAGTCCATTGTAATTTACGTTTACTTTCCAAATGATAACGAATAACACAATCGTAATCACTTAAAGGCTTATTTACCTCTTTTTATTCCAGAATGCATTGTAGGCTCTTTATCGGTGGATACCGTACATTAGTGCCATACAATAATGTCTCAATAGACGAAGAGTAAAATCACCGCACCCAATTACAAGTCATGGGTTGTGAAGTTTCCTCATTCTTCCTATGTTTCCTACAAGCATACACAATCAAAACAGCTCCAAATCATATAGGAGATGTATCACGATCAACAACAAAACCTTTAGTTCTTTCAGGTAACGATAAGATTGGCGTGCTGCAGAGTTTTCTTTTCATGGTTTGAAAAGCTTTCTTTTCATCAATGCTGCACACATACGGTTCATTCTCTGAGTTATCTTAGTTACTGGTTTTGACATTAAAGAGAATCCTTTAATAAACCTTCAATAATAACCAGCCAAACCTAGAATTTGTCGTACTTCAGTTGGAATAGTTGGAACATTCAAGTTTTCGATGGCTTTGATTTTCACAGAATCAACATGTATGCCACGTTTGTCATTCACATGTTAGAGAAGTTGTACAGGACCAAGCCAAAAATCACACTTTTAAAATTTTGGGTACATCTTTTCGTTCTTTAACAAGTTTCAAGATAATCCCTAAGTGTTCGGCATGTTCACCCTCGCTCTTCGAGCATATTAGAATATCATCAAAGAAAACGATTACGAATTTATCAAGATACGGCTTACACATACAATTCATTAAGTTAATGAATACAACAGGTGTATTGGTCAAACCAGAAGGCATAACCCTGAACTCATAATGATCATCACAAGTTCTAAACGCCGTAATAGGAATATCTTCCTCGCGTATGCGAAGTTGATGATACGTAAAACAATGATCAATCTTGGAGAAAACACCAGAATCTTGGAGAAAACACGAGAGTTTTGAAGTTGATCAAAGAGATCATCAATTTCTTGGAAGCGGGTAACGATTCTTAATCGTTAGCCTATGCAGCTCTCGGTAATCGATGCACATACGAAACGAATCATCATTCTTCTTAGCGAATAGAATAGGAGTTCTACAACTGACGAGTTCGGTCGAATAAAACATCTATCAGATAGTTCTTAAAACTGCAAAAATAATTACATCAACTCAGATGGTGATAATAAATATGGCTCATGTGCCACAGTTGCTACACCAGGAATTAGATCAATTTGGAATTCTATTTGACTTGGAGGCGAAAACCTTGGCAAATCTTCCAGTAACACTTCAGGATAGTCATGAATGACTACAATATCTCTACTCACTTTCCTTACGATTCCTTCTACGATACGTAAGCCAGGAATAATCCACAACCTTTTTTGATATACTAACGAGCTCTAATGCACGAAAAGAATTTTCAATTTGGAATTATTTTACCCTTCAGTAACCTCATCAGCCTTGCCTTGAATTATGTGTCCCATGAGCTAATAAGCCATGCAGACAGTTTCACAAATAGAAATTGGCTTAGAAGAAGTCACATCACCGAATTTATTCTTGGTCAGCCATAAATATACTGCTTGACCTTGATGGTTCGGGTTCCAAAATTCTAGAACATAAAGAAATCAACTTATGGAAACACTTGATATATCTACCAATGTTAATTCCCTTCAGTATCAGATTGTATAACACTTGCTCCACACTTTGGAAATACTTCGAGGAAAACCTCCTCAGTTAACCGCTTCCTCACCTTAGTCCATAGTGTCCCATAAGTAACCATACCTATGGAAGCAAGTCTGCCATCCCACCAAATTAATGCACGACCTTGGAGTGTAGCGATTTCAAACTACAACTTATCCTCCTAATTAGGGTCACTGATTTGAAAGACTGACGCCAGCTTTCAATAACTGACACAATCCTCCATCATATTTAGTCCCCTTAAGAGTCTACGGTTTGGAATTAACGAATGAAGTGTAGTTATAGCCTCTAACTTCGGGTACATTTGTTCCATCCGTACCACGAACATTATCGGCTCCAGCTTCAGCTCCACCGGTTCCAGTTCCACCAGTTTTAGCTTCAGCTCCAGTTCCAGCTCAATCATTCATGTTGGCCATGAATTCCACTAAAGATATAGCAACTTATTCACTAATAACTTGGCGCATTCGTGCTTCAGTCATAGCTTTCATTGACTGCATGAGTCTTGTGTAACGCAAATCAAATCATAATGAGTATTCATTCAATGATTACGTTATACCATAGAAATTTAGATGAGAAAGGCAAGGAAAGATAATAGTAGAACGATGTAGAATTAGGAATCAAAGGGTAGTCATTCCATTGATCACAAACTAGTACAAGTTGTATTGTTAAGCATTATAGATAATCATCGTCTAATGCCAAACAACTTAAAAGACGAGTCCTACTAACTGATGTCGCAGTTTAGTTAGGGATTCATGAAAAGATACTACAATTGATAAACTAATCCACTAAGATTTACTAGGTAATTCACATGGCTAAGAAGGATCCTCGGTCCCACAAGAAGAAGATTTCTTCATTGTTTTTTAGAGACGCTTGATATCCTCCTCAATTGGCGGTTTTGGTAAAGCCCCAATACAACCATCTCACGATCAAGGAATTAGAGGAACAAAATCAAAGAATGAATCGAGCAAACGAATTATGAGTCAATAAGAGTTTAATCATGCAGATGCTATATGCTTAAGCCCACATGTTTATGAATCATTATTTCCATGGATTGATCAAGTCCTTCCAAATAAGATTCAGAAATTTGTAGTTCAACAATTTATAATTTCATTGTTCAAGAAAATGGCCAATTTATTTCAACGATTATAAATCACTTTATTTAAGCATCGCCAACTCAACGCAAAAGATCAAGATCGAAAAAAATGAGAAACTAATTTAGCAGAAAATGATCAGTGTATGGAATCCTGGTTGGCATGTGAACACCATAACAATCAATCTCAATTCCTAACAATCAATAGTACCATCTCAGACAAACTTGTTTCTATCAAAACAGTATAATGTCGAAGATTAATGAAAATGCAGATTAAATTTGCTAAACGAAATGAACGAATCGTAAATCACGAATAAGAACCAAGGAAATCAAAATCCTCGTAACCAAAAGAATATCAGCAAGAATATTAACCGTTTTGTTGGAATCATATATATTCACAACTTAGTTAATCTCAAGAATTACAGGATTCATTTCAGGAATAGCTTCGGCGCTAGCATAAAAATGACTAGGGTGGCTTCGTGACAATCTACGTCATATAAATCTCGTATAAGTATAAAATTATCATTTATAATTAAATAAATGTAAACATACATTCTAATTCACAAGTTCAAATAATCGATAAAGATTACAACATATATATATATAATCCCATATATATAAATACTTTCATTCTCGTCCATTGGCAACTCGGAGGTTTCGCTTGTAACAGTTATAGTTAAAAGATTTCAAAAATTCATTTTTGGAAAATCTTTTCGTTCTCTATAACTTGAGCTCTGATACAAATCTGTAACACCCCCAATTTCGGTCATAACAGCGGAAGGGTCATTGGGTGTTACTATCATGGTTCAATCTCATAATCATAGAAAACGGCTCAAAACGAGACGTTTTAATAAACATCCATTCATTTTCATTCAATAAAAGTACAATTTCATACACGGTCCCAGATAACTTCAAGTTTACAAAAGCTAGTAAATGGTAAAAATTATTTGAATGGATACAATTTATAAAAGCGGGCCAAAATATTTCAAATAAGCAAGCTTCACGAAACCGCCTTCCTCGAGTGCCTTCTATATGGACCTGAGATAAAACATGTTAAAAAGTCAGCAAAATTTGCCGAGTGAATTTATAGAGTTTAATTTAAGTAAAGAGAACACAAGTATTCAAAATAACCTTCCATGGTCAATAATTTATCAAAGACAATTATGTTGTACGGACATAATTATCGTGTCATTACATAAGTCCCGTGACATTGAACGTTAACATATATTATTTCAGTCCAACACACCTAGCCAAGTGCGTATATTTCTCTTATACAATGCATCCGATGTTTCATTACTAGTGCATCACAACACCACGCGATAGCTAGTCGCGATCGGACTGGGCGTCACCCCGATAGATCTATCCATAGCATTAGCGTTACTTCGATTAACAATTCACGATTCATGGGTCTTTTAAGGCTAAACAAACTTATGTAATAACTTTCATCTAAACATACAATCGGGTTCCTTGTGTTCAATTTTTAAAACAAAGAGGGTTTACCACAACTTCTCGTTGCGCCCTTCATTTATACTAAATGCTTTTCCAATAAGTAGGGTTTACCACAACTTCTCGTTGTACCCTTTATATTAAATAAACAAGCATGTTATCCCCCTCGCGGATTTTATAAAACAAGTAAACATGTTAAAAGCGAGGCTATAGACTCACCTTAGCCTATAGTGGTAATGAGACGATCGCCGACGATTAGTGATGCCCGTTTAAACACGAAAACCGCAATCTACCAAATAAGGCGCGTTCGTTAATAATCGACTGAAGTATATATCATACTTAAATAATATAAAAATCAAAATTACAAAACCAAGACAATCCTGAAAAATTTAATAATACAAGTGTTATTACTATACCCTTTTATTCAACACCATTCTTTTAAACAATTACATTCTCGATATTGACCCGTCCTAAGACGCCAAGTCAACGCAAGTCAAATTATCATTTTACTTCCCTCGGAACAGTAACTAAGTCATTTATATAATGACTTAACACTTGGGTAAGTCACCATGTCCAATGGCGAATACTCAACTCACGCCACATAATTATTGAACTACGTGTCCAAAATACCGATCAGCATGTACACTCCAAATGTACACACCGATCTACCTTATCTACACTTGTCCGATTTCGATGAAACTTGGTCACAAACTCACATATAATATGAATAAGACTCAGTTTAAATTTCATTCAAAAATATTACTTCTAAGACCTTCTGCCCGACACACCTTCGTGTTATAAAAACCGGACAGATTTACGCCTTTGACTTGTAAAACCATTTTGACATATCTAAACAACTCCATTTATAAAACCGACACTCGGGTTTGAAAATAGACTCATGACCTGAGGTTTAGACTTTAACATCAGTCCTTGCACATTTTTAAAACTCATTTTATAGTCCCTAAGATTCGATCCAAATATCGACAACAATTTTCGGATTGTGCCGATACTCGTCTCCCGGTACACGAATACTAAAACTAGCATAACTTTTAACTCGTAATGAATTAGAAGCTCTATCTTATACCGAAACGAGCGTCTCGGAAAACTCTACAACAATATCAAATAATCTCAGCCTATCTCAGAACTTAAACCCACGAAACAATCTGTTATAAGCTGCTGTCCCAAAATACCCATTTTGAAATCAAGTCAAATCAATTTTCCAACACCATCTACCCATTTCCATACTACTAGTATCATCCTACTAGCATTCTAACATCTTGATCAGTCTCCAAACACACTTGCATGTCACTTCTATTAATTTTTTATTAGAAATTTTTGCATACAACTAACAAAAACCATGATCAATATAAAATAATATATATATATATATATATATTAATGATCAAATAATAAATCAAACACTCATAATTTCATAAAAATAAAAACATGATGCATGAAGGAAATTTTTATACCAAAAGAACCACCTTTGAATTTCTTGAATGGGTCTTAATTTAGATTTCACTAAATCAAACTCAAAATCAAAAATCATTTGATTTGGTGTGGTGTTCTTGGACGGCTAAAGCAAGAAGAAAAGAAAGGATGGTTGATTTTTTTTATATGTTGTATGTGTTTAGTTGCTAGTGGAATATATATATATATATATAGTAATGGTGGAGGGGTAATTTTTGCCAATTTTGCATAGTTTTGGTCTAAAATGCAATTAAATAGTTATAAGGGTAGAAAATGTAAATATTAAATTTTGAAAATATTTACGGGACTCGGGTTTCGTAAAAATACTTTTTAAAAGTTAAAACGCTTCTTATAAATAATAATATCACTTCGACACGACTTAAAACGTAATTAAACCGAAAACGTCGAAAATATAAAATATCGAGACAATCGATAATAAAACGTAAATTTTTGGGCATCCTTCGGTATCGCGATCATTAGTAGTTCTCGTCATTCGTTAAAACGTAAAACACGATAAATAAGTATTAAATATAATAAAATCATTCATATGATAATTTGAGAATATAATATCGATACTTAATGTATTTCTTGTCGGTTTTCATCTAAACGACATTCTTACGTTATGTTTCAAACTATAACCTTCTCGGTTAGCCGATAATTTAAAATTCTCATTAAAGTAAACATACAATACTTATTAGTCGAGATTAAAATATCGACCTGAAATTGACAGATTGTGACACTCATTCCATTGCTTTTGTTCAGTTTTACCACATTGAGGACAATGCTAAACTTAAGTGTGAGGGGGTGGAAATCGAGAAAAAGATGCTTAATTCCCATATTTTTGGGCTATTTTAAAACTTTTGTTTTGTTTTGCCCTCGTAAATAAAATTTTTCAAGCAATGTATATAAATAATTAAGAAGTTATCCAATTGGTAAATTTTTGAAAATTTGAGATATATTTTTGTGTCAAAATTACCCAAGTCAAAGTCTCATATTATAGTAGAAGAAAAATCCAAAAGTAAGAGAAAGTTGCAAGTTCCATGTTTGTCAATACAACATGAACTTTGCAAGTATGTTGATCCATGGCTAGGAGTTTTAACCAAGAAAAAAAAGAAATAAAAAGTCAAAAAGACAAATAAATAGCCAATGAGCTATACTGTTATGAAGTTGAAGGAAGAAGAAGAAATAAAAGGTATCGATTAGCCAATGTGCTAAGTCGTGATACATGTTGCTTCAATTCATATGTTATTAGTGTAGTATAGTTAGAAATAAAAGATTTCTAGATTTTTATGGGTATTGACTTTATATCTCAATTTTTCAACCTTAAAAAAAAACTTAACTCGATGAGTTTTATCGTGTACTTGTACTTGGTAGACTTGCATAGAATTTTGTTAAAGATACATGTACCTTTGGATTTAATTTTCTTTTCTTCTTGCTTGAGGGCAAGCAAAACTGAAGTGTGAGGGGATTTGATAACGCCTAAATCCAACATGTTTTTAGGAGCGTTATCCGTACTTTTGTATATGTATATTGGTTAATTATATGATACTTTTGTGCATATTTGTGCCCAATTGTGTTTGCAAGTCTTTGTATAGCCAATTGCAGGAATGAATTATAAAACAACATAAAAGTAAAGAATTGTACGAGTACGAAGAATCCTAGTCAAGTTCAAGACCCGTGTACAAGTTACAAGCCTTTGAAGATTAATTTCGGGTGCAAGAACAAGTATTTCCAAGGAGCAAATAAAGATATTCAGCATGAAAGTTGCCACCATCAACACACATCCAACTTGCCACTAGCAAGAGTGAAGTTGCCACCATCACATAGGAGTTGATATGCCTCCATCATAGCTCCTGTTGCCTCCATCATGAGTGAAGTTGCCACCAACATTTGTCTAGGCAGAAATGTGTCCACATTCATGCAAGCTCAAGGAACTCCATGCAAGAACATTCTAGACTTCTTTCTCTCCAAGCCAACCGTTGAAGTCTAGGGCCTTAACTAGCTTACAAATAAGACCCTTGGGGTCATGTAACTATATATCTTTTCACAACTCAAGTATCTCTTCATATCATTTCATAAACAACTCTCTCATCCTTGTCCAAACTCCCATTCCCGGATTTGAACAAGGTGGTGCTAGAAAAGTCAGTTTTTGAGACCAATAAGCAAAGTTATCATCACGTAACTCTTAGGGATCATTACCCTAATCATTAGTAACATTTTTCCACTTTGTAAGACTCTTGATTATCACTTATAATACTTTTATTTCTGAGTTTATTTCATCATTTGTTATGAGTAGCTAAGTTTCATTCTATATTTGGTAGGATGATGTTTGTAGTATGAAGTCGTGGTTGTGATTGTGATTTATGTTTAATTCAATGTCAAGCTTTCCTATGATCCATTGATATTTATGTTTCATTTGACAATTGCTATCAAAACCTAATTTGTTGGTAAAGATTTCATAGGTCGAAAAGGTTATTTTCTATCAACAAGTCGTAGCCGGTTTGTCTATGATTGGCTATCTTTTGTATTGATCATTTCTTAAGAAGTTTTGACTATTAAGAAACATAATTATAAGTGTTAGAAAATTTGTGAAACGACCGTGAATCGAATGTGTTGAAATTAGATTAAGTCTTGAATTGAGTGATTGAGTCTAATGCTTGTTTTCTTGAACCAAGGTCTTGACGAAGATTAAAGCTTTTGAAAACAATTGATTAGATTATCCATCTAATTATCATAATCATATATGTTAACGTGTCATCATAATCATGCCACTACGAATGCTCAAACTAGTCTTTACCAAGTGTACCTTTAATCATATTATTAATCTCATCATTTTACTTGTTATTTGTTTGTCAACAATTGCTACAATCAACGTTTATAGTTTTATTTTTGAATGATCATAGGTTTTCCAAATCCCCGTGAACGATCTCGGTATTACCACATAAAAGCTATACACAAACGAAAGGGTTATACTTGCCCGTGCGTTTTTAGTCAATCCGGTAATTCGTGTTTATAAATTTAAAACTTGTTACTAACCCCACGCATCAAGGACGCCCTCGTATCGGGTTCACTTTGATACTTTTGTGATTCAAAATTGACTCTTAATAAATGTCTAACATTAATTCACTTTAGTAGACCTTTCCTTAGCTCGAGTTAAACAAAGTAGGCAATGTCCTAAGTGTAGGGGAGTTTACTCCAATACTCTTAAACATTAAGGACAATATTTATCTTAAGTGTTGAGGGGTCTTCTATCAAAGTGACCTTACCTAGAACATTGTCTTGCCTTCATGATAATTGGGAAATTAATTTTTCAAACATTTTCAAAATTTTGATCTAATTTGGCCACCAAAAATATTGCATTCATAATTTTTGCATAAATCAATTTCATTTGCATAACACATTTGCATTGTATATTTCTTATGTTATTTTTCATCAAAAAAAAAATATATATATAAAAAGAAAAAAAAATAATAAAGGATATGGTTTAAAAAGTTTAGATATCTTTGTCATATTAGACCCGCCATGTATATTTTGACTCAACCCGAGTTTGCTTATTCAAGCATACTCTAGCTAGTATCCTTAACCATGTAGACCTTTATTGGTTTATTAGGCTAAGCATCCGCGAGTCTCATTATTTGAGATTTTAAACTGTAGAGAACGAGCGATGATAGAGTTTGAAGTAAGTGTAAAGGGCTAGATAAACCTCATATTAATTACTTGTGGCTATTATATCCCCTTTCGTAACCTTTACTTTCTTGACAACGCATGTATATATTGTTAATAAATAATCAAGAACGGTTTTAATCGGTTTGTAGTCT
Source organism: Glebionis coronaria (assembly GCA_025667525.1). Taxonomy (NCBI): domain Eukaryota; kingdom Viridiplantae; phylum Streptophyta; class Magnoliopsida; order Asterales; family Asteraceae; genus Glebionis; species Glebionis coronaria. The sequence goes on from CM046878.1 coordinate 371,359,699, forward strand.
CTTATGCATTTTTGACTAATCATTCGTGTTTGGTATAAGTACGTCTTAAGATTCTAAGTTAGAATGTTTTATGTGTACTAGACTTATGTCATGCTTAATACTTAGCGGGTGTTTTTTCTTTTATTCTTTTCCTTTTATTTGTGAGGAATAAAGAAAAATAAGAGCGGCTTAAAAAAATGAGTGGCTAGAAAAAAAATGAAAAAAAATAATTATACAAGACTCCCAAGAGGGACAGTGAAGTGTTAATTATAGTATCTATTAAATTCTAATATTAATCTCACAAGGGTTGTGGGGATTTAATAGTTGCTCCAATCCAATATTACCTTGACGGGTTGCGGGATTGAAGATTCAAGGTCTCAAAAAGGCGGTAGATATAAATTATTTCCTGAGTTTTATTTTTCTTTTCTTAGCGAGTGAGTAGCTACTTATTAATGCATGACATAAGGATCTTACACATAAGGCGAATGACTTATTATTTTGGGTCAGACTTATATCGATTGTGGGCGGTTTTTCAAGTAATGGATAAGATTGTTACTTAGGATTAAAACCGTGCTTCCTTATTTTCAGTTTTTACATTTCTTATATTTCACGCTTTAAATAATGACAAATTTGCTCTCAAGCAATTTCCTCAAATAATAATCGCTCTTAGAGGCATAATAAGTGAGGGTATAATGGTAACACAATTAACTAATATGAAACATCCTACATAACTTTGTCACTAAACTTTAGTTGTTTCATCCTTTTCAACATAGCATATCTTGTTGCTCTCATCCTTTCCCACAAACACCATGTCCACATTAGTAGTCTCTTTCATGAATTTTAGTCCACCATAAGGAAAACTCACCCTATCCTTCCATATAGTGCCTCAAATGGCATTCATCGACTTCTAGTATGATAACTATCATTATATGAAAACTCAGACATCGCTAACGAGTTTCCCACATCCCTCTCAATCAGTCACCCAAGCTCGCAACACGACTCCTATACTTGTAACAATTTCTCACTTCGTCCATCCTTTTCCAAGTAGCTGGATATACTCATATCCAATCATCTTCATCAACTCCCTTTAGTCCATACCACCAAACTGATTAAAAATTCCAATTTTCTTACACAAGTGACCTATGACGGTGTTTCACATATTCATTAGTTCATCATAACAAGGCTCTTCCAATCCAAATCAGCTTATGATCTATACATATCACCAAAAGGACAGTTATCTTAGTTAGTCTATCAACTGCCATCCAAATCCATGCTACAACTACTTCCATTAAATTTGGATAGCTCATTAGTAGCACCTATACACTTCCTTCTCACTTTTCTCCATGAAAGATTTTTTTTATACTCAACACTTTCTTTATACTTACACAATGTCTTACCTCCAAGGTCATAGTGCTCCTCATCTTGTCTCAGTTAGTCCAAGCCCTTCGTCCCTCATGACACATCACATCTATAACTCCTCATCCATTCGATTATCGATACTAAGCCTTCCAATCAAATAGTATAGGTCAGTGCCATTTCCTTTCCACATTACAGCAATATTAGCATGCTTAGTGCCTTAGTCTACTCATTAGGCTATACCAAAATTTTACCTTAGGTTCCTATCTCGACCTATTTCATTTATAATCCGCATCTATCCAGACTTCCTTCTTTTTCCTCAGCTCGTGGCATACATCACGATGCTATGCTTCCCGTCTTTCAAGTCATCTATACGTCAAAATTATCCAAGTAGCTTCACTTGTTTTCCTCGCGACCAGTTTTCCTACTCCATCCTAATAGGGACAAACTAGAGTTTTATGTGATCCCATGCGGATCACACTTTCATCTTATACCCATATTAGTTTCCATTTGTCTAAACTAAGCCATATTTTAAATTCTTATTCAAATCTCATACTTCTATTTTGATTGCACCCAACATGAGGTAATTTCAATCATCATCTTCTAGGAATACTTGGTCCTCTCCTTCCATGGTTCTACCTAATTACTACACTATCCCATCCAACCTAAATTCCATACTTCATTCATCAAATCTATGGAAATAGTTAGTGCATTGGATAATGCATAATTGTCTCTTCCAAAGATCTTTCATAACACCCTCACAAAACCAACTCTCTAATCACTTCTCCACGAACCTATTCAGCTCAGCTTCACTACTCATCCCTCAATATTGATTGCCATAAAATTCTATCTGCGTAGTCACTCGACTCCCCTTGTTACTTCCACGAGTTCTTAATCTCCCATGTTATGTAGTCACTCGATCATGATCCATTGGTTTAGCTCTTTGTAGCTCCACTCCGGTACTCGATCTGTCCTTCTTCGTCACGAACCATACGTAGATTCCCATCATAGTTCTTGTCACCTTTCCAGTCCTTGCAACTTATGTGACTCCTTCAAAATCTCTTGCATCCTTCTAGCAGCCGGGACGTAGTCCTTTCAGCTCCTTGCTTCACGATGTAGCTCTTCACACACTCCTTCTCGTCTCTATGATGTTACTTAGGAACTTCACACTACCCAGTATCTTCTAACTTCAACTCATCTACCACAATATTTCTAAAGGTACTTCAACCCCTCAATGGCTCACTCTTCCTTACTTGTTGTACTTCACCATTAGTCAGCCTCCTACCAATCATTCTTTCACATCTATGTTTTCCTTCACGTGTCTACTACTACCTTGCCTCCATAACTATACCAATTCCCTTGCGTGTTATTTGCCCCATATTTCCATTAGTAGAAACTTTCTACTCTACCCTCACATCCGCTGGTACTTTCATCAATCTCCTAATGGTACTTCAACCAACTTCTCATAGCATGACATCTCGTTCCCACGACTAGTCAACTAATTTTACTTACTCCCTCATTCCCGTAACCAATCTAAGTTTCAAAACTACACAAATCTTAATCATTCCTTCAACACAACCTTTAAACCAAAATACATCTCTCTATTCTAATATCTATCCATAAGTAATACTACCCAACTCTATCCTCTCATCCTAACGTTTCCACACCCGCATAACTAAATCAACCATGACGTGTACCAAAAGAATTCCAAATGGTCGCGTCCCATAATAAATATAAGGTAAACCGAAATATCAACCATAACGAACCCTAGCCAAAACAACTGAAAACGAAAGAATGTAATCTGAAAGATTCAATGGAGTGTGCCAACAACGAAAAATCAGACTCGTCACGATTAGTATTACCAAATTTCAATATCTTAGAAAACTTTAAATTTTCACCTCAATTAGTTACTTCCCATTAGGACCATATTTTAACACCAATAAATGAAATCATAGTCATATTTTACCATCTTCGTTACTATCAAAGGGCATAACTCAGTTAGTGTACTAAAACTCACTTTATATATCATCTCCTTTAACAATAAACTCATCTTTTATCATAATTATTTTATCAAAGGTATCCACTAGATAGTATAGTATAATGTTATTCTAACAATTATCTTGTTTAATCACATTAAACTCATTTCACTTATTATTATGAAACCAATACGTTTTTATAAAATATGGTGTTTTTATTCACTTTATTCTATATTATAAATATTTTATATAATCCATTTAGGCTTGTTATAACTATTACACGTTTACAAGGTATGGTTTAATTATCATCATTATTATAATAAAATCTTCCTTTTTACTATTTCTGTCTATTTAAATACTTCTAAAATTTTAACTCCACTTTTAAGAAAATTATCGTAAAATTTCTTTACCCTTTATATGTACTATCACATGTTACCTAGAAAACTAATCCATTCATTGTCAATATATTTTTTTTAACTTATTACCAATAAACTTAAAGAAAAGATATGTAAGTAAGGATATCATACCGTACACTTACAAAGTATTTTCAAAAGCATTTTCCTTTAATTACCCAGACTCCTTTGCAAGAAAATTTGGTAGTTCTCATCAATTCAAATACATACCCGAATGTAGACACACTTCAAAACATTCAAAACGTCGTTAGAACTCCATCAAACTCCAGCACTAATAAACTATTTAATCACGAGAGAACACTAGGTACGTTCAAGTTTTAATAACTATTGAACGACCGTATATCATAACATAACATCTACTAGTATATATACCTCCGCATATATATATATATATATATATATATATATATATATATATATATATATATATATATATACCTATTAAATCTCCCAAAACATACTCGTTATCATACATGTCAAGTCAATCGATCGCGTCATACACTCGTTTTTCCATACGAGTAATCACCATCTCACCATCTCACCATGCCACAACAAGGCATAAAACCCATCACCAAAACCAACCCATATCGTGTGACCCCATAATCACACAACACGAATATAACCCAAAACATATAACACAAAAACCATAGCCATATCACAGGCAACCATTACATAAACCCTTATTATACAAATACCCAAAAGATAGATCTCATCATATACAAGCATGTACTAACCCCTTTTTCATGCAACCATACTTGGAAGTCCATTGGTGTTGTGGCACATATATAATTACGTAGGCCTCCATAATTATAGATGTCCCCTTTCACCCATGTACTCCCTCCTATGACGACACTTATAAGAAATTAGTACTACACGGAACACATAAGTCTACCACATATATACCACATAAAATACACTCTATATATATATATATCGTATAGGTAAAATAAGAACATCTCATACGTCAACCCTAACTTCATTCATAACTTGAGGCTCAATCGCCAAATCAAATCAATAACAATAAAATATCCAACATTAAAAAAATGACCATAACCGTTCAGGCGGAAATTCGAATCTACTACTAGTCGTAGACTCAACAACGGTACTATCTTAATATTACCTAGCGCACCTCTTCTTCTACGCGACATGGGTAACACTAAATAGATTCCTACACTTCCGGTTCATACGTCACATCAATAGAAAATAAATGAATGTACTTACATATATTATATCTCAATAAGTAAGTATGAAAGTAAATAAATATCCAAAACAAAATTAACACTTAAGTACTCCAAATACTATAATGCACACATACCCCTATGACACCTACATGCATGGACCCTTAAGCTATAGACTAGGCTACTAGACTAGGCAACCTAACTCTCTATGACCATTGTATCTGATACCATTCTGTCACACCCCCACCATGACCGACTATGGGGAGCGACGTTTGGATATCATCACAACAGTAGCGTGTCTATAGAGATAACTAAATGAATTAGAAATATCATAAATGATGACACAATGTCATGAAGATATCACAAACAATGCAGTCGTCTAGGTAAGTAGGTAACAGGTCTACCTCTTACCTAAGACATACAATTAACAAATAACAAACATATAGGTGTCTACAAAGTATCACTTATTCAAACATAAGTAAAGACTAAGAGGAAAGGGGGTTCCTCCAATGCAATCCTAAGCCTCCCAGCTAGCCACTCCTATTCTCAAGCTTAACCACATTATCACCTGAAAGAGACACTAAAACACGTCAACATAAAGTTGGTGAGAGTCATAGGTTTAGACTCCAACCCCAAAATAGTTATAAGCTGTGAATAACAACCATCAATAAAAGAACATATGGACAATTTGTTACAATTATGCATTAACAACTACCATTCAAGATTAACCATACAATCACAATTCCAAGGCACCAAGCCTTACCAATAACCACAATTTCCAAGGATCCTAGCCTTACCAATAACCATGGTCCCATAGGCGCCCATACACCTATGAACCAATCCCAAGGCCCCGCCTTGTCAACATCCCCTTGGTACCAAGTCAAACCACAATAACAATCAAGAATCGCATAGCAGTTAGTCACATAAGTGTACACACAAGTCCATCACAAACCATAAAAACATTCACAGCATTATTTACAAAACCATACAGTGTCTCTCCCTTCCCATCTGGAAGTCAAATCATTTATAGCTCATAAAAACATGGGACTATGAAACTCACCTGAACAAGCTTCTCCAAGTACCCGCACTCTAGCAAAATCTAAACACACAAACGTATACAATCAAGACATGAACCACATACCAAAATGGCTCATCAATCTATGATGGATATCTAAACTTGTCCTACAACTTAACCCCATTTATATGTCATATAAATCTCATGACACCCCTCTATAAAGCCCTTAACTTAGTTTAGTTCATAACTCGCCCCGTTAACATTTAACCCAAAACAGTCCCGTTTTTCATACCTTAAACTATGGGTCGAACACCCCCTTAACCAAATCAACTTACTCTGTAAAAGAAATCCTATGCCCTTACATGTGTTAGCTAACTCTACCCTTTGGACGCAACCTTGAAGACACTGTTAAGGCCTCCATATATATATATATATATATATATATATATATATATATATATATATATATATATATATATATATATATATATATATATATATATATATATATATATATATATATATATATATATATATATATATATATATATATATATATATATATATATATATATATATATATATATATATATATATATATATATATATATATATATATATATATATATATATATATATATATATATATATATATATATATATATATATATATATATATATATATATATATATATATATATATATATATATATATATATATATATATATATATATATATATATATATATATATATATATATATATATATATATATAAATATATATCTACTTATATTTTACTGATTTTAAACATATGAAAAGTTTGTTATGATCATAGGGTCTTACCCTAACCCATTTGTTTAGACCTCCTTCAGATATTTTATTTAATATATAATCTAATTCTCATGTTCGTTTTAAGGTTCCAATATAACCCTAAGTATCCCAAACACTTCAAAACATAAAAAGAAAACAGGCTGATCCAAAAACTGTTTTGACACTCGACTGATGTAACCTGTTTTTGACCCACTTCCGTACCTCCAATTTAGTTCTCGTTTCTTGAATTTGAAAGCCAACTCAATTACCTTTCCAGGGACATAAGATTCGAAAATTAAAAGTTTGTAAAACTCTAGATATGATCAAAACAATGACCCAAAAGTTCTGCCCAGTTTTTAAAAATGAATTTAACATAATTAACCAAATTAATTACCCTCATCATGTTTAATCATTAACCCTAATTATTCTAATCATGTCTATATCATTGCGATAATATTAAATTACAGATTTTCTAATAAACACTAACCTAGATCCATCATATAATGATTAAGAAAGAATTAAAAACAATTTAATTAAAAAGAGATTGAAGATTTTTACCTTCGAATTAATGGAAGACAAGAAAAATATGAAAAACCTAAATAGACTCCATGGATTTCGACTTAAGCTTGATCTCCAGGGATTTTATGAATGTTTTTGGTTAATAAAAAGTTTTTATATAATTTCCTAACAAGTCCTTGGCCCATTAAAAAAGCTCGATTCCTCGTTTTCCTTTTTTTCCCTTTTCTTTTTCTTTCTTGCGTCCCAAAACCGACTATTATATGTATTTTTATTTTTTTTCTTTTTATTACTTATTAAGATATTATTAATAATACCTTAAGTTACCTTAATTTATTTCAGCTCTCAAAGCCTCCAAAACCTCAAAACCGTAAAACTAGTCAAATTTACGCGTATACCGTAAAAGACGTAAAAATATACAGTTTTATAAAAACTCTTGAAATATGAAATAAACTAATTAACTAAGTCCTAAATGAGTTAAAACCATCCCAAAAAATACTCCCGTGACTAAATACCTCTTCCAAGACCCCTAAATTCAAAACCCTAAACCGTAAAAAAACGATTTTCTATAATACATATACGTATACGTAAAACCACTAAATAACACCATCTCATTTCATAGTCACTACCATGTGGGCTCATGAACATGAAATAACCGTTCCTCGATTAAGTTATGAGTACCATATACCCATAAAAGATATCCAAACCTCACTCCAAACACACAAATAAACACATAAGCACATAAAAGCACATATTTGCACAAAACACCTTAAACTATATTCTAAGTGACGAACCCCAAAAACCATGGTTGTCACGCCAATCCTTCACCTTCTACACCTATCCTTGAAGAAAACCAAGAAGAGAGTCCTTCAACACCCTCTACTCAACCTTTACCCAAACCAAATCTACCATATCCTTCTAGGTTGAGAAAAGAGAAAGTTAAGAACAAAGATGATATACAAGTGTCCAACTTCTTGAGGATGTTTAAGAAATTGAATATCAACATATCTTTTGCGGAGGCTTTAGCTCACATGTCTAATTTTGCCAAGATGTTTAAGGACCTTCTTTCGAACAAAGAGAAATTGGTTGATGTGCCTAATGCTTCATTGAACGAAAATTGTTCCGCGGTGTTGCTAAAGAAGTTACCTACTAAACTTGGTGATCTGGGCCGTTTTTTAATTCCATGTAATTTCCTGGAGGTAGAGAATTGCATGGCTCTCACGGACCTTGGTGCTATCATCAATTTGATGCCTTTATCGGTTTGGAAACGAATCTCCCTTCACGCGCTTACCCCCACTAAAACGACCTTTATAGCTCATAAGGTTGTCTAAATAAGCGGTTTGAACTTATTATGCTTATTGAAAAAGCTGTTTGAGAGATTTAGCTTATAACAAAGGCTGATTTTACTTTTCCCTAGCTTATTTTGGATTTAAAATCTTTTGCAAGGTGAATGAATTAATTTGCTTCAGTATTAAGCTCAAAATAACCAAAAAGTCTATAAGCTCGTTTTATAAGTTTAATTTTATGTTTATTGTAGTTTAGTCCTTTATTTTTCTGGTTTGTTTTATTTTGGCACAAATAGTTAATTAAATAGTAGTCTTAATCTTTCTTCTTATTAAACTTTTAGCCCAAAGATTAACTGAGCCGGGTTTAAGATTTGGGCCAACATATTGGGCTTGGGTTTGTATTAATTCGGCTTGGGTTTAATTCTTTTTGGCTGGGCTAGTAAGTCTTCAAAACCCTGTTTAATTTTAATTTCATTTTCAAAATATAATTTTCATTTTAATTAATGAAAAATAGTTTTAATAAATATAAAAAATATTAAAAATTCTAAAAAATATAAAAAAGTATTTTCAACTTTTGGCATTTTTACATTTTAATTTTGGGATATTTTTAGAATTTGCATTTTATTAGCTTAATATTTGCATTTTATTTTCAATTACGTGCTTTATTAACTTGTACTTTGTTCATTATTTGTGGTACGTGCAATTTATTTTTAGATTAATAAGTATTTGAAGTAGTATAGTATTTTTACATTTTTTAGGTGTTTGTTTGAATTAAAGATAGATTCCAAACAAGCTTTATAAACCAAAAACAATTAATCTTGTGGTAAATTTGATATAAATTCGAGTCGAGTCGAGGAAACGAACATTAGTATCTTACACATATATTTCCTATATTAAATTGGCATTATTAATGGAGTAAATGCATTTAGGGTGTTTGGGAGATGTAAGGAACAAGATGATGTAGACATGTGTCTTCAAATTGTATCTTAATGGCTGTTAGATTATTTTGTTGGTTGGTCGTCTATAATTTGAATATTAATTAGTTGGCTTTTGTCAATAAGGGTTAATAAAAAAGATGTAGATGGTGGTTGTGGTACTAAGTGTTATGCAAACATAATAATACTCTATTTTAGGTGCAAACAAACTCACTAAGCCAAATATAAAACATATACTGTATCTCTTATAGTGAAAGCCCAACAAGCAAATAAAGTATTCAGTTGTGAATTTTTGATAGAGCGAAGCTTTCTAAAAGTATAATTTTGACATGCCTTAAATGATACGATAATAAGAAAAAATCGAATAGCTACATCGTATAATTTTGTTTTGCCTCCCTAACTCAAATTCCTAGAACCGTCTCTAACAATCGCACTGCATTTTGCGGTTTATTTTTCTTAAAATCAAACCACCGGTTTTTGTCGTGTTGCTTTTTTTTGCGGTATTAAGGTACACGGTGCGGTTTCTGCTCACCCTTAGGTACAATTGTCCTTTTCTTCCTTACATATAACATACCCATCACCAAGCCTGTTTACCCAAACCCATCACCTACTTAAATATACCGGCCTTCTCATAAGTTAACACTTACATAAAAAAAACCTACCCTCTCAACTTCTCATCCCTAAGTTTTCTTTCTAATTCAACTAACCTCCCCAAGTTTCCTGACATCCTCACATCACAAGATGAATGACCATATTTTAGATTATCATATAAGGGCTGGAGAAGAAGCTTTGATATTGATGTTTATGATGACTGATCACATTCCTTGTTTATACTTTCAAATATTGTACATTTTAATCAAGTAATGAGTTTGTTATTCATATCTTATGTAAGTGATGACGTATAGTCCCCAACCGGGTCATGGACCCGGCCCACGGGTACTACCCGCATCCGGATCATCACGAATAGGTTAGATTAATGTCATTTAAGCTTATGGGCTTCGAATGATAGTGGCCGCATAGATGTGTGCGGCCCACGGCTCGGCATAGCCGGTATAGGGTTAGACAGAATCACAACCCAATTGGGATTGTGATTTACTCTAAAAGTATAGGACATACACCAACCATAATTAGAAGATAACAATCAAGCTAATTATGGTGATTATCTTATACTTGGGACCGAAGTATCGGTGAAAGCGCACTAGGGTTTCACCACCTATATAAGAAACCCGCAAGGGTTCCACAAAGGTATCACATTGCCCATACTCTCATACTACAACCAATTTCTAACCCTAAACCGATTAGTTACTCTCACGCTGGAGTCTAATCGTGGGATACGTTCCCACGGTAAGCCGAACAGCGTGTTACTTTTAGTGTGCACGATCCCAACTAGAAGTTTACTTGGTGTAGGAGCCGGAGCCCAAGCACTCTAATTAAGCCTAATTCGGGTCAAGCTAGGATCATCCAACTTTTGTATCAACAAGTTGGCGCCATCCGTGGGACCCTACACTAAACTCAATCTTTACCAATGACGAAGGGAAACCCTCAAGGAAATCCAAGGAACGCGCATCCTGAAAACCGAAAGTCGGGGGTGATGTGGTGGTCACCCCAACCCCGCTTCCCGGTGGCCAAACTAGAGGAACAAACAACCGAAACACACCGTTTCAATCTCCCGGTGGGGGGGATCACGATTACCAATACCCCACCACCAACCCTCTCTTTGAACAACCATGATCCGGGGTCAGCACCGAAGGCTCCCACCAACGAAGCGCAAAAGTCACCCATGGTCGAGGCAGAGTTGGAGGTTGGATTACTGGATGATGAGGATCTCGAGTGCGTACATACGCAGAACCTCGACAGGATCATCCCATCCGTCACGGCAAGAATGAATCTGGGGAGAGATCTCCAATCCAGACTCAACTTCGGCAACACCGGGTGCGGTACCCCTGCAAAAACTCACAAAACACAAAGGAAAAGACGGACCCAGGAGCAACCTCCCGTGGAGGAACCACCATGAGTACGGAACGTGTTCGAGCGGATAGGAGATCGAATCATGCAAGCATTGTAGGAAACCTAAGGGGAGGAAGATAACTCTAATGGGTCTATTGGACGCGCAGCGTTTGGAACTCCTAATAATAACCGCCGCACTAGTGTGTGGCATAGGATAAAAGCTAGTGGGAAGAGAACTCCTACTCCTTCTCACATAAGCGGATATCGTGAACAATCAAAGGGAACGGCCCAACCGCCCTATCATCATCCTTCTGGATATGACTCGGATGATCATCCGCCCAGACGTCATCGACAGAGGTATTCCCCTCCAAAACCATCGGACGATGAGGGACACTATGAATACGCCTATTATCGTGACGAGGAGGAAGAGGACCTCTCCCTCCCATGGTGTAACAAGAGGTAGGACGCATTCACTCTTCACATACGAAACTACTCTGAGGAAAAGAAGCGCCGCATGCTGGCGTGTGTCAAAACTTATGATGGATCTGGTGATCCAGACGATCACCTAAAAGTATTTGACACGCAGGCTAAAATTGAACGATAGACAATGCTTATATGGTGCCAGATGTTTAATTCAACCTTAATTGGCGATGCCCGCGACTGGTTTGAAATACTCCCCCATCGGAGTATCGACAGCTTCGATGAACTACGCACAGTGTTCAAAAACAATTATACTCAGCTAAATAAGTATAATAGAGATCCGGTCTCATTGGCAACAGTCAAACAGAGGCCCGGAGAGTCTACAGAAGACTTCACGGAGCGTTTCAATGACGAGTGTACGCGTACAAAAGCATGCCCAGAAGTCCTCAAAATATCTGACTATATACACGCCATAACAGACAAGGAGTTAATCAGGCGCCTCAACGATAAGCGTCCAAAGAAGTTTGACGAACTCATGGAGGGTCAAAAAATTCGTGGAAGGAGAAACCGCTGTCGCTGCGGCTTACCCCACAAAAGGGAACCATAATTATCGATCTAACGACCAGCCCAGGAGGCAATCAGGTGGTCAAGACAACCACGACAGTGGAAGGAACTCGGATTACAAGAGCCAGACTAAAGGAGGGCTGTCGGATGATAAGTTCACCCCTCTAAAGATGACTTATCGAGATATCTTGTTAACGGAAGGGGAAAATTTTCCCAGGCCTTACCCAATAACAACTCCAGTCGACCGTCATCAAGTAAATCGCTTTCGCGAATTCCATAATGACAAAGGCCATGGCACGGAGGAGTGCATTCAGCTCAAGAAGCATATCGAGCCACTGATCAAATCAGGCAAACTAAAGCATCTAGTTAAAGTCTGGAAGGACGGGAGGGATAATAAAAAGAATGACAAAAAAGATTTCCAAAATGACAAGCCTATGACCATATACATGGTTCAATCATGGCAGCGCAGGATGAAGCAGAAAATTAGTCAAAAATTTTCACGCGGCAAGGAAATCTCATTCTCTCCTATCATAGCGAGCAACGTGGCTGATGCACCTCTCACGATTGAGGTAAGCATTGGAACTCATTATGTTCGTTGTATGTACGTGGATGGAGGATCATCGGCGGAAGTACTATACGAACACTGCTTCGCGCAGTTACGCCCGAAAATCAAAAGCAAACTTATGCCGGCCACGTCGCCGCTTATTGGCTTCAGTGGGGACACTATCTAGCCGATAAGGCAATTACGCCTGCTGGTAACCATTGGAGATAAAGAGCATTCAACTACGGCATGGATGAACTTTATGTTGATACGTTCACATTCTCCGTACAATGGTATTATCGGAAGACCAGGAATCCTTGGCATACGGGCAGTCCCGTCCATGGCACACGACATGATTAAATTCCCGGTGGAAGGGGGAATTGTCACTATTTACAATTTAGTCGTACCGGCATTAAAGTGTCATGCCGTGACAACACCAATCCAGCCAGCTCCTATAAAGGAAAGATCACCACCCTTTAATTGGAAAGTGGTAATCCACCCTGAATATCTGGAACAGGAGGTGGCTATTGGGGGAACTGATGAGATGGCATTTATACATGATCTCATCGGTCTTTTCGGGCTTTAAATGCATAAAAATGTCATAAAATACCATATATATTCTTGTGTTTGTTTACTAGTGTATTTTAGGTATGGATATCGTGAAAAAGACAAAAGATCACAAGAAACAAGGAAAAACGGACACGAGAAACGAAGTCGTACAAAGCACGGGGCTCTAGTTCATGAATTATCCAACAAATACCTTTGAAGACTTGAAGATATGCAAGATTTATCCTCAATGAATGAATAAATGACACTTAAAACCCTTGTGAATTCACAATTACAAGTAAGGTCCCTTAAGTTTGTCAAAATTGCAAAAAGGTCCTTCAACTTTGAAGAAATGGCAAGATTAGTCCCTCATCAAATATAAATTGTCAAGAATGGCCCTTCATAAAGTCCAAAATCCTAAGAAGCCCTTGAAGTTCAAGAATATTACATTTCTAGTCCTTGAAATATGATTTAAATATCGAAAGGACTGAAATTGTAATTAGCCTAAAGTGATAAAAGCCCTAAAATCCCTTTTGAAAACTTTTTGTGGCCAAAAAATGAAGTCTGAAACTTCTATAACAAAGGGAAACGAGTTTATTAGGAAAATAAACTTGTTATACAAGTTTGGCCAAAGACCAAGGACCATAGTTGCCAAGTTCAAACATTTAAAACAAGAAATGCGCCAAACAGACAACTTTCCCCCAAATTCGGATCAAACTCACCACTGTTCACCTTTTCACCACCCAGAAATTACTTCACTTAAACAAAGGTTAATTTTCAATTACCCTGGCACATGTGTGATTCACACATGCAGAAACACATCCCACACCAAAAACCCTCATCTCCGCTCACCAAAGGGTCCCACCCATTCACCCGTCCACCTATCACATCATACCTTCCTCTCCAAGGCTTGCCACGTGTCAAGATCAACAGCTGAGAGCCTTTGCTTCACCTCAAAGCTAAATTGAACGTCTAGGATCATTTTGGACAGCTCATCAACAACAAACAGCCTCAAGTGCTCAAGGACATTATAGGAATTTCACTTCTAGGGTTTGTGAATAGTGCATAGCTAGCATTTGCCTATAAAAAGAGTCGTCAACCTGTGAGAGAGCTTTTGTTCTAGTTTTAGGCTATCAATCTTTGTAATTCCTTTTTAAGTTAATAAAAATTGATTTTCTGAATTTTGAGAAATCTTGTTCTTGTTTATTAAAAGTTGGTGTTAGAATAGCCTAATTCTGAGTTCCATTTACATGTTTGAAGGTTTTTGAGGCAAGGTTTTAATCCATAAGGCTTGTGCTTCAAAAATCAGAAAAGTGCTTGTTTATTTGATCTCACCTTATTATTTGTTCATCTTAGCAGCATTGGAAGCTGGTACTTGTTCTGCTAGTACCTCAGCTCAAACAATACAGGGCCTGGATGTAGGTCTTGGAGGTTTGCATCTTCTCCTTTTTCAATTTCCTCTTTATTTTCTGACTTTTTGGTGAATCTGCATGATAGTTCTTGAATCTGTGTTTTTATGGTTGATTATTGTTCATCTAGTATTGTTTGATGTTTATGTGTTGTTATTGACTTGATTTGTGGGTCGAATTTGGATAAGCCTTTGAAAATTTGTCAAAACAGGTTTTTAAGGGGTGTTTGGGTTAACTGCACAAGCAGGTTTTATGGTTTGTTAAGTGGTTGTATTGTGTTGTTTATTATTGGTATCTGTTTACTTGGTGCTCTTGTTCATCTGTTTGCAGGTTTTGTGGTTTGAAACACTCAAATACATTAAAGGGCTATAAAATCTTTGTTACTTGGTGAAATTGGTTGAAATTTAGAGGACACCTAGATCTAATCATAGACTAGGGTTAACAAGTGTTAAATCTAGGTTAGTTACACCATGGAAAGAGGTTTGAGTGCCTGAATTTGGATCTGTGGTCATTTAGATCAGCAAAGTGTGCTTGAGTACTTGTAGTTCATATCAGTAACTTTAATCTGCTTTGATCTTTTTATTTACTTTGATTCAGTGTTTGATTTAAGTTTGTTTGTGCTTATTCATAGTTTATATAGCTTGTGTATGCATCCTATTGAATTTGGTTGGCTTATTCATGCTATATCTGCTTATTTGTGCATAACTGCTTATTTCCCATGTCTGAGCAATATCTGGTGACTGTTTGATTGATTTGAGCTTATTGTGTGAACCAAATTGTGTTTTTCTTGTTGATATTGACTCCTTGTGATTCACTGATCACAAGGGTGCCCTTGTTTCTAATTTAATCCAACTAAATCTCTCTAAAAAGCTTGGTCAAATAGTCAAAGCAGTGGGAACCAGTTCCTACTGAAAGTTCCCCCTGCTAGTGTTAATTGGGTTTCAGCTTATCAATAAGCTATAATAGCTTATTTTAACCAGCAACAACTTGGATTTTGTAATAGGTGCTCATTATTTGACCCATTTGTTCATACTGGAGCATTTGGTGGGTTGACTTTAGGGTTTGACTAGAAAACCAACTTAATTGACTTTTTCATAAGTGCTTATTGGTTCATTCTGGCTTATTGGTGTTGCTTATTGGAATTTTGTTGATTGATTTGGCTTATTGAGTTCATTTGTGACATTTTTCAAGTTGAATCAAGTTCTGAGGTGCCCTAAATCTCAAACCCGACTATTTTGTCTTTTAGTGAAATATTACTTTGCTTATTTCTGGCTTATTGAGTGTGCTTTTTCAAAATTTCTTTTTACAGATCTCTTAAGCATCCCCAAAGAAGGTTGTGTGTCAAATTAGAGCTTATGGCATTAGTTTATTGCTTAATGGGCTAAAAAGCCCAATAAGGATAAGCTGTTTGCTTATTAAGCTGTGATAAGCTCACTTTCAGCTTTTGGGCCTTTAGAGTTTTGTGTTTAGAATTGAGTTTTGAGTCAGATAGGGCTTTTCCAAGTCAATTGGGCCAAGTTTGACTTTTTGGACTAAAAAGCCCATTAGTGTTGACTTTTTTGGTTTTGGCCCATTTGAGGGCCCAATAGGGGTATCTGGTCATTTCACTTTCATTTTCTGTTTATTTAGGTTAAAATAAACTAGTTTGTAAGTTTTTAAATTTTTTTTATAATTTTTGGATTTTTAATATTAATTTAATATTATTTTATTATTATTTTTCAAATTTCACATTTTTCAACTTTTTACATTTTTCATAGCTTAAATACATTAAAATAGGATTTTTGCAACTCTTAGAATAATTTTATCATCTTTAGATTAATTTTTATAATTATTTTAAATTTTAATAGTTTTTAAATCATTTTAAATAGTTTTTCTTAGTTTAAAAATTTCTAAAAATAGTTTTTAATCTTTTTAGGTCATTTTAGAGGTTTAACAATTGAAAAATCTTTATTTGGGCTTTTTGAAAATTTATTTGATTTTTAGGGCTTTAATTAGCATTTAAAAATTGAATATTTAATTATTTAAAGGTTTGAAAAAGTTTTGATCATTGGTAAACTCTTAGTTTATTTATTTTGATTTTTGGTAAATTTTTGGTAATTTTTTGAATTAATTTTTATTTAGCTTGTTTTACGATTTTACGTTGTGTCGTCGTAGTGTTAATTTCACGTCTTCGTCATCTTCTTTTCTCATCCCCTTCTAAACCAATATTAATATCAAATCATTTACATCTTAGTCACACACATATACCTCCTTGGGAAACAAACTTCACCTTAGGGTCATTAACACTTGGTTTTTCCTAAAATCATTTGTTCAATACTTACCGCTTTTACGCTCCTTTTCCTAAAGGACGTATTTTACCACAATCATTTTGGCGCCGCTGCCGAGGAGGTGTGTCGTGATTAATTTGTCTTGTTGTTTTTAATATTAACCATAAATAGTATTTGTATTAGTAGAAATATACTAATACGTATTATTGGTTTAATTGGTTTTTCTTGTGAAATTATTATTACTATATTGTATTAAGTATCATAATAAATACAAAATATCTCCAAAAGTGTGAAAACACAACCTTAATTGGGATTTGATCTCCTAATTATTGTATTCGAATCTCAAACAAAAAGAAAAAAAGGCAAAAATAGATAAATACTTTCGTGAAGCTCGATTTTGAAAAATACGTACTATAAGGTGGGTATAAGGCGGGTATTATAAAATATACCCTAAGGAAAAAGGCTCTTAAGTGCTTCGCGCCGCCTCGTTTCCCCGATTGCTTGTGAGTATTTTGAGATTGAAGGCTAATCGAGGGTTTTTCCGCCCAAAGTATTATTACGTATAATATATTTGCTTGTTTTCTTTGTGATTAAACCCTCTTGAACAATTTGGTCTTCACCAAAGTTCTAAAGTCATTCGAGGCGTTCACTCCACGTGATCGTTTTCATTCCTTTGAGGCTTCTTTAATCAAGAGTTTGATTCGAGGAGAGATTTGGTAGATTGTTTTCTACGAAGATACACCAAAATCCAAAAAATTAAAAACAATAAAAAACACAAAAAAAAATTGAAAATTCACAAAACACCCAAAAATAATCTTCTTTGCTCAACTCCCATTCTTCGTGAAGTTTATGATCACTCGTAATCAAGCAAAACGAGCTCGTAAACGTCTTCAAAAGCAAGCCAATCAAGAGACGTTGATTGAAGAACAACCTCCAATTGTTGAACCTATTGTAGAACAAGAAGTAGTCATGGTTAATCGTACTATGATGGAGTTCCTACAAGCACCCACCGAGGGTTTTGGAGAGGCCATTGTGATTCCCGCTATCCTTGCGGAGAATTTCGAGATTAAGACGGGTTTAATGTCGATGTTGCAAGCTAATAAGTTTAGAGGTCATGAGAAAGACAACCCGCATTATCACATTAGGAATTTTAATCGTCTCACCGCCACTAGCAAGTTTAAGGATGTTCCACATGACGCCATTAAGATGATGTTGTTTCCATACTCGTTAGATGGACCCGCTAAAATTTGGCTTGAGAAAGAACCGCCAAATTCGATTTTGACATGGGGTGATCTCGTTTCTAAGTTTGTGAACAAGTTTTTTCCACCATCTAAAACAACACATTTGAAAATTGAGATTTAACGATTTGTGCAAAGAAATAATGAAAGTTTTTCAATGGCATGCGAACGCTTTAAAGAAATGTTACATGAATATCCACACCATGATTTTTCGGAATAGCATCAAATTGATACATTTTATAATGGGCTTAATGATCATGAACGAGATTACTTGAATGCCGCCGCGGGTGGTAATTTTATGTGCAAAACGACCGATGAAGCTTTAAAGATTATCGAGAATAGATCTAAGGTTTATAGCCCTCGTAACACATCGAGTGTTGCCAATTTGGGTTCGTCATCGTCGTCATCGCCTCGTAGCATTAATGCCTTACATGATGAAGCTAATGAGGAAAATCGGTTTTTCGATAGATTTGCTAATCTTATGTCTCATTGGAAAGCTCAAGAAGCTTCAAATTCCGCTTCGGTTAAAGCGGTTGCTAAGAGTTGTTTGTCTTGTGGTGGAGCTCATGATCTTTCCGAGTGCATTACCGCGGATGGTAACACTTCGAGTGCTTATGTAGCAACGGGAACTTACAACCAAAACGGTCAAGGTTCCCGCCCAAATCAAGCTCCACCAAATCAAAATGCTAACAACTATCGAAACAACAACCAAGGTGGTAATTACCAAGGCAATTCACGTAACTACAACAAAGGGAATTATCAAAGTGGGAATGGACAAGTCACTAATCAAAACCAAAACCGTGATTTTCAAAACACTACACAAGGTTTTCAAAATTCTCACACAAAATCTTCAAGGAGAATTTTTGGATTATGCTAAAGCAAATGATGCTAAATTTGATAACATGCAACGTGAGATGATTAGCTTAAGATCCGACTTGAAAAACGAGCTTAAAAACGAACTTGCTAATGAACTTAAAACTCATGCAAATAAAATGGAAGGAAATGTTCAACGTCTTCAACAAAATCAACAAAAGATGGAACAAGGACAACATGAGATTAAGCAAGAATTGTTAAAAGCGGATGCTAGGCATTCAAAATTTGAGGACCGAATGGCAAAAATGTTTGAAGCAATCATGTGTAAACCCTCTTCCTCGGGTGGTCTTCCTAGTGATACCATTAACAACCCGAGGGGAGAAATGAAGGTTATTACTACTCGAAGTGGTAAAACTTTCAAGGAACCAATCTCTCGTCCAAGTACTTCTACGGAGAAGGAAATCGAGAAAGAACCCGAGGTAATGGTTGAAAAGGAGCACATTACAATCCCAGGAAGTACCGCTCATACCACACCTACGGTTGAACCAATACCAATTGTGGAACCCGAGATTCCAAGGCCGTTGCCTAATGTCCAACCCACACCACCCTTACCTTACCCTTCGAGACGAAACAAAGAGAAATTGCAAGAACGTAACAAACAACAAATCAAGCTTTTTATAAAAATGTTTCAACAAGTGCATTTTGATGTGAGTTTAGCCGACGCGTTGTTGTATATGCCTCGTTTCGCTTCCACTTTTAAGAGTATGATGAGCAATAAGGAAAAGCTTTCAAAGCTTGCTAATTGTTCTTCGGTTTATCTTAACCGCATACCGGAAAAAGTTGGTGACCCCAGAAAGTTTCTCATTCCTTGTGACATACAAGATATGAAAGAATGCCTCGCCTTGGCCGATCTTGGTGCGAGCATTAATTTGATGCCATTTTCCATTTGGAAATCGCTTTCGCTTCCGGCTCTTATTCCTTCGAACATGTCTATCGAGATGGCCGATCATTCTACGATTTTAGCATGTGGAGTAGCCGAGGACGTTTTTGTTAAAGTCGGAAAGTTTTACTATCCCGTTGACTTTATCGTTGTAGACATTCCTATCGATCGAAAATTTCCTCTCATTTTGGGTCGTTCATTTTTGGATACATCGAGAGCACTTATCGATGTTCATGCTCGAAAAATCACCCTTCGTTTCAGTGAAGAAGAACTTGTCATCAATGCAACACAAAACTCCAATCTTTCTCATGTCTATTCTATTGCAACTTTAAACCATGGTAATTCAACCAATGTCGTTTGCAAAGAATTTTCACCAAGAGTTTTAGGAAACGTCGCCGAAAACAAATTACCATTTCCTCCGCCGGTGGAGGTTATGAGTGTAAAGCCTACAAAGAAGAAACCATGAATACTTGAATCGAAAAACCCTTCGCCTCACCTCGAACATTCATTCTTGAAAAGTGTTGATAAGTCTCCGGTTTCTACGGAAGATATTTCGGATGACGAATATGTAGACCCCGATGGGGAGGTTTTCTTTATCGATAAACGTTTTGAGAACTTACCACCACCAAAACAAAAACGGTTTTCAAATGTGAGAATTTTTAGTGTGACTAACATCGTCTTAGAAACACCAAATATTTTCGAAATAAGTAAAAAGGGTTTTCATAAGGAGAGTTTAAAAGATAAAAAAGGAAAAGATTTTAAATGTGATTTAATTGATTTTTCTACAAATCTAACTCCGTCATCACCACGTGTTTTGAGTGCTACAAGCTCGCCTACTCCTTTTGACGATGCTTTGTGTGGTTTTAGTATGGGGGAAGCCCCTTATGTTCCCTCATCCTTGTCCACCGAGGACGAGATATTTGATCCCGGAATTGCTTATAAAGGGAAATCTCGGTCTTCCACCGATGCAATAAATGGAAACTATATCTATTTGCTTGGTGCGATTCTACCTCGAGTAGCTCAAAAGTTTGTCTTACCAATTGTCCCACCCTTCTATTTCTTCTCATCTATTTTCTTTAAACCCTTTGGGTTTGTGTTTACACATGATGAAGTGGCGTTGATTTGTTTTTCCAACGAAAACGAGAACACCATCTTCGATCCCGGTATTTTGCATCATCAAAGGACTTAGTCCTTAATACCGGTTGCTTTTTGGGCCTTGCTTATCATGTAAGCCCCATCAAAAATTGACCATACCATGATTTTCCCTAAATGTTCACATTTTTAGGGGATCGAGTCAAGCTCATGACTCGGTAATCAAAAACGAGGTGCCTCGTGGGGGAGATCCCATGCTTATCCTTTTATGGTTACTAATCACTAATAAGGGGACTTGTACCCTTCAAACTCGTTGTCTCGTGGTTATTTGTGATTGTGTTATCTAGATCATCATCATCTACGATTGAAGACTCTCGTATTCGTTTACGTGAGCCTCCATCATTTGCTTGAAGAAGTTTTTCACGAATCCGTTGACATATCCTTTATTGTTCTAACAATTATCTTTTAGCATACTTAATAAACGGCTTTAGATATATTGTTGATCACCCTTTCCATGCTAGATCCTAAGCATTCCCTTCTTCGTCTCTAGTATGGAGATGCTCCACCTTTAGACTCGAAACATTGAGGACAATGTTTACTTTTAGTATGGGGGTGAATAGGTACTTGCTTTGCTACGCCCTCACGTATTCCAACATTCAGTGTTTTGTTTTGTTGCTAATAAGGCTAAAAATGGCCAAATTTTAAAATTTTTCTTAGTTTTCATAAGTGTTTTTAAGACACGAATGTATATTTTCCGATGGGTAGAATAAGAGCTAATTTTTGACTTGATGGGCATTTGGAGCCATTTACATTCCTTAACCCGCTCAATTCAAGTTTGGCTAGACTTTTATATAGGGAGCTTTAAAACGCGAAAGTCTTAGCTCATTCGGGTTAAGAACAAGAACTTTTCGCAAGTTCCTATAGTTGATCCTAGAAAGTCACTTATCAAGGGAACTATAAAACGCATTCTCTAAACTTGAAAAAGTCCAAGAAAGTGCAAGATCCTATAGGTGGCTTGAAAACCCAAAACTTTGATTTGATATAGTCTTAATGAAAGCTAATCCAAATTTGGCTCAATTTTGACTTGTATGGCTAAGTATTCACGAGTCTCTTTAATTAGAGGTCTTTATATAGTGAAGAACGAGAAGTGATAGAGTTAGACAAGTGATCATGCTAAACGTAGAACATGAAAATGTTTTTTTCAAAAACTCATATGTTTTTAATTGTGGCTTTTTCTTCCCATAAGATCAATGCATTAGGAATAAAAATAATTGCAATAAGTAAGGTCGTACGATTTTAAAGGTTACTTAGCCTCTAGCGCAAGATCGTTTAAAAGTTGCTCGGGGTTCAATAGAGTTCATAGCCAAGGCATAACTTATTGAAGCGGGACGCGAAGATTGGTGATCATCCAAAAAGGCCCTTACAAGGCATGAGGAGCTCTATTTTTGCTAAAGATCCAAGATGATGTGAAGTATCACTATTCCTAAATCAATATGAAGGATCGAGACACACGACGAAAAGCAATTACTCCCCTAAAGATCATGGAGAAAGATCCAAAAAGACCCTTACAAGGTATGAGGATAAATATATCCAAGTCCGAAAAGGAGGCGGATCGTTGTATATCAAAATCCAAAGTAAAGATTGAAGAAAAATGATGGAGTCGTGGTCCAAATATGAAGAATCTCTCAAAAACGTCAAGAGAAGAAATTCCAAATATATGAAGAGAAGACCATAATTTCAAGAACGTCTTCCCAAGATTTGAAGTATGAAGTATATGCCAAATATCGGTCCGAGAAAGGTCTCAAATCGTGAAACGAGTTATGCCAAGATATGAACTTAAGGAGATACACGAGAAGCCGTTTTAAAAGATTTTGTCCTTAGGCTAACTATCGATTAAATCGTGCTACTTTGCTTTCGGACTAATAACTACTCAAATAAGTCAATATGATTCACTTGTGATCCATGAAAATTAGTTAAAAAAATGCTAGTAACCCATTTCCTTTTATAAATAACTAGGATTGCAGGTAGAATAAGTATTACACAATTTGGACGTATGAGTAGTGTTAGCATTGTGACTTGTACCAACAATGATCTCGTTTTTGCACTTAGCATAGAATGTATAACAATCAAGGATGACGAAGTTTACTCTAAGGGACATTTACTTGTTTCTATTCTTTGACCCTAAAAATCACATTCGTGATGAAAATCATACATTATGTCTTTACACATCTTCGTAGTATGTTGCAAGTCTTTTACTCTTCAATAAAGGTTAATAAAATTGAACTTTGGTGATGCTTAGATACTTTATTCTAGCATTGCGTGAGGGCACGGCAATGGCTTAGTATGGGGGAGTGATGAGATGGCATTTATACATGATCTCATCGGTCTTTTCGGGCTTTAAATGCATAAAAATGTCATAAAATACCATATATATATATATGCTTGTGTTTGTTTACTTGTGTATTTTAGGTATGGATATCGTGAAAAAGACAAAAGATCACAAGAAACAAGGAAAAACGAACACGAGAAACGAAGCCGTACAAAGAACCGGGCCCTAGTTCATGAATTATCCAACAAATACCCTTGAAGACTTGAAGATATGCAAGATTGATCCTCAATGAATGAAGAAATGACACTTAAAACCCTTGTGAATTCATAATTACAAGTTTGGTCCCTTAAGTTTGTCAAAATTGCAAAAAGGTCCTTCAACTTTGAAGAAATGGCAAGATTAGTGCCTCATCAAATCTAATTTGTCAAGAATGGCCCTTCATAAAGTCCAAAATCCTAAGAAGCCCTTGAAGTTCAAGAATATTACATTTCTAGTCCTTGAAATATGATTTAAATATCAAAAGGACTGAAATTGTAATTAGCCTAAAGTGATAAAAGCCCTAAAATCCCTTTTGAAAACTTTTTGTGGCCAAAACATGAAGTCTGAAACTTCTATAACGAAGGGAAACGAGTTTATTAGGAAAATAAACTTGTTATACAAGTTTGGACAAAGACCAAGGACCATAGTTGCCAAGTTCAAACATTCAAAACAAGAAATGCGCCAAACAGACAAGTTTCCCCCAAATTCGGATCAAACTCACCACTGGTCACCTTTTCACCACCCAGAAATTACTTCACTTAAACAAAGGGTAATTTTCAATTACCCTGGCACATGTGTGATTCACACATGCAGAAACACATCCCACACCAAAAACCCTCATCTCCACTCACCAAAGGGTCCCACCCATTCACCCGTCCACCTATCACATCATACCTTCCTCTCCAAGGCTTGCCACGTGTCAAGATCAACAGCTGAGAGCCTTTGCTTCACCTCAAAGCTAAATTGAACGTCTAGGATCATTTTGGACAGCTCATCAACAACAAACGGCCTCAAGTGCTCAAGGACATTATAGGAATTTCACTTCTAGGGTTTGTGAATAGTGCATAGCTAGCATTTGCCTATAAAAAGACTCCTCAACCTGTGAGAGAGCTTTTGTTCTAGTTTTAGGATATCAATCTTTTTAATTCCTTTTTAAGTTAATAAAATTTGATTTTCTGAATTTGAGAAATCTTGTTCTTGTTTATTAAATGTTGGTGTTAGAATAGCCTAATTCTGAGTTCCATTTACATGTTTGAAGGTTTTTGAGGCAATGTTTTAATCCATAAGGCTTGTGCTTCAAAAATCAGAAAAGTGCTTGTTTATTTGATCTCACCTTATTGTTTGTTCATCTTAGCAGCATTGGAAGCTGGTACTTGTTCTGCTAGTACCTCAGCTCAAACAATCCAGGGCCTGGATGTAGGTCTTGGAGGTTTGCATCTTCTCCTTTTTCAATTTCCTCTTTATTTTCTGAATTTTTTGTGAATCTGCATGATAGTTCTTGAATCTATGTTTTTATGGTTGATTATTGTTCATCTGGTATTGTTTGATGTTTATGTGTTGTTATTGACTTGATTTGTGGGTTGAATCTGGATAAGCCTTTGAAAATTTGTCAAAACAGGTTTTTAAGGGGTGTTTGGGTTAACTGCACAAGCAGGTTTTATGGTTTGTTAAGTGGTTGTATTGTGTTGTTTATTATTGGTATCTGTTTACTTGGTGCTCTTGTTCATCTGTTGGCAGGTTTTGTGGTTTGAAACACTCAAATCCATTAAAGGTCTATAAAATCTTTGTTACTTGGTGAAATTGGTTGAAATTTAGAGGACACCTAGATCTAATCATAGGCTAGGGTTAACAAGTGTTAAATCTAGGTTAGTTAGACCAGGGAAAGAGGTTTGAGTGCCTGAGTTTGGATATGTGGTCATTTAGATCAGCAAAGTGTGCTTGAGTACTTGTAGTTCATATCAGTAAGTTTAATCTGCTTTGATCTTGTTATTTACTTTGATTCAGTGTTTGATTTAAGTTTGTTTGTGCTTATTCATAGTTTATATAGCTTGTGTATGCATCCTGTTGAATTTGGTTGGCTTATTCATGCTATATCTGCTTATTTGTACATAACTGCTTATTTCCCATGTCTGAGCAATATCTGGTGACTGTTTGATTGATTTGAGATTATTGTGTGAACCAAATTGTGTTTTTCTTGTTGATATTGACTCCTTGTGATTCACTGATCACAAGGGTGCCCTTGTTTCCAATTGAATCCAACTAAATCTCTCTAAAAAGCTTGGTCAAATCGTCAAAGCAGTGGGAACCAGTTCCTACTGAAAGTTCCCCCTGCTAGTGTTAATTGGGTTTCAGCTTATCAATAAGCTATAATAGCTTATTTTAACCAGCAACAACTTAGATTTTGTAATATGTGCTCATTATTTGACACATTTGTTCATATTGGAGCATTTGGTGGTTTGACTTTAGGGTTTGACTAGAAAACCAACTTAATTGACTTTTTCATAAGTGCTTATTGGTTCATTCTGGCTTATTGGTGTTGCTTATTGGAATTTTGTTGATTGATTTGGCTTATTGAGTTCATTTGTGACATTTTGCAAGTTGAATCAAGTTCTGAGGTGCCCTAAATCTCAAACCCGACTATTTTGTCTTTTAGTGAAATATTACTTTGCTTATTTCTGGCTTATTGAGTGTGCTTTTTTCAAAATTTCTTTTTACAGATCTCTTAAGCATCCCAAAAGAAGGTTGTGTGTCAAATTAGAGCTTATGGCATTAGCTTATTGCTTAATGGGCTAAAAAGCCCAATAAGGATAAGCTGTTTGCTTATTAAGCTATGATAAGCTCACTTTCAGCTTTTGGGCCTTTAGAGTTTTGTGTTTAGAATTGAATTTTGAGTCAGATAGGGCTTTTCCAAGTCAATTGGGACAAGTTTGACTTTTTGGGCTAAAGAGCCCATTAGTGTTGACTGTTTTTGGTTTTGGCCCATTTGAGGGCCCAATAGGGGTATTCTGGTCATTTCACTTTCATTTTCTGTTTATTTAGGTTAAAATAAACTAGTTTGAAAGTTTTTAGAATTTTTTATAATTTTTGGATTTTTAATATTAATTTAATATTATTTTATTATTATTTTTCAAATTTCACATTTTTCAACTTTTTACATTTTTCTTAGCTTAAATACATTAAAATAGGATTTTTGCAACTCTTAGAATAATTTTATCATCTTTAGATTAATTTTTATAATTATTTTAAGTTTTAATAGTTTTTAAATCATTTTAAATAGTTTTTCTTAGTTTAAAAATTTCTAAAAATAGTTTTTAATCTTTTTAGGTCATTTTAGAGGTTTATCAATGAAAAATCTTTATTTGGGCTTTTTGATAATTTATTTGATTTTTAGGGCTTTAATTAGCATTTAAAAATTGAATATTTAATTATTTAAAAGGTTTGAAAATGTTTTGATCATTGGTAAACTCTTAGTTTATTTATTTTGATTTTTGGTAAATATTTGGTAATTTTTAGAATTAATTTTTATTTTAGCTTGTTTTACGATTTTACGTTTTGTCGTCGTAGTGTTAATTTCACGTCTTCTTCATCTTCTTTTCTCATCCCCTTCTAAACCAATATTAATCTCAAATCATTTACATCTTAGTCACACACATATACCTCCTTGGGAAACAAACTTCACCTTAGGGTCATTAACACTTGGTTTTTCCTAAAATCATTTGTTCAATACTTACCGCTTTTACGCTCCTTTACCTAAAGGACGTATTTTACCACAATCAGGAACCCTCTCGGAGAAAGGAAAGAAGGCCATGTGCTCTCTCCTAAAAGCAAACCTTGATATATTCGCATGGGAACCAAAGCATATGACGGGCGTACCACGTTCGATCGCAGAACATAAGCTTCAAATCCGCCATGGGTATCACCCTGTTAAACAAAGAAGCGCGGTCAAGCACCAGAAAGCAGCTAGATAATACTAGACGAGGTACGGAAACTGGAAGACGCAGGAATTATGCGCGATGTCTATTACCATGAGTGGCTCTCCAATCCAGTCATGGTCAAGAAGCATGATGGAAGCTGGTGCATGTGTGTGGACTTCATAGACTTGAACAAAGCTAGCCCACAAGATTGCTATCCGTTGCCAGAAATCGATTGGAAGGTGGAACCCTTATGCGTGTACTCTTTTAAATGTTTCTTGGACGCGTATAAAGGATACCATCAGATCCAGATGGCGGAGGAAGACGAGGAGAAGACGACATTCCATACGAGTCAGGGCGTGTATTGTTACACAAAAATGCCGTTCAGACTCAAGAATGCAGGCGCGACATATCAACGACTTGTTGATAAAGCCTTCGACTCGCAGATAGGCCGTAACCTTGAATTCTATGTTGACGACTTGGTTATCAAAAGCCATACGGAGGACGAACTCCTCCGTGGTATCCAGGAGACATTCGACACATTGAGAAAAATCAACATGAAACTGAATACCAAAAAGTGTGCGTTTGGAGCAACCGAAGGAATGTTCCTTGGGTATATGATTAATCCAAACAGCATCAAGCCTTGTCCAGAGAAGACGGACGTTGTGATACAACTACCATCCCCTCGGACACTTAAAAAGGTACAATCACTTAATGGAAAGCTGGCCGGGCTTAATAGGTTCTTATCAAAGTCCGCAGAGAAGTCACTCCCTTTATTCAAAACACTCAAGAAGTGCTTGAAGAAAGGAGACTTTCGCTTGAAAAGAGAGGCGAAGGAAGCGTTTGGACAGCTCAAGCAACATCTAGCGGCTCTCCCCATGCTAGTCGCCCCGCGACCTAAGGAGGAGCTAATTATGTACTTATCCGCTACGTATGGAGCAATAAGCGAAGTCCTTATGCCCGATCGAGATTCAGTCCAAACTCCTGTCTACTTCATAAGCAGAGCGTTGCAAGTGCCAAAGCTGAATTATTCACCAATGGAGAAATTAGTCTTATCATTGGTCTACGTCGCAAAAAGGTTACGCCGTTACTTCCAGGCGCACCCAATTGTGGTTATCACGAATCAACCAATAAAACATATTATCTCTAAACCAGACGTGGTAGGGAGACTACATAAGTGGAGCGTCCTACTCGGAGAACACAACATCTCCTATAGACCAAGGACAGCCGTCAAGGGCCAAATCTTGGCAGATTTCATAGTTGAGAAACCCGAGGAGGACGAGCCAATAGTACTAAAGGAGGAAATTCCAATAGAACCATGGGTCTTGTTTACTGATGGATCTTCTTGCACGGACGGATCAGGAGCAGGCCTCATACTCACAAATTCGAAAGTCATGTAGTTCACCTATGCCTTACGTTTTGAATTTACGGCTACGAATAATGAGGCAGAATATGAAGCATTGATTGCGGGTTTAAAAATCGCCGCTAGGATGGGGGTACGCAACCTGGAAGCCTACATGGACTCGCGGCTTGTCGCAAATCACATCCTCGGAGGGTACGAAGCCAAGGAGGAAAACATGATCCAATATCTGTAGAAGGTCAAGTCACTTATCGTTGGTTTTGCCAAGTTCTCTATCAAGCAGGTACCAAGAGGTGAGAATAAAAAGGCGGATACCCTTAGCAAAATCGCATCTACGAGCTTCGCCCATTTGTTCAAACAAGTATTGGTAGAAATACTCAAGGATAAATCCATTGCATGGGGGAGATCGCAACAATAGTTGATGAGGAGGGACCTACGTGGATGAACCCCATCATAAGCTATTTGACAGACGAGACCCTTCCTGAGGATGAAATAGAGGCGCGTCACGTTAAAAGAAAGTCACAACATTTTGAACTCCGCGATGGTGTCTTATATAAACGCTCATTCTTACAGCCGTGGTTGCGATGTATTGGACCATGCCAAGCTAATTATGTGATTAGTGAAATTCACGAAGGGTCGTTCGACATGCACGCCGGACCCAGATCGGTAGTAGCACGGGCTCTACGCACAGGATACTATTGGCCGACTATGCATCGAGATGCACGAGATATGATTCTTAAATGCAATGATTCCCAGGTGCATAGGCTAGTATCGCGTCAACCACAACAGGAGCTGACATCCATCACATCCCCATGGCTATTTTACAAATGGGGAATTGACATAGCAGGTCCTTTTCCTGTTGCAGCCAGGGGCGTTGAGTTCTTGATCGTGGCTATGGAATATTTCACTCGCTGGATAGAGGCTAAGGCGGCCGCGACAATTACGGGTAAACAGGTAAAAAAGTTTGTTTGGGAAAATTTTGTATGCCGTTTTGGCTTACCAGGGGAGATCATCTCAGATAACGGAAAACAGTTTGCGGACAATCCGTTCAAAGACTGGTGCGCGACGCTAAACATCAAACGGCGCTTTGCATCCGTGAAACACCCGCAGACTAATGGTCTAGTGGAGCGGCTGAATAGAAGCCTAGGTGAAGGAATAAAGGCACGTCTGGATGAGAGAAGCGCCAAATGTGTGGACGAACTACCACATATCCTATGGGCGCATAGGTCAATGATCAAAACGTCTTATGGGGACACTCCATTTGCGTTTGCCTATGGGACCGAGGCAGTTATTCCGGCAGATATTGGAATGCCAACAATCCGCACGATAGAGGTTAATGTCGTCATGAACGATGAGGAACTGTGGGTCAATTTAGACTTACTCGAGGAGAAAAGGGAGATATGTTGGGAATAAATTATGGGTCAGTTCACTAAACGCTGATAAGAAGAGTTCAAGCGCTGATAAGAAGAAGTTGGACGCTGACAGCCAAGCGTTGACATTTGAAGAAGTCAATGCTGACAGCCTTGAAGACAAGCACTGATGGAATATATCTTCATACGAATCTTTTTGTTTATTTGTTTCTATATTTGTATATGGTAAAGATAAGTTCGACATTGTATTTTTCATTATTATCTTTACCTAGAATAGTTGATTCGTAGCTTCTTGTACAAGACTTCTTAATCTATAAAAGAAGATCTTTTAGGTTAATGTTAATCATCAGTTATAATAAGTTTTCACAAGTATTCGACTGTTAAACCTCTTTCATTGTAATCAAGTTCGATTATTCTAATACAAGTGAAAGTTTGTTTAACATCTTTGTGTTCTTGATTAAGTGTTAATTCCGCATAACACTTAGTTACTTTATTCATAAGCAAAGGTTTCTCTACGTGTATTACTTGATCTAATCTCGTATACACAAAGCTTAATCGATCTAAGTTTGGGATCAACAAGTGGTATCAGAGCTTGTTGAGAAACTTTTGATCTTTAAGTAACGCAAGAACCCTAAAACACCAAAAACCCTAAAACAACGAAACCCTAAATTTCTCAAAACCCTAAAAACATCATGTCTGGCTCAGAACAACCTCCTGCTCCTATTTTGCTACAAAGCAACACCACAAACCCTAGTATCAAAATTCCCATGTTTGATGCCAGGAACTTCGAGCTTTGGAAGTCCAATTTTGAGCAATATGTAGCCATCCATGACTACACTCTTTTGGAGATTGTTGAATATGGGAACACATTCAACAAAGCTCAAAAGATTGCTAATGCTATTGCCACAAGGTCAGCTGTTCCTAATTGTCCTGAAGCTGATAAGAAGGAAAGGCCTGAAGATGGAAGAGCTGTATCTGCTGAAGATATAGCCAAGAAAAGGGTGGACATGAAAATTTTGAACATCATGAAACACGCCTTGGGTCATGAGAATCAGCACAAGTACAAACGCTTTGAGTCTGCAAAAGAGATTTGGGAAGCTCTTGAAGTAGCACATGGTGGCAATGCTGACACTAAAGAAGAAAAGAAGAAGCAACTCATGCATGAGTATGCTGTCTTTAAGGCTCAACCCAATGAGAATCTCAGCAGTGTGAGAAGTAGACTGCTTGACATTACAAGTCAACTTTCCTTCATGGGAACACAGATTGATGACCCTGACTTGAATGCTACTTTTCTCAAAAGCCTTGGTGAGGTATGGAAGATTGAGGCAAGATCCATTCTTGTCAATAACACCCATAAAACCTCTAGGTTTGATGACATCTTCAACAAACTAAGACTGTTGGAGAATGAATGGCTTTTGGAGAGTGATAATAAACCTTCCAGTAGCAACATGGCCTTCTTCTCACAAAGTGAAGGTCAATTTGATTCCATGAACTCCTATGGACATCCAGTCACTGGATCTGCATGTGTCAATGCTGGATCACATCCTATCAGCGTTGGAACACATCCTGTCAGCGCTGGATTACATCCTGTCAACGCCTCACACTCAAGCGCTGACACTTACAATTTTGGCGCTGATGGAATTAAACCTGCTGGTTTAGATCTAGATACTGTGTGTGCATTCATTGCTTCTTTGCCCAGTGATTCAAGGATTACATATGAGGATCTTGAGCAAATAAGTGAAGAGCAATTGGAAGAGATGGACATCAAGTGGACTATGGCTCTTGTGAGTTTAAGAGCAAACAGGTTTAATAGAAGGTTCAAGAAGAAGATGACCTTTGATGCTAAGGATGTTGCTGGA
Organism: Glebionis coronaria; assembly: GCA_025667525.1. Taxonomy (NCBI): domain Eukaryota; kingdom Viridiplantae; phylum Streptophyta; class Magnoliopsida; order Asterales; family Asteraceae; genus Glebionis; species Glebionis coronaria. The sequence goes on from CM046878.1 coordinate 371,391,810, forward strand.
TTTGACAAATCCAAAGTTGAGTGCTACAATTGTCATCGTATGGGGCACTTTATGAGGGAATGTAGATCTCCAAGAAGATCTGATGCTGGTAAGCCTTCAAGCCAAATGGTTAAGAGCCAAGATTCCAAGGCCATGGTAGCTGTTCAACAAATTGATGGTGTTGGAGGATGGGACTGGAGCTGGAACTTTTTGGCAAAGGATGAGGAAGAGGACAAAGCATTGGTTGCTGAAGTTAAAGAAGAGCATGTTGAATATGCTCTCATGGCACAGTCCTCCTCTTCATCAGATAATGAGGTATATGATGATGCTTTCTGTTCTAAGGGTTGTCGTTTAAATACTGAAAAACTAAATAAGGAGATAGTAAAATTATTAGATGAGGCAAGTTCTGAAAGATGCAAAGTATCTAATTATCAAATTGCTCTCACCCAAACAGAAAGGACAGTAGCTGAGTATAAGAAAATGGAGTTTGACTTAAAGGATAAAACAAATATCTTAAAACATGAGTTACATCAAAGTAAAGATATTCAAGATATCACAAACAGGGTTAATCTTGATTTGATAGCTAAGTTAGATGAGGCTAACAAAAATAAAGATAATGTGAGTCTTAAAATCCAGAGATTTGATAAGGCCACACAAACCCTAGGAGAGTGTGTTAGTAAACAAAGAGACTCTAAGGACATGAGTGGGATTGGGATGAAAGATTATACTGGTGTTCCACCACCAGCTGGGGATTTCTATGGTGTCCAATCAAAGGACTTATCTTGGACTGGCTTGCCAGAACTCTAAGAGAAGGAATTCATTCCTCCACCTAGAGTGACTTCCCCAGTTGAAGAATATAAACAAAAACTGACTGACCTAGATGAGTGGAAGAAAGCTAACCACACTTTGTTTGTTAAGGGAGGTTTGTTGTGTGAAAGTCCAATTGAGCCCACACCAATCACGAGCCATGATCCTACACCTATTAAAATCACACACCCAACCACTGGCAAAGCTGTTGACCTTGGCTCACACACTGTTAGAAAACCTAGTGTTAAGTATGCAGAGATGTATAGGAATACTAGGTCACCAAAAAGCCAAGTTAGTAACCATGGAACAGGCTTCTTTGCTTCTAGACCTAAGACTATGTCTAGAAAAGCCTGTTACACTTGTGGTAGCTTTTCACATTTGGCATACAAATGTGTCAACGCTTCAAATGTCAACGCTGACAAGAACCATTTCAGCGCTGACAAAAGTCAACATAGGTCAAATACTGTCAGACACAAAACCTTTGTGAACAAAAGTTCACAAGTTGTTAGACCAGCCCCATTCTTTTCTAGAGGGTCTAACACACATGGCCTAAGACCTTTCCAAAAGACAAACACTTGGTCCAATAGGCAATGGGTTCCTGTAGCAAACCCTAGGTTCAATGCTGATAAAGGCAATCGGGGCGCTGACAAGAACAATTTCAGCGCTGACAGACACACTGCCAAACCTAGGTATTTGCAATCACAGGGAAATGGGTCTAAAGCTTCTACTAGCTTAACATGGAGACCAAAACAAGACCAAAACCCTAATTCTACTGGTCTTTCTATGACATGCAATAGGTTTCATTATATTTCAAAGGTCATGTCAAGACCAATTGGGGTTAACTGGGTATTTCATCCAAAAAGGGATGAAAATGGGTTTGTTATGAGAACAACCAGATGAATCCAAGTCTTCCAAGGCTTGGGTTCCCAAAGAAAACTAATTTGTTTTCTTATGTGCAGGGCATTCAAAAACAGGTTAATGACTATGGATATTGGGACAGTGGATGCTCTAGGCACATGACTGGGAAAGAAGATTACTTGAGTAACTTCACTCCCATTGAAGATGGTGATAAGGTTCTCTTTGGGGGCGGATATGGAACTATCACAGGCAAAGGAACTCTTCTCACCAACAACTTACGTTTTGAAAACGTATTTCTGGTAAAAGAACTCGACTATAATCTTTTTAGTGTATCACAGGTGTGTGATAACAAGAATAAAGTTCTTTTTACTGATACTGAATGGTTGGTGTTAAGCAAAGATTACAAGCTCCCTGAGGAGAAATACATAGAATTTAGAACACCAAGGCATAAAGACATATATAATGTGAATCTTAATGGAATTAAGATGAATAATAAAATGTCATGTTTTTATGCTAAAGCTTCAGTAGATGGAAGTAATCTTTGGCACAGGATATTAGGGCACATAAACTTTAAAAATATCAATAGACTTGTGAGACTTGGTTTAGTTGATGGTTTGCCTGAAAAGACTTTCCACAATGACCACTCTTGTGTTGCATGTCTTAAGGGCAAGCAGCACAAGGTCTCATTCAAATCTAAACAGGTGCACTCTAGTTCTAAACCACTTCACTTATTGCAATGGACCTCTTTGGTCCAACTAATATAGAAAGTTTGAAGGGTAAATCATATTGTTTTGTCATCACTGATGATTTTTCCAGGTTTACATGGACTTTCTTTTTAGCCAAGAAAAGTGAAACTGCCCAAATTTTGATTGATTTCATTACCCAGATTGAAAAGAAGAGTGGTAATGAGGTCAAAATTCTTAGAAGTGACAATGGGGGTGAGTTTAGAAATCAATTGTTAGATGATTTTTGTGCCAAGAAAGGGATTACTAGGCAGTTTAGCATAGCTAGAACCCCATAGCAAAATGGGGTTGCTGAAAGAAAGAATAGAACCCTAATTGAAGCAGCCAGAACCATGTTGGCTGATGCCCACTTTCCTATAGCCTTTTGGGCTGAAGCTGTTAACACAGCTTGTTATGTTCAAAATAGGGCATTGGTCAACAAAATACACAATAAGACACCTTATGAGTTACTTTGGGGAAGGAAGCCAAATATTGGCTTTCTCAAGCCTTTTGGTTGTGATGTAGTTGTTTTAGAAACTAGTGATGACCTAGGTAAATTTGATGCAAAAGGTGATGAAGGCTATTTCATGGGTTATTCAGTGCAGAGCAAAGGATATAGGGTTTACATTAAAAAGGAAAAACGTATACTTGAAAAAGTACATGTTAGGTTTTTAGAGAGTAAACCTAGTGATCCTGAAAGTGGTCCAAATTGGTTGTTTGACTTGGAACCTTTATCTAGAGCTTTAAATTAAATGCCTGTTACTAATCCAGACATTGTGAAGGTAACTTCAAGTGTTTTGGAAAAGAGAATTGGTAATGTTTCAGGTACACAGGTTGCTAAGAAGGATGGACCACAAGCAGTTGAGTCATCTACCACACAAGAATATGTTACATTTCCTATATGGACAGATGAGTATTATGCTGCTGCTGCTGCTGCTGGAAAGGATAAAGGTGGTTCTTCAATACCACCAGTTGATAACATGCATGGTCATTCAGGCGCTGACAAGCACAATTCTAGCGCTGACAAGACCAATTCAGACGCTGATGGCTCAAACGTTGACAACAATGATTCTGGCGCTGACAAAAGTAATTCCAGCGCTGACAAGCAAAATTCCAACGTTGACAACACTTATGAGCATTTCGTTTCTTCCACTTTTGAACAAGGTGAACCTTCAAGAATAAATGAAGAGGTTCAAGATGGAAGAGAGTCTGAAGAAGATATTAGCAACATGGAGGATGATATTGAAGACAACAGAATTCTTGAAAATGGAATTCCTAGATCTACTTTGAAGAATCATCCTCCCTCTCAAATCATTGGGAATATCATGACTCCTGTTCAAACTAGAAGATCTCACCAGACTCATGATAGCTTCATTGCTAATATCCACAAGAAGGTTGATACCCCTCTTGTACAAGCATGTTTGTTTGCCTGTTTTCTGTCACAACAGGAACCCAAGAAGATTTTTGATGCTCTCAAAGAACCTAGTTGGGTGGAAGCAATGCAGGATGAGCTTCACCAATTTGCTATACAGGATGTTTGGGAGCTGGTTGATTGTCCTAGATATGTGAGACCAATTGGGACAAGATGGGTTCTAAGGAACAAGAAAGATGAAAGGGGTATTGTGGTCAGAAACAAGGCACGTTTGGTAGCTCAGGGATATACACAAGAGGAAGGGATAGAATATGAAGAGGTCTTTGCTCCTGTTGCAAGAACTGAAGCTATAAGAATTTTTCTAGCTTATGCCTCTTGTATGAACTTCACTGTTTATCAAATGGATGTGAAGAGTGCTTTCCTCTATGGAACAATTGTTGAGGAGGTATATGTCATGCAACCTCCTGGTTTTGAAGATCCTGAGTATCCAGACAAGGTTTATAGAGTGAAGAAAGCTATGTATGGACTTCATCAGGCCCCAAGAGCATGGTATGGTACATTGTCCACCTACTTGGTAGAAAATGGTTTTAAAAGGGGCACCATAGATCAGACATTGTTTACAAAGAAGAAAGGTAAGGATGTCTTACTTGTTCAGGTCTATGTTGATGATATCATTTTTGGATCCACAAATCCAAAGATGAGTGAAGACTTTTCCAAGCTTATGACAGATAAATTCAAGATGAGTGCAATGGGTGAGATGAACTTCTTTCTAGGATTACAAGTTCAGCAGAAAGAAGATGGTATCTTCATCTCCCAAGACAAATATGTAGCTGAAATCTTGAAGAAATTTGTTTTTTCTCCATATGAAAAGAGTGCTTCCACTCCTATGGATAGGGAACACCCTTGGGGAAAAATTGGAGTTGGAAAAGATGTGGATGTTAGGCACTATAGATCAATGATTGGCTCATTGATGTATCTTACAGCCTCAAGACCTGACATCATGTTTGCTGTGTGTGCTTGTGCACGCCATCAAGTGAATCCCAAAGAATGTCACCTTTTTGCTGTGAAAAGAATCTTTAGGTACCTAAGATGTTATCCAGATCTTGGCTTATGGTACCCAAAAGATTCTCCATTGGAGCTTATTGCATATTCGGACAGTGACTATGGTGGTGACAAGTTTGATAGAAAATCCACAACTGGTGGATGTCAATTTCTTGGGAGTAGATTGATATCTTGGCAATGCAAGAAACAAACAGTGGTGGCAAACTCTACAACTGAAGCAGAATATGTGGCTGCAGCTGCTTGTTGTGGACAAGTCTTATGGATTCAGAACCAGCTGTTGGATTATGGGTATAATTTCATGCATACCAAGATTTTTGTAGACAATAACAGTACTTTATGCATTATTAAAAATCCTGTACATTATTCTAAAACCAAACACATAGAAATTAGGCATCATTTTATAAGAGATTGCTTTGAGAAAGGTTTAATACAACCAGATAGGGTAGACACAGAAGATAATGTGGCTGATTTATTAACTAAACCTTTTGATACTGGAAGATTTCAATATTTGGTAACAAATATTGGAATGGTTAATCTCACTTAATATGTGTTTTGGAACCTTTTTGTAAAAGTATGTACAGGATAATGCATTGTTATTGGTCTTTGTGATGATTTAGATTTTTCCACTTTATTTTTCTAACACTGACAAAGGTAAATTTAACGCTGACAAGTGTTATTTTGCCGTTGTTAGAGATATTATTGTCTAACGCTGACAAGAGTTCCTTCAACGCTGATAAGTGTTGTCGGGGCGCTGTCAGCAACAATGTTAGTTTTGTGGTTTTCAATCTAAATGTGTAGGTGGTGCTAGCTTTATGCCATTGGATACAGAGTTGCTTATGGATCTTTGAAGAGCTATTTGGACATGTTTTTGTTTATGGATGATGGTTGGAATATTTATATTCCTATCTTGACATAAATTTTTAATGTTCATATATATTTTGAGAAACTCATGTATCATAGTTTAAGGGGAGGTTTAAGGAACCTTTAGGACTTTTGGGTATTCTTATAATACTCTTATCACAATTCTAGATTGTGTCCACAGGTGAGTATGGGTTAGTTTTACTAAACCATGAGGCACTGTAGCATGCAAAGTTGACAAACTATGCATGCTGCCAAGACATTTTTGGCCTAGAATTGGTTGTGGTCTGTTGGGAGACTTGGGAATATTTTTGTTATAGGTTTACCTGGGAGTTACAAAGGATTTTATGAAATAACTTTGTTGGTAAGTATTTTGGTTAGCAAGGGACACTTGAGGACATTTGTGTCTATCTTGCTTAAGCAAGTGTGCATAAGTGGACAGTGCTTGCCACCCAGTAATTATTATCAACTTGCAAGATATTTCCCTTAGGATAAATTACTTTGTTAAGGTCTTTTTCTTTTTACATATTTTTATTTTTAGACGCTGACAAGTTTTTCTCCAAACGCTGTTAAGACCAATCGTGACGCTGACAAGGCTTTAGGCAAACGCTGACAAGAAAATATAGCCGTTGGGCGTTGATGAGTTATTTTTGGCCGTTGACACCTAGTGGGCCCTACCCAGTTGTTATTTTTGACTAATCTTTGGCCGTAATTTTTGGGGAGTTGTTACTTTTAATTAATGCATGAGATAAGTTATATTTGATTCAATATTTTCATCATTACTCTTTGAATATAACTGCCTCATTTTTGACCAATCATAATCATGCATCTCTCCTATAAATTTGGCTAACTTTTCATTCTGGGTATTCATATTTTCTTGTCTAACATTTTTCTCCTAGATTTTTCCCATATCACATAACCTAAACAGCTTTCAACATGGCACCAAAGTTCAACTCAAACAATCTGACATTGGAGTTTAAGAGCCAACATAATATGGTAGCTTACTTGGACGCTGATAATGATTTGTTCCCTCAGTATTCACAAATGGTGGCATTTTTAAATGCATCCTCCATAAGGTATGCACTTTCTCATGAACCACTAGTCCCTGTCGCACACATTAGACAGTTTTGGAATAATGTAAGTTCCACAACAGCTAATGGTGTGACTACATTAACATCTACTGTTCATGGTAGAACATGGGTGGTCACTGAAGCTTTGGTTCGCCAAGCTTTGCGTCTTAATGACGCTGATGGTGTGACTACCCTTTCCATTGCAACAATAGAACAAGGTCTTAGGGAATTGGGTTATCCTATTCCTGCTGATAAAACTTTAAATAAATATCATAAGCAGGAATTTCCCTCAGATTGGAAATATTTGATACATGTCCTTCTTCAATGCTTAAGTCCAAAATGTAATGCTTTTAATGAAATAAACAGGTCCATTGCAAGTGCTTTGGTTTGTATGTCACGTGGGCTTAGGTATAATTTTTCAAAAATGATTTTTGAAGGGATGTGTAAAAATAAGGGAAGTAAAATGACTTTGGCTTACCCAAGATTTTTGCAAATGGTGTTTGATTTACAAGAATATTGTCTTAGGGATCATGACCATTTTTATGAGATCCCTAAGCAAAAGAAAACCATTTTTGACAAAATGATCTCCACAAAAAGACATATACCTCTCACCCAAGCCATGCTTGAAGTAATTCAGGCTGCCCAACCACAACCAGATCCTGAATCTCAACTTGAGCCTGTCCTTGAACCATTACCTTCACCTGAACACATGGACGTTGACCAAGCCAATGTCAACGCTGACACTCAAAATGTTGGCGCTGACACAGCCAATCCCAACGCTGATGACATCCCTGAACAATCCCAAACACCCCTTAACCAACCAACACCCACACAATCTACCTCATCTTCCACCCCATTACAATCTAGGTTAAATAAACGCCAAAGGACTACTGGAGTGTTCTCCTCTAGTGGTCCTAGCCATGTAGCAGAGAGAACCACCTCCACAAGTGTGGCTGGTGACATGGATGAGGCTGGGGCTATTGGCACAGGCTTAGATGCTGGTCAAGACAGTCCCAACATCATTAAGACCTCATCCATGCCCTATGATTCTATTTTGGGAGGTCAAATCCCCATTCTAGCTGAGGGCAGATTGGAACCTATGACATTGAATGAATTGACGGCTGCTGTCATTAGCTTGCAAAAGCAAAATGTCAGCCTTGTACAAATTGTCAATAATCAGGGCCGTGAACTCCAAGTATTGAGGGAGCGGGTAACTGTTTTGGAGAATCCTAGTAGCAGGAGTAGGATGGAGGAATCTTCCAAAGGGGAGGATGAAGAGGATGAGCTGATTCATACAGCCAGTGAGAAGAGTTCACAATTTAGTGAATCTTTAAATGTTGCTGAAGCACTCACCAACTTGAAGAAGCACCCTGTCATTGATACATCCAAGGGCGCTGTCACAAGTAATCTTGGCGTTGACAAGAGTTTGGACGCTGACACATTCAGCGCTGACAAGAGTAAACGGGGCGCTGACACAGGTAACTTGAACGCTGACAAACCTGCAGGTGGTGTTGATGTATTCCAGTCATCAACAATCATCAAAGATGTGTCTACACAGGTATCTTCATCTACTTTACCTATCATTGATCCGAAAGACAAAGGTAAAGGAATTATGGTTGAAGAAGATGTTCTAAAGAAAGATGCAGCACAAATTGCATTTGATAATCAGTTGGCTGCACAACTTTTGGAAGAAGATTTGAAGAGGAGTGGTAGATCACCATTTGTTGCCACTTCTGAGAGTGAGGAAGAGAGTGATGATGAAAGAGAAGGAGCTAGCTCAGATTTAAGGGTTCAAATCATTGAAGATCCAGAAAGACTTGAATATGGGGATGAGTTGGCAAAAGAAAGATTGAGTGATTTGAAGAAGCAGGTTGATTTTGATCTTCCAGAAATCACCAGAATGTACCATGCTTGGGAAGATAAGGTAATGGACAACCCAGGGATGAGTTTGTCAGATCAAATTTGGGGGTTGGAAATTCTTCTCAGGGTACAAGATGATATAAAGGTGATTTTGAAGTATAATGCACAAGAGGTCAAGACTTGGCTTAGACGAGATAGGAGGCAATTGTATTACAAGTTGCTTAGATGCCATCAACCTGGATGGACATACAAGAAGTTGCTGGGTTTATCTTTTGAGGAGCTAGACTACAGGGCACATCCTATTTGGAGGCATGTGCAAGAAAATAATGTCTTACAGTTTCTTTCAGAAGAAAGGAAACAGGAGCTTGTTGAGGAAATGCAGATTGAAAAGGAGATGAGGATTGCTCAAAGACCAGTGAAGAAAGGAGATCCTCTCCAATTTCCCAAAGATATGGATGTGTATTATCCAAGTGAAACTGTCATAAGGAAGCATCTCAAGCTTTCTCCATTGGAAGCTTCAGATTTGGTTAATGTAGTATCTCTAGATGCCAGAAATCCAATCATAAGTTTCGATGAAGATGAGTGTGGATTTTGGAAGATTGGCAGATTTGGGAAGGAGGTACACACTTTCACTTCAATTATTTCTATCTTTGCAAGCATAGACAGAGAAGACTTGGTGCATCTATGGAGATTGATAGAGGCCAAGTATAAGGCTGAAGCACCTACTTCAGCAAATGGAATAAGACTATGGCACACATTTTTGACTTTGTGTGGTCCAAGGGAAGCAGATCCTGCTGTATGGAAGGATCTTGAAGATGACCTCAGTGGTCTTCATTGGAGGCTTTATTCTACTTGTGGTGTGTTTCATTTGAGCTCTACAAAGTTTTCAGAGTATCTACTTGTGGATGCTGACTATTTCTTGTCCAAAGAAGTACTGGAGAAGATGAAGGAAACACCCTTGGAGATTGATTACATTAGTGACGTGGCCAAGGACTTGATTAGATATGTTTATCACCAACATAAGAAGTTTTTGTAAGATTCCTCCTAAGCCTTAAGTATTTACTCAGAAACTTGATCATTGGAATAGATATCAAGTTTAGGGGAGGATTGTTGGGAATAAATTATGGGTCAGTTCACTAAACGCTGATAAGAAGAGTTCAAGCGCTGATAAGAAGAAGTTGGACGCTGACAGCCAAGCGTTGACATTTGAAGAAGTCAACGCTGACAGCCTTGAAGACAAGCACTGATGGAATATATCTTCATACGAATCTTTTTGTTTATTTGTTTCTATATTTGTATATGGTAAAGATAAGTTCGACATTGTATTTTTCATTATTATCTTTACCTAGAATAGTTGATTCGTAGCTTCTTGTACAAGACTTCTTAATCTATAAAAGAAGATCTTTTAGGTTAATGTTAATCATCAGTTATAATAAGTTTTCACAAGTATTCGACTGTTAAACCTCTTTCATTGTAATCAAGTTCGATTATTCTAATACAAGTGAAAGTTTGTTTAACATCTTTGTGTTCTTGATTAAGTGTTAATTCCGCATAACACTTAGTTACTTTATTCATAAGCAAAGGTTTCTCTACGTGTATTACTTGATCTAATCTCGTATACACAAAGCTTAATCGATCTAAGTTTGGGATCAACAAGATATCAGCCATAAATGAAGCTAAATCTAAGGCACGGATGAAAGCTTATTACGACTCCAAAGTCAAGGGTGTTTCCTTCCGACCGGGGGATTTTGTCTTTCGTGCTAACGAAGCAAGTCGCGCCGAGAACACGGGAAAACTTGGACCAAAGTGGGAAGGACCGTATGAAGTCACGGAAGCTTTAGGGCTAGGTGCGTACAAGTTACGTGACACGGAGGGCCGTGACTTGGATCGTACATGGAATATTTGCAACCTCAAAAGGTGCTATCTCTAAAAGGATACGGCCTCTGCATGGACGTTTCGCTGTGAACTGCTTCAACAAAGATCCATGTATTTTTGCTTTTATTTTTCTAGGTTCTATTTGTCTTAGGATTTTATCATTCTGTCCAAATTTCGTAACCGTAATAATAAAACGCCGTGGTGCCTAGCTAGCTTCATGGCTTGTTGTTGTGCAAATTATTGTCTTTTGTGTACTTAGGATTATTCTTTGTTTATAGTCTTAAGTGTTATTTCTTATTCATATGCATTCATTCATCCGTACATGTACTATTCGTTTCCATATGGAGCAAGAGGATTAAGTGAACCTACTAATTCAACTTGTCGCATAAGAGGGATGCAACCCCTGCGACGCGGATCATGAATCCTTACTAGACACCTTATTCACAAGATGTTGTAATAAGTTTCAACATGCCGTACTTATAAAGTGCTGGACATGATAAAGAGACACAGTGCACGTGTTGTAAATTATGGACTTGGTTTTTTTATTGTAAGTCGTGATAAATTTATGCATGGATATTTAATCTAATGGATTTATACAACTATCTGAATAAAAAGACAAGTTTCCAATATGAACATCAAAACGCCGCGAAAATTCACGGCCTAAGTTGTTACAATACATACCGTTTCACAAAAATGCCAAGTGTTTAAGTGTCGTGGACATCCACGGATGAGTATTACAAAGCACAAGTTATTGTTTATTACAAGCTAAGACAACTTAATGGGGTAGCATGGACTCCCCAAGCTCTTTCCTATGATGCGCCAAAGACTCGATTGTAGATCCTTCTGGCATGGAAAATGTCCTTGCTAGAGACGTCGTACCATGCATGGTTGGGGCTGTCACAAGCATTCCATCCGACCGTGGAAGATGGGCGGATCCATCAGTAGGGGTGCGGCATGTAGCGCGACACCCTTTCTTCCTTAAGGCATGATCTACATTAGCCTTAATGGCCTCTCCCAAGCTATTCTCCCCCTTAATGGCCCATGGGTCCTCTGGTGGAGGACTATCTATGTAACACCCCATTTTGATAAATGGAATGTCACGCGTAATTATGGCGTGTCATCAAAGCATGCAAGGTAATATGTAGTAAAACATACATGACCATAGGGAAAACCGGAATCAAACATCGGTTCCCAAACACAAGCCCAAAACATAACAAAGTAAATGAACTGAATGAAAGACTAAACAAGCATAAATATATGAAGGAAACAGGAGAAGAAGTCTATGGCAGCTTCCATCCTATGCATGTCCTCCAAATGCTCGAGTCTTGGGTACCTGCCGTTTTGGGACATGGAAAGGAAAGTAACGGCTGAGCAAAACGCTCAGTGCACGGATATACAATATAGCATGAAATAGGATAAGCGTGTAACATATAACAACGGAAGACTAAGTTCTGAGTAGACTGGTTAAGTACTGAGAAAACTGGTTTTATAGTTTGAAAAGCCTTATGTTTATCTTATGAAAACTGTTTAACATATATATACCATAGCCCATATAGGTCATGAAAAGGTCACGTGCATGAATACTTGGAGGGGTGACCTCATCATGCTAATTAGAGGGGATGCCTCTAATTAATATACTGGTTTGGGTAGGAGGGATCAACTCCTTGTGAAGGGTGCAAGGCACACACCACATTCACAATGATAAACTGAATAAAACATGTAACTAGGATGCACCCATACGCCCCACATGATATAATAATATGGCCAAAACTGAAAGGGACGCCACGAGCAATCACTCCGCCGTGGGGAAGTCATAACATCGGTGCCTCCAATGCTATGGTTATGGTACCTCCATAACTAGGTGAAACTGGTCATGCTTGTATATGGCTATAGATTATGCTAATTAAACATAAGCAGTTCAAAACAATAAAACAAATACTGGGGAAAACAGTTGGCTGCATACGGGGAAATCCTAAATAAGGAAAGAATGTCCATACTGAAAGGACGGGAATCCGTACCTCAAGTCCAGTGAATGAACGGAAGAAAGACTCCTACTTCTGGATCACTAACGCTACATGAATACACACGTGTATAAGTATCGATTCACTGATTACGTACTGGGTTTTATGTCTCATTTTAGCTAATTTGGTATGTTTTAGGTCATGGTTCACTGTTTAAAGCCTTAAACTGTGTTTATCTTGTATTCTGATTTATCTGATTAAGTATTACTGGTGTTTCATGTATTAATATACTTACTGTATAATAATAAGTAACTTTCCAAAAATAGCAGGTTTCCAAAAATAGAAAGTTTCCAAAAATTGAAAGTTTCCAGAAATAGAAAGTTTCCAAAAAGTGAAAGTTACCAAAAATAGAAAGTTTCCAAAAATAGAAAGTTTCCAAAAATAGAAAGTTTCCAAAAATAGAAAGTTTCCAAAAATAGAAAGTTTCCTAAAATAGAATTTACTGCTTAAAATAGATTAGTTTCTAAAAATAGATCAGCTGCCTTAATTAAATAAGTTTCCATATATAGAAGGTTTCCATAATTAGATTAGCTGCCTGAAATAGATAGATTTCCATATATAGAAGGTTTCCATAATTAGATTAGTTGCCTTATTTAATTAAGTTTCTATAAATAGAAGTTTCCATAATTAGAATTAAGCTGGTTACATAAGCTAACATATAAGTCTAAGTGTTATAAGCTTATTTCTTAAGTCATATGATATAGTGTATAGTTTAATTATTATTTCATGTATTTTAATTAAACTATAGGTTAAGCATTTTAATTAAAGTATAACATGTTTTAATTAAAATGAAATGAAATACTTAGGTTAAAAAGTGTATTATTATTACTAATAATATAACCTAAGTCATGTCTAAATTAATTAATTATAGGCATGTTTTAAATAATTAATTAATTATAACTAATAACATAAAAATACTTAGGTTAAATTAATGTCATGTTAAACTAATAATTAAAATAACCTAAGTCATGATTTAATTAATATTTCATGTTATTAATTAATTATATCCTAAGTTCATAATTCATAAAAATTAACATGTAGCATAAATCATGATTTAACCAACGAACCATGAATCGGGCATGAACTCGACACCGTACCCCGAGCCAAACTCGGGGCACGTGTGCCTCCTTGCTGCCGTGGGTCCCACATGAGCCAACCAAGACCAAAAATGGTCTTGGTGGTGGCGGCTAAAAAGAAACCGAACCCTCCCCCGGGTTGATTAAACTAGGCGGCCAAAAACAAACACCCTCTTTTAACAACCTTTGATTTTAATTAACACCAAAACATGTTAGATCTATGATTAATTACCATGTTTTAATAAAAAAAACAATAACATGTTCATGAACATAAACAAAGATTCAAAAGAATTAAAAAGAAGGGTTTAAAAAGGTATACCACTATGTAGCTTGGAAAAGGATGAACAAACACTGATTATAGCAATAGTTTTAAGATAAAAATCAACCAATCACCCTCCTATGGTGATCTTAGGGTGGCGGCATAAAGAGGAGAAAAGAGGAGGAGAGAAAACTCTTTTAGGGTTTTTGTTTATTTTCTTGAAAAAGTGAAACTGAAATGAAAAGTTACATAACCCCCCTTTACTTGTAAAAGTCCATGGGCTTAGCCCATTCCTTGTGGTTGTGTCGTGGGTATGGGGGCCCCACATGGGGTACCCGTACCTTTCTCGTGTCCTGATGTTTCGTGTTCGTTCGTGGTTAACCGTGCTCGTGTTTAAAGCGTTTCTGTTTATTTTACCATGTCGTTTATCGTAATCTTAACGCTCGTAATTATATTATATGTATTTACGTAATTATTCTTGTTCGTATTTTAAATGGTGATCATGATTTAATTATGTTCATGTGACATATTCTATAATTGTTTATCATGAGTTCGTACGTAATCGATACTTGTCATGTCATACACGTATGCACTTGCTTGATTAATAGCACATGAATGTGATCAATACTAAATGAGGTAAGTTTTAATCTAGGACGTACGATCTTAAGGGCACTATTCATGGTAAAAGCATGCGGGTTTTACAATTCTTCCCCCCTACAAAGAATAATTCGTCCCCGAATTATAGATAAAGTAACCGGAAGCGAAACATACCTGAATCAAACTGGAAAGGTATGCAAAATAACGGAAATGAAGGTGACATGGTAGAAGGGAACGTGGAACGTGACATGTCTTGAAAAGACATGGAACTGATGTGACTGAAAGGACATATCTAAACGATAAGAGAAAATGGATAAGAAGTCCGGATGAACTTGTCCGTTTCCAAGTGGCCTCCCTCTTGGAACGGTTCCTTCAGAAGATCCTGACACTAATGATAAATCTTGTCCTCCTGACCTTGACTTGGAATACGAAGAAATTCTTTTTTATCAACGGAAGGTAGATCCCCTAAATTCGATCGAGGAAAATAGGAGTTAACGTGCAAGGGTAACTGAAACGTTACGATGCAAGACAATCTGACTTAACTGATAATTAGAAACGATGCGCGAGACATAAAGAAACGTAGTACGTGAAAAATTTTGAACGTGATACGTGAAAAATTTTGAACGTGCTACGTGGAGATATGGCGAGTGTAGTATGAGTAAACATATCGTGATCCATGATACATGTAACATATCTTGATCATGATATGAGGAACGTGGAATGAACATGACATGTGAGACATATCGTGATCATAGGATATAATGGCGGTAACGCCAAACGCTACAAGGTGAGACGTGGAACATGACGTGAAACGTCTATCTGATGATGGAGAGTTATACTAAACTTGGGTCTGGTCTCACAAGTTCTTGCAAATTTCCCAGAATGAGAAAAGAAATGAACGTAAAATCGTAAGCCAAAATACGATCATGAACGTGAATAGTGTCATGAACGTGAGCGCGAAAGCAAGTCGTGGAATTAGAATGAAGACGTGAAGTAAGTTAGGAGTACAATTACGAATCTTTGTCTGACCCGATAGCTTAGGGATTGCCAAGTGATCGGATGAGCCTTGGCTGGAACATGTTCGTTCAATCTGTTGGTTCTGAAATCCGTACGGATGTAAGGATTCTGCAGACTTGATCAAACTGTTGACAATAACCCAAATAGCATCATGCTTCTTCTGAGTTTGCTGAAATCTGGTAACTAACATCCATGGAGATCTTGTCCCCTTTTAGTTCACAATTTCAGATGATGAAACATCCCAGTTTGTTGGTGTCCTATCTTAGCCTGTTGGTATGTCAGGTACATAGATATGGACGTAGCTGTATCCTGCTTCGTAGAAACTTGATACATAGAAGGTTGCGAAACTCTGAGTCTTTGAATCAGACTTCTCCTAGCGTAGGATTTCCTAGAACACCTAATGTAGTGTAGGGTTCTCTCCTTTACGCATAAGCAGAGTCATGGTAAGATTAACCGTAGGAACCCATGTGATTCCGCGTGTCACTGTAATGAAACAGAATTGATATTGGAAAATTTCTAGGGTAAAATTTCTCTTGTCAAGAATTTGCAACATAGTGCAGATATGGTCTTCCTGTTCTTCTCTAGGCTTAGAGGAAATCAGGTTATCCTCAATGAAAACGCTGATGAATTTGTTTAGGAGTTCATGGAAACTCAATTTATTAAGTCCATAATTCGGTTGGAGCATTGATGAGACTAATTCAAAATCATAAATCTAGCATGACCGAGTCGTGTACGAATAGCAGTCATGGACATGTCCTGCTTTTTCACTCGTCACTGTTGGCAGCATGATCGTGAGTTCGATCTTGGAAAAGTGATTAACACCATACGGTTGATTGGACATGTTGTCAATATGTGGAGGAGAATAACTGTCATGAATGGTGATTTGTTTAAGTTGACGGTAGTCGACACATAATATCATGGTACTATCCTTCTCCTTGAAGGTTCTTCTGGAGTGTAAGGAACAAATTTGGAATAATCCGTTGGTTATGCGTAAAAGGACCTTAGTAGTCGTGTGTTATTGACAGCTAGAAAATTTTAGCAATATGGCTAACAAAGCACGTGCTTGAAAAGCATAGATAATTGTACAGATTTTCCTAATGGAAAATCAAGCTGAATGTATTCAGGAGCCTGAACATTACTGTACATTATTATGAATCATAGCATGGTGTGGTGTTAATAGTACATAATTAGGATAAAATTCATCTCGTGTCTATCCGAGGAAATGCGTTAGCAGCTTGGATCTTATCATTAAGCTAAAGGAAAACCTTCGTATGCGTGGGAATACGAAAGGCGTCCTTCATGGTCAGGAATATATGAACTATGGTGAAAGAAATGAAAGTGACATCGGCAACATGACAGTTCTCACTGATGCGTTGATAATGGTATTGAAATTCTTGTGGCCTGATTAATACATGGCACAACAAATAGATGTACCCTTGGAGGGTACCCTGAATTTCTTAGAAATGTTCCATAATTAGACGTGAGTCATGTGTCTTGACTCGTGTCTTGAGAAATGTGAGCGTGACATATGCCTTGACTGGTATCTTGACATGTGTCCTCAGAAAGTATACGTGAGACATGTGTCTTGACTGATGTCTTGACATGTGTCTCGAGATGTGAAACAATTAGAACTACAAATATTAGGTTAATATGCCAGAATTGGCGGATCGGTTGGACTACTGATCATTTGTATGTCTGATCACATCCGTGGCCGGAGCCTCGGTTGCGATTTCTAGGATAGTTGCTGTCATAGTAGTGGTTACTATCATCTTGTCTGTCGGTTCCATGCCGGTCATTCTCATGACCGTGACTCATGTAACTATCTAGCTAAGTGGCCGGCTGGTACTGGTTTGCACTCATATGGCTGAAATGACAGCCGAACGACGTGTGACATGTAACTATGAATCTGGGACAATGATTGATGGGAATCATCTGATGGTGAAGCATCTTCTCGTCCAATTGCTTTTCTCCGACGCCTTTGTCCTCGTCTTTTAGGATCTCCAGGTTGTGAACATCATCAGCATCAGCATCTCGTAGCGTCTCCCAACATCAGCAGCGTCAACCTTCAGTGACATCTCCAAGCTATGAGCGGCATCGACAATCTTGTAGAATATCAGCAAGTGAACATACGCCTGAGATGATTTAGAATCGACTAGCGAGTACTCGTGAAGTATTGCAAGTGGAATACACATGGATTAAGGTACATGTAATACACATGAAATACGGTACGTGGAGTACACATGGCATGCACATGAAATGATCGGTATGGGCTCGATTATTTGTCATGATTTAAGGAAAGTAAACCGGTTAAATGGTTAGGAAAACCATCATGATAACCTGGCAGTATTAGCATAGACATCATTCTGGTTGCATAGAGAAACACTAAAGTGTGGTTACACAAAATTCAACGATGATTTGCCTGACAGCATGATCAATGAAAACCAACCATGACTATCATGAAAGCATGATTCAAGAAATCTAACAATGTCTTGCAGGACAACGAAAAAATCAAAAGAGGCGTGACACATAATTAACATGAAGACGGAATTATCATGAGGAAACATGAAACCATCTATTACGAAGAAGTGTATAACATAATCAGCATGAAACTGAAGTTAACCATGACAGTATGAAGGTATACTTGACATAAAAACATAATACTTATGATGGGACATGAAAAATTTTATGCCAATTTAAATCATGAGAAAAATTTTATGCAAGAAAAACAGTGCATGAATGCGTAATGTAGTTTATAAAACCGTTATATGTGCGAGGGAACGCCTATGGGTCGGTTCCAAAACAAAAGACATGGCGAGGGGACGCCTATGGGTCGGTCCCAAAGTTAAAAGTTTCGATAAAAGCACATGTGACTAAATAGGGCCAGTCCTGTACCAACCATTACTTAGTCAAAATTCCTGCAATAGATGACATATGATATAAATGCATGAATGCATGAAACATAATAATTAAAAGTCATTGTCAAAACTTAACAGAAAAAAAAAAAATTATTTGAAAATTATGAACTACTGGGGTCAGTCCACATCGTCACAGTTCACGAGGAACATCATGCATAGACAATGACACATAACTAAGTATGGATGACGGTTGTTCATTCCATATTAGTAAGACTATACTGGTGAAAACATCATGGTGAAAACAACAAGGTGCTGAAAACGTCATGGCTAAAACAAAAAGGTGCTGAAAACATAATGGTTAAAAACAACAACGCTCTGAAACATCAATACGTGGAATAACAAACGTTGGCTTAGGAAGCTCCTGGTGACTACCCACTAGTCACAGGTCGAGTTTTAGAGCCTACAGGTCGAAGCCTTGGCGCTCTGATACCATAATTGTAACACCCCATTTTGATAAATGGAATGTCACGCGTAATTATGGCGTGTCATCAAAGCATGCAAGGTAATATGTAGTAAAACATACATGACCATATGGAAAAACGGAATCAAACATCGGTTCCCAAACACAAGCCCAAAACATAACAAAGTAAATGAACTGAATGAAAGACTAAACAAGCATAAATATATGAAGGAAACAGGAGAAGAAGTCTATGGCAGCTTCCATCCTATGCATGTCCTCCAAATGCTCGAGTCTTGGGTACCTGCCGTTTTGGGACATGGAAAGGAAAGTAACGGCTGAGCAAAACGCTCAGTGCACGGATATACAATATAGCATGAAATAGGATAAGCGTGTAACATATAACAGCGGAAGACTAAGTTCTGAGTAGACTGGTTAAGTACTGAGAAAACTGGTTTTATAGTTTGAAAAGCCTTATGTTTATCTTATGAAAACTGTTTAACATATATATACCATAGCCCATATAGGTCATGAAAAGGTCACGTGCATGAATACTTGGAGGGGTGACCTCATCATGCTAATTAGAGGGGATGCCTCTAATTAATATACTGGTTTGGGTAGGAGGGATCAACTCCTTGTGAAGGGTGCAAGGCACACACCACATTCACCATGATAAACTGAATAAAACATGTAACTAGGATGCACCCATACGCCCCACATGATATAATAATATGGCCAAAACTGAAAGGGACGCCACGAGCAATCACTCCGCCGTGGGGAAGTCATAACATCGGTGCCTCCAATGCTATGGTTATGGTACCTCCATAACTAGGTGAAACTGGTCATGCTTGTATATGGCTATAGATTATGCTAATTAAACATAAGCAGTTCAAAACAATAAAACAAATACTGGGGAAAACAGTTGGCTGCATACGGGGAAATCCTAAATAAGGAAAGAATGTCCATACTGAAAGGACGGGAATCCGTACCTCAAGTCCAGTGAATGAACGGAAGAAAGACTCCTACTTCTGGATCACTAACGCTACATGAATACACACGTGTATAAGTATCGATTCACTGATTACGTACTGGGTTTTATGTCTCATTTTAGCTAATTTGGTATGTTTTAGGTCATGGTTCACTGTTTAAAGCCTTAAACTGTGTTTATCTTGTATTCTGATTTATCTGATTAAGTATTACTGGTGTTTCATGTATTAATATACTTACTGTATAATAATAAGTAACTTTCCAAAAATAGCAGGTTTCCAAAAATAGAAAGTTTCCAAAAATTGAAAGTTTCCAGAAATAGAAAGTTTCCAAAAAGTGAAAGTTACCAAAAATAGAAAGTTTCCAAAAATAGAAAGTTTCCAAAAATAGAAAGTTTCCAAAAATAGAAAGTTTCCAAAAATAGAAAGTTTCCTAAAATAGAATTTACTGCTTAAAATAGATTAGTTTCTAAAAATAGATCAGCTGCCTTAATTAAATAAGTTTCCATATATAGAAGGTTTCCATAATTAGATTAGCTGCCTGAAATAGATAGATTTCCATATATAGAAGGTTTCCATAATTAGATTAGTTGCCTTATTTAATTAAGTTTCTATAAATAGAAGTTTCCATAATTAGAATTAAGCTGGTTACATAAGCTAACATATAAGTCTAAGTGTTATAAGCTTATTTCTTAAGTCATATGATATAGTGTATAGTTTAATTATTATTTCATGTATTTTAATTAAACTATAGGTTAAGCATTTTAATTAAAGTATAACATGTTTTAATTAAAATGAAATGAAATACTTAGGTTAAAAAGTGTATTATTATTACTAATAATATAACCTAAGTCATGTCTAAATTAATTAATTATAGGCATGTTTTAAATAATTAATTAATTATAACTAATAACATAAAAATACTTAGGTTAAATTAATGTCATGTTAAACTAATAATTAAAATAACCTAAGTCATGATTTAATTAATATTTCATGTTATTAATTAATTATATCCTAAGTTCATAATTCATAAAAATTAACATGTAGCATAAATCATGATTTAACCAACGAACCATGAATCGGGCATGAACTCGACACCGTACCCCGAGCCAAACTCGGGGCACGTGTGCCTCCTTGCTGCCGTGGGTCCCACATGAGCCAACCAAGACCAAAAATGGTCTTGGTGGTGGCGGCTAAAAAGAAACCGAACCCTCCCCCGGGTTGATTAAACTAGGCGGCCAAAAACAAACACCCTCTTTTAACAACCTTTGATTTTAATTAACACCAAAACATGTTAGATCTATGATTAATTACCATGTTTTAATAAAAAAAACAATAACATGTTCATGAACATAAACAAAGATTCAAAAGAATTAAAAAGAAGGGTTTAAAAAGGTATACCACTATGTAGCTTGGAAAAGGATGAACAAACACTGATTATAGCAATAGTTTTAAGATCAAAATCAACCAATCACCCTCCTATGGTGATCTTAGGGTGGCGGCATAAAGAGGAGAAAAGAGGAGGAGAGAAAACTCTTTTAGGGTTTTTGTTTATTTTCTTGAAAAAGTGAAACTGAAATGAAAAGTTACATAACCCCCCTTTACTTGTAAAAGTCCATGGGCTTAGCCCATTCCTTGTGGTTGTGTCGTGGGTATGGGGGCCCCACATGGGGTACCCGTACCTTTCTCGTGTCCCGATGTTTCGTGTTCGTTCGTGGTTAACCGTGCTCGTGTTTAAAGCGTTTCTGTTTATTTTACCATGTCGTTTATCGTAATCTTAACGCTCGTAATTATATTATATGTATTTACGTAATTATTCTTGTTCGTATTTTAAATGGTGATCATGATTTAATTATGTTCATGTGACATATTCTATAATTGTTTATCATGAGTTCGTACGTAATCGATACTTGTCATGTCATACACGTATGCACTTGCTTGATTAATAGCACATGAATGTGATCAATACTAAATGAGGTAAGTTTTAATCTAGGACGTACGATCTTAAGGGCACTATTCATGGTAAAAGCATGCGGGTTTTACAATTCTTCCCCCCTACAAAGAATAATTCGTCCCCGAATTATAGATAAAGTAACCGGAAGCGAAACATACCTGAATCAAACTGGAAAGGTATGCAAAATAACGGAAATGAAGGTGACATGGTAGAAGGGAACGTGGAACGTGACATGTCTTGAAAAGACATGGAACTGATGTGACTGAAAGGACATATCTAAACGATAAGAGAAAATGGATAAGAAGTCCGGATGAACTTGTCCGTTTCCAAGTGGCCTCCCTCTTGGAACGGTTCCTTCAGAAGATCCTGACACTAATGATAAATCTTGTCCTCCTGACCTTGACTTGGAATACGAAGAAATTCTTTTTTATCAACGGAAGGTAGATCCCCTAAATTCGATCGAGGAAAATAGGAGTTAACGTGCAAGGGTAACTGAAACGTTACGATGCAAGACAATCTGACTTAACTGATAATTAGAAACGATGCGCGAGACATAAAGAAACGTAGTACGTGAAAAATTTTGAACGTGATACGTGAAAAATTTTGAACGTGCTACGTGGAGATATGGCGAGTGTAGTATGAGTAAACATATCGTGATCCATGATACATGTAACATATCTTGATCATGATATGAGGAACGTGGAATGAACATGACATGTGAGACATATCGTGATCATAGGATATAATGGCGGTAACGCCAAACGCTACAAGGTGAGACGTGGAACATGACGTGAAACGTCTATCTGATGATGGAGAGTTATACTAAACTTGGGTCTGGTCTCACAAGTTCTTGCAAATTTCCCAGAATGAGAAAAGAAATGAACGTAAAATCGTAAGCCAAAATACGATCATGAACGTGAATAGTGTCATGAACGTGAGCGCGAAAGCAAGTCGTGGAATTAGAATGAAGACGTGAAGTAAGTTAGGAGTACAATTACGAATCTTTGTCTGACCCGATAGCTTAGGGATTGCCAAGTGATCGGATGAGCCTTGGCTGGAACATGTTCGTTCAATCTGTTGGTTCTGAAATCCGTACGGATGTAAGGATTCTGCAGACTTGATCAAACTGTTGACAATAACCCAAATAGCATCATGCTTCTTCTGAGTTTGCTGAAATCTGGTAACTAACATCCATGGAGATCTTGTCCCCTTTTAGTTCACAATTTCAGATGATGAAACATCCCAGTTTGTTGGTGTCCTATCTTAGCCTGTTGGTATGTCAGGTACATAGATATGGACGTAGCTGTATCCTGCTTCGTAGAAACTTGATACATAGAAGGTTGCGAAACTCTGAGTCTTTGAATCAGACTTCTCCTAGCGTAGGATTTCCTAGAACACCTAATGTAGTGTAGGGTTCTCTCCTTTACGCATAAGCAGAGTCATGGTAAGATTAACCGTAGGAACCCATGTGATTCCGCGTGTCACTGTAATGAAACAGAATTGATATTGGAAAATTTCTAGGGTAAAATTTCTCTTGTCAAGAATTTGCAACATAGTGCAGATATGGTCTTCCTGTTCTTCTCTAGGCTTAGAGGAAATCAGGTTATCCTCAATGAAAACGCTGATGAATTTGTTTAGGAGTTCATGGAAACTCAATTTATTAAGTCCATAATTCGGTTGGAGCATTGATGAGACTAATTCAAAATCATAAATCTAGCATGACCGAGTCGTGTACGAATAGCAGTCATGGACATGTCCTGCTTTTTCACTCGTCACTGTTGGCAGCATGATCGTGAGTTCGATCTTGGAAAAGTGATTAACACCATACGGTTGATTGGACATGTTGTCAATATGTGGAGGAGAATAACTGTCATGAATGGTGATTTGTTTAAGTTGACGGTAGTCGACACATAATATCATGGTACTATCCTTCTCCTTGAAGGTTCTTCTGGAGTGTAAGGAACAAATTTGGAATAATCCGTTGGTTATGCGTAAAAGGACCTTAGTAGTCGTGTGTTATTGACAGCTAGAAAATTTTAGCAATATGGCTAACAAAGCACGTGCTTGAAAAGCATAGATAATTGTACAGATTTTCCTAATGGAAAATCAAGCTGAATGTATTCAGGAGCCTGAACATTACTGTACATTATTATGAATCATAGCATGGTGTGGTGTTAATAGTACATAATTAGGATAAAATTCATCTCGTGTCTATCCGAGGAAATGTTAGCAGCTTGGATCTTATCATTAAGCTAAAGGAAAACCTTCGTATGCGTGGGAATACGAAAGGCGTCCTTCATGGTCAGGAATATATGAACTATGGTGAAAGAAATGAAAGTGACATCGGCAACATGACAGTTCTCACTGATGCGCTGATAATGGTATTGAAATTCTTGTGGCCTGATTAATACATGGCACAACAAATAGATGTACCCTTGGAGGGTACCCTGAATTTCTTAGAAATGTTCCATAATTAGACGTGAGTCATGTGTCTTGACTCGTGTCTTGAGAAATGTGAGCGTGACATATGCCTTGACTGGTATCTTGACATGTGTCCTCAGAAAGTATACGTGAGACATGTGTCTTGACTAATGTCTTGACATGTGTCTCGAGATGTGAAACAATTAGAACTACAAATATTAGGTTAATATGCCAGAATTGGCGGATCGGTTGGACTACTGATCATTTGTATGTCTGATCACATCCGTGGCCGGAGCCTCGGTTGCGATTTCTAGGATAGTTGCTGTCATAGTAGTGGTTACTATCATCTTGTCTGTCGGTTCCATGCCGGTCATTCTCATGACCGTGACTCATGTAACTATCTAGCTAAGTGGCCGGCTGGTACTGGTTTGCACTCATATGGCTGAAATGACAGCCGAACGACGTGTGACATGTAACTATGAATCTGGGACAATGATTGATGGGAATCATCTGATGGTGAAGCATCTTCTCGTCCAATTGCTTTTCTCCGACGCCTTTGTCCTCGTCTTTTAGGATCTCCAGGTTGTGAACAGCATCAGCATCAGCATCTCGTAGCGTCTCCCAACATCAGCAGCGTCAACCTTCAGTGACATCTCCAAGCTATGAGCGGCATCGACAATCTTGTAGAATATCAGCAAGTGAACATACGCCTGAGATGATTTAGAATCGACTAGCGAGTACTCGTGAAGTATTGCAAGTGGAATACACATGGATTAAGGTACATGTAATACACATGAAATACGGTACGTGGAGTACACATGGCATGCACATGAAATGATCGGTATGGGCTCGATTATTTGTCATGATTTAAGGAAAGTAAACCGGTTAAATGGTTAGGAAAACCATCATGATAACCTGGAAGTATTAGCATAGACATCATTCTGGTTGCATAGAGAAACGCTAAAGTGTGGTTACACAAAATTCAACGATGATTTGCCTGACAGCTTGATCAATGAAAACCAACCATGACTATCATGAAAGCATGATTCAAGAAATCTAACAATGTCTTGCAGGACAACGAAAAAATCAAAAGAGGCGTGACACATAATTAACATGAAGACGGAATTATCATGAGGAAACATGAAACCATCTATTACGAAGAAGTGTATAACATAATCAGCATGAAACTGAAGTTAACCATGACAGTATGAAGGCATACTTGACATAAAAACATAATACTTATGATGGGACATGAAAAATTTTATGCCAATTTAAATCATGAGAAAAATTTTATGCAAGAAAAACAGTGCATGAATGCGTAATGTAGTTTATAAAACCGTTATATGTGCGAGGGAACGCCTATGGGTCGGTTCCAAAACAAAAGACATGGCGAGGGGACGCCTATGGGTCGGTCCCAAAGTTAAAAGTTTCGATAAAAGCACATGTGACTAAATAGGGCCAGTCCTGTACCAACCATTACTTAGTCAAAATTCCTGCAATAGATGACATATGATATAAATGCATGAATGCATGAAACATAATAATTAAAAGTCATTGTCAAAACTTAACAGAAAAAAAAAAATTATGTGAAAATTATGAACTACTGGGGTCAGTCCACATCGTCACAGTTCACGAGGAACATCATGCATAGACAATGACACATAACTAAGTATGGATGACGGTTGTTCATTCCATATTAGTAAGACTATACTGGTGAAAACATCATGGTGAAAACAACAAGGTGCTGAAAACGTCATGGCTAAAACAAAAAGGTGCTGAAAACATAATGGTTAAAAACAACAACGCTCTGAAACATCAATACGTGGAATAACAAACGTTGGCTTAGGAAGCTCCTGGTGACTACCCACTAGTCACAGGTCGAGTTTTAGAGCCTACAGGTCGAAGCCTTGGCGCTCTGATACCATAATTGTAACACCCCATTTTGATAAATGGAATGTCATGCGTAATTATGGCGTGTCATCAAAGCATGCAAGGTAATATGTAGTAAAACATACATGACCATAGGGAAAAACGGAATCAAACATCGGTTCCCAAACACAAGCCCAAAACATAACAAAGTAAATGAACTGAATGAAAGACTAAACAAGCATAAATATATGAAGGAAACAGGAGAAGAAGTCTATGGCAGCTTCCATCCTATGCATGTCCTCCAAATGCTCGAGTCTTGGGTACCTGCCGTTTTGGGACATGGAAAGGAAAGTAACGGCTGAGCAAAACGCTCAGTGCACGGATATACAATATAGCATGAAATAGGATAAGCGTGTAACATATAACAGCGGAAGACTAAGTTCTGAGTAGACTGGTTAAGTACTGAGAAAACTGGTTTTATAGTTTGAAAAGCCTTATGTTTATCTTATGAAAACTGTTTAACATATATATACCATAGCCCATATAGGTCATGAAAAGGTCACGTGCATGAATACTTGGAGGGGTGACCTCATCATGCTAATTAGAGGGGATGCCTCTAATTAATATACTGGTTTG
Organism: Glebionis coronaria; assembly: GCA_025667525.1. NCBI lineage: Eukaryota > Viridiplantae > Streptophyta > Magnoliopsida > Asterales > Asteraceae > Glebionis > Glebionis coronaria. The sequence goes on from CM046878.1 coordinate 371,418,421, forward strand.
GGTAGGAGGGATCAACTCCTTGTGAAGGGTGCAAGGCACACACCACATTCACCATGATAAACTGAATAAAACATGTAACTAGGATGCACCCATACGCCCCACATGATATAATAATATGGCCAAAACTGAAAGGGACGCCACGAGCAATCACTCCGCCGTGGGGAAGTCATAACATCGGTGCCTCCAATGCTATGGTTATGGTACCTCCATAACTAGGTGAAACTGGTCATGCTTGTATATGGCTATAGATTATGCTAATTAAACATAAGCAGTTCAAAACAATAAAACAAATACTGGGGAAAACAGTTGGCTGTATACGGGGAAATCCTAAATAAGGAAAGAATGTCCATACTGAAAGGACGGGAATCCGTACCTCAAGTCCAGTGAATGAACGGAAGAAAGACTCCTACTTCTGGATCACTAACGTTACATGAATACACACGTGTATAAGTATCGATTCACTGATTACGTACTGGGTTTTATGTCTCATTTTAGCTGATTTGGTATGTTTTAGGTCATGGTTCACTGTTTAAAGCCTTAAACTGTGTTTATCTTGTATTCTGATTTATCTGATTAAGTATTACTGGTGTTTCATGTATTAATATACTTACTGTATAATAATAAGTAACTTTCCAAAAATAGCAGGTTTCCAAAAATAGAAAGTTTCTAAAAATAGAAAGTTTCCAGAAATAGAAAGTTTCCAAAAATAGAAAGTTACCAAAAATAGAAAGTTTCCAAAAATAGAAAGTTTCCAAAAATAGAAAGTTTCCAAAAATAGCAAGTTTCCAAAAATAGAAAGTTTCCTAAAATAGAATTTACTGCTTAAAATAGATTAGTTTCTAAAAATAGATCATCTGCCTTAATTAAATAACTTTCCATATATAGAAGGTTTCCATAATTAGATTAGCTGCCTGAAATAGATAGATTTCCATATATAGAAGGTTTCCATAATTAGATTAGTTGCCTTATTTAATTAAGTTTCTATAAATAGAAGTTTCCATAATTAGAATTAAGCTGGTTACATAAGCTAACATATAAGTCTAAGTGTTATAAGCTTATTTCTTAAGTCATATGATATAGTGTATAGTTTAATTATTATTTCATGTATTTTAATTAAACTATAGGTTAAGCATTTTAATTAAAGTATAACATGTTTTAATTAAAATGAAATGAAATACTTAGGTTAAAAAGTGTATTATTATTACTAATAATATAACCTAAGTCATGTCTAAATTAATTAATTATAGGCATGTTTTAAATAATTAATTAATTATAACTAATAACATAAAAATACTTAGGTTAAATTAATGTCATGTTAAACTAATAATTAAAATAACCTAAGTCATGATTTAATTAATATTTCATGTTATTAATTAATTATATCCTAAGTTCATAATTCATAAAAATTAACATGTAGCATAAATCATGATTTAACCAACGAACCATGAATCGGGCATGAACTCGACACCGTACCCCGAGCCAAACTCGGGGCACGTGTGCCTCCTTGCTGCCGTGGGTCCCACATGAGCCAACCAAGACCAAAAATGGTCTTGGTGGTGGCGGCTAAAAAGAAACCGAACCCTCCCCCGGGTTGATTAAACTAGGCGGCCAAAAACAAACACCCTCTTTTAACAACCTTTGATTTTAATTAACACCAAAACATGTTAGATCTATGATTAATTACCATGTTTTAATAAAAAAAACAATAACATGTTCATGAACATAAACAAAGATTCAAAAGAATTAAAAAGAAGGGTTTAAAAAGGTATACCACTATGTAGCTTGGAAAAGGATGAACAAACACTGATTATAGCAATAGTTTTAAGATCAAAATCAACCAATCACCCTCCTATGGTGATCTTAGGGTGGCGGCATAAAGAGGAGAAAAGAGGAGGAGAGAAAACTCTTTTAGGGTTTTTGTTTATTTTCTTGAAAAAGTGAAAATGAAATGAAAAGTTACATAACCCCCCTTTACTTGTAAAAGTCCATGGGCTTAGCCCATTCCTTGTGGTTGTGCCGTGGGTATGGGGGCCCCACATGGGGTACCCGTACCTTTCTCGTGTCCTGATGTTTCGTGTTCGTTCGTGGTTAACCGTGCTCGTGTTTAAAGCGTTTCTGTTTATTTTACCATGTCGTTTATCGTAATCTTAACGCTCGTAATTATATTTTATGTATTTACGTAATTATTCTTGTTCGTATTTTAAATGGTGATCATGATTTAATTATGTTCATGTGACATATTCTATAATTGTTTATCATGAGTTCGTACGTAATCGATACTTGTCATGTCATACACGTATGCACTGGCTTGATTAATAGCACATGAATGTGATCAATACTAAATGAGGTAAGTTTTAATCTAGGACGTACGATCTTAAGGGCACTATTCATGGTAAAAGCATGCGGGTTTTACAATCTACATAGAGAGGAATGGTCAGCTGCGAGTTCAAGTCCGCCTCTACACAAAGTTGCTCCATGACCATGTCGATGGGCGCGTCCTTCAAAGCTTCGATCTTGTTCAGCAAAGGATAATCCACTTGGTCCAAAGCTGTCATGGACGCAGTCATCTACGCTTCAGAATCTGGCTTATGATAGGTATGGTCTTTAACCTCTTTGCCTTGACCTATCCACTCAGCCGCAGCTACAAGCCCCTCATAGCTACCACGGTCTATGCCGTTAGATACGACATCAGTGAAATACTGGGCCACTTCAGGGGAGTCCGCAGCCTTGTTCACGGCCAACCGAAGGCCAGATCATATCAACCACCTGTGACCTGTAATGGCTGTGAGCATGTGAGGGTATAACTCTTCGTCGAAATCCACATCCATTGCATCCAACCGTGTATCCATTCCCTCCAGATGATCCTCTACGACCTTCTCGTGCTCAACTCTGTATTCCACAAAGACTGAGGCCAACTGTGCCTTGCCTTTCACGACTACACGCAGATCGTCACGCTTTTCGGAAATGGTTGCCATATCCTTGGTCAGTGATTAGGTGGTGGTCTCTGCGACTGTCACCTATTGGTATAATGATTGTGGTTGTTAGAACAATCGTGATATATACAAATTGATAGTAGATATATAAGACAAGGTCGCGTAGGGTTGGGCATACCTTCTCTCGCAGCGAATGGGCCTCGGCCTCCAGCTCAGCTATCCTGTTTTCACGAGCGATGGCATGCATCACCTGCTCCTTCACAGTTGCCTCAGCCATGGTTAACTCAGCTCGCAGGGAGGATATTGTTTGTTCATAATCATCCACCATCTTCTCCCGGAGAGCAATTTTCCTGTCTGCACTACGCACGTGACCCAAGGCCGTCTCAAAGTGCTGTCGCAGAGCCGCGCTGACAGTCATCTGGTACATGGTGGCTACATTAAACTGGTAAAACAAATCTCCATGGGTAAGCTCATTGAGGTCCTGAGCCAGGCTGGGAGGAGTCAAGTGATCCACAAACTACTTACACTCCTCCTCCTGCTTTAGCTTAGTTAGCTCGGACAGATTCCATGGCGGGCAAAGGCGTGGAACTGGTCCTTCAGATTCGGGCTCTTCCACATGGGTGGGAAGAGGAGTTGGTAGGAGGTCTTGTATCACGGGTGATGGCTCCCTGACAACATCTCCCTCGTGCGGCACGGCCGTAGAATCCACCCTGTTGTGAAATTATTAGTCTTTTGAAGTTTGTACTTAACAAATAATAAAAAAAATGAATGATGATAAACAATCGAGGGGGACACTTACGTTGCAGCTATCATGGGCTCCGTGATGGTAGAGGCCACAGTGGTAACAGGAGTATCCTTCTATACAATCCTCTCCGATTGACTGCTTGTCACGACAGGAGGCGGTAATGGGTTGACTTATGGTATGGTTGTGCTGCTACCTCCTTTGTATTGAGGGTGGTCCTTGCGCAACCTCTTGACAGGCGCATTGACCGCGCCCACTTCTTCCTCCGTTGTCTTCACAATTCTCCTCTTGAGTGTACCCCTTTTCTGGCAGGTTTGGGTTGTGTGGTGGAGTCTGGTTGGTCGTCTACTTCTTCTTCCTCGGTTTCAAGCATCCGGTCGACTTCCTCAAACAATTGATCTTGATTGTCCCCTTGGTTCTCTGGGTGAGGGGTCGTGGTGTTTTTCGCTGTGCTCTCGCCACCTTCTAGCAAGAGGTTGTCGCCGTCTTCATTCAAGAAATCCAACGGCGACTTCTATATTCCTTCCCCCATATCTGAGTGGGGCTCCGGCACATCTTCTAGGGGCAGGGTCATGTTTTGAGTAGCAGCAAGAAGCGGTGGCTCGTCCTGTCGTAGTGGTCGTGAGCCTTCAACGACCTTTTTTGGGTCTCCTTGGTGTAGCAATCCAAATAGCCTCATCTCGGTGGATACATGCATACAACAGCGTTAGTTATAAACAAAAGCTTCTTCAAAATGCATACAAATGTGTTCGTTAATTATACCCACCCTGTCTACGGTCGTTCAGAAAGCACGAATATCTATCCTCCCTGCCAAAGTAGTTACGGCTAATCCCTACCAAGCATAAGAAATTCTCCGACAGGTCCTTATGGAAGTAGTACGATTGGTATCTAATGTTCTCACGTCCCGACTACTATACTCGCTTGTGGGGGGTGGGTAATCATGTCGCACCCTGGTTTTAAGGACGAAAGGTGTGGGGAAGACTTTGGCATCTACAAAGAAATAATGGTCATACCAATTCTTAAGTGAGTCTAGAGGCTTCCTATAACACATTGGGGCGCTCACGGATCGTTTTTTGAATGACAGCCACCCATTTACCATTTGGGGGGCGTAAAAAACCCTAAATAAACTCACGGTGGGGGTTACATCACAGGTATGACATGTGATCTCAAATTGATTAATCTTACAAGCCCCTATGCAATGTAGTTGGGTTATTTGAAAATCAAAATAGGTTAGAATGTCTATAAGGAACCTAGATAATGGGATACGGTAGTTGGCCGAGTCAAATAGGCGTGTATACACACCTATCTTCCTAGCCGGAGTTTCCGTGATAGCTTCCCTGTCACCCGAATAGGTGAGGTGTACGCTTTTAGGAATGTAATAGTCAGTCAGGAAATCCATAAATTTCTCCGCCGACATCACATTGAGTACGTTCGTGATTATGGGGTTGTCTTTCACCATGGTTTATAAATATGTGGAGAAGGGCGCGGTGATCTAACCTGGTACGGCAGATTTCCATGGAAAGAAAGTAGAAGGATTGAAGGAAAGTGCAACAATGATGATAGAAGGTATGAACTGTGTGTGTGCACAGTCACACACACAGGCTTTTTATAGGGTTGCCTTAGTTTACGAGGTGGTCTGGATGATTGCCACGTGTAATCCACTACGCCTATCTAACGGATGGGGTTACTGATATAGTTGAAACGTTAGAGGGGCCCATGAGTCACCTCTTAAATAGTTTTGTGTAACTCGAGGGTGGGCCCATGTGGTGCACTTTTGCAAAGATATATTTGAACCGTCCTCTCGACCTCGCCTACCATTAATGAATTCATTAATATTGTCCCGGTCAACAGTATTGTGTGTGCGGCTGTTTTTCGTAACGAAAGAGTAAGGGACATTAGTTAGTCTAGAGGTTACGCCTACGATTGTAACAACTAGACTGGGGGGACATGATGACGTATAGTCCCTAACCGGGTCATGGACCCGGCCCACGAGTACTACCCGCATCCGGCCCATCACGAATGGGTTAGATTAATGTCATTTAAGCTTATGGGCTTCGAATGAATAATGACCGCATAGATTTATGCGGCCCACGGCCTGGCACAGCTGGTACAGGGTTAGACAGAATCACAACCGAATTGGGATTGTGATTTACTCTAAAAGTATAGGATATACACTTACCATAATTAGAAGATAACAATCAAGCTAAGTATGGTGATTATCTTATACTTGGGGCCGAAGTATCGGTAAAAGCCCACTACGGTTTCACCGCCTATATAAGGAACCCCCAAGGGTTCCACAAAGGTATCACATTCCTCATACTCTCATTCTACAACCGATTTCTAACCCTAAACCGATTACTTACTCTCACGCTGGAGTCTAATCATGGGATACGTTCCCATGGTAAGCCTAACAGCGTGTTACTTTTAGTGTGCATGATCCCAACCAGAAGTTTACTTGGTGCAGGAGCCGGAGCCCAAGCACCCGAAATAAGCCTAATTCGGGTCAAGCTAGGATCATCCAACTTTTGTATCAACAGTAACATATGTAAATACCAAATTGTTTTCGTTCAAATGTCATTATTATTAAAGGTTCACTGATGCTCCTAATAAGAAGTATGTTGAAGGTAAGATTTGCTTTGTTGACATGATAGATAGGACAACATTTAAGGATGATATTTTGCATATTGTTATGCATAGTTTACGTTATGAGATGGAAGATGAAGTTCTTTTTTACTATAAGATACTACTAAAAACTTTAGATGTTGGTTTAAAACTTTTGGTTAATGAAAGCGACTATAGCAGCTCCTTGCGGTATATCTAGAGGCATAAGGTTATGTATTGTTGGAAATAGGATTTTACCGTTAGAAGACTCGGTCACTCTGACAATAGCATTAACGGGCTCGTAGATAGTTTATTAAACATATGAAGCAAATTGGTGCAAGTCTTGTAGGCTTGGGTCGTCGACTCATGTACATATGTGGACATGGGTATATAAACCCTCTCGTTAGATGGAGAGGGTGTTGGTTGTATTACATTTCACATAGTTAATATAGTTTCTCTCTCTACTTTCTCTCTCTAAAGTGTGTGTTTTCTTCCAACACTTCTCTATCATTCTATCTATAGATATCATTAAAGAATTACATATTCTTCAATTGGTATCAAGAGCCATGGGGTGATTTTATTGTTCTTGTGTTTATTTTGGTTGATTTCATATATATCGCTCTATATGCATACGGTTCTTGTTTTCTTTTCTTAAATTTTCACTAAAAGTTCATTTATTGATCTAGTATCATTTTGCTATAGGCGAAGTCGCTCAAAAACAAGAAAAACATCTTTTTTGGTGTGATTTGGTTCGAATTTATCAAAACAAGTACAATTCTTGATTTTGAATTTTTTCCCTTTAAAATCCAAAAGTTTGCATTTTAAAGTCTCTATACATCTTATTTTGTCTAAAAGTACAAGTTGTTTTACGGAAAAGTTGGTTTTATTAAGCCTTGAAAACTTGAAATTTCGGATTTGTTATTTCATCCTAGGCAAAATAACATAATCCCGTGGCGGTTTAGCATTTTGTACTAGGGGAAATACCAAGGTGTGCTCGCAAGCGAAATAGCACACCTCTTCAAGGCGAAATGACATCTTTTCTTGGCCTGTGTAATAACAATTTGGTTTCTCCTAGGAGAAATAACATTGTTGTTCGTGGCGCGATAACAACTGGTGGCGAGATAAAAAGTAAATTAGGCGAGATAACCATTATTTGAGGCGAGATAACAATTTGGTATACGGCGAGATACAACTGAGTTATAAGGCGAGTTAGCACTTTCGTTCTCAGGGGGAGATCAACTGTAGGCTGATCCGAGATACTATTTGGACTTAAGTGAAATAAAACTTGGACTCAGACTTTAAGGTGAAATAAATTTGGACTTACGGGAAATATAATTTGGACTTAGGAGAATTAATATTTCAACTTCAAAAAAAGACTTAAAAGAATTTTTACAGTTTTTTCGTTGGTTTATAAAATTCCACGATAATATATTTTCTCTGTTTTTCTATGAATTGTAAAATCCCGTATTGTTCTCATATTAACAAACACAATTACTTTCTTTCACCGCTCGATCATAAAGTAATCCTTAATCACATCCATTTCATATGACGACTCTTTTCGACAAGTCAATCCTTTCGGGTACCGATAGTCCCTCACCATGAACTAGAATGAACTTTATGAATCGTGGAAGAGTAGAATGAAACTCTACATGTTGAATAGACAAAATATACGGATGATTCTCGAATAAGTGGAAAGTGGTACATTAGCTTGGTCTACTATCACGGAAAACAATGTGACTCGACTAAGGAATTATATTGAGTTAATACGGCAGATCAGCTTCAAGCAGATTGTGACGTCAAAGCTACTACCATTATTCTCCAAGGTCTTGCACTAGATATTTATTCACTTGTCAGTCATGAACATGTAGCGAAGGAGTTACAGGAAATAATTAGAACTTAGGCACCTCGTTGTCCAAGAAGGAACGAGAGTGTAAGTTATATGATGCTTTTTATAGGTTTGGATATGTTCCAATAAGTCACTTCATGATTATTATTGGTGATTCGCATTGTTGCTAAATGATATGAACATCTACAACATGAAGATTGAGCAACTTTAAAACAACACTAAGTTCTTGAATACCCTTCTACGGGAATGGAGCAACTTTGTTACAGATGTTAAATTGGTGAAGGACTTGCATACAACAAATGTGGATCAACTCCAGGCTTATCTACAACAACACGAATGATATGTGAATGAGATTAGTGGATTGCAACAACATTATCCTGATTTACTAGCCCTTGTTTCCTCTCATCAAATGACTCCGTATCACATCTCGACTTACTCACATCAACCGCAATCATATTAACAACCAATGTATCAACAACAAAACTTGCCGCAATATTCATACCAACACAATCTCACTCATCAAGCACCACAGTCTCAAGCAATAATTTATCAATCACAAGAAGTTTATCATAATTCTTACTCACAACAAGTCAGTATTCCTCCAATAGGCCATACTTCTTCTTTGGATGTTCAACAATCACAACCTTTCTACAGTAATGAACTTCTAGATCTTCTTGTCCCAGTGTTCCAACAAAGTGATAATCCTATTGATGCATTGAACCACTTCAGTGCCTACTTGTCTAAACTTGTTACATATATAGGACTTCTCACAAAAAACAATCAACTCCGTACTTCATCCAATCCTCATCAACAAGTAACTATTCAAGATGGTAAGGTCACCGTGCAGAAAATACAAGGAAGCAAAATTCTTCAGCAACGGGCACAAGGACTTTAACTACCACGACAAGCGAAAGTTTTACTTAGAAACCAAAGGTTGTGACATGTTACAACTGCAAAGGGGGGGGGGGTCGAAATTTGGATGAGGAAGAATTGGCATTTTTAGCAGAACCCGGTGTGGCAGTTAATGAAGGAATTCAGACAGCTCTTACTTTAAATGCAACATGTCAAGCAGATGATCTCGATGCATATGATTCAGACTGTGATGATATTCACACCGCTCAAGCTGCTCTAGCTAACCTCTCCTATTATGGATCAAATGTCATTCATGAGGTACATATCGTAGAAAATATTCATATCTTGACTCACATCATGTTGGGCATGAGTCTAAGTATCTTGAACAACATCTAGTAGCTAGTAGCTCAAGTGACAGGATAAATAGTGATAATAATACCATTATGAATCCTTCACACTTTAGTGAAACACAACCTGCATGTAATACCCGCTCCGATAAAGAGACTAAGTGCTACGTTAATGGCGTCATATCATAAACATAATATAATAAACTTCAAAACAATACTTATTTATTATGATAAAATAAATTTCACAAAACAAAAACTTTTAAAACAAATGGGTTCAAATGTAAAGTACTGAAACATAATGCCTTCAAGATAAACTCTAAACCGCTTTCAAGCCAGCTCTCAATGCCCATATTCTCGCTTAATTCATGCCGCAGGAAAAGAAGACGCGTTTGAGCTAACGGTTAGTGAACAGATATAAACAATAAAGGATGTAAAGTAAAGGGATATAATTGAAGCAACAATATGTAACAAATGAACAAGTGAGATAATAAGGAGTGACAAAAGAGAGTGAAAGAAAGAATAAATAAGTGCTCACGAGCTCATATCACACATCACATACCACATCATAATTATATAGTCACATAAGTGTACATGAGGAGAAACTCCCATGTACCCAAAGCGATATGGGCCATATAGCGCATACCACCCAATCAATAAATCACATAGTATACGAACCCTAGGATGCATCCATACTCCCTCTATAAAAAAAAGTCATGGTATGTACACTAGCTCATGACTAGCATACATACATACATACATACATAATAATATATAAATGTGCACACGAAAGGGAACACTAGGGACTAATCACATCGCCCTAGATAGTATCATGCCACCGGTGCATCGAATGACATGATCATGGTACCTCTATGACTAGTTCAAATAGCTCGGGAAAAAGGAAGGCATATCATAATCATAAAGCATACAAATTAAAGGAATCATCGAACAAAGCGTATGAAGCATATAGAAGCAATTGAAGAACATGAATCATAGTGAAACAAAGGAGTTAAAGAGATCATATCAAATCAGCGAGTAATCATAAAGGGAATCATAACAATGGCTTATAGGGATCATACAAATCGAATCTAAAAAGATATAGGAAGGTCCTTCCTGAAAGGACGAAATATATGTACCTTTAGCAGTCACGTACACACGGGATCACAATCAAATGCTAACGAGACTAACCAAGTGTCACCGGAACTACGAAGTATATATACATACACATCATATAACATAAAATAAATCATACTATAAATTTTACCATAAATAGGTGGTTGACATACTAAAAACTATAGTTTCCATATTTAAAATATTATGCCGGTATTTAAGGTAAGTATCGCTACTTAGTTACCTCATAAATAAATTTCCATAAATTCTTATAAAAATCATAGAGGCTCCCTTATGGGTCTATAAGGCCTTTGTAAAGGGTTTAAGCCCATTAGTTACCCAAACCATGGTATGACCCAAAAGCCCAAACTAGCCCAAATTAATTATGATCAGAACATACAAAAAGTAATGACGGTTTTGACTCACTTAAACACCTTATAAATTTTTAGGAAAGATCCAAGGGATGTCCCAACATACGAAGATTATCACTATTGAGTGGCTTAATAAAATTCATTATTTTTAAGGAGTTAGAATTTTTATGGTGGATCTAACATTTTTAGTCTCAAAAACCAGGTTTTGACACCTTAATTTGTATAACCAAAAATTCATATTTACAAGCCTCATATCTGAAACTAGACTCAAAGCATTTACTCATATACCCTAAAATCATGTTAGAAGATTTAGCAAAAGTCATTTTATTGAGGTTTTAAGATCATCCTTTTCCACACTGCCTAAAACCATTATTTTAAAAAGTGTGTTTTATCTATCTAGATCACCTCAGGGTGTCTAGATCTTGATTAATATGTTATAAGAACTCATATAAACCCCCTAAAGGTTGTTTAAACATAGATCTAAACAATTGTTACTTTTCAAAACTAATCAACCACCATAAACATAAAATTAGGGTTTATAAGACCCTAATTCAAAAAAATAATACATAGAATCATTCCATGGTGACACATGGATTAGGGGCTGAATAAAATTACATATGATAGGTTTATTATTATGATGAAATCACCACACACCACAAAAACAATAAGGATAGAGAAGGATTAGAAGGAAGAACATCAAGGTTTCTTTAAGATTTCTTTAATAGAGGATCAAGAACAGAGCTTTAGTGAATTTTTTATGAAGAATATGTGTGGGAGGAGCCTATGGGATGCTCATAGTGTATAGGGAAAAGGGGGATTTATGATTTGAAGCAAGTCTTAAAATAAAAGGAGACATGTTTATTATGTTTTTATCTAGTTTCCTCCTTAAGCAATATTTTGTCCTAAAAAAAATATTCTCTCTTGTTTTTACACATCAAAAACCGTCCATAAACTTACTAAATGGATGAGATAAAATATTTTTACCATTTAAAAGTCTTACATATATTTCCTATAAAAATCTACACTCTGTTCCCTTTTTAAAGGCTTAATAAAAAAAGTAAATATTTACAAAATAAAATCACCAAAATCTCTTTTATTTTCTTTCTTAGGCCGGTCATATATTTGTTTATATAAAGATATTTTATTTTTTCTTTTTAATAACTATATATTATCCTTTTTAAATTTCCAAGATTTTATAACATAAGGTTTTATAATTTAAAATTTCTTAATTACTTTAAATAAACAATTAAATAAAATGAAATGAAATGAAATTTTTCCAAAAGGAAATGAAATGAAGTTTTACGAAATGAAATGAAACTTCAAATTTTCAAAATGAATCCAAATGACGAATTATCATATTTTTAAAATACGGGTTTTACACGGCAGCTATGACGGATACGTCCGCTTCTGCTCAACAATAGGTGATAATGGTACGTATATATGTAATTAACCAAATGAATACCCTCTGTCCAAAACACCTTCCGTGATAATAACACACCCTCTACTGAGCTAGATTTGTGTAAACAAAAAATTAACACTTTGGAAGCAAATCCATCGGCTAAAATGACATATTCAGAATTTCATGAGTTCTAAAAAAGAGAAAGAGAAAAAACATTAAGAGGTAGAAACTTTAAAAGAAGATCTTTCTAAACATATTCAAATAATTTCCAATATCTTAAAAATGATTTCGAAATACTCGAGTCTAAAAAGATTGAAACAAAAATTAGTACAGATACTCAGATTAGAAAGTTAGATAACTTGCTTTTAAGACAATATTATTCTACTCAAGCTTTAAACATGTCAACGTCACCATTAGAAGATTATGATAAAAAAACGTCACCAACCTCCGTATCACCAAAATCCTTATTTTTTAAAACATGCTCAGCAGAGTGAACCCATATTGTATGATGGTACTAAGCTTAGTAATAATGTAAATGTTATTGATTTATATAAATCTGAGGAGACGTTACTACTTGCTGAAGAGAGACGGTTAAAAATGATTAGTTGCACACCCATTGATTGTTATAAATATAACAAATTGGCACTTGATTTTTGGACTCGCTTTAAAACACAAAGGGAAAATTTCGACGAACCAGCATTTGTATCACAAAGCTCCTCGAGCTCTGACAATCCTAGTACGTCTTCTACACTTGTCCAAATCAAGGTTCCAAAAGAACTTCCACCGGTAAGCATGGTGTTCACAAGCTTGAATGAGCTAAAACAACATCTTTCTAGTTTCGACAAGGTCGTTAAGGAACTCACAACTCCGACGGCTATCACCGAAGAAACATGGGAATTTAAACACACAAAGGCTGCGTTTCGTGATGAAATTATTTGTTTGTGTAAATTCTTAAAGCAATTCTCAATACATTTGATTAAACTTTGATTTCAGAAATTCAAGAAGTACAAACATCATTTAATCAAATGAAAGACTCTTCTGAACAACACCGTAGTGAGAATGAAAAGGTTTTTTTTCAAAATGATCGAATTTTAGAACAAGTCATGTCTCAAGACATTGTAAAAGTTATGGTGAATAATTGCGTGTATATGAATGATTCTCTTGTGGATTCTGCGGTAGAATGCCAAAATTATTAACGATTTGAAGCTGAAATTCTGAAACTTCAAGAATAATATTATACACTTTCAAAACGCTTTGATAAAATCCAACATTATTGTATATCTCTTGAAATTTAGAATCATTCTAAAACCTTGATTTTTTAATCGTAAAACGATTGTGATAATAAAGACGCTCCATCTTTTAGAAAAGCTTTTTTGAATTAACAAAAAAGTTAGTCTTCATAAACGTGACAAGGAAATTGATGCGCTAGATACATAAATTAAGAGGCTTAAGAGAGTGACATATGTAGATACTGTGAAATTAGAACTAGAAGCTACTGAGATACAAAACCTTGAATTGGACAATCGGGTTTCCAAACTTTTTAACGAAATTGAACATTTAAAGCAAACATATACACAACTCTTTGATTCAGTAAAGCCCACACGTGCTAAAACCACTGCACATACTCAATCATTGATTGAACAACTGAATCAAAAGTCTGTCGAAGTTTCTGATTTGAATGCGCCACTTCAAGATAAAGTTATGGTTATAGCTGTGTTAAAGGAAGATATTTGGAAATTCAAAGGAAAGGAAATTGTTGATAACACAGCTACAATCTAAACCTCGATCTCTAGTGCTCCCAAAATACACCTAGTCAGTGGCTAATAACAATAGGCAGTGTTATACATCTCACTTAAAAATTGCCATTGAATGTACTGCAACATTGAAGGAAATTCTAGAGGATTTACGTGCTCTAGATCTAGCAGATAGTTACCATTACTCAGCATGCACATACTTAGTACGTATTCAGCAATCACTAGCATACATTGAATTTACTTTTCCCTGGAGGTCCTGATCTACCTAGCACTAAGCTAATAGGTGTCACAACCATAAGAAGGAACGTCAACTTAGATAATCTCAATAACCAATCACACCGAAAAAAAATCTTCAATACTAGTTTCTAACGTTCCCACGTTGCCTTCTATAAGACTAAAAACAACTACCTGTGCACACAGATCACATCCTAAAGGCAATACAAAGAAAGATAGGATCTTGCCTTCATGAAGTAGGAAAGTGAAGAAAAATGTAGAAGCCCACCCTAGGAAAGTTATTTTTGGTTTGAATAAAAAGAATCATGTAGCTAAACCTAAAGGACCTACAGTTGTGTAGTGTCACAAGCGAAAAGTGAATTCTGATTTAAGATGTTTGAATTGCAATGGATGAACGTTTTCAGATATTCATGATTCTTGCTTTCTTGATTATGTGAATGAGATGAATGCTAATCAACATAGGAATATATAGAAACCAACTAGGAAAGGTTTTACCCAGATTAGATGGATGTGGCGCCCCACTGGTAGAACTTTCAATAAAGCCGAAAATGCGTGCCCTTTAATTAGGATTACTAACGCATGCCCTTTAAATAGAACCACCCCTCCTATAGTGCCTACTAGTGAAAAAAAATACCTGAGGTAGTTAGACCAATTAAACCTACCACTAATCTAATAAATAGGAAGAAGAACCCATCGACATCTAAGGATACTAATGTTCGTAAATCTAAGATTATTTAATCTGTACCTGCTAACATGAAGGAACCCATAGATTCCGATGCATCATATTTTTCGGTTGATAATTGCAGGTGGTCCAAATTGTCCTCTAGTATTTGGACTCTAGTTGCTCCAAGCATATGATCGGAGATCGCTCTCAGCTCAAAAATTTCGTCAGCAAGTTTTTTGGTACAGTGAATTTTGATAATGATCATATAGCAAAGATAATGGGATATGGTGAATATCATATTAGGAATGTTACGATTTCAAGAGTTTATTACGTGCAAGAAATCGGTCATAATCTATTTTTTGTGGGACAATTATGCGATTCTAACCTTGAGGTTGCCTTTAGATAACACACTTGCTTCATTCGTAACTTAGGAGGGGTTAACTTATCAAAAGGTTCCCAAGAGGATAATTCGTATACTTTGTCTCTAAGTAATATGATGGTCGTTTCTCTAGTACGTCTTCTCTAAAGCTTCGAAGACTAAGTCATGGTTGTGGCATCAACGGTTATCTCATCTTAACTTAGACGCTATTAATCATTTGCCTAAAAATAGACTTATTCGTGGTATTCCTAAACTTAAATTTCACAAGGATCACTTTGTTGGAAATACGTTTTTCGTATAAAGAAAGTCTCGGTCACTCCAACAATATAGTTATAGGCTCGTAGTAGTGTTTAAGTAACATTTATGTTTAGCCCGACCCATGAGCATGTTCATGGGCCGGAGGCCCAAGTCCACTTAAGGACTTGGGTATATAAACCCCTTTCCACCATGGAAAGGGGTGTTGGTTGTTTCATTTGATTAATATCACTTTTACATTTTTCTCTCATCCCTCTCTCTACTTTCTCTCACTTGAAACATCAACCCTCTTGATAAATCAAAGATTATCATACTTCTACAATTGGTATCAAGAGCTATGGAATGAAATAAAGGTTGGTTTTGTGTTGTTCATGCTGACTTTTGTGTGTTCATGTGTTTTTGATTGATCTTTACCCAAGTTTCAAACTTTTTTGTGTTTTTTGTCAATCCAAGTGATCCATATATCTTCTAAATACTTTTGGTAGTGTTTTGGGTGCTTTGGGTTGGTTCAAATCACGGATTTCTTGTCAAAAATCTCATCTTTTTACCTCAAAATTTCGAAACAGTACTATTATTCCGATAGGTGTCATCGGAAAAGGGTTTAAGGATTCTGATAGTTATTCCGATCAGTTGCATCGGAAAAGGGTTTAAGGATTCCGACAACATTCCGACCAGTATTCCGACATTTGTTTCCGATCACATTCCGACTAGGGTTTTTCCGACATCATTCCTACTGGACTTACTATATTCCGACAGGTTTGATTTTGGTATTCCGACACTGGTTTCCGATCACATTCCGACATCATTCCGACAGGTCTTTCCGATTGTATTCCGACTGAGTATATTCCGACAGGTTTGATTTTGGTATTCCGACACTGGTTTCCGATCACATTCCGACATCAATCCGACAAGGCTTTCCGATTGTCTTCCGACTGATTACAATCCGACAGTTTTGAATTTTTGGTATTCCAACGGTTAATTTTGAGACTTACGACGATTTTGAGATTTTACGTATAGATTGAAGAAGTTTGGGTATTTAGATAGTATTTGCACAACTTAGAGGATTTTTCAATCTTGTAATCTTCACAAAAACACACAACATAAAGATCACAACATCTTTGTTTCAACAACATTAAAACACATAACCTTATTTCATTGCTCGATCATTTTGATAATCTTTATTCAAGTGTTTAAAAAATGAATCCTCATTCATTCATGCCAATAATGACATCACTTACCGATATTTCAATCATATCGGGTACCTATACCCGCCCACCATTGCTCATCAAAGATTTATTTGAAGCATGGCAAGGTCGCATGAAAACTTACATCATGGGTAAACCAAATGGTAGACTTATGCTTCAATCCATTGAAAAAGGTCCACTCGATTGGGGAGAAGTTACTGTCAACAATGTGACGCGGGAAAGGTTGTATCATGAGTTAACAGATGCTAACAAACACATTGCCGATGCAGATGAAAGGGCCGTTCAGACAATACTTTAAGCCCTTCCACCCGATATCTATAGAATGGTAAGTGAACACACAGTAGCAAAGGATCTTTAGGATCGATTAGCTGTTTTGTTGCAAGGGACCTCTCTAACTAAGCAAGAACGAGAGTGTCAATTGTATGACTTGTTTGATAGGTTTACATACATTCTAGGGGAGACTCTTCACGATTACTACTGGCGTTTCACTACTTTGATGAATGATATGAACGTGTATAATCTAAGGATTTCTCAGTTTCAGCTAAACACAAAGTTCTTGAACACGTTACCCCAAGAATGGAGTCAATATGTCACCGATGTTAAGATGATTCGAGATTTACACAAGTAAAATTTAGATCAACTCTATGCTTTCTTGCAACAACACGAGAAGCATGTGATCCAAAAACGAATCTCTCAGGGATCTTATCAAGAACCATTGGCATTAATGGCAAACCATCCAACATTGTCATATCACAACTCTCCGTTTGCTTTGGGACACCAATGTTCCTATCAACCATTGTATCAAACACCAAGCTTCCCACAGTATTCGATCTTGCCACAAGCGCCTACATCTTATCACCAACAATACAAGCAACCAACAACATCATCACAAGGAGACTCACATCAGTTACCTTATGCTTCACAACAATATTCACCTTATCAACCTCCAACAAACCCTGCTATTACCTATCAAAAACTAGAGGCTCCTCAACCCCATTACTCACAACATGTTATTGTTCCCTCAAATCAGCTTGTAGCTCAATCAGCACCAGCATTCTATTATGATGATGAGATTCCTGTCCCTGAGTTTAGACAAGGGGATAGTCCTACTGATATACTTGCTCAAATGTCTGCTTATCTCACTCAAACTTTGAACAAACGAGGTTACAGAGGACCAACTCCAACAAACAATCTGTTAAGGAACTCTTCTAACTCTCGAAAACAAGCTACAATTCAAGATGGCAGAGTCATGGTGCAACCACTTCAGGGGAGACCAAGTTCATCTACTGCTGGTGCACGTTCATCTAACACTGCTGCTACAAGGGGTAATAACACTGGCAAAATGAAGATGATTATATGTTATAACTGCAAAGGGGAGGGGCACATGGCTCGAGAGTGCAAGAAGCCTAAGAGGAAAAGGGATAGCACATGGTTTTAGGAGAAGATCTACTTGGTGAATGCTCAAGCCCAAGGACGTGAGCTCGATGAAGAGGAGTTAGCATTTCTCGTAGATCCGGGAGTTGCGGACACTGACGGTCTCACAGTAGCCATCACCAACAATGCCGCATATCAATGTGATGATTTGGATGCATACGACTCTGACTGTGATGATTTCAATACCGCCAAGGCAGCTCTCATAGCAAATCTTTCACTTTATGGAGCTGATACAATTTCTGAGGTACCAAATACTGCCACGGATACTAGTATTGTACCTTATCAAGTTGAGCAAGTGTCTGAGTATCCGGAACATCCTCTGGTGGTTAGTAACTCAAACGAGGAGACAAACAATGATAGCAATATCAATGCAAGTCCCCAAACTTTGAATGAACCACAACCAGGAGCTATTATGACTACAAATTCGTTTGCTCAACCTGATTTGGTTATGGTGTCGGCATATATGCTTAGCCAAATGAATAATGCGGTCCTTGAAACCCTCAGTGTTAATCAGACTTTATCTACCGAGCTTGCTTTGCATAAGGAAAATGTTAAAACCTTGGAATTAACTCCAGTGTCCAGTACCTTAACCAATCCTGAATTTGATAAGTTTAGGAAAGTCCAAATGGATAATCTGCTAGAAATTGAGAGTTTAAGAGCAAATCATTCGAAAGAAATTAATGAAAAAGAGTCAGTCATTAATAATTTTCAAAAACTACAAACGGATTTCGAAATTCTCGAGTCTAAAAGGGTTGAAACGGAAATTAAGGCGTCTGAGAAAGTTAAAAAGACTGAAATTTTGCTTTTAAAACAATATCTACTTCACATTTAGTACACTTGTTTCATTCTTCTTTTCAAGAGTTCAATCTATCGCGTCTATTAGACCTACCACCTAACCCGGGGTATGCAAAGCAAGCATTTAACCACAACCCACGACTTTATGATGCAACCAAGTTAGGATTGGTCTTAGATCCGATTGTGTTTTTAAATGAATCTGAGAGCATGTCACTACATGAAGAGAATCGGTCAAAAGTAATTTTTACATATCCTGAGTATGATTAAGCACAAATGAATGCAGCATATGCAAAAATAGATCTTAGAACTCGCTTTAATATGCAAAAGGAATTTATCCACACACCAACTTCCATGCCTACTAGAGAAATCCTTAGTATACTTCCTACACTTGTTAATTCAGACGAACCTAAGGAAATTCTTAAGAATCTTCCACCGGTAAGTACGGTATTGCTAAGCTTGGAAGAGATTGAGCGATACCTAACCGAGTTTGACAAGGTCATCCTGGAATGTACGACATGAACGGCTCAAACCGCTGGAGAATGGGCTTTCGAACACATGAAAACGGTGTTTGAGAAAGAGATTGTTCCGTTTGTAAACAATATTAAAAATGGAGTTTTCTATCTCGCGGGAAATCTAAGTTTCGAAATGGGTGAAGTTCGAAAAGTTTTCTATAAAATGGATGATTGATAAGTGTGAAAACACTCATCAATAATGATCCAAATACCACTCAAAACACAGTCAAATACATTATTTTAACTTTAAAATATCAGAATTATGCGTGTATTTGTGTTTTATGTGTTTTCAGGTAAAGTAGATGCATTTTGGAGCAAAGACACGTTTTAAGGGATTTATTTGAAGAAAAGACGAAGAAAGGGACAAAAGAGCTTTCAAGGACTTTATTTGCCAAGTTTTCAAAGGTCGAGGGCTTAGCATGCAATTTTCATTAAGATAAAGGATGGAAAAGAGATTATTTAAAAGTCTTATACACTTTTGGAAAAGGAATGAAAAAGAAAGGACTTAATAGCAAAATTGAGTGGAAAGTAAAGTTTACTTAATACTTTGTCTTGACCAAGACCGGTCAAATCTCAATAACACAAACACGACTTCGTCTTCTCAAAGAAGAGAGAGAAAGTGATAGACGGTTTCATCTCAACCTCCACCACAAACCTGCAAACCCATATCATGAACAATCAAGAAAGAATCAGCCAATGATTATAACTACAAAAACACTCATCTTCCTTCCCTCTACATGAAGATATAACTCAATTAGAGCAAAAGTTAAAGACGAAGAAACCCCAAATTTCAAGAATGAAGAACGAGATCGATTAAACCTCGTAATTTTCACATGTCGAGACCTGATTGGAGCGAACACGTCATTCCACTTCCTCGACGCCTATAAATTGAAGACGAAGGCTTCATTTGTGTTGGTTAGCTTAGGAGTAGTTTTACACATAGTAGTTAGGAGTAGATAGCTTTTCTCTCAAATGTTTTATGATTTTCAGTTAGAAATTCAGTTAGATTCGGTTTTGATTTCGTTAATCTTGTTGTAACTGATTACTGTTTTCGCCATTAATGAAATCCATTTTTCATTCTTCAAACTTTCTTAATACTCTTTAGATTTCTGTTCTTATTTTACTTCTAGTATTCACGTGTAGCTTCTGTTCATTTTCTGTTCTTTAAGTTTTCTTTTACTTTGAATGTGTTCGTAAACAATGTTTTCATCACTTTATCTCAAGCGATATACGGTTTAGCTGATATATGGTTTGATAAGCTCGAATGAGCTTATGAGAGGATTTTGATTAGAAGTTTTCTTAAGGTTCTTCTAATTTTCTGTTTTCTTTAAACTGATACTGTTCACGCGAACTTTTCTGTTCATATAGTAGTGAATCTATTAAGTCGATTACGGTTAACATTCACGCAAGAATAAAGTTTGCTAAGTAGTTAGAATCATAATTTTGTTTCTTTTCTTCTAAACTGTTAGTTAGATCAGTCACAAAGTTTGTTAGTAGCTAGGATCGGTAATGAAATGCTTTAGTTTTATAGATTAGTTCAGTTAAACGAGTAAAAGTAATCGGTATTCATCATTTCATTTTCAGCTAGAAGTGTTTGGAAAAGCTAGATTCATAAGCAGTTTAGCTTAATAGGATCAAACTGATAGAAATTGATTTTAGTTTGATTTGATTTCGGTCTGTATTGAAACCAGCTCGAGAATAAATTGTGCTCAAATTGTAGTTCATTTTGCAAGTCGATTCAGTAATAGTAGTGTTCACGAAGGACTCAAAATCGAAGGATCTCGTCCAGTTTCTTTGTTTTTCTTGTTTTGTTACAATTTTGCAGGTTTCAGATTTGATGTATAATGATAGCAGGATGAGTTCCAATTTCAGTTTAAAGGTGTATGCTTCGATTTTAGTAGTAGTTACAAGCGAGCTCAGCGCTCCGCTTCGTCATCAACGGGCTGATTTCGGATGAATAGGTTAAGCACGTTTATGTTTTCTGCAATTATTTTTAAGTATAGCCTGCTAGTGTAAGTGTAGTGTAAATTTGCTAGATTTTATATAATCAGTATCTGTTATTGTAAGATTGTTAGGTTTTGATTGGTGTTAATCTACTGTTATTGTTTTTTTTTTCCTGATAATTAGTGTTTGGAATTAAAAGTTTTAAGCTGATATAGACAGATTAGTGTTAGGCATAGGTAATTTTGAGCTGCTATAGACTTACTGGATCATTTGAGTGTTGATTTTGCTTTAATAGTGGAAAATTAGTTTGAGTAGTAATTTGGAAGCAATTACAGTAGCTAAATGTTTCAGAATATTTAGTCTGTGATAAATAGATGCAGTTTAGTGGATGTACACATTTGACCCTTTGATTTGTATTAGGTACTTTCAGTACACGTCCTTGCCTGTTAGGTTAGTTACATAGTTATACTTGTGCGTTAAAACTATATTACTAATAGTCCTTTTAGTTAGATTTCGTTGAGCCTGATAGTTATGTTAGACTGTTAATCTGGTTTGCAAAGTTAGTCCATTTAGTTATACTGTTAATGTAGTTGGGCCAAACTGGCTATTGGGCTATACTTTGCAAGCTTTGTTTTACGTTATTTTAATTTTCAAAATTCGTATTTCAAACTTTTGTAGATTTTGAAATTTACTCTTTTGAAAGATTTTAGTTTGGATAAATTTAGATTTAATAAAAAGATTTTTTTATAGATTTAGCTTTATATTTTTACATTTGTAGTATAAATGTGCATTGTGTATTTTACAATTTTACATTTTTACATTTTTAGCACTTATTTGCGGTATTTGCAATGTGTTTTTTTTAGAATAGTATGTATACGTAGTTAAAAGTGTATTTTTACCTTTTTACTTGCTTCTTGCCAATTAGACATAGAATTCCAAACAAGTTTTTACAACCAAGAACAATTCAGTCTAACTAGAAAACGTTATATCAATTCGAATCGAGCTGAGAAGACAACTACACTAAAAAACGAAATATTAAATGGCGCCGCTGCCGGTTCTTTTCGTGAAGATTAACGATTTCGAGTGAGACGATTGGATTTTGGGATCCGTTCACTTTGTGAACGTTATTTTTACGTATCATAAATCAAAAACAAATAAAAAATAAAAAATATAAAAATATATAAAAACTAAAAAAAAAATTAACAAAACAATTCTTTTCCTAAAGAATTGACCAAAAAATAAAAAATCCAAAAAGTAATCTTTTTCCTAAAAGATTACACCCAAAAATATATATTATTGGTTTTCATCGCTTTTTACGTACATATAGTATTTTTCGTTAAAAACAAATAAATACAAAAATATTTTTGATATATTATTATATGTAAATAAGTATACGTATAAGAACAACCAATACACATATCTTCCATAAGTATTGCCGAGGCAATACACCGTGTTGAGGGGCGTTCCGGTCCTTGACACGCGTATCGATCAAAAAAAATAAAGCAAGAATAGATAAATACTTCCAATTGGCAATAATTCGAAGAATACAAACTAAAAGTGAATAGAAAGGCGATGTGCTATAAAATGCCATCTAAGGGTCAATAGGTACTTAAGTGCTTCACGCCACCTAACCCCCCGTTCACTTGTGAGTATTCTAAGAAGGAAGGCTTTATTGGGGGTCTTGCACCCAAGTAGTAATTATATATATACTTTCTTGTGGATATTTCATATCGAACCTCGAGGGAGATAATCTCTTCTCTCTCAAAAGTCGACCGAGGGCTACTCCCTCATTCCTCGTGTTTACTTACACGTGTACTCGCACACGTGTAAACATACCACCTTTGGTGTATTACTTCCTTCCCCGAGGAAGCTTTTAAACGTCATTATACTTGTATATACATTCGGCCACCTTGTTAAACATGGATACTCGTTCCATGTTGGAGATTTTGCAACAACGATCCGCCAACGCTAATTATTTGCCTTGTTCGACTTGTGGTGGTCCACAGGATACTTATTTATGTGATCAAAATAATAGTTATTATGGGGAGGGATATGCTTATAATGGAACCGAGAACCCTAATTTTCAACCTAACACTCAAATGGACTACACTTGTAATGACTATATGGGATATTCCGGTTTTTCATCACAACCTCCACCATCATTTCATGATCAACCCTTTGATGAGCCATACCAAAACCAAGATTTTTCAAATAATGAAGGTTTTCTAAATAATGATAATTTTCAAAGCTTTAATCAAGAAACATTTCAAAACCAAGGATTTTCTAATAATGGAGGTTTTCAAAATGATGATAATTTTCAAGGCTATAATCCAGAGACCTTTCATAATCAAGGATTTTCAAACAATGAAGGCTTTCAAAATGATGAAAATTTTCCATGCTATAATCAAGATACTTTTCAAAATCAAGGATTTTCACATTATGAGGGTTTTCAAAATGAAGGAAATTTTCAAGGTTACAATCATGAGAACTTTCATAATCAAGACTCTTTTCAAAACTATAATCCACCTAATTATGGAAATCCACCTCCACCCTATTCTTCGACTTATTCATGTGAGTTTTGTGGAAAAGAACCCCATTATGGTTATGATTGTCGAACAAGGGATCCGACTTCTTATGCTCTTAGTGATCTCAATGAGCTTTCTTTTCTACTCGGGCAAAGTGGAAGAGACAATAGATATATTTTAAAAGCTCTTAATCTTATGAGAGACATGAGTATCGAGGAAATGAAAGAAGAAACTCGGTGGTTAAGGGAGGAAATTAAGTCTCTTGAGGATGATGTAAGGAACAAGCGGTTTAATAATAAGAAATTTGGTGATATGTATAGTGAATCGATGAACGATTCCTCTCAGTTCCTCAAGGAAAATTTAGATAAATTCCTCTTTAAGATTGCTACAAAGGAAAAAGAAGAACAATTTATTGCTAATCGTGCTCGGTTGCTTAAACAATGCTTATTAGATGAAGATGATGAGGAACCTTCGATTTATATGACACTAAATGATGACACACCTTCATCACCTTTACCTCACGTGGAACCCACCGACTCTTTAACCATGGGGGACGAGCCTCTTAACACTAATACAAACACCGATTTGGAAGAATTAACCGTTTCTAGTGTTGAGAACCTTATCCAAATCCAAAGAGAGCTTGAGAGGGTTTCCAATGAACCATGTGATGAGCTTTGTGTTGATACCTCTTCTCCTCATGATCATATTGAGATTTTATCACATATTGACCTTCATGCTACTACTAGTGATTTGGGTGACTTTGATCTTGATGAATTGTTTAAAGAAAGGGATAATGAGATTGAGGAAGAGTTTGTGCAAGACTTGCCACAAATGGAGGATGATGATTGTGATTCTAGTGACGCGTCTTATGCTATATCATCCAATGATTTGTCTTGTCAAGATAACATTCCTAATTTGGATGAAGAGTTTGCTCCTATAGGGAATATGGATCCTTCTCCTCTACCACCATATGATTCTTGTGATGAACCCTTTGATGATCCTTATGATCGTGATGAGTCCTTTACATCTGATGATGAATCCATGTCCTCTATGACTCCTTCACCTATTCCTCTAAGTGATTTGGTGATCCATTCAAATTCACTTTTTGAAACATCATTTGATAACCCACTTTTCCATCATGATGAAGAAACCAATGAGGATTTTAGTGATGATGAACCTTCTCTTTGTGATACACCAATATATGATGATTATAGTGATAATGAGTTTTCCACTTGTGAATCTCCATTTTTTGATGATCACACTTCCTTGAGTTTTAAGGAGTCACCAATCTTTGACAAACCAATCTATGATTACTATAGTGATGAGGAAGGGTCTATCATTGATGAGAATGAGGAGATTCTAAAGACTGAAAGATTGCTTAGTGAAGATGAGTTGATAGATAAACAAATTGAAGATTATCTTAAGAGAGATGATATTGTGGTTGATACATCTTCTACTAATTGGGAAGAGGATATTCGTCTTATTGAGAACATGTTTTTTGGGACCCTAGAGCCTACACCTTCTCCACAAGACACTATTAATCTTGATCCTCCTTTCACTATGCCTTCTATGGAAGATTACCCACCTTTTGATAATGATGACGAGCCTAACATGGACATAATAGTTATGAATGTTTTGATACCTACACCTTCATATTCTCATGATGCTTTGCTCACTAAGGGGGAATCTTATATGATTTATATGAGCTCATCTTCTTATTTTCCCATGAAGGAAAAGGTTTTTGATCATGGGATACGTATGTTTTGGAAAAATTGGTTTTCATCTACTCCACTTAAGAGTGTGCCTTCGATTGATATTCGCTTCTTGTATGAGCTAACTTTGGTGATGCTACCTATTTTGGAGTTGTTCACTTGTCGAGATGGAAACTTTGTATTTGATCCTGGGGTGCTTCCTATTTTAGAGATTTCGTATGTTGGACAAACTTGAGACACGTTGGACCGTTCCATTTATCGAGGCGGATATTGTAAATCTTATAGTAAATGGCAACGTGCTAAGTTTGAGTGTATCATGTGAGACGTGCTTCAAAGTGTATATCCTTTGTTCTCCATGATGGTTTCCCCAAGGACAACTTAATTCGGGGCCGAGTCGAGCTAGCGACTTAGGGTTAAAAAAAACTCAAGCAATGAATAACTAGGTTAGAAAATGTAGAGTAGATTTTCAATAGGTTAGGTTTAATTAAAAGGATGTTATAGTAGAGTTGAAGTGGAGGGGTGCCTTTCTTCGTCTTTTGGTATTTGTTTCAAGGGTTACTCTCTCACATTTCATGCTTGGAGCTTATGGAGGAGGCCCGTGTATCTGGTTCACTTTGATTAGTTTTTGCTATTGTGATTTTCAAAACACTTGTGCTTAAAATGAATACCCTTTAGTTGTCTCTTCCTTAACTTGGGTTATGCAAGGTAATCAATGTCATAAGTGTAGGGGAATTCACTCCAATACTCTTAAACATTGAGGACAATGTTTATCTTAAGTGTAGGGGAGACTTCTATCGAAGTGACCTTACCTAGACCATTGCCTTAACTTCATGATAATTGGGAAAATTAATTTTTCGATCATTTTTCAAATTTTTGATCTACTTTGGCCACCAAAAATATGCATTCATAATTCTTGCATTAATCATTTTTCATTTGCATAGCACATTTGCATTGTATATATTCCTTCTTTATTTTTCATCAAAAATATATAAAAGAGAAAAAAAATATAATAAAACATGGTTTAACAAGTTTAGACTTCTTTGACATATTAGGCCCGCCATGGATATTTTGACTCAACCCGAGTTTGCTTATTTTAGCATTCTCTAGCTAGTATCCTTAACCATGTAGTCCTTCATTGGTCTATTAGGCTAAGCATCCACCAATTTCATTATTTGAGATTTTAAATTTGTGGAGAATGGGAAATGATAGAGTTGAAGCAAGTGTAAAAGGGCTAGATAGACTTCATGGCAATTACTTGTGGCTAAACCCTTCTCTTCTTTACCTCTATTTTATTCGCATGTATATAATTGTTAATAAATAATCAAGTACGGTTTTAATTGGTTTGTAATCTCTTATGCATTTTTGGCTAATCATTTATGGTTGATATGAGTACGTCTTAAGATTCTAAGTTAGCATGTTTTATGTGTACTAGACTTATGTCATGCTCCATATTTAGCGGGTGTTTTTCCTTTTCTTCTTTTCAAATTTCTTTGTGAGGAATAAAGAAAAATAAGAGCGGCTTATGAAAAATGAGTGGCTAGAAAAAAAAAAGAAAAAAAAAAGAAAGAAAAAGAAAAAAAATAATGCAAGACTCCCAAGAGGGGCAGTGTGGTGTTAATTATAGTGACTATTGAGTTCCAGTATTACCTTGACGGGTTGCGGGGATTCAATAGATTGCTCCAATCCAATATTGCCTTGACGGGTTGCGGGGTTGAAGATCCAAAGTCTCAAAAAGATGGTGGATGTAAATTATTGCGTGAGTTTTATTTTTCTTTTCATAGCGAGTGTGTAGTTACTTATGAAAGCATGACATGAGGATTTTACACATAAGGCGAATGACTTATTACTCTTAAAACGGACTTATATTAATTGTGAGCGGTTTTTCAAGTAATGGATGAGATGATTACTTAGGATTAAAACCGTGCTTCCTTATTTTTGGATTTTACACTTCTTATATTTCACACTTGAATCAATGACAAATTTGCCCACAAGCAATTTGCTCAAATAATAACTGGTTCCACATTTAATTGTCATGAACAAGTTGATGCACTTTTTACTTGTGAATACAATGATCCCATTTTTAAGCTTGGTATGGGGAAAGTGAAACTTGAGGGTGATAAGTGTCCATGGTACCCAAGCCCTAATCTAAGTCATTGATTTCTTTATGAGTTATTTCCATCAAAACCATTTATGAAAAAATACAAAAAGATATAAATAGAATTGATTCTTTTGCATTGCATTGTAAATATTCAAAATCATTCATCATATAGCATAGTATAGTTTATTAAATCATAAAATGGCCAAGGTTGGTTAAATATGAGAAAAGTGTAATTTAGAGCTTTAAAATGCTGCATTGCATGAGGACATGGCAATGGTCAAGTGGAGGGGAGTTGATAAGTGTGAAAACACTCATCAATAATGATCCAAATACCACTCAAAACACAGTCAAATACATTATTTTAACTTTAAAATATCAGAATTATGCGTGTATTTGTGTTTTATGTGTTTTCAGGTAAAGTAGATGCATTTTGGAGCAAAGACACGTTTTAAGGGATTTATTTGAAGAAAAGACGAAGAAAGGGACAAAAGAGCTTTCAAGGACTTTATTTGCCAAGTTTTCAAAGGTCGAGGGCTTAGCATGCAATTTTCATTAAGATAAAGGATGGAAAAGAGATTATTTAAAAGTCTTATACACTTTTGGAAAAGGAATGAAAAAGAAAGGAATTAATAGCAAAATTGAGTGGAAAGTAAAGTTTACTTAATACTTTGTCTTGACCAAGACCGGTAAAATCTCAATAACACAAACACGACTTCGTCTTCTCAAAGAAGAGAGAGAAAGTGATAGACGGTTTCATCTCAACCTCCACCACAAACCTGCAAACCCATATCATAAACAATCAAGAAAGAATCAGCCAATGATTATAACTACAAAAACACTCATCTTCCTTCCCTCTACATGAAGATATAACTCAATTAGAGCAAAAGTTAAAGACGAAGAAACCCCCAATTTCAAGAATGAAGAACGAGATCGATTAAACCTCGTATTTTCCACGTGTCGAGACCTGATTGGAGCGAACACGTCATTCCACTTCCTCGACGCCTATAAATTGAAGACGAAGGCTTCATTTGTGATGGTTAGCTTAGGAGTAGTTTTACACATAGTAGTTAGGAGTAGATAGCTTTTCTCTCAAATGTTTTATGATTTTCAGTTAGAAATTCAGTTAGATTCGGTTTTGATTTCGTTAATCTTGTTGTAACTGATTACTGTTTTCGCCATTAATGAAATCCATTTTTCATTCTTCAAACTTTCATAATACTCTTTAGATTTCTGTTCTTATTTTACTTCTAGTATTCACGTGTAGCTTCTGTTCATTTTCTATTCCTTAAGTTTTCTTTTACTTTGAATGTGTTCGTAAACAATGTTTTCATCACTTTATCTCAAGCGATATACGGTTTAGCTGATATATGGTTTGATAAGCTCGAATGAGCTTATGAGAGGATTTTGATTAGAAGTTTTCTTAAGGTTCTTCTAATTTTCTGTTTTCTTTAAACTGCTACTGTTCACGCGAACTTTTCTGTTCATATAGTAGTGAATCTATTAAGTCGATTACGGTTAACATTCACGCAAGAATAAAGTTTGATAAGTAGTTAGAATCATAATTTTGTTTCTTTTCTTCTAAACTGTTAGTTAGATCAGTCACAAAGTTTGTTAGTAGCTAGGATCGGTAATGAAATGCTTTAGTTTTATAGATTAGTTCAGTTAAACGAGTAAAAGTAATCGGTATTCATCATTTCATTTTCAGCTAGAAGTGTTTGGAAAAGCTAGATTCATAAGCAGTTTAGCTTAATAGGATCAAACTGATAGAAATTGATTTTAGTTTGATTTGATTTCGGTCTGTATTGAAACCAGCTCGAGAATAAATTGTGCTCAAATTGTAGTTCATTTTGCAAGTCGATTCAGTAATAGTAGTGTTCACGAAGGACTCAAAATCGAAGGATCTCGTCCAGTTTCTTTGTTTTTCTTGTTTTGTTACAATTTTGCAGGTTTCAGATTTGATGTATAATGATAGCAGGATGAGTTCCAATTTCAGTTTAAAGGTGTATGCTTCGATTTCAGTAGTAGTTACAAGCGAGCTCAGCGCTCCGCTTCGTCATCAACGGGCTGATTTCGGATGAATAGGTTAAGCAAGTTTATGTTTTCTGCAATTATTTTTAAGTATAGCCTGCTAGTGTAAGTGTAGTGTAAATTTGCTAGATTTTATATAATCAGTATCTGTTATTGTAAGATTGTTAGGTTTTGATTGGTGTTAATCTACTGTTATTGTTTTTTTTTTCCTGATAATTAGTGTTTGGAATTAAAAGTTTTAAGCTGATATAGACAGATTAGTGTTAGGCATAGGTAATTTTGAGCTGCTATAGACTTACTGGATCATTTGAGTGTTGATTTTGCTTTAATAGTGGAAAATTAGTTTGAGTAGTAATTTGGAAGCAATTACAGTAGCTAAATGTTTCAGAATATTTAGTCTGTGATAAATAGATGCAGTTTAGTGGATGTACACATTTGACCCTTTGATTTGTATTAGGTACTTTCAGTACACGTCCTTGCCTGTTAGGTTAGTTACATAGTTATACTTGTGCGTTAAAACTATATTACTAATAGTCCTTTTAGTTAGATTTCATTGAGCCTGATAGTTATGTTAGACTGTTAATCTGGTTTGCAAAGTTAGTCCATTTAGTTATACTGTTAATGTAGTTGGGCCAAACTGGCTATTGGGCTATACTTTGCAAGCTTTGTTTTACGTTATTTTAATTTTCAAAATTCGTATTTCAAACTTTTGTAGATTTTGAAGTTTACTCTTTTGAAAGATTTTAGTTTGGAAAAATTTAGATTTAATAAAAAGATTTTTTTTATAGATTTAGCTTTATATTTTTACATTTGTAGTATAAATATGCATTGTGTATTTTACAATTTTACATTTTTACATTTTTAGCACTTATTTGCGGTATTTGCAATGTGTTTTTTTAGAATAGTATGTATACATAGTTAAAAGTGTATTTTTACCTTTTTACTTGCTTCTTGCCAATTAGACATAGAATTCCAAACAAGTTTTTACAACCAAGAACAATTCAATCTAACTAGAAAACGTTATATCAATTCGAATCGAGCTGAGAAGACAACTACACTAAAAAACGAAATATTAATGATGCTTATGAACAACATTTAATTGAGAAAGAAAAGATTTTATCCGAATATGACCGATTCTTAGAACATATAGTGTCTCTCGAAGTGATGCAAGTTGTTACTATTGAATATGCTCGTGAGATTTCATCTACTGTGAATAAATGTGATGATGTGCATGATATATCTGTAAATATTGTTGAACCTGTGAATAATGTAGTTAATAATTCTTGTCATGAATCTAACGCTGATTTTTTAAAGCTTCAAGATTCTTATAACTCACTTTTAAAACGTTTTGATGAGCTTCAACAACAATGTATATCTCTTTAAATTGAAAATCAATCTAAAAATGAAACTCTTTCAAAAACAAATGATTGTGAAAACTCCGTTGAGACAAGTGACAAGATGATTCAGGTGGTTCAGACATTAGAGGAAGAAATCATGAGACTTAAGAGAGAATCAGTAGAAGAGAAATTGGAACTAGAGGCTGCAAAGATTAAAAATCATGCCTTAGAAGATAAAATTAATTCTATGCTAGGGGAGTTTGATAAAGTAAAGCAGGATTTTTCACAAATTTATGGTTCATTAGAAGAACGCTTCGCTTTTAATGCGGCAGAGCAAAAGTCACTCGTTGACCAACTGAACCGTAAGTGCGAGGAAATCCTCTGACTTAAATATTCAACTCATAGACAAAACATGCTTTTGGTTGAATTAAAGGAGACACTTCAACTAAAAGGACAAGAAGTTGTTGATAATTCAGCTACAATCTCTGCCCTGACCTCTAGTGCTCCAAAAACCAACAAGGTGGTGTTCACTAAGAACCCGTACCATAAGAACAATTCACTATCATATAAGTCCAATATGGAGCACGTAGTTGGGTACACGAATTTTGCTAGGGAAGAGTTAGATGATCTCTGTGAACTTGAACCTAGGAATAGTCACTATTACCATGCTCACGCTTTCATTGAGAGGGTACAACAATGCTTAGAGCACTTAAAGTACATAGGACTACCGGGTTCTGCACCACTTAAACAACAAATCCCCACCATTACCATTACTCCATTCAATAAGAATCCAGGATCTAAGCCTATATTAAACACACCCATCAAGGCTAAATCAAAATTTGTCACTAATGTTCCCATGGCTTCTACAGGAGTAATTATGTCTACGAAGGCTAAAGGATCTCAAGACAAGAAAGATAGGATCAAGACTTCCACTAGTAGGACTGCCAAGAAGAAAGTAGAAGTTCACCCTAGGAATGTTATTTCAGTTTCAAATAAAAAGAATCATGTATCTAAGACAAAAGGATATTGTAACACCCCCAAATTTGTACAACTCAATACAGCGGAAGACTCGTTGGTGTTACGGGATAGCACATTACTCACATCATAGACAACGCATAAAAATCGCGTCGTTTAATAATAAATCATTTCCATTCATAAACATTAAAGTTACATCGGTCCCAAGTCATATTATTTCATACAAAGTTTTACAAAATATTTGAATGGAAAATATTGTTTAAGTGCGGGCCATGAATTCTTGTCGTCTTCCCGAGAATTACCTTCAAGTACCTGAGATAAAACATGTTAAAAGAAAAGGTCAGCGATAACGCCGAGTGAATTCATAGAGTTTAAATAAATTCCATCACTATATCTTTGGTATAAAATTATTACCAAAAATCATTTTGTACAAATCATTGTAATAGGCCATAAAATAACCAAAGTCATTTTTATACAAATCCTTATCAAAAATCATAATATAGGCATTTGCCTTAAAAATCATTATACGAGCCAATGTCGTAAAAACATCATACAATACGTCTTATGACGTTGTATGAAAGTTAAATAAAAACCGTTATATGAATATGGTTATACAAACCAAAACACGAACATAATATCAATAGTATGACCCTGTATTGCTAGTCAGGCAATACATCGTAATTCGGAGCGTCTAGTAGTATTTCGTTAGTTTTGGATTATTATAAGCCGCATGACATTGTTACCTTACTAAACAAACAACGGGTAGCTAACCCGATACTCAATTTGCCCATCTAAAGTAGCGTGTCGTCACAAAGGTCACGCTATGGAAATCTTCTCATACATAAATTCGCTTACCAATCAATGTGGCACGACGGGGATCAACCGTCAAGGCGCGAACTGGGGTGATCGTCCCCAAATAGTACTATTATATGCACAAGCGTCTACCAAATCCCGGTAGTTCACAATTCATGCTAATGGGACTTTTAGTGACATAACCTAACTTTAATAATCCATTTAATTTCATCTATCGGGTCCTTTAATCATTTATCGGGTCATACAATCGGGTCATTCAATCATTCGGGTCCAAATCAATAAACAAACAATCGGGACAAATGGTGTCCGATTTTATAAAAACTAACATGTTATCTCCCTCGCGGGTTTATAAAACATTTCATAAAAACATTTAAAAGAGTGCGAGGCTATGAACTCACGTTGATGTGGGAAGGCGTGTTATCGGCAATTCGAACGTACGGTACGTGCTTCAATCACGGAAACCTAGACAAATAATACTCGTCTTAGACTCATGTCCAATGACTTTATAAAAATATCAATTATGTATACATATGATGATTTTATATATATGATGATCAAGTGGGTTTACATATCCTCATTTACTCATTTTTGTGTTATGTGTCGATAACTTTTATACTAGTTTTCTCGTTTTACCTATTTACGTGTTTTAAGTTCAATAAGCCTATTATAAGTTCTTAACTTGTATTAATCCTTGTTATACTTATTTTATCAGTATCTACACTTTACAAGTTGGGCCTAAATGGTTTAATCCCAATAAATAAGTTTATAAGTGTTTTAGTCCATTTTGTTGTATTATTAGTCCAAATCGTTAACTTATCCCGTTAATGTCCGTATGTTATATAGTTCGGGTTTTATCGGTTTTTACTTGTTATATATGTTTATATATCAGTATATGAGTTTTATAAAGTTTACATTAGACGGGTCCAACCATCTAAGTTTTATTTAACAAAAACGTTAATTTTACGGTAATAGCCGAAAAAGTCGTAAAAATCATGTTTATAGTTTTATAACTTATAAAAACATAACAAGTTACCATTTTTATAAAATGTCCACTTATTTATCATTGTACATATTTATATAAATAAAATTCATGAGTTAGTGGGTTTTAACTTTACATTTTATAAAATATAATTTTGAGTGCTTATATAATAGTAATAAACATTAATTCTCAAAATCTGATTTTTATTTTCAAGTTCACCAAAACTGCCATATCTAGAGTTCTATATGGAGATAGAAGCTCAAATGTTTATCACATAAACTACATGATATGTGCTCCATTTAACTCTTGTATAGCTACTGTTGAATCATCTTCTAAGTATTTTCTAAAAATCGTCCAAAACAGTGAACTCAGATTTGTACCTTAAACTTGTTTTGATCATATCTCACTCATTACAATGATTCCATTGCATGGCCAACTCTCACATGTGTACAAGACCCATAGCTTACTTTATACTAATTATACTTCATCATTTTATCAGTTCATGACATTTTTCTTTACTGTTTTATACAACCATCATTTTTAAGCAAGATTTTAGCCTTGTTTCTTATAGTTTTTTACCTTTTTAAGCATGTTTATCAACACCAAATCCCCACACAATATTTTTATCATCATATAATCATCATATACATATACAATAGGAAAGAAAATACATGATTACATAATCAAAATAACAAGAGGATGAGGAGAACAATCTTTATACCACCATGATGATGAAAAGATGGGATTGATGATGAACAAGACTTGGTTTTGGGTAACCAATCTTATGAGATATCAACTCCACTTCTAGGATCATTAAGTATTTGTAGACTCTTTGAGAAATCAGCCCTAAGACACCAATAAATCTCCTCCTTGGATGTTAAAATCATCTCCAATCTTCAAGACTTCAAAGGAGCATCATCATGTGTATGAATAACACATGAATTTATGGTTAAAATAGATCAATTGAGGGTTGTTTTTGAGGATTGTGGGACGAAATGATAGAGAGAGGAAGGGTGGTTTGGTGGTTTTGCATGTACAAGTGAAGAAATGGTTAGTGAAAGATGGTTTTGTTTGTTGGATAGCTTACTTGTTAAGCTTAGGCTAACAAGTGTAGGTAGTAAGCTTACACACTTGACACCTCATGGTGTCGAGTCAATGTTTTGGCCATCCCATGTTAGTGGGGTGGGGCAAAACTTGTTTTGTCTCATCCCACTAATTTACGGGTATTCCTCGATTCTAGTTTCCTCGATTTGCGTGCCCTCGGGTCGTTTTACGAAAAACGTTTTTATAAATTATGAATCAACGTCACAAAACGAATCCAATAAAAATTGTCTCATCAAAAACGGAGTTCGAAAACGTAAATACGTAATCCTAAGGTTTCCGGTTTAGTCGTAAAGGACGTTAAAATAAAATTGTAAGTCCTAGTCTCTTCTCATAAATTTGTGAGTTTATGAACCAACACAAATTTAAAACTCCAAAATAATATTCACGGATAAATTTATTTTCTGAAATGTCGGACTGTCACCAAAGACGGTGTATGTAAACGTAAGCACGTAACGTTGAATCCTCCGGTTTAGACGTAGTCGATGCTACTTCAAGACGTAAATCCAAATTACTTCCCAAAAATAAGAGAGTTCATATTGTAACATTAAAATAATGTTTTCAAATAAATATTGAGAATAAAATATCAATCATAAATTGACGGATTGTCACAACATTTACCCCTAAACAGGATCTTTGTCCTCAAAGATCATCTTACCTTACTACTTGCTTCTTATAGAGTTAAAGCCATGTGGGTATTTCCTCCACATTCGGTCCTTTCTCACAAGTGCAATTCATTATAATACGCGAGTTTCATCAAACATAACTACGGGAATAAGATCAGGCTTAATGTTGACTTACTTTCTCTATCCATGATGTTCATGGGTTTTTGATGAATGCAACTTTTCGCCGATCTAAGCTCTACTAAGAATAATCAGATGCTCACTTGATAGATATTCCATCAAGTTCGATATACGAAACATAATTCACGCAGTCTTTGAAGTCCTAGGGTAGATCCAGTTTATATGCCTTTCAAACCAATCTTTTATATCATCTCAATGGTCCCATACAACGGGGACTTATATCCCATGATTTGTCAGATCATGAATTCATTTTTCCAAGGTTAAAATTTTTGGAATAACTTCGCTACCCATTTGGCACTTCAAGATCTACATTTCATATTCACATAACCTCCTGCCCACTACCGGCAGTCAGTATTCAGATCCTAATTTCCACAATCATTTCAGATCTCGCGGGTCAGGTATTTTGTAAGGTTAGGTTCGCCATCATAGAAAACCTTAAACCTAAAAGACATGTCCAACTCACAATGGGTGTATGTCGGGTGTCTTTATCTCAACTCCTGCTTACAGATGCTCTAATATAGATCCTAACAAGATTCGATCTCGATACTAACACGATAATTATATATGATAATCTTTCCAAAGGAAAGCGATTATACGGTTTATTGCCAAAGGCCATTCATTCAAACATAAAACAACACTTATATTACTTTGTATTGTTACTTTACCTCGTCCCTTTGATTGGGGTGGTACATAGTACTCTCATCAAGGTTCGTTCACAATGATTTCTGAGCAAATCTCTAGAAATTCGATGCGAAGCAAGGATCTTGATAAAGATGTTCGATACAGGCACACTATGTTTACATAAATCTTTTGCATTTATCATTAACGGGAATGATATTAGCAGATTTGGTCAGTCTGTCGACGATGACCCAAATCGAATCAAATTCAGATGATGACCTTTGCAATAGCTAAACGTTTACTAATGCATGAGGCGATGTCTGCCTTCATAATTTGCCATTAGTACAACTTCTTCAAACAAAGATACTTTTAGTCATAAAATGACATACATATAATACTTATACTTACAAATTCCAACATAACTATATCTCACAATCCTCCATATTTAGACAATCACATGTGGTCTTTAAAACATTTAACGCTATCGGCTCCTCAATTCTAATGGTTCATATTAGCCGCGAACTCCTTTTTATTATTTATATTATCCTTCTTACAAACATCGTTTATTTTTATATTGCTCGGCAATTTATTTTGCACCTTCATTATTAAGAAATACATCCTAATTGGTTCTTTATATTTTCGACATAATGTGTCAGTAATTACATTCACTTTTCTTCATATTTTCTAAGCTTTAGTTTCGTTTCAGCTATTATTTTTATCAGTTTTCCTAATCCGAGGTCTAAAGCATCGATAATTATTACAACTAATTAAATAATAATTATTAAATTTTTATGAAACGTAAACGTAAAAATTTTAAATTGCTTAGTTCGACCAATTATATAAAATGCTCAAAATAATTTTTAATTTAATTAACACAATTTTTGTTGATTTGTCGAAAATAATTAGTAAGATTCGTAATTGTTCGAGAAACCTTTGTTTATATTTTGGTCAAAATTTTCTTAGTTGAAAAGCAAAAATTGTTGTTTCAAATTTCAAGTTATGGTTTAAATGGTTTTCCTCAATCCTTCTTAAGTTATCTTAAGGTATACACAAACATTTACCCCTAAACAGGAGTTTAGTTAAATGATTTGTGTATAAGGGAATAATCCCTTAAAAATCATTTGTTAAAACATTTGTCAAAACATATTTGCACTTTTCTTTTTAGTAATACTCAAAGTCTTAAAAGGGCTCTTAATTTTTGAAGAGTCAATATAGATTCCATTATCTTTTAATCACACGGTTAAATAATGTAAAGGATTAAGCCTTAAAATTACATGTTAAATATTCAAGATACATGTTTTTATTGTTCGTCCAGTTCAGGGCAATCTATAAATAATTATTAACTCATTCTTATTCTTATAAACAAACAAATAGTCCTTAATGATCACGAGCATGAATTTATCGAATTACAGCCTACACACGTGATTCACCAAATTTATGAATGCTACATGTGCATCGGTCAATCCAAACGACATCACGTGAAACTCATAATGTTCATTACAAGTACAGGATGTAGTGATTGGAATAGATAATCCTTTTCGCAGATGCGAAGTTGATGATAACTATGCTGAGGATCAAAAACCTTGTAAATGATCGAACAAATCTTCCATTTCGAGTTATGGATATCGTTTTCGATTGTCAATATACTCAGTCCACAGTAATCTATAAATATAAGGAATGATAACACCATAGCTCTTCATGATGACAGGCTTGGTATAATAAAATCTTTCTCCGAAAACTCTCTCAGTTGTACGGTAATTCCTTTAATTTAGATGGTGCTGTCGTATAGTGCACACGCCACAGGTGCAGCACCGAGAATATAATCAAATACCAATTTCTACTTGCCTTAATGGCGAAACTCTATGTAATTTGCCAACAAATACCTCATAAAGTTTTAGATAACATAAACATCTTTTAATAAATTCACATTAGGTTCTTCTAGGTTACAATATCTATAACTAGTTCACAACCATTCATGGTATAATTTCAGGTCTAAATGTAGGATATGGTCATCCATCCAGAATTATTTAGATCACTTTTGATAATCAACATCTTATTATTTAGGGGAATTCTATTCGAGTTCCCATCAATTAAGACAATGTCGTCATGTCATAATTAATCAATCCATTATATTGGCACTATCAACTTTACGGTTTTATTGCCGTCGATAAGATGTGAACTTCTCAAAAGACTAATAATAACTCATAATCCTTCGCAAATCCAGGGATATCTGGAGACACAACTATCATCAAAAGAGTAAGGTCAACACATAATCTACGCGAGAGAATTTCAAATCAGATGCAGACGAAAACACTTAACGAATATGAATATATCCCATGTTTTCATAATTTGAGTACGCATTCGAAAGCTCCTCGGATCGTTACCCAGGTCATTCAAATGAAATCAAATCATAAGAAATGATAAGAACGTCAATACATCCAGTCGGGTATCAACACTCAGTATTCAGATACTTTTCCTAAGAATCTCACTACGGGAGAATTGGACAAGAAAGAATTGTCAATTGTCAAATAGGACAATTTGCACAGATGAGTAAATTCGACTCAGAAGAATAGATGCTACAGGCACATATGTAGGTGTTCCTATCAATATGGCCCTATTTTTCACTTCTTGCAGATCTCATAAAATTTATTCTTTCACAATCTTCAAAGAAAATTTAGTGCTTATTCATTAGTTTTATGGTGACTACTAATCAGCCTTGCATGGTCCATTCCAAATTGTATGTAGGCGCGCAACTATATACAATTTCAAGATCAACGATGCAATACTCAGTTCGTCAAAATGTTATCATCATGTTTATAATAAAAACATTTTCATGCTTAATTCTTAAATAAGAATCAAAAATATATTTACAAAGATTTTCTTTGTTATGGAAATAATTAAGTTTTCCAAAGCTTTTCATAAACAACTTTATTTCGATAACAATCACTTATAAATCTCACTTTGAATAATCCTTATGGTGATGAAAATTAAATTTTCTCAAAGGATACCGTTTTAACTTTATAAAACAAGGTGTGATCTACAAAAGAGTGATGAAAGCTTATTCACCAAGAATTAACTACGATATGATAGGAAATGAGCTTAGCCAAATAATCATGAGGTTCATGACCTCGATGGCACTCACGAAGAATGATTCACAACGTAACTCAAATCAAGATGAGTACTTGTTCAATGGTTGCATCACTAATGCGAACATTAGGATGAAGCAATAAAAGATAGATAACATCGAAATATGTAGGATTTAGCAATCAAAGGTAGTCTTTTCATTAATCACAAACAAGTCAAAATTGTACCATAACACATTACGCGTCACTATGTCATACAATTCTCAGAACTCATCCTACCAACTGATATCTCAGTTAAGTTAGGGATTTTTAAAAGATACCACAATGAATACTAATCTACAAGGGTCATTAGGTGTTCCACATGTCCCAGAAGATCCATCGGTCTCAATTCAGAAGAAGATTTCTTCAATTTATTTCTTGGACACTGGGCATCCTCTTCAGTGGAGAATGGCCTAGGAACAGCCCTTAACACAAACTAACAATCAATTAAAACCTTATATCAATCACAGGACTTAACGACTTCCTCTTATCAATCTTATATTTCATACGGGTTAAATTTTACTTTATTCAAGTTTCAACCAATTTTATACTCAATTCAATATCCTACCTCATATTCCAATACTTTCAATCTGATTCTTAGGCCTTAATAGGCAATAAAAGCTCGATATGAACAACACTCAATTTCCAATCCTATTTCTCTTATAACAACAATTATCAAATGAGTCATTAATATAAAATGACTTGATCATTCAACTAGACTTCTCGAAAAGGTATTAGTGGCATGAGGCTTTTGGGTAACGGTTCCAATGACAGCCTCAAGTGCAACATTCACCCTTTCGATTTCAAATTTAAGAATTGGGTGACAACGAATCAGATGACATCTTTCTAGGTGGTAACGTTTTGTCAAACTCCACTCTATAAGAAAAGATCGTCAGAACATCGATATCAGATTTAATCTCGCCAATCCTTTTTCAATATCGCAATCAACTAATATCTACATTTCTACGAATATCAACCATTTGTTGGGATCATAAATATCCACAACTTGGTTTAGATCTAGAATAGCTAGAATTCCTACGAGAATAGCTTCGATTAATTTACTAGGGGATTTAGGGTACATTGTGACAATCTACGTCTTATAAATACCTCGTATAAATATCAAAGTAATCATCAAACAATCATGTAATAAAATTACATCATATATATATATATATATATATATATATATATATATATATATATATATATATATATATATATATATATATATATATATATATATATATATATATATATATATATATATATATATATATATATATAATCCAAGTTATATATATGTTAAAATAACACTTCTCAGTCTGGCCTTGTCGGTAACTCGGGAATTCTTCGGCACCGTTATAGTCAAAAGATTTTTAGACATTTTTAGGAAAATGTTTATAGTTAAAAGATTTTGAAATATTTTATTCAAAACCTTGGTTTTAAAAATCTTTCGTTCTCTATAACGAGAGCTCTGGTACCAAACTGTAACACCCCCAAATTTGTACAACTCAATACAGCGGAAGACTCGTTGGTGTTACGGGATAGCACATTACTCACATCATAGACAACGCATAAAAATCGCGTCGTTTAATAATAAATCATTTCCATTCATAAACATTAAAGTTACATCGGTCCCAAGTCATATTATTTCATACAAAGTTTTACAAAATATTTGAATGGAAAATATTGTTTAAGTGTGGGCCATGAATTCTTGTCGTCTTCCCGAGAATTACCTACAAGTACCTGAGATAAAACATGTTAAAAGAAAAGGTCAGCGATAACGCGGAGTGAATTCATAGAGTTTAAATAAATTCCATCATTATATCTTTGGTATAAAATTATTACCAAAAATCATTTTGTACAAATCATTGTAATAGGCCATAAAATAGCCAAATTCATTTTTATACAAATCCTTATCGAAAATCATAATATAGGTATTTGCCTTAAAAATCATTATACGAGCCAATGTCGTAAAAACATCATACAATACGTCTTATGACGTTGTATGAAAGTTAAATAAAAACCGTTATATGAATATGGTTATAAAAACCAAAACACGAACATAATATCAATAGTATGACCCTGTATAGCTAGTCAGGCAATACATCGTAATTCGGAGCGTCTAGTAGTATTTCGTAAGTTTTGGATTATTATAAGCCGCATGACATTGTTACCTTACTAAACAAACAACGGGTAGCTAACCCGATACTCAATTTGCCCATCTAAAGTAGCGTGTCGTCACAAAGGTCACGCTATGGAAATCTTCTCATACATAAATTCGCTTACCAATCAATGTGGCACGACGGGGATCAACCGTCAAGGCGCGAACTGGGGTGATCGTCCCCAAATAGTACTATTATATGCACAAGCGTCTACCAAATCCCGGTAGTTCACAATTCATGCTAATGGGACTTTAGTGACATAACCTAACTTTAATAATCCATTTAATTTCATCTATCGGGTCCTTTAATCATTTATCGGGTCATACAATCGGGTCATTCAATCATTCGGGTCCAAATCAATAAACAAACAATCGGGACAAATGGTGTTCTATTTTATAAAAACTAACATGTTATCTCCCTCGCGGGTTTATAAAACATTTCATAAAAACATTTAAAAGAGTGCGAGGCTATGAACTCACGTTGATGTGGGAAGGCGGGTTATCGGCAATTCGGACGTACGGTACGTGCTTCAATCACGGAAACCTAGACAAATAATATTCGTCTTAGACTCATGTCCAATGAATTTATAAAAATATCAATTATGTATACATATGATGATTTTATATATATGATGATCAAGTGGGTTTACATATCCTCATTTACTCATTCTTGTGTTATGTGTCGATAACTTTTATACTAGTTTTCTCGTTTTACCTATTTACGTGTTTTAAGTTCAATAAGCCTATTATAAGTTGTTAACTTGTATTAATCCTTGTTATACTTTTTTTATCAGTATCTACACTTTACAAGTTGGGCCTAAATGGTTTAATCCCAATAAATAAGTTTATAAGTGTTTTAGTCCATTTTGTTGTATTATTAGTCCAAATCGTTAACTTATCCCGTTAATGTCCGTATGTTATATAGTTTGGGTTTTATCGGTTTTTACTTGTTATATATGTTTATATATCAGTATATGAGTTTTATAAAGTTTACATTAGACGGGTCCAACCATCTAAGTTTTATTTAACAAAAACGTTAATTTTACGGTAATAGCCGAAAAAGTCGTAAAAATCATGTTGATAGTTTTATAACTTATAAAACATAACAAGTTACCATTTTTATAAAATGTCCACTTATTTATCATTGTACATATTTATATAAATAAAATTCATGAGTTAGGGGGTTTTAACTTTACATTTTATACAATATAATTTTGAGTGCTTATATAATAGTAATAAACATTAATTCTCAAAATCTGAT
Source organism: Glebionis coronaria (assembly GCA_025667525.1). NCBI lineage: Eukaryota > Viridiplantae > Streptophyta > Magnoliopsida > Asterales > Asteraceae > Glebionis > Glebionis coronaria. Next base: position 371,461,331 of record CM046878.1, read on the forward strand.
TTTTATTTTCAAGTTCACCAAAACTGCCATATGTAGAGTTCTATATGGAGATAGAAGCTCAAATGTTTATCACATAAACTACATGATATGTGCTCCATTTAACTCTTCTATAGCTACTGTTGAATCATCTTCTAAGTATTTTCTAAAAATCGTCCAAAACAGTGAACTCAGATTTGTACCTTAAACTTGTTTTGATCATATCTTACTCATTACAATGATTCCATTGCATGGCCAACTCTCACATGTGTACAAGACCCATAGCTTACTGTATATTAATTATACTTCATCATTTTATCAGTTCATGACATGTTTCTTTACTGTTTTATACAGCCATCATTTTTAAGCAAGATTTTAGCCTTGTTTCTTATAGTTTTTCACCTTTTTAAGCATGTTTATCAACACCAAATCCCCACAAAATATTTTTATCATCATATAATCATCATATACATATACAATAGGAAAGAAAATACATGATTACATAATCAAAATAACAAGAGGATGAGGAGAACAATCTTTATACCACCATGATGATGAAAAGATGGGATTGATGATGAACAAGACTTGGTTTTGGGTAACTAATCTTATGAGATATCAACACCACTTCTAGGATCATTAAGTATTTGTAGACTCTTTGAGAAATCAGCCCTAAGACACCAATAAATCTCCTCCTTGGATGTTAAAATCACCTCCAATCTTCTAGACTTCAAAGGAGCATCATCATGTGTATAAATAACACATGAATTTATGGTTAAAATAGATCAAATGAGGGTTGTTTTTAAGGATTGTGGGACGAAATGATAGAGAGAGGAAGGGTGGTTTAGTGGTTTTGCATGTACAAGTAAAGAAATGGTTAGTGAAAGATGGTTTTGTTTGTTGGATAGCTTACTTGTTAAGCTTAGGCTAACAAGTGTAGCTAGTAAGCTTACACACTTGACACCTCATGGTGTTGAGTCAATGTTTTGGCCATCACATGTTAGTGGGGTGGGGCAAAACTTGTTTTGTCTCATTGATGGGTGTGTAAACACCCATCCTTTTACCACTTAATTCGGGCTAAAACGAGACCAAAACACGTATTTAATATCATTTGTTTGGAATTATGCGTGGTTTTTGTGTTTATTATGTTCTCAGAGCCAACCAGATAAATATTGAAGAGAACATGGGATTGCACGGGTTTTACTGAAGAAAAAGACTCAAGATAAAGTCTATTGTCCAAGAGATGCAAAAGATTTGAAGTCACTGGGCCTATTCGAAGATTTATCGAAGAAAGGGACCAAAGATGGAAGATTTATATAAGTCGAAGAAACTCAAGTCTATTAAACGAAGAAATTTAAAGACGAGTTGAATTTAATCGACAACAAATCCCGAATCAGAATCGAAAACGGAAGCTTTTCTGAAAAGACGAAAAGACACGAAGAACGGGAGAAAGCCCACTCACCAACCAAAGGAAACACCTATAAATAGGCCATCCCATACACATTTAGGGAGCGAGTTTTTCTTTCTTCTTCCCTTTTCTTTCTCCTGGTTCGTAGAACACCATCACCACTAGGGTGATTGGTGATTTTTATTTTTAGTTCTTCAATCTTGTAATTTTAATCTTTGTTTCATCTTGTCAAAACATCAATCATTTAATACCAAGTTCTTGTTTAATCTTTCATTTCATCTTGTTCATCTCCATTTTTATCTTCAAGTTCTTAAGTTTTATTTTTCTTGATTTGATCTTCAAAAGTTGTTTGGATTTGTGTTTTTATTAGTGGGATTCGTTGCTTATGGTGTCTAAATGATTTGTGTTTAATTTGGGAAAACCTTTTTAAGTATTTAGTTTGATTTTGATTAAAATTTGTGTCCCGTGTTCTTCGTTACCTGCTACTGTAACTGGGTATTCAAAACTTCCGAATCAGTTGAAAAGTTCCGAATGAAACCTTCATTCGGAAAGTTCCGAATCAGTGACAGTGACTTCCGAACCAAGCACAACTTCCGAACCAGTGAGTTCTGAATGAGTGAATAGTGACTTCCGAACCAGAGACTTCCGAACCAAACTAAGTTCCGAATCAGTGACAGTGACTTCCGAACCAAGCACAACTTCCGAACCAGTGAGTTCTGAATGAGTGAATAGTGACTTCCGAACCAGAGACTTCCGAACCAAGCAAAGTTCCGAACCAGTGAATAGTAACTTCCGAATGAGCATGTTCCGAATGAGTAAGTTCCGAATCAAGGTTTAAAAGTTCCGAATCAATTTTCTTTTAGTGTTACTGTTTCTGTTTGTTTAATTTACTGTTCCTTTATGTTTATTCCACAATTAATATTTTAACTGAAATTCGATTTTAATTTTAATTTTAATACAAGTCTTTGATAAATTAAGTAATTGTCTTTGATTTAAATTTTCATTTCCACTTAGAATAGAAAACCAAAACCCTTTATTTAGTAACCAAGAACAATCATTCCACTTAAGACTTAGATCAATTCGAGAGGATATCGAGAGACATAATCTGAACCCATACAAAATGAGTGTATCAAATGGCGCCGCTGCCGGCTCTTCTCGTTAAGATCAAAAGTTTTTTGTGAGAAATTGGATTTTGGGATCCGTTCCCCGTGAACGTTACTTTTTCATAAAATTTTCAAAAACACTAAAAAATATAAAATTTTCAAAAATCCTAAAAAGTAAAAAACCAATAAAAACCAAAAATATTTTTGTTTTGTTTGTTCGTTCTTTTGCAGGTGTATGCGCACTCGATCCACGTCTTATCAAGAGCCCGAGCCTCTCGATAACTTAGACATGGCGGGTGTACAAAACAACAATAACATACCACCTCCGAACAACAATAATAACAACAACCCGCCTTTCAACAACATGAATAATAACAACAACAATGAGCACCTTCCGGATAATCGGCCAATGATTGAATTGCTGCAAGCTCATGTCGATGGCAACACGGATCCAATTGTCATTCCTCCAATTGCCGCCAACAATTTCGAGCTAAAGTCAGGCTTTATCCAGATGGTATCCGCTCAACCATTCTTGGGACGCCACATTGATGACCCACACGATCACATCAAGAGATTTCTACAACTCACGAACACGGTCAAGTTCAATGGAGTTCCACAAGAAGTGATAAGGTTACAACTTTTTCCCTTTTCTTTAGAGGGACAAGCCCGGCATTAGCTTGCTAAGGAACCGCCACAGAGTATTCTCTCGTGGACGGATTTGGAAACAAAGTTTATCAACTACTTTTTTCCACCCTCTCGTACTACCGCTTTGCGGAATGAGATTATAAACTTTGAACAAAAGTACGATGAGTCATTCAGTGAATCTTGGGATCGTTTTAAAGATCTTTTAAGAAAATGCCCACAACATGGTTTTTCCAAAGTACATCAAATAAATACTTTTTACAATGGTTTAAGCATGAGTGACCAAGATTCACTGAATAGTGCCTCAGGGGGTAATTTATTGGCTAAGACTTCCAATGCTGCTTGGGATATCATTGAGAACAAGTCTCGTGTGCAAACCAAGAGCGTTAGGACCAATGTTGCTAGTGCTAGCACTAATGACAGCGACAAGCGATTAGACAAAATCACTACGCTTCTTGAATCGCTTGTCACCCACACCGTCAGCAACAACAACAGCAACAACGCCAAAAATGCACAAGTGAACGCTGTCAGCCAACCTTGTGAGATATGCGGTGGTCCCCACTCTTACACAACTTGTACCGCCACCCAAGATTACCCTGCTGAGAATGTGAATGCCGCATATGGCACCTACCAACAACCTGCTTATCAAGCTAGACCTCAAGGTGACCGTAACTTGCTTAGCTACCGCAGCAACAACTATCTTTCACCACCTGGTTTTCCTCCAACCAACCCAAACCAACAACAAAACCTTAACCGCCCTTCTCAACAACAACAACAACCTCGACAACCATACATCCCACCTCACAAGCAGCAACAACCGCCTCAAAGAAACAATCAAGTCTACCAACAACCTGCTTACCAACCACCTGCATACAATGCTCCTTCCAACCAAACCACCACTGCTTTACACCAAGAGGTCGCCACCTATATGAGGACCAATGATGTGATAGTGGGAAATCTCCAAGAGGAAGTGCGCAACTTGAAGGCGGATTTGGTCAAGCAAGGAAATGATTTGCGAGCTGATATGAGAAACACGTTGGATAGCCAGACTAATGATCTGAGGAACATGATGGCTAGTTTTTTCCAAAGTAGTCAACCCTCTTCTTCGGGTACTCTTCCGAGTAACACCGTTGCGAACCCACGAGGGGAGATGAAAGCAATCACTACTCGAAGTGGTAAAGGTACCAAGGAACCCGAGCTTCCTATGCCTCCACCGGTGGTTGTGACTAAGGAGAACGAGTCGCCTGCTCCTATTCCTCCTCCTTCTCCAATTTCTCCACCTCTTCTTTCTACCCCTCCTCCACCCGTGCTTGTGAGTGATCCTATTCCCCTAAAGCCTTCCTCTTCTTCCAATATACCTTATCCTTCTAGGTTGAGGAAAGAGAAGCAAAAGAGCAAGGATGATATTCAGGTTTCGAATTTCCTTAAAATGTTCAAGAAACTGAATTTCAATATCTCCTTCGCTGAGGCTCTCGCTCACATGCCCAAGTATGCCAAAATGTTTAAAGATCTTCTGAGCGACAAGGAAAAGCTCCTCGATCTCGCCAACACCCAACTTAATGAGAACTGCTCTGCAGTGCTCTTAAGGAAATTGCCAATCAAGCTTGGTGATCCGGGTCGTTTTCTTATCCCTTGCAATTTCCCGGGAGTAGAGAATTGCATGGCCCTAGCCGATCTAGGTGCCAGTATTAATCTCATGCCTCTAAGTGTTTGGAAGCAATTATCTCTCCCAGAGCTAGTCCCCACCAAAATGACTTTGGAATTGGCCAACCGTACGGTTGCTTATCCAGTGGGGATAGCCGAAGACGTCATTGTAGGAGTCGACAAATTCACCTTCCCTGCCGATTTTGTTGTCGTCGACTACGAGATGGACCCCCGTGTGCCACTCATTGTTGGTCGTCCATTCTTGAGGACCGGTCGCACTCTCATTGATGTTGAAGCCGGTGAGCTTATCATGAGAGTGGGTGACGATAAAGTAGTCTTCAACATGGGAAAGTTATCTAAACAGCCTTCTTCTTACGAGAATGTTAATTGTATTGACGTTCTTGATGAGGCTTGTGAAGAACACTTCAAGGATGCTTGTAAAAACATTCCTACCTCTCTTCCCAATGTTGAGACCGTTTCCTCTATCGACTCATCACTATCTCTATTTGGAGAGAGTGATTTCCTTTGGAAAGATTTGGAAGCCAGCTTAGGAGATGTGAAGCAAGACACTGACGATTCTACTGCCACTTGGGATGAAGACCTCAGTTTCATTGCAAACCTCCTTAAAGAAGACAATCCTTCTCCTCCATCTCCCACTATCATTGCTATCGAGACTCCGACTTCGAACACGCCTCCCGTCGATAATCCTCCGGATTTGGAACTTAAGGAGTTGCCGCCCCATCTTGAGTATGTATTCCTCGAAGAAGAGAAGAAGTCGCCAGTCATCATTGCTAAGGATTTGAAGGATGAAGAGAAAGCCCGACTTGTCGCTGTATTGAAAGATCATAAGAAGGCTATCGCTTGGAAAATCTCGGATATTCGTGGAATTGATCCTCACTTCTGCACACACAAAATTCTCATGGAGGACGACTATAAGCCCACTATTCAAAGCCAACGAAGGGTGAATCCAAAAATCCATGAAGTCATCAAAACAGAGGTTATCAAACTTCTTGATGCGGGTATGATTTACCCTATTTCGGATTCACCATGGGTTAGTCCAATCCATTGTGTGCCCAAGAAGGGCGGAATAACCGTTGTTCCCAATGAACACAACGAGTTGATTCCCACTCGTCTCGTTACTGGGTGGAGAGTTTGTATAGACTACCGCAAACTCAATGATGCCACGAGAAAGGATCATTTCCCTCTACCTTTCATGGACCAAATGCTTGAACGATTAGCCGGTAATGAATATTACTGCTTTCTCGATGGTTTCTCGGGTTATTTTCAAATACCCATCGATCCCCAAGATCAAGAAAAGACTACATTCACTTGTCCCTATGGCACTTTCGCTTACAAAAGAATGCCTTTTGGCTTATGTAATGCGCCCGGGACTTTTCAAAGGTGTATGTTAGCTATCTTCCATGACATGGTTGAACAAACCATGGAAGTCTTCATGGATGATTTCTCGGTCTTCGGGGATTCCTTCTCATCTTGCCTTGCCAATTTAGAACGTATGCTAAAGCGGTGCGAAGACACTCGCCTTGTTCTAAATTGGGAAAAATGCCATTTCATGGTAAAAGAAGGCGTCGTGCTTGGACATAAGATTTCGAAAGCCGGTCTTGAAGTAGACCGTGCTAAAGTTGATGTTATAGCAAAGTTGCCTCCACCTTCCACTGTGAAGGGTGTGAGAAGTTTCTTGGGTCATGCGGGCTTCTATCGTCGATTTATCAAAGATTTTTCTCAAATCGCTCGCCCAATGACCCACCTCTTGGAAAAAGATACTCCTTTTATCTTCTCCAAAGAGTGCCTTGATGCCTTCAACTCGCTTAAGGATAAGCTAACTAAGGCACCCGTCTTGGTTACCCCTAATTGGGAGCTCCCTTTTGAGTTGATGTGCGATGCTAGTGATTTTGCTATTGGAGCGGTTCTTGGACAAAGAGTGAATAAACACTTCCAACCAATCCATTACGCTAGCAAGACAATGACAGGGGCACAATTGCATTATACGACAACCGAAAAAGAGCTTTTAGCTGTTGTCTATGCTTTTGAAAAATTCCGCCCCTATCTTGTCCTTTCCACCACCATTGTGTACACCGATCATTCCGCGCTGAAGTACTTGTTGACAAAGCAAGATTCCAAACCAAGACTTCTTCGCTGGGTTTTGCTGCTCCAGGAATTTAAAATCGACATCCGCGATAAAAAAGGAGCAGAAAACCTAGCCGCGGACCATCTTAGCAGACTTGAGGATCCATACCAAGGGGATCATCCGACCAAAGAAATCAATGATTCTTTTCCCTTGGAGACCTTATTCTCTGTAAACTCGAAGCCAAATGAAACCCCGTGGTTTGCGGACTTTGCAAACTACTTGGCGGGTGGAATTCTCAAGGAAGGGTTGACGTCCCAGCAAAAGAAGAAGTTCTTTACCGACATCAAGACTTACTTTTGGGACGACCCTTACCTATTCAAACAATGTGCTGATTTGATAATTCGCCGATGTGTTGATGGACCGGCAGCGTCGGACATCCTTGATGCTTGCCATAAAGGACCCACCGGTGGTCACTTTGGTCCCAACTACACCGCAAAGAAAGTGTTTGATTCGGGATTTTATTGGCCCTCCATATACCGTGACGCTCACGATATGGTTAAGCGATGTGATGTTTGCCAAAAGCAAGGCAAAATCACACATAAAGACGAGATGCCTCAGAATTTCATTCAAGAGTGTGAAATTTTTGATGTTTGGGGTATCGACTTTATGGGGCCATTCCCTTCATCTAAAGGAAACAAATACATCCTTGTAGCTGTTGACTACGTTTCGAAGTGGGTTGAAGCCAAAGCTTTGCCTACTAATGACGCAAGGGTGGTTTGTAACTTTTTGAAAGCTCTATTCGCTCGCTTCGGTGTGCCTCGCGCCATTATTAGTGATCGTGGGACTCATTTCTGCAATGATCAATTTGCTCGAGTCATGGCTAAGTACGGTGTAAACCATCGTCTTTCCACAGCCTACCACCCACAAACTAATGGCCAGGCTGAAATATCAAACCGAGGGCTGAAGCGAATTCTTGAAAGGACCGTGGGAGAGCATCGTGCCTCATGGGCTGATAAACTTGATGATGCTTTGTGGGCTTTCCGTACTGCTTACAAGACCCCGATCGGCTGTACGCCTTATCGTCTTGTGTACGGGAAAGCGTGCCACCTCCCCATTGAGTTGGAGCACAACGCTTATTGGGCCTTGAAGTGGGCCAATTTTGATATTAACAAAGCCGGTGACCTACGCAAGATCCAACTCAATGAGCTGAATGAACTCCGTAATGAGGCTTATGAAAATTCTTTGATCTATAAGGAAAGAACTAAGCTCATTCACGACTCCAAGATCAAAAACCGAGAGTTCCATGTTGGAGACAAAGTCTTACTTTTTAACTCTCGGTTGAAAATCTTTTCGGGCAAGCTCAAATCTCGTTGGTCCGGCCCATTCACCATTGCCCAAATTTTTCCATATGGTACTCTCGAGCTCGCTCAACCTAATGGACCAAATTTTAAGGTGAATGGCCAACGAGTGAAGTTGTACTTTGGTGAGGACACCTCTAAGGAGGTGATTCCATCCCTCACCACGTTCCCCATGAACTAATTTTGGGTCGAGTCAGGCTCATGACTCGGTTATCAAAAACAAGCGCTCCTCGGGAGGCAGCCCGAGTATCTATCCTTGCATGTTTTAATCCCCTAAGTGTAAGGGGGGGACTTGTATATGTGTTTGCCTTTGTATGGTGATGTGATTACAGGGATAAGTGCACTCTTGGAATCTTTGAAGAACCGTGCTCCCGTGTTTATCCGAAATCCGGTTCTATCTTTCAACTATCGTGATTCAATTTTCTTCATACTCACATTTGAAATTGATCACGTTAGTCGTCTCTTCCTTAACTTGAGTTAACCAACGTGCACAATGTCATAAGTGTAGGGGAAACTTTTCCCACATGCTTAAACATTGAGGACAATGTTTATCTTAAGTGTAGGGGGACTTCTATCGAAGTTTTAAGTGGACTTTTCCATGAAAATGCCTTCAATTAACCGGAAAATCCTATTTTTCAACATGTTTCAAATTTTTTATTAACTTTGGCCATTTAGTCGTAATTTTTAAAATTTTTTATCGTTGCTTTCATATGTATATATTCCGCAATAAAGTCAAAAATTTTAATAAATTGGTGTAGCTAGTTTAGAAGTCTTTAACATATTAGGCCCGTTGCGTTTATTTTGACTCATCCCGAATAGACTTATCCAAGTTTATTCTAGCTAGTATCCTTAACCATGTAGACCTTAATTGGTTTATTAGGCTAAGTGTCCACGAGTCTCATTACTTGAGATTTTAAATTGTGGAGGACGAGAAATGATAGAGTCAATTATAAGTCGGTATTCTTGCGCAAGCTCACTTGGTGTAATTATTCGCCTATTCTCCCATCACTTGCTAATAATTTATCTACAATAAGTAAGGTCTTACGATTTGAAAAGTTACTTAGCTTCTAGCCCAAGATCGTTTAAAAGTTGCTCGGTAATGATAAGAGTTCATAGCCAAGGCATAACTTATGAAGCGGGGCGCGAAGATTGGCGAGTCCGAAAAGGCCCTAACAAGGCATGAGGATTCAATTTTATTGCTGAAGATCCAAAGTGATGTGAAAAGCATTATTCCTAAAGTCAATATGAAGGATCAAGACTCACGACGAAAAGCAATCAACTCCCATAAAGATCATGGAGAAGTCTATCCGAAAAGACCCTAACAAGGTATGAGGATAAATAGATCCAAGTCCGAAAAGGAGGCGGATCGTTGTATCTCAAAATCCCAATTAGAGATTGAAGAAATAATCATGAAGTCGTGGTCAACAAAGTTGGAGTACCCCTCAAAAGTCTCCAAGTGAAGAAACTCTATTATGATGAGAAGACCATTATCTCAAGAACGTCTCTCGAAGATATGAAGTATGAAGTACATGCCAAATATCGGCCCGAGAAAGGTCTCAAATCGTGAACCAAGTTATGCCAAGATATGAACTTTTTGATATCCCGAGAAGCAGTTTTAAGAGATTTTGTCCTTTAGCTAACTATTGATCAAATCGTCCTACTTTGCTTTCAGCCCTAATAAAATATCGAAATAAGTCCAAAGATGCATCTTCATGATCATTCTAAGACAAAAATAAAATATAAGAGATACACCTAGGAATAAGGGAGTTTAAGCATTTAATTAAGCCATGTGTGTAAGTGTTTGAATTGCTAACTTATAATAACAATGATCTCGTTTTTAAGCTTAGTTTGGGGAACGTGAAACTTGAGGGTGATAAATCTTCGCAGCAACAAAGCCCTAATGTAAGTCATCGATTTCTCTTCAAGTTATTTCCATGTAGCTATTTTCAAGTGAAAATGGTTTTCTATCCTTTTGTTACCTTTGAAGTTTTATTTCTTTAATTTTTGTTTAGTAGTATTTTAAATAAGGCCAAGGTTGATTAATTATGAGAAAAGTGTAAGCTTGCTTTATCACTAAGCATTGCATGAGGGCATGGCAATGGTTAAGTGTAGGGGATTTGATGGGTGTGTAAACACCCATCCTTTTACCACTTAATTCGGGCTAAAACGAGACCAAAACACGTATTTAATATCATTTGTTTGGAATTATGCGTGGTTTTTGTGTTTATTATGTTCTCAGAGCCAACCGGATAAATATTGAAGAGAACATGGGATTGCACGGGTTTTACTGAAGAAAAAGACTCAAGATAAAGTCTATTGTCCAAGATATGCAAAAGATTTGAAGTCACTGGGCCTATTCGAAGATTTATCGAAGAAAGGGACCAAAGATGGAAGATTTATATAAGTCGAAGAAACTCAAGTCTATTAAACGAAGAAATTTAAAGACGAGTTGAATTTAATCGACAACAAATCCCGAATCAGAATCGAAAACGGAAGCTTTTCTGAAAAGACGAAAAGACACGAAGAACGGGAGAAAGCCCACTCACCAACCAAAGGAAACACCTATAAATAGGCCATCCCATACACATTTAGGGAGCGAATTTTTCTTTCTTCTTCCCTTTTCTTTCTCCTGGTTCGTAGAACACCATCACCACTAGGGTGATTGGTGATTTTTATTTTTAGTTCTTCAATCTTGTAATTTTAATCTTTGTTTCATCTTGTCAAAACATCAATCATTTAATACCAAGTTCTTGTTTAATCTTTCATTTCATCTTGTTCATCTCCATTTTTATCTTCAAGTTCTTAAGTTTTATTTTTCTTGATTTGATCTTCAAAAGTTGTTTGGATTTGTGTTTTTATTAGTGGGATTCGTTGCTTATGGTGTCTAAATGATTTGTGTTTAATTTGGGAAAACCTTTTTAAGTATTTAGTTTGATTTTGATTAAAATTTGTGTCCCGTGTTCTTCGTTACCTGCTACTGTAACTGGGTATTCAAAACTTCCGAATCAGTTGAAAAGTTCCGAATGAAACCTTCATTCGGAAAGTTCCGAATCAGTGACAGTGACTTCCGAACCAAGCACAACTTCCGAACCAGTGAGTTCTGAATGAGTGAATAGTGACTTCCGAACCAGAGACTTCCGAACCAAACTAAGTTCCGAATCAGTGACAGTGACTTCCGAACCAAGCACAACTTCCGAACCAGTGAGTTCTGAATGAGTGAATAGTGACTTCCGAACCAGAGACTTCCGAACCAAGCAAAGTTCCGAACCAGTGAATAGTAACTTCCGAATGAGCATGTTCCGAATGAGTAAGTTCCGAATCAAGGTTTAAAAGTTCCGAATCAATTTTCTTTTAGTGTTACTGTTTCTGTTTGTTTAATTTACTGTTCCTTTATGTTTATTCCACAATTAATATTTTAACTGAAATTCGATTTTAATTTTAATTTTAATACAAGTCTTTGATAAATTAAGTAATTGTCTTTGATTTAAATTTTCATTTCCACTTAGAATAGAAAACCAAAACCCTTTATTTAGTAACCAAGAACAATCATTCCACTTAAGACTTAGATCAATTCGAGAGGATATCGAGAGACATAATCTGAACCCATACAAAATGAGTGTATCACTCATCCCACTAATTTACGGGTATTCCTCGATTCTAGTTTCCTCGATTTGCGTGCCCTCGGGTCGTTTTACGAAAAACGTTTTTATAAATTATGAATCAACGTCACAAAACGAATCCAATAAAAATTGTCTCATCAAAAACGGAGTTCGAAAACGTAAATACGTAATCCTAAGGTTTCCGGTTTAGTCGTAAAGGACGTTAAAATAAAATTGTAAGTCCTAGTCTCTTCTCGTAAATTTGTGAGTTTATGAACCAACACAAATTTAAAACTCCAAAATAATATTCACGGATAAATTTATTTTCTAAAATGTCGGACTGTCACCAAAGACGTTGTATGTAAACGTAAGCACGTAACGTTGAATCCTCCGGTTTAGACGTAGTCGATGCTACTTCAAGACGTAAATCCAAATTACTTCCCAAAAATAAGTGAGTTCATATTGTAACATTAAAATAATGTTTTCAAATAAATATTGAGAATAAAATATCAATCATAAATTGATGGATTGTCACAGATATGCATCTGTGCAGAAGCCTAAGCAAAATGTGAATTCGAATTTGCGATGTTGGACTTGTAATGAATGCATGTTTTCTCAACGTCATGATTTATGCCTTGTTGATCACGTGAATGAAATGTATGCTATTAGGAACAATCTTGAATGGATTCCAACGGGGAATAAATTCACCCAAGTTGGTTGGCAATGGAAACTGTCACACCCCACCATGGCGGAATATGGGGCGCGACGTATGGATATCATCACAACAATAGCGTGTCTATATGTAACACCCCCAAATTTATACAACTCAGTACAGCGGAAGACTAGTTGGTGTTACGGGATAGCACATTACTCACATCATAGACAAAGCTTAAAAGTCGCGTCGTTTTAATAATAAATCATTTCCATTCATAAATATCAAAGTTACATCGGTCCCAAGTGATATTATTTCATACAAAGTTTTACAAAGTATTTGAATGGAAATTATTGTTTAAGTGCGGGCCATGAATTCTTGTTGTCTTCCCGAGAATTACCTTCAAGTACCTGAGATAAAACATGTTAAAAGAAAAGGTCAGCGATAACGCCGAGTGAATTCATAGAGTTTAATAAACTATCAATATAATATCGGTATAAAATTATTACCGAAAATCATTTTGTACAAATCTTTGTAATAGGCCATAAAATAGCCAAAATCATTTTATACAAATCCTTGTCAGAATCATAATATAGGCATTTGCCTAAAAAAATCGTTATACGAACCATTGTCGTAAAAACATCATACATTACGTTTTATAACGTTGTATAGATTAAATAAAAACCGTTATATGAATATGGTTATATAAAACCAAAAAACGAAAATAATATCAAAAGTATGACCCTGTATTGCTAGTCAGGCAATACATCGTAATTCGGTGCGTATAGCAGTATTTCGTTAATTGGATTATTATAAGCCGCATGACATTGTTACCTTACTACAACAAACAACGGGTAGCTAACCCGATACTCAATTTGCCCATCTAAAGTAGCGTGTCGTCACAAAGGTCACGCTATGGAAATCTTCTCATACATAAATTCGCTTACCAATCAATGTGGCACGACGGTGATCAACCGTCAAGGCGCGAACTTGGGTGATCGTCCCCAAATAGTACTATTATATGCACAAGCGTCTACCAAATCCCGGTAGTTCACAATTCATGCTAATGGGACTTTTAGTGACATAACCTAACTTTAATAATCCATTTAATTTCATCTATCGGGTCCTTTAATCATTTATCAGGTCATACAATCGGGTCATACAATCATTCGGGTCCAAATCAATAAACAAACAATCGGGACAAATTTTGTCCTATTTTATTAAAAACTAACATGTTATCTCCCTCGCGGGTTTATAAAACATTTCATAAAAACATTTAAAAGAGTGTGAGGCTATGAACTCACGTTGATGTGGGAAGGCGGGTTATCGGCAATTCGGACGTACGGTACGTGCTTCAATCACGGAAACCTAGACAAATAATACTTGTCTTAGACTCTTGTCCAATGACTTTATAAAAATATCAATTATGTATACATATGATGATTTTATATACTAGTTCAATCTTATTTATATTTTGAAGCCCAATGGGCCTATTACAAGCCCAATACTATTCATTAGTCCAATTATACTTTTATTATCAGTATTTACACTTTATATGTTGTGCCTAAATGGGTTAATCCCAATAAGAATGTTTATAAGTGTTTTAGTCCATTTTGTTGTATTATTAGTCCAATAATGTTAACTTAGTCCGTTAATGTCCGTATGTTATATAGTTCGGGTTTTATCGGTTTTTACTTGTTATATATGTTTATATATCAGTATATGAGTTTTATAAAGTTCACATTAGACGGGTCCAACCGTCTAAGTTTTTATTTAGCAAAAACGTTAATTTTACGGTAATAGCCGAAAAAGTCGTAAAAATCATGTTTATAGTTTTATAACTTATAAAACTTAACAAGTTACCATTTTTATAAAATGTCCACTTATTTACCATTGTACATATTTATATAAATGTATTATATGAGTTAGTGGGTTTTTATTCACATTTTATACTATTTTTAGTTGAGTGCTTATATAATACTATTATACTTTAATTTCCAAAATCTTATTTTTATCTGCACTTTCACCAAAACTGCCATATCTAGAGTTCTATATGGAGATAGAAGCTAAAATTTTTATCACATAAACAAAATGATATGTGCTCCATTTAACTCTTCTATAGCTACTGTTGAGTCAGACTCTAAGTATTTTCTAAAAATCGTTCAAAACAGTGAACTCAGATTGGTACTCTAAACTTGTTTTGATCATATCTCACTCATTACAATGATTCCATTGCATGGCCAACTCTCACATGTATACAAGAATATTACTTACTGTATATCCATTAATCTATGCCATTTTATCAGTTCATCATGTGGTTAGTTACTGTTTTTATACAGCCTATCATTTAAGCAAGATTTAACCATTTTTACATGTAGTTTGTCCATCTTTTTACCCATGTTTATCAAATTTATCAACACCAAATCCCCACATAATATTTTTAATCATCATTCATCATCATATACATATACATAAGTAAAAGAAATACAAGATTACATAATCAAAATAACGAGAAGATGGAAAGAACAATCTTTATACCACCAAGATGATGAAAAGATGGGGTTGATGATGAACAAGACTTGGTTTTGGGTAACCAATCTTATGAGATATCAACATCACTTCTAGGATCACCAAGTATTTGTAGATTCCTCCAAAAATCAGCCCTTGTTCTTCATGAAAACTCCTTGAGAAATCAGCCCCAAACTCCCTTGAAAACTCCTTTTTACATGTTAAGATCACCTCCAATCTTTATAACTTCAATGGGTTTTCATCATATGTAAATTATACATATGATTTATGATTGAATCAAGATCAAATGGAGGTTGTTTTGGGTGAATATGGGACGAAAATAAGAGAGAGAGATGAGAAAAATTAGTGGTTTTGCATGTATGTTTTTGTGAGGAATGGTTTGAGTGTTTAGTGGTTTTGCTAGTTAGCTTATTTGTGTAAGTAGCTAGGACAAGTGTCCTAGCTTACTTAGTAAGCTTTGACACATCTTAGATGTGTTGGTGGAGTTTTGGCCACCCATTTGTGGGGTGAGGCAAGTGTAAACTTGTCTCATCCCACTAATTTACGGGTATTCCTCGATTCTAGTTTCCTCGATTTGCGTGCCCTCGGGTCCTTTTACGAAAAATGTTTTTATAAATTATGAATCAACGTCACAAAACGAATCCAATAAAAATTGTTTCATCAAAAATGGAGTTCGAAAACGTAAATACGTAATCCTAAGGTTTCTGGTTTAGTCGTAAAGGACGTTAAAATAAAATCGTAAGTCCTAATCTCTTCTCATAAATTTGTGAGGTTTTGAACCAACACAAATTTAAAACTCCAAAATAATATTCACGAATAAATTTATTTTCTGAAATGTCGTACTGTCACCAAAGACGGTGTATGTAAACGTAAGCACGTAACGTAGAATCCTCCGGTTTAGACGTAGTCGACGCTACTTCAGGACGTAAATCGAAATTACTTACCAAAAATAAGTGAGTTCATAATATAACATTAAAATAATGTTTTCAAATAAATATTGAGAATAAAATATCAACCATAAATTGACGGATTGTCACAGCATTTACCCCTAAACAGGATCTTTGTCCTCAAAGATCATCTTACTACTCGCTTCTTATAGAGTTAAAGCCATGTGGGTATTTCCTCCACAATCGGTCTTTTCTCACAAGTGTAATTCATTACAATACGCGAGTTTCATCAAACATAACTACGGGAATAAGATCAGGCTTAATGTTGACTTACTTTCTCTATCCATGATGTTCAGGGGTTTTTGATGAATGCAGCTTTTCGCCGATCTAAACTTTATCAAGAAGAATTCAGATTTTAACTTGATAGATATTTATCAAGTTCGATTTACGAAACATAATTCACGCAGTCCTTGAAGTCCTAGGGTAGATCCAGCTTACATGCCTTTCAAACCAAATCTTTTACATCATCTCAATGGTCCCATACAAAGGGGACTTATATCCCATGATTTGTCAGATCATTAATTCATTTTTCCAAGGTTAAAATTTTGGCATAACTTCGCTACCCATCTGGCACTTCAAGATCTACATTTCATATTCACATAACCTCCTGCCCACTATCGGCAGTCAATAATCAAATCCTAATTTCAACAATCATTTCAGATCTCGCGGGTCGGGTATTTTGTAAGGTTAGGTTCGCCATCATAGGAAACCTTAAACCTAAAAGACATGTCCAACTCACAATGGGTGTATGTCGGGTGTCTTTATCTCAACTCTTGCTCACAGATGCTCTAATATTTAGATCCTAACAAGATTCGATCTCAATCCTAATACGATGATTATCAATGATAATCCTTCCAAAGGAAAACGATTATACGGTTTATTACTAAAGGTCATTCATTCAAACATAAAACATCACTTATATTACTTTGTATCGTTACTTTACCTCGTCCCTTCGATTGGGGTGGTACATAGTACTCTCATCAAGGTTCGTTCTCAATGATTTCTGAGCAAATCTCTAGAAATTCGATGCGAAGCGAGGATCTTGATAAAGATGTTCGATACAGGCACACTATGTTTACATAACTCTTTTGCATTTATCATTAACGGGAATGATATTAGCAGATTTGGCCAGTCTGTCGACGATGACCCAAATCGAATCAAATTCAGATGATGACCTTTGCAATATCTAGATGTTTACTAATGTATGGGGCAATGTCTGCCTTCATAATTTGCCATTAGTACAACTTCTTCAGACAAAGATACTTCTAGTCATAAATAGAATACTTATACTTACAAATTCCAGCATAACTATATCTCACAATCCTCCATATTTAGGCAACCACAAACGGCCTTTTATACATTTAATGTCATTGGCTTCTCAATTCTAATGGTTCACATTAGACGCGAACTCCTTTTATTATCTATATTATCTTTTTTTACAAACATCGGCTATTTTTAAATTGCTCGGCGATTTATTTTGCACCTTCATTATTAAGGGAACATGTCCTAATTGGTTCTTTATCTTTTATACATAATGTGTCATTAATTACGTTCACTTTCTTGATGAAATAAATATCATGTCCGTATTCATTCAAAGTTTCTTTCTTCATATTTTCTATGTTTTAGATTCGTCTCATCTATCATTTTTATCAGTTTTACTCAATCCGACGTCTAAAGCGTCGATAATTATTACAATTAATTAAATATTAAATATTCAATTTTTATGAAATGTAAACGTAAAGATTTTAAATTTCTTAGTTCGATCAATTATATAAAATGTTCAAAAATAAATTTGAATTTAATTAACAAGATTTTTGTTGATTTATCGAAAATAATTAATAAGATTCGTAAATGTTTGAAAAATCTTTGGTTATCCTTTGGTCAAAATTTTCTTAGTTGAAAAGCAATAATTGTCGTTTCAAATTTCAAGTTATGGTTTAAATGGGTTTCCTCAATCCTTCTTAGGTTGTCTTAAGGTATGCAAAAACATTTACCCCTAAACAGAAGTTTAGTTAAATGTTTTGGTTATAAGGGAATGATCCCTTAAAATCCTTTGCTAAAACATTTGTCAAAACATATTTCCATTTTCTTTTTAGTATAACTCAAAGTCTTAAATGACTTCTAAATTTTGAAGAGTCAATTTATATTCCATTATCTATTAATCACACGGTTAAATCATGTAAAGGATTAAGTCTTAAGTCATATGTTATATATTCAAAGTACAGGTTTTAATTGTTTAGCCAATTCAGGGCAATCTATGAATAATTATTAACTCATTATTATTCTTATATACAAACAATTGGTCCTTAATGATCTCAAGCATGAATTTATCAATTTACAGCCTACACACGTGATTCACCAAATTTTTGGATGCTACATGTGTATTGGTCAATCCAAACGACATCACGTGAAACTCATAATGTTCATTACAAGTACCGGATGTAGTGATTGGAATACATAATCCTTTTCGCAGATGCGAAGTTGATGATAACCATGCTGAGGATCAAAAACCTTGTAAATGATCGAACAAATCTTCAATTTCGAGTTATGGATATCGCTTTCGATTGTCTATTTACTCAGTTCACAGTAATCTTATAAATATAAGGAATAATAACACCATAGCTCTTCATGATGACGAGCTCGTTAGAATAAAATCTTTCTCCGACAACTCTCTCAGTTGTACGGTAATTCTTTTAATTTAGATGGTGCTGACGTATAGTGCACAAGCCATAGGTGCAGCACTGGGAATATAATCAATACCAAATTCAACTCACCTTATTGGCGGAAGTCTAGGTAATTTACCAGCAAATACCTCCTAAGGTTTCAGATAGTAGGAACATCTTTTAATAAATTTACTTTAAGTTCTTTCTAGATTATAATAACTATGACTAATTCACAACTATTTATGGTATAATTTCAAGTCTAAATGCAGGATATGGTCACCCATCAAGAATTATTTAGATCACTTTTGATAATCAACATCTTATCATTTAGGGGAATTCTACTCGAGTTCCCATCAATTAAGACAATGTCGTCATGTCATAATCAATCAATCTATTCTACTGGAATTATCAACTTTCCAGTTTCATTACCATTGATAAGATGTGAACCTCTCAAAAGACTAATAATAATTCATAATCCTTCACAAATTCAAGGATATATGGAGACACAACTAACCTTAGAAGAGTAAGGTCAACGCATAATCTATGCGAGAGAATTTCAAATCAGATACAGACGAAAACATTTAACGAATATGAATATATCCCATGTTTTCATAATTTGAGTACGCATTCGAAAGCTCCTCGTATCGTTACCCAGGTCATTCAAATGAAATCAAATCATAAGAAATGATAAGAACTCCAATACATCCAGTCGGGTATCAACAATCGGTAATCAAATACCTTTCCTAAGAATATCACTACGGGAAAATCGGACAAGAAAGAATTGTCAATTGTCAACTAAGACAATTTCCACAGATGAGTAAATTCGACTCAGAAGAATAGATGTTACAGGCACATATGTAGGTGTCCCTAACACTATGTCCTTATTTTTCACTTCTTGCAGATCTCATAAAATTTAATCTTTCACAATCTTCAAAGAAAATGTTGTGTTTATTCACTAGTTTTATGGTGACTACTAATCAGCCTTGCATGGTCCATTCCAAATTGTATGTAGGCGCGCAACTATATACAATTTCAAGATTAACGATGCAATACTCAGTTCGTCAAAATTTTATCATCCTGTTTATAATAAAAACACTTTCATGCTTAATTCTTAAATAAGAATCAAGAATAAATTTACAAAGATTTTCTTTGTTATGAAAACAATTAGGTTTTCCAAGATGTTTTATAAACAACTTTATTTCGATAACAATCACTTATAAATCTTACTTTGAGTAATCCTTTTAGTGATGAAAATTCAATTTTTCTCAAGGAATACTGTTTTAACTTTATAAAAACAATGAGTGATCTGCAAAAGAGTGATGAAAAGTTGTTCACCAAGAACTAACTTTAATATATTAGGAAATGAGCTTAGCCAAATAATCATGAGGTTCATGACCTCGATGGCACTCACGAAGAATGATTCACAACGTAACTCAAATCAAGATGAGTACTTGTTCAATGGTTGCATCACTAATGCGAACATTAGGATGAAGCAATAAAAGATAGATAACATCGATACATGTAGGATTTAGCAATCAAAGGTAGTCTTTTCATTAATCACAAACAAGTCAAATTGTGCCGTAACACTTTATGTGTCACTATGTCATACAATTCTCAGAACTCATACTACCAAATGATATCTCAGTTATGTTAGGGATTATTTTTAAAAGATACCACAATGAATACTAATCTACAAGAGTCATTAGGTGTTCCACATGTCCCGGAAGATCCATCGGTCCCAAATCAGAAGAAGATTTCTTAAATTTATTTGTTGGACACTAGGCATCCTCGTCATTGGACAATGGCCTAGGAACAACCTTTAACACAAACTAACAATCATTTAAAACCTTATAATTCAATCACAGGACTTAACGACTTCCTCTTAACAATTTCTTATTCCATACGAGTTAAATTTTATTTCATTCAAGTTTTAACCAAATCATACTCAATGTGATATCCTACATCATTCTCGAATACTTTCAACCTTATTCATAAACCTTAATAGCGCAATAAAAGCTCGATATGAACAACACTTAATTTCCAATCCTATAGCTCTTTCAACAATAGTCATCAAATGAGTCACTAGTATGAAATGACTCAATCATTCAATTAGACTTCTCGGAAAGGTACAAGTGGCATGAGGCTTTTGGGTAATGGTTCCAATGACAGCCTCAAGTGCAACATTCACCCTTTCGATTTCAATTTAAGAATTGGATGACAACGCATCAGATGACATCTTTCTAGGTGGTAACGTTTTGTAAAACTCCACTCTATAAGGAAAGATCGTCATGACATCGATATCAGATTTAATCTCGCCAATTCTTTTTCAATATCACAATCAACTAATATCTACATTTCTACGAATATCAACCATTTGTTGGGATCATAAATATCCACAACTTGGTTTAGATCTAGGATGGCTAGAATTCCTACGAGAATAGCTTCGATTAATTTACTAGGGGATTTAGGGTTTCTTGTGACAATCTACGTCGTATAATTACCTCGTATAAATATCAAAATAATCATCAAACAATCATGTAATGAAATTACATCATATATATATAATCCAAGTTATATATATATATTAAAATAACACTTCTCAGTCTGGCCTTGTCGGTAACTCGGGAATTCTTCGACACCGTTATAGTCAAAAGATTTTTAGACATTTTTAGAAAAATGTTTTTAGTTAAAAGATTTTGAAATGTTTTATTCAAAACCTTTGGTTTTAAAAAAAAATCTTTCGTTCTCTATAACGAGAGCTCTGGTACCAAACTGTAACACCCCCAAATTTATACAACTCAATACAGCGGAAGACTAGTTGGTGTTACGGGATAGCACATTACTCACATCATAGACGACACTTAAAAGTCGCGTCGTTTTAATAATAAAGCATTTCCATTCATAAATATCAAAATTACATCAGTCCCAAGTCATATTATTTCATACAAAGTTTTACAAAGTATTTGAATGGAAATTATTGTTTAAGTGCGGGCCATGATTTCTTGTTGTCTTCCCGAGAATTACCTTCAAGTACCTGAGATAAAACATGTTAAAAGAAAAGGTCAGCGATAACGCCGAGTGAATTCATAGAGTTTAATAAACCATCAATATAATATCGGTATAAAATTATTACCGAAAATCATTTAGTACAAATCTTTGTAATAGGCCATAAAATAGCCAAAATCATTTTATACAAATCCTTGTCAGAATCATAGTATAGGCATTTTCCTAAAAAAATCGTTATACGAACCATTGTCGTAAAAACATCATACATTACGTTTTATAACGTTGTATAGATTAAATAAAAACCGCTATATGAATATGGTTATATAAAACCAAAACACGAAAATAATATCAATAGTATGACCCTGTATTGCTAGTCAGGCAATACATCGTAATTCGGTGCGTATAGCAGTATTTCGTTAATTAGGTTATTATAAGCCGCATGACATTGTTACCTTACTACAACAAACAACGGGTAGCTAACCCGATACTCAATTTGCCCATCTAAAGTAGCGTGTCGTCACAAAGGTCACGCTATGGAAATCTTCTCATACATAAATTCGCTTACCAATCAATGTGGCACGACGGTGATCAACCGTCAAGGCGCGAACTTGGGTGATCGTCCCCAAATAGTACTATTATATGCACAAGCGTCTACCAAATCCCGTTAGTTCACAATTCATGCTAATGGGACTTTTAGTGACATAACCTAACTTTAATAATCCATTTAATTTCATCTATCGGGTCCTTTAATCATTTATCAGGTCATACAATCGGGTCATACAATCATTCGGGTCCAAATCAATAAACAAACAATCGGGACAAATGGTGTCCTATTTTATTAAAAACTAACATGTTATCTCCCTCGCGGGTTTATAAAACATTTCATAAAAACATTTAAAAGAGTGCGAGGCTATGAACTCACGTTGATGTGGGAAGGCGGGTTATCGGCAATTCGGACGTACGGTACGTGCTTCAATCACAGAAACCTAGACAAATAATACTTGTCTTAGACTCTTGTCCAATGACTTTATAAAAATAAAAATTATGTATACATATGATGATTTTATATATATGATGATCAAGTGGGTTTATATATTCTTATTTACTTATTTTAGTGTTATGTGTTGGGAATTTTTCAAGACTAGTTATACTAGTTCAATCTTATTTATATTTTGAAGCCCAATGGGCCTATTACAAGCCCAATACTATTCATTAGTCCATTTATACTTTTATTATCAGTATTTACACTTTATATGTTGGGCCTAAATGGGTTAATCCCAATAAGAATGTTTATAAGTGTTTTAGTCCATTTTGTTGTATTATTAGTCCAATAATGTTAACTTAGTCCGTTAATGTCCGTATGTTATATAGTTCGGGTTTTATCGGTTTTTACTTGTTATATATCTTTATATATCACTATATGAGTTTTATAGAGTTCACATTAGACGGGTCCAACCGTCTAAGTTTTATTTAGCAAAAACGTTAATTTTACGGTAATAGCCGAAAAAGTCGTAAAAAACATGTTTATAGTTTTATAACTTATAAAACTTAACAAGTTACCATTTTTATAAAATTTCCACTTATTTACCATTGTACATATTTATATAAATGTATCATATGAGTTAGTGGGTTTTTATTCACATTTTATACTATTTTTAGTTGAGTGCTTATATAATACTATTATACTTTAATTTCCAAAATCTGATTTTTATCTTCACTTTCACCAAAACTGCCATATATAGAGTTCTATATGGAGATAGAAGCTAAAATTTTTATCACATAAACTAAATGATATGTGCTCCATTTAACTCTTCTATAGCTAATGTTGAGTCAGACTCTACGTATTTTCTAAAAATCGTCCAAAACAGTGAACTCAGATTGGTAATCTAAACTTGTTTTGATCATATCTCACTCATTACAATGATTCCATTGCATGGCCAACTCTCACATGTGTACAAGACATATTACTTACTTTATATCCATTAATCTATGCCATTTTATCAGTTCATCATGTGGTTAGTTACTGTTTTTATATAGCCTATCATTTAAGCAAGATTTAACCATTTTTACATGTAGTTTGTCCATCTTTTTACCCATGTTTATCAAATTTATCAACACCAAATCCCCACATAATATTGTTAATCATCATTCATCATCATATACATATACATAAGTAAAATAAATACAAGATTACATAATCAAAATAACAAGAAGATGGAAAGAACAATCTTTATACCACCAAGATGATGAAAAGATGGGGTTGATGATGAACACGACTTGGTTTTGGGTAACCAGTCTTATGAGATATCAACATCACTTCTAGGATCACCAAGTATTTGTAGATTCCTCCAAAAATCAGCCCTTGTTCTTCATGAAAACTCCTTGAGAAATCAGCCCCAAACTCCCTTGAAAACTCCTTTTTACATGTTAAGACCACCTCCAATCTTTATAACTTCAATGGGTTTTCATCATATGTAAATTATACATATGATTTATGATTGAATCAAGATCAAATGGAGGTTGTTTTGGGTGAATATGGGACGAAAATAAGAGAGAGAGAGATGAGAAAAGTTAGTGGTTTTGCATGTATGTTTTTGTGAGGAATGGTTTGAGTGTTTAGTGGTTTTGCTAGTTAGCTTATTTGTGTAAGTAGCTAGGACAAGTGTCCTAGCTTACTTAGTAAGCTTTGATACATCTTAGATGTGTTGGTGGAGTTTTGGCCACCCATTTGTGGGGTGAGGCAAGTGTAAACTTGTCTCATCCCACTAATTTACGGGTATTCCTCGATTCTAGTTTCCTCGATTTGCGTGCCCTCGGGTCGTTTTACGAAAAACGTTTTTATAAATTATGAATCAACGTCACAAAACGAATCCAATAAAAATTGTTTCATCAAAAATGGAGTTCGAAAACGTAAATACGTAATCCTAAGGTTTCTAGTTTAGTCGTAAAGGACGTTAAAATAAAATCGTAAGTCCTAATCTCTTCTCGTAAATTTGTGAGTTTTTGAACCAACACAAATTTAAAACTCCAAAATAATATTCACGAATAAATTTATTTTCTGAAATGTCGGACTGTCACCAAAGACGGTGTATGTAAACGTAAGCACGTAACGTAGAATCCTCCTGTTTAGACGTAGTCGACGCTACTTCAGGACGTAAATCCAAATTACTTCCCAAAAATAAGTGAGTTCATAATATAACATTAAAATAATGTTTTCAAATAAATATTGAGAATAAAATATCAACCATAAATTGACGGATTGTCACACTATAGAGATAACTAAATGATATAAGAAATGTCATAAAATGGTGACACAAATGTCATGACAATATCTCAACAATGCAGGAGTCTAGGTAAGTAGGTAACAGTCCTACCTCTTACCCAAGACAAACAAGTAACACAAACAAAACAAACATATAGGTGCCAACAGTATCACTTATTCAAAAAAACATAAAGGTAAACTAAGAAGGAAACGGGGATATCCTTCTATATGCATTCCTACGCTCTCCAAATCCTAGCCACATAAGTTCGCACGCTTAACCACGTTATCACCTGAAAGAGACACTAAAACACGTCAACATAAAGTTGGTGAGAGTCATAGGTTTAGACTCCAACACAAGACAAATCATAAGCTGTGAATACCATAAACCAATAAACATATGGACAATGCGCTAAAATCATGTACTAACAACTAGCATTCAAGTTAAATCAATCATTACAATTCCAAGGCATCACGCCTTACCAACAATCACCATTTCCAAGGCATCACGCCTTACCAACAATCACAATTTCCAAGGCATCACGCCTTACCAAAAATCACAATTTCCAAGGCATCACGCCTTACCATTAACCATAGGTCCCATAGGCGCCCATACACCTATGTACCTTTCCAATCCAGATCACACACAAACAAGAATCACATAGCAGTTAATCACATAAATGTACACACAAGTCCATCTCAAACCTTAAAAACATTCACAACATTAATTAAAAAATAATTCAACACAGTGTCTCTTCCATCCCATCTGGAAGTCAAAAACAACAATAAACATGGGACTATGAAACTCACCTGATAGCTTCTTCACAAGTCCTGGCACTAGCAACAAGCTACCAAACCAAAAACACGAAATCAATACACGAACCAATCACTAAGATGGCTCATCAACCTATGATGGAAATCTAGCCTATTCCCACATATTTACCTCATTGATAAGCTCTAATTACCCCATTACCCTTCCTTAACAAGTCCTTAACTTGGTTAAGTTTAATAACTAACCCGTTCATATTTTACCCAAAACAGTCCCAGTTTTTAGGTCTCAAACCTTTAAGTCAAACGTCCACTTAAACATACCCATGGTTTCTGTAACAGGAATATTCATACCTTAAATATGTTGGCTAACACCTCCCACTTGCCCTAACCTTAAAGCTACTGTTAAGGCCCCGATATACATATATCTACTTTTGTCATTCCAGATTTCCTGATTTTAAACGTACTAAAAGTTTGTTACCATTAAGGGGTCTTACCCTAAACCAGAACCTTAGCCCAAGTGCAGATACTTACTACAATATATAAAACATCTCTCACGTTCGTGAGAAGGTCCCAATGCAACGCTAAGTACCCCAAACAACCCAAAACTTAAAAAGAAAACAGGCTGACTTCAAAACTGTATTGACCTCCGACTGTTGTAACCTGTTTTTGACCCACTTCCGGACCTCCAATTTAGTTCTAGTTTCTTGAATTAGAAAGCCACTTCAATTACCTTTTCAGGGATACTTGGATCGCATCTTGAATGTTCCTAGAACACCCGATATGATCAAAACAATTGACTCAAAATTCTGCCCATTTTTTAAAAACGGGTTTAACAAAATCAACCACATTAATTAACCCTAATCCCTCTCATTACAATCCCTAATTTATTTAATCATTATGAACTCATTATTATAACATTAATTTACTGTTCTTAAATTAAACCCTAACCTAAATCCATCATAAGATGATTAAAGAAAACATTAAACAATTTAATTGAAAAGAGTATTAAAGATTTTACCTTAGAATTTTTGAAAGAAGAAAAATTAATGAAGAACCCTAAAACCACCATTTATGCCGACCAAACCTTGATCTCCAGGGATTTTATGAGTGTTTTGATTAATAAAAAGACTTTATATACTTTCTTAACAAGTCCTTGGCCCATGTACAAAAGCCCGGTTCCCTTTTTCCCTTTTTTCCCCTTTTCTTTTCTTTTTTTCACATAACCGACCTATACCCATTTAATTTCGTTTTTTTTTCCTTTTTATTATTAATATTTGTATTAATAATATTACCTTAATTTTCCTTAATTTATTTCAGCTCCTAAAGCCTCCAAAAGATCAAAACCGTAAAACTAGTCAAATTTACGCGTTTTACCGTAAAAGACGTAAAATATACACTTTTATAAAAAATCTCAAATTTTGAAATAAACTTTATAAATAAGTCCTAAATGACTTAAAACCATCCCGAAAAATATTCATATGACTAATTACCTCTTCCGAGACCTCTAAATGCTAAACCGTAAATCGTAAAAATATGATTTTCTATAATACATATACGTATACTTAGAACCACCAAATAACACCATCTCACTTCATAGTCACTACCATGTGAACTCATGAACATGAAATCATCACACATCGTTTCATTCACAAGGTACCCCGTACCGGAAACGATATCCAAACCACAATCTATACACACCAATAATCACATAAACACGTAAAGACTCGCAACTAGCACAAAATAAAACTAAGTGACGAACCTCAAAACCAGGGTTGTCACATCACTACCTCCTAATAGAAATCACGTCCCGAGATTTACTCCTTAGGATCAAACACACAGACAACAAATCACACGAGGATACTTGTTCTAAAAGAACTCCTCTCATTCCCACGTGAACTTTAGTTCAAGTTTCAAAATACCACATATACAACCAAAAATAATTAAACTCATTGCCAAATGCAAAATGAATTCTCAAACAACCTTTACCAATCTTAATACACGAAATATAACATGTATACCACTCGTTTCCCCCAGGTAATTCTACGCTCATAAGCTATTGGTCCGATCTTTCCAAAGATCATAAATGGACCTACAAAACTCTACATCAACTCTTCCATTTTACCAAAACATACCACCCGTTACTATGGGTGAAACTCCCTTTAGTCCGTACCCCAAACTACTTAAAATTTCCAATTTCCTTGCAAAGGGACCTATGACGGTCTTTCACATACCCATTAGTTCTTCCAGTCCAAATCAACCTACGATCTATATACATCCTCAAAAGGATGGTTATCTCAGTTAGACCAATCCCTTCGTCCCTATGGCATATCACACCTATAACTCCTCATCCATTCGATTATCGATACTAATCCTCCCAAACAATCAGTATAGATCAGTGCCATTTCCTTTTCCACACTACGACAGCATTAGCCTGCGCTGTGCTTTATTCTACTCCTTAAGCTCTACCAAAGTTTTACCTCCGGTTCCTATCTCGACCTATTTCATTCATGCTTCGCTTCAATACACACGTCCTTCTACCTCTTCAACTCATACCATACATCACGATGTGATACTCCCCATCGTTTCTTCCCTTGCCATAACCCTTCATAAGGCATTCCATACATATTAGGCTAACTTTTACGCATCACCCTCTATTCCATCACATCCGTACGCAATCCTTCCAACTTCTCAACTATGTGACTTCTCCTTCCTCTTGAAATATGTGATGAATTAGTCAGTCTATCGACTATCACCCAACTCCCATCGTACTTAATCCTCCACCGCATTATATATCCCTTCCACCAACTTCGTCCTTACATCGCCCTTTCTAAGCTGCTCCTATCTATATAGGAATTATAGTCTACGTCCCTCTTCTCCGTATGATTGTCCAAGCCACGCATCATACACGTTGACGCGTTCTCTGTTTTAGGCAACTCAACTCGTGCAACCTATATCCTTTATCCAAACCGCTCCAACACGTCATCCCTATAGTTCAAGTTCGTCTCAGCTTCACCTCATTCTTCTTATTCCATGTCTCATCGACCACGCTTGCCTTTCCCAGATGGTACTTGGCCTTGCAATTTTCTTTCGTCACTTAACTTCACCTACCACCTTTGCCAAATGTTCAATCAAGGTGATTGAATATGTGTTGGAGACGTTCATGATCCGTATAGATCATTCTCTACGTCTCGTACACCAAATGCCTCTAGCATTGTAGGCAGATATAACAGTCCAGCTCCACTAACTAAGTCTATCCAGTTCTTCCAAATCTTCAGTTCCTGCAACGTTTAAGTGATCGCCTTTCTTTGTCGTCCTCATACGCGTCCAAATCTTTGCTCCACGTATCGTCATACTTCGCGAATTCATCCGGTCCTTCCGATAATGCCAAGATCGGCTCATTATCCGATCCACCTCTTCAGCCTCCAAAACGCTTCCTCATCCTTCTTCACTTCGCCCCTTGCTAGTTCCAGGATATGCCATCATCTCTAACTACTCATCATGGTAAACTTAATACTAAAACTCACACTCGAAAATCTCACGTATAACTCCACTCCAGAACTATCACATAATTCGCCTCATCCCCCTTCTAAGATTTGAGTAGATCAAGATGTCGTCGATGCTCCCGATGACAACTCGTTTATATACGTTCATGCACACTCGGTTCATTGACTCCATGAAAACCGCTAGTGCTTTGGCGAAGCCAAATGCATAACCGTAAACCCAAAGCGTTCATACAACATCCTTAGGAATTTCTAACAGCTCTTGTTTTTAACTCACTCCATCAACGATTTGCCTTGGAAAGAGACTAACTGCAACTCCTCTCACTTCTCCTACTTGCTCTATTTATGGTTCTACCTCAAAATAATAGGCAAACCTACTAAATTTCAGGAAGTTTTTAGAAAACAAACATTCCTTACGAACAATATCCCCTTTCATCACTCTCTATGGCACGTTACTTGTGCCAATTTCCATACCTTTCACAAATCTCTATTCATCTCCCTTGGCACTCCTAATAGACCTCATACCCACATTAGTTCGTCTACGAACCTCCTTCCTCCCCACTAGGGTATTCTGACCGTTCTCTCATGGTCACCTACTTAAGCGTGTAGGCGCGACCAATTCTTTCATATGACTACCTCAACGCTCCCGAACTATACGAAGCCAAAACTACATCTGAATTCATTAGATACGATCAACGAATCAAACCCACGGATAACTAACGACATTTCACGTGTACCAGTTAAAACAAGTCAAAAACCATGAGTCTCAAAAGAAAAAAAACTCAAACCCAAAACGTGTATCAATTCAAAATGACCCATGACAACGAAAAATAATCCAAGAAACACCCAATGGCAACCAAACATATTACGCCCCGCGACATATTATTTAAACCGTGCAAAAGACCGACCTTTCCAAAAGAATATACTATTATTTATTATTATTATTATTATTTTACCTCCCCACATCTATGTGACTCAAACCATCTACAAACAACCTTCTAGGCGATCTCAAAACTCAACCCAAGGACTAGGTATCTCGTGCACCCCAAATAAAAATAAACTACTATTCAAAACACAATCTTGAACCCGACACTTGTACAATAATTTCGGCCAAGATACTGACCTCCCATGACTATACATTCTGAATATTTGAAAAGTACGTTCCGAGTACATAATTTTTTTTGCTTTTGAATCACTCAAAAAGCTATAAAAACGAACAAGTTATGACCAAATCAGTTTTATACTAGTTGTTTTTTTTTTAAACTAAAGAGTAGACTTAGTGATTAATGTACCCCTTTTAAATGACAGATATAATTGAATGTGAAATCTTCATAAACTCAATTTAACCTTGTATTAATAATTATAAATGACATGAATCGGTTAAACCCAATTATATAAACTATGTAAGTAGAAAGAAATTTTACTTTGCTTTATTTTAAAGAAAGTCTTTTAGAATTTGAAATAAATAAGTGTTGATTAAAAAGAAATCTTATGTTACATCTTGTTTCAAACACGACTCCAACACCTTACCCTTATTTTACCGAATACAACCAACTATCTAACCCTATAATAGATTTCAAAGTCCCCCTTTTTCTCAATATATACCGACCAAAAGAAATGTAAGACCCAACACAACATATTTCATTATCTCAAAAGAAATCCCAAGTTATTTCAATAGACTTAAAACCGAGAACACCATTTTAAAACGTACACGTGAAATACGAAACTCAAAGAATACGCTACAAGACACAGTTCAAAAGATTCAAAACGTCATTGAAACTCCACCAAACTCCAGCACCATAAAACACGAACAAACACAAGGTACGTTCAAGTTATAATAACTAGTGAACGACCATATACCATAACTTAACACATAGTAGTATATATACATCCGCATATGTATACCTATTGAATCCCCCAAACATACTCGTTATCATACACGTAAGTCAATCAATCGCTTTATACGCTCGTTTTTTCATACGAGTAATCACCATCTCACCGTGCCACAACAAGGCATAAAGCCCACCTCCAAAACCAAACCATATCGTGTGACCCCAAAATAACACAACACAACTATAACCCAAAACATATAACACAAAAAGAACAATAGCCATATCGTAGGTAGCCATTACATAAACTCATATATAATACGTATACCCAAATCCACATCTCATCATATACAAGCATGTACTAACCCTCTTTCATGCAATCATACTTGAGAACCCATTGAAGTTGTGGTACTTGTATAACTATGT
Organism: Glebionis coronaria; assembly: GCA_025667525.1. Classification (NCBI taxonomy): domain Eukaryota; kingdom Viridiplantae; phylum Streptophyta; class Magnoliopsida; order Asterales; family Asteraceae; genus Glebionis; species Glebionis coronaria. The sequence goes on from CM046878.1 coordinate 371,492,726, forward strand.
TGGCCACCATACATATACAATTACCCTTTCCCCAATGCACTCCCTCCTATGATGACACTTATAAGAATCAATACAACATATAACACATAAATCCATCTACTCACATAAGCTCATAACCACATAACCAAATAGGTCCAAAACCCCATCTATTAAAATAACATAGTAAAACTCTTGGAATACCAAAATCCATAGTCTAGCTAAAACAACATAGACTAAATCCAAAACAAAAACATAATCAGTTATAAGTCATGTCGCCCGTAAGAGTGGAAACAACTTAAAACCCTTCCTATCCACCTACTCCTAGTAACTCGAACAACCACACGATTCTTAGGGAACATGACTTAAACATCATAAGAAAATAATATCTCTCGGGTGCAAAAAATATCCCAACAAAAGATAGAAAACTACCATGTACCAAATTATGTACTATAATGTATAATTTAAACAAAATACGACAATGACTAGTGTGGACGATTATGGTTCAACCCGCACTAGTCACAACCCAAAAAGAAAATAACATGTGGCTAAGTATGAACTTACTATGGTTCAATTCATACTAGTCAAAACATCACAATAAATAACATTCAAACACATCAATTATAATAAAATGCACACATACTCCTATGACGCCTATATGCAGGGACCCTTAAGCTATAGACTAGGCTACACGACTAGGCAACCTAATTCTCTATAACCATTGACTCTGATACCATTCTGTCACACCCCACCATGGCAGAATATGGGGCGCGACGTATGGATATCATCACAACAATAGCGTGTCTATAGAGATAACTAAATGATATAAGAAATGTCATAAAATGGTGACACAAATGTCATGACAATATCTCAACAATGCAGGAGTCTAGGTAAGTAGGTAACAGTCCTACCTCTTACCCAAGATAAACAAGTAACACAAACAAAACAAACATATAGGTGCCAACAATATCACTTATTCAAAAAAACGTAAAGGTAAACTAAGAAGGAAACGGGGATATCCTTCAATATGCATTCCTACGCTCTCCAAATCCTAGCCACATAAGTTCTCACGCTTAACCACGTTATCACCTGAAAGAGACACTAAAACACGTCAACATAAAGTTGGTGAGAGTCATAGGTTTAGACTCCAAAACAAGACAAATCATAAGCTGTGAATACCATAAACCAATAAACATATGAACAATGCGCTAAAATCATGTACTAACAACTAGCATCTAAGTTAAATCAATCATTACAATTCCAAGGCATCACGCCTTACCAACAATCACCATTTCCAAGGCATCACGCCTTACCAACAATCACAATTTCCAAGGCATCACGCCTTACCAACAATCATAATTTCCAAGGCATCACGCCTTACCATTAACCATAGGTCCCATAGGCGCCCATACACCTATGTACCTTTCCAATCCAGATCACACACAAACAAGAATCACATAGCAGTTAATCACATAAATGTACACAAAAGTCCATCTCAAACCTTAAAAACATTCACAACATTAATTTAGAAAATAATTCAACACAGTGTCTCTTCCATCCCATCTGGAAGTCAAAAACAATAGTAAACATGAGTCTATGCAACTCACCTGATAGCTTCTTCACAAGTCCTGGCACTAGCAACAAGCTAACAAACAAAAAACACGAAATCAATACACGAACCAATCACTAAGATGGCTCATCAACCTATGATGGACATCTAGCCTATTCCCACATATTTACCTCATTGATAAGCTCTAATCACCCCATTACCCTTCCTTAACAAGTCCTTAACTTGGTTAAGTTTAATAACTAACTCGTTCATATTTTACCCAAAACAGTCCCAGTTTTTAGGTCTCAAACCTTTAAGTCAAACGTCCACTTAAACATACCTATGGTTTCTGTAACAGGAATATTTATACCCTTAAATATGTTGGCGAACACCTCCCACTTGCCCTAACCTTAAAGCTACTGTTAAGAACCCGATATACATATATCTACTTTTGTCATTCCAGATTTCCTGATTTTAAACGTACTAAAAGTTTGTTACCATTAAGGGGTCTTACCCTAAACCACAATCTTAGCCCAAGTGCAGATACTTACTAAAATATATAAACCATCTCTCACGTTCGTGAGAAGATCCCAATGCAACCCTAAGTACCCCAAACAACCCAAAACTTAAAAAGAAAACAGGCTGACTTCAAAACTGTATTGACCTCCGACTGTTGTAACCTGTTTTTGACCCACTTACCGACCTCCAATTTAGTTCTAGTTTCTTGCATTAGAAAGACACTTCAATTACCTTTTCAGGGATACTTGGATCGCATCTTGAATGTTCCTAGAACACCCGATATGATCAAAACAATTGACTCAAAATTCTGCCCAGTTTTAAAAACGGGTTTAACAAAATCAACCACATTAATTAACCCTAATCCCTCTAATTACAATCCCTAATTTATTTAATCATTATGAACTCATTATTATAACATTAATTTAATGTTCTTAAATTAAACCCTAACCTAAATCCATCATAAGATGATTAAAGAAAATATTAAACAATTTAATTGAAAAGAGTATTAAAGATTTTACCTTAGAATTTTTGAAAGAAGAAAAATTAATGAAGAACCCTAAAACCACCATTTATGCCGACCAAACCTTGATCTCCAGGGATTTTATGAGTGTTTTGATTAATAAAAAGACTTTATATACTTTCTTAACAAGTCATTTGCCCATGTACAAAAGCCCGGTTCCTTTTTTCCCTTTTTCCCCTTTTCTTTTCGTTTTTTCACATAACCGACCTATACCCATTTAATTTCGTTTTTTTCCTTTTTATTATTAATATTTGTATTAATAATATTACCTTAATTTTTCTTTATTTATTTCAGCTCCTAAAGCCTCCAAAGCATCAAAACCGTAAAACTAGTCAAATTTACGCGTTTTACCGTAAAAGACGTAAAATATACACTTTTATAAAAAATCTCAAATTTTGAAATAAACTTTATAACTAAGTCCTAAATGACTTAAAACCATCCCGAAAAATATTCATATGACTAATTACCTCTTCCGAGACCTCTAAATGCTAAACCGTAAATCGTAAAAATACGATTTTCTATAATACATATACGTATACTTAGAACCACGAAATAACACCATCTCACTTCATAATCACTACCATGTGAACTCATGAACATGAAATCATCACACATCGTTTCATTCACAAGGTACCCCGTACCGGAAACGATATCCAAACCACAATCTATACACACCAATAAGCACATAAACACGTAAAGACTCGCAACTAGCACAAAATAAAACTAAGTGACGAACCTCAAAACCAGGATTGTCACAGAAACCCACTGGTAGGACCTTCACTGCTAATGGAACTACGTGCCCTTTAACTAGGATCACATCCACGGAAGTTAGGTCTCAACGTCCTTTAAATAGAAACACTAGCACTAAGAAATGGATAAAGCGCCCTTTAACTATGTCTGCCCCCACTATTGTGCCTACCAGTGAAGAAGTACCTCAGAATCTTAGAAAACTAGAATCTAAGCCGGCATTTAGGAAGCAAATTTGGAAGCCTAATAATTCTTCGGTTAGCAAATCTAAGATAAATATATCTGTACCTGCTAACACAGAGGACCTACTAGATTCCGATACATCATCATTGTTTGGTGATATTTTCAGGTGGTCCAAATCATCCTCTGGTACTTGGACTCTGGATGCTCAAAGCATATGACCGGAGATCGCTCGATGCTCAGAAATTTCGTCAGCAAGTTTCTAGGAACGGTTAAATTCGGCAACGACCATATTGCGAAGATCATGGGTTATGGTGAATACCAAATTGGGAATGTTACGATTTCAAGGGTATATTATGTGGAGGGACTTAGTCACAATCTATTTTCAGTTGGACAATTTTGCGATTCAAACCTTGAGGTGGCTTTTCGACAACATACTTGCTTTATTCGAGATCTTGCAGGAAATGATTTGTTAAAGGGTTCTCGAGGGGATAATCTCTACACACAGTCCATTCAAAACATGATGGCTGCCTCTCCTGTATGCCTTCTTTCCAAAGCATCTAAGACCAAGTCATGGTTGTGGCATCGTTAGTTATCTCATCTTAACTTTGATGATATAAACCATTTGGCTAAAAACGAACTTGTTCGTGGTCTTCCAAAACTTAAGTTCGACAAGGATCATTTATGTTCCGCGTGTTCTTTGGGGAAAAGCACCAAGAAATCATACAAACCTAAAGCTGAAGACACCAACCAAGAACCACTATATCTTTTGCACATGGATCTTTGCGGACCAATGCGTACAGCTAGTGTGAGTGGTAGAAAATACATCCTCGTCATGGTGGATGATTTCTCAAGGTTTACATGGGTAAAATTTTTAGCATCCAAGTATCAAGCACCAAAGCATATTATTACTTTCTTAAATATGATCCAAGTACGTCTTAATGCTACTGTTCGCCGCATTCGCACTGATAATGGAACTGGGTTCGTTAATCAAACTCTACGAGACTATTATGAAATGGTCGGTATTTCACATGAAACTTCTGTTGCTCGCACTCCACAACAAAATGGTGTCGTGGAAAGACGTAACCGTACACTTATGGAAGCTGCTAGAACTATGTTGATTTATGTGAATGCTCCTTTATTCTTATGGGCTGAAGTAGGGGCAACCGCATGTTATACCCAAAACCGCTCCATCATTCATAAACGCCATGGTAAAACTCCATATGAGCTACTTCTTGGACACAAACCTGGTATTTCATTTCTTCATGTGTTTGGTGCACTATGTTATCCAAATACTAATAGTGAGAATTTGGGCAAACTTCAACCGAAGGCTGATATTTGAATTTTCATTGGTTACTCACCTGCAAAGAAAGCTTACCAAATTTATAACCGTCGTCTTGGCAAGATAGTAGAAACTTTGGATGCTGATTTTGATGAGCTGACAGCGATGGCTTCTGAGCAACACAGCTGTGACCCCGCATTACATGAGATGGGAACCGGTATGGTTAGTTCCGGATTAACTCCCAACAATCCTACTTCTCCATCATTTATACCACCTACAAGGCCCGAGAGGGATGAGTTATTTCAACCTATGTTTGATGAATTCTTTGATCCACCTAGTAATGATTCTCCAGCACCTGTAGCAGTAGCTCCGATTCCCGAAGTTGTTGCTCAAGATAATGGAAATCAGTCTGAGACATCTACTGTTACTATTGAACCAGATGTCCCATCCCCTACCAATTCACAAACTACACCTGAATCATCACCCCCACTTGTTCCTAATGATGTTGAAGAGGATCACTATGATCACGATTTGGAATTTGCTCACTCACAAGAGCTTCCCTTCTTTGGTTCACAAATACCAGAAAACCCTAACGGTGCGTCTACCTCAGAAGAAGCTCCTGTAATTGTTCACTCCCGACCACCAGGGATTGAAACTCACATCACAAATTGAAAAACTCTCTTGTTAAAGTCATACTGGAAGCTTCCAACACATCACCATTAGAAGACACTGAAGTTCCCCAATCTTCCAAGAAAAGGAAATGTCAGGAGCCTGAAAATGACGATGAGGCAGAAAATGAGGAAGAAGAGGAAGAGAATGAGGATGAGAAAGAACATTCTGATATGAATGAAGATGAAGAAGAAGAGGACGAGGACGAGGATGAGGATGATGAGGACGATGAGGAGGATGAGGATGACGGGGAAGACGAGGATGGCGATAGTGATAGGGATGACGATAATGATAATGAGGACGGTAATGGGAATGGTAAGGATAAGGAGAAAGGGGATGGTGATAAAGATGAAGGTAATGGTACTAATGGTAAAGAATCTGAAGAATCCGAGGACGGTGATGAGGAAGAGGAAGAAAGTGATAGACGTTCAAAAGGAAAGGTTGGCGATAAACAACAAGACGGGAGTGACAACATCACCAATGACGAGCATGATGAAATCAATGTCAACACCACAGGTAAATCATCTGAACTAGTTCTTACTAGTGTATCACAAGAAGAACTTGTAGATCCAGTGGTACAAGTCGAACCAATGATTGAAGACGAACCATCATCGTCTGTGGAACATCACTCTCCACCGCATACTCCTGTTCAGCATCACACAGAAACAGACACATGTATGTCTTCTGTACCGGTTCTTACTAATGTCTCATCAACAACACCTGTAGAACACGAACCTATGCAAGAAGACGAACCGATACCATCTGTGATACATAACTCTCCACCTCAGCACTACATCGATATGGATATTGATGATATAAATCAACCAGATCCTGAGTTTGCTGATACGTTCACTATTGATGAGACGGTTCTAGTGCAGCCATGGCTTACACATGCAGCAACCGCACGTACAATTTCTGACAGTGAAAAGGCGGATCTCACACAATTCCTCAATAATCCAATCGACTTCTCTGGATTCTTGATGGATAAATATGGAGTGCCTAGCATTGATACAAATATACTTCAAACAACAATCAAAGACAAGAACTTTTGGGCTTCCATGAAGATTGCCAAAACTGAGGGAGAATATCATTTCAATGAGCTCATGAAAGCAATCAAATCAACAGCATCAGGTGAACAAGCTCCAATACTTCTTCCATTAACACCCTCAGTTATTGCAGCAGCCAAGCACCTGCCAATGCAATACTTTACCAACCGTGATCTGGATTTCTTAGAAAAGGCGCGGACAAGTATGCTACATCATTAACAATGGGCAAAGCAGTAAATTTGGAGGATATCCCTTGGATTGAAGATAAAGTTCCAGACCTATGGAGCAAAGAGCTTGTCAAGGAATATGATCAATATGCGGAATTAGGCATCTCACATTGGCGGGGCAACAAGAAGTCGACTTACTACTTCTATAATCACACAGATAAAGGTACACCTATAATTGCAACCTGTCGAATCTTAAGCATACAGGGAGTTAGCTTTCACCATATATTCGGATATTCGTATTTGAAAGATATCAGATTCAAGCGAGAAGACTGTAAGACTTATAGTGTCAGTGAAGGGGATCTTTAATTCCTACAACTTGAAGATATTGAAGATTTTCTACTCATCTTGGTTTAAGGCAAGGTCCCTCACTTAGACCCCGATGAAGTCATTGCCCTAAGCTCTAATATTCGCCAATTCACTCGTAGAATTGTGATCAAGCAAAGGGTTGAAGACTTACAACTTGGGGTAGAGAGTTATCAATCCAGGCTAAATCTAGAACGACCTCATACAACACCAATGAGTCGTTTTCACCAAGCTAAGGAACCATACATGAGTACCCTTCAACCAGAGATGGGCATATTTTACCTGAATGAAGTAGAGGTCATGCAATACATGCGACTCTTAGAACTGTACAAGTTCAGCGATGGTACTCTCAAGCATGTACGTGACAAGTTGTTGATGCTCAACTCAGGTCAAGGTCTTCCAGAGGTAAAGTATAGATGGGTAGGCCGATTTAACAAGAGTGCCAACCACACCATCCAGAAGATTGAGGAGAAGTTAAGGGATCGACGGTTGATCCGCAGTATTGAAAGATTTGTGGGGGGCAGACCATATGGAGCACATCACAGGCTTGTGGACCGATCCACTTAACAGTGGTGATCACACTACAATCAGGTCAACTCCATATACTCACTTGTGAATATGTATATAACTGTGTATAATCAGCTTTTGTGGCATGTTGTAGTGTGAAAGTATGATATTTTTCAAGAATTTCTCTCGAGATTCTAAATCTTTCAAACATATCGTACTCGAGCACTACAACCAACCCTTATTAATTTGAGGGGGAGCATCAATATGTTCTTTAGCCAGCATCTAATTTCATTTTATTACCCAAAGACCGGTTAATCCATTCAATATCCTAAATATTAATGGTTAACATTTTGTATAAGGGGAGAAAATGGGATTAAGGAGACTTAATGATATTTGGCTAAATAATGAAAAAGGCTTAAAAGATAAACCAACTTAATATGTGTAATGCACATGTTAAGGGGAAGCATTTTTGGATGAACAAAACACTTAATGCACAAAAACTTTGATTATAATATCACAAGTGGTTTAAGTGATTTTCAAGGATTTTTCATGGTGACAATACTTACCCAAAACACACTTAATTCACGACGGACGTGGTGACAAAAGGGTGGTAGGATTAGGTATTAGTCCAATGATTCATCAGAACTGATGGAATCTTCCCAAGGACAATTCCCTAGATAGAATTAGTAGTCCTTAGCAAAGATGGAGAAAGATTGTGAACGTAGCTGAATGTTGACCAAGTACTTAAGTTAGAACTGGAACAATCACAACAAGGTGCTAGTTATGACGTATTGGTAAGCATTGAAGGGGTTGAAGAATGAAAAAGAATTGTAAAGATAAAGGGTGTAAAGAAAGAAGCCCTCCTTACAACCTTAGGCAAAAACCGGGTCAATACAGATGCTATTGAGATCATTTTTTCAATGATTCTCGATATTGAAGATAGACATCATGGACCCAGTAATGCAATGCACAACCCATCCCAGCTAACTCAAATATCTCTCAAAAGATGTTTGTTTTAATAACACAGAGTTCAACACGTTATCTATTGGTTTATTCACTCCGAATAGACTGATATTGAATGGGTGGCAATCCTCTCCAGCCATCTCTCACTAAATCAAAATGCACTATCGAGTCTAGAGCCACGAGATCATCAAAAGTCTCATTAGGGCACTTTCCATTTATTCCTTGCTTCTTCACACACTGTGAAAAGTAAGAGATCTTTATGAGCCCTACGCAGTATTCTTGTAATATTGCCAGAACATCCGAGTAATACGCAAGTATTACAATGAAGATGGAAATCCTGCTTGAGCCAACATCAAACAAGCTCATGGTAGGTGACACGTACGGTTCTTTAAGAACCAATCTTGTGAAAACTGGAAAGAAAAAGTAGTTTAATTCTTAATTGAACTTAAACTCGTTCCAGGCCTCTACGCATTATCGTATGATCTTGCCAGAACACTCAGAGTGACACTCTTTAGTGTTCACAGTGACGAGTGGAAATCTTTCTAGTGTTAACATCAAACAGCACTTGGTAGGTGACAAGCAAGATTCTATTTGAATCAAGCTCGTGACAACTGGAAAGCAACGATGGTAAAAATCTTAATTGAAAGTCACTTGTTCCAGGTTTCATGAATTGACGGCTTCAATCACAAGGATAATTTATCCAAGTGATTCACTCTTTATGTTCGCAGTCAGGCTTAGTGATCTTCGAATAAAGAGAACGGGTTTACCCGTGAAATCCTGCCAGGAAGTTACCTAATTGAAACTATCCGTCACAGGTACGATATCTAATATCGTCCAACGGTCTTCACCGACCGTAGGTAAAATGCTACCAATATAGAATGAATGTTCTAACCCATTTCGTTCGTGTCTTGTTATGTTGCGGCATTTGAAGACGGTGGCGTTGCGGTGTACTAGTAGAAGTTGTCCTCACATACTTATTCCTTCTGCATCAAATATTTCTACAAATTCAAGAAAGTATGACCTAAAAGTTTTCCGCTGTATCAACTCTGAAACTTTCAAGAATTCAAAAAAGGATAGGTGTGTGGGACATGAAGTCACGAAGAGGCGAACATCATAAGAAGATAAAGATTGCACGTGAAAGGTCAAAAGAACGTGTTCCAAGCAAAAGCCTGATATTATTCAAGACATATTCACAAAAAGAAGAAAAGTTAAAGAAGGAAAGAGAAAGTGGACTACGAGCTCAAGAACAAGATCTAACATGCTAGATTAGGACTTTGTAAATTTGGAGTGACCTCCCATTGGGGGAGATTGTTGGAAATACGTTTTTCGTATAAAGAAAGTCTCGGTCACTCCAACAATATAGTAATAGGCCCGTAGTAGTGTTTAAGTAACATTTATGTTTAGCCTGACCCATGAGCATGTTCATGGGCCGGAGGCCCAAGTCCACTTAAGGACTTGTGTATATAAACCCCTTTCCACCATGGAAAGGGGTGTTGGTTGTTTCATTTGATTAATATCACTTTTACATTTTTCTCTCATCTCTCTCTACTTTCTCTCACTAGAAACATCAACCCTCTTGATAAATCAAAGATTATCATACTTCTACACACTTGTGTTACATGTACAATGGGCAAAAGCACAAAGAAATCTCACAAACCTAAAGTTGAGGACACAAATCATGAGAAACTTTATCTATTGCATATATGCATCTTTGTGGGTCAATGCGTACTGCAAGTGTGAATGGGAAAAAGTACATCCTCTGTAACACCCCATTTTGATAATGGAATGTCACGCGTAATTATGGCGTGTCATCAAAGCATACAAGGATAAATGTCTAAACATTACATGACCATAAAAGGAAAATACCGGAATCAAACATCGGTAGTCCAAAAGTAAAGCTCATCACACACAAACATAAGTACTATAAATGAAAGGACTAAACAATGTCCATGGCAAGAGTATCAAAGTAAAGATAATGCATAAACTAAAGAAAGGCTAGAAAGCTTCCAGTCCATATGCACGTACGCTTAAAGTCTACGAGCGTCCCAGAGTACCTGCCGTTTTGGGAACATAGAAAAGGAAAACGGCTGAGCAATACGCTCAGTGCACGGATGTACAATCAAGCATGAACAATATAAGCATATAAGCATATAACAGCGGAAGAAACTAAGTCCCGAATAACCCGGTTAAGTCTTGGTAAAACTGGTTTTATAGTTTGAAAAGCCTTATGTTTATCTTATAAAAACTGTTTAACATATATTACCATTAGCCAATATAGGTCATGAAAATCCACCGTGCATGAATACTTGGAGGGGTGACCTCATCATGCAAATTAGAGGGGCTGCCTATAATTTAATATACTGGTTTGCGTGGGAGGGATCAGCTCCTTGTGAAGGATGCAAGGCACACAACACATTCACACTGAGTAATCTGCTGAAAACATGTAACTAGGATGCACCCATATGCCCCACATGATAAATATAATAATATGGCCAAAAGCTGAAGGGACGCCACGAGCAATCACTCCGCCGTGGGGAAGTCATAACACCAGTGCCTCTAGTGTTTTGGTTATGGTACCTCCATAACTAGGTGAAACTGGTCATGCATGTATATGGCTATAGGTATTCTAAATTAAACATAAGCAAATCAAACATATAAACTTATACTACGGGAAAACAGTTGGCTGCATACGGGGAATCCTAATAAGGAAAGAATGTCTATACTGAAAGGACGGGAATCCGTACCTTATGTCCAGTGAACGAAGAAGATGAACTGAAGAGAATCCTACTTCGGTATCACTAATGCTACATAAATACATACGTGTATAAGTATCTGATTACTAAATACGTAACTGGTTTTATGTCAAGACTTAGCTTATTTTATACGTTCATGTCAGGTTTTACTGTTTTAAGCTTTAAACTGTGTTTATCTTATATTTTGTCTATTCTGATTAAGTATTACTTGTATCTCATGTATTATTATACTTACTGTGTAATAATAAGTAACTTTCTAAAAATAGCAGGTTTCCTAAAATAGAAAGTTTCCAAAATTAGAAAGTTACCAAAAATAGAAGGTTTCCAAAAATAAAAAGTTTCCAAAAATAGAAAGTTTCCAAAAATATAAAGTTTCCAAAAATAGAATTACTGCTTAAAATAGATAAGTTTCTAAAAATAGAAAGTTTCCATAAATAGATTAGCTGCCTTAATTAAATAAGTTTCTAAAAATAGAAACTTTCCATAATTAGATATAAGCTGGTTAAATAATCTAATTAAATAAGCTTAAGTGTTTTTTGATTATTATTCTAAGTCATATTGATATAAGGTATAGTTTATTAATTATTACATGTAATTTAAATAAACTATAGGTTAAAAGTATTTAATTAAATATATCATGTTTTTAATTAAATAAAGTTAAATACTTAGGTTAAAACATGTATTATTAATTATTAATAATATAACCTAAGTCATGTTAATTAATTAATTATAGCCATGGTTTTTAATAATTAATTAATTATAATGTCTAGAAAATATAAATACTTAGGTTAAAATCCATGATCTAATAATTAAATTATAACCTAAGTCATGTTTATTAAATTAATATGTCATGTTTTATTAATTTAATCTTTAACATATGATTATTAAAACCATAACCTTAACATAAACAATGAACCAGATCGTGACTAGAAACCATGAACCAGACCCGTAATCAACACCATACCCCGAACCACTTTAGGGTTTCCCCCTGTTTGCTGCTGCCGTGGGACCCACACCACCAAACCGAGACCAAGAGGACTCGATGGTGGTTCATAAGCCAAGCCGAGACCCCTTGGGGGTTCGGTTTAGGCGCCGGCCACATCAAACACCCCTAAATCCCTCGTTTTGATTTACCCCTTAACCATTTACATGTTTAATTAATGTTTTTAATTAGCTTTTAAAAACATCATGATCTTACGTAATTTATTAAATCAAAACATAAAAGAAAAGGATTAAAAAGGTATACCGAATGCGTGGATCAAACGAGGATGAACACACACCAATACTTGTACAAAATTCAAGATCAAAATCAATCGAACACCCCCTTTTGGTGTGTTGAATCCGGCGGCCAAGGGAGAGAAGGAAGAAGGAAAAGTTTTAGGGTTTTTGTTATTTTCCTGTAATGTGAAAAATGACCAAAATCTTTCCTAATTCCTTGTTTTAGTAAAAATTAAAATGGGCTTGGCCCATTGCTTTGGTGTAGCCGCGGGTAGGGGGCCCCACATGGGGTACCCGTACCTTTTTCCGAGTCTAATTATTTTAGTGTTCGTTCGTGTTTTATCGTGTTCGTGTTTTATGTGTTCTCGTTAATTATTAACCGTGTTTACTTATATTTATTCGTGCTCGTAATAAAAATATATACGTAATTAATATTAGCTCGTGATTAATTTACGTTCATGATTTCATGATCGCATGTTCGTGATTAGTTATTGTTTAAATAATTATTGTGTGTTCATACGTAATAAATACTTATCATGTTCTAACACGTACGTACTACTTACAATTCTTATACGTTAACGTAATCATACTATAAAAGAAAAGTTTTAATCTAGTACGTATGATCTTAAGGGTACTATTCATGGTAAAAGCATGCGGGTTTTACAACTCTTCCACCCTATAAAGAATAATTCGTCCCCGAATTATAGATAAAGTAAACTGGAAAAGAAGAACATACCCGAATTCAAAATATGAAATGAGGGTAAGAAGCCCGGATGGACTCCTCTGTTTCCCAAGTGGCTTCCCGCTCGGTATGATCCCTCCAAAGGATTTTGACGAATGGAATCGTCTTCCTTCTCATGACTCGTTCTTCTCTGTCAAGAACTCGTTCAGGTTCTTCTATGAAAGTGAGATCTTCACGTATCTGTTCCAGTGGATACTGAACCATGTGAAGGGGATGATACTGGTACCCTCTGAGTAAAGACACATGAAACACATTGTGTACATGCGAAAGCTGCAGAGGTAACGCTAACCGGTAAGATACTTCACTGACTCGCTCAATGATATCAAACGGTCCGATGAAACGAGGACTGAGCTTCCCTTTAATCCCAAAGCGTCTAACACCACGTGCCGTCGAAACCTTAAGGAAGACGTGATCTCCTACGTTAAAATGTATGTCCCTACGATGCTTATCGGCGTAACTCTTCTGACGTGGCCGTGCTTCCTGAAGTTTCTGCTTAGCTAATACGATCTTTTCATTAGTCATCTCTATGATTTCTGGTCCTTCAAGTGTTCGCTCGCCAACCTGATCCCAGCAGATTTGGGCGCGACACTTTCTGCCATACAACATCTCGAAAGGAGCACACTTGATACTGGCGTGCCAACTGTTGTTGTATACAAACTCTATCAAACATATATAATCGTCCCAATCACCCGTCCATTCCAACGCACATGACCTCAACATGTCTTCCAATGTCTGAATCGTTCGCTCCGACTGTCCGTCCGTTTGAGGATGAAAATCCGTGCTAAGCTTAAGTTGTGTACCCCAAGCTTTCTGCAAACTCTTCCAAAATCGCGAAGTGAAACGAGGATCTCTGTCTGAGACGATGCTGGATGGAGCACCATGGAGTCTCATGATCTCTCTTCTATACGTATCGGCGAGTTTACTTACCGGATCTTCCTTGCGGATCGGTAAGAAATGAGCTGATTTGGTAAGTCGATCTACGATAACCCAAATTGCATCGTGCTTCCTCTTGGTAGGCGGAAGACCAGTAACAAAATCCATGGTGATTTTGTCCCACTTCCACTCTGGGATATCTAACGGTTGAAGGAGACCGCCAGATCGCTGATGCTCGATCTTAACCTGCTGGCAGGTAAGACATTTGGAGACGTAAGTGGCCACATCCTGTTTCATACCACTCCACCAAAAGTACTGCTTGATGTCATGGTACATCTTAGTCGAACCAGGATGTATAGAGAATAGGGAGCTATGAGCTTCATCTAACAAGGCTTCCCGGAGTTCTTGGTCATCAGGAACACAAAGTCTCGTGCCATGCCATACGATACCATCTGCATCTACTCTGAATTCCGTCTGTTTCTCCAAATTCTAAACTATCGCCCAGATTTCTCCATCATCTTTCTGAGATTCCTTGATCTTAGAGAGTAAGTCGGGTTCTACTCTAAGATTAGCCCAGTAACCGTGCTGTCCACGTACCATGATCTCGATGTTTAGTCGCTCCAACTCTCTTATGATTTCCTCCTCAATTTTAATGCCGTTGATCATTCCGGACTTCCTGCTAAGAGCATCTGCTACTACATTTGCCTTTCCAGGATGATACTGTGGATTAATGTCATAATCCTTCAACAGCTCTAACCATCTCCTCTGCCTCATGTTCAATTCACGTTGAGTGAAGATATACTTCAAGCTCTTGTGGTCCGTGAAAATGTCACATGATTCTCCATATAAGTAGTGCCTCCATATCTTCAATGCAAACACGACTGCAACAAGTTCTAAGTCATGCGTAGGGTAATTTTCTTCATAAGGCTTAAGCTGCCGTGAAGCATACACGATCACTTTCCCATGTTGCATGAGAACACAACCAAGTCCCTTCCCCGATGCATCACTGTAGATTTGAAATCCACCTGTACCAGATGGGAGAGTAAGAATAGGTGCAGATACTAGCTTCTGCTTCAGGTCTTCAAATCTCTTCTCTCGTTCTTCAGTCCAGACGAATTTCTCCCCTTTCCGCATCAGTTTGGTCAATGGTAGTGCTAAGCGGGAAAAGTTCTCCACGAACCTACGATAATAGCCAGCTAAGCCTAAGAAACTGCGAACTTCCGTCGCTGATGTCAGCCTCGGCCACTTAGTAATAGCCTCAACCTTCGCTGGATCCATAGTGATTCCTTCTGCTGATATAGTGTGACCTACGAATGCCACCTTGTCTAACCAGAACTCACATTTAGAGAATTTAGCATACAGCTGCTTCTGGCGAAGAATCTGTAGTACTGTACGAAGATGGTCTTCGTGTTCCTCCTTGGACTTTGAGAAAATCAGGATGTCATCGATGAAGACAATGATGAACTTGTCCAGAAATTCATGGAAGATTTTGTTCATCAAGTCCATGAACACTGCTGGAGCGTTTGTCAGGCCGAATGGCATAACTACAAATTCGTAGTGGCCATAGCGGGTACGAAAAGCAGTCTTGGCGATGTCCTTCTCCTTAACCCGTAGCTGATGATAACATGACCTAAGATCAATCTTGGAGAAGTGTTTGGCCCCTTGGAGTTGGTCAAACAAATCATCTATACGCGGTAGTAGATACCTATTCCGGATAGTAATCTTGTTGAGCTCGCGATAGTCTATGCAAAGACGCATACTTCCGTCCTTCTTCTTAACAAATAAGACCGGTGCGCCCCATGGAGATGCGCTCGGTCGAATGAAACCTCGTTCTAGAAGTTATTGCAGTTGATCCTTCAACTCCTTTAACTCTATGGGAGCCATGTGATAAGGAGCTTTGGAGATCGGTTCAGCTCCTGGAATAAGCTCGATATTGAATTCCACTTCTCGTGCAGGTGGTATGCCCGGAAGTTCTTCTGGAAATACATCTTGGAATTCCGACACTATTGGTTGATCCTGAATTGATGGAGATTCAGCATCCATTTCGTGAACCGTAGCTAGATAACCCTCTCAGCCATGTGATAGTAGTGCACGTGCTTGCAAGGTAGATATAATTTGTACAGACCTTCCGGGTATAAACCCGTTATGAATGTACTCTGGTGCATTAACATCACCAAAGATAACTCGATATGAATGGCAGTCTATGGTAGCATGATGCTTGGATAGCCAATCCATGCCCAAAATCATATCAAAGTTATTCGTGTCCAACGGAAGTGCGTCAACAGGACGAACCTTATCGTCAAATTTTAGGGGAAGACTCTTGTATACATGGGTGATTAATACAGAGTCCCTCAAAGGCGTGGAAATAGTAAGTCTATTCTCTAGTGGCATGGGGAGCATCCTAATGTTCTTAGCATAGGCAGTAGAAATGACCGAGTGAGTAGCACCCGTATCGAAAAGAACATACGCAGCTTGACCATACATATACAAGATTCCAGTGATGGTACCTGTAGACTTGTTGGCCTGGCCTCGAGATGTCGTGTAGACACGTCGAGTGGTAGGAGGCGGCTTGGTATCAGCATGGCCTGATGTTCCCTCCATCTCGCCCTTACGGCAGTCCTTCATGATATGGCCAGGAAGGCCACACTTGAAGCATGCGTCAGTGTTACGACGACATGGCCCTAGGTGCCTATGGTGGCAAGTAGAGCAAAGAGGATGAGTATATCCTCCAGCAGGTGCTCTGGCTGGCTAAGGACCTGATAAAACATTTTTCATAAGACATGATAATAGGGTACAAAGGACAATGCGAATAATCGTAATATTGAATACCAGTGATAGCTGGACGGCTAGGCGGTGAACCTCTCTGGTTCTGGTCCCTACCGTTTCCATGGTTCCTGGTAGAAGATTTGCTAGAGTGTCAGAATATGAATTATAACATGAAATCATAAAAAAATGCGTAAGTATTAGGACCTGCTGCCGTTGGAGTGTCCAGCGTTGTTACGGTAATTATCATTACCGCCACGCCTATCCATAGCAGAACAATCGTTAGTCTGACCGTTTCCCATGGGCTGATGAGGCTGCTGCTGAGTAGCCGGCTGAGACCGGTCCCTAGTTTTCTGCCTGGAAGATACAATTTAAGAGATGAATAATTGACATATATAGAAAGAATACAGATTGGTCACCGCTTGAATACGAATGTTTACCTCTTGTCGGGTTTCTCAACTTCCCCGAACTCATCTCTCTCATGCAGCATCTCCAGCTTACGTGCCGCATCGACCACTTGTGCTACAGTGTTGAACGTAGCACACACCAGATTGTTTGCGACCGATGTGCGAAGAGCCCACCTAAAGTGGCGTGCCTTCTCTTCAGGAGTACCTGCCGCTGCACCAAGGAAACCAGCTAATCGGAGAAAGTGCTGCATAAACTCATTGCTATTCTCCCCAGCTCTCTGTCGGATCCCATGGTACTCCCTCTTGAGCTTGTCTTTCTCAGCCTTGGGAAAGAACTGCTCCATCACCCTATCTTTGAACTGAGCCCATGTCAAACCAGCCACCCATTCGTCACCTCCCTCAGACTGCATCAATGCTAACCATCAATTTAACATATCGCCTTCGAACCGGTAGCATGCCAACCTCGCCTTGAACACGGGGTCACAACCCATAGCATTGAAAATTTTCTCGATGTGAGCCAACCAGCTTTCAGCGTCACTTGGGCTATCTGTTTTCTCGAAAGCTCGAGGACGGAGCTTGTTGAATCTCTCCAGCCATACTGGCAATGTCACTGGAGGAGGAGGAGGTACTTGGTTATGCTGCTGATTGTTGGCAGCTTGAACCTCAGCCCTGATGTCATTCCTCAGTTGAGGAAGCAAAGCTTGCAGCTTGGATTGCTGCATTGAGTTGTTCCTGTTCGCGTGCGAGAACCATCTGACAGTATTACATAAAACATATGATTAAACAGATCAAAATATAAAATATATATACATGAAAAAAATTTATACCAATAAATCCAGAGAAAAATTTTATGCAAGAAAATTTATGTATGAATGCATGATGCAGTTTTATGAAAACTTTTGTATGCTCGAGAGTGAACGCCTATGGTCAGTTCACCCAAAATAAAAGACATGGCGAGGGGACGCCTATGAGTCGGTCCCAAATTTAAAAGTTTCGATAAACACATGCGACTAAATAGGGCCAGTCCTGTACCAACCATTACTTAGTCATAAACCTGCGACAATGACATATATATGTATGCATAAAAATGATGAATGCATGAAAACGACTGTCAGTTCTACGAAGACCATAGTGACTACCCACTAATCACAGGTCATAATTTGAGAGCCTACATGTCGAAACCTTGGCTCTGATACCATAATTGTAACACCCCATTTTGATAATGGAATGTCACGCGTAATTATGGCGTTTCATCAAAGCATACAAAGATAAATGTCTAAACATTACATGACCATAAAAGGAAAATACCGGAATCAAACATCGATAGTCCAAAAGTAAAGCTCATCACACACAAACATAAGTAATGTAAATGAAAGGACTAAACAATGTCCATAGCAAGAGTATCAAAGTAAAGATAATGCATAAAGTAAAGAAAGGCTAGAAAGCTTCCAGTCCATATGCACGTACGCTTAAAGTCTACGAGCGTCCCTGAGTACCTGCCGTTTTGGGAACATAGAAAAGGAAAACGACTGAGCAATACGCTTAGTGCACGCATGTACAATAAAGCATGAACAATTTAAGCATATAACAGCGAAAGAAACTAAGTCCCGAATAACCCGGTTAAGTCTTGGTAAAACTGGTTTTATAGTTTGAAAAGCCTTATGTTTATCTTATAAAAACTGTTTAACATATACTACCATTAGCCAATATAGGTCATGAAAATCCACCGTGCATGAATACTTGGAGGGGTGACCTCATCATGCAAATTAGAGGGGCTGCCTCTAATTTAATATACTGGTTTGGGTAGGAGGGATCAGCTCCTTGTGAAGGATGCAAGGCACACAACACATTCACACTGAGTAATCTGCTGAAAACATGTAACTAGGATGCACCCATACGCCCCACATGATAAATATAATAATATGGCCAAAAGCTGAAGGGACGCCACGAGCAATCACTCCGCCGTGGGGAAGTCATAACACCAGTGCCTCTAGTGTTATGGTTATGGTACCTCCATAACTAGGTGAAACTGGTCATGCATGTATATGGCTATATGTATTCTAAATTAAACATTAGCAAATCAAACATATAAACTTATACTACGGGAAAACATTTGGCTGCATACGGGGAATCCTATAAGGAAAGAATGTCCATACAGAAAGGACGGGAATCCGTACCATATGTCCAGTGAACGAAGAAGACGAACTGAAGAGAGTCTTACTTCGATATCACTAATGCTACATAAATACATATGTGTATAAGTATCTGATTACTAAATACGTAACTGGTTTTATGTCATGTCTTTGTTTATTTTATACGTTCATGTCATGTTTTACTGTTTTAAGCTTTAAACTGTGTTTATCTTATATTCTGTCTATTCTGATTAATTATTACTTGTATTTCATGTATTATTATACTTACTATGTAATAATAAGTAACTTTCTAAAAATAGCAGGTTTTCTAAAATATAAAGTTTCCAAAAATAGAAAGTTACCAAAAATAGAAGGTTTCCAAAAATAGAAAGTTTCCAAAAATAGAAAGTTTCCAAAAATAGAAAGTTTCCAAAAATAGAATTACTTCTTAAAATAGATAAGTTTCTAAAAATAGAAAGTTTTTATAAATAGATTAGCTGCCTTAATTAAATAAGTTTCTAAAAATAGAAAGTTTACATAATTAGATATAAGCTGGTTAAATAAGCTAATTATATAAGCTTAAGTGTTTTCTGATTATTATTCTAAGTCATATTGATATAAGGTATAGTTTATTAATTATTACATGTAATTTAAATAAACTATAGGTTAAAAGTATTTAATTAAATATATCATGTTTTTAATTAAATAAAGTTAAATACTTAGGTTAAAACATGTATTATTAATTATTAATAATATAACCTAACTCATGTTAATTAATTAATTATAGCCATGGTTTTTAATAATTAATTAATTATAAAGTCTAGAAAATATAAATACTAAGGTTAAAAATCCATGATCTAATAATTAAATTATAACCTAAGTCATGTTTATTAAATTAATATTAATTTAATCTTTAACTTATGATTATTAAAACCATAACCTTAACATAAACAATGAACCGGATCGTGACTAGAAACCATGAACCGGACCCGTAATCAACACCATACCCCGAACCACTTCGGGGTTTTCCCCTTGTTTGTTGCTTCCGTGGGACCCACACCACCAAACCGAGACTATGAGGTCTCGGTGGTGGTTCATAAGCCAAACCGAGACCCCTTGGGGGTTCGGTTTAGGCGCCGGCCACATCAAACACCCCTAAATCCCTCGTTTTGATTTACCCCTTAACCATTTACATGTATAATTAATGTTTTTAATTAGCTTTTAAAAACATCATGATCTTATGTAATTTATTAAATCAAAACATAAAAGAAAAGGATTAAAAAGGTATACCGAATGCGTGGATCAAACGAGGATGAACACACACCAATACTTGTACAAAATTCAAGATCAAAATCAACAGAACACCCCCTTTTGGTGTGTTGAATCCGGCGGCCTAGGAAGAGAAGGAAGAAGGAAAAGTTTTAGGGTTTTTGTTATTTTCTTGTAATGTGAAAAATGACCAAAATCATTCCTAATACCTTGTTTTAGAAAAAATTAAAATGGGCTTGGCCCATTGCTTTGGTGTAACCGCGGGTAGGGGGGCCCACATAGGGTACCGGTACCTTTTTCCGAGTCTAATTATTTAAGTGTTCGTTCGTGCTTTATCGTGTTCATGTTCTATGTGTTCTCGTTAATTATTAACCGTGACTTAATATATTTATTCGTGCTCGTAATAAATATATATATACGTAATTAATATTAGCTCATGATTAATTTACGTTCATGATTTCATGATCGCATGTTTGTGATTAATTATTGTTTAAATAATTATTGTGTGTTCATACGTAATAAATACTTATCGTGTTCTAACACGTAGGTAATACTTACAATTCTTATACGTGAACGTAATCATACTATAAAAGAAAAGTTTTAATCTAGTACGTACGATCTTAAGGGTACTATTCATTGTAAAAGCATGCGGGTTTTATATCCTCGTTATTGTTGATGATTACTGTAGGTTTACATGGTTGAAGTTCTTACGATCTAAAGATGAAGCTCTAGATTTTATTATCAAGTTTCTCAAGATGATCTAAGTTCGACTTAATGCTATTGTCTTACGCATCCATACATATAATGGAACTGAATTTGATACTTTCTTACTCATCCATACATATTATGGAAGTAGCTCGTACGATGTTAATTTACGAGAAAGCTTTGTTATTCTTATGGGCATAAGTAGGGGTTACAACATTATACACTCAAAATCGATCTCTCATATGCCATCGCCGTGGTAATACACCTTATGAGTTTCTACATTGTTAATCCTACGATCCATCATTTCTTCATGTATTTGGTGCACTTTGTTACCCGAAAAATTATAGTGAGAACTTGGGAAAACTTCAACCTTAAGCTGATACTGATATTTTAATTAGCTACACACCCACAAAGAAGGCATTTCGAATTTACAACCACCATACACGAAAAATCGTTGAAACTATGAATGTCAATTTGGATGAGCTGACATCAATGGCTTTTGAGCAAAGCAACTTCGAACCCGTACTTCATGAAATGGGACCCAGAGTAATTAGTTCAGGGCTAGTCCCAACCCCTCATTCGTCATCATTAACACCATCTACTAGACCTGAGTGGTATACTCTCTTTCTACATAAGTGGGATACACCACCTACTTGAATCAGTACCTCACCTCATTCCAAATGATGATAAGGAAGTTGACGACGATCATGATCTGGATTTCACTCACTTGAATCAACTTTCATTCGTCAGAGTTCCCAGTCCTGAGGTTAAATCTGGGACGTCTTCCTCAGATGAAGTTGTTCCTGATACAATTTAATCTAATCCCAAGATTCATAAACATAACAACAAATGGACAAAGGATCACCCACTTGAAAACATTATTCGTGACATTGACCGACCGATTTCCACCCGACACCAATTACATGAACAAGCATTACTTTGTTACTTTAATGCCTTCCTCACCGCAGTTGAACCTAAGACATGCAAATAAGCATTTCAACAATCATGTTGGATATAAGCTATGTAGGAGAAACTTAATGAATTTCAACGTCTTGATGTATAGGAACTTGTCCCGCGCCTTGGTAAAGTGATGATTCTCACTTTAAAATGGGTTTACAAGGTGAAACTCAATAGTTTAGGTGGAATATTGAAGAACAAAGCTATATTGGTAGCTCGTGGGTATCGTCAAGCGATGGGCAATTAGACTATTTCCCGCATATGTTGTTCACGTGAGCATTATCGTCTATAAATGGATGTTAAGACGGCGTTTCTAAATGGTATTATACGGGAAGAGGTCTATGTTAGTTAGCTCGATGAATTTGCGAACTCTGAATATCCGAATCATGTGTACAAGCTTAATAAGTTTAAGAAGGTTTTCTAAAGGCAAGGTGGATCCAACGCTACTTATTCGGAAAGTAAGGAAAAACATCATCTTGTACAAATATATGTTGATGATATTATATTTGCTGCCACGACCCCGACATTTTTCAACCAAATTGGGAAAATGATTTCTTCAAAATTTTAGATGTCGATGATGGGAATGACTAATTTTTCTTAGGACTACCGTTTTCTCAAAGTCTAGAGGCATTTTTATAACAAATCCAAATATGCCCTTGAATTACTAAAGAAATATAATTGTGAATGTTGCGACCTCGTGGATATATTCCAATGGTGGAGAAATCCAAACTGGATGAGGATGCAGATGGGAAAACTATTGATCCTTCACTTTACCGTGGAATGATTGGTACCATTTTGTACATCACAGCCAGCATACTTGACCTACAATTTGCTATATGTATGTGTGCCCGGTATCAAGCTCGGCCTACAGAAAAGCACCTACTTGCTGTAAAATGGATCTTTTGATACTTAAAAGGAACCTGTGACAATCCGTCAATTTGAAGTCGTTATTTTATTCTCAAGTAATATTTATTATCATTATTTTATTGTTAGTATATGAACTCACTCACTTTTGGGAAGAAATTAGGGCTTACGTGTATAATTTAACGTCTTTTACGTTTAAACCGGAAACCCTAGGTTTACGTATTTACACTTTTATGCTCCGTTTTTATGAGACAATTTTTATTAGAATCGTTTTGCGCCGTAGTTTCATATTTTGCAAAAACATTTTTCGTAAATAGACCCGAGGGCAAGTAAATCGAGGAAACTAAAATCGAGGAGTACCCGTAAAACATTAGGGATGAGACAAGTATAACACTTGTCCTACCCCTAATAGGGGCGGATTCATCAAGGGGAAGACCCCCTTTGGTGTCAATTTTCTAGCTAACTATGAGACATGTGTCTCATAAGTGGTTAAGGTACATAAGCCACAATCTTCTCACACACACTTCATAACTTGCATGTTGACTAGAAAAGTTTATCAAATCCCTTCCACTCTCCCTCTTTAGCCGTCCATCACCACCACCATAACACCATTTTCATCAAATTTCAACCTACAACTTAAACTATAATCAACTTATGATAAATACCACTTAAAAGGAGGATGATTTGAGGTGATTTCAACTTGTAAAAGGAAATTTTCATAGAGTCTTTGGGCTGATTTCTCAGGAGAATTTTGTATATTTGAAGATCACAAAAATTTGTTTTGAAAAGTTAAAGATTTGGGTACAAAGATCAATCTTGTTCATCTAAAATTTCATCATTTCCATCATTTGGTTGGTATAAAGATTGTTTTCTTTCTATCATCTTCTTGTTTTTGTAAATACACTTGTCTATTAACTTATAAATATATATGTATGATAGTTATTAATGATGATCAAAGCGTTGCATGGGGATTTTGTGTCATTAGAACAAGTTAATGAGGCTAAATCTACAAGTAAAAGATGTTAAAAATCATCACCAGATAAGTAGGCTGTTAAAAACAGTGAGTTTCAACATTTTTAGTTCATCAAATGGATTGGATAATTTGATATAATGATAGATAAATGATTTTCACACAATTGGTTAATTGGCCACACAATGGAATGTTAAAAATGAGCAAGATATGGCCAAAATACTTTTGATGTAGTAATCTGACTGATCTGTTTTGGACGAATTAAAACTGATATTTAGAGGCTGTTTGAGAAGGAGCCATAGAAGAGTAAATTGTATAGCATATTATGTAGTTTCTACAGTAAATATTTGGGGTTCTAACACATTATACAACCCAAGATATGATAAAAATGATGAACATGACTGTTTACATCAGATTTCACAAAAAGATACATAATATAAAAAGACAACTTGAGGTGAAATTTTATATAAATAAATATGTAAAAGTAAGTAACTGATAATAAAAATTATAAAAATATATTTATATACTATAATAAATAAGTAACATATTTTATAAAAATAAAACTCAAATGGTTTTCTAACTACAAACTATATATATGACTTTTACGTCTTTTCGGCTAAAACCGAAAGGATGACGTTTTAGCCAAATAAAACTTAGATGGTCGGACCCATCTAATGTAACATTTTTGTAGAACATATACTGATATATAAACACATTTAACAAGTAAAAATCAACAAACCCGAGCTATGTAACATATGGACCCATAATGGACCAAATTAACCTTGTTGGACCACTAGGCCCAACTAGTTTGGTGTAGCACTATTGGACTTGCTCATGGGCTCAACCCACTTGGGCCCAACATATGAGTATAAGCCTGGTCCTAAATGAATAAATGGACTAATAAAAACATATTGGACTCTTAATGGGCCTATTGGTCCTTAACATATACATGGGCTAAAATTAGTATAATTGGACTAAGTTAACTAAATGCTTAACAACTAATAATGTTGTATAAAGTGATAAAATCCCACTTGATCATCATGTTTATGACTTGATTACATATACATAACAACGTTTTATAAATATTACTCGACATAGTCTAAGATCGAGTATTATTTGTTTAGGTAACCCGTGATCGCGATGCGCGCCGTACGCCTTAGTTGCCGATAAGCCGCCTTCCAAACCAACGTGAGTTCATAGCCTCGCAATCTTTTAAATGTTTTATGAAGTGTTTTATAAACCCGCGAGGGAGATAACATGCTAGTTTTAATAAAATAGATCACAAGTGGTCCTGATTGTATGTTTATTGATATGGACCTGATTGATTGGATGACCCACTGAATGATTGAAATGGATTATTATTAGTTAGGTTATGTCACTATAAGTCCCATTAGCATGAATTATGAACTACCGAGAGTTGGTAGACGCTTATGCATATAATAGTACTATTTGGGGAAGGTCACCCTAGTTCGCGTCTTGACGGCTGATCCCCGTTGTGTCACATTGATTGGCAAGCGAATTTATGTATGAGAGGGGTATACTTAGTGTGATTTTTATGACGACACACTATTTTAAATGGGCAAATGAATTCTG
Source organism: Glebionis coronaria (assembly GCA_025667525.1). Taxonomy (NCBI): domain Eukaryota; kingdom Viridiplantae; phylum Streptophyta; class Magnoliopsida; order Asterales; family Asteraceae; genus Glebionis; species Glebionis coronaria. The sequence goes on from CM046878.1 coordinate 371,518,460, forward strand.
GGCTAGCTACTCGATGTATATTATAGAAAGGTAACAATGTCATGCGGCTTATAAAAATCCGATAATAATACCGATAATGGTAATACTGAGGTTGCGGTCTCATGAATAGTGTATGATATATGATTTGAATTATAATATGTTGCTTGACTAAGCAATATGGGGTCTTATTATTGATATTATGTTTGTGTTCTGGTTTTTCATAACTGTTTTATATAACGGTTCTTATTATACTATAAAAAACGCTATAAAACGTATTGTATGATGCTGTTACGACAATGGTTCGTATAATGGTTTTGAAGGCAAGGGCCAATGTTATGATTTAAGACAATGATTCATATAAAATGTCTTGGGCCTATGTTAAGGTCTACGACAAAGAATTGTACAAAATGTTTCTCGGTAATGATTATATACCGATTTTATGTTAATCGTTTTTATCAAACTCTATGGACTCGCTCAGCGTTTCGCTGACTTGTAACATGTTTTATCTCAGGTATTTGAAGGTAATTCTCAGGAAGATGGAAAGAGTTTATGGCCCCCTTTTAAATAAAAATTTCCATTCGAATGTTTTGTAAATTTGTAAAACATACTTTGATCTGCGGACCTATGTAATTTGATATTTATGAATGGAAAATTCTTTGTTATCAAACGACGCGATTTTTAAGCGTTGTCTATGATTTGAGTAATGTGCTATCCCGTAACACCAACGAATCTTTCGCTGATTCGAAACGTGTATATTTGGGGGTGTTACAGGTTGGTACCAGAGCACTCGTTATAGAGAAAGAAAGATTTTTAAAAACCAAGGTTTTGAATAAAACATTTCAAAATCCTTTTAACTATAAATATTTTTAAATAAATATTTTGAGTAAAATGATTAAAAATCTTTTGACTATAACGGTGCCGAAGAATTCCCGAGTTACCGACAAGGCCAGATTGAGAAGTGTTATTTTAATATATATAACTTGGATTATATATTTATATGTTGCAATTTGATTACACGATTGCTTGATGATTATTCTAATACTTATACGAGATATTTATACGACGTAGATTGTCATAAGGAACCCTAACTCTTCTAGCAAATCAATCGAAGCTATTTCTATAGGAATTCTAGCTATTCCATATTTAAACCAAGTTGTGGATGTTTATGATCCCAATGAAATGGTCGATACTCCAAGAAATGTCGATATTAGTTGATTGTGATATTGAAGATGCATTGTCGAGGTTAAATCTGATATCGATGTCATGACGATCTTTCCTTATAGAGTGGAGTTTGACAAAACCTCACCACCTAGAAATATGTCATCTGATTCGGTGTCACCCAATTCTTAAATTTGAAATCAAAAAGGTAAATGTTTCACTTGAGGCTATCATTAGAACCCTTACCCAAAAGCCTCATGCCACTTGTACCTTTCCGAGAAGTCTAATTGAATGTGTGAGTCATATCCTACTCGTGACTCATTTGATAATTATTGTTATAGAGCTATAGAATTAGAAATTAAGTGTTGTTCATGTCGTGCTTTTATTTCCCTTCCAAAGCCGAAGAATAAGGTTGAAAGTATTGGAGAATGAGGTAGGATGTCGCATTGAGTATAAGTTAGTTGAAACTTGAATAAAGTTAGAATTAACTCGTGTGGAATGCGAGATTGTTAAGAAGAATTTGTTGAGTCTTGTAGTTGAATGATAAGGTTTTAAATGATTGCTGATTCGTGTTAAGGGTTGTTCCTAGTACATTGTCCAATGACGAGGATGCCCAGTGTCCAAGAAATAAATCGAAGAAATCTTCTTCTGATTTGGGACCGATGGATCCTCCAGGACACATGGAACACCTAATGACTTTTGTAGATTAGTATTCATTATAGTATCTTTTAAAATCACTAACTTAACTGAGACATCAGTTGGTAGGATGAGTCCTTGAAATTGTATGACATTACATGGTGACACGTAATGTGTGACGGTACAACTTGTGACTTGTTTGTGATTAATAAAAAGACTATCTTCGATTGCTAAACTCTACATGTATCGATGATATCTATCTTTTCTTGATTCTTCCTAATGTTCGCATTAGTGATGCAACCATTGAACGAGTACTCATCTCGATTTGAGTTGCGTTGTGAATTATTCTTTCGTATTCCTGAGTGCCATCGATGTCATGAACCTCATGATTATTTGGCTAAGCTCATTTCCTATCATATCGTAATTAGTTCTTGGTGAACAACTCTTCATCAGTCCCTTGCAGATCACTCATTGTTTTTATAAGACAAAACAGTATCACCTAAGAAAATTTATTTTTCATCACCATATGGATTATTTAAATTGAGACTTATAAATAATCGTTATCGAAATAAAGTTGTTTATGAAACACCTTGGAAAATTTAATTGCTTTCATAACAAAGAACATCTCTGTAAATTCGTTTTGATTTTTATCCCATAATTAAGCATGAATATATATATATATATATATTTTTAAACATGATGACAAAATTTTGACGAACTGAGTATTGCATCATTAATCCTAAGTTGTACGTAGAAGCGCGCCTGCGTACAATTTGGAAGGGACCATGCAAGACTGATTAGTAGTCACCATGAAATTGTTAATAAACACTTCATTTTTCTTTGTAATTGGGAAAGATCAAATTTCTATGGAGTTTGCAAAAAAGTGACAATTAGGGACATATTCGTAGGGACACCTACATATGCGTCTTATCATTTTCCCAATTGAATTTACTCATCTGTGGATATTGTATTATTTGACAATTGACATCCCCTCCTTGTTCAATACTCTCATGGTAAGATTCTTTGGAAAATTTTCTGATTATCAAGTGTTGATACCCGACTGGGTGTATCGACGTTCCTATCATTTCTTTTGATTAGATTCCATTTGAATGACATGGGTAACGATCCGAAGTGCTTCAGATGCGTAAACAAATCATGAAAACATGGAATATATCCATATTCGTTAATAATTTCGTCTTTATCTGATTTGACATTCTCCCGTGATAATCATGCGTTGACCTCACTCTTTTAATGTTAGTTATGTCTCTAGATATCCTTGAATTGTGAAAGATTATTCTTAGCTTTTGGTTAATGGAGAAGTAGTGAGCATCAATAAGATTTAAAAAGGATGTATACTTAGCCTCCTAAGTAGTTCTTGTCTTATCAACGGTAATAAAACTAGAAAGATGGTGGTGTCATTAGGATGGAATCATTGTTATGACGTGATGTCAATGTCTTGATTGATGGGGGCACGGGTAGAATTCCCTTAAAAGATAAGATGTTGATTATCAAAGGTGATCTAAATAATTCCCGACGGGAGATCGTATACTGCATTTAGGCTTGAAATTTTACCATGAATGATTGTGAATTAGTCATAGATCCAGCGATCTAGAAAGAACCTAAGGTGAATTAAATAAGAAAATTTTCGTGTTATCTGAGACTTTCTGTGGTACTTGCTGATGAAATACCAAGACTTTTGACATTAAGGCAAGTTGAATTTGGTATTGATTATATTCCCGGTGTTGCACCTATGACATGTGCACCATACGTCAGCACCATCTGAATCAAAAGAGTTACAGTGCAACTAAGAGAGTTGTCGGAGAAAGATTTTATCCTATCAGGCTTGTCGTCGTGGAGAGCTACGGTATTATCATTCCATATATTCATTGATTACCGTGAACTGAATAAATTGACGATCAAAATTGATAACCATTATCCAAGATGAAAAATTTGTTCGATCATTTACAAGGTTCTAGCGTATATTCCAAAAATTTGATCTACGATATGGTTGTTATCAACTTTGCGTCCGCGAGGAAGATATTCCAAATACTACGTCTAAAACTCGTAATGAACATTATGAGTTTCATGTGATACCGTTTGGATTTACCAATGCACAAGTGGCATTCATGAATTTGATGATTCGTGTGTGTAAGCCGTATCTCTTTAAATTCGTGCTTGTTGTTATCGGGGACCATCTGCTTGTTTCTAAGAATAAGAAGGAGCTTAGTAATCATCTGTAGACTACCCTGAGCTAGCCGAGAATCGAAAACCTGTACCCTGAGTATTTGTCATGTGATTAAGACTTGATCCTTAACATTTTTTGACCATGTGATTAATGGTAGTGGAATCTATGTTGACTCTTCAAAGATCGGAGCCATTAAGGCTTTGGGTTATACCAAAAAGGAAGTGCAAAGATGTTTGGGTTTGACAAATATTTATCGAAGGATTATTAAGGAATTATTCTCTCATACCTAGGTCATTTAACTAAACCCATTAGGAGTAGATGTTTGTGTATACCTCAAGACAACCTAGGAGGAATTGAGGAAACCATATAACCCATGACTTGGAATTTGGAGCGGCAGTTTTTGCTCTTCAGTTATGGAAACATTATTTGTATGGCATTAAGTGTACGGTATTCACCAAACGCAAATGCCTACAAAATATTTTGGATCAGCAAGAGCTAAACATGAAGCCGTGTAAATAGTTTGAGTTTCTGAGTGATTATGGTCATGATATTTATTTCATCGGGGAAGGTGAATGTAGTTGCTGACCCGTTATGTAGAAAGGATAAAGAACCAATTAGGATGTGTTCCTTAGTAATGACCGTGCAGAATAATTTGCCCGAGCAATTTAGAAATAGCCGATGCTTGTAAGAAGGATAATATAGATGATGAAGGTTTTCGCGGCTAATGAGAACCATTAGAGATGGGAGCCGATGGCGTTAAGTGTTTAAAAGGTCGTTTGTGGTTCCCTAAATATAGAGGATTTCGAGATTTAGTCATGATGGAATCTCATAATCTAAGTATTCTAATCATTCCGTTTCTTTGCAATGCATTTTGATCTGGAAGAGTTGCACTGAAGGCCGAACATGAAAGCCGACATCACTATATACGTTAGTAAATATCTAAGTTTTGCGAAGGTCAAGGCTAAACACCAAAATCCACCAGGATTGCTTCTACAACCTATTATTCTTGTTTGGAAGTGGGATAGAATCACCATGGATTTTATCACAAACCTTCCAAGGACATCATCTGGATTTGATTCGATTTGGGTCATCGTCGACATACTGATCAAATCTGCTCATTTCATTCCCATTAATGATAGGTTCTCGATGGAGAAGTTGGCTCATTTGTATTTAAAGGAGTTGTGTAAGCATAGTGTGCCTATATCGATCATCTCTATCAATATCCTCGCTTCGCGTCGAATTTATAAAGATCCCTTCAGAGGTCATTGGGAACAAATCTTGATATGAGTACTGCATACCACTGATGAGACCGCAATTATACATGGTCTCATCGTCCAAAACGGGCTTAAAACGATAAAAATATCATAAAAAGTGCCAAATATATGCTTGTGTTTGTTCAATGTGTATTTTAGGTACGGATATCGTGAAATCACCAAAAGATTACAAGAAACAAAGAAAAACGAACACGGGAAAAGAAGCCACACAAAGAACCGGACCCGAATGATGATTTTCCAAGAAAAGTCCCTCAAGTTTGAAGATTGTACAATTTTGGTCCCTCGATAATTGAAGATTGTCACTTTTTACCCCTAAAGAAATTCAAATATACAAAGGAGTCCCTAAAATTCCAACACTTGTCAAGAACAGCCCTCCAATATTGAAGAAAATACACCATTAGTCCTAAAGCTAACAAAAGGACTAATGGTGTAAACTGATAAGGACTGCCTATGTTAAGCCATGAGGACCTTGGGTGAAAAGCTATTAAAGGTTGACTGTTAAGAGAAGGGGTGAATCTGCGAAGAACCTAAATTACTTAACCCTTATACCCATTTATCCATTAAACTCAACCAAACCCATCTATTTTTCTTTTATACACTCGTTGGCCCAACACCATCTAAAACCAACGAAGGTTTTATTATGTTTGCGAAATTCGGTGGACCAACAAGCCTACTAGCCCAATTCGTTTTCTTTAAGAAATCCATATTTTGTTTGCAACATTTTACAAAAAGAAAAATGGGTTAACTCTTTGTTATAACACAACAGACGGATAAAAAGAAAAAATGGAAGCTAGGGTTTGTTCATATATCATCAGCCACCACTTTACCAAAACCAAATCCCCAAATCAACCAAACCTAATCGAATCTTTTGACCATCACTTTCATCCTACCCCACACTTACACAATCACGTGAAGGATTCGAATCAAGACAAAGAGGGCAGAGATCCAACGATTGTGATGCATTTCTTTGAAGAGTACTCAAATCCAAGGGTCACTAGCAAGATGTCGACACCATACAAGCATCTCAGCCATAGAAATCACATGGATGATTCTAGAATTCGATCCAAGGCTCAAGATTGTCTCAGAGACAAAAAGATGTCGACATTAGGGTTCTATCCTCACTTGTACTATATATAGTTTAGTATGTTTTTATTTTTCTTTGTTCCAGAATATTTTAAATGTAATTTTTTTTATTGAATGAAAAAAAAAGTTGGTAATTTATTCTGAGTTCCAATTTTATTTTAAATGTAATTTTATTTTGCAAGATTTGTTCTTGTTTTCTTTTTTACTGTTCAAAAAAAAGAAAGAGTGGGGTAAGATTATTATTTTATTGTTTTTTTCTGTGTACCGAAAGAAAAAAAGAGATTGATAAAAAGTGATGGTTCTAATTTTGTGTTTGAATTATTTTGTGAAAGTGTTTTATTAGTTACTGTTTAAGAAAATAAAGAGTTTATGTTCGTTACTGTGATGAAAAACAAGAAAGGGTGATATATTTGTGATTCATTTTTATGTTTGAAGTATTAAATTTTTTTTGTGTGTTAAATTGGATGTTGTTGTTGTCACTGTTCAACGAGATACAAAAAAAAAGAGTAGTCTTGTTTGTTGAAACAGTGGTTTGAAAAAAAATCGGATTTGTGCATACCTTGTGTTACTATACAGAAAGAAAGAAAAGAAAAGAAGCGTTCAAGGTTTTGCCGAGCTACTGTCAGAAAATCAGAAAGAAAAGGGGGTTTTAGTTTTGTGATTTGTTACTGTCCGAGAGAATGAAGCAAAAGAGGTACTTGTTGTTGCTGTGTTCCTGTACCGAAGAAGAGAAAAAAAAAAGATGTGGGTTTTAGTTTAATTTTGGTATCAAATTGGTGGTTTTCGGTTTAGTTCATCTCTAACTGTAAGTTCTTCCTTATGTTTTTGTTAGTTAAATGTTATTGTAGATATTGATATGTTACTGGGTGCAAATATGTTGAGCAATGTCACTGTTATGCTAGTATAAGTTCATTATGCTTACATTATGTTATGATAGTATAAGTTGTTAGTGTTCTTGTTTTGTCGCCAAGTTTAGGACATAACATACCAGCAGCCCGTATCACTTTGATTTGAGGATTTGGATCCTAAAATTCAGTATATAAGTAGCTATAGTATCATAAATCTGCTGTTTTAAGACATCTCAGGTTTTAGAGCTTTTCAGAGGCTTAAATGTTAAGCTTAAATTTGTTCTTGTGCACCTAATTTGGAAGGCCACTGTTCATCAGTATGGATATCCCACCAACAAGCATAGTTTCTTGTTGAGTAGGAATTAGGATTTTGATTTTGGTGTCCACTTAGTTTACCATCTAAGTTTATGTTGTCTTCAATAAGATTAATGGTTAGAGCTCTCTAGGTGGCTTAACAATCAGCTTAAGTTTGGCTCTTTAGTCACATATTTCTTCACTGCTCCTTTATTGCTCTTTAAAGTTTTATGTTTGTCTGCTAAAAATGCTTGCTAATCTCCATAAAACTGAGAAGTAACAAAAATAATCTCAAAAAGGGGGCAGCAGTGGGGCTTGAACCCACCACCTTGCGCTCAACGAGACACATCACAACAATCAGTAACCATCTCATCTGCTGTTACCTTTTTTGTTTGGTTTCCTTTTGTTTTTCTTTTATACAGTTAAGAAAGCAGACGAAAAAAAAGCTGTGCAAAAAAAAAACTGATAGCAGTGGGTCTCGAACATATGACCACACAGTCATACCAGACGCAACACAGAACCACTTAACCATCTGCTCTACAAGCATGTTTTGTTAGAACTCTTATTCTTTTCCTTTATATTCTGTTTTTGAACACCTGTCACATAAGAAAAGAAAAAGATAAAAATGAGGAGCAGAGGGGTTCGAACCCCTGACCTCCAGCACATATACAATAGCCTCACAAACAAATATCCCTACCATCTGCTCTGTAGTGACTTTTGTTAAATAGTTCCTTTTATGTCTTATTTATACCCTTTTTATTTTAGCTTATTTTCATATTATCAACTTTCATAGTTTGTTTGGTAGCTTATTTGTAGATTATTTTTAGGGTTTTTATTTTTCCTAGTTTTTAAACAGTATTTAGGAATTTAAAAAAAATCAGATTTTTCCCAAGTAGTTTATCATTTTTAATAGTTTAATTAGTTTAAATAGTTTAAAATCATTTTTAATTCATAATAAATAATTTAAAAGTCTAAAAAAGGTAATTATTTTTTTCAAAATTTTCTTTTATCATATAGGACGTAGGGAAAATAATTTTGCTTTTGTAAAGTCTAAATTTCATAATTTTATTTTTATTATTTATTTTCTAAGATTATTCTCATTTTAAAATTTTAAAAAGTCATAAAAAAATAGAAAAAAGTTTAGAAAAATTTTCAAAAAAATATTTTCAGTTTTTAAATAGTATAAACTAGGTTTGCAAATAATAAAGTTTGAATTTTGTCCTTTTCTTATTTAATATATTTTTTAGGATTTTTAATTAATTTTATATATTAATATAAAATAATTTAAGCACTTTCAAATTTTTTAGTTTATATTTTATTTTTAATTAGAATTTTTAGTAATTTTTAATTATATTTTTGGCGAAATTTTTCGTTTTGTCGCGTTTTTACGTTCGTACGTTCGCGCGTTTTCGTCCGTTTTGAGCGTAGTCCGATCTTGTTTCCTTTTCTTTCCTTCTTTCCAAAATGTAATAACTCGAATAAATAACGTACTTAGTTTTGGCTTAAACACCATACCTCCTCGAGAACGAACTCGACGACGAGTATTCGCGTTTTTCACAAAACGTGATAATTAATACTTACCCGCTTTTGTCGCTTTGTTTTTCCTAAAATAAAGTGTACAAAAATACCTCAAACATCAAATGGCGCCACTGCCGGGGAGGTGTGTTTAGCCATACTTATCTATCGTGTTTATTTAAGTGTTTACGTTTTATCGTAAATACTTCTTTTTATTTTTCTATACTATTAGCCATACAAATAAATAGTGTTAAATTGAACTCAATTAACACAAAATCGTTTTCTCGTTTTTATTGTGCATAATATATTGTATTTACGTAGAAAAATTAACAAACAATAATTATCCAAATACGCGAGAAATCGCACCTCAATAGTTGAGCATTCCGGTCACTATTGTTGTATCGAATTCAAACGAAAGTCAAAGGCAAAATAGATAAATACTCTTAATTGGTTTAATCTCGATAAATACAAACTATAAGGTGGGTATAAGGCGGTTGTATTTCATGACCTAAGGAAAAAAGGCTCTTAAGTGCTTCGCGCCGCCTTGTTTTCTCCGCTCGCTTGTGCGTATTTTGAAAGTGACGATTAATTAGAGGTTTGCCAACTCAAGTATTATTAATCTATTTTTGTGAGTTTTAATTATTGAACCTCGAAACGTTTTGGCGTTCCGCCAACGTTTCAAAGTCGACGAGGGTTTTTACTTCACGTAATTACCTTCATTCTTCTTGGATTCATTAATCGAGACCTTTGATTAGTGGATAGTTTTTGTAGATTAATTTCTATGTAATACACCAAAATTCCAAAAAAATTAAAAAAACCAAAAATACAAAAAGATTCTTCGATTTTTTCTTCTATTTTCATAATTCTCTTCTTTCACCCTCTATAACGTTTAATTCTCGAATCGTCTTTCTCTTTGCATCATGTCGAATGATGGTGGATATTATTCGTGTCCATATTGCGGAGGCCCGCCCGATGGTGCCAATTGTTTTAATTGTAAGGTTATTGGAGGTCGAGAGGGTTATATTTATAACTCCGCCCCATGTGATCGTGGTGACAAGTTTCGATCTTACGACCAAGGTCACCAATCGTCTTCGTTTTATTCGTCGAATGATTCGTCTTATTATTGTGATAATAATCAAGACGATAACGAATCAAAACGCCTATGGTTACGAATTCCAATCATATGGCCATACTCCACAGCCGCCCTCGTCTTATTCATGTGATTTTTGCGGTTTGGAGCACGATTTCGGATTTAGTTGTACGAATAACTACAATGACCACAAACCGAATCCTAATTTCTATGACCAATCTTCGCAATACACACCGTCATATTCATGTGAGAATTGTGGAAACGAACCTCATTATGGATATGATTGTCAACCAATGAATCAAAATACGTCTTTCGACAACCAATTCAACGGATTTGACGAATCACCTCCACAAGATATGAATTACAATTGTAACAATGGGAATTTTTATCCACACAACGAACCGGATTTTTCTCAAAATCCGTGTTGCGAAAATTGTGGGGGGCCTCACGATACTTATTCTTGCCAACCAATGCATTATAATGAACCCAATTCATACTATAATTCCGGTTTTGATAATTTTGAGGCCCCACCATACGATCTCGAACACCAAAATTCTCATGAGTCAAGTAACGAGAGACAAAATTCCTTTGGCGCTTTCTTACAAGACCATGAAGAAGAATTCTTGCAAGGTGTGATGGACATTTTTAGAAGTATAAGGGGAGAGATTGAAATGGAAAAGCAACGAGTGCAAGCGTCAAATATTGATACTTATGCCTCTACCTCTCTGGAGATTCCATATGATTACCAATACGACGATGATGATAGCGATGTTTTCAATCTCGACCCTTATCATGGAAAAACTACTCCTATACCCACTTCGGAAACCGATGCCTCTCTAAGTATGGGGGAGACGAATCTTAGCACTAATCCTAGTGTCGAGATCCCTATTCCAATCCAAAGTGAGCCTACGGTTTTTTCCGAAGATGAGGTAAGTGATTTTGCTCTCGATGAATTTTTCCACGAAGATTCTAAAGAGGCAAATCACAATAGTGAGTGTGATTCTATGTCACGTGATGGAGTCTCTTCCATTGACACTTCAGGGAGAGAATCAACGACTTTTTCGAACCCGCTTTTCAATGACGATGATTTATCCGCTAGTGATGACGAGTCACTAATCGACGAGGACGTTCAAAATACCGAATTTAAAATCTTTTCGAACGCTTTATTCGAATTTGATGACGCGTTCATTTTTGGTGACGTAAATCCTCTCTTTGATGAGACGTTCGAGGACATCGAGAGTGAGGATTCTAAGGATTCTAAACTCGATGAGCCGGATTTGCTAGTCACCCTCCCGAAGTCACATACGGATGAGATTTCTTTTTCTAATCATAATTTTTCCATTCTCGAGGGGTTCACCGATGGACCGCCTCTCGATGAGAGTGAGGATTTTAATGAGGCTTTTGCCTTCTATCCGGGGGGAATTTTGAAACTCCTATTTTGGGCAATTCTCTTTCAATTTTACCTTCGTTTCAAAGTATCCCTACCCATCCCCTCGGATTTGATGACCAAACGTACTATAAGTACGTCGTAAGGAGTTTTCTTCCTTACAAGTCGTATCCTCCGGCTTTACGTGTTTTATTTTCAACAAAATGTGAGGATACGATCTTTGATCCCGGTATAAAGGCTTTGCCTTTATTCACGGTTGCTTTTGGGCCTTGATTACATGTAAGCCCCACCAAAAATGACCGAACCAAGGATATCCCTAAATGATCACATTTATGGGGATTCGAGTCGAGCTTTTGACTCGGTTATCAAAAACAAGGTGCCTCGTGGGGGAGACCCATGCTTATCCATGTACATATTATTGCTTTCTAATTAGTTTAATGTGAGGGGATTTGTGCCCTTCCAACCTTTGTTCCGTGGTTGTTTGTGCATTGTGGTTTTTAGATGATCATGATCTTCACGATTAGAGCCTCTCGTGTTCGTTTTATGGGAGCACTCGATCGTTTGCTTTGAAGAATTTCTTGATATCCACATGATATATCCTTATTTGTTCTAACCTTACGTTTTTAGCACACTTCATAAACGGCTTTAAATTTAATGGTTACACCCTTTCCATGCTAGATTAGGCATTCGACTACGTCTGTAGTATGGGGGTGTTTTGCACCCCTAGACTCGAAACATTGAGGACAATGTTTAACTTTAGTATGGGGGGGTGAATAGATACTTGTCTTGCCAAACCTTCACGCTTTCCAAAGTTTACCTTTTTGTTTATCGTTTTGTTGCAAAATAAGGCTAAAAATGGCCAAATTTTAAAAAATTTCTCATGTTTTATAAGTGTTTGAAGACACAAATGTAGATTTTCCGATGGGTGAATAAGAGTAATTTTTGACTCCACCGTGCGTGTTGAGCACTTAGCTTTGATTCCTTAACTACACATTAGGCTAAGTCTCTTAAATGAGGACGAGAAATGATAGAGTTATTTATAAGTCTCGTAATCGTCACGATCTCATGTGTAGTAATTATTAGCTTATTCTCCCCACGCTTTTGCATAATAAATTGTTAATAAATATTGATTTAGCAGTTTAGTCACTATTGTTAGTTTCTAATTTGTTTTAGTAGCTTCCATGTAATTAAATTGGGAAAACATTAAGGTATCGCCAGCGTCACGGTTTTGAAGTATTGGCACCCGAATAATCGAAAGCTTCACCTAATAATAAGATTTCAAGTGCTCACCTAAATTAAGCAAAAATTTGAAGCTCATAAGGCCGAAAAATCTATGCCCAAATTGAAAGTGAATTATGCCTTAATCTTTGAAGCTTTAAAGATCCAAAATTCGCTTTAGCGTGAGGATATACGTCTTTGGCTAATAAAACCACCGACGAGGCAGATAATAAAAGGCAAGGCAAGACCGAAGTCATAATAAAATCTTCATGGCGAAATTGAATAAAAGATTGAGGTAAACCAAAGATAATAAGGCCCTTCCGTTAGGGGGAATATAAAAGTCTTGGTAATAAGTCTCATGTTCAAAACCGTTATAAAACAATGTTTATCGATCCTTCTTATTGACTTAATTTTTTAACATCGTTGTCTATTAGGATGAATTATTAATTTAATGATTTTGGTTACACCGTTAAAACTCTATTTTTAGACTTAATCTCTATTCACGCATAAGTCAATGATGTATCCTCGTGATCATTAAGACAAAAATAAAATATAAGAGATACCAAGTAGGAATAAGGGAGTTTAGGTTCGTAATTAACACTCATGAGATATGATCGTGTTGCTAACTTATAATAACAATGATCTCGTTACACGCTTAGCATGGAATCGAGTGAAAATCGAGGATGACGAACTTATCTCTATGAGGCATTCACGTGCTCTTATTCTTTGACCCTAAAAGTCACCTTATCGTGATGAAAACAATACATTATGTCTAAAACGCATGTAGTAGTTTACTTAAGTTTATGTCTTTAATAAATGTCATCATAAAATGAATTTTGGAAGTGCTATGATACTTAATTCTAGCATTGCGTGGGGACACGGCAATGGTTTAGTATGGGGGAGTGATGAGACCGCAATTATACATGGTCTCATCGTCCAAAACGGGCTTAAAACGATAAAAATATCATAAAAAGTGCCAAATATATGCTTGTGTTTGTTCAATGTGTATTTTAGGTACGGATATCGTGAAATCACCAAAAGATTACAAGAAACAAAGAAAAACGAACACGGGAAAAGAAGCCGCACAAAGTACCGGACCCGAATGATGATTTTCCAAGAAAAGTCCCTCAAGTTTGAAGATTGTACAATTTTGGTCCCTCGATAATTGAAGATTGTCACTTTTTACCCCTAAAGATATTCAAATATACAAAGGAGTCCCTAAAGTTCCAACACTTGTCAAGAACAGCCCTCCAATATTGAAGAAAATACACCATTAGTCCTAAAGCTAACAAAAGGACTAATGGTGTAAACTGATAAGGACTGCCTATGTTAAGCCATGAGGACCTTGGGTGAAAAGCTATTAAAGGTTGACTGTTAAGAGAAGGGGTGAATCTGCGAAGAACCTAAATTACTTAACCCTTATACCCATTTATCCATTAAACTCAACCAAACCCATCTATTTTTCTTTTGTACACTCGTTGGCCCAACACCATCTAAAACCAACGAAGGTTTTATTATATTTGCGAAATTCGGTGGACCAACAAGCCTACTAGCCCAATTCGTTTTCTTTAAGAAACCCATATTTTGTTTGCAACATTTTACAAAAAGAAAAATGGGTTAACTCTTTGTTATAACACAACAGACGGATAAAAAGAAAAAATGGAAGCTAGGGTTTGTTCATATATCATCTGCCACCACTTTACCAAAACCAAATCCCCAAATCAACCAAACCCTAATCGAATATTTTGACCATCACTTTCATCCTAACCCACACTTACACAATCACGTGAAGGATTCGAATCAAGACAAAGAGGGCACAGATCCAACGATTGTGATGCATTTTTTTGAAGAGTACTCAAATCCAAGGGTCACTAGCAAGATGTCGACACCATACAAGCATCTCAGCCATAGAAATCACATGGATGATTCTAGAATTTGATCCAAGGCTCAATATTGTCTCAGAGACAAAAAGATGTCGACATTAGGGTTCTATCCTCACTTGTACTATATATAGTTTAGTATGTTTTTATTTTTCCTTGTTCCAGAATATTTTAAATGTAATTTTTTTTATTGAATGAAAAAAAAAAGTTGGTAATTTATTCTGAGTTCCAATTTTATTTTAAGTTAATTGCAAGTGATTTGTTTGTTTTCTTTTTTACTGTTCGAAAAAAAGAAAGAGTGGGGTAAGATTATTATTTTATTGTTTTTTTTTCTGTGTACCGAAAGAAAAAAAGAGATTGATAAAAAGTGATGGTTCTAATTTTGTGTTTGAATTATTTTGTGAAAGTGTTTTATTAGTTACTGTTTAAGAAAAGAAAGAGTTTATGTTCGTTACTGTGATGAAAAACAAGAAAGGGTGATATATTTGTGATTCATTTTTATGTTTGAAGTATTAAATTTTTTTTTTGTGTTAAATTGGATGTTGTTGTTGTCACTGTTCAACGAGATACAAAAAAAAGAGTAGTCTTGTTTGTTGAAGAAGTGGTTTGAAAAAAAATCGGATTTGTGCATACCTTGTGTTACTATACAGAAAGAAAGAAAAGAAAAGAAGCGTTCAAGGTTTTGCCGAGCTACTGTCAGAAAATCAGAAAGAAAAGGGGGTTTTACTTTTGTGATTTGTTACTGTCCGAGAGAATGAAACAAAAGAGGTACTTGTTGTTGCTGTGTTCCTGTACCGAAGAAGAGAAAAAAAAAGATGTGGGTTTTAGTTTAATTTTGGTATCAAATTGGTGGTTTTTGGTTTAGTTCATCTCTAACTGTAAGTTCTTCCTTATGTTTTTGTTAATTAATGTTATTGTAGATATTCATATGTTACTGGGTGCAAATATGTTGAGCAATGTCACTGTTATGCTAGTATAAGTTCATTATGCTTACATTATGTTATGATAGTATAAGTTGTTAGTGTTCTTGTTTTGTCGCCAAGTTTAGGACATAACATACCAACAGCCCGTATCACTTTGATTTGGAGATTTGGATCCTAAAATTCAGTATATAGGTAGCTATTGTATCATAAATTTGCTGTTTTAAGACATCTCAGGTTTTAGAGCTTTTCAGAGGCTTAAATGTTAACCTTAAATTTGTTCTTGTGCACCTAATTTGGAAGGCCACTGTTCATCAGTATGGATATCTCACCAACAAGCATAGTTTCTTGTTGAGTAGGAATTAGGATTTTGATTTTGGTGTCCACTTAGTTTACCATCTAAGTTTATGTTGTCTTCAATAAGAATAATGGTTAGAGCTCTCTAGGTGGCTTAACAATCAGCTTAAGTTTGGCTCTTTAGTCGCATATTTCTTCACTGCTCCTTTATTGCTCTTTAAAGTTTTATGTTTGTCTGCTAAAAATGCTTGCTAATCTTCATAAAACTGAGAAGTAACAAAAATAATCTCAAAAAGGGGGCAGCAGTGGGGCTTGAACCCACCACCTTGCGCTCAACAAGACACATCACCACAATCAGTAACCATCTCATCTGATGTTACATTTTTTGTTTGGTTTCCTTTTGTTTTTCTTTTATACAGTTAAGAAAGCAAACGAAAAAAAAAGTTGTGCAAAAAAAAACTGATAGCAGTGGGTCTCGAACATATGACCACACAGTCATACCAGACGCAACACAGAACCACTTAACCATATGCTCTACAAGCATGTTTTGTTAGAACTCTTATTCTTTACCTTTATATTCTGGTTTTGAACACCTGACACATAAGAAAAGAAAAAGATAAAAATGAGGAGCAGAGGGGTTCGAACCCCTGACCTCCAGCACATATACAATAGCCTCACAAACAAATCTCCCTACCATCTGCTCTGTAGTGACTTTTGTTAAATAGTTCCTTTTATGTCTTATTTATACCCTTTTTATTTTAGCTTATTTTCATATTATCAACTTTCATAGTTTGTTTGGTAGCTTATTTGTAGATTATTTTTAGGGTTTTTATTTTTCCTAGTTTTTAAACAGTATTTAGGACTTTAAAAAAAAATAATAATCAGATTTTTCCCAAGTAGTTTATCATTTTTAATAGTTTAATTAGTTTAAATAGTTTAAAATCATTTTTAATTCATAATAAATAATTTAAAAGTCTAAAAAAGGTAATTATTTTTTTCAAAATTTTCTTTTATCATATAGGACGTAGGAAAAATAATTTTGCTTTTGTAAAGTCTAAATTTCATAATTTTATTTTTATTATATATTTTCTAAGATTATTCTCATTTTAAAATTTTAAAAAGTCACTAAAAAATAGAAAAAAGTTTAGAAAAATTTTCAAAAAAATATTTTTAGTTTTTAAATAGTATAAACTAGGTTTGCAAATAATAAAGTTTGAATTTTGTTCTTTTCTTAGTTAATTTATTTTTTAGGATTTTTAATTAATTTTATATATTAATATAAAATAATTTAAGCACTTTCAAATTTTTTAGCTTATATTTTATTTTTAATTAGAATTTTTAGTAATTTTTAATTATATTTTTGGCGAAATTTTTCGTTGGGTCGCGTTTTTACGTTCGTACGTTCGCGCGTTTTCGTCCGTTTTGAGCGTAGTCCGATTCCGTTTTCTTTTCTTTTCGTCTTTCCAAAAACGAAATCACTCGAATTAATAACGTCTAATATTGTTGGCTAAACACCATACCTCCACCGAGAACGAACTCGATTATTCGTCTTTACGTTTTTCCTAAAACGTATTGATTAATACTTACCACGACTTAGCGTTTGCTTAATTTTTCCTAAAGTTAAGTAAAACGACTAAAAACCGCAACATTAACCACCCCCAATCGGAGGGACAAGGTGAAGGAACGATACAGACAATAGAAGTCTTGATTTGTGCTTGTATGATTGACCTTTGGTAGTGTCTAGGATGAGCATTTACCTTTGGATAGGTTATCACTGATAATTATCGCATTGGAATTGAGACCGAATTGCGAGGATCTATATAAAGAAAAGTTTAAGCACACATGTAGGTGGGAGTTTGGATGAAGATATGATATGAGCAAAAACTCATATCAATTAATCAACAAATCACCCTAAAACACATAGCAAATACCTAACTTTTGTGCTATAAAAGCAGTATTATGTGGTATGTTCTGTGTTTGTGTACAAATAGGTAAGAAGGATGCATTTTCAAGCAAACAAGAAGAAAATCAAGCTAAATTGGATGAAAAAGACAAAGAAGGATCAAGAGTCACAAGACTTTGAAGACAAAGGACCTATCTTGACAACATTTCAAAGATGAAGGACCAAAAGTGTACATTTGCCAAAGTCAAGATCAAAGTCAAACATGGTCAACCAACAAATCAACCAAGTCAAAAGGGTTAAAAGAAGCAAGAATGCAAGTTGAAGGATCATTTTTGCCAAAGGAATAAAGATTCTAGCTTAAAATACAAATCTGCCAAGTCAAGGGACTGAAACTGCCAAACTTGCAAAGTAATTTGGGCTCAATCCGTGTGAGATGGTTTTAACCAATGAGAAGCAAGGAATTAAATGACTTGGATTGCCACATAACCCCACTCACAGCCGCCAACATTTAATAAGCAAATCACAACAGTGTGATCCACCAACTCATCAACTGGCCAATCATATTTCACTAAATGGATAATGATCCATGTGCTTATTTTCCACCAACCACAACATGCCACGTGGCCTTCTTCTCCAAACAAAATTGCCAGAAACGGGATTTAGCTAGAGGGCATTTCAAAAGTTGATTTAAACATCAAAGTTACTCAAAATCCAAAGACGAATTCATCCCAACTATCCAATTAACATGAAAACAACTCAATCAAAAATCCCCAATTAAGTTCTTCACCTGCAAATTTCAATTAGCAGAATTGGGACACGTGGAGCTCAATGATTGGCTTGGACACGTCATTCTCCTCAACAACTTCACTTTCTCATTCTATAAATAGCGTAGCAGGCTCTCATTTGTACATAGTTAGCTAGTGTGAAAACATACACACTAGAATTTTACTCTCTCTCTCATTTTGTTAGTAGTTAGTAGATCACAACTCTTAAGAGCCTGACAACCTCTTGAGAGTCTGTTAGTTAGTTGTAACCACCTTTGTAACTACTTTTCACATTACTTCAATAAAAATTAAATTTCCCTCCAATTCTCTCATTGCTCTTACCTATTGTTCATACGCCATTGTTATTGCTTGTTTCTAGTGATCATACTTGATCATTAGAAGCCTTGTTGAAGATTGTAGCTGTTCATTACATCCAGTAGTTGAGTACCTGTTTTGATCATTCATTTCAAGAATTGGTAGATTTTGAAGGTTTCCAGTTCAACAATGGAGGTTATGAGTTGATTAGCTGTTGATTGATTGTTGATTGGTAGATACTAGTGCTAAGGTGGTGGTTTAGCACTAGCTAGACAGCTCAGCGCTACTCTACTCCCCAAAGGATGCCTAAGCTAAAAGGTTTTGGTTTTCTGAATTTTAGTTCCTCTCAAATGTTGTCTGCATGCTCAATATCTAGTGTAATCTTGTTTTGAATGCATGATCAAGTGTGTTACTGAGTAGATGTTGATGTTTGAGTAGCTTATTTGTAGTCTAGCACTTTATCATTAGTTTAATTCTCATTACTAGTTGCTTAATAACCGTCAATTTAGTTTATTAGTACATTTAGAGTATAAGTCTGTTTCATAGCCTGAATTTGGTCCTTATTCATCACATTGTAGTCATTAAACTTGGCCTGGTATTTGCTTTGATTCAGTTAAGCTTTTAACTCAAATCTCTTTCACAAATGTTTAATCAGTTCAGTAAAACAAGTGTTTGGGAATAGGTATTCATATGTGTTCAAGTATTTGTAGTTGGTTAATTCTAGTTCTATTTTAGTCAGTAAGTCATGGCAAACTAGTTTACAAAGATTTTAGGTCAAGTTTGTAGTCAAACAGGCAATTGGCATTCTAAAAATGTAACACCCCATTTTGATAAATGGAATGTCACGCGTAATTATGGCGTGTCATCAAAGCATTCAAGGATAAATGCCTAAACATTACATGACCATAGGGAAAACCGGAATCAAACATCGGTTCCCAAACATAAGCCCAAAACATAAATAAAGTAAATGAACAAAAAGGAAGACTAGACAAGCATAAATATGAAGGCGAGAGGAGAAGGAATCTAAGGTAGCTCCCATCCTATGCGTGTCCTCCAAATGCTCCAGTCAGTCCTTGAGTACCTGTCGTTTTGGGACATGGAAAGGAAAGTAACGGCTGAGCAAAACGCTCAGTGCACGGATATAGACATAGTATAAATGACTAAAACATAATAAAGACTTAATGGCAGCGGAAATGTATAAGTCCTGGAAAACCTGGAACATGTTCATAAAACTGGTTTTATAGTTTGAAAAGCCTTATGTTTATCTTATGAAAACTGTTTAACATATTTTACCATTAGCCAATATAGGTCATGAAAATCCACCGTGCATGAATACTTGGAGGGGTGACCTCATCATGCAAATTAGAGGGGCTGCCTCTAATTTAGTATATAGGTTTTTTTGGTAGGAGGGATCAGCTCCTTGTGAAGGATGCAAGGCACACACCACATTCACCATGAAATCCTGACTGAAAACATGTAACTAGGATGCACCCATACGCCCCACGTGATAAATATAATATAAATGGCCAAAAGCTGAAGGGACGCCACGAGCAATCACTCCGCCGTGGTGAAGTCATAACATCAGTGCCTCTAATGTTATGGTTATGGTACCTCCATAACTAGGTGAAACTGGTCATGCATGTATATGGCTATAGATATTCTTAATTAAACATAAGCAATCAAACACGTAACTTATACTACGGGAAAACAGTTGGCTGCATACGGGGAATACTAATAAGGAAAGAATGTCCATACTGAAAGGACGGGAATCCGTACCTTATGTCCAGTGAACGAAGAAGATGAACTGAGAGGAATCCTACTTCCGAATCCCTAGTGCTACATAAATACATACGTGAATAAGTATCTGCTTACTAAATACGTAACTGGTTTTATGTCATGTCTTAGCTTATTTTATATGGTCTTACCATGTTCTACTGTTTTAAAGCCTTAAATCGTGTTTATCTTATATTCTGTTTAATCTGATTAAGTATTTCTAGTATTTCATGTATTACTATACTTACTGTGTAATAATAAGTAACTTTCCAAAAATAGCAGGTTTCCTAAAATAGATAGTTTCCAAAAATAGTAAGTTTCCAAAAATAGAAAGTTTCCAAAAATAGAAAGTTTCCAAAAATAGAAAGTTACCAAAAATAGAAAGTTTCCAAAAATAGAAAGTTTCCAAAAATAGAAAGTTTCCAAAAATAGAAAGTTCCCAAAAATAGAGTTACTACTTAAAATAGATAAGTTTCTAAAAATAGAAAGTTTCCATAAATAGATCAGCTGCCTTAATTAAATAAGTTTCCATAAATAGATTAGCTTCCTGAAATAAATAAGTTTCTAAAACTAGAAGGTTTCCATAAATAGATTAGCTGCCTTATTTAATTAAGTTTCTAAAAATAGAAAGTTTCCATAATTAGAAATAAGCTGGTTAAATAAGCTAAGTATATAAGCCTAAGTGTTTTCATGATTATTTTCTAAGTCATAAGATATAATGTATAGTTTAATAATTATTTCATGTAATTAAATTAAACTATAGGTTAAAATATTTAATTAAAGTATAACATGTTTTTAATTAAATAAAGTTAAATACTTAGGTTAAAACATGTATTATTATTTATTAATAATATAACCTAAGTCATGTTAATTAATTAATTATAACCATGGTTTTTAAATAATTAATTAATTTATAAGTCTAAAATATGAAAATACTTAGGTTAATAATTTCATGATTATTAATAATTAAAATAACCTAAGTAATGTTATTAAATTAATCATGTCATGTTATTAATTTAATTTTAACATAAGATCGTAAAAATAAAAAAAAACTAAACATACAACATGAACCGGATCTTGACTAAGAACCATGAACCGGACATGAAATCGACACCGTACCCCAAACCAAATCGGGGTACCCCGTGTTTTACTGCTACCATGGGACCCACACGCACCAACCAAGACCGTATGGTCTTGGTGGTGGTCGGTTGGCAAACCGAAACCCCTTTTGGGTTCGGTGAAGCCTGCGGCCAAAACAAACACCCCTTAAAAACATACTTTTGATTTTATTAAACCCCAAATCATGTTAGATCCATGTTTATTTATTAGGTTTTTGTAAAAACATAACATGTTCTTGATTTAATAGAAAATCAAATCTAAAGAAAAGGTTTAAAAAGGATTTACCAAATTCGTGGATCAAAAGGATGAAGAACAAACACGATCAACAACTAAAATTCCAAGATCCAAGATCACAAACCACCTCCTTGTGGTGGTTGTAGGGTGGCGGCACAAAAGAAAAGAAGGAGGAGGAGGAGTTTTTAGGTTTCTGTAAAAATTCTCTGAAAAGAAAAATGAGTAGTGTAATTTTCCTTAACCTCCTTTTAGTAAAAATTGATGGGCTAAGCCCATCCTCCCTCCTAATTTCGTGGTAATGGGGCCCACAAGGGGTAACCCGAATGTTTTTCCGTGTCTAAAATATTGGTGTGTTCTCGTGTGTTCCCGTGTTCGTGTTTTACGTGTTCTCGTTAAATATTAACCGTGACTTAATATATTTATTTGTGGTCGTAATAAATATATATACGTAATTAATATTAGCTCGTGATTAAATTATGTTCATGATTTCATGATCGCATGTTCGTGATTAATTATTGTCAAATAATTATTGCGTGCTCATGCGTAGTAAAATACTTATCATGTTCTAACACGTACGTAATACGTAAAATCCTAACACGAAATCGTAATCATGCTATAATAGGAAAGTTTTAATCTAGTACGTACGATATTAAGGGTACTATTCATGGTAAAAGCATGCGGGTTTTACAACTCTTCCCCCCTAAAAAGAATAATTCGTCCCCGAATTATAGGTAACCTAACTGAAAGAGAAACATACCCGAATCAAACTGAGAGGGTATGTAAGATAATTGAACGTGCGGGTTTCCTGGCAGAAGGAACGTGGAACATGACATGTCTTAAAAGGACATGGAACGTGACGTGACTGAAAGGACAAATCTAACTGATGAGAGAAAACGGAAAAAAAGTCCGGATGAACTTGTCCGTTTCCAAGTGGCCTCCCTCTTGGAACGGTTCCTTCAGAAGATCTTGACACTAATGATAAATCTTGGTCCTCCTGACCTTGACTTGGAAAACGAAGAAATTCTTGGTTATCAACGGAAGATAGATCCCCTAAATTCGACCGAGGAAAATAAGAGTTAACGTGCTAGGGTAACTGAAACGTTACGATGCAAGACAATCTGACTTAACTGATAATTAGAAACGATGTGCGAGACATAAAGAAACGTAGTACGTGAAATTTTTTGAACGTGATACGTGAAAAATTTTGAACGTGCTACGTGGAGATATGGCGAGTGTAGTATGAGTAAACATATCGTGATCCATGATACGTGTAACATATCTTGATCATGATATGAGGAACGTGGAATGAACATGACATGTGAAACTGATACAAAGATTTTATATGGGTTCTAATTTCTCTGAATCCTCTCGAATTGATCTCGGTCTTAAGTGGAATAATTGTTCTTGGTTACTAAATAAAAGGGTTTGGTTTTCTAATCTAATAAAAAGTGGAAATGAAAATTTAATTCAAAGATAATTAATTTAATGATGATTAATAAAAACTTGAATTTAAATTAGAATTAAGATTAAAATAAAATTAAAATTAAATTAAGAAAACAGTAAAGAAATAGTAAAGAAACAGTAAAACTTTAAAATACCCAAAAGATAACTGATTCAGAAGTTACTGTTCATTCGGAAGTTGAGCTTCATTCGGAACTTTGTGCTTGGTTCGGAACTTTTGGACTCATCCGGAACTTACTGATTCGGAAGTTCTCTATGTTCCGATTCGGAACTTTTGGTAAAAAATCGGTTCGGAACTTATGCCTTGGTTCGGAAGATAAAAAACGGTTCGGAACTTATGGATTGGTTCGGAACTTAAAAATCGGTTCGGAACTTTTAATTTGGTTCGGAAGTTATGGGTTGGTTCGGAACTCTTAGCTTGGTTCGGAACTTATGCCTTGGTTCGGAACTTTCTGCTTCGTTCGGAAGTCTGGGAAAACCCAGAACAGTAAGAATACCCGAAGAACAAGGAAAATCGTTTTTAATCCAAAAATCACTAAGTTTTTCACCAAAGACTAAAATAACTCAATCACGAAGCATCTATTAACCATAAGCTACAAATCCCACTAACAAAAACACAAATCCCAACAACTTTTGAAGATCAAATCAAGAAAAATAAAAACTTAAGAACTTGAAGATAAAGATGAAGATGAACAAAATTAAATGGAAAGATTAAACAAGACTTTTTATTGAATGATTAATGTTTTAACAAGATCAAACAAGAATTAAAATAACAAGATTTGAAAAACAAAGATTAAAATCACCAATCACCCTAGTGGTGATGGTGATGAAACGAACTAAAGAGAAAAAGGTGGGGAGGAGAGAAAACTCCAGACTAACTAACTAGTGGATGTGTGTGAGGGGGCTCCTTTTATAGGCTTGTCCTTTGGTTGGTGAGTGGGCTTTCTCCCGTTCTTCTTGTCTTTTCGTCTTTTCAGAAAAGTTTCCGTTTTCGATTCTGATTCGGGATTTGTCGTCGATTAAATCTAACTCGTCTTTTAATTTCTTCGTTTAATAGACTTGAGTTTCTTCGACTTGTGTAAATCTTCCATCTTTGGTCCTTTTCTTCGATAAATCTTCGAATAGGTCCAGTGACTTCAAATCTTTTGCATCTCTTGGACAATAGACTTTATCTTGAGTCCTTTTCTTCAGTAAAACCCGTGTAATCCCATGTTTTCTTTAATATTCATCCGGTTAGCTCTGAAAACACAATAAACACAAAAACCACACATAATTCCAAACAAATGATATTAAATATGTGTTTTGGTCTCGTTTTAGCCCGAATTAAGTGGTAAAAGGATGGGTGTTTACACACCTATCAAATCCCCTACACTTAACCATTGCCATGCCCTCATGCAATGCTTAGTGATAAAGCAATTTTACACTTTTCTCATAATTAACCAACCTTGGCCTTATTTTAAATTCTACTAAACAAAAACTAAAGAAATAAAACTTTAAAGGTAACAAAGGGATTGGAAACCATTTTCACTTGAAAATAGCTACATGGAAATATCTTGCAAAGAAATCGATGACTTACATTAGGGCTTTGGTGCTGCGAAGATTTATCACCCTCAAGTTTCACGTTCCCCAAACTAAGCTTGAAAACGAGATCATTGTTATTATAAGTTAGCAATTCAAACACTTACACACATGGCTTAATTAAATGCTTAAGCTCCCTTATTCCTAAGTGTATCTCTTATATTTTATTTTTGTCTTAGAATGATCATGAAGATGCATTTTTGGACTTATTTCGATAGTTTATTTAGGCTGAAAGCAAAGTAGGACGATTTGATCAATAGTTAGCTAAAGGACAAAATCTCTTAAAACTGCTTCTCGGGATATCAAAAAGTTCATATCTTGGCATAACTTGGTTCACGATTTGAGACCTTTCTCGGGCCGATATTTGGCATGTACTTCATACTTCATATCTTCGAGAGACGTTCTTGAGATAATGGTCTTCTCATCATAATAGAGTTTCTTTACTTGGAGACTTTTGAGGGGTACTCCAACTTTGTTGACCACGACTTCATGATTATTTCTTCAATCTCTAATTGGGATTTTGAGATACAACGATCCGCCTCCTTTTCGGACTTGGATCTATTTACCCTCATACCTTGTTAGGGTCTTTTCGGATAGACTTCTCCATGATCTTTATGGGAGTTGATTGCTTTTCGTCGTGAGTCTTGATCCTTCATATTGATTTTAGGAATAATGCTTTTCACATCACTTTGGATCTTCAGCAATAAAATTGAATCCTCATGCCTTGTTAGGGCCTTTTCGGCCTCGCCAATCTTCGCGCCCCGCTTCATAAGTTATGCCTTGGCTATGAACGCTTATCATTACCGAGCAACTTTTAAACGATCTTGGGCTAGAAGCTAAGTAACTTTTCAAATCGTACGACCTTACTTATTGCAGATAAATTATTAGCAAGTGATGGGAGAATAGGAAAATAATTACGCCAAGTGAGCTTGTGCAAGAATACCGACTTATAATTGACTCTATCATTTCTCGTCCTCCACAATTTAAAATCTCAAGTAATGAGACTCGTGGATACTTAGCCTAATAAACCAATTAAGGTCTACATGGTTAAGGATACTAGCTAGAATAAACTTGGATAAGTCTATTCGGGTTGAGTCAAAATAAACGCAACGGGCCTAATATGTCAAAGGCTTCTAAACTAGCTACACCACTTTATTAATATTTTTGACTTTATTGCGGGATATATACATATGAAAGCAACGATAAAAATTTAAAAATTACAACTAAATGGCCAAAGTTAATAAAAAATTTGAAAAATGTTGAAAAATAGGATTTTCCGGTTAATTGAAGGCATTTTCATGGAAAAGTCCACTTAAAACTTCGATAGAAGTCCCCCCTACACTTAAGATAAACATTGTCCTCAATGTTTAAGCATGTGGGAAAAATCTCCCCTACACTTATGACATTGTGTACGTTGGTTAACTCAAGTTAAGGAAGAGACGACTAAAGTGATCAATTTCAAATGTGAGTATGAAGAAAATTGAATCACGATAGTTGAGAGATAGAACCGGATTTTGGATAACACGGGAGCACGGTTCTTCAAAGATTCCAAGAGTGCACTTATCCCTGTAATCACACCACACAAAGACAAACACGTAGAGAAGTCCCCCTACACTTAGGGGATTAAAACATAAAAGGATAGATACTCGGGCTGCCTCCCGAGGAGCGCTTGTTTTTGATAACCGAGTCACGAGCCTGACTCGACCCAAAATTAGTTCATGGGGAACGTGGTGAGGGAAGGAATCACCTCCTGAGAGGTGGCCTCACCAAAGTACAACTTCACTCGTTGGCCATTCACCTTAAAATTTGGTCCATCAGGTTGAGCGAGCTCGAGAGTACCATATGGAAAAATTTGGGCAATGGTGAATGGGCCGGACCAACGAGATTTGAGCTTTCCCGAGAAGATTTTCAACCGAGAGTTAAAAAGTAAGACCTTGTCTCCAACATGGAACTCTCGGTTTTTGATCTTGGAATCGTGAATGAGCTTAGTTCTTTCCTTATAGATCAAAGAATTTTCATAAGCCTCATTACGGAGTTCATTCAGCTCATTGAGTTGGATCTTGCGTAGGTCACCGGCTTTGTTTATATCAAAATTAGCCCACTTCAAGGCCCAATAAGCCTTGTGCTCCAACTCAATGGGGAGGTGGCACGCTTTCCCGTACACAAGACGATAAGGCGTACAGCCAATCGAGGTCTTGTAAGCAGTACGGAAAGCCCACAAAGCATCATCAAGTTTATCAGCCCATGAGGCACGATGCTCTCCCACGGTTCTTTCCAGAATTCGCTTCAGTCCTCGGTTGGATATTTCAGCCTGGCCATTAGTTTGTGGGTGGTAGGCTGTGGAAAGACGATGGTTTACACCGTACTTAGACATGACTCGAGCAAATTGGTCATTGCAGAAATGAGTCCCACGATCACTAATAATGGCACGAGGCACACCGAATCTAGCGAATAGAGCTTTCAAAAAGTTAAAAACCACCCTTGCGTCATTAGTGGGTAAAGCTTTGGCTTCAACCCGTTTGGAGACGTAGTCAACGGCTACAAGGATGTATTTGTTTCCTTTAGAAGAAGGGAATGGCCCCATAAAGTCGATACCCCAAACATCAAAAATTTCACATTCTTGTATGATATTCTGAGGCATCTCGTCTTTATGTGTGATTTTGCCTTGCTTTTGGCAAACATCACATCGTTTAACCATATCGTGAGCATCACGGTATATGGAGGGCCAATAAAATCCCGAATCAAACACTTTTTTAGCGGTGTAGTTGGGACCAAAGTGACCACCGGTGGGTCCTTTGTGGCAAGCATCAAGGATTTCCGTCGCTGCCGGTCCATCAACACATCGACGAATAATCAGGTCAGCACATTGTTTGAATAGGTAAGGGTCGTCCCAAAAGTAAGTCTTAATGTCGGTGAAGAACTTTTTCTTTTGTTGGGACGTCAACCCTTCCTTGAGAATTCCACCCGCCAAGTAGTTTGCAAAGTCCGCAAACCACGGGGTTTCATTCGGCTTCGAGTTTATAGACATTAAGGTCTCCAAGGGAAAAGAATCATTGATTTCTTTGGTCGGATGATCCCCTTGGTAAGGATCCTCAAGTCTGCTAAGATGGTCCGCGGCTAGGTTTTCAGCTCCTTTTTTATCACGAATTTCGATTTTAAATTCCTAGAGCAGCAAAACCCAGCGAAGAAGTCTTGGTTTGGAATCTTGCTTTGTCAACAAGTACTTCAGCGCGGAATGATCGGTGTACACAATGGTGGTAGAAAGGACAAGATAGGGGCGGAATTTTTCAAAAGCATAGACAACAGCTAAAAGCTCTTTTTCGGTTGTCGTATAATGCAATTGTGCCCCTGTCATTGTCTTTCTAGCGTAATGGATCGGTTGGAAGTGTTTGTTCACTCTTTGTCCAAGAACCGCTCCAATAGCAAAATCACTAGCATCGCACATCAACTCAAAGGGTAGCTCCCAATTAGGGGTAACCAAGACGGGTGCCTTAGTTAGCTTATCCTTAAGCGAGTTGAAGGCTTCAAGACACTCTTTGGAAAAGATAAAAGGAGTATCTTTTTCCAAGAGGTGGGTCATCGGGCGAGCGACTTGAGAAAAATCTTTAATGAATCGACGGTAGAAGCCCGCATGACCCAGGAAACTTCTCACACCCTTCACGGTTGAAGGTGGAGGCAACTTTTCGATAACATCGACTTTAGCACGGTCTACTTCAAGACCGGCTTTCGAGATCTTATGTCCAAGCACGACGCCTTCTTTTACCATAAAATGGCATTTTTCCCAATTCAGAACTAGGCGAGTGTCTTCGCACCGCTTTAGCATACGTTCTAAATTGGCAAGGCAAGAAGAGAAGGAATCCCCGAAGACCGAGAAATCATCCATGAAGACTTACATGGTTTGTTCAACCATGTCATGGAAGATAGCTAACATGCACCTTTGGAAAGTCCCGGGGGCATTGCATAAGCCAAAAGGCATTCTTTTGTAAGCAAATGTGCCATAGGGACAAGTGAATGTCGTCTTCTCTTGATCTTGGGAATCGATGGGTATTTGAAAATAACCCGAGAAACCATCAAGAAAGCAGTAATATTCATTACCCGCTAATCGTTCAAGCATTTGGTCCATAAAAGGTAGAGGGAAATGATCCTTTCTCGTGGCATCATTGAGTTTGCGGTAGTCTATACAAACTCTCCACCCAGTAACGAGACGAGTGGGAATCAACTCGTTGTGTTCATTGGGAACAACGGTTATTCCGCCCTTCTTGGGCACACAATGGATTGGACTAACCCACGGTGAATCCGAAATAGGGTAAATCATACCCGCATCAAGAAGTTTGAGAACCTCTGTTTTGATGACTTCATGGATTTTTGGATTCACCCTTCGTTGGCTTTGAATTGTGGGCTTAAAGTCATCCTCCATGAGAATTTTATGTGTGCAGAAGTGAGGATCAATTCCACGAATATCCGAAATCTTCCAAGCAATAGCCTTCTTATGATCTTTCAACACGGCGACAAGTCGGGCTTTCTCTTCATCCTTCAAATCCTTAGCAATGATGACTGGCGACTTCTTCTCTTCTTCGAGGAATACATACTCAAGATGGGGCGGCAACTCCTTAAGTTCTAAATCCGGAGGATTTTCGACGGGAGGCGTATTCGAAGTCGGAGTATCGATAGCAATGACAGTGGGAGATGGACCGAAATCTTCCAAGCAATAGCCTTCTTATGATCTTTCAACACGGCGACAAGTCGGGCTTTCTCTTCATCCTTCAAATCCTTAGCAATGATGACTGGCGACTTCTTCTCTTCTTCGAGGAATACATACTCAAGATGGGGCGGCAACTCCTTAAGTTCTAAATCCGGAGGATTTTCGACGGGAGGCGTATTCGAAGTCGGAGTATCGATAGCAATGACAGTGGGAGATGGAGGAGAAGGATTGTCTTCTTTGAGAAGGTTAGCAATGAAGCTGAGATCTTTATCCCAATTGGTAGAAGAATCGTCATTGTGTAAATTCACATCTCCCAGGGTGGCTTCCAAATCTTTCCAAAGGAAATCACTTTCTCCAAATAGAGATAGTGATGAGTCGATAGAGGAAACGGTCTCAACATGGGGAAGAGAGGTAGGAATATTTTTACAAGCATCTTTGAAATGTTCTTCACAAGCCTCATCAAGAACGTCAATACAATTAACACTCTCGTAAGAATAAGGCTGTTTAGAAAGCTTTCCCATGTTGAAGACTACTTTATCGTCACCCACTCTCATGATAAGCTCACCAGCTTCAACATCGATGAGAGTGCGACCGGTCCTCAAGAATGGACGACCAACAATGAGTGGCACACGGGGGTCCATCTCGTAGTCGACGACAACAAAATCAGCAGGGAAGGTGAATTTGTCGACTCCTACAATGACGTCTTCGGCAATCCCCACTGGATAAGCAACCGTACGGTTAGCTAATTCCAAAGTCATTTTGGTGGGAACTAGCTCTGGGAGAGATAATTGCTTCCAAACACTTAGAGGCATGAGATTAATACTGGCACCTAGATCGGCTAGGGCCATGCAATTCTCTACTCCCGGGAAATTGCAAGGGATAAGAAAACGACCCGGATCACCAAGCTTGGTTGGCAATTTCCTTAAGAGTACTGCAGAGCAGTTCTCATTAAGTTGGGTGTTGGCAATATCGAGGAGCTTTTCCTTGTCGCTCAGAAGATCTTTAAACATTTTGGCATACTTGGGCATGTGAGCGAGAGCCTCAGCGAAGGAGATATTGAAATTCAGTTTTCTTGAACATTTTTAGGAAGTTTGAAACTTGAATATCATCCTTGCTCTTTTGCTTCTCTTTCCTCAACCTTGAAGGATAAGGTATATTGGAAGAAGAGGAAGGCTTTAGGGGAATAGGATCACTCACAACCACGGGTGGAGGAGGGGTAGAAAGAAGAGGTGGAGAACTTGGGGAAGGAGAAGGGTGAGGAATAGGAGCAGGTGACTCGTTCTCCTTAGTCACAACCACCGGTGGAGGTATAGGAAGCTCGGGTTCCTTGGTACCTTTACCACTTCGAGTAGTGATTGCTTTCATCTCCCCTCTTGGGTTCGCAACGGTGTTACTCGGAAGAGTACCCGAAGAAGAGGGTTGATTACCTTGGAAGAAACTAGCCATCATGTTCCTCAGATCATTAGTTTGGCTATCCAACGTGTTTCTCATATCGGCTCTCAAATCGTTTCCTTGCTTGACCAAGTCTGCTTTCAAATTGCGCACTTCCTCTTGGAGATTTCCCACTATCACATCATTGGTTCTCATGTAGGTTGCAACCTCTTGGTGTAATGCAGTGGTGGTTTGGTTGGGAGGAGCATTGTATGCAGGTGGTTGGTAAGCAGGTTGTTGGAAAACTTAAGTGTTACGTTGAGGTGGTTGTTGCTGCTTGTGAGGAGGGATGTATGGTTGTCGAGGTTGTTGTTGTTGATGAGGGCGATTAAGGTTTTGTTGGTTTGGGTTGGTAGGAGGGAAACCAGGTGGTGAAAGATAGTTGTTGGATCGATAGCTAAGCAAATTACGGTCACCTTGAGGTCTGGCTTGATAAGCAGGTTGAGGATAGGTGCCATATGCCGCATTCACATTCTCAGCAGGGTAATCTTGGGTGGCGGTACAAGTTGTGTAAGAGTGAGGACCACCGCATATCTCACAAGGTTGGCTGACAGCGTTCACTTGAGCGTTTTTGGCGTTGTTGCTGTTGTTGTTGCTGACGGTGTGGGTGACAAGCGATTCAAGAAGCGTGGTGATTTTGTCAAGTCGCTTGTCGCTGTCATTAGTGCTAGCACTAGCGACATTGGTCCGAACACTCTTGGTTTGCACACGAGATTTGTTCTCCCAAGCAGCATTGGAAGTCTTAGCCAATAGATTACCCCTCGAGGCACTGTTCAGTGAATCTTGATCACTCATGCTTAAACCATTGTAAAAAGTATTAATTTGATGTACTTTGGTAAAACCATGTTGTGGGCATTTTCTTAAAAGATCTTTAAAACGATCCCAAGATTCACTGAACGACTCATCGTACTTTTGTTCAAAATTTATGATCTCATTCCGCAAAGCGGTAGTACGAGAGGGTGGAAAAAAGTAGTTGATAAACTTTGTTTACAAATCCGTCCACGAGAGAATACTCTGTGGCGGTTCCTTAGCAAGCCAATGCCGGGCTTGTCCCTCTAAAGAAAAGGGAAAAAGTTGTAACCTTATAACCTCTTGTGGAACACCATTGAATTTGACCGTGTTGGTGAGTTGCAAGAATCTCTTGATGTGGTCGTGTGGATCATCAATGGTTCGTCCCAAGAATGGTTGAGCGGAGACCATCTGGATAAAGCCTGATTTTAGCTCGAAATTGTTGGCGGCAATTGGTGGTATAACAATTGGATCCGTGTTGCCATCGACATGAGCTTGCAGTAATTCAATCATCGGGCGATTATCAGGAAGGGGCTCATTGTTGTTGTTATTATTCATGTTGTTGTTATTGTTTGGAGGTGGTACACTGGCCATGTCTAAGTGATCGAGAGGATCGGGCTCTTGATATGACGTGGATCGAGTGCGCATACACCTGCAAAAGAACGAACAAAGAAAAGCAAAGCACAAATATTTTTGGTTTTATGTTTTTTTTATTTATTTTTTTTTTGTATTTTTGAAAATTTTATATTTTTTAGTTGTTTTTGAAAATTTTCTTGAAAAAGTAACGTTCACGGGGAACGGATCCCAAAATCCAAGTTCTCACAAAAAACTTTTGATCTTAACGAGAAGAGCCGGCAGCGGCGCCATTTGATACAAAGATTTTATATGGGTTCTAATTTCTCTGAATCCTCTCGAATTAATCTCGGTCTTAAGTGGAATAATTGTTCTTGGTTACTAAATAAAAGGGTTTGGTTTTCTAATCTAATAAAAAGTGGAAATGAAAATTTAAATCAAAGATAATTAATTTAATGATGATTAATAAAAACTTGAATTTAAATTAGAATTAAGATTAAAATAAAATTAAAATTAAATTAAGAAAACAGTAAAGAAATAGTAAAGAAACAGTAAAACTTTAAAATACCCAAAAGATAACTGATTCGGAAGTTACTGTTCATTCGGAAGTTGAGCTTCATTCGGAACTTTGTGCTTGGTTCGGAACTTTTGGACTCATCCAGAACTTACTGATTCGGAAGTTCTCTATGTTCCGATTCGGAACTTTTGGTAAAAAATCGGTTCGGAACTTATGCCTTGGTTCGGAAGATAAAAATCGGTTCAGAACTTATGGATTGGTTCGGAACTTAAAAATCGGTTCAGAACTTTTAATTTGGTTCCCAAGTTATGGGTTGGTTCGGAACTCTTAGCTTGGTTCGGAACTTATGCCTTGGTTCGGAACTTATGCCTTGGTTCGGAACTTTCTGCTTCGTTCGGAAGTCTGGGAAAACCCAGAACAGTAAGAATACCCGAAGAACAAGGAAAATCGTTTTTAATCCAAAAATCACTAAGTTTTTCACCAAAGACTAAAATAACTCAATCACGAAGCATCTATTAACCATAAGCTACAAATCCCACTAACAAAAACACAAATCCCAACAACTTTTGAAGATCAAATCAAGAAAAATAAAAACTTAAGAACTTGAAGATAAAGATGAAGATGAACAAAATTAAATGGAAAGATTAAACAAGACTTTGTATTGAATGATTAATGTTTTAACAAGATCAAACAAGAATTAAAATAACAAGATTTAAAAAACAAAGATTAAAATCACCAATCACCCTAGTGGTGATGGTGATGAAACGAACTAAAGAGAAAAAGGTGGGGAGGAGAGAAAACTCCAGACTAACTAACTAGTGGATGTGTGTGAGGGGGCTCCTTTTATAGGCTTGTCCTTTGATTGGTGAGTGGGCTTTCTCCCGTTCTTCTTGTCTTTTCGTCTTTTCAGAAAAGTTTCCGTTTTCGATTCTGATTCGGGATTTGTCGTCGATAAAACCTAACTCGTCTTTTAATTTCTTCGCTTAATAGACTTGAGTTTCTTCGACTTGTGTAAATCTTCCATCTTTGGTCCTTTTCTTCGATAAATCTTCGAATAGGTCCAGTGACTTCAAATCTTTTGCATCTCTTGGACAATAGACTTTATCTTGAGTCCTTTTCTTCAGTAAAACCCGTGTAATCCCATGTTTTCTTTAATATTCATCCGGTTAGCTCTGAAAACACAATAAACACAAAAACCACGCATAATTCCAAACAAATGATATTAAATACGTGTTTTGGTCTCGTTTTAGCCCGAATTAAGTGGTAAAAGGATGGGTGTTTACACACCTATCAGAAACATATCGTGATCATAGAATACAATGGCGGTAACGCCAAACGCTACAAGGTGAGACGTTGAATATGACGTGAAACGTCTATCTGATGATGGAGAGTTATACTAAACTTGGGTCTGGTCTCTCAAGTTCTTGCAAAACTTCCCAGAAGGAAATGAACGTAAAATCGTAAGTCAAGATACCATCATGAATGTGAATAGTGTCATGAACGCGAGCGCGAAAACAAGTCGTGAAATTAGAACAAGGACGTGGACGTAAACAAGGAGCACAAATGCGAACCTTTGCCTGTCCCTATAACTGAGGGATTACCAAGTGATCGGAGGAGCCTTGGCGTGGAATGTGTCCGATCAATCTGTTGATTCTGAAATCTGTACGGATGTAAGGATTTTGCAGACTTGATCAAACTGTTGGCAATAACACAGATAGCATCTTGCTTTTTCTGTGTTTGCTTTAATCTGGTAACCAAAATCCATGGAGATCTTGTCCCATTTCAATTCACAATTTCAGATGATGAAAACTTCCCAGTTTGTTGGTGTCCTATCTTAACCTGTTGGTATGTCAGGTATTTAGATATGAACATAACTGTATCTTGCTTCGTAGGACTTGATACATAGGAGTTTGCGAAATTCTGAGTTTCTGAATCTAGACTTCTCCGAGCGTAGGATTTTCTATAACACCTAATGTAGTGTAGGGTTCTCTCCTTTACGCATAAGCTGAGTCATGGTAAGATTAACCATGCAAATCCATGTGATCCAGCGTGTCACTGTAATCAAACAGAATTGATATTGTAAAAATTTCCAGGGTGAAATTTCTCTTGTCATAGAATTTGCAACATAGTGCAGATTGGTCTTCCTGTTCTTCTTCTAGGCTTAAAGGAAATCAGGTTATCCTCAATGAAAACACTGATGAATTTGCTTATGAGTTCATGGAAACTCAATTTATTAAGTCCATAATGCTGTTGGAGCATTGATGAGACTAATTCAAAATCATAAATCTAGCATGACCGAGTCATGCACGAATAGCAGTCATGGACATGTCCTGCTCTTTCACCCGTCACTATTGGCAGCATGATCATGAATTCGATCTTGGAAAAGTGATTAACACTATAAGGTTGATTGGACATGTTATCAATACGTGGAGGAGAATAACGGTCATGAATGGTGATTTGTTTAAAAATCAACGGTAGTCGACACATAATCTTATGTTACCGTCCTTCTCCTTGAAGGTTCTTCTGGAGTGTAAGGGACAATTTTGGAACAATCCGTTGGTTATGCATACAAGGACTTCAGTAGCCGTGTCTTACTGACAGCTAGAAAGTTTAGCAATCATGGCTAACAAAGCACGTGCCTGGAAAGCATAGATAATTTGTACAGATTTTCCTAATGGAAAATCAAGCTGAATGTATTCAGGAGCCTGAACACTACTGTACATAATTATGAAGCGTAGCATGGTGTGTTGTTCATAGTCCATAATTAGGATAAAATTCATCTCGTGTCTGTCCGAGGAAATGCGTTAGCAGCTTGGATCTCATCATTAAACTGAAGGAAAACCTTCGTATGCGTGGGAATACGAAAGGCGTCCTTCATGGTCATGAATATATGAAGTATGGTGAAAGAAATGAAAGTGACATCGACAACGTGACAGTTCTCACTGATGCGCCGATAATGGTATTGAACTTCTTGTGGCCTGATTAATACATGGCACAACAAAATAGATATACCCTTGAAGGGTACCCTGAATTTCTTAAAAATGTTCCATAGTTGGACGTGAGTCATGTGTCTTGACTCGTTTCTTGGAACTATAAGCATGACATATGTCTTGACTGGTGTCTTGACATGTGTCTTCAGGAGGTATACGTGAGACATGTGTCTTGACTGATTTCTTGACATGTGTCCCGAGTTGTGAAACAAATATAACCACAATATAAGGTTATTATGCCAGAATTGGAAGATCGGTTGGACTACTAATCCTTGTATTTCTTATCACGTCCGTGGCCAGAGTTTCGGTTGCGATTTCTAGGATAGTTGCTGTCATAGTAGTGGTTACTATCGTCCTGTCTGTCAGTTCCATGATGGTCATTCTCATGACCGTGATTCATGTAACTATTCAGCTGAGTGGCCAGCTGGTACCGGTTTGCACTCATATGGCTGAAATGACAGCCGAATGACGTGTGACATGTAACTAAGAATTAGGGACAATGATTGATGGGAATCGTCTGATGGTGAAGCATCTTCTCGTCCAATTGCTTTGCTCCGACGCCTTTGTCTTCGTCTTGTAGGATCTCCAAGTTGTGAACAGCATTCGCATCTCGTAGCGTCTCCGAACGTCAGCACCATCAACCTTTAGTAACATTTCCAAGTTATGAGCGGCATCATCAATTTGTAGAGTATTAGCAAGTGGACTGTAAAACCCGTAAAAATAAGGTCATAATTTAATTCTATTTTCAATTATTTTGAAGTATTTTATAACGTTAAATATTATTATGTTTAACGGTTTAAGTTGAAACCAATATTAAATATTATATTTTAATATTTTGACGAGCAACGAGGACTACTAGTGATCGCGATACAGACGGATGCCAAAAATTTTATATTTTATTATCGATAGTTTCGATATTTAATACTTTCGACGATATCGTTTCAATTACGTATCGAGTCGTTATATTATTATTTTTCGTGTGCGTTTAAACTTTTAAAAAGTACAATCTAACATTTTCAGGTAGTGAAATATTTTCTCGTATAATATTTTGAAACTTATTTTTGTGTTGGTTGACGAACACACAATTTACGGATTTAAATTTCGGCTTACGTGCATAATTTAGCGTCCCTTACGACTAAACCGGAAACCTTAGGATTACGTATTTACGTTTTTGAACTCCGTTTTTGATGAGACAATTTTTATTGAATTCGTTTTGTGTCGTTGATTCATAATTTATAAAAACGTTTTTCGTAAAACGACCCGAGGGCACGCAAATCGAGAAAACTAGAATCGAGGAACACCCGTAAATTAGTGAGGTGGGACAAAATACATTATCCCACCCCACTAGCTAACATGGGATGGCACATGACACCACATCTAAGGATGTGGCATCATGTTAGCTAAGTACTTACAAGTGTAAGACTAAGCTTACACTTTAAGCCATTCCTAGCTAAAACCATCAAACCATTCCACCACTTCACACATACCATCTTTCCATACATGCAAAACAACCTCAAACTCTCTCAACCATCACCACCTTGCCATCCACTTTGAAGCACAAAACACCCTTTTTGATCTTTTCTAGCCATGAAATACATGTTATCTAGCTCTATCATGGAGTTATCTTGAAGCCTTGATCATTTGGTGGCCATATTAACAACATAGGAGGTGATTTGCTTGTGTCCTAGGGCTGATTTCTCAACTATTGTTCTTGGTGTTTGATGATCTTGGAGTTACTTGTGGTGTTCATCAAGTTCTTGTCTTCCAAAAACAAGAAATACACTTGGTTGGTAAAGAAGATCATCCTCTCCATTTTCTCTTGTTATTTTTGTAAAGAACAAATGTATTTTCTTTATTTTGTATATGTATATGATGTATATATGATGATAAAAATGTTGTGTGGGGATCAAGTGTTGATAAATATGCTTAAAAATGTTAATAACCATGAGAAATAAGGCTAAAATCATGATTATTTAGTTGGCTGTATAAAAACAGTATATAACTAAAACTTCAACTGATAAACTTGCATGGTATAATCCATTTACAGTAAGTACAAGATGTTATACACATGTGAGAGTTGGCCATGCAATGGAATCAATATAACGAGTGAGATATGATCAAAACAAGTTGGGTGTTCTAATCTGAATAAGCAGTTTTGTAGGGACTGTTAACGCTAGATAAACTTAAAATGAGCAGTAGCTATAACTAAGTTAAATGTAGCACATAATATGAAGATCATGCCACCCAAAAATGAGCTTCTAATTCATTATAAAACTCTAGATATGATAAAAATGGTGAACATGAAGATAAAAATCAGATTTTGAGAATTAATGTTTATTATTATTATATAAGCACTCAAATTTTATTGTATAAAATGTAAAATAAAAACCCACTAACTTATAAAACTTATTTATATAAATATGTAAAAGGGTAAATAAATGAATAACTTAAAAAATGGTAGTGGAATAATACTTATAAGTAATAAAAACTATAAACTTGATTTTTACGACTTTTTCGGCTATTACCGTAAAATTAACGTTTTTCGCCAAATAAAACTTAGACGATCAAACCCGTCTAATGTAAAGTTTTTAAAAGTCATATACTGATATATAAGTAACTAATACAAGTAAAAACCGATAAAACCCGAACTATAGGACATACGGACATTAACGAGCTAACTAAGCATATTGGACTAATAATTGGACTAAATAAGTTAAACACTTATAAAAAGAACTTATTGGGCTTAACCCATTTGGGCCCAACATGGAAAGTATAGATACTGATAATATAGGTATAAAATGGATTAAAACAAGTTAAAGAACTTATACTAAGCTTATTGGACTTAAAATAGGTAAGTAGGTAAAACTAGTAAACTAGTAAAAAGTTACCAAAACGTAAACACTAAAATGAGTAAACAAGGATATATAAACCCACTTGATCATCATCATATGTACAAAATCATCATATGTATATTGTTATTTTGATAAA
Source organism: Glebionis coronaria (assembly GCA_025667525.1). Lineage (NCBI taxonomy): Eukaryota > Viridiplantae > Streptophyta > Magnoliopsida > Asterales > Asteraceae > Glebionis > Glebionis coronaria. Next base: position 371,557,361 of record CM046878.1, read on the forward strand.
AGTCATTAGACAAGAGTCTAAGACCGATTATTATTTATATAGGTTTCCGTGACCGAAGCACGCCCGTAACCGATAATCCGCCTTTCATTATCAACGTGAGTCTATAGCCTCGCTTTATACTAGTTATTAAATGATTTTAAACCCGCGAGGGGGAATACATGTTTTATAAACTTAGAACACAAGATTTTTATGGTATGCTTTGTCCCTCTATGAATGGACCCGTGGTTGCCTTTAAATTGCATTAAGTGATTGCCTTTGTTAAAACCTCAATTATGGACCGTTATTTAACCTATGATGGGTTAACCGCTAGTAAAATTAATAGATCTATGGGGGAAGCCGCCCCGGTTCAGTTTTTGTGGACTTGTCATAGAAGCTTAGGCCCGACCTCCACACTGTTTGAGCATATTGTATTGAGAAGTCAGGTATACGGCAATGTACCAATAATCTGGAGGTAACCGACAACTAATAAATCTCTCGTCTTATTAGACTGATATGGGAGTGTCTAAGGGCTCGGTTCCATGAGCTTATTGCAATTTATGCTATATACAATTATCATTGTTGATGCAAATTATTATTTGATGCTTATAAGCATGCCACAAACTTATAACCTTTGCTTGTGTTCAAATTGATTTCATAAACCTATAGATTCACTCGGCATTTTTGCTGATTGTTATACTCACATGTATTTCAGGTAATCAAGAAGTGGAAGCTTGGAGGTCACGGGGAATGAAGTTGTGCACTGCTTTTGTTGTTCAAACTCTTTGATTTATTTATCGTTCCATTTTTAAAACAAACCAATATGTTGTTTTAACTTATCTTTTGGTAACGATTACTTGGGACTACGCTACTGTGACAAATGTTTTGGGAACGATAAATCTAAAACGTCTCTTTTCGAGTCGTTCTTTATAAATCATGTGTTGTTGTATCATTGTTTAGCACCCAAAGATGTATTCCGCTGCGTGTAAATTTGGGGGTGTTAAAAATTGGTACCAGAGCCATGAGTTATAGAGAACTAGGTCTTTTTCTAAAAACCTAAACTATAACTGTCGGTTTTATTTTTTTCAAAGAGTCGGTGCACATGATTTCGCGTGACTTCAGGTTCAAGCTACTTCTGGGATTACAACTTTAGTATACATTATTATGTATGCCTTATTGCTAAGTATTTCTAAATAAATACTATAATCCTTTATCGATATATATTTATATCATTAAACTTTTCGATAAGAGTTATCATTTATTAATGATTTACTTAAATAAATTTTTGGAATTTTTCCTGCAATTATTTTGAAGGATTCTCTACATTTATTTAAATTATTGGAAATTATCCTATTTCATTTTGTTATGACCTTACATACCTTCATCTGCGCGCGTTACTTTTATTGCTTAACCCTTTGAGATATCTATATAGATATCCAAATCGTCTTCCGACTGTTTGTGCTTGGACGTCTTGAAACGTAATTTCTAGACCATTGTGTAGCTCAATGTGTCCTTGGAATAGACTAACCGCTATTTATTGACATTTATATGTATCGACTCTGAAGTGTATTGTTCACTTATATCTCGGTAACGTCATCGTCATTTTACAAGTCATCGTCTAGATTATGGCACTAGAATTGGAATACGATTTTACTTATATAAAATTGTATCATTTGTTTTTCATTAACCTTCTCGCTCCCGGAGTGTAGCATGTTAATGTTCCATTCTTTTCTTGTTATGTTTTGTGTTTTTGACAATCGTGGCACCAAGGAGATTTGCCTACATTGCATTTTGAAATCTAAATTACGAACGTCTTTCACCGTTTTGCTTCCTAAATTTCGTGTTGAATACCTTGAAGCATTTTATGTCATTCATCATGCTATATATTATTTGATGCTCATTACGAGATATATATTTTTTTTTCTTTTTTCGTTGTTGTAAAATCCACAAGACATGTGTGTATATATGTATATATTTTGAGCCGTTAAGAAGTGTCGAAAAATACACTTTATGCAGAAACTGTAGGGGCAGTATAAACAGGTCAAAACTTAAAAGTAAAACCTGCGTTTTTAAAATAAAATAGTCAAACCTGCACAGAACTTGCAGGGGTATTTTGGTCATTTTACATTGGTTTTCAGGTCTCGGGTAAAACTAGAAAGTCGTCTGAAACGTCGTTTTGCATCAAAATGCTTTAGACTCTGAGTCTTGGAGATGTCGTTTATCGGGTCAATTAATCGGCTCATATTTATAAGTTAAATCTGATAGAAAATTCAGAACATGAGTTTTAAATGTTTCTAAGCTGTTTTGATTTCATTTGAGATCGTAAAATTTTAACAAATATTATTTTACAACTAACGAATACTAGTTGCATGTGAAAATATTTAAAAATATAAACATTACAGGATTAGCAATTACCGGATTAATGGTGTAAATTGAAAACAAATAATATACTTTCTTAAAAGCATGTTGTGTCGATTATCATACATAGAATACACATATGGATTGATTTATTCTTTTTATATATATGACTCAATTGTCATTCGATGTTATTTTATTTTTATTTTCTTTTAACCTTCCACTGATTTGGGTTGAGTTTTGAAGTTTTGTCTTCATATTCTTCGTCGATATTTTTATCGCGTGTCTCATGGCGTTTCCGTCTAAACCTTATAACCTTTTGAAACCTTATTAATTCGTGAAGATTTCATTGGTTTTCCTATGAGCTACTATTTGCAACTTTTTGCAACCCTTTTGGTTATTATATACCTCATTAAATGTCACCATATAATTTTAATTGACATTTTTACTACAATTACTTCACAAATTGTTTTACTTTGATATTAATGAAATAATTTTTATAACATTTAAGTTGTTGCTTACTGAGTATCTCACAAATTACTGTATCCTATAAAATTATAAACTATTTTTAAATTCCATTTTTCAAATGGCATGGTTTATATATAAACATAAGAAACGTAATACTTTTCGACGAAACTGAGCACTGCATTGCTATTTCTAAATTATACATGGCCTGATCACCTATGTCTAATTTAGAAGGAGCCATGCTAGGCTGAATAGTAGTCACCTTAAAAATCTTGATAATAATCAACTTTTTACTTCTGTTTATGATAAAGATAAATAAAATGAAATAAAGTGAAAAGAAGTTTTAAAAACCTTTATATCTTATGCAAGTAGCGCAATTTCTATGCATCCACATACGTTTTCTTGCCTTTTCTTGAACGAATTACGCGCTTACGAGTACGTTTTTACTCGATGATTGTTTTTCCACTTGTTACTTCATTTTGTCTTATAACTGATTTCTTTTGATCGTTCGTCTAATTACCGACTGTTGATAAATGACTTGAAAGTCTCAATGTTTTATCCTTCCTTCTCGTCCAATCTTCTTTATGCGACTGGGTAGATCATTGGAATGTCTCCGCACGTGAATAATAAATTATCACTAGAGTGATTTCCGTATATCCGGGATGACGTCCGTCACTCTCGTTTGTCTCGAAATCCACTCTTGTGAACCGTGCTTTGACTTCTCACTTTAAACACTAACATCGTTCATTTGATTTGTTTTAATTACAAGTGATTATTAGAAATTTTATTTATTAAAATTTTTGTATGGATCTTCTTTTCGATCATGTATCGACCACCGCTAAGTTAACGAACTGATATTGGTGAACCATCGACCGCACTAACAAAATTGACAACTTGTTTAATCTATTATTTTTTTTTCTTTCGTCTTACCATCACGCCTTTATTTTATTATTCTCTTCAAGAATTCATACGACATTGCTTCGTTCTCTTTTGTACCATTAATTTCGTATTAATTGTTGACTATTATTTTCATTCGTATTCGTTTGTTATCTTGTCACATTTCGAAACCCGAATATATCCCATGTTATTTTGAAATAATAAACACCTTTATGTATTTCTACAAAGTATTATAAAATTTTTATGGAACTTTTATACATTTTCCAATGATTTTCAATTATCGAAATAACCATTACAAGTAAAAGGTCAAATTTATACATCATATTTTGTATAACTAAAACTAATGTCTAACATGAAATTATACTATATCTTTTGAACTAAGTGATTTATCATACTTTACTTTTAATGTAATGAAATTACCAGTTTAATTTATATTCCTAATAATGATTTAATTTAGAAATTATATTTTCTAATTGTAACCATCAATATGAGTTTAAATAATAAATTCATGTCTTTCTTTCAAAGTTTCTTAAGACGACCAGATAAATTTTGAAACTATTTTACTTCTATTTTTGATGTATCATCTTTATCAAGAAAGTACATCAACTGAGTTTTAAGGTAATACCAAATCCGGGACGGATAATTGTGACAAATGTTATTTTAATGATAATGTATAATTTATTATTCGCTCTCATTTTTCTAGTATTGTGATTTATTATGTTTTACGGTTACGTGAGTCGAGATCCCTCGTCGATCGTCAACCTTAAATCATTTTACCACATCTTGTCCGTTTATGCGTTTTAAATTCATTTTTATCTCGTTATGTTCCTCGTATTGAAGATCACTATTTTATTCTGAGTTTGAAATGAATCTCGGGAAGCAGTGTATAAGAAGAAACGATCAGTGTCACCAGGATTTATGCGTGTACTTGTGGAATGATTGAGGACCGAATCTCTTAATGAATGGAGTTAATAAATTTGTTACGACCTCGAGGAGTATGTAGAAGCCGACACCGCAAGTGGAAAGACTCTTGAGATCAAGTGGTTATTATCAAGGGTTCGTTCAAGGTTTTCTCGATGATTAACGGTGGAGATCTATATTCGATGTTTATGTTCGACCTTTTATTTTATGTACTTATATGGTGTGTGATCTAGTCAAATGATCGTAAGTTGTGAGAACTTGAGGCGGCATCACCCGATGACGTCCGATCATGTAGAACACATATTATGTAATATCTTTTTGACTTTAAACGACGATGTTTATTGAGACTTTAATGCGCGTTGGCGAAAGTGAGATGGATATCCTTTAAATTGCAACATTCTTTTTAACTGGACTTACCCGAAAATCCTATCATCTATTCTTGTCGTCGAATGAGCTTCGTGTGATTCATAAAATTTTCATGTGTCGAACTTGACGGGTGACTGGTGGGTAAGGATTTATTTATTCCTTTTGGTGAGATACAACCTGACGACAAGTTGCGTTTGGTAAAAGAACCAGTGGAGATCGTGGATCGAGATTCACGTAGGAACGTGAAGACTTCTTTATAAGGAATGTCGTCATCCTTCCGGGTAGTGAACAACTCGTGTATGAGGCGAGTTGAGCGCCGGGACGTCGCTCCCTTAAGGTGATGAGGATGTAAAACCCGTAAAAATAAGGTCATAATTTAATTCTATTTTCAATTATTTTGAAGTATTTTATAACGTTAAATATTATTATGTTTAACGGTTTAAGTTGAAACCAATATTAAATATTATATTTTAATATTTTGACGAGCAACGAGGACTACTAGTGATCGCGATACCGACGGATGCCAAAAATTTTATATTTTATTATCGATAGTTTCGATATTTAATACTTTCGACGATATCGTTTCAATTACGTATCGAGTCGTTATATTATTATTTTTCGTGTGCGTTTAAACTTTTAAAAAGTACAATCTAACATTTTCAGGTAGTGAAATATTTTCTCGTATAATATTTTGAAACTTATTTTTGTGTTGGTTGACGAACACACAATTTACGGATTTAAATTTCGGCTTACGTGCATAATTTAGCGTCCCTTACGACTAAACCGGAAACCTTAGGATTACGTATTTACGTTTTTGAACTCCGTTTTTGATGAGACAATTTTTATTGGATTTGTTTTGTGTCGTTGATTCATAATTTATAAAAACATTTTTCGTAAAACGACCCGAGGGCACGCAAATCGAGAAAACTAGAATCAAGGAATACCCGTAAATTAGTGAGGTGGGACAAAATACATTATCCCACCCCACTAGCTAACATGGGATGGCACATGACACCACATCTAAGGATGTGGCATCATGTTAGCTAAGTACTTACAAGTGTAAGACTAAGCTTACACTTTAAGCCATTCCTAGCTAAAACCATCAAACCATTCCACCACTTCACACAAACCATCTTTCCATACATGCAAAACAACCTCAAACTCTCTCAACCATCACCACCTTGCCATCCACTTTGAAGCACAAAACACCCCTTTTGATCTTTTCTAGCCATGAAATACATGTTATCTAGCTCTATCATGGAGTTATCTTGAAGCCTTGATCATTTGGTGGCCATATTAACAACATAGGAGGTGATTTGCTTGTGTCCTAGGGCTGATTTCTCAACTATTGTTCTTGGTGTTTGATGATCTTGGAGTTACTTGTGGTGTTCATCAAGTTCTTGTCTTCCAAAAACAAGAAATACACTTGGTTGGTAAAGAAGATCATCCTCTCCATTTTCTCTTGTTATTTTTGTAAAGAACAAATGTATTTTCTTTATTTTGTATATGTATATGATGTATATATGATGATAAAAATGTTGTGTGGGGATCAAGTGTTGATAAATATGCTTAAAAATGTTAATAACCATGAGAAATAAGGCTAAAATCATGATTATTTAGTTGGCTGTATAAAAATAGTATATAACTAAAACTTCAACTGATAAACTTGCATGGTATAATCCATTTACAGTAAGTACAAGATGTTATACACATGTGAGAGTTGGCCATACAATGGAATCAATATAACGAGTGAGATATGATCAAAACAAGTTGGGTGTTCTAATCTGAATAAGCAGTTTTGTAGGGACTGTTAAGGCTAGATAAACTTAAAATGAGCAGTAGCTATAGCTAAGTTAAATGTAGCACATAATATGAAGATCATGCCACCCAAAAATGAGCTTCTAATTCATTATAAAACTCTAGATATGATAAAAATGGTGAACATGAAGATAAAAATAAGATTTTGAGAATTAATGTTTATTATTATTATATAAGCACTCAAATTTTATTGTATAAAATGGAAAATAAAAACCCACTAACTTATAAAACTTATTTATATAAATATGTAAAAAGGTAAATAAATGAATAACTTATAAAAATGGTAGTGGAATAATACTTATAAGTAATAAAAACTATAAACTTGATTTTTACGACTTTTTCGGCTATTACCGTAAAATTAACGTTTTTCGCCAAATAAAACTTAGACGATCAAACCCGTCTAATGTAAAGTTTTTAAAAGTCATATACTGATATATAAGTAACTAATACAAGTAAAAACCGATAAAACCCGAACTATAGGACATACGGACATTAACGAGCTAACTAAGCATATTGGACTAATAATTGGACTAAATAAGTTAAACACTTATAAAAAGAACTTATTGGGCTTAACCCATTTGGGCCCAACATGGAAAGTATAGATACTGATAATATAGGTATAAAATGGATTAAAACAAGTTAAAGAACTTATACTAAGCTTATTGGACTTAAAATAGGTAAGTAGGTAAAACTAGTAAACTAGTAAAAAGTTACCAAAACGTAAACACTAAAATGAGTAAACAAGGATATATAAACCCACTTGATCATCATCATATGTACAAAATCATCATATGTATATTTTTATTTTGATAAAAGTCATTAGACAAGAGTCTAAGACCGATTATTATTTATATAGGTTTCCGTGACCGAAGCACGCCCGTAGCCGATAATCCGCCTTTCATTATCAACGTGAGTCTATAGCCTCGCTTTATACTAGTTATTAAATGATTTTAAACCCGCGAGGGGGAATACATGTTTTATAAACTTAGAACACAAGATTTTTATGGTATGCTTTGTCCCTCTATGAATGGACCCGTGGTTGCCTTTAAATTGCATTAAGTGATTGCCTTTGTTAAAACCTCAATTATGGACCGTTAATTAACCTATGATGGGTTAACCGCTAGTAAAATTAATAGATCTATGGGGGAAGCCGCCCCGGTTCAGTTTTTGTGGACTTGTCATAGAAGCTTAGGCCCGACCTCCACACTGTTTGAGCATATTGTATTGAGAAGTCAGGTATACGGCAATGTACCAATAATCTGGAGGTAACCGACAATTAATAAATCTCTCGTCTTATTAGACTGATATGGGAGTGTCTAAGGGCTCGGTTCCATGAGCTTATTGCAATTTATGCTATATACAATTATCATTGTTGATGCAAATTATTATTTGATGCTTATAAGCATGCCACAAACTTATAATCTTTGCTTGTGTTCAAATTGATTTCATAAACATATAGATTCACTCGGCATTTTTGCTGATTGTTATACTCACATGTATTTCAGGTAATCAAGAAGTGGAAGCTTGGAGGTCACGGGGAATGAAGTTGTGCACTGCTTTTGTTGTTCAAACTCTTTGATTTATTTATCGTTCCATTTTTAAAACAAACCAATATGTTGTTTTAACTTATCTTTTGGTAACGATTACTTGGGACTACGCTACTCTGACAAATGTTTTGGGAACGATAAATCTAAAACGTCTCTTTTCGAGTCGTTCTTTATAAATCATGTGTTGTTGTATCATTGTTTAGCACCCAAAGATGTATTCCGCTGCGTGTAAATTTGGGGGTGTTAAATGGACATATGCATGAGATGATTCAGAATCGACTAGCGAATACTCGTGCAGTATTGCAAGTGAAATACACATGGATTTAGGTACGTGTAATACACATGGAACACGGTACATGGAGTACACGTTGAATGCACATGAAATGATCGGTATGGGGTCGATCATTTGTCATGATTTAAGGAAAGTATACCGGTTAAACGGTTAGGAAAACAATCATGATAACCTGGCAGTATTAGCATAGACATCATTCTGGTTATAACCGAAACGTTAAAGTGTGGTTACACAAAATTCAACGATGATTTTCCTGACATCATGATCAATGAAAACCAACCATGACTATTATGAAAGCATGATTCAATGAAATCTAACAATGTCTTGCAGGACAACGTAAATAACAAAAGAGGCGTAAAACATAATCAACATGAAGACGGAATTATCATGAAGAAACATGAAACCATCTATCACGAAGAAGTGTATAACATAATCAGCATGAAACTGAAGTTAACCATGACAGTATGAAAACATACTTGACATAAAAACATAATAACTTATGAGGGGACATGAAAAATTTTTATGCCAATTTAAATCATGAGAAAAATTTTATGCATGAAAAACAGTGCATGAATGCGTAATGTAGTTTATAAAACCTTGTTATGTGCGAGGGAACGCCTATGGGTCGGTTCCAAAACAAAAGACATGGCGAGGGGACGCCTATGGGTCGGTCCCAAAGTTAAAAGTTTCGATAAAAGCACATGCGACTAAATAGGGCCAGTCCTGTACCAACCTTTACTTAGTCATAATCCCTGCAACAATGATACATGAAACATAAATAAATGAAACCCATCTGTTAAAACTTATCAGAAATTTTTTTTTTATGTGACTAATTATGAACTACTGGGGTTCAGTCCACATAGCCACAGTTCACGAGGAACATTATGCATGAAACAATGACACATAACTAAATATGAATGACGGTTGTCCATCCATATTAGTAAAACAATATCTATGAAAACATCAAGGTTAAAACCTCAAGGTGCTGAAAACATCATGGTCAAAACAACAATGCTCTGAAAACATCAATACGTGAAATAACAAGCGTTGGCTTAGGAAGCTCCTGGTGACTACCCACTAGTCACATGTCGAGTTTTAGAGCCTACAGGTCGAAGCCTTGGCTCTGATACCATAATTGTAACACCCCATTTTGATAAATGGAATGTCACGCGTAATTATGGCGTGTCATCAAAGCATACAAGGATAAATGCCTAAACATTACATGACCATAGGGAAAACCGGAATCAAACATCGGTTCCCAAACATAAGCCCAAAACATAAATAAAGTAAATGAACAAAAAGGAAGACTAGACAAGCATAAATATGAAGGCGAGAGGAGAAGGAATCTAAGGTAGCTCCCATCCTATGCGTGTCCTCCAAATGCTCCAGTCAGTCCTTGAGTACCTGCCGTTTTGGGACATGGAAAGGAAAGTAACGGCTGAGCAAAACGCTCAGTGCACGGATATAGACATAGTATAAATGACTAAAACATAATAAAGACTTAATAGCAGCGGAAATGTATAAGTCCTGGAAAACCTGGAACATGTTCATAAAACTGGTTTTATAGTTTGAAAAGCCTTATGTTTATCTTATGAAAACTGTTTAACATATTTTACCATTAGCCAATATAGGTCATGAAAATCCATCGTGCATGAATACTTGGAGGGGTGACCTCATCATGCAAATTAGAGGGGCTGCCTCTAATTTAATATATAGGTTTTTTTTGGGTAGGAGGGATCAGCTCCTTGTGAAGGATGCAAGGCACACACCACATTCACCATGAAATCCTGACTGAAAACATGTAACTAGGATGCACCCATACGCCCCACATGATAAATATAATATAAATGGCCAAAAGCTGAAGGGACGCCACGAGCAATCACTCCGCCGTGGTAAAGTCATAACATCAGTGCCTCTAATGTTATGGTTATGGTACCTCCATAACTAGGTGAAACTGGTCATGCATGTATATGGCTATAGGTATTCTTAATTAAACATAAGCAATCAAACACGTAACTTATACTACGGGAAAACAGTTGGCTGCATACGGGGAATCCTAATAAGGAAAGAATGTCCATACTGAAAGGACGGGAATCCGTACCTTATGTCCAGTGAACGAAGAAGATGAACTGAGAGGAATCCTACTTCCGAATCCCTAGTGCTACATAAATACATACGTGAATAAGTATCTGCTTACTAAATACGTAGCTGGTTTTATGTCATGTCTTAGCTTATTTTATATGTTCTTACCATGTTCTACTGTTTTAAAGCCTTAAATCGTGTTTATCTTATATTCTGTTTAATCTGATTAAGTATTTCTAGTATTTCATGTATTACTATACTTACTGTGTAATAATAAGTAACTTTCCAAAAATAGCAGGTTTCCAAAAATATAAAGTTTCCAAAAATAGAAAGTTTCCAAAAATAGAAAGTTTCCAAAAATAAAAAGTTACCAAAAATAGAAAGTTTCCAAAAATAGAAAGTTCCCAAAAATAGAAAGTTTCCAAAAATAGAAAGTTCCCAAAAATAGAATTACTGCTTAAAATAGATAAGTTTCTAAAAATAGAAAGTTTCCAAAAATAGATCAGCTGCCTTAATTAAATAAGTTTCCATAAATAGATTAGCTGCCTGAAATAAATAAGTTTATAAAAATAGAAGGTTCCCATAAATAGATTAGCTGCCTTATTTAATTAAGTTTCTAAAAATAGAAAGTTTCCATAATTAGAAATAAGCTGGTTAAATAAGCTAAGTATATAAGCCTAAGTGTTTTTATGATTATTTTCTAAGTCATAAGATATAATGTATAGTTTAATAATTATTTCATGTAATTAAATTAAACTATAGGTTAACATATTTAATTAAAGTATAACATGTTTTTAATTAAATAATGTTAAATACTTAGGTTAAAACATGTATTATTATTTATTAATAATATAACCTAAGTCAAGTTAATTAATTAATTATAACCATGGTTTTTAAATAATTAATTAATTTATAAGTCTAAAATATGAAAATACTTAGGTTAATAATTTCATGATTGTTAATAATTAAAATAACCTAAGTCATGTTATTAATTTAATCATGTCATGTTATTAATTTAATTTTAACATAAGATCATAAAAATAAAAAAATAAACATACAACATGAACCAGATCTTGACTAAGAACCATGAACCGGACATGAAATCGACACCGTACCCCGTGTTTTACTGCTGCCGTGGGACCCACACGCACCAACCAAGACCGTATGGTCTTGGTGGTGGTCGGTTGGCAAACCAAAACCCCTTTTGGGTTCGGTGAAGCCTGCGGCCAAAACAAACACCCCTTAAAAACATACTTTTGATTTTATTAAACCCCAAATCATGTTAGATCCATGTTTATTTATTAGGTTTTTGTAAAAACATAACATGTTCTTGATTTATAAAAAGATCAAATCTAAAGAAAAGGTTTAAAAAGGATTTACCAAATTCGTGGATCAAAAGGATGAAGAACAAACACGATCAACAACTAAAATTCAAAGATCCAAGATCACAAACCACGTCCTTGTGGTGGTTGTAGGGTGGCGGCACAAAAGAAAAGAAGGAGGAGGAGGAGTTTTTAGGTTTCTGTAAAAATTCTCTGTAAAGAAAAATGAGTACTGTAATTTTCCTTAACCTCCTGTTAGTAAAAATTGATGGGCTAAGCCCATCCTCCCTCCTAATTTCGTGGTAATGGGGCCCACAAGGGGTAACCCAAATGTTTTTCCGTGTCTAAAATATTGGCGTGTTCTCGTGTGTTCTCGTGTTCGTGTTTTACGTGTTCTCGTTAAATATTAAATGTGACTTAATATATTTATTTGTGTTCGTAATAAATATATATACGTAATTAATATTAGCTCGTGATTAAATTACGTTCATGATTTCATGATCGAATGTTCGTGATTAATTATTGTCAAATAATTATTGCGTGCTCATGCGTAGTAAAATACTTATCGTGTTCTAACACGTACGTAATACGTAAAATCCTATCACGAAATCGTAATCATGCTATAATAGGAAAGTTTTAATCTAGTACGTACGATATTAAGGGTACTATTCATGGTAAAAGCATGCGGGTTTTACAAAAAAGTTTGGGTCAGCTTTGAATAAACTTGATTTCAGAAAGTATTGATTTTCAAATCATTGCCATTTCTTTGTTTCTTGATGGATTTTCTTGAAATTAGTTTCTAGCTCTTACTCAACATATATAGTTTAAGCCTTAAGCAGGAAATTCTACAGTATTAATGTAGAGATTTTACTAGTTAAAAGTTCGTTTTCTCGGTATCTTCTCGAATTGATTTCCGGTTTATTGTGTGAGATTAGTTGTTCTTGGTGAAAACAATATTTTTGGGTTTGGTAAAATAAATGTGCAAGACTTAAAAATAAATGACGAGTAATTAAAACTAAAACTAGTTGAAACGTAAACGGTGCAATATTTAAAACTTGGAAAGTAAATGACGAGAACTTAAATGACGTAAAATTAAATCTTAACAAAAAGTAAATTGACAATTAAATAAAAATGCAAAACGAAATTAAAATGAACTAAAAATAAAACGAGAAAAAAATTGACACTTTAACTAAAACAAAATATTAAAAAAAAACAAAAATACCCAATCGGAATACAACCGATCGGAATCCAATCGGAATCCGATCGGAATGTACACGTCGGAAATCACAAATCGGAATGAGCAAAATGACATGATCGGAATATATTCCGATCGGTTGATCGGAATGTAAACCACTCCACCCGTCGGAATATCTTCCCAATCGGAATGACAGAAAAGTGGTGCGATCGGAATATGTAAAATGCATGTAATCGGAATAAGCCAAAAGGTCCTGATCGGAATAACTTGTGCAAATCGGAATAATTGAAACCCTTTTCCGATTGGGTGATCGGAAAGGGGATGTGCTGGTCGGAATGTGTTGATCGGAAAAGGGTTTACCTTTTCTGATTGATTTTTGATCCGAAAAATAAGCAAAAGCAACAAGCTATGGTAATAAGCTCAAACTCAAAACTAGAACGAATCTAAATCGAAATGGACTTAATAAGCACAAACAACAACTTATCCAAACTTTAAATAAGCAAACTTTTTAAATCAAACTTTTAAAAAGACAAATACTTTTAAGAAAACTTTAAATCAATTAAGCAGTAAGATGAAATAAGATCAAAGATGAACATGAATCAAAGAAAAGCAAAATAAGAAAGGTAGAAGAAGATGATTAAAAATAAGAACTTGATTAAAAGAAAAGATTTCAAAATTAATAGACTTACTTGAATTGAAGAAATTAAAAGTGCATAACATGAAATTAAAATGCAAGAAAGTAATTAACAAGAAATGAAAATGGTGGAAGAGTGGTTTGTCAAGCCACCAACAACTCTAAACAAATGAGGTTGGTCACTATATATAGGGAGATTAGGGAGGAGCTTAGGAAGCTTTCTCCCTCTTTCTTCTTTCTCTTAATTGCACACTTAGGTCCTTGATCTTCTTAATCTTTTGTTAATCTTCTTAATATTTGGACTTTGTCTTGGGATTTCTTCAAACTCGTCTTGTATTTTCTTCATAAATAAGGAGTTCTTCAGCTTTTAGTAAACTTCCGTCTTTTGACTTTTTCTTCGATAAATCTTCAGAATTGGTCTTGGACTTCCGTTCTTTTTCCACTCTTGATCTTTCGACTTCATCTTTCGTCTTTTTCTTCGATAAAAGCCCGTGAATGCCGTGTTTTCTCCACTTTTCACCTTCTTGTCCTAAATCACAACAAAAACACAAACCACACATAATTCCGACATAAATGACATAAAATACACGTTTTGGCTTGGTTATTATTGTAATTAAGTGGTAAAAAGGATGGGTGTTTTCACACCTATAAAATCCCCTACACTTAACCATTGCAATGTCCTCATGCAATGCATTAGTTACAAAGCATGTTAACATTTTTCATCACAATCAATCCACGTTGGCCTTTATTAAAGAGATAGAAAATTATAAACATTCAAAGTAAAGAAATCAAAAACATACCTTTGGGTTTTGGAAATGTCATGAATGACATCATCCTCAAGTTTTCACTTTCTCCAAACCAAGCTTAAAAACGAGATCATTGTTATTATAAGTTAGCAAACTACCACGAACTCATGTGGGCCAATTACTTACTTAGACTCCCTTATTCCTAGGGGTATCTCTTATATTTTATTGTTGTCTTGAATGATCACGAGGATGCATTTTTGACTTATTTCGATAGTTTATTAGGCTGAAAATAAAGTGAACGATTTAATCAATAGTTAGCTAAAGGACAAAATCTTTTAAAACTGCTTCTCGGGACCTCAAAAAGTTCATATCTTGGCATAACTCGCTTCGCGATTTGAGACCTTTCTCGGACCGATATTTGGCAGCGACTTCATACTTCAAATCTTGAGAGACGTTCATGAAATAATGGTCTAAACTTCATAATAGGACTTTCTTTACTTGAAGTTTTGAGAGATTCATACTTGGACCACGACTTCTTCATTTTTCTCCAATCTTTACTTTGGACTTTGATATACAACGATCCGCCTCCTTTTAGGACTTGGATCTATTTATCCTCATACCTTGCTAGGGTCTTTTCGGATAGACTTCTCCATGACTTTTGGGGAGTATTTGCTTTTCGTCGTGTGTCTCGATCCTTCATATTGATTTTTGATAAATGATTCTTCACATCACTTGGGATCTTTAGCAACAAAATGTAGCCCTCATGCCTTGTTAGGGCCTTTTCGGACTCGCCAATCTTCACATCCCGCTTCAATAAGTTATGCCTTGGCTATGAACTCTAATCCGTACCGAGCAACTTTAAAACGATCTTGGGCTAGGAGCTAAGTAACCTTTTAAATCGTACAACCTTATTTATTGCAGATAAATTTATTAACAAGCGAAGGGAGAATAGGCTTATAATTAACTCACATAAATTCACGAAAGAATAACGAACTTATAATTGACTCTATCATCTCTCGTTCTCCACAGTCAAAATCTCAAGTAATGAGACTCGTGGATACTTAGCCTATTAAATCAAAGTTTTGGGTTTTCGAGTCATCTATAGGATCTTGCAAATTCTTGGACTTTTTCAAGTTTAGAAATCGCATTTTAAAGTTCCCTTGATAAACAACTCTCTAGGATCAATTATAGGAACTTGCGAAAAGTTCTTGTTCTTAACCCGTGAGAGTTAAGACTTTCGCGTTTTATAGCTCCCTATATAAAAGCCTAGCAAAACTTGACTTAAACACGTTAAGGATACTAGCTAGAGTAAACTTAGATAAGTAAACTCGGGTTGAGTCAAAAGATTCACAACGTTTGAAAATTAAAACCACTTTATTAAAAATTTATTCTTATAAGGAAAGAAAATAACTATACAAAGGTAAAAACAACTATACAAATAGGCCAAAATAGATTAAAAATTTTGAAAAATGTCGAAAAATCAAATTTTTCGGTTAAAATGAGGACAAATACAAGGAAAAGGCCACTTAACTTCGATAGAAGTCCCCCTACACTTAATATAAACATTGTCCTCAATGTTTAAGCATGTGGGAGTAAACTCCCCTACACTTAGGACATTGTGCACTTTGTTTAAATCTTGCTAAGGAGAGGACAACTAAAGAGATTCCTATTTTAATATTGGAAAATATAAAATAGTGAATCGAAAAGAGTTTAGGATAGAACCGGGAAGAAGGGAACACGGAATCACGGTTCGTCAAAAGTCATCAAGAGTGTGGCTTTGATGCTCTAATCCCTGCATATGATAAGAAAGAAAGCAAGAAACACCACGGGGCTCCCCCTACACTTATGGTAAAGATAGATAGATAAATGGGTTGCCTCCCAAAAAGCGCTTGTTTATATTAACCGAGTCACGAGCCTGACTCGTCCCCGAATTAAATAGTCCATGGGGAAGCCTCGAATGTAATACCGGGATCAAAGACTTTGTCCTCGTTCCCGGTTGACATCAACAAAGGAGAGGGAGGGGGATAAGTCTTGTATGGGAGAAAGGTCCTTTCAACATACGAAAAGTATGTGAAATCAAGGTCTACGGGAGGTGGGGTGGGTAAAGTAAGCACATTGTCCTCCCCCAAAGACAATAGATGCTGAGCAAGCGGCAAAGCCGTAATGGTATCAATCATAGCATAATCAATGTCACCTCCCGGGTCAAAGCACTCATCCTCCGTAATAGTGGCTAAAGGGGAGGATGCAAGGTGCTCGGGAGGGGGACTTGAGACAGTATCTTCCTGCAGCAAATTATCAAAAATAATGTCCCCCTCCGTGTCAGAATCATCAATACTTGGAGGGATGGAGTGGATATCGATTTCTTCCAGCAATGGGTCATTATCTTCAACGGGAGGAATAGATGGAGGTAAAGACTTGGAAAGAGGAGGAGAAGTCAACGCTTCGATTTGAGCAATAAGAAGGTGCACTTTCCGTAATCTATCGCGAAGAAGCACGTCTTCCACCTCATCCACAAGATCATGTTCATCGGTGAACTTCTCGTAAACTGGAGAGAATAAATTGTCATCGCCCGCATCTCCCGGTGGAGATTGAGAAATTTCAAAGGTGAAATTCTCATAGCTTGGAGAAAAATCGTCATCACTAGGATCGACCTCTTCCGTAAGAGTAACGTCGTCCTCAAGCTCCATAGCAGCCGGTATGTCACAAACCTCATCATCTAATACCTTGTCGAGACCAATATCACTAAGCTCATTCAACGAATCTAGATCCTTAGATGCAGTAGGAACATCGACAGTAGGAGCAGCAACTTCAGAAGATTGGTTGAAAGTGTAGACATCATCGTCGTCGTCATCATCATAATAGGTGGGACGAGTCCAGTTAGGAGTGACGTAGTCGGCTAACTCTTCCTTGATAACCTCCACATCTTTAAGGAGCTCATGCAGCAACTTTTGTTGTTCATCGCCCCGAGTATGTTCATTTTCACCAATTTTATCCCACGCTGTAATTAAACATTTGGGTGTAGAAAAGAAGGGAAAACGACTAAATTGGCTCAAAAAGGTGTCGGTGGTTTTCAAGGTTTCGTCCACATCAAGAAACGGTTGCCTTTCCTGATGCAAGTCAGCTCGGAGTTGAGCTATACTTTCTAGAATGCCATTCAAATAAGTGAGTTGTTGACCAAGACTAGTTTGCTGAGAGGATTGATGATTGAGGTTGTGATGTGGGGGCTCAAAGTTATAGACACTAGGATGATAGCACGGTACTTTCTCAAAGATTTGCGACGGATCACAAAAAGAAGCATCGTGAGGCCCCCCAGAAATATAGCACCATGGGTATGGAGAGAAACTTGGTGCCTCTTGTGGATAGTTATTATCATTTTCATAATTGTACCCCGGTTCTTGCCCGTGTCCATACGGGTATTGAACCGGGCACGAAACATGCCAATGAGAATCGCTTCCACAATAGATGCATGGGGGAACAGGAGGAGGTGGGTTCAAAAAGGACGAATTAGTCGAGTTGCACAAAGGACAAAATCCGAATAGGAATTGTGTATTGTCGATATCGTTTCGGCACCGCTCACATGTACACCATTGACAAGAGTCGTTCCCGTACAATCGTCTCCCACACCCGACGCAATGGACATAAAAATCCATAAAGAAAGATAGATGATCAAGAAGAATATTTTTGGTGCAAAACTTTGAAAAAGAAATGCTTTTTAAGATTTTTCAAATGTTTTTGGATTTTTGAAAATGTTTGGACAGAAAAATAATGTTCAAAAGTGAACGGATCCCAAAATCCAACGCGTCTCTCACAAAAAACCTTTAATCCTCACGAAAAGAGCCGGCAGCGGCGCTATTTTAATGTAGAGATTTTACTAGTTGAAAGTTCGTTTTCACGGTATCTTCTCGAATTGATTTCCGGTTTATTGTGTGAGATTAGTTGTTCTTGGTGAAAACAATACTTTTGGGTTTGGTAAAATAAATGTGCAAGACTTAAAAATAAATGACGAGTAATTAAAACTAAAACTAGTTGAAACGTAAACGGTGCAATATTTAAAACTTGGAAAGTAAATGACGAGAACTTAAATGACGTAAAATTAAAACTTAACAAAAAGTAAATTGACAATTAAATAAAAATGCAAAACGACATTAAAATGAACTAAAAATAAAACGAGAAAAAAATTGACACTTTAACTAAAACAAAATATTAAAAAAACAAAAATACCCAATCGGAATACACCCGATCGGAATCCAATCGGAATCCGATCGGAATGTACCCGTCGGAAAGCACAAATCGGAATGAGCAAAATGACATGATCGGAATATATTCCGATTGGTTGATCGGAATGTAAACGACTCCACCCGTCTGAATATCTTCCCAATCGGAATGACAGAAAAGTGGTGCGATCGGAATATGTAAAATGCATGTAATCGGAATAAGCCAAAAGGTCCTGATCGGAATAACTTGTGCAAATCCGAATAATTGAAAACCCTTTTCCGATTGGGTGATCGGAAAGGGGATGTGCTGGTCGGAATGTGTTGATCGGAAAAGGGTTTACCTTTTCCGATTGATTTTTGATCCGAAAAATAAGCAAAAGCAACAAGCTATGGTAATAAGCTCAAACTCAAAACTAGAACGAATCTAAATCGAAATGGACTTAATAAGCACAAACAACAACTTATCCAAACTTTAAATAAGCAAACTTTTTAAATCAAACTTTTAAAAAGACAAATACTTTTAAGAAAACTTTAAATCAATTAAGCAGTAAGATGAAATAAGATCAAAGATGAACATGAATCAAAGAAAAGCAAAATAAGAAAGGTAGAAGAAGATGATTAAAAATAAGAACTTTATTAAAAGAAAAGATTTCAAAATTAAAAGACTTACTTGAATTGAAGAAATTAAAAGTGCATAACATGAAATTAAAATGCAAGAAAGTAATTAACAAGAAATGAAAATGGTGGAAGAGTGGTTTGTCAAGCCACCAACAACTCTAAACAATGAGGTTGGTCACTATATATAGGGAGATTAGGGAGGAGCTTAGGAAGCTTTCTCCCTCTTTCTTCTTTCTCTTAATTGCACACTTAGGTCCTTGATCTTCTTAATCTTTTGTTAATCTTCTTAATACTTGGACTTTGTCTTAGGATTTCTTCAAACTCGTCTTGTATTTTCTTCATAAATAAGACTCGAGTTCTTCAGCTTTTAGTAAACTTCCGTCTTTTGACTTTTTCTTTGATAAATCTTCAGAATTGGTCTTGGACTTCCGTTCTTTTTCCTCTCTTGATCTTTCGACTTCATCTTTCGTCTTTTTCTTCGATAAAAGCCCGTGAATGCCGTGTTTTCTCCACTTTTCACCTTCTCGTCCTAAATCACAACAAAAACATAAACCACGCATAATTCTGACATAAATGAAATAAAATACACGTTTTGGCTCGGTTATTATTGTAATTAAGTGGTAAAAAGGATGGGTGTTTTCACACCTATCAAGTATTCAGTAATAAGCTAGAAATAAGCACTTGTTTCAGCATTTGAGCAAATGCAATTCTGTGTGATAAAGAGCCATTCTGTTTTCTCATTCCAGCTTATCTACTTCACAAACTTGCCCATTTTCTTTCACAATTCCCTTTAAAATGTGTTCCTGGTTAAGATTTGAACTTTTCAGCTTTTTAGATTTTTGGTGAACAAAAGTCAACATAAGCTCTTTTTAGCTTAATTTCATTTTCTGAGCTTATTAATGGATCATTTTTTATAAGACAAAACATTCCCTTCTTCTTGTGAGCTTATTAACAAGTTTTTTCATAAAAATCAAGTTGTGAACGTTTGGCTTATTAGATAGCTTATTTTGGGCTTATATGAAATAGCTTACTAGAGATTCAGTGAGTTTCAGCTTATTTCCTTTTACAAGACTAGCTAAAATTGAATTTTGAGACTTTTGAAACTGGTTTGAGCTTAATTGGTTAAGAAATGAGCTTATACGAGCTTGTTTGAGTTCACAAGCCCGTTTTTGGTAAAATTTAGTTGGAAATTGCACTTAGGTCCCTTGATTGTTAAACAGTTTTCATTTCAGGCTAAGTTCCCACTTTATTAGGTTTTGCAAAATATAAGTCCTTTTAGTTTTGGAATTTGTTAAAATTAGTTAATCAGTTTTCAAAAGTAGTTAAAATTAGTTACTTTGTTAGTTAAATTTTCACAATTAGTCCAATTTGTTAACTGTTTTTACATAAATAGTCCTTAGACTTTTAGACTTTGTATTTTTGGCATTTCATTTTCATAGAATTTACATTTTCAGTCCTTTCATTTTATAGAATTTACATTTGTGATTTTAATTGAATAAAAATTTGGTTTGTGTAACTTGTTTTACGTATAAGTAGAATTGTATTTTTCATTTTAGCAAGGTGTTGTTTAAATTAGACGTAGAATATCCAAATACCTTTACCAACCAAAAACAATCATAAACTCGATCTTGATAGGACTTTCAATTTGTTAAGAACTGAGAAAACGAACTTCAAGCATACACATATTAAATGGCGCCCCTGCCGGTTCTTTGACTTTACAAGAGACTATCGATTGACGGTTTTCATTGGCTTTTGGGATCCGTTCACCTCGTGAACGTTACTTTTACGTATCATAAATCAAAAACAATAAAAAATCAAAAATATAAAAATACATAAAAACTAAAAAATTAACAAAACAATTCTTTTCCTAAAGAATTGACCAAACAAATTAAAAAATCCAAAAAGCAATCTTTTTCCTAAGAGATTGCACCCAAAAAAATATATTATTGGATTCTCTCGGTTTTTATGTACATATAGTATTTTCTCTTAAAAATTCATAAATACAAAAATATTTTCCATATATTATTATAAGTAAATACGTATACGTATAAGAACAACTAGTTCACATATTCTCCATAAGTATTGCCAAGGCAATACACCGTGTTGAGGGGCGTTCCGGTCCTTGACACGTGTATCGATCAAACAAAATAAAGCAAGAATAGATAAATACTTCCAATAAGCAACAATTCGAAGAATACAAACAATTAAGTGAATAGAAAGGTGATGTGCTATAAAATGCCATCTAAGGGTCAATAGGTACTTAAGTGCTTCGCGCCACCTAACCCCCCGTTCACTTGTGAGTATTCTAAGAAGGAAGGCTTCATTGGGGGTCTTTCACCCAAGTAGTACATACATATATTATTATTTTCTTGTGGATATTTCATATTGAAACTTGAAAGGGATAATCCTTTTCTCTTCAAAGTCACACGAGAGCTTCTCTCTCATTCCTCGTATTGAGTTGCATGCTCACTCGCGGGGATGCACAAATACCGACTGGTGTACAACCCCTTCCTCTGAAAAGGAAGAAAAAGAGAAAGAGTAGGAACACCACCGTCCATCAAGCTGATCACGATAATCGTGCTTTGATTCATCCACAACAAGAAGCCATGGCCGGAGTTGATACTCATTCTTTGATGGAGCAATTACAATCCAATGTTCATGGATATGCCGATGCTATCAAGATACCCGATATTCCCGCAAACAAATTTGAGCTAAAAACGGCCATGATTAACTTGGTTTCAAATACACCTTTTTATGGAAACAAGAATGATAATCCTCATGATCACCTTAAGAGATTTCTTGCTCTTTGCAACACCATTAAGTACAATGGAGTTTCCCATGATGCCATTAAGTTGATATTGGTGCAATTTTCACTAGAGGGTCCGGCTAAGCATTGGTTAGATACACAACCACCCGAGAGTATTACAACATGGGATGGTTTCACTACCAATTTTTTGAACGAGTTCTTTCCCCCATCTAAGACCACGGCTTTGAGGAACTTAATTATAGGCTTTTAACAAAAACCTAGTCAAACTTTTAGTGATGCTAGGGAGGAGTATAGAGAGTTATTGAGGAGATGCCCTAACCATGGATTGGATGAAGTTCACCAAATCAATACTTTCTACAATGGACTTAAACCTCATCACCAAGACTCACTCAATGCTTCTGCGGGAGGGAATATTCTTCTTAAATCCATTCAAGAGGCTGGGGATATTATTGAGACTAAAGCAATTTTGCAAATCAACACACAATTTGATGAAAGAGTCCATGTCATTCAAGAAGGAGGTTCTAAACCATTGGAGACTCAACTCATTTCATGCATTCAAGCCTTGACTCAAGCTTCAAAGGAAAATCAAACAATCATGCAAAACACTCAAAAGATGCAAGAAACAATGATGAATGACTTTATGAAGCTTTCTATGGGAAATCATTCTACAAATGATGTGCATGCCATTACTCTTTCATGTGAGACTTGTGGAGGTCCACATTCCTATCAACAATGTGATAAGGTGCAAGGTTATCAAGGGGAATGTTATTCTTACCAAGAGAAACATCGTGAACATTTCAAGCCAAATATCAATCCCAATAACCTTTCTTACAAGTCTCAAAATTACCTTACTCCACCGAGATTCCCACCCCAACCACCCACCCAACCTCACCAAAATTCTCCTCAATTGTTACAACGGAATCAAGGTCCAAGACCACATTACCAAGGGAATAACTACAAGGCACCCAATAATTTTCAACATCAAGGAAATAACTTTTATCCACCACATCAAGGATTTAATCAACCACTTCCACCCTTCCTAAATCAAGGATATTCTCAAATTCCCAATCAAGGTTACCCTCAATCTCAAAATCAATGATATGGGCTACATGAGACTCATGAGTATGTTGAGAAGCGAATTCGTGAAAGTGAAAAGAGAATGAATGACCAAATGAAACTTGCAATGGATGCACAAACCAATAGACTTTTAATGGCATTCAATCAAAGACCACAAGGAGCTTCACCATCTAACACACAAGTAAATCCTAGGGCGAATGTCAATGCTATTACAACAAGGAGTGGAAAGTCAACAAAGGATCCTTCACCTCCTAAACCTCCTATTGTTAAACCCATTTTTGTTCCTACATGTGACAAGCCTTCTACATCAACTTCACCACCTCAAAATGTTCCCATTCAATCAAACACACCTTCTCAACCTATTCCTACTTCTCCTCTACCTTCCACAACTCCCAATGAAGAAGCTATCAAAGAAAAATATTCCACTACAACACCTACACCTAAACCAACTCTTCCTTATCCTTCAAGGTTGAAAAAAGACAAGTTAAAGAACAAGGATGACATCCAAGTCTCAAATTTCTTAAGGATGTTCAAGCAACTCAACATCAACATATCTTTTGCGGAAGCTCTTGCTTATATGCCAAAGTTTGCTAAGATGTTCAAGGATTTACTCTCCAACAAGGAAAAATTGGTTGATTTGCCCAACACATCCCTTAATGAAAATTGTTCCGCCGTGTTACTTAAAACCTTACCAACAAAACTTAGAGATCTGGGGCGCTTCTTGATACCTTGTAATTTTCCCGGTGTGGAAAATTGCATGGCTTTGGCAGATCTAGGGGCAAGCATTTACCTCATGCCTTTATCGGTTTGGACAAAACTCTCTCTTCCCGAGCTCACTCCCACTAGGATGACCCTTGAGTTAGCCAACCGAACCATAGCTTACCCCATAGGTATCACGGAGGATGTGTTTGTAGGTGTGGATAAGTTTACATTTCCGGCCGACTTTGTAGTGGTTGATTATGACATGGATCCTAGAGTTCCTTTGATTGTTGGTAGACCGTTTTTGAGAACGGGTCGTACTTTGATAGATGTGGCGGAGGGAGAACTAATTATGAGAGTAGAGGATGAGAAAGTTGTGTTTAACTTAGGGAAAGTTTGTGATAGGAAAGAGTTTAAGGAGTCTAAACCTTGTGATACTATTAACATAGTTGATGTGCTAGATGAGGTGTGTGATGAGCACTTTCATGATGCTTGCAAGAGTACTAGTGAGGATATGCCCCATGTTGAAACTATGGCCTTAATTTCTCCTTCCTTAACACCTTTTGGAGAGAGTGATTTCCTCTTGGAGGAATTTAAGTACAACTTTCTTGGTGATGATGATTCTCCCATCAATTGGGATGAAGATATTCTTACTATCTAAAAGTTTCTCAATGAGGACCCTATTCCTTCCTCCATTCCACAAGAAGTTACCAATGATGATCCTTCCATAGTAAAACCTTCCATAGAGAGTCCACCTCCAATTGAACTTAAGGACCTTCCATCTCACTTATAGTATGCTTTCTTAGAGGGCAAAGACCAATTACCCGTGATCATTGCTAAAGAGTTGAAAGAGGATGAGAAGGAGAAACTTATTGAAGTCCTTACGAAACACAAGAAAGCCTTAGCATGGAAAATATCCGACATAAGGGGAATTGATCCACATTTTTGTACACACAAAATCCTTATGGAGGATGATTACAAACCCACCGTTCAAAGTCAACGAAGGGTTAACCCAAAAATCCATGAGGTCATTAAAAAGGAAGTGACCAAACTCCTTGATGCGGGCATGATTTACCCCATTTCCGACTCTCCATGGGTTAGCCCGGTACATTGTGTTCCAAAAAAGGGTGGAATCATCGTAGTACCTTGTGACAATCCGTCAATTTATGGTTGATATTTTATTCTCAAGTATTATTTAAAAACATTATTTTAATGTTATATTATGAACACACTTATTTTTGGGAAGAAATTTGGATTTACGTCTTGGAGTAGCATCGACTACGTCTAAACCGGAGGATTCTACGTTACGTGCTCATGTTTACATACACCGTCTTTGGTGACAGTCCGACATTTCAAAAAATAAATTTGCCCGTGAATATTATTTTGAGATTTTAAATTTGTGTTGGTTCATAAACTCACAAATTTACGAGAAGAGATTAGGACTTACGATTTTAATTTAACGTCCTTTACGACTAAACCGGAAACCTTAGGATTACGTATTTACGTTTTCGAACTCCGTTTTTGATGAGACACTTTTTATTAGATTCGTTTTGTGCCGTTGATTTATAATTTATAAAAATGTTTTTCGTAAAACGACCCGAGGGCACGCGAATCGAGGAAACTAGAATCGAGGAGTACCCGTAAATAATTGGGGATGAGACAAAACAAGTTTTGCCCCACCCACACTAACCCACGGCTAAAACAAGGACACCACACATTATGATATGTCAAACTTGAAACAAACAAGCTTACACTTGTTTACTTAGCTTCACATGGAAGCTAACTTGTCCCACCAAACTAGCAAAAAACCACCAAAACAAAACACCTAGTTTCATTTGTTACATGCAAAACAACTTCATTCTTCTCTCTTCCTCTTCTTCTTGCCGTCCCATATCAACCAAAACACCCCATTCATACAAATCTTTAACCACAAACATTTGTTATAATTAACATATGTTAATCTCCATTCAAAGATATGAAGATTGGTGCAAGTTTTAACATCCAAGAAGAAGTTTTTTTGGTGTCTTGGGGCTGATTTTCCACAAGGAGTTCTTGAAGATAGGTGGACTTGAAGATGATATTGGTTTATCACAAGTTTCTCCATCAAAATCCATGTCCTAATCACAACCTATATCATCTTGGTGGTATAAAGATAGTTCTTCCCATCCTCTTGTTATTTTGATTATGTAATCATGTATTTTCTTTCCTATTGTATATTTATATGATGATTATATGATGATAAAAGTATTGTGTGGGGATTTGGTGTTGATAAATATGGTTAAAAAGGTGGAAAACCATAAGTAACAAGGTTAAAATCTTGCTTAAATTGTTGGCTGTATAAAATAAGTAACTAACCACAAGTTAAACTGATAAAATGGCAAAGTGGAATCAATATACAGTAAGTATAAGATGTAATACACATGTGAGAGTTGGCCATGCAATGGAATCATTATAATGAGTGAGATATGATCAAAACAAGTTTAGAGTACCAATCTGAATAGTCATTTTTAGACGGACTGTTAAGGATATTTAGAGTTGGATTGAGCAGTAGCTAAAGCTATGTTAATTGTATCACACATCATTTAGTTTATGGTGTCCAAAAATTAGCTTCTATCTCCTTGTAGAACTCAAGATATGGTAAAAATGGTGAAAGTGAAAGTAAAAAACAGATTTTGGGAAATTAAAGTATAATAGTATTATATAAGCACTCAAATAAAAATAGTATAAAATGTGAATCAAAACCCACTAACTTATATAATACATTTATATAAATATGTATAAGGATAAATAAATTGACATTTTATAAAAAATGGTAGTTTGATAAGTTTTATAAGTTATAAAACTATAAACATGATTTTTACGACTTTTTCGGCTATTACCGTAAAATTAACGTTTTTGTTAAATAAAACTTAGACGGTTGGACCCCTCTAATGTAAAATTTTATAAACTCATATACTGATATATAAACATATATAACAAGTAAAAACCGATAAAACCCAAACTATATGACATACGGATATTAACGGGCTAAGTTAACGTTATTGGACTAACAATACAACAAAATGGGCTAAAACACTTATAAACTTAATTAATGGGCCTAACCCATTTGGGCCCAACATGTAAAGTATAAATACTGATAATACAAGTATGAAATGGATTAATACAAGTTAATAAACTTATAATAGGCTTATTGGACCTAAAACACGTAAATAGGTAAAACTAGAAAACTAGTAAGAAGTTACCAATACATAAACACAAAAATGAGTGAATGAGAATATATAAACCCACTTGATCATCATATATATATAATCATCATATGTATACATAATTGTTATTTTTATAAAGTCATTGGACAAGAGTCTAAGACGAGTATTATTTGTCTAGGTTTCCGTGATTGAAGCACGTACCGTACATCCGAATTGCCGATAACCCGCCTTCCCACATCAACGTGAGTTCATAGCCTCGCACTCTTTTAAATGTTTTTATAAACGTTTTATAAACCGCGAGGGAGATAACATGTTAGTTTTTATAAAATAGGACACCATTTGTCCCGATTGCTTGTTTATTGATTTGGACCCGGATGATTGTATGACCCTATGAATGATTAAATGACCCGATAGATGAAATAAAATGGATTATTAAAGTTAGGTTATGTCACTAAAAGTCCCATTAGCATGAATTGTGAACTACCGGGATTTGGTAGACGCTTATGCATATAATAGTACTATTTGGGGACGATCACCCTAGTTCGCGCCTTGACGGTTGATCCCCGTCGTGCCACATTGATTGGTAAGCGAATTTATGTATGAGAAGATTACACAAGCGTGATTATTGTGACGACACGCTAACTTAGATGGGCAAATTGAGTTTCAGGCTAGCTACCCGTTGTTTGGTTTAGTAAGGTAACAATTTCATGCGGCTTATAATAATCCAATTAACGAAATACTGCTATACGCACCGAATTATGATGTATTGCCTGACTAGCAATACGGGGTCATACTATTGATATTATATTCGTGTTTTGGTTTTATATAACCATATTCATATAACGGTTTTTATTTAATCTATACAACGTTATAGAACGTATTGTATGATGTTTTTACGACAATGGTTCGTATAATGATTTCTAAGGCAAATGCCTATATTATGATTTTTGATAAGGATTTGTATAAAATGACTTTGGCTATTTTATGGCCTATTACAAAGATTTGTACAAAATGATTTTCGCTAATATTTTATACCGATGTTATATTGATGAATTTTATTAAACTCTATGAATTCACTCGGCGTTATCGCTGACCTTTTCTTTTAACATGTTTTATCTCAGGTACTTGAAGGTAATTCTCGGGAAGACATTAAGAATTCATGGCCCGCACTTAAATAACAATTTCCATTTAAATACTTTGTAAAACCTGTACAAAATAATATGACTTGGGACCTATGTAACCTTGATATTTATGAATGGAAATGCTTTATTATTAAAACGACGCGACTTTTAAGCGTTGTCTATGATGTGAGTAATGTGCTATCCCGTAACACCAACTAGTCTTCCGCTGTATTGAGTTGTATAAATTTGGGGGTATTACAGTTTGGTACCAGAGTTCTCGTTATAGAGAACGAAAGATTTTTAAAACCAAGGTTTTGAATAAAACATTTCAAAATCTTTTAACTATAAACATTTTTCACAAAATGTCTAAAAATCTTTTGACTATAACGGTGCTAAAGAATTCATGAGTTACCGACAAGGCCAGACTGAGAAGTGTTATTTTAATATATATATATATAACTTGGATTATATATATACATGTGATGTAATTTGATTACATGATTGTTTGATGATTATTTTGATATTTATACGAGGTATTTATACGACGTAGATTGTCACAAGGAACCCTAAATCCCCTAGTAAATTAGTCGAAGTTATTCTCGTAGGAATTCTAGCTATCTAAACCAAGTTGTGGATATTTATGATCCCAACTAAATGGTTGATATTCGTAGAAATGTAGATATTAGTTGAATGTGATATTGAATAAGAATTGGCGAGATTAAAACTGATATCGATGTCATGACGATCTTTCCTTATAGAGTGGAGTTTGACAAAACGTTACCACCTTGAAAGATGCCATATGATTCGGTGTTACCCAATTCTTAAAATTTGAAATCGAAAGGGTGAATGTTGCACTTGAGGCTGTCAATGGAACCATTACCCAAAAGCCTCATGCCACTAGTACCTTCCGAGAAGTCTAATTGAATGTATGAGTCATTTAATACTAGTAACTCATTTGATAATTGTTGTTGTAAGAGCTATAGGATTGGAAATTAAGTGTTGATTCATATCGAGCTTTTATTGCCCTTTTAAGGTTTAATAATAAGATTGAAAGTATTGGAAAATGAGGTAGGATATCGAATTGAGTATAAAATTGGTTGAAACTTGAATAAAGTAAAATTTAACTTGTATGGAATATAAATTTTTTAAGAGAAAGTCGTTAAGTTCTGTGATTGAATTATAAGGTTTTAATCAATTGTTGATTCGTGTTAAGTGTTGTTCCTAGGCCATTGTCCAATGCTGAGGATGCCCAGTGTCCAATAAATAAATTGAAGAAATCTTCTTCTGAATTGGGACCGATGGATCTTCCGGTACATGTGGAACACCTAATGACTCTTGTAGATTAGTATTCATTGTGGTATCTTTTAAAAATAATCCCTAACTTAACTGAGACATCAGTTGGTAGGATGAGTTCTTGGAATTGTATGACATAGTGACACGTAATGTGTTACGGTACAATTTTGACTTGTTTGTGATTAATGAAAAGACTACCTTTGATTGCTAAATTCTACATGTATCGATGTTATCAATCTTTTCTTGCTTGTTCCTAATGTTCGCATTAGTGATGCAACCATTGAACAAGTACTCATCTCGATTTGAGTTACGTTGTGGATTATTCTTTTTGAGTGCCATCGAGGTCATGAACCTCATGATTATTTGGCCAAGCTCATATCCTATCATATTGTAGTTAGTTCTTGGTGAACAACTCTTCATCACTCTTTTGCAGATTACTCATTGTTTTATAAGATACAATAGTATCCTTTGAGAAAAATTGAATTTTCATCACCATAAGGATTATTTAAAGTGAGATTATAGATAATCGTTATCAAAATGAAGTTATTTATGAAACACCTTGGAAAACTTAATTGCTTTCATAACAAAGAAAATCTTTGTAAATTTATTTTTGATTCTTATTTAAGAATTAAGCATGAAAATGTTTTTATTATAAACATGATGATAAAATTTTGACGAACTGAGTATTGCATCGTTAATCTTGAAATTGTATATAGTTGCGCGCCTACATACAATTTGGAATGGACCATGCAAGGCTGATTAGTAGTCACCATAAAAACTGATTAATAAACACTACATTTTCCTTAAAGATTGTGAAAGATTAAATTTAATGAGATCTGCAAGAAGTGAAAAATAGGGACATATTGATAGGGACACCTACATATGTGCCCGTACCATTTATTCTTATGAGTCGAATTTACTCATCTGTGGACATTGTCTTATTTGACATTTGACAATTCTTTCTTGTCCAATTCTCCCGTAGTGAGATTCTTAGGAAAAGTATCTGATTACCGAGTGTTGATACCCGACTGGATGTATCGACGTTCCTATCATTTCTTTTGATTAGATTTCATTTGAATGACATGGGTAACGATCCGAGGAGCTTTCAAATGCGTACTCAAATTATGAAAACATGGGATATATTCATATTGGTTAAATGTTTTCGTCTGTATCTGATTTGAAATTCTCTTGCGTAGATTATGTGTTTACCTTACTCTTTTAATGGTAGTTGTGTCTCCATATATCCTTGAATTTGTGAAGTATTATGAGTTATTATTAGTCTTTTGAGAAATTCACATCTTATCGAGCACAATGAAACTGGAAAGTTAATAGTGCCAGTAGAATGGATTGATTGATTATGACATGACGACATTGTCTTAATTCATGCTAACTCGAGTAGAATTTCCCTAAATGATAAGATGTTGATTATCAAAAGTGATCTAAATAATTCTTGATGGATGACCATATCCTGCAGTTAGACTTGAAATTATACCATGAATGGTTGTGAACTAGTTATAGATATTGTAATCTAGAAGAACCTAATATGAATTTATTAAAAGATGTTTCTGTTATCTGAAATTTTAGGAGGTATTTATTGGTGAATTACCTAGACTTTTGCCATTAAGGCAGATTGAAATTGGTATTGATTATATTCCTGGTGCTACACCTGTGGCGTGTGCATTGTACGTCAGCACCATCTGAATCAAAAGGAATTACCGTACAACTGAGAGAGTTGTCGGAGAAAGATTTTATTCTACCAATCTCGTCATCATGAAGAGCTATGGTCTTATTATTTTTTTTATATTTATAGATTACTGTGAACTGAGTAAATTGACAATCGAAAAGGATATCCATGACTCGAAATGGAAGATTTGTTCGATCATTTACAAGGTTCTAGCGTATGTTTTAAAGATTTGATACATGGCATGGTTATCATCAACTTCGCGTTCGCGAAAAAGATTATCTATTCCAATCACTACATCCAGAACTTGTAATGACCAATATAAGTTTCGTGTTATGTTGTTTGGATTGACCAATGCACATGTAACATCCATGAATTTGGTGAATCACGTGTGTAGGTTGTAATTTGATAAGTCCATGCTCGTGATCATTAAGGACCATTTGTTTGTTAATAAGAATAAGAATGAGTTAATAATTGTTTATAGATTGCCCTGAATTGGTCGAACAACGAAAACCTGTACCTTAAATGATTAACATGTGACTTAAGACTTAATCCTTTACATTATTTGACCGTGTGATTAAAAGATAATGGAATCTATACTGACTCTTCAAATATTAGAGCTATTAAGACTTTGGGTTTTACTAAAAAGAAAGTGGAAATATGCTTTGACAAATGTTTTAACAAAGGATTTCAAGGGATTATTCCCTTATACACAAATCATTTAACTAAACTCCTGTTTAGGGGTAAATGTTTGTGTATACCTCAAGACAACCTGAGAGGAATTAAGTAAACCGTTAAACCATGACTTAAAATTTGAAACGACAATTTTTGCTTTTCAACTAAGAAAATTTTTACCAAAGAATAAACGAAGGTTTTTCGAACATTTACAGATTTTATTAATTATTTTAATTATTTTCGATAAATCAACAAAAGTCTTGTTAATTAAATTCGAATTTATTTTGAACATTTTTATAATTGGTCAAACTAAGAAAAATTAAAATTTTTACGTTATGTTTCATAAAAATTAAATATTCATTATTTAATTAGTTGTAATAATTATCGACGCTTTAAACGTCGGATTAAGCAAAACTGATAAAAATGATAGCTGAAACGAAACTTAAACTTAGAAAATATGAAGGAAGGTGAACGTAATTACTGACACATTATGTAGAAAATATGAAGAATCAATTACGATGTATTTCTTAATAATGAATGTGCAAAATAAATTGCCGAACAATTTAAAATATAGCCGATGCTTATAAAAAAAAGATAATATAGATAATAAAAGTGGTTCGCGGCTAATGTGAACCATTAGAATTGAGAAGCCGATAGCGTTAAATGTTTTAAAGACCACCTGTGATTGTCTAAATATGGAGGATTGTGAGATATAGTTATGTTGGAATCTTGTAAGTATAAGTATATTCATACAAATCTTTGTTGTAAATCATACTATAAAGGCACACATCGCCTCATACATTAGTAAACGTCTAGCTATTGCAAAGGCATCATCTGAATTTGATTCGATTTGGGTCATCGTCGACAGACTGACCAAATCTGCTAATATCATTCCTGTTAATGATAGATTCTTGATGAAGAAATTGACTCTTTTGTATTTAAAGGAGTTGTGTAAACATAGTGTGCCTGTATCGATCATCTCTATCAAGATCCTCGCTTCGCATCGAATTTCTAGAGATTTGCTCAGAATTCAGTGAGAACGAATCTTGATGAGAGTACTGTGTACCACCCCAATCGAAGGGACGAGGTAAAGTAACGATACAAAATACTAGAAGCACTGTTTTATGCTTGAATTATTGACCTTTGGTAATAAACCGTATAATCGTTTTCATTTGGAGAGATTATCATTGATAACTATCGTATTAGGATCGAGATCGAATCTTGTGAGGATATATATTAGAGCATTTGTAAGCAGGAGTTGGGATAAAGACACCCGACATACACCCATTGTGAGTTGGACATGTCTTTTAGGTTTAAGGTTTCCTATGATGGCGAACCTAACCTTATAAAATACTCGACCCGCGAGACCTGAAATGATTGTTGAAATTAGGATTTGATTATTGACTGCCGGTAGTGTGCATGAGGTTATGTGAATATGAAATGTAGATCTTTGAAGTGCCAGATGGGTAGCGAAGTTATGCCAAAAATTTTAACCATGGAAAATGAATTGATGATCTGGAAGATCATGGGATATAAGTCCCCGTTGTATGGGACCATTGAGATGATGTAAAAGTTGGTTTGAAAGGCATATAAGGTGGATCTACCCTAGGACTTCAAGAGCTGCATGAATTATGTTTCGTATATCGAACTTGATGAAATGTCTATCAAGTGAGAATCTGATTGTTTCTTAGTAATGTTTAGATCGGCGAAAAGTTGCATTCATCAAAAACACGTGAACATCATGGATAGAAAAAGTAAGTCAACATTAAGCCTGCTCTTATTCCCGTAGTTATGTTTGATGAAACTCGCGTATTGTAATGAATTGCACTTGTGAGAAAAGACCGAATGTGGAGGAAATACCCACATGGCTTTAACTCTATAAGAAGCGAGTAGTAAGGTAAGATGATCTTTGAGGATAAAGATCCTGTTTAAGGGTAAATGCTGTGACAATCCGTCAATTTATGGTTGATATTTTATTCTCAAGTATTATTTAAAAACATTATTTTAATGTTATATTATGAACTCACTTATTTTTGGGAATAAATTTGGATTTACCTCTTGGAGTAGCATCGACTACGTCTAAACCGGAGGATTCTACGTTACGTGCTCACGTTTACATACACCGTCTTTGGTGACAGTCCGACATTTCAGAAAATAAATTTGTCCGTGAATATTATTTTGAGATTTTAAATTTGTGTTGGCTCATAAACTCACAAATTTACGAGAAGAGATTAGGACTTACGATTTTAATTTAACGTCCTTTACGACTAAACCGGAAACCTTAGGATTACGTATTTACGTTTTCGAACTCCGTTTTTGATGAGACAATTTTTATTAGATTCGTTTTGTGCCGTTGATTCATAATTTATAAAAACGTTTTTTGTAAAACGACCCGAGGGCACGCAAATCGAGGAAACTAGAATCGAGGAGTACCGTTAATAATTGGGGATGAGACAAAACAAGTTTTGCCCCACCCCCACTAACCCACGGCTAAAACAAGGACACCACACATTGTGATGTGTCAAACTTGCAACAAACAAGCTTACACTTGTTTACTTAGCTTCACATGGAAGCTAACTTGTCCCACCAAACTAGCAAAAAACCACCAAAGCAAAACACCTAGTTTCATTTGTTACATGCAAAACAACTTCATTCTTCTCTCTTCCTCTTCTTCTTTCCGTCCCATCTCAACCAAAACACCCCATTCATACAAAATTTTAACCACAAACATTTGTTATAATTAACATATGTTAATCTCCATTCAAAGAGATGAAGATTGGTGCAAGTTTTAACATCCAAGAAGAAGTTTTGTTGGTGTCTTGGGGCTGATTTTCCACAAGTAGTTCTTGAAGATAGGTGGACTTGAAGATGATATTGGTTTATCACAAGTTTCTCCATCAAAATCCATGTCATAATCACAACCTACATCATCTTGGTGGTATAAAGAGTTCTTCCCATCCTCTTGTTATTTTTATTATGTAATAATGTATTTTCTTTCCTATTGTATATGTATATGATGATTATATGATGATAAAAGTATTGTGTGGGGATTTGGTGTTGATAAATATGGTTAAAAAGGTGGAAAACCATAAGTAACAAGGTTAAAATCTTGCTTAAATTGTTGGCTGTATAAAAACAGTAACTAACCACAAGTTAAACTGATAAAATGGCAAAGTAGAATCAATATACAGTAAGTATAAGATGTCATACACATGTGAGAGTTGGCCATGCAATGGAATCATTATAATGAGTGAGATATGATCAAAACAAGTTTAGAGTACCAATCTGAATTGTCAGTTTTGGACGGACTGTTAAGGATATTTAGAGTTGGATTGAGCAGTAGCTAAAACTAAGTTAATTGTAGAACATATCATTTAGTTTATGTTGTCCAAAAATGAGCTTCTATCTCCTTGTAGAACTCAAGATATGGTAAAAATGGTGAAAGTGAAAGTAAAAATCAGATTTTGGGAAATTAAAGTATAATAGTATTATATAAACACTCAAATAAAAATAGTATAAAATGTGAATCAAAACCCACTAACTTATATAATACATTTATATAAATATGTATAAGGATAAATAAATGGACATTTTATAAAAAATGGTAGTTTGATAAGTTTTATAAGTTATAAAACTATAAACATGATTTTTACGACTTTTTCGGCTATTACCGTAAAATTAACGTTTTTGTTAAATAAAATTTAGACGGTTGGACCCGTCTAATGTGAACTTTTATAAACTCATATACTGATATATAAACATATATAACAAGTAAAAACCGATAAAACCCGAACTATATAACATACGGATATTAACGGGCTAAGTTAACGTTATTGGACTAATAATACAACAAAATGGGCTAAAACACTTATAAACTTAATTATTGGGCCTAACCCATTTGGGCCCAACATGTAAAGTATAAATACTGATAATACAAGTATGAAATGGATTAATAAAAGTTAATAAACTTATAATAGGCTTATTGGACCTAAAACACGTAAATAGGTAAAACTAGAAAACTAGTAAGAAGTTACCAATACATAAACACAAAAATAAGTGAATGAGAATATATAAACCCACTTGATAAGCATATATATATAATTATATGTATACATAATTGTTATTTTTATAAATTCATTGGACAAGAGTCTAAGACGAGTATTATTTGTCTAGATTTCCGTGATTGAAGCACGTACCGTACATCCGAATTGACGTTAACCCGCCTTCCCACATCAACGTGAGTTCATAGCCTCGCACTCTTTTAAATGTTTTTATAAATGTTTTATAAACCGCGAGGGAGATAACATGTTAGTTTTTATAAAATAGGACACCATTTGTCCCGATTGCTTGTTTATTGATTTGGACCCGGATGATTGTATGACCCTATGAATGATTAAATGACCCGATAGATGAAATAAAATGGATTATTAAAGTTAGGTTATGTCACTAAAAGTCCCATTAGCATGAATTGTGAACTACCGGGATTTGGTAGACGCTTATGCATATAATAGTACTATTTGGGGACGATCACCCCAGTTCGCGCCTTGACGGTTGATCCCCGTTGTGCCACATTGATTGGTAAGCGAATTTATGTATGAGAAGATTACACAAGCGTGATTATTGTGACGGCACGCTAACTTAGATGGGCAAATTGAGTTTCGGGCTAGCTACCCGTTGTTTGGTTTAGTAAGGTAACAATGTCATGTGGCTTATAATAATCCAATTAACGAAATACTGCTATACGCACCGAATTACGATGTATTGCCTGACTAGCAATACGGGGTCATACTATTGATATTATGTTCGTCTTTTGGTTTTATATAAACATATTCATATAACGTTTTTATTTAATCTATACAACGTTATAAAACGTATTGTATGATGTTTTTACGACAGTGGTTCGTATAATGATTTCTAAGGCAAATGCCTATATTATGATTTTTGATAAGGATTTGTATAAAATGACTTTGGCTATTTTATGGCCTATTACAAAGATTTGTACAAAATGATTTTTGGTAATAATTTTATACCGATGTTATATTGATGAATTTTATTAAACTCTATGAATTCACTCGGCGTTATCGCTGACCTTTTCTTTTAACATGTTTTATCTCAGGTACTTGAAGGTAATTCTCGGGAAGACATCAAGAATTCATGGCCCGCACTTAAATAACAATTTCTATTCAAATACTTTGTAAAATCTGTACGAAATAATATGACTTGGGACCTATGTAACCTTGATATTTATGAATGGAAATGCTTTATTATTGAAACGACGCGACTTTTAAGCGTTGTCTATGATGTGAGTAATGTGCTATCCCGTAACACCAACTAGTCTTCCGCTGTATTGAGTTGTATAAATTTGGGGGTGTTACATACCTAATGAGAACAATGAGCTTATTCCTACGAGACTTGTTACCGGTTGGAGAGTTTGTATTGACTATAGGAAGCTCAATGAGGCTACTAGGAAAGACCACTTCCCATTACCTTTTATGGACCAAATGCTTGAACGCTTAGCGGGAAATGAGTACTATTGCTTTCTTGATGGCTTTTCGGGTTATTTCCAAATACCCATTGACCCTAAGCATCAAGAAAATACCATATTCATATGTCCCTACGGTACATTTGCTTACAAGAGTATTCCTTTTGGCTTATGTAATGCACCGGGGACGTTTCAAAGGTGCATGATGGCAATTTTCCATGATATGATAGAGCAAACAATGGAGGTTTTCATGGATGACTTTTCCGTCTTTGGAGATTCATTTACCTCATGTCTCACCAATTTAGAACGAATGCTTAAGCGTTGTGAGGAAACACGTTTAGTGCTTAATTGGGAGAAATGTCACTTTATTGTGAAAGAGGGAATTGTTTTAGGACACAAAATATCCAATAAGGGATTAGAAGTGGATCGAGCTAAAATTGATGTGATTGCTAAGCTTCCCCCACCCACTACGATTAAAGGTGTAAGGAGTTTCTTAGGTCATGCGGGGTTTTATAGGTGCTTTATACAATATTTTTCTAAGATAGCTAGACCGATGACTCACCTCTTGGAAAAAGAGGCTCCTTTCATTTTCAACCAATATTGTTCAGAATCTTTTGAGACACTTAAGGAGAAATTGACAAAATCTCTCGTTTTGGTTTCTCCAAATTGGGAATTACCTTTTGAGCTTATGTGTGACACTAGTGATTATGCGGTGGGGTCCGTCTTAGGACAAATAGTGAATAAGCATTTTCAAGCTATACACTATGCGAGTAAAACCATGACCGGTGCACAACTTCATTATACTACCACGGAAAAAGAGTTGCTTGCTATAGTCTATGCTTATGAGAAATTTAGACCATACCTTGTGCTATCCAAAACCATAGTGTATACGGATCATTCCGCTCTCAAGTATCTCATGACAAAACAAGATGCTAAGCCTAGGCTTTTGAGATGGGTTTGGTTGCTTCAAGAGTTTAAGATAGAAATTCGAGATAAGAAAGGAGCCGAGAATTTAGCGGCGGATCACTTGAGTAGACTTGAGCATCCTTTTCAAGGAGATTTTCCTAATAAAGAAATCAATGAATCCTTTCCATTAGAGGAGCTTATGTCTATCTCTTCCCAAGAGGATGCCACCCCTTGGTTTGCGGATATAGCAAACTATCTTGTGGGGAATGTGCTTATTGAGGGTCTTACTTCCCAACAAAAGAAGAAATTTCTTAAGGAAGTTAAGTATTACTTTTGGGATGATCCTTATCTTTTTAGGCAATGTGCGGACCAAATCATTAGACGGTGTATAGATGGGCCCGAGGCATTTAAAATTTTAGAAGCATGTCATAAAGGACTTACGGGCGGACATTTTTGGCCAAACTATAGCGCCAAGAAAGTCTTTGATTCGGGTTACTATTGGCCTTCCATTTACAAAGATGCCCAAGAGATGGTGAAATTTTGTGATGTGTGTCAAAGACAAGGAAAAATTACGCAACGTGATGAGATGCCACAAAATTTTATTCAAGAGTGTGGGATTTTTGATGTATGGGGCATAGATTTTATGGGACCTTTTCCATCTTCCAAGGGAAACAAGTATATACTTGTAGCGGTGGATTATGTGTCTAAATGGGTTGAGGCTACAGCCTTACCTACCAATGATGCTAGAGTTGTTGTAAAGTTCTTAAAGCAATTATTTGCTAGATTTGGTGTACCTCGGGCCATCAAAAGTGATTGTGGTACGCACTTTTGTAATGATCAATTCACGAGAGTTATGAAGAAATATGGAGTAAATCATAGACTTTCTACCGCGTATCACCCTCAAACCAATGGTTAAACCGAGGTCACAGATCGTGGTTTAAAGAGAATTTTAGAGAGAACGGTGGAAGAGCATCGAGCTTCTTGGTCGGATAAGCTTGATGATGCTATATGGGCTTTTAGGACGAATTTTAAGACACCAATTGGTTGTACCCCTTATAGGCTTGTCAATGGAAAAGCGTGCCACCTCCCATTCGAGTTAGAACATAAGGCATCTTGGACTCTCAAGTGGGCTAACTTTGATTTAAACCAAGCCGGTTCACATAGGAAATCTCAACTTAATGAGATGGATGAATTGAGAGCCAATGCCTATGAGAATTCTTTGCTTTACAAGGAAAAGACTAAGAAATTGCATGATGCTAAGATCAAGAACCGTGAGTTTAAAGCTGGAGAGCCGGTTCTCCTCTTTAACTCAAGGTTGAAACTTTTTGCGGGAAAGCTTAAGTCGAGATGGTCTGGTCCATTCACTATTGCCCAAGTGTTTCCATATGGAACTATTGAGTTGTCACAACCTGATGGTCAAAACTTTAAAGTGAATGGTTACCGTGTGAAACATTATTTTGGGGAGGACATTTCCGTTGAAATGGTCCAAGAGATCCCCATTTTCCTCATGAATTAATTCAAGAGGGAAGAGTCGAGCTAGAGACTCCTTAACTCAAGCATCGTATAACTAGGTTTAGAGTGTTGTAGGTTAGAAATAAGGGTATAGAATTGAGGATAAGTGTAGGGGAGACCTTCTTTTGTCTTCATGTTGTTTGTAGGGTTGCTCACTCACTACATGCTTTGGAGCTTATGGAGGAGGCCCTTGTATCCGGTTCACTTCATTACTATTGTGATTTTTCATAGAACCTTGTGCTTAAACATGAATTCACCAATAGTTGATCTTTCCTTAACAAGAGTTAAGAAAAGTCTTTTCATTGTCATAAGTGTAGGGGAAGTTTGTATACTTCCATGCTCTTAAACATTGAGGACAATGTTTAGCTTAAGTGTAGGGGGGTTTTCTATCGAAGTGACCTTACCTAGAACTTGTCATTGACCTTCATGATAACATGGAAAATTAATTTTTCAAACATTTTTCAAATTTTTGATCTACTTTGGCCACAAAAAATATGCATTAATAATTTTTGCATAAATCATTTTTCATTTCCATATCACATTTGCATTGTATATATTTCTTCTTTTATTTTGCATCAAAAATATATAAAAAGAAAAAATATAATAAAAACATGGTTTAATGAATTTAGACTTCTTTGACATATTAGGCCGGCCATGGATATTTTGACTCAACCCGAGTTTGCTTATATATGCACTCTCTAGCTAGTATCCTTAACCATGTAGTCCTTCATTGGTCTATTAGGCTAAGCATCCACCAATCTCATTATTTGTGATTTTAAATTTGTGGAGAATGGGAAATGATAGAGTTGAAGCAAGTATAAAAAGGCTAGATAAACTTCATGATAATTACTTGTGGCTAAATCTTTCTCTTATTTACCTCTAATTTCTTCGCATGTATATATGTTAATAAATAATCAAGAACGGTTTTAATCGGTTTGTAATCTCTTATGCATTTTTGTCTAATCATTCATGGTTGATATAAGTACGTCTTAAGATTCTAAGTTAGAACGTTTTATGTGTACTAGACTTATGTCATGCTCAATATTTAGCGGTTGTTTTTCCTTTTATTCTTTTCAACTTTCTTTGTGAGGAATAAAGAAAAATAAGAGAGGCTTACAAAAAAAATGAGTGGCTAGAAAAAAGAAAGAGAAAAAGAAAAGAAAAGAAAAAAATAATTATACAAGACTCCCAAGAGGGGCAGTGTGGTGTTAATTATAGTGACTATTGAATTCCAATATTACCTTGACGGGTTGTGGGGATTCGATAGATTGCTCCAATCTAATATTACCTTGACAGGTTGCGGGGTTGAAGATCCAAGGTCTCAAAAAGGCGGCGGATGTAAATTATTGCGTGAGTTTTATTTTTCTTTCCTTAGCGAGTGTGTAGCTACTTATGAAAGCATGACATGAGGATTTTACACATAAAACGAATGACTTATTACTCTTGAAACGGACTTATATTAATTGTGAGCGGTTTTTTAAGTAATGGATGTGAGGATTACTTAGGATTAAAACTGTGCTTCCTCATTTTTGGATTTTGAATTTCTTATACTTCACGCTTGAAATAATGACAAATTTGCCCACAAGCAATTTGCTCAACTAATAACTGGTCCCACATTTAATTGTCATGAATAAGTTGATGCACTTTTTACTTGTGAATACAATTATCCCATTTTTAAGCTTGGTATGGGGAAAGTGAAACTTGAGGGTGATAAGTGTCCATGGTACCCAAGCCCTAATCAAACTCATTGATTTCTTTATGAGTTATTTCCATCAAAACCATTTCAAGAAAATCCAAAAAGATATAAATAGAATTGTTTCTTGTGCATTGCATTGTTAAAAATCAAAATCATGCATCATATAGTGTAGAGTAGTGTAGATGCATTCCATAATGGACAAGGTGGATTAATTATGAGGAGAATGTAAATTTGTGCTTTAAAATATAGCATTGCATGAGGACATGACAATGTTCAAGTGTAGGGGATTTGATATGAGCAAAAACTCATATTAATTAATCAACAAATCACCCTAAAACACATAGCAAATACCTAACTTTTGTGCTATAAAAGTAGTATTATGTGGTATGTTATGTGTTTGTGTAAAAATAGGTAAGAAGGATGCATTTTCAAGCAAACAAGAAGAAAATCAAGCTAAATTGGATGAAAAAGACAAAGAAGGATCAAGAGTGACAAGAATTTGAAGACAAAGGACCTATCTTGACAACATTTCAAAGATGAAGGACCAAAAGTGTACATTTCCCTAATTCAATATCAAAGTCAAACATGGTCAACCAACAAATCAACCAAGTCAAAAGGGTTAAAAGAAGCAAGAATGCAAGTTGAAGGATCATTTTTGCCAAAGGAATAAAGATTCTAGCTTAAAATACAAATCTGCCAAGTCAAGGGATTGAAACTGCCAAACTTGCAAAGTAATTTTGGGCTCAGTCCGTGTGAGATGGTTTTAACCAATGAGAAGCAAGGAATTAAGTGACTTGGATTGCCAAATAACCCCACTCACAGCCGCGAACATTTAATAAGCAAATCACAACATTGTGATCCACCAACTCCTCAACTGGCCAATCATATTTCACTAAATGGATAATGATCCATGTGCTTATTTTTTCACCAACCACAACATGCCACGTGGCCTTCTTCTCCAAAAAAAATTGCCAGAAACGGGATTTAGCTAGAGGGCATTTCAGAAGTTGATATAAACATCAAAGTTACTCAAAATCCAAAGACGAATTCATCCCAACTATCCAATTAACATGAAAACAACTCAATCAAAAATCCCCAATTAAGTTCTTCACCTGCAAATTTCAATTAGCAGAATTGGGACACGTGGAGCTCAATGATTGGCTTGGACACGTCATTCTCCCCAACAACTTCACTTTCTCATTCTATAAATAGGGTAGCAGGCTCTCATTTGTACATAGTTAGCTAGTGTGAAAACACACACACTAGAATTTTACTCTCTCTCTCATTTTGTTAGCAGTTAGTAGATCACAACTCTCAAGAGCCTGACAACCTCTTGAGAGTCTGTTAGTTAGTTGTAACCACCTTTGTAACTACTTTTCACATTACTTCAATAAAATTCAAATTTCCCTCCAATTCTCTCATTGCTCTTACCTACTGTTCATACGCCATTTTTATTGCTTGTTTCTAGTGATCATACTTGATCATTAGAAGCCTTGTTGAAGATTGTAGCTGTTCATTACATTCAGTAGCTGAGTACCTATTTTGATCATTCATTTCAAGCATTGGTAGATTTTGAAGGTTTCCAGTTCAACAATGGAGGTTAAGAGTTGATTAGCTATTGATTGATTGTTGATTGGTAGATACTAGTGCTAAGGTGGTGGTTTAGCACTAGCTAGATAGCTCAGCGCTACTCTACTCCCCAAAGGAGGCCTAAGCTAAAAGGTTTTGGTTTTCTGAATTTTAGTTCCTCTCAAATGTTTCCTGCATGCTCAATATCTAGTATAATCTTGTTTGAATGCATGATCAAGTGTGTTACTGAGTAGATGTTGATGTTTGAGTAGCTTATTTGTAGTCTAGCACTTTATCATTAGATTAATTCTCATTACTAATTGCTTAATAACAGTCAATTTAGCTTATTAGTACATTTAGAGTATAAGTCTGTTTCATAGCCTGAATTTGGTCCTTATTCATCACATTGTAGTCATTAAACTTGGCCTGGTATTTGCTTTGATTCAGTTAAGCTTTTAACTCAAATCTCTTTCACAAAAGTTTAATCAGTTAAACTAGTGTTTGGGAATAGGTATTCATATGTGTTCAAGTATTTGTAGTTGGTTAATTCTAGTTCTATTTTAGTCAGTAAGTCATGGCAAACTAGTTTACAAAGATTTCAGGTTAAGTTTGTAGTCAAACAGGCAATTGGCATTCCAAAAAGTTTGGGTCAGCTTTGAATAAACTTAATTTCAGAAAGTATTGATTTTCAAATCATTGCCATTTCTTTGTTTCTTGATGGATTTTCTTGAAATTAGTTTCTAGCTCTTACTCAACATATATAGTTTAAGCCTTAAGCAGGAAATTCTACAGTATTCAGTAATAAGCTAGAAATAAGCACTTGTTTCAGCCTTTGAGCAAATGCAATTCTCTGTGATAAAGAGCCATTCTGTTTTCTCATTCCAGCTTATCTACTTCACAAACTTGCCCATTTTCTTTCAC
Source organism: Glebionis coronaria (assembly GCA_025667525.1). Taxonomy (NCBI): domain Eukaryota; kingdom Viridiplantae; phylum Streptophyta; class Magnoliopsida; order Asterales; family Asteraceae; genus Glebionis; species Glebionis coronaria. The sequence continues at coordinate 371,601,414 of CM046878.1, forward strand.
AATTCCCTTTAAAAAGTGTTCCTGGTTAAGATTTGAACTTTTCAGCTTTTTGGATTTTTGGTCAACAAAAGTCAACATAAGCTCTTTTTAGCTTAATTTCATTTTCTGAGCTTATTAATGGATCATTTTTTATAAAACAAAATATTCCCTTCTTCTTGTGAGCTTATTAACATGTTTTTGCATAAAAATGAAGTTGTGAACGTTTGGCTTATTAGATAGCTTATTTTGGGCTTATTTGAAATAGCTTACTAGAGATTCAGTGAGTTTCAGCTTATTTCCTTTTACAAGACTAGCTAAAATTGAATTTTAAGACTTTTGAAACTGGTTTGAGCTTAATTGGTTAAGAAATGAGCTTATACGAGCTTGTTTGAGTTCACTAGCCCGTTTTTGGTAAAATTTAGTTAGAAATTTCACTTAGGTCCCTTGATTGTTAAACAGTTTTCATTCCAAGCTAAGTTCCCACTTTATAAGGTTTGGCAAAATATAAGTCCTTTTAGTTTTGGAATTTGTTAAAATTAGTTAATCAGTTTTCAAAAGTAGTTAAAGTTAGTTACTTTGTTAGTTAAATTTTCACAATTAGTCCAATTTGTTAACTGTTTTTACATAAATAGTCCTTAGACTTTTAGACTTTGTATTTTTTGCATTTCTTTAACACCCCCAAATTTACACGCAGCGGAATCCATCTTTGGGTGCTAAACAATGATACAACAACACATAATTTATTAAAAAACGACTCGAAAAGAGACGTTTTAGATTTATCGTTCCTAAAACATTTGTCAGAGTAGCGTAGTCCCAAGTAATCGTTACCAAAAGATAAGTTAAAACAACATATTGGTTTGTTTTGAAAATGGAACGATAAATAAATCAAAGAGTTTGAACAACAAAAGCAGTGCACAACTTCATTCCCCGTGACCTCCAAGCTTCCACTTCTTGATTACCTGAAATACATGTGAGTAAAACAATCAGCAAAAATGCCAAGTGAATCTATAGGTTTATGAAATCAATTTGAACACAAGCAAAGATTATAAGTTTGTGGCATGCTTATAAACATCAAATAATAATTCGCATCAACAATAATAATTGTATATAGCATAAATTGCAATAAGCTCATGGAACCGAGCCCTTAGACACTCCCATGTCAGTCTAAAAAGACGAGAGATTTATTAATTGTCGGTTACCTCCAGATTATTGGTACATTGCCGTATACCTGACTTCTCAATACAATATGTTCAAACAGTGTGGAGGTCGGGCCTAAGCTTCTATGACAAGTCCACAAAAACTGAACCGGAGCGGCTTCCCCCATAGATCTATCAATTGTACTAGCGGTTAACCCATCATAGGTTAATTAACGGTCCATAATTGAGGTTTTAACAAAGGCAATCACTTAATGCAATTTAAAGGCAACCACGGGTCCATTCATAGAGGGACAAAGCATACCATAGAAATCTTGTGTTCTAAGTTTATAAAACATGTATTCCCCCTCGCAGGTTTAAAATCATTTAATAACTAGTATAAAGCGAGGCTATAGACTCACGTTGATAATGAAAGGCGGATTATCGGCTACGGGCGTGCTTCGGTCACGGAAACCATATAAATAATAATCGGTCTTAGACTCTTGTCCAATGACTTTTATCAAAATAACCATATACATATGATGATTTTGTACATATGATGATGATCAAGTGGGTTTATATATCTTTGTTTACTCATTTTAGTGTTTACGTTTTGGTAACTTTTTACTAGTTTACTAGTTTTACCTACTTACCTATTATAAGTCCAATAAGCTTAGTATAAGTTCTTTAACTTGTTTTAATCCATTTTATACCTATATTATCAGTATCTATACTTTCCATGTTGGGCCCAAATGGGTTAAGCCCAATAAGTTCTTTTTATAAGTGTTTAACTTATTTAGTCCAATTATTAGTCCAATATGCTTAGTTAGCTCGTTAATGTCCGTATGTCCTATAGTTCGGGTTTTATCGGTTTTTACTTGTATTAGTTACTTATATATCAGTATATGACTTTTAAAAACTTTACATTAGACGGGTTTGATCGTCTAAGTTTTAATTGGCGAAAAACGTTAATTTTATGGTAATAGCCAAAAAAGTCGTAAAAATCAAGTTTATAGTTTTTATTACTTATAAGTATTATTCCACTACCATTTATATAATTTATCCATTTAATTAACCTTTTACATATTTATATAAATAAGTTTCATAAGTTAGTGGGTTTTTATTTTACATTTTATACAATAAAATGTGAGTGCTTATATAATAATAATAAACATTAATTCTTAAAATCTGATTTTTATCTTCATGTTCACCATTTTTACCATATCTAGAGTTGTATAATGAACTAGAAGCTCATTTTTGGATGACATGTTCTTCATATTATGTGCTACATTTAACTTAGTTATAGCTACTGCTCATTTTAAGTTCATCTTGTCTTAACAGTCCCTACAAAACTGCTTATTCAGATTAGAACACCTAACTTGTTTTGATCATATCTCACTCATTATATTGATTCCATTGCATGACCAACTCTCACATGTGTATAACATCTTTTACTTACTGTAAATGGATCATACCATGCAAGTTTATCAGTTCAAGTTTTAGTTATATACTGTTTTTATACAGCCAACTAAATAATCATGATTTTAGCCTTATTTCTTATGGTTATTAACATTTTTAAGCATATTTATCAACACTTGATCCCCACACAACATTTTTATCATCATATATATACATCATATACATATATAAAATAAAGAAAATACATTTGTTCTTTACAAAAATAACAAGAGAAAATGGAGAGCATGATCTTCTTTACCAACCAAGTGTATTTCTTGTTTTTGGAAGACAAGAACTTGATGAACACCACAAGTAACTCCAAGATCATCAAACACCAAGAACATAAGTTGGGAAATCAGCCCTAGGACACAAGCAAATCACCTCCAATGTTGTTAAAATGGCCACCAAATGATCAAGGCTTCAAGATAACTCCATGATAGAGCTAGTAAACATGTATTTCATGGCTAGAAAAGATCAAAAGGGGTGTTTGTAGCTTGAATATGGACGGCAATGGTGAAGGTTTTTGAGAGGATTTGTGTTGGTTTGCATGTAAGTAAAAGGAATGTGTGAAGTTAGTTGATGGTTTTGTGTTAGATAGTGGAAAAGAGTAGCTTAAGGTGTAAGCTTTGCTTACACTTGTAGCTAGTTAGTTAACATGATGCCACATCCTTAGATGTGGTGTCATGTGTGCCATCCCATGTTAGCTAGTGGGTTGGGATAATGTATTTTGTCCCACCTAACTAATTTACGGGTATTCCTCGATTCTAGTTTTCTCGATTTGCGTGCCCTCGGGTCGTTTTACGAAAAACGTTTTTTATAAATTATGAATCAACGACACAAAACGAATCCAACAAAAATTATCTCATCAAAAATGGAGTTCAAAAACGTAAATACGTAATTCTAAGTTTCCGGTTTAGTCGTAAGGGACGCTAAATTATGTACGTAAGCCCAAATTTAAATCCGTAAATTGTGAGTTCGTCAACCAACACAAAAATAAGTTTCAAAATATTATACGAGAAAATATTTCACTACCTGAAAATGTTAGATTATACTTTTTAAAAGTTTAAACGCACACGAAAAATAATAACATAACGGCTCGATACGTAATTGAAACGATATCGTCGAAAGTATTAAATATCGAAACTATCGATAATAAAATATTAAATTTTTGGCATCCGTCGGTATCGCGATCACCAGTAGTCCTCGTTGCTCGTCAAAATATTAAAATATAATATTTAATATCGGTTTCAACTTAAACCGTTAAACGTAATAATATTTAACGTTATAAAATACTTCAAAATAATTTGAAAATAGAATTAAATTATGACCTTATTTTTACGGGTTTTACAATTTCATTTTCATAGAATTTATAGTTTCAGTCCTTTCATTTTATAGAATTTACATTTGTGATTTTAATTGAATAAAAATTTGGTTTGTGTAACTTGTTTTACGTATAAGTAGAATTGTATTTTTCATTTTAGCAAGGTGTTGTTTGAATTAGACGTAGAATATCCATATACCTTTACCAACAAAAAACAATCATAAACTCGATCTTGATAGGACTTTCAATTTGTTAAGAACTGAGAAAACGAACTTCAACTATACACATATTAAGATACCCGAACCGCGAGAACTGAAACGATTGTGGAAATTTGGATCTGATTATTGACTGCCGGTAGTGGGCAGGAGGTTATGTGAATGTGAGATGTAGATCTTGAAGTACAGGATGGGTAGCGAAGTTATGCCAAGAATTTTCACCGTGGAAAGGTGAATTTATGACTTGAAAGATCATGGGAAGCTAAGTCCCTGTTGTATAGGACCATTGAGATAATGTAAAGAGTTGGTCCGAGAGGCATATAAGCTAGACTACCCTAGGACTTCAAGGGCTGCATGTTCTGTATATCGAACTTGATAAAATGTCTATCAAGTGAAAATCTGATTATTTCTTAATGAAGTTTGGGTCGGCGAAAAGTTGCATTCATCGAAAACCCGTGGACATCATGGAAAGAGAAAGTAAGTCAACTTAAGCATGATCATATTCCCATAGTTATGTTTGATGAAACTTGCCTATTGTAATGAATTATGCTTGAGAGAAAAGACCGAATGTGGAGGAAATGCCCATATGTCTTTGACTCTATAAGAAGTGAATAGTAAGATGAATTGATCTTTGAGGACAATGATCCTCTTTAGGGGGAAATGCTGTGACAATTCGTCAATTTGAGGTCGTTATTTTATTCTCAAGTATTATTTATAATCATTATTTTATTGTTAGTATATGAACTCACTCACGTTTGGGAAGAAATTAGGGGTACGTGTGTAATTTAACGTCTTTTACGTTTAAACCGGAAACCCTAGGTTTACTTATTTACGCTTTTGTGCTCCGTTTTTGATGAGACAATTTTTATTAGAATCGTTTTGTGCCGTACTTTCATATTTTGCAAAAACGTTTTTCGTAAATCGACCCGAGGGCACGTAAATCGAGGAAACTAAAATCGAGGAGTACCCGTAAAATATTAGGGATGAGACAAGTATAACACTTGTCCCGTCCCTAATAGGGGTTGATTCATCAAGGGGAAGACCCCCTTTGGTGTCAATTTTCTAGCTAACTATGAGACATGTGTCTCATAAGTGGTTAAGGTACATATGCCACAATCTTCTCACACACACTTCATAACTTGCATGTTGACTAGAAAAGTTTATCAAATCTCTTCCACTCTCCCTCTTTAGCCGTTCATCACCGCCACCATAACACCATTTTCATCAAATTTCAACCTACAACTTAAACTATAATCAACTTATGATAAAAACCACTTAAAAGGAGGATGATTTGAGGTGATTTCAACTTGTAAAAGGAAGTTTTCATGGAGTCTTTGGGCTGATTTCTCAAGAGAAGTTTTTATATTTGAAGATCACAAAAAGTTGTTTTGAAAAGTTAAAGATTTGGGTACAAAGATCAAGCTTCTTCATCCAAAGTTTCATCATTTCCATCATTTGGTTGGTATAAAGATTGTTTTCTTTCTATCATCTTCTTGTTTTTGTAAATACACTTGTCTATTTACTTCCAAATGTATATGTATGATAGTTATGAATGACGATCAAAGTGTTGCATAGGCATTTTGTGTCATTAGAACAAGTTAATGAGGCTAAATCTACAAGTAAAAGATGTTAAAAATCATCACTAGATAAGTAGGCTGTTAACAACAGTGAGTTTCAACATTTTTAGTTGATCAAATGGATTGAATTATTTGATATAATTATATATAAATGAGTTTTACACAAGTGGTTAATTGGCCACACAATGGAATGTTAAAAATGATCAAGATATGGCCAAAATACTTTTGATGTACTAATCTGACTGATCTGTTTTGGACGAATTAAAACTGATATTTAGAGGCTGTTTGAGAAGGAGCCATAGTAGAGTAAATTGTATAACATATTATGTAGTTTCTACAGTAAACATTTGAGGTTCTAACTCATTATAGAACTCAAGATATGATAAAAAGGATGAACATGACTTTTTACATTAGATTTCACAAAAAGATATATAATATTAAAAGACAACTTGAGGTGAAATTTTATATAAATAAATATGTAAAAGTAAATAATTGATAATAGCAATTACAAAAGTATGTTTATATACAATAATAAATTAGTATCACATTTTATAAAAATAAAACTCAAATGGTTTTCTAACTACAAACTATATATATGACTTTTACGTCTTTTCGGCTAAAACCGAAAGGATGGCGTTTTCGCCAAATAAAACTTAGATGGTCGGACCCATCTAATGTAACATTTTTATAGAACATCTACTGATATATAAAAACATTTAACAAGTAAAAATCGACAAACTCGAGCTATGTAACATATGGACCCGTAATGGACCAAATTAGCCTTGTTGGACCACTAGGCGCAACTAGTTTGGTGTAGTACTATTGGACTTTCTCATGGGCTCAACCCACTTTGGCCCAACATATGAGTCTAAGCCTGGTCCTACATGAATAAATGGACTAATAAAAACATATTGGACTCTTAATGGGCCTATTGGGCCTTAACATATACATGAGATAAAATTAGTATAATTGGACTAAATTAACTAAATGCTTAACAACTAATAATGTTATATAAAGTGATAAAATCCCACTTGATAATCATGTTTATGACTTGATTACATATACATAACAACTTTTTATAAATATTACTCGACATAGTCTAAGATCGAGTATTATTTGTTTAGGTAACCCGTGACCGCGATGCGCGTCGTACGCCTTAGTTGCCGATAACCCGCCTTCCAAACCAACGTCAGTTCATAGCCTCACACTCTTTTAAATGTTTTATGAAGTTTTTTATAAACCCACGAGGGAGATAACATGCTAGTTTTAATAAAATAGCGCACAAGTGGTCCTGATTGTATGTTTATTGACATGGACACGATTGATTGGATGACCCACTGAATACTTGAAATGGATTATGATTAGTTAGGTTATGTCACTGTAAGTCCCATTAGCGTGAATTGTGAACTACCGGGAGTTGGTAGACGCTTATGCATATAATAGTACTATTTGGGGAAGATCACCCCAGTTCGCGTCTTGACGGCTGATCCCCGTTGTGTCATATTGGTTGGCGAACAAATTTATGTATGAGAGGGGTATATTTAGTGTGATTTTTATGACGACACGCTGTTTTAAATTGGAAAATGAATTCTGGGCTAGCTACCCGATGTATATTATAGAAAGGTAAAAATGTCATGCGACTTATAATAATCCTATAATAATACCGATAATGGTAATACTGAGGCTGCGATCTCAGGAATAGTGTATGATATATGATTTGAATTATAATATGTTGCTTGACTAAGCAATATGGTGTCTTATTACTGATATTAGTTTTGTGTTCTGGTTTTACATAACTATTTTATATAACGGTTCTTATTATACTATAAACAACGTTATAAAACGTATTGTATGATGTTGTTACGACAATGGTTCGTATAATGGTTGTGAAGGCAAGGGCATATGTTATGATTTACGACAATGATTCATATAAAATGTCTTGGGACTATGTTAAGGTCTACGACAAAGAATTGTACAAAATGTTTTTCGGTAATGATTATATACCGATTTTATGTTAATGGTTTTTATTAAACTCTATGGACTCACTCAGCGTTTCACTGACTTTTAACTTGTTTTATCTCAGGTACTTGAAGGTAATTCTCGGGAAGACGCCAAGAGTTTATGGCCCGTTTTTAAATAAAAATTTCCATTCAAATGTTTTGTAAATTTGTAAGACATACTTTGATCTGTGGACCTATGTTATTTGATATTTATGAATGGAAAATGCTTTGTTATTAAACGACGCGATTTTTAAGTGTTGTCTATAATTTGAGTAATGTGCTATCCCGTAACACCAACGACTCTTCCGCTGATTCGAAACGTGTATATTTGGGGGTGTTACATAACCGTTCATCTAGGACTATGGTATCAGAAGGATTCATCTATTGCATTAATGGCATATGCAGATGCAGATCATGCAGGTTGTCAAGATACAAGACGTAGCACATCTGGAAGTTTGCAACTACTCGGAGATAGACTAATCAGTTGGGCATCCAAAAGGAAGAAAAGCGCTGCAATATCAAGTACAGAAGCAGAATACATAACCATGTCTGGTTGGTATACTTAAGTCCTTTGGATGAGTTCACAATTAACCGACTATGGTCTAGGATTCAACAAGATTGCCATTACTGCGACAATCAAAGTAAAATTGCCTTATGATGCAACAACGTCCTACACTCTCGCTCGAAGCTATTGACATTCGATACCATTTCATCAAGGAGCAAATGGAAACTAGAGTAATCGAGCTTTACTTTGTCAACACGGAAAATCAGCTGGCAGATATTTTCACGAAGGGTTTAGCTCGAGAACGAATTGAGTTTTTGGCAAACAAGTTGGGAATGAGAACATTTACTCATGAGACTCTCAAGAACCTCACAGATGAAGCAAAAGAATAGTGGTAGTACTATTCTTGAATATCCAGTGATGATCTTGTATATATTGTACATATTGAAACACCAAAAAGAAAAAGAGAAAAATATAAAACCTAGAAAAACCCTAAAAATCTATATATCAGAAAAACCCAAAAATATTTTTTTTTCAAAGACATGTCTTCTGAAATTGATAATATATACAGCCTTAGAAATATCGCTTAATAATGACGACGCCATAAATAAAGTTCAAGCCGAAGTGGTAAATATGTTTTTAAAACATGCTGTAACACCCCTATTTTTACCTTAACGTAACCGAACATTGATTTGGGGTATTACTTCATAGAACACAAGTCATAATGATAAAAAACAACTGAGAGAGTGATTAAATCAACTTTCTTTATATACCATTTGAAATCAGAGTTCTACAATATCAGGTTCCCAAAATCTAAGATAATAATTTCAAGCTTGTGCCTCTTCATGCCATCCTTGTGCTGCTCCATGTTATCAGTCAAAATTATCTGAAATATATGCTTAAAAGTCAACACAAAGGTTGAGTGAATTCATAGGGTTAAACATATTTTGAATACAAGTACATCCTCCGGGCTACAGTGTTATACGCCCACATAAAATAGTCATCATACTACACTATGCTCATGCACCGCTACTTGACATTAAATGTAAAACCCGCTTAAAAATACCATTAAATATAAAACTTTTAATATTTATTTATTACACGACAAGTATTACGTATATAACTAATACACGACAAGTATTACGTATATAATTAATGCCCAACGAGTATCACGTAAATTAAATAAATCACGACAAGTGAATAACGTAATTAATAATACATGACAAGATTTAACATGAATTAAAGTTACGAATATACAACACACGGGAATTCAAGAAAAACAAAACATATATATTAAGAGGTGTTTTTGCCGCCGGTTTTAAGAGAAGAAAAGGGGCCAAGGCCCGGCCTGTTATTAAAATTATCAAACACAGGGTTTTACTTTCATTTTTACTAGTTTACAAAAAAACAAAGAAAACCTACGGTTGGTGTAGTATGGCCGCCGACAGAAAAAGAAAAGGAAGGGAGAAAAACAAACTTGAGTTTGATCTTTGATCATTCGGGTATACACGTGTTTGTTCATCATTAATTCATATCTTTTGATATTACCTCAAATCTTCCTTTTCTTATTTAAATTTACAAGTAAATCAATTACGAATTTAATTAAATAAATATATGAACACGAGGTGTTATTTGATTAAAACAAGATTGGAATCAGGTTTTGTTGGTGGGTTGGTCACGGAAACCGAGGACCCTCAAGGGTGCTTTCGGTGGTTTCGTTTAGCCAACAACCGTCAGCCATAAAGGCTCGATGGCTGGCTTGTGTTAACAACCGAAACCCCAACATGGGGGCCACGGTGGGAAGCTCAGCCGAGAAGTAGCAACCGAGACGTTGAGGTCTCGGTGGGTAGCCGCTGCTGGCGGTGGAACTGCCAATTGGCAGTGGCTAGGTCACGACCATAGGGGGAAAAACCACCCGGCGGTGGTGTTTGTTTTTTTGTTCAACCGAGACCATAAGGTCTTGGTGGGCTTTTGTTTTGGGGCTAGGGTAAACCGAAGATCAAAGAGGGGGTGTTTGGTTTATGTTTTGACTTATTAAACTCGGGCTAAACTAAAAGTTAACTTATTAATTAATTGTATTATTTATCACGGCTTATTTAATTTACTTAGTAATAAAACGATTTATACAAAAGGGGCATATGATTAATTTTAATAAGTTATAATTCATGAAATATTATTAATTAATAATCGAAGTATTAAAACATGATATATTATTAATTAATAATTAATTATAAACTATGGTATACGAAAGTTATATATTAAGATGACTTATTACTATAATAATTATAATTAAACATGACTTATAAGATTTAGCTTATTTACTATATATATTAAATCATGGCTTATAAAACCACCTTATTCGATGAACAAGATATAATACATATGTATATTAAACGAGCTTATTACTAATTATGGAAATTTACTATTCATGGAAACTTATTAATTATAGAAACTTACTATTTTTGGAAACTTACTAATTATGGAAACTTACTTTTTTGGAAACTTACTATTTATGGAAAGTTACTATTTATAGAAATCTGCTATTTTTGGAAAGTTACTAATAATAGAAATATCAAGTATAATAACACAAGAATCATGAAATATATTAATCAAGGAGACACGAACATAAAACATGAAAGGAAAGATACGATTAACCATGAACAAGTAACTCAAGTCATGAACAAGTAATTAAAAACTAAGAACAAGTAACTTATTAATGAACAAGCAACTCATACACGTCCTTTATCATGTAGCTTACATGAAGTCGGAGTAGTATTTTCGCCATTCCATCTTTCACCAATTACTGGACATAAGGTATGTATATTCCATCCTTCAGTAAGGTAATCTTTTCTATGCATGCTTAGGATTCCCCATTTTCTATGCCATCTGTTTTCCCTGGTTTTCAAATCATAAAAACATTTCATTTTTTGCCGTGCTATCATTTTAACTTTCCCAAGCTATATATATATTCATGACCATGACTTACATGACCACTTAGTTATGGAGGTACCATAACCATGACACACGAGGCACTTGTGTCATGACTCTTCCGCGACGAGAGTGATTTCTCGTGGCGTCCCTCCACGTTTATGTTGGCCATTATTATTGTTATGTGGGGCGTATATGTGCATCCTAGTTACATATTTGCAGGTTTACACGTACAGGGTGATTGGTTAGTATGTGCTCTACACTCCATCACCTTGGAGCTCATCTCTTCACCCAGATTATTATTTATTAGAGGTCACCCCTCTAATAGCATGACGAGGTCACCCCTCTATATATTCATGCACGTTGATGATATGTTATTGTTGGAGTATGCTCGTGTCATAACAACTAATTATATGGCCAAGCACATATGGGCCTATGGGGCCACACACATATACACTGAGATACCATTTTAATATATCATGTTTATCGTATTTACGATTATTTATAACCTTCACAACTTGAGATAACCATTGAGATTTTATTATTAAGTATAGACTTAGTAATAATAATAAATTGAACAAATTAATCAAAAGCCCATTTAAAGCCATTATAGCTGAATTAATGAGCCACATATCATGTGGAACGTTTTGATTTTCAAAATGATAAGTTGGTTCACATTTGTCATTGACCATAGATAGAAAATAAATTACAAAGAAAATGCATGGTTGTTTTTTTGTCCATATGAAGTGACGGCAAGATTAAAAACTATAAAGGTTTTTAGTTTTGTTTAATCTTTAAGCTTTAACTATTGTAGTTAAAAGCCTTACGACAAGTTGTGGGTTATAAGACTAGCATCGATATGGTATACGGTGATGTGTAATTTGTTTCTACATAGAGGTGATCTACTTTGGTCACTTGTGTTTCTTGGTTATATCTTTTGTTGGCGATTGTTTCCGTTCGATCCTACCGAATCATGCTACAAAGGTATACTTTTATTTGCCTATTCTTTTGATTAATCATATGACTATATGGATCGGTTCATAGGTGATCTTTCCGCTGCATTTATTGTTTATTCATATCATATTTCAATGTATAATCACCTATAGTGGTATCACGAGCCATCATATGATGTCATATGATTATCGAGTATACGTAAAAGTGGCTAAAACGCGTATTTTTGATGGATTAATGAAGATAAAATTTAAACAGTCCCTATGGATTAATTTTTATGATAAAACAGAACCTAAAATGGTCCTATGATCTGTGATTTTTTATTTCTTGGCGACGGGTTACGCATATCTTTATTGGTATTGTTACCGCTACGTGTAAAATGACCTAAAAACGCTTGTTATGGCGAGATTTGTGGATCGGTTTTAGAACAGCCCTATGGACATGATTTCTGTAATTATATGAAAATTATAAGGTGTTTAAAATGTGTTTTTAATATCCTAAGGTCATTAGTTACATGTACCAGTCGGGGGTTTAATTAATTGTTGATTATAGCTTCGATTTCGTTGGCTAACAAGTGTATCTTGTTGTTTAATTTATTTCCATGGCAAATGCATGCATGATTGGCCATGGACTTAGCCAACACCTTTTTATAATTATAGTTTTACGGTATTATTATATTTTGTATGCAAAGTCGATGAAAACTGTAACACCCCCAAATTTATACAACTCAATACAGCGGAAGACTCGTTGGTGTTACGGGATAGCACATTACTCACATCATAGACAACGCATAAAAATCGCGTCGTTTAATAATAAATCCTTTCCATTCATAAATATCAAAGTTACATTGGTCCCAAGTCATTACATTTCATACAAAGTTTTACAAAATATTTGAATGGAAAATATTGTTTAAGTGCGGGCCATGAATTCTTGTCGTCTTCCCGAGAATTACCTTCAAGTACCTGAGATAAAACATGTTAAAAGAAAAGGTCAACGATAACGCCGAGTGAATTCATAGAGTTTAATAAAATCCATCAATATAATATCAGTAAATTTTTTTTACTGAAAATCACTTTGTACAAATCATTTTAATAGGCCATAAATATCCAAAGTCATTTTATACAAATCCTTATCGAAAATCATAATATAGGCATTTGCCTTAAAAATCATTATACGAGCCAATGTCGTAAAAACATCATACAATACGTCTTATGACATTGTATGAAAATAAAAACCGTTATATGAATATGGTTATGAAAACCAAAACACAAACATAATATCAATAGTATGACCCTGTATTGCTAGTCAGGCAATACATCGTAATTCGGAGCGTCTAGTAGTATTTCGTTAGTTTGGATTATTATAAGTCGCATGACATTGTTACCTTACTAAACCAACAACGGGTAGCTAACCCGATACCAATTTTGCCCATCTAAAGTAGCGTGTCGTCACAAAAGTCATGCTATGGAAATCTTCTCATACATAAATTCGCTTACCAATCAATGTGGCACGACGGGGATCAACCGTCAAGGCGCGAACTGGGGTGATCGTCCCCAAATAGTACTATTAAATGCATAAGCGTCTACCAAATCCCGGTAGTTCACAATTCATGCTAATGGGACTTTTAGTGACATAACCTAACTTTAATAATCCATTTATTTTCATCTATCGGGTCCTTTAATCATCTATCGGGTCATACAATCGGGTCATTCAATCATTCGGGTCCAAAATCAATAAACAAACAATCGGGACAAATGGTGTCCTATTTACTAAAAACTAACATGTTATCTCCCTCGCGGGTTTATAAAACATTTATAAAAACATTTAAAAAAAGTGCGAGGCTATGAACTCACGTTGATGTGGGAAGGCGGGTTATCGGCAATTCGGACGTACGGTACGCGCTTCAATCACGGAAACCTAGACAAATAATACTCGTCTTAGACTCATGTCCAATGACTTTATAAAAATAACAATTATGTACACATATGATGATTATATATATATGATGATCAAGTGGGTTTATATATTCTCATTCACTCATTTTTGTGTTTATGTATTGGTAACTTCTTACTAGTTTTCTAGTTTTACCTATTTACATGTTTTAGGTCCAATAAGCCTATTATAAGTTTATTAACTTGTATTAATCCATGTTATACTTATATTATCAGTATCTACACTTTACAAGTTGGGTCTAAATGGGTTAAGCCCAATAAGTTCTTTTTATAAGTGTTTATCTTATTTAGTCCAATTATTAGTCCAATATGTTTACTTAGCTCGTTAATGTCCGTATGTCCTATAGTTCGGGTTTTATCGGTTTTTACTTGTTATACATGTCTATATATCAGTATATGAGTTTATAAAAGTTTACATTAGACGGGTCCAACCGTCTAAGTTTTATTTAACAAAAACGTTAATTTTACGGTATTAGCCGAAAAAGTCGTAAAAATCATGTTTATAGTTTTATCACTTATAAAACTTAACAAGTTACCATTTTTATAAAATGTCCACTTATTTACCATTGTACATATTTATATAAATGTATTATATAAGTTAGTGGGTTTTAATTTATATTTTATACTATTAAATTTTGAGTGCTTATATAATAGTATTATACTTTAATTTCCAAAATCTGATTTTTAGTTTCACTTTCACCAAAACTGCCATATCTAGAGTTCTATATGGAGATAGAAGCTCAAATGTTTATCACATAAACTACATGATATTTTCTCCATTTAACTCTTCTATAGCTACTGTTGAATCATCTTCTAAGTATTTTCTAAAAATCGTCCAAAACAGTGAACTCAGATTTGTACCTTAAACTTGTTTTGATCATATCTCACTCATTACAATGATTACATTGCATGGCCAACTCTCACATGTGTACAAGACCCATAGCTTACTGTTTATTCATTAATCTATGCCATTTTTATCAGTTAATCTATGCCATTATAACTTAACTACAATATGATAGGAAATGAGCTTTAGCCAAATAATCATGAGGTTCATGATCTCGATGGCACTCAAAAGAATAATCCACAACGTAACTCAAATCGAGATGAGTACTTGTTCAATGGTTGCATCACTAATGCGAGCATTAGGAAGAAGCAATAAAAGATAGATAACATCGATACATGTAGAATTTAGCAATCAAAGGTAGTCTTTTTCATTAATCACAAACAAGTCAAAATTGTACCGTAACACATTACGTGTCACTATGTCATACAATTCTCAGAACTCATCCTACCTACTGATATCTCAGTTAAGTTAGGGATTTTTAAAAGATACCACAATGAATACTAATCTACAAGAGTCATTAGGTGTTCCACATGTCCCAGAAGATTCATCGGTCTCAATTCAGAAGAAGATTTCTTTAATTTATTTCTTGGACACTGGGCATCCTCATTAGTGGACAATGGCCTAGGAACAACACTTAACACAAACCTACAATCAATTAAATCCTTATAATTCAATCACAGAACTTAACGACTTCCTCTTAAAAATTTCATAATCCATACAGGTTAAATTTTACTTTATTCAAGTTCCAACCAATTTTATACTCAATTCGATATCCTACCTCATATTCCAATACTTTCAATCTTATTCTTACACCTTTAAAGGGCAACATAAGTTCGATATTATCAACACTTAATTTTCAATCCTATATCTCTTACAACAACAATTATCAAATGAGTCACTAGTATGAGATGACTCATACATTCAATTAGACTTCTCGGAAAGGTATTAGTGGCATGAGGCTTTTGGGTAATGCTTCCAATGACAGCCTCAAGTGCAACATTCACCCTTTCGATTTCAATTTAAGAATTGGATGACAACGAATCAGATGACATCTTTCTAGGTGGTAACGTTTTGTCAAACTCCACTCTATAAGAAAGATCGTCATGACATCGATATAAGTTTTAATCTCGCCAATTCTTTTTCAATATCACAATCAACTAATATCTACATTTCTACGAATATCAACCATTTGTTGGGATCATAAATATCCGCAACTTGGTTTAGATCTAGGATAGCTAGAATTCCTACGAGAATAGTTTTGATTAATTTACTAGGGGATTTAGGGTTACTTGTGACAATCTACGTCGTATAAATACCTCGTATAAATATCAAAATAATCATCAAACAATCATGTAATAAAATTACATCATATATATATATAATCCAAGTTATATATATATTAAAATAACACTTCTCAGTCTGGCCTTGTCGGTAACTCGGGAATTCTTCGGCACCGTCATAGTCAAAAGATTTTTTTAGACATTTTTAGAAAAATGTTTGTAGTTAAGAGATTTTGAAATGTTTTATTCAAAACCTTGGTTTTAAAAATCTTTCGTTCTCTATAACGAGAGCTCTGGTACCAAACTGTAACACCCCTAAATTTATATAACTCAATACAGCGGAAGACTCGTTGGTGTTAGCGGAAGACTCGTTGGTGTTACGGGATAGCACATTACTCACATCATAGACAACGCATAAAAATCGCGTCGTTTAATAATAAATCCTTTCCATTCATAAATATCAAAGTTACATCGGTCCCAAGTCATTACATTTCATACAAAGTTTTACAAAATATTTGAATGGAAAATATTGTTTAAGTGCGGGCCATGAACTCTTGTCGTCTTCCCGAGAATTACCTTCAAGTACCTGAGATAAAACATGTTAAAAGAAAAGGTCAGCGATAACGCCGAGTGAATTCATAGAGTTGAATAAAATCCATCAATATAATATCAGTATAAAATTATTACTGAAAATCACTTTGTACAAATCATTTTAATAGGCCATAAATAGCCAAAGTCATTATATACAAATCCTTATCGAAAATCATAATATAGGCATTTGCCTTAAAAATCATTATACGAGCCAATGTCGTAAAAACATCATACAATACGTCTTATGACGTTGTATGAAAATAAAAACCGTTATATGAATATGGTTATGAAAACTAAAACGCGAACATAATATCAATAGTATGACCCTGTATTGCTAGTCAAGCAATACATCGTAATTCGGAGCGTCTAGTAGTATTTCGTTAGTTTGGATTATTATAAGCCGCATGACATTGTTACCTTACTAAACCAACAACGGGTAGCTAACCCGATACCAATTTTGCCCATCTAAAGTAGCGTGTCGTCACAAAGGTCACGCTATGGAAATCTTCTCATACATAAATTCGCTTACCAATCAATGTGGCACGACGGGGATCAACCGTCAAGGCGCGAACTGGGGTGATCATCCCCAAATAGTACTATTAAATGCATAAGCGTCTACCAAATCCCGGTAGATCACAATTCATGCTAATGGGACTTTTAGTGACATAACCTAACTTTAATAATACATTTAATTTCATCTATCGGGTCCTTTAATCATCTATCGGGTCATACAATCGGGTCATTCAATCATTCGGGTCCAAAATCAGTAAACAAACAATCGGGACAAATGGTGTCCTATTTACTAAAAACTAACATGTTATCTCCCTCGAGGGTTTATAAAACATTTATAAAAACATTTAAAAAAAAGTGTGAGGCTATGAACTCACGTTGATGTGGGAAGGCGGGTTATCGGCAATTCGGACGTACGGTACGCGCTTCAATCACGGAAACCTAGACAAATAATACTCGTCTTAGACTCATGTCCAATGACTTTGTAAAAATAACAATTATGTATATATATGATGATTATATATATATGATGATCATGTGGGTTTACATATTCTCGTTTACTCATTTTAGTGTCATATGTCGATAACTTTTATACTAGTTTACTACTTTTACCTATTTACGTGTTTTAGGTCCAATAAGCCTATTATAAGTTTATTAACTTGTATTAATCCATGTTATACTTATATTATCAGTATCTACACTTTACAAGTTGGGCCTAAATGGGTTAAGCCCAATAAGTTCTTTTTATAAGTGTTTATCTTATTTAGTTCAATTATTAGTCCAATATGTTTACTTAGCTCGTTAATGTCCGTATGTCCTATAGTTCGGGTTTTATCGGTTTTTACTTGTTATACATGTCTATATATCAGTATATGAGTTTATAAAAGTTTACATTAGACGGGTCCAACCGTCTAAGTTTTATTTAACAAAAACGTTAATTTTACGGTATTAGCCGAAAAAGTCGTAAAAATCATGTTTATAGTTTTATCACTTATAAAACTTAACAAGTTACCATTTTTATAAAATGTCCACTTATTTACCATTGTAAATATTTATATAAATGTATTATATAAGTTAATGGGTTTTAATTTATATTTTATACTATTAAATTTTGAGTGCTTATATAATAGTATTATACTTTAATTTCCAAAATCTGATTTTTATCTTCACTTTCACCAAAACTGTCATATCTAGAGTTCTATATGGAGATAGAAGCTCAAATTTTTATCACATAAACTACATGATATTTTATCCGTTTAACTCTTTTATAGCTACTGTTAAATCATCTTCTAAGTATTTTCTAAAAATCGTCCAAAACAGTGAACTCAGATTTGTACCTTAAACTTGTTTTGATCATATCTCACTCATTACAATGATTTCATTGCATGGCCAACTCTCACATGTGTAAAAGACCCATATCTTACTGTTTATTCATTGATCTATGCCATTTTTATCAGTTCATCATTTGATTCTTTACTGTTTTATACAGCCAACAAATTTAAACAAGATTTTAACCTTGTTTCTTATAGTCTTTCATCTTTTTAAGCATGTTTACAACACCAAATCCCACATAACATTTTTATCATCATATAATCATCATATACATATACAATAGGAAATAAAATACATGTTTACATAATCAAAATAACAAGAAGATGAGGAGGACAATCTTTATACCACCGAGTTGATGTAGGTTATGATTTGGACATGGATTTTGATGGAGAAACTTGTGGATAACCATGACCATCTTCAAGACCACCATGCTTCATGAAATCCTTGTGGAAAATCAGCCCTACTACTCCATGAAAACTCCTCCTTGGATGTTATAAGCACCACCAATCAATAGGGTTTCAAAAGGGCTTCAACATATGTGTATATAACATAAGATTTCATGGTTGATTTTGATCAAAATTGGTGTTTAAGGGGAGAAATGGGACGGCACACTTGAGAACCAAGAGAGAGGGATTGTGGTTTTGCATGTTGGTAAATGAATAAGTGGTTTTGAGTTTCTTGTTTTGATGTAAGCTTAGCTTACAAAGTAAGCATAAGCTAACATGTGGAGTATTTGTGTATGAGGTTTTGACACCTCATGGTGATAGTGGCTTAATATGGCCGGTTTGGAGTGGGGGTGGGACAAGTGTACCACTTGTCTCATCCCTATTTATTTACGGGTACTCCTCGATTCTAGTTTCCTCGATTTGCGTGCCCTCGGGTCATTTTACGAAAAACGTTTTTATAAATTATGAATCAACGTCACAAAACAAATCCAATAAAAATTGTCTCATCAAAAACGGAGTTCGAAAACGTAAATACGTAATCCTAAGGTTTCCGGTTTAGTCGTAAAGGACGTTAAAATAAAATCGTAAGTTCTAATCTCTTCTCGTAAATTTGAGAGTTTATGAACCAACACAAATTTAAAACTGCAAAATAATATTCATGGACAAATTTATTTTCTGAAGTGTCGGACTGTCACCAAGGACGGTGTATGTAAACGTAAGCACGTAACGTAGAATCCTCCGGTTTAGACGTAGTCGATGCTACTTCAAGACGTAAATCCAAATTTCTTCCCAAAAATAAGTGAGTTCATAAAATAATATTTTCAAATAAATATTGAGAATAAAATATCAACCATAAATTGACGGATTCTCACAAAAACCTAGACCAAATGTGACATGTTGTGTGATGATTTGCATTTAATTTCAGTTTTGGGGGTTTGCCATTGTTTTGGCTTCATTGATATGTTTTTTATGTTGGTTATAGCCATTGTTTTGGCATTTACATTAGTTTATTGATAGGTTAAATATTGTTAGTCATAAACCAATTGTAACTAATGCTTGGATGGGAATGGCTAAGGAATTAAAGATGTATTGTGAAATTCGGAGCTGCTGTATGACATGCACTAAAACGTGATTTCCCTGGAGTTTTATAAGGAGATAGAAGCCCAATTTTGGTGTGCTGATTCACAACTCACGAGCCTTGAAAAGTCTCAAATGGACCTCAGGCAGGGGAAGACTCCTTCTATGATTTGGGCCTTATAAGTCGACTGAAATTTTATGGCGGTTTTGGGCTTCATGTTCACTTTGGGTTCTATTTGCTCTTGATGGTCTTGGAACAAGTGGGAGCCCACTTTGTGGTTGTGTTGACTTACCCTTAGTTGACTTCTTGGTCCTCGTGATGGCTCACGAAATCAAGCATAGGTTTTTCATCGGTTTGAGGCTTTGCATAGTTGTGGTTGTGTGGTTTCTTATTTTCTTTATATCTTGCTATAACTTGCAAATGATTTTATAAAAACTTGAAACCAATCACAAACCATTTATAAAACTAAATCTTTGATTTAGTTTAATGTTTAAATATGATTTAAACTAAAATCTTGTTTTCCTAATAACTTGTAACCTGTTATGAATGTTATTTCGTTTATGTATTGTCTAAACTAATAATAATTCCACTTAGGTTATATATTAGTCTTTAACTTGGACAACTTGACACGCATAAATTAAAACAAGATTAGAATTAAGTTAAGAAATGTTTTTAACTTGTGCTACGATTGATGAATGCATACTTTCTCGTACACTATTTTGATTTGTAAATCAAACTTTTATACCTGTCTCAAATTTAACTCATGTCGTCCAATCGTTTGAGATCACTTGCAATTAATTTTTGCATCTTGTGAGATGGATGTGAATTGTAACCCAAGGTGATTATTATCTATGCGTGAGATCTAGACTTATTCTCACATGTTCTCAAATTGGATGACTTAATCGGTACAACGGTGAGACCTTGACCGAGGCAAGGATGGGACTAAAAATGCCAGTTTGACATTTAGAGAAATGTTTACTTGTGTCATGAGTCCCATAAGGATCTAAGGATTGCACAAGATTTGCAATTGATGCACGTCATATACTAATCGAATCTATCATTGCTAGAAGATCAACTGATGTGATGGAGGAACCTCAGTGAGGATCTTAGCCTTTTCATAAAATTAATTGTTTTTTATAAACTTGGGTAGTTCATTTTAAAAGGATAATTATCGAAAATACAAAATATGAACTTTGTATTTCTATTAATGATTTTATGCATCAAAAACCGTAAACAAAGTTGTTTCCTTTTGTGCTAGAGGAAAAAAACTAAGTCTTATTTCCTTGTAAGAATAAGACGTGTTCCTATGCTTTATCCTTGTATGAGAAAGCTATAATAGGAACACTTGAATCTTCTCAATTCTAATCAATTAAGTACGGTTGGACATCTTAGTCTTTCAAGTTATTTTCATAACCCTTATTCCGTTTTAGATATCTTGATATATTTAAAATATTTGGATAACTTGAGAATATGTTTTCTATAGCTACCAAAAAGATTACACATCTTGAATTGTCAAGATATTGTATGAGTCTTGATTAGAAATTGAAGTATCAATAAACCGCGAGAGGAAAGGAAATTACTAGAATGTTTTCTAGTAGATTTCCCTAACTCAAAGAAGTTTCATAAGATTCTACACACCTTTGAGGTAAAGTAGAAGAGGAATTGCATGAAAAACTTTTAAGTTAATGGCATTGATGGAGAGCCCATCATCAATATAGTAGAACTAGATATTTTTATTTGGATATTTATGTATGTGTTTACAAGTCTACAAGACTAACATTGGCCAATTGGTACTTGCTTTTTCACTAGTATAGAAACATTCAAAATGTTGTCTAAACTAATGGGAGCAAAGCATTTTTTAACCATAGGACACACTTATAAAGTTGTCTTATTTAGTGGGAGCTATGATCTTATACCTTGTAAGTGACCCACTTAATTTCTAGATTGTCTTGAAATAACATCATAGTTTTCTAAGCCGTATTGCATATTATTTTAAAGGATAACTATTCGCTTTATGATGTAACTTCCTGAAACGTTATCAAAAAATAGTTATGCATGATTGCTTATTAAACGGAAAATAGTTATGCATGATTGCTTATTAAACGATGAAGTTCTACATAACCTTTTTATACAAGCTTGATTTTAGTATGACTAAAATCATATCTTAATAATGACACTTTAATATTATTCATATATGATGTTGTGTCATGCTCAAGCGGGAGAAATATTAGAGTGTGCAAGGTACAACACAATATGGCTAATAATATTCTACTAGGACTTATACATATTGATGTATGTTGTCTAATGTAGAACTAATGTCAAGAAATAATAAAAACTACTTCACATTACCTAAATGGTTTAGCTAATATGCATATGTCTTCTTGTAAAGACATAAATATGAAGTATCTAATAAACTTGAAAATACTATTGAAACCAAAAGTAGGCATTCAATAATACTTTATTTATAATATGTTTATGTCTTCAAGTAAAGACATAAACGTGAACTTCCTTCAATTGTTCAAAAATTTATAAAATAAAGTAAGTACTTGAGTTGTTGTGTCTTCCTGTTAGGGCATATACAATGAAGATATTGAATTCCTCAATACCTTATAAAGTAAATTTAGTGACTAATATGTTATGTCTTCTTGTTAAAACATGAACATGAAGTTCTTGAACTGCTAAAACCATCATACTTTATAACATGCAATTGGCTTGAATATATTTTTTATGCAATTTAGTTTGACCAAATTATAAATATGCGAGCCAAAGAGTATTAGTTTATCTAAGGAATTGTCATACTGTCTCACAATTGGAACAGTATGTATCATGTGTAAAATCATATACTATTTTTATTATTTGATCCTTGATAACACTAACTACTCTCTCTCTCTTATCTTATTAAGGTTAACCAAAATTTGAAGGAGCCACATGCTTATTCAATATGGTTCCAAACAAGAAGGTAACTAAGAAACCATCAAGTTATGGAATGGGATGACTTCGAATAAGTCTTAGTTAAAGTTTTGAATTTGTTAAAATCATGTTAGAGGTGTTATTAACAAACTAGAATCAAGAACTGTCAGTGTATTTAATACATCCCAAACGAGAACAATTCATTGTTGCTCGACATGCTGTGTACTTAGAGAAATCTCCTCTTACAAGAAGCAAGTGGGAGCCTTTATGCGTCTTTGAAGAAAGTAATGAATAAAATACAACCTTCTGAATACACTAGTGAATGACACAATTGAGGCTGAGCATGTAAATGCAAAAGCCACAAAGTGTTGTAACTCCCATTCGCATATCCGCAAGGATACCTCAAGCACCTGAAGATATGAATGTCATGTCACTGTTGAGGAATATGAGTTAGAGGATCATAGTGAACCTCATAACTATCAAGACTCGTTTTTAGATTTGAATTCTAATGAATGACTCAAAACTATGAATGGTTAGATGTAGTCCATAAAAGAAAATCAATTTTAGAATTTGATTAGCTTTCACTAATCAGTAAGACTGATAGGTTATAAATGGTCTTCTATGAGAAGATATATATGGACACAATTATACACATTTATACATACTCTCTTTGAAAAGAGTTTAAGGCATGCTCAAGCAATTGATCATGATTTAAGTTTCTTTTCTTTACGAGTGTTAAATTAATAAATATATTAATTACTATACTTGATTTCATGAATATGAAATATAGCAATTGGTGAACAAACTCTAGAAATCCAATTTTGGATTAGAGCATGCATCTAGGAGCTGGAATCTTAAGTTTGAATCGAGGATATGGTCATGATTAAAACAAAGATAACACTCTAAGCTAGTAGGAGCATATTTTTTATTTGTTCTTAAATCTCATATGTTGCTAACATATTGGAAATGACATTCCATCAAAGCTAGTTTTTAATCCTTGATTTCGAATATATTTCTATTGAGAGATATAAGAAATAACACATATAACCTTAGAAAATATGCTTATTAGAAAAAGGCATACGCGATTAATAAGTCTAAATATGACACATCACTGAGAAAGTCTCAAAGTTCTATCTCAATTGATAAGATTGGATATGTACATGGAAACCCTTAGTTTACTTAATGGAATTATTACATATGATATGTTATATATTAGACTAATTTTAATACTTACATGAATGCAAGATGAACTTATCACAAAGTATATAAGTGAAAGTCATTAGATTACTATAGACTTGTTCAACGTTTACGGATTTTAGGTAAGGAGATTAGTGTCGAATTTATACACTAATGCTTACTTTGATTGAGATGATACTCAGTTATAGTCATAGTAGAATTTTAACTTAAATGATAATACTACTACCTAGACGTGCTTGGCGAAAAGCACTGTTGCACTACTCATTAGTAAAATAAGAATACTTTACAATTTCGAAAGCTGTTTAGAAGATTGACAAATAGGTTTTCTATTTGCTTCAAACAACCTACGTAATGTACTATGTCGATGATAGTATTATTGTATTATCACTTGAGCGCACATGTACAAAATTGACAATCATCGTATTATTCAAAATCTTTACTATTAGTGAGTTTTTGAAATAAGTATTCTCAAAAGTACACTAAGATGACAACTCAATAGGTCCTTGTGTAAATTCAATGTCTTGTAACCAAACATGTTAATCATGCTAGGAACATTGGACTTTCACCTTCTAGTAGTCTCATGTATATATGTTTTTTAAGTATTTTGATAATGGAACGTTAAACAGTTTTACTAAATAATGAATTGATATACTTGGTATGATCGTCTTCTTTTGTACTAATGTGTTCTATATTAGCATGTTTAATCCATGACTAGTTTATTTATTCTAAATCGTTCATTGTCGGTTGTTGATACGGGAGTATTGATGAATTAAGACAAATATGAGTATTTTGGTCATATTCATTTAGAATGAATATTAACTGATGATGTTGCCAAAATCATATGTGTTCATTGGATTGACCCAACCTACGAGAATTCATTGCATGGATCAGCGTCAATAGTGAATCTCGCAAGTGGTTGAATATCTCATCCTTAGACTTGAGATGCAAGTAGGTTTTATATGTATGGAATGTCAATCTTTGATATGGTTCAACGCTGTCCTAAACAAGGCTGCTATAATGACCATTTTCAGGTGCGATGAGAAACACATGAACGACACGTGCAGTCAAAATAGGATTTGTTCCTTCACATGTATTGGAGTTAGATACTATTAGGCCCCTCGATGAATTGTACAGATGTATGTGTGGCCACACCCAAATGTAATTAAGGTGATACTTGATTAATTTGGTAATCTATCTCAATATCTATATCGAGAAACATAATAGTTAAACTTAAGAATGACTTTTGATCCATGTCTAAAGTTTAACAGAGTATCTGAAACAAAATGATGACTGATATCTGAACCATTTAAATGAGATGTTTAAGAAACTATCCGTATATGTTTTGGGGGCATTGGCGTGTTGCTAGATTCTAACCATTGCTTGTATAATTACATGATTATTATGACGTGCGCAAGTGGGAGCTGTTGGAGTATGCTCATGTCATAACAACTAATTATATGGCCCGACACATATGGGCCTATGGGGTCACATACATATACACTGAGATACCATTTTAATATCTCATGTTTATCGTATTTACGATATATTTATAACCTTCTCAACTTGAGATAACCATTGGGCTATTATTACTAAGTATAGACATAGTAATAATAATAAATTGAACAGATTAATCAAAAGCCCATTTAAGGCCATTATAGCCGAATTAATAAGCCACATATCATGTGGTATGTTTTGATTTTCAAAATGATAAATTGATGCACATTTGTCATTGACCATAGATAGAAAATAAACTACAAAGAAAACGCATGGTTGTTTTTTGTCCATATGACGTGACGAAAAGATTAAAAACTATAAAGGTTTTTAGTCTTATTTAATCTTTAAGCTTTAACTATTGTAGTTAAAAGCCTTACGACAAGTTGCGGTTATAAGACTAGCATCGGAATGGTATACGGTGACGTGTTATGCGCTTCTACATAGAGGTGATCTACTTTGGTCACTTGTGTTTCTTGGTTAGATATTTTGTTGGTGATTGTTTCCGTTCGATCCTACCGAATCACGCTACAAAGGTATACTTTAATTTTCCTATTCTTTTGGTTAATCATATGACTATATGGATCCGTTTATAGGGGATCTTTCCGCTACATTTATTATTTATTCATATCATGTTTATAGGGATAATCACCTATAGTTATGACTTATATGGGCTCGTGGGCATTTAAATTATATTGCATGCATAAACTTAAATCTTTTCAGTTATTCTTTTGTTTGTAAAACATCTTCTAGGTTTTACAGGACATATACATATTCCGCTGCATTTCATATCTTATACTCATATTTCAGTTATTCTTATCATGTCATTATATCCGTTAGTGAGCGTATTCTCAGCTGTATTTTCTTTCCATGTCTCATACGGCAGGTACCCAAGGACAGACTTAAGAATTTGAGAGTACGTGCATAGGATGGAGGCTACCTTAGACTTCTTTCCTTTTTTCATTTTAAATACTTATTCTTGGTAGGACAATGTTTAGTCCTTTTCTACTTCATTTACTTTATGCATGTTGAGCTTATGTTTGGGAGCCGATGTTTGATTTCGTCTTTCCTATTAATCATTTATGTTTTATGACATTATACCTTGTTATGTTTCGATGACACACCATAATTATGACATAACGACCTCCTTATCAAAGCGGGTCGTTATAGTTATGGTATTAGAGCCAAGGTTTCGACCTGTAGGCTCTAAAACTTGACCTGTGACTAGTGGGTAGTCACCAGGAACTTCCTAAACCGGCGTTTGTTATCTTTCATATATTTCCTGAGTACT
Source organism: Glebionis coronaria (assembly GCA_025667525.1). Lineage (NCBI taxonomy): Eukaryota > Viridiplantae > Streptophyta > Magnoliopsida > Asterales > Asteraceae > Glebionis > Glebionis coronaria. The sequence continues at coordinate 371,628,400 of CM046878.1, forward strand.
TTTGTTTTGTTTTCTTGAAGTTTTGACAAGTATGGATTGAACCATACTCGTTCATACTGAGTCACATGTTTTCTTCGAATTTAAACTGGCATGGGTTGAACCATAGTCATCCATACCTAGTCACATGTTTAATTCGGTTTCTTGAAATTTTTACTAGTGCGGGTTGGACCATAATCGTCCACACTAGTTATTGTCAGATTTCGCTTAATTATGTTTTCATGACTCTCTCATATTTTTCCTCATGTAACTTTCAGGTTTCTAACCAATTAATCATTTACTTCCTTTGATATTGTCAGATGGTTAACACATGTACATATGCTGAACTCGCTGCAACTGTTCAGGCAGCTTTGCAGACTATGCTCCTACAAATTCACAACGAAATCCGCGAGAAGTTCCGAGTTGGACCATCTGGTACAGGTGGATATCCTACACATCCTCCACCAGTCACCATTCGCACACGGCTGGAACGCTTCAACAAGCTGAAGCCTCGTTCATTTGAGAGGGCGATAGTTGCTGGGACGCAGAGAACTAGATATCTCATATGGAGAAAATATTTGATGCTATGGGCTGTGAGGAGGTGTACAAGGCAAGGTTGGAAGTTTATAAGTTCGAGGGTGATGCCTTAGCTTAGTGGAAGGCTTACAAACAGGCCAGAGGAGGAGAGACATGGCTTCTCACGGTGACTTGGATACAGTTCAAGGAGTTGTTTTACATGTAGTTCTTTCCTCGAGCTGAACAGAAGTGACTCAAGAGGCATTATCACTCCATACGCCTGAGGATAGATGAGACCAGTACTGAGTTTATGCAGCGCTTCCTCTGGATGGCTGTCACAACCCACCATGGAGGAATATGGGAAGCGACGTATGAATATCATCACAACAATAGCGTGTCCATAGAGATAACTAAATGAAATGTAAATATCATAAATTGGTGACACAATGTCATGATAATATCTCAAACAATGCAGGCGTCTAGGTAAGTAGGTAACAAGTCTACCCCTTACCCAAGACATTCAAAAACACACATCAACATATAGGTGTCTACAATGTATCACTTGTTCAAACATAAAATAAAGGCTAAGAGGAAAGGGGGTTCCTCCAAATGCAATCCTAAGCCTCCAAAGCTAGCCACTCCTATTCTCATGCTTAACCACATTCTCACCTGAAAGAGACACTAAAACACGTCAACAATAATATTGGTGAGAGTCATAGGTTTAGACTACAGCGCCAAATCAGTTTTAAGCTGTGAATAACAACAATCAATAAAAGAACATATGGACAATGTGCTACAATTATGTATTAACAACAAACATTCAAGATTAACCAACCATCACAATTCCAAGGCTCCAAGCCTTACCAATCACCATAATTCTAAGTCTCCAAGCCTTACCAATCACCATGGTCCCATAGGCGCCCATACACCTATGAACCAATACCAAGGCCCCGCCTTGTCAACATTAATATTAGGATTTTTCAATCCTTTTTATGCAATTAAAGTTCGTTTTCCTCGACTCACTCGAATTGATTTCCAATTAACGTGGATCTAATTTGTTCTTGGTAAAACGTAATTTTTGGTTTTTTAAACTAAAACTATTTTATTAAAGTTAATTAATTAACAAATGAGAAATCTATTTTAAACTAATTTAAATAAAACTATTTTTAAAACTTCAACAAAATTAATTAAACTTATATAAAGACTATATTAAAACTACTAAAAACTATATTTAAAACTTAATTGAAAAAAATTTTGAAAACTAATTTAAACTACTTTAAAACAATAAAACTATTTTTAAATAAAACTAAAATGAAAACTAATTTAAAATTTATAAAAGTAAATACAATTTAAATAAAATATTTTTTATCTTATTTTTTTAAAACTTTATAAAAGAAATCTTAAATAAAAACTCTTAATTTAATTTAATTAAAACTAAAAACTTGTATTTAAAACTAATTAATAAAATCTGCCAAAGAAAATACCCTATATTAATTTAATGAAGTAAAGAAGAACATAAAAATAAGCCTAGATGAGATGGTAGAGGTATTGGGCTGCTAAGCTGGAGGTCTTGTGTTCGATTCCCAGGAGGGACGAAACTTTGCTATTAATATTTTTAATATTACTTTTTTGGACAGAAGAAACCTCAGACCAAATGGGTCTGAGTTCTTTTAAGCAGACAAAATAAGTATCCAAAATCTAGACAACCAAATAAGCAATAACACGAACCAATTAAGCAGCTCAAACGCACCGAAATAAGCAAATATAGATTAAGTTAATAAGCTAAATGAGCAATACTAATCTTAACAAGCAAACTCTAAATCAACAGACTCGAAAAAAGTAAACAATAAGCAGATATGACATAAAGCAGATAAGCTGGAAAATAAGCAAACCAAAACAAGCAGATCTAAACAACCCGAATAAAGAGATCTACTAAACTTATCTAAACCAAAATGAAATAAGTAAAAGGTAAATAAGCAGTCCTAACAACTAATGAAACTTAAACAGTAAAAAAACTAACCACACAAACAAATAAAAATAAGCAGATTCAGACAAACATAAACCAAACAGCAAGAGCTAATCAAACTTAAACAAGCGGAAAATCAAAAAGCTATAAACCGAAAACAAACTTAAACAGATTTAAATCTTAAACTAAAACTTAAACTCAAACAAAAACAATAAAAGGAGATTAGAACCTGATGGAGAATCCGTTGTGACGAAGGGTGGTGCTGAACCCCCTTATGAACCAAAGCAAACACCACCATTAATCATCTCGAATCCGACCAAGAACATCAACAACTTCGAACCAAACAGCACTTTATCCAAACGAACCAAAAAAAAATTCCGAACGAACAGCTCTTTTTTAAACTTCCCAGTGGGGAAATTTATTTACACTCTTTCTCTTTATTTTTTTTAATTTCTTTTTTTTTAATTATATTTTATCAATTAAATAAAACAAACATTGATATTAAAAGGACAGATTAAAGACTATAATTAAATTTGACAGAAAATTAATTCGAGACGAGATTAATTAAAAAACAAACTTTTCATTAATAAAAATAGAAATTACATTAACTGAAATTAAAAAATTACATTAAACCTAAACTAATTTTGTAGAAAAAGAAAATAAAGAAAAAGTTCTTTCAATTACATCATTGATGGGGGTTTTTATAGGCAAAACCACATAACCTTCTTCTTAGCTTCAAGAGTAAGCATTCAATCCTAGCCCTTCTTTCTTCTCTTCTCTTTCTTCTCTTCGATCCAACGGTTGAAAACACCACTAAATCACACGGATTGCCCACCTGTCATGGGGGTGTGTTTGTTGTGTTTGTTTAGGATGATGTGGAGTCTTTTGATTGGTGGAGGGTGTTGTCACAGCCAATCACAAAAGAGGAATTAGCCACGTCACGATTTGGACCACCCATCATGGTAGTGTTCACCCCCGATTCTTATGGGGATTTAATTGGCAAACGTGTGAATCACACGTTCGGATTAAAAGCCCTAATTTTTGTGATGAAATTTATGAATTAAGGTAATTTAGGGTTTGAGTAACTGTGTAAAAAGGTGGCTGTGTAATTGAGAGAAAAGGAGAAGGGTGAAGTTATTTTTCTTCGTTTATAACGAAAGACATAAGTGGGGTGGGTAAAAACATTTATTCAATGCGTGAGTGGGTGAGATTGATACGTGTGAGGGGTTGAAGAGTTGACCGTGTGAGGTGTTGACCAAACAAGTGAAAAGTTTTACTTATATTCCAATCGTCTCATGTGAAGTTGGGCTTTTTTAGACCATTATGAATTTCCACCGCCACTTGTTTCTTTAATTAAAATCATGGGCTTTGGCCCAATAAATCCAGTCGTCTCATTGTTTTCATTTTGGGCCTTTCTTTGGGCTAATTAACAAAAAGTAAATTCTTTAAATCCTTAAATGGGCTTTTGAGCCCATTTATCCAATGTGGGACCCACAAGACTTAAACATCTTCCAAACGATTAACTCCGCTAAAAGCGAGCTTGATTTCGGCTTTCATTATCTTTCCTCTAAAGTCGTGTCGGTTTAGCCGGTTTTCGTGAACTTGGGCACACTTTTGGTCTTTTGACTTTGTCTTCGTCTCTTTCTTGGACTTTTCTTCAACATTTGACCGTGAAATCCCGTATTTTCTTTTCTTTTGATCATTTGTACCTATTTTGACACAAAAACACAAAACCACGCGTAATTTCGACTTTTACGATATTAAACACATGATTAGGTCTTATTTTTCCTTGATTTTAGTGGTAAAAGGATAACTGTTTACACACTTATTAAATCCCCTATACTTGACCATTGCAATGACCCCATGCAATGCATTATTTTAAAGCATAAAGATACATTTTTCTCATAATTAATCCATCTCGGCCTTTATTACTATTACTACTACCACTACGATGAAAAGATAAATAAAAATTAAAAAGGAGACAAAAGTTAAATGATTTATTAACTTGGAAATTATTGATGTAAGAAACTCGTAAAGGAATCTAAGACTTAAATTAGGGCTTTGGTCTCATGAATATCAATCACCCTCAAGTTTCACGTTCCCCATACCAAGCTTAAAAACGAGATCATTGTTTACCATAAGTTCTCAAGTTAAAACCACTTATATAAGATAATTGTGTAAAACTCTTTCTCTAATTCCTACATTGTATCACTAGATTTTATTCATAGTCATTCATCCGTAGGCTCATTTGACTTATTCGATAACTATTAGTCCAAAAATGAAGGCCAAACGGTGCAAACCCGATACTCAAAACCTAACCTCGTCCTAAAAAACGTTGTCACTAAAGTAAGCCCACATCAAGGATGATTTAACACGATTTGGGGAACAAATTCCCGGACCCAAAATTTGGCCAAATAGTACTACTTATTAATTATTCCTCCAAAGTCATGTAGACTTTATGCGGAGTTTAGCAAGTTCACATCATATACCCTTAGGCTCTTTAAGATGTAAAAATGCTCCCCGTCTATTGTCCACACCCTAAGGCTCCTTGAACGATAAACGAGGGAATTAATTTTGATCAATTTTTATTCAACACTTACCTGCCATACACCCTAAGGCTCTAATGACAAGGTTCGTGCTACATGCCCCACACCCTAAGGCTCCTTGAGGTCATGTTTTAATCTTATTCTTTCTTTATTTATGATATGTATAGTAGGTCAAATTCCGAGGTCCCATGGTCTGAATACCTCCTACTTAGTGGTTATGAGCCACCTTAGTCGGAAGTCCACAACGCTGGCACCCTCAATGTGTTCATGCTTTAATTACAAGGAGAATAAAGATTTGGCTAAGAGTTAAGATATCGAATCGACACCGCAAAAATCCTCATTTATTAAGCAATTAAATATACAAGTGGGAAGAAAGAGCCACAAAAACTCATATAAATAAGAGTTAACTCTTAAACTTATTATCAACTCTATCATCTCTCGTTCTCCACAATTTAAAATCTCAAGGAATGAGACTCGTGGATGCTTAGCCTAATAAACCAATTAAGGTCCATATGGTTAAGGATACTAGCTAGAGTAAACTTGGATAAGTAAACTCGGGTTGAGTCAAAATATTCACGACGGGCCTAATATATCAAAGATATCTAAACTTGTTAAAACCATTTTGTTTATTTATTTGTTTATTTTTGACTTTATTCTTGAAATGGAAAATATTAATACGATGCGAGGAAAGAAAATAAATGAAAATACTACTAGGCCAAAATAGATCAAAAATTTGAAAAACGTTGAAAATGTTTTAAATTTTTTGGTTAAATAGGGTCAAATTCATGGAAAAGCCCACTAAAATTTCGATGGAAATCCCCCCTACACTTAATATAAACATTGTCCTTAATGTTTAAGCATGTGGGAGAATAAACTCCCCTACACTTATGACATTGAGTACGTTGTTTAAAATCGAGCTAAGGAAGGGACAACTAAAGTTATTACATTTATTTGTTTTATTTTATATACAAGATTGAGTCACAATAGCAAAAACTTATCGAAGGAACCGGGTACGCGGGAAACACGGGAACACGGGTCGTGTCAAAAGCACCAAAAGTGGATCATCAAAGCACATGTCCCTGCACACAACATCACAACACAAACAACCTACTTGGCTCCCCCTACACTTATTGGTGAAAATGGGTGAAGGCGAAAAAGGGTAAAAATCTAACCTAGTTAAACGATGCTTGATTTATTTATCACGAGTCTCTAGCTCGACTCGAATTCCCGAATGTCATCATTCAAATGTGAAAATCATGGAAAAACCGAGATTTCCAAGGGAGGAAAATCTCTCCATGATAAGGGTGAAATAAAGTTAAATAAGGCATACCCCATGAAAATCCACCCGGGTCAAACACATAATTTCCATCACAAAAGGAAATAAACCCCGAGGTGGTAAAATCACGCAAGTCAAAGAAGAGTGGGGTATCCTTAGGCAAAAGTCTCTTACTAAGAAAGGTGTTATGGTAATAAGGCAATGAAAGCACGAAAGTATCCATTCCGGGATCAAACACCGATTCCTTAACGGGAAAATAGCAAGAGGTGTTGACATTTAAGCTCAAAATATCATCAAAATCCAATGTGGGAAAGTCGTCCTCTTCCAAACTCGATGTGAAAACATAAGTATCATCAGAGTCATAGGAAAACTCTTCCTCATGAGGAAAATAGGTATTTAGAAAGATATCTAAATCCTCCTCAAATGGAATAACCTCTAAAGTCGGAATGATCTCTAAGAGTGGAGGATCCTCCTCAATAGTCATGACTTCTAAAATTGGAGTATAAAAGTCAAAAGGAGTCTCCATAGAAGAATCACTCATAGAGATATGAGGTGCATTAAGATCATGGGGTGGGTCATCAAAATTAATGAGATCACTTAAAGAAGTGTCATCATCATAGGTATCAAAGATTGGGGTATCAAAAATGGGTGGGTCAAAAGTGGGTGGGTCAAAAGACGAGTCGTCTAAGCCAAATATAGTGTGATCACTTGAAGAAGTGTCATCACTATAGGTGTCATAAATAGGAGTATAAAAAATTTGAGGCTCTAAGGGAAGGGATGAATTTATCACAAAATCATTTTGAGTAGACTTTTCAATTCCAAAAGGATTAATAAAAATCTCTTCATTGTCATAATTAATAACATCAATCATATTGACCGACTCTTTTCCATTTGATTTTGATGTGATTTTTCCCATTTTAAAAACTTGTTGTTCATCCCTAACCCTAAGAATTAACTCCCCTTCGGCCACATCAACTAAGGCTCTTCCGGAGCGTAAGAATGGTCTACCAAGTATTAACGGAATACGAGGATCCATCTCATAGTCGACGACAAAAAAGTCCACGGGAAAAGTAAATGTACCAACTCGAACAAAAACATCTTCGGCAATACGAACGGGGTATGCGAGAGTTCGATTAGCTAACTATAAAGTCATACGAGTCGGTACAAGGTCGGGTAAGGACAATTGTTTCCAAACCGAAAGTGGCATAAGATTGATGCTAGCGCCGAGATCCGCTAAAGCCATACAATCATCAATTTGAGGAAACGAGCAAGGTAACACGAATCGTCCGGGATCTCCTAGCTTTTCGGGAAGCTCTTTGAGAAGAATCACGAAACAATTCTCATTTAAACGGGTGTTCACGAACTCCACCATTTTTTCTTTCTTATTAAGCAAATCTTTAAACATTTTCACAAATTTTGGCATTTGAGCAAGTGCTTCAATAAGACTTATGTTAACATTCACATTGGAAATCATTTTCAAAAAGTTAGAGATATGAACGTCATCTTTGGTGAGCACTTTAGCCTTGTCTAACCTAGAGGGATAAGGGATATTAGGCTTAGACTTTGAAGGTTGAGAAGGAGAAGGACTCGCTTCTTGAACAACCGTAGGGATAGGCTCTTTCGGCAATGGAGAACTAGTACTAGGAGTGGTAGTGGGAGGAATCACCGAAGGTGGAGTAGGATTACTCATTATGACCTCCAGGCCTTGTCTCTCCTTTATGGGCGAAGAGATGGAAGGTCCCACTAAAGTGGCTCCACTTCGAGTATTGATAACACTCACATTAGCACGAGGGTTAATCTCGGTATTGGATGGTAAGGCTCCTTGGGGTCTAAGGGCTTGAATCATTGTCAAAAATCTCTTATCGGCCAATTCTTGCATCTCTTTCATAATTCGCTCATGGTCAGTCAATTTTTGTAGAACCAAGTCCATTTGAGGATTATGCATGTTCATTTGATTAAACCCTTGATTAGGAAAACCTTGATTAGGAAAACCTTGGTTTTGATATTGAGGTTGAAAACCGTTGTTATTATGAAAACCTTGGTTATTAGTTTGAAACCCTTGATTTTGACCATTAAAATTCCCTTGATTTGCATTCCCTTGAAAATTACCCATTTGAGGACCTTGGTTCCTATATTAGTGTTGGGTATTTTGGGCGGGTGGGGGTGGTCTTTGTGGTGCTACAAAACCCGGGGGAGCCAAATAATTAGTACTCTTGTAAGACAAATGGTTAACATCAACATTCGGTTTAAATGGAACCCTTTCATTAGCATTAAAAGCACAAACTTGTTGTTGTTGATTGTAAACCTTGTCACAATTGAAATATGAATGTGGTCCACCACAAGTCTCACACGTTTCACTAGTTTCTTTCATGGCATTAACTTGACCATTTAGGGTTTCAGTTTTTAGAGCAAGTGATTCAATAAGCGACGTAAGCTTATCAATTCTCTTATCATTCCCACTAGAACTAGCACTCGCCATAGTGGCCCTAACACTTTTGGTTTGTACTTTTTCCTTGTTTTCAATTACGGCCCAAGCCTCGTTCATTGATTTCACAAGAATATTGCCCCCCGCGGCACTATTAAGTTAATCTTGGTCATTTAGAGTTAAACCATTGTAAAACGTATTTATTTGATGCACTTTAGTGAAACCGTGTTGTGGACATTTTCTTAAAAGCTCTTTAAATCGATCCCAAGACTCACTAAAAGTTTTCCCATATTTTTGTTCAAAGGTAATGATTTCATTCCTTAAAGAAGTGGTCCGCGATGGTGGAAAAAAGTAGTTAATGAACTTGAGCTGTCTGCGCGAGTCATCTTCTTCTAGGCTCCGCTGGACGACACGGCATTCTCGTTTAAATAAATAGATGTCGGCCGTACTTGTGATGGTTCCCAAGGATCCAATATGACCACTTCACTTAGGTCTACGTTGCCACGATATTGTTCTATGGAAGCGCTGTTAGAAGTTTGGCCCGCTTTTTTTTGTGTCGTAGGGGAGGGATTGACCTTTCTAACACATATTCAGTCGTACCGGCATGGCCCCACTGATTTCTTTTCGATCGGAGCATCCAGCAGCGCAACCCGGTTCCTAAATCGATCCATGTTGTAATACTTTGGGGTGGTTCCTTATCAAGCCAAATCTGGGCTTGTCCCTCGAGGGAAAAAGTAAAGAGTTGTAAACGAATAGCCTCTTGTGGCACCCCATTGTATTTAACGTTGTTGGCTAATTGTATGAAACGTTTGATATGAGCGTGTGGGTCATCATTAGTACGACCTACAAATGGTGTAGCGGAAACCATTTGAATAAAACCCGTTTTAAGTTCAAAATGATTTGCTCCAATATCCGGCACCACCATCGCGTCATCGTTTCCTTCAACGTGAGATTGTAGAATCTCAATCATTGGTCGATTATCTGTTGCCATCGTATTGTCAAAAGCTCGATTCTCGGGATCGGCTTGAATGACGGTCTTTTTGTTTTTCTTCTTCTTCTTCTTTTTGGAAGAATTGGAAGAATTTGGTACACCAATCGGTATGTAAGTACGCGCGCGAGTGCGCATACAATTAAAACTTTGGAATGAGGTAGGTGACTAATGTAAGGTTTTACTAGTTGAAAAAGAGTTCGTTTTCTCGGTGTCTAATCGAATTGATTTCCGGTTAAATGTGTGACTCAATTGTTTTTGGTTAAGAAAAAGGGAAGTTGATTATCTATGAAAAATTAAAAAGTAAATGCGAAAGGTATTTAAAAACAAACTAAAGACAAGTACAAATCATAAAAGTAAAACAAGGTGAATATTAAAAACTAATAGTCAAAACGATATTAAAACGAAAATTAAAACAAATAATAAAACGTAATTTAAAGCGAAACAATTAATAAAAATAAATCTAAAAGAAGAAATTAACTATCGACTCGAAAATAAAGTTTACTAAATGAAAAAGGAGAGAATAAAACTAAAATGGTACTTTGAAGCCAAACAAGGAAAAACCTAAAGCGGGTACTAAATAAAAGATAAAACTTGAACTTTACGTAAAAATATTAATTTTAAAATTGGGGAACAACTTTCAGATAAAACTAAATAATTACGGAAAAATACTATTAAATAAACAAGCAGGCAGGCTAGCTGCTGGAAGCAGCCAGCCTGGCTGCTCATTTTGGCGCCATGCATGTCTACCCATCGTACTACATTTAACACATTCCATCGTATTCATTTAGTACATTGCATCGTAATGTTGAAATGTAAATATTCCATCGCACTTGTTGTAATAAATATTCCATCGCACTTTTGTAATAAATATTGCATCGCACTGTTGGATCGTAGTCATGGATCGTACCCACGGATCGCACCCACGATCGTACCCACGATCGCAACAAGTGATCGTGGTGAGGATTATGGAGTGTGATCATGGTGAACGATTGTACTAAGGATCGCAGTAATGGATCGCAAGTAGAAACCCTCGGGGTTTATGCGATCACACTTACCCGATCGTACTAGTAATACCCTTAAACATTACGATGTCAACAATAAGCAAATAAGCAAATACCAAATAAGAACTTATCTAAAACTTAACCAAATCAAATTTAAGAAAAAGCTAATAGACCAAAATTTAAAAACTTTTAAGAATACTAAATAATAAAAATATTTAAAAACAACTTTTTATAAAAATTAACTAAAAAGCACTTGATCAAAAATAAGAAAATTAACACAATAAGCACTAAAACACTTTAAGCTATAAAAATCAAACATTAAAAGATCAATAAGCATAAATTTGAAAACTTTTAAAATACGAAATAAGCAAACTTTAAAAAGACTAACTTTTTAAGAAAACTAAAAAGCAAATAAGCTAAGTACAAAATAAGCCAATAAGATTGTCAAACTTATAGCTTATTTCATACGAAAACTTATATAGAAGTAAAAAGGTGAACTTTTTAATCAAATAAGCAATATGATTAAGCAAAACCAAAACTTAATCCGAACCAAAATCAAATCAAAAACAAGAAAAGTAGGATGAGAAAGATAAATAAAAGCTTGATAAAAGGGAAATTAAGATTCAACAATTAAATTAACTTACTTGGAATTAAACGGTACGAAATTTAAGACATGAAATTAAAGTGACAAGAAATTAAAAGGTACAAGTAATGAAAATGGTGGAAAGACTAATTTTGTCAAAATTAGCTAAGAAAAACAAATGAATGAAAATGGGGTGTATTTATAGGAGACTAGGAAGGTGTTAGAGGAAGCTTACTCCCCTCCTTCCTTTCTTGTTAATTGCGCCATTAAGTCCTTCCTTCTTAATCTTTTTGTTAATCTTGGACTTTGATGACTTTTGGCTCGGGATTTCTTTGGAATCGTCTTTTAATTCTTCGATAAATAAGACTTGAGTTCCTCGGCTTTAAGTAAACTTCCGTCTTTTGACTTTTTCTTCGATAAATCTTCAGAATTGGTCTTGGACTTCCGTTCTTTTTGAACTCTTGACTTCTTGACTTCGTCTTTTCATCTTTTTCTTCAATAAAAGTCCGTAAATACCCATGAATTCCCGTGTTTTCTCCACTTTTCACTTTTTCGTCCTAAATCACAACAAAAACACAAACCACGCATAATTCTGACATAAAAGACATAAAATACACGTTTTGGTCTGGTTATTATTGTAATTAAGTGGTAAAAAGGATGAGTGTTTACACACCTATCAAATCCCCTACACTTGACCATTGCAATGTCCTCATGCAATGCATTAATTAGAAAGCACGTTTACATTTTTCATCATAATCAATCCACGTTGGCCTTTATTAGAGAGATAGAAAATTATAAACATTCAAAGTAAAGAAATCAAAAGCATACCTTGGGTTTTGAAAATGTCATGAATAATCATCATCCTCAAGTTTTCACTTTCTCCAAACCAAGCTTAAAAACGAGATCATTGTTATTATAAGTTAGCAAACTAACACGAACTCATGTGGGCCAATTATTCACTTAGACTCCCTTATTCCTAGGTGTATCTCTTATATTTTATTGTTTTCTTGAATGATCACGAGGATGCATTGTTTGACTTATTTCGATAGTTTATTAGGCCGAAAATAAAGTGAATGATTTAATCAATAGTTAGCTAAAGGACAAAATCATTTAAAACTGCTTCTCGGGACCTCATAAAGTTCATATATTGGCATAACTCGCTTCGCGATTTGAGACCTCTCTCGGACCGATATTTGGCAGCGACTTCATACTTCGAATCTTTGAGAGACGTTCTTGAAATTATGGTCTTCTCTTCATAATAGGAATTTCTTAACTTGAAGTTTTGAGAGATTCTTCATATTTGGACCATGACTTCTTCATTTTTCTCCAATCTTTATTTTGGACTTTGATATACAACGATCCGCCTCCTTTTTTGGACTTGGCTTCATTTATCCTCAAACCTTGTTAGGGTCTTTTCGGATAGACTTCTCCATGACTTTTGGGGAGTTTTTGCTTTTCGTCGTGTGTCTCGATCCTTCATATTGATTTTTGATAAATGATTCTTCACATCACTTTTGGATCTTTAGCAACAAAATGTAGCCCTCATGCCTTGTTAGGGCCTTTTCGGACTCGCCAATCTTCGCATCCCGCTTCAATAAGTTATGCCTTGGCTATGAACTCTAATCCGTACCGAGCAACTTTTAAACGATCTTGGGCTAGAAGCTAAGTAACCTTTTAAATCGTACAACCTTATTTATTGCAGATAAATTATTAACAAGCGATGGGAGAATAGGCTTATAATTAACTCACATAAATTCACGAAAGAATACCAAACTTATAATTGACTCTATCATCTCTCGTTCTCCACAGTTTAAAATCTCAAGGAATGAGACTCGTGGATGCTTAGCCTATTAAATCAAAGTTTTGGGTTTTCGAGTCATCTATAGGATCTTGCAAATTCTTAGACTTTTTCAAGTTTAGAAATCGCATTTTAAAGTTCCCTTGATAAACGACTCTCTAGGATCAATTATAGGAACTTGCGAAAAGTTCTTGTTCTTAACCTGTGAGAGTTAAGACTTTCGCGTTTTATAGCTCCTCACATAAAAGCCTAGCAAAACTTGACTTAAACACGTTAAGGATACTAGCTAGAGTAACTTAGATAAGGAAACTCGGGTTGAGTCAAAAGATTCACAACGTTTGAAAATTAAAACCACTTTATTAAAGATTTATTCTAGTAAAGAAAAAAAATAACTATACAAAGGGAAAAACTAATAGGCCAAAATAGATCAAAAATTTTGAAAAATGTCGAAAAATTGATTTTCCGGTTATAATGAGGACAAATACAAGGAAAAGGCCACTTAACTTCGATAGAAGTCCTCCCTACACTTAATATAAACATTGTCCTCAATGTTTAAGCATGTGGGAGTAAACTCCCCTACACTTAGGACATTGTGCACTTTGTTTAAATCTCGCTAAGAAAGGGACAACTAAAGAGATTCCTATTTTAATATTGAGAAATATAAAATATTGAGTCGAAAAGAGTTTAGGATAGAACCGGGAAGAAGGGAACACGGAGTCACGGTTCGTCAAAAGTCATCAAGAGTGTGTCTTTGAAGCTCTAATCCCTGCACATGATAAGAAAGAAAGCAAGAAACACCACGGGGCTCCCCCTACACTTATGGTAAAAATAGATAGATAATTGGGTTGCCTCCCAAAAAGCGCTTGTTTATATTAACCGAGTCACGAGCCTGACTCGTCCCCGAATTAAATGGTCCATGGGGAAGCCTCGAATGTAATACCGGGATCAAAGACCTTGTCCTCGTTCCCGGTTGACATCAACAAAGGAGAGGCGGGGGGATAAGTCATGTATGGGAGAAAGTTTCTTTCAACATACGTAAAGTATGTGAAATCAAGATCCACGGGAGGTGGGGTGGGTAAAGTAAGCACATTGTCCTCCCCCAAAGACAATGGATGCTGAGCAAGCGGCAAAGCCGTATTGTTATCAATCAAGCAAAATCAATGTCACCTCCCGGGTCAAAGCACTCATCCTTCCTAATAGTGGCTAAAAGGGAGGATGAAAGGTGCTCGGGAGGGGGACCCATACTTTCAAGTAGCAAATTATCAAAAATAATATCCCCCTCCATGTCATCGTCATCATTACCTGGTGGTATGGAGTGAATGTCGATTTCTTCCAGCAATGGGTCATTATCTTCAACGGGAGGAATAGATGGAGGCAAAGACTCGGAAAGAGGAGGAGAAGTCAACTCTTCGATTTGAGCAATAAGAAGGTGCACTTTCCGTAATCTATCGCGAAGAAGCACGTCTTCCACCTCATCCACAAGATCAAGTTCATCGGTGAACTTCTCGTAAGCCGGCGAGAATAAATCATCATCGCCCGCATCTCCCAGTGGAGATTGAGAAATTTCAAAAGTGAAATTCTCATAGCGGGGAGAAGAATCGTCATCATTTGGATCGACCGCTTGCGTGAAAGCAACGTCGTCCTGAAGCTCCATAGCAGGTAAGTCACAAACCTCATCATCCAATAATTTGTCGAGACCAACATCACTAAGCTCATTCAACGAATCAAGATCCTTAGACACGTTAGGGATATCGAGAGAAGGGATGACAATAGCACTAGGGCATTGAGCAGTAAGATCATTCCAAGAAGTAGTAGGCTCATCGTCATCATCATCATAATAGTATGGATACACCGGAGGAGGAGTATAAGTCTCGATATTCGATATTTGCTCTTGTCGTTGATCCTCTTGACATTTTTCGATGATCTTGTTGAAAGCTTCTTGAAGTTGTTGACCTTGCTTAACAAGAGTGGCCCATTGTTCGTGGGAGCTCAAATGTTCGAAGGAGGGTTGACGATCGATGATGTGTTGTGGGGGTTCAAAATGTTGAAAACCTGAATTATAGAATGGGTGTGGCTCATAGTAGTTCATCGGTTGAGAAGAATTAGAAATCGGGTTTGGTTCATAATAATCCGTTGGTGAAGAAAACTGAGGACACGGATTTTGCTCATAACAATTCATTGGTTGACAATAATAGGTATCGTGAGGACCCCCACAATTTTGGCAAGAAGGGTAAGGAGAAAAGTCGGGTGCGTCTTGTGGATAGCTATTTTCATTGTCATAATTGTACCCCGGTTCTTGTCCGTGAACAGACGGGTATTGAACCGGGCACGAAACATGCCAATGAGAATCGCTTCCACAATAGATGCACGGGGAAAGAGTAGGTGGGTTCAAAAAGGACGAATTAAGTGAGTGGCACAAAGGACAAAATCCTGGTATTAATTGTGTATCTTTGATATCGTTTCCGCACCGCTCACATGTACACCATTGACAAGAGTCGTTCCCGTACAATCGTCTCCCGCACCCGACGCAATGGACATAAAAATCCATAAAGATAGATAAGCAAGAAGAATCTTTTTGGTGAAAACCTTTGAAAAAGATATGCTTTTTATGATTTTTCAAATGTTTTTGGATTTTTGAAAAATTTTGAATACGAAAAATAACGTTCACGAGTGAACGGATCCCAAAAGCCAACGCGTCTCTCACAAAAAACCGTAGATCCTCACGAAAAGACCCGGCAGCGGCGCCATTTTAATGTAAGGTTTTACTAGTTGAAAAAGAGTTCGTTTTCTCGGTGTCTAATCGAATTGATTTCCGGTTAAATGTGTGACTCAATTGTTTTTGGTTAAGAAAAAGGGAAGTTGATTATCTATGACTAATTAAAAAGTAAATGCGAAAGGTATTTGAAAACAAACTAAAGAAAAGTACAAATAATAAAAGTAAAACAAGGTGAATATTAAAAACTAAAAGTTAAAACGATATTAAAACGAAAATTAAAACAAATAATAAAACGTAATTTAAAGCGAAACAATTAATAAAAATAAATCAAAAAGAAGAAATTAACTATCGACTCGAAAATAAAGTTTACTAAATGAAAAAGGAGAGAATAAAACTAAAATGGTACTTTGAAGCCAAACAAGGAAAAACCTAAAGCGGGTACTAAATAAAAGATAAAACTTGAACTTTACGTAAAAGTATTAATTTTAAAATTGGAAGAAAAATTCAACTAAAAATACGTAACTTTCAAAAATAAAATCGGAACAACTTTTGGATAAAACTAAACAATTACGGAAAAATACTATTAAATAAACAAGCAGGCAGGCTAGCTGCTGGAAGCGCCTGGCTGCTCATTTTGGCGCCATGCATGTCTACCCATCGTACTACATTTAACACATTCCATCGTATTCATTTAGTACATTGCATCGTAATGTTGAAATGTAAATATTCCATCGCACTTGTTGTAATAAATATTCCCTCGCACTTTTGTAATAAATATTGCATCGCACTGTTGGATCGTAGTCACGGATCGTACCCACGGATCGCACCCACGATCGTACCCACGATCGCAACAAGTGATCGTGGTGAGGATTATGGAGTGTGATCGTGGTGAACGATCGTTCTAAGGATCGCAGTAATGGATCGCAAGTAGAAACCCTCAGGGTTTATGCGATCACACTTACTCGATCGTACTAGTAAAACCCTTAAACATTACGATGGCAACAATAAGCAAATAAGAAAATACCAAATAAGCACTTATCTAAAACTTAACCAAATCAAATTTAAGAAAAAGCTAATAGACCAAAATTTAAAAACTTTTAAGAATACTAAATAATAAAAATATTTAAAACAACTTTTTATAAAAATTAACTAAAAAGTACTTGATCAAAAATAAGAAAATTAACACAATAAGCACTAAAACACTTTAAGCTATAAAAATCAAACATTAAAAGATCAATAAGCATAAATTTGAAAACTTTTAAAATACGAAATAAGCAAACTTTAAAAAGACTAACTTTTTAAGAAAACTAAAAAGCAAATAAGCTAAGTACAAAATAAGCCAATAAGATTGTCAAACTTATAGCTTATTTCATACGAAAACTTATATAGAAGTAAAAAGGTGAACTTTTTAATCAAATAAGCAATATGATTAAGCAAAACTAAAACTTAACCCGAACCAAAATCAAATCAAAAACAAGAAAAGTAGGATGAGAAAGATAAATAAAAGCTTGGAGTTAAACGGTACGAAATTTAAGACATGAAATTAAAGTGACAAGAAATTAAAAGGTACAAGTAATGAAAATGGTGGAAAGACTAATTTTGTCAAAATTAGCTAACAAAAACAAATGAATGAAAATGGGGTGTATTTATAGGAGACTAGACGAGTACCCGCGCATAGCGGCGGAAATTGTCTAGCAACAGATAATTAACACGATGTGATATTGCGGTAAGTGTTTCGGTGACGTTCAAAATATAACGTCAAAAGATTAAACTTTTATTGCAAAGCGTTGTAACATGTTATAATTCAAAATATCTTATAAGTATGTTACAATTGGATGAAAGGGTGCCATTTGTTTAATTAACCAAAGTTTATATCTTTTTTAATGAATAAGATTTGCATGTAGTAGTTTTTAGTGGGACCCACATTTTTCAAGCATTCAACATTTTCAACTTTCAACCAAAAGGATACACCCTTTATAATGTAGTATAGATATAGATTAGTGGGACCCACATTTTTCAACCATTCAACATTTTCAACTTTCAACCAAAGGGATACACCCTTTATAATGTAGTATAGATATAGATTAGTGGGACCCACATTTTTCAACCATTCAATATTTTCAACTTTCAACCAAAAGGATACACCCTTTATAATATAGTATAGATATAGATATAGATTAGTGGTACCCACATTTTTCAACCATTCAACATTTTCAACTTTCAACCAAAGGGATACACCCTTTATAATGTAATATATATATAGATTAGTGGGACCCACATTTTTCAACCATTCAATATTTTCAACTTTCAACCAAAGGGATACACCCTTTATAATGTAGTATAGATTAGGAAGGTGTTAGAGGAAGCTTCCTCCCCTCCTTCCTTTCTTCTTAATTGCGCCATTAAGTCCTTCCTTCTTAAACTTTTTGTTAATCTTGGACTTTGATGACTTTTGGCTCGGGATTTCTTTGGACTCGTCTTTTAATTCTTCGATAAATAAGACTTGAGTTCCTCGGCTTTAAGTAAACTTCCGTCTTTTGACTTTTTCTTCGATAAATCTTCAGAATTGGTCTTGGACTTCCGTTCTTTTTGCACTCTTGACTTCTTGACTTCGTCTTTTCATCTTTTTCTTCAATAAAAGTCCGTAAATACCCATGAATTCCTGTGTTTTCTCCACTTTTCACTTTTTCGTCCTAAATCACAACAAAAACACAAACCACGCATAATTCCGACATAAAAGACATAAAATACACGTTTTGGTCTGGTTATTATTGTAATTAAGTGGTAAAAAGGATGGGTGTTTACACACCTATCAGTGACCTCGGTCGACTTTGAGAGGAAAAGGATTTTCCCTCTCGAGGTGCAATATTAAAAAGCTACAAAAATATATACTTAATACTAATTGAGTTGGAAAACCAATAATCGGTCGTCCCTCTCAATAAGCGCACAAGCAAGCCGGGAAACGAGGTGGCACAAAGTACTTAAAAACCTTTTTCCTTAGACGGCCTTTTATAGCGAGTCGCCTTATACCCACCTTATAGTTTGTATATATCGAGTTCAAACGTCTTACTAGTATTTATCTATTTTGCCTTTATTTATTTGTTTAGGATGCGAATACAATAGTTAGGTGATGAAATCCCAACTAAGGCTTATTTGAAAAGTAGGTAAATTATTGTGCTACGTAATAGAATATAGTAAATGAAAAATCTTTTTGTATTTTTTTAGAAAAATATATATTCACAAGAAAATTCGAAAGAAATCGAACTAAGAAAAATAACACTAATACGTAATATTTTTGGTGTAATACTTTTAGGAAAAAGTATTACTTTTGATTTTTAAATTTTTTTGTTGCAAAACTTAGGAAAGAATTTGATTTTGTAATTTTTTAATTTTTTTGTATTTTTAAGTTTTTGATTTTTTTGTATTTTTGATTTTGTTGCAAGAAAGTAACGTTAAAAAAGAACGGATCCCAAAATCCGAACGTCTCACGAAATTGTCAATCGTAACGAGCGAAGCGGCAGCGGCGCCATTTTAATATTAGGATTTTTCAATCCTTTTTATGCAATTAAAGTTCGTTTTCCTCGACTCACTCGAATTGATTTCCAATTAACGTGGATCTAATTTGTTCTTGGTAAAACGTAATTTTTGGTTTTTTAAACTAAAACTATTTAATTAAAAGATAATTAATTAACAAATGAGAAATCTATTTTAAACTAATTTAAATAAAAACTATTTTTAAAACTCAAACAAAATTAATTAAACTTATATAAAGACTATATTAAGACTACTAAAAACTATATTTAAAACTTAATTGAACAAAATTTTGAAAACTAATTTAAACTAGTGTAAAACAATAAAACTATTTTTAAATAAAACTAAAATGAAAACTAATTTAAAATTTGTAAAAGTAAATACAATTTAAATAAATTATTTTTTATCTTTTTATTTTTTTTAAAAAAACTTTATAAAAGAAATCTTAAATAAAAACTCTTAATTTAATTTAATTAAAACTAAAAACTTGTATTTAAAACTAATTAATAAAACTACCAAAGAAAAATACCCTATATTAATTTAATGAAGTAAAGAAGAACATAAAAATAAGCCTAGATGAGATGGTAGAGGTATTGGGCTGCTAAGCTGGAGGTATTGTGTTCGATTCCCAGGAGGGACGAAACTTTGCTATTAATATTTTTAATATTACTTTTTTGGACAGAAGAAACCTCAGACCAAATGGGTCTGAGTTCTTTTAAGCAGACAAAATAAGTAGCCAAAATCTAGACAACCAAATAAGCAATAACACGAACCAATTAAGCAGCTCAAACGCACCGAAATAAGCAAATATAGATTAAGCTAATAAGCTAAATGAGCAATACTAATCTTAAAAAGCAAACTCTAAATCAACAGACTCGAAAAAAGTAAACAATAAGCAGATATGACATAAAGCAGATAAGCTGGAAAATAAGCAAACCGAAACAAGCAGATCTAAACAACCCGAATAAGCAGATCTACTAAACTTATCTAAACCAAAATGAAATAAACAAAAGGTAAATAAGCAGTCCTAACAACTAATTAAACTTAAACAGTAAAAATAACTAACCACACAAACAAATAAAAATAAGCAGATTCAGACAAACATAAACCAAACAGCAAGAGCTAATCAAACTTAAACAAGCAGAAAATCAAAAAGCTATAAACCGAAAACAAACTTAAGCAGATTTAAATCTTAAACTAAAACTTAAACTCAAACAAAAACAATAAAAGGAGATTAGAACCTGATGGAGAATCCGTTGTGACGAAGGGTGGTGCTGACCCCCTTATGAACCGAAGCAAACACCACCATTAATCATCTCGAATCCGACCAAGAATATCAACAACTTCGAACCAAACAGCACTCTATCCAAACGAACCAAAAAAAACCTCCGAACGAACAGCTCTTTTTTAACTTCCCAGTGGGGAAATTTATTTACACTCTTTCTCTTTATTTTTTTTTAATTTCTTTTTTTTTAATTATATTTTATCAATTAAATAAAACAAACAGTGATATTAAAAGGACAGATTAAAGACTATAATTAAATTCGACAGAAAATTAATTCGAGACGAGATTAATTAAAAAGCAAACTTTTCATTAATAAAAATAGAAATTACATTAACTGGAAATAAAAAAATTACATTAAACATAAACTAATTTTGCAGAAAAAAAATAAAGAAAAAGTTATTTCAATTACATCATTGATGGGGGTTTTTATAGGCAAAACCCATAACCTTCTTCTTAGTTTCAATAGTAAGCATTCAATCCTATCCCTTCTTTCTTCTCTTCTCTTTCTTCTCTTCGATCCAACGGTTGAAAACACTACTAAATCACACGGATTGCCCACCTGTCATGGGGGTATGTTTGTTGTGGTTGTTTAGGCTGATGTGGAGTCTTTTAATTGGTGGAGGGTGTTGTCACAGCTAATCACAAAAGAGGAATTAGCCACGTCACGATTTGGACCACCTATCATGGTAGTGTTCACCCCCGATTCTTATGGGGATTTAATTGGCCAACGTGTGAATCACACGTTTGGATTAAAAGCCCCAATGTTTGTGATGAAATTTATGGATTAGGGTAATTTAGGGTTTGAGTAACTGTGTAAAAAGGTGGCTGTGTTATTGAGAGAAAAGGAGAAGGGTGAAGTTATTTTTCTTCGTTTGTAACAAAAGACATAAGTGGGGTGGGTAAAAACATTTATTCAATGCGTGAGTGGGTGAGATTGATACGTGTGAGGGGTTGAAGAGTTGACCGTGTGAGGTGTTGACCAAACAAGTGAAAAGTTTTACTTATATTCCAATCGTCTCATGTGAAGTTGGGCTTTTTTAGACCATTATGAATTTCCACTGCCACTTGTTTCTTTAATTAAAATCATGGGCTTTTGGCCCAATAAATCCAATCATCTCATTGTTTTCATTTTGGGCCTTTCTTTGGGCTAATTAACAAAAAGTAAATTCTTTAAATCCTTAAATGGGCTTTTGAGCCCATTTATCCAATGTGGGACCCACAAGACTTAAACATCTTCCAAACGATTAAATCCGCTAAAAGCAAGCTTGATTTCGGCTTTCATGATCTTTCCTCTAAAGTCGTGTCGGTTTAGCCGGTTTTCGTGAACTTGGGCACACTTTTGGTCTTTTAACTTTGTCTTCGTCTCTTTCTTGGACTTTTCTTCAACATTTGACCGTGAAATCCCGTGTTTTCTTTTCTTTTGATCATTTGTACCTATTTTAACACAAAAACACAAAACCACGCGTAATTCCGACTTTTACGATATTAAACACATGATTAGGTCTTGTTTTTCCTTGATTTTAGTGGAAAAAGGATAAGTGTTTAAACACTTATTAAACATCCCCTTGGTACCAAGTGAAATCACAATAACTGAGACAGTAAGTGTTCCCCGATCCAAATCATAAACACAATCAAGAATCACGTAGTAGTTAATCACATAAGTGCACACACAAGTCCATCACAAACCATAAAAACATTCACAACATTAGTTACAAAACCATACAGTGTATCTTCCATCCCATCTGGAAGTTAAAACATTTAGAAATCGTAGAAACATGGGATTATGAAACTCACCTGAACAAGCTTCTCCGAGTATCCGCGCTCTAGCAAAATCTAAACACACAGACATATACAATCAATACATGAACCACATACCAAAATGGCTCATTATCTATGATGGATATCTAACCTTCTCCTAAAACTTAACCCCATTTATATGCCATAAGCATCTCATTACACCCCTCTATAAAGCCCTTAACTTAGTTTAGTTCATAACTCGTCCCGCTAACATTTAACCCAAAACAATCCCGTTTTTCACACTCCGTATTATGAGCCAAACGCCCACAAAACCTAAACCACATTCCTTGCAATGAAAACTTCATAAACTTATATGTGTTATCTAAAATCTCAGCCCTTGCCCCAACATCAAATCCAATCTTAAGTCCCCGCTATACAACTTATACTTTCATCTATCCAGATTTTACCGATTTTGAACATATGAAATGTTTGTTACGATCAGAGGGTCTTAACGTATCCCATTTGCTTAGACCTTCTTCAGATGTTTTATATAATATATAATCTAAGTCTCATGTTCATTTTAAGCTCCAATTATAACCCTAAGTACCCCAAACAATTCAAAACATAAAATGAAAACAGGCTGATCCAAAAACTGTTTTGACACCCGACTGATGTAACCTGTTTTGACCCACTTCCAGACCTTCAATTTAGTTCTCGTTTCTTTCATTTGAAAGATAATTCAATTACCTTTCCAGGGACATAAGATTCGAAAATTAAAAGTTTGTAGAACTCTAGATATGATCAAACAATGGACCAAAAATTATGTCCAGTTTTTTAAAACAAATTTAAACATGATTAAACCCTAATTACCATCACTAATCTTCATAATAACCAAAGTAATCAATTCATATTAACCCTAGTCTCACTAATCTCAGAAAACTCACAAACCCTAATCCATCATAAGATCAATTACATGATTAGATTGATTAAAATCATTAATAGAACAAGGGTTTTGAAGGTTTTACCTTAGAAATCAATGGAAGATCTTTATTTTGAAACTCTAATTAGCCACCATTGTTGAATTTCGGCTAGGTGATACAATGATTTGCTATGGGTTCAGATTTAATCTCGGTATCTCCTCGAATTGATCACAGCTCAAAGTGGAATGATTTGTTCTTGGTGACAAAAAGGGGTTTTGGTTTTCTATTCTATTAAAAAGATAAATAAAAGAAGTAAATAAAGATTTAAACCAAAAGCAGTGAATGAAATTAAACTTGAATTTATATAAAACAATTAAACGATTAAACAGAAAAATACCCTTACTGAAGACTAGCCCTGTTCGGAATAACCAACTATGCGGAATAAAGTCCTATGCGGAATACCAGTGCTGTTCGGAATAATACACTACCCGGAATAATGAGACCATGCGAAATATAAAGGCTTATCCGGAATATTTAGACTATGCGGAATGTTTAAGCTACTCGGAATAATGAGACCATGCGGAATAAATACTCTATGCGGAACATTTAGGCTATTCGGAATAAGGACACTATGCGGAATATCAGGCTTACTCGGAATAAATTATTCTATGTGGAAAAATCAACCTATGCGGAATATAGGACTCTATGCGGAATAAACTGTTACTCGGAATAAAGAACCTATCCGGAATAACTAATATTCCGAATAAAACAAAAGGGTAAGAAGACTATCCGGAATAAGAAAACATTCCGAATAAGGGAAAAGGTTAACAACTATTCGGAATAAACTGGGATGAAGAACAGTGAACAGCGAGAAACAGGGGAACTCGAATTTTAACCAAATAATCCAAATTTTACCAAAGGATTTGAATCAAACTAAACACAATTCGTTCACTAATCATAAACAACCAATCCCAATCATAAAAAAACAAAACCTATTAACTTTAAAAGATCAAAACCAACTAAATAAGAACTTAAGAACTTTGAATAAAAAGATGAAGATGAACAAAATGAATGAAAAGATTATATTGATAATGAAGGTTTTAAACAATCAAAATAAAAAATTAAAACTACAAGATTTTTGAACCAAACAAGAATCAAAATCACCAAACACCCTAATGGTGTTGGTGATACCTACGAACAAGAAGGAGAGAAAAAAGGAAACTAAAAACTCCATGAAAAGTGTGAAGGGAAATCTTTATATAGGTCTCCGTTTTGGTTGTTGAGTGGGCTTTCTCCCTATCTTCTTGTCTTCTCGTCTTTTCATAAAAGTTGACGTTTTCGATTCTGATTCGGGATCTGTCGACGATTAAATTCAACTCGTCTTTTAATTTCTTCCTTTAATAGACTTGAGTTTCTTCGACATATGTAAATCTTCCATCATTGGTCCTTTTCTTTGATAAATCTTCAAATAGGCCCATTGACTTCAAATCTTTTGCATCTCTTGGACAATAGACTTCGTCTTTAGTCTTTTTCCTTGATAAAACCCGTGCAATCCCATGTTTTCTTCAATAATCATCCGGTTGACTCTGAAAACACAATAAACACAAAAACCACGCATAATTCCAAACAAATGATATTAAACACGCGTTTTGGTCTTGTTTTAGTAAGAAATAAGTGGTAAAAGGATGGGTGTTTTCACACCTATCAAATCCCCTACACTTAACCATTGCCATGCCCTCATGCAATGCTTAGTGATAAAGCAAATTTACATTTTTCTCATAATCAATCAACCTTGGCCTTATTAAAATACTACTAAACAAAAATTAAAGTACTAAGAGAAATTAAAACTTTAAAGAAAACAAAAGGATAGAAAACAATTTTCACTTGAAAATAGCTATATGGAAATAACTTGCAATGAAATCAAGGCCTTACATTAGGGCTTTGGTGCTGCGAAGATTTATCATCCTCAAGTTTCACGTTTCCCAAACTAAGCTTAAAAACGAGATCATTGTTATTATAAGTTAGCAAATCAAACACTTACACACATGGCTTAATTAAATTCTTAAACTCTCTTATTCCTAGAGGTATCTCTTATATTTTATTTTTGTCTTAGAATTATCATGAAGATGCATTTTTGGACTTATTTCGTAGTTTATTTAGGCAGAAAGCAAAGTAGGTCGATTTGATCAATAGTTAGCTAAAGGACAAAATCTCTTAAAACTGCTTCTCGGGATATCAAAAAGTTCATATCTTGGCATAACTTGGTTCACGATTTGAGACCTTTCTCGGGCCGATATTTGGCATGTACTTCATACTTCATATCTTGAGAGACGTTCTTGAGATAATGGTCTTCTCATCGTTAATAGAGTTTCTTCACTTGGAGACTTTTGAGGGGTACTCCAACTTTGTTGACCACGACTTCATGATTATTTCTTCAATCTCTAATTGGGATTTTGAGATACAACGATCCGCTTCCTTTTCGGACTTGGATCTATTTATCCTCATACCTTGTTAGGGTCTTTTCGGATAGACTTCTCCATGATCTTTATCGGAGTTGATTGCTTTTCGTCGTGAGTCTTGATCCTTCATATTGATTTTGGGAATAATGCTTTTCACATCACTTTGGATCTTCAGCAATAAAATGGAATCTTCATGCCTTGTTAGGGCCTTTTCGGACTCGCCAATCTTCACGCCCCGCTTCATAAGTTATGCCTTGGCTATGAACTCTTATCATTGCCGAGCAAATTTTAAACGATCTTGGGCTAGAAGCTAAGTAACTTTTAAAATCGTACGACCTTACTTATTGCAGATAAATTATTAGCAAGTGAAGGGAGAATAGACAAATAATTACACCAAGTGAGCTTGTGCAAGAATACCGACTTATAATTGACTCTATCATTTCTCGTTCTCCACAATTTAAAATCTCAAGTAATGAGACTCGTGGATGCTTAGCCTAATAAACCAATTAAGGTCTACATGGTTAAGGATACTAGCTAGAATAAACTCGTATAAGTCTATTCGGGTTGAGTCAAAATAATCGCAACGGGCCTAATATGTCAAAGACTTCTAAACTAGCTACACCACTTTATTAATATTTTTGACTTTATTGCGGGATATATACATATGAAAGCCACGATAAAAATTTAAAAATTACGACTAAATGGCCAAAGTTAATAAAAAATTTGAAAAATGTTGAAAAAGATGATTTTCCGGTTAAATGAAGGCATTTTCATGGAAAAGTCCACTTAAAACCTCGATAGAAGTCCCCCCTACACTTAAGATAAACATTGTCCTTAATGTTTAAGCATGTGGGAAAAGTATCCCCTACACTTAGTACATTGTGCACGTTGGTTAACTCAAGTTAAGGAAGAGACGACTAACGTGATCAATTTCAAATGTGAGTATGAAGAAAATTGAATCACAATAGTTGAGAGATAGAACCGGATTTCGGATAACATGGGAGCACGGTTCTTCAAAGGTTCCAAAAGTGCATTCATCCCTGTAATCACATCACTACACAAAAACAAACACCTATATAGGTCCCCCTACACTTAGGAGGTTAAAACAGAAAAGGATAGATACTCGGGCTGCCTCCCGAGGAGCGCTTGTTTTTGATAACCAAGTCACGAGCCTGACTCGACCCAAAATTAGTTCATGGGGAACGTGGTGAGGGATGGAATCATCTCATGAGAGATGTCCTCACCAAAGTACAACTTCACTCGTTGGCCATTCACCTTAAAATTAGGTCCATTAGGTTGAGCGAGCTCGAGAGTACCATATGGAAAAATTTGGGCAATGGTGAATGGGCCGGACCAACGAGATTTTAGCTTGCCCGAGAAGATTTTCAACCGAGAGTTAAAGAGTAAAACTTTGTCTCCAACTTGGAACTCTCGGTTCTTAATCTTAGAGTCGTGAATGAGCTTAGTCTTCTCCTTATAGATCAAAGAATTTTCATAAGCCTCATTACGGAGTTCATTCAGCTCATTGAGTTGGATCTTGCGTAGGTCACCGGCTTTGTTGATATCAAAATTAGCCCACTTCAAGGCCCAGTAAGCCTTGTGCTCCAACTCAACTGGGAGGTGGCATGCTTTCCCGTACACGAGACGATATGGTGTACAACCAATCGGAGTCTTGTATGCATGTCAGAAAGCCCACAAAGCATCATCAAGTTTATCAGCCCATGAGGCACGATGCTCTCCCACGGTTCTTTCAAGAATTCGCTTTATTCCTCGGTTAGAGATTTCAGCCTGGCCGTTAGTTTGTGGGTGGTAGGCGGTGGAAAGACGATGATTGACACCATACTTAGCCATGACTCTTGCAAATTGGTCATTGCAAAAATGAGTCCCGCGATCACTAATAATGGCACGAGGCACACCGAATCTAGCGAATAGCGACTTCAAAAAGTTACAAACCACCCTTGCGTCATTAGTAGGTAAAGCTTTGGCTTCAACCCACTTTGAAACGTAGTCAACGGCTACAAGGATGTATTTGTTTCCTTTAGAAGAAGGGAATGGCCCCATAAAGTCGATACCCCAAACATCAAAGATTTCACATTCTTGTATGAAATTTTGAGGCATCTCATCTTTATGTGTGATCTTGCCTTGTTTTTGGCAAGCATCACAATGTTTAACCATCTCGTGAGCATCACGGTAAATGGTGGGCCAACAAAATCCCGATTCAAACACTTTTTTGACGGTGTAGTTGGGACCAAAGTGACCACCGGCGGGTCCTTTGTGGCAAGCGTCAAGGATTTCTAAAGCTGCTGGTCCATCAACACATCGGCGAATAATCAAGTCAGCACATTACTTGAATAGATACGGGTCATCCCAAAAGTAAGTCTTAATGTCGTTAAAGAACTTCTTCTTTTTCTGGGATGTTAACCCGTCAACGAGAATTCCACAGGCCAAGTAGTTTGCAATGTCCGCAAACCACGGGGTTTCATCAGTAGTCGAGTTGATAGACATTAAGGTCTCCAAGGGAAAAGAATCATTGATTTCTTTGTTCGGATGATCCCCTTGGTAAGGATCCTCAAGTCTACTGAGATGATCCGCGGCTAGGTTTTCAGCTCCTTTTTTATCGTGAATTTCGATTTTAAATTCTTGGAGTAGCAAAACCCAGCGAAGAAGTCTTGGTTTGGAATCTTGCTTAGTCAACAAGTACTTCAACGCGGAATGCTCGGTGTAAACGATTGTGGTGGAAAGGACAAGATAGGGGCGGAACTTTTCAAAAGCATAGACAACAGCTAAAAGCTCTTTTTCGGTTGTCGTGTAATGCAGTTGAGCCCCAGTCATTGTCTTGCTAGCGTAATGGATTGGTTGGAAGTGTTTATTCACTCTTTGGCCCAAAACCGCTCCAATAGCAAAGTCGCTAGCATCACACATCAATTCAAAGGGAAGCTCCCAATTAGGGGTAACTAAGACGGGTGCCTTAGTTAGCTTATCCTTAAGCAAGTTGAAGGCTTCAAGACACTCGTTGGAAAAGATAAAAGGGGTATCTTTTTCCAAGAGGTGGGTCATCGGGCGAGCGATTTGAGAAAAATCTTTGATGAAACGACGGTAGAAGCCCGCATGACCGAGGAAACTTCTCACACCCTTCACGGTTGAAGGTGGAGGCAACTTAGCGATAACGTCGACTTTAGCACGGTCTACTTCAAGACCGGCTTTGGAGATCTTGTGTCCTAGCACGATGCCCTCTTTTACCATGAAATGGCATTTTTCCCAATTAAGAACAAGGCGAGTGTCTTCACACCGCTTAAGCATACGTTCCAAATTGGCAAGGCAAGCAGAGAATGAATCGCCATAAACCGAGAAATCATCCATGAATACTTCCATAGTGTCTTCCACCATGTCATGGAAGATAGCCATCATACACCTTTGGAACGTCCCAGGAGCATTACATAAACCAAAAGGCATGCGTTTGTAAGCAAATGTTCCGTAGGGACAAGTGAATGTGATCTTCTCTTGGTCTTTGGGATCGATGGGAATTTGAAAATACCCGGAGAAACCGTCTAAGAAGCAGTAATAGTCATTACCAGCTAGACGCTCGAGCATTTGATCCATGAAAAGAAGAGGAAAGTGATCTTTTCTCGTGGCATCATTGAGCTTGCGATAATCAATACAAACTCTCCACCCAGTAACGAGACGAGTGGGAATCAACTCGTTCTGTTCATTAGAAACAACGGTTATTCCGCCCTTCTTGGGCACACAATGGACGGGACTTACCCATGGCGAATCCGAAATTGGGTAAATCAAGCCGGCAACAAGAAGTTTGATAACGTCTTGTTTGATGACGTCATGAATTCGAGGATTAACCCTTCTTTGGCTCTGGATTGCGGGTTTAAAGTCATCTTCCATGAGAATCTT
The DNA here is from genome assembly GCA_025667525.1 of Glebionis coronaria. NCBI lineage: Eukaryota > Viridiplantae > Streptophyta > Magnoliopsida > Asterales > Asteraceae > Glebionis > Glebionis coronaria. The sequence goes on from CM046878.1 coordinate 371,658,029, forward strand.
GTGAGTACAAAAGTTCGGATCAATTCCGCGGATATTGGAAATTTTCCAAGCAATTGCCTTCTTATGATCTTTAAGCACGGCGATGAGGCGAGATTTCTCTTCTTCTTTCAAGTCCTTCGCGATGATGACAGGCGACTTCTTGTTTTCTTCAAGGAACACGTACTCGAGATGGGGCGGCAACTCCTTAAGTTCTAAATCCGGAGGATTTTCGATGGGAGGCGTTTTCAAAGTCGGAGCATCGATAGCAATAACCGTGGGAGATGGTGGAGAAATATTGTCTTTTTTAAGAATGTTCTCAATGAGGCGAAGATCTTCATCCCAATCGGTGGGAGAATCGTCAGTAGCTAAGTTCACATCTCCCATGGTGGCTTCCAAATCTTTCCAAAGGAAATCACTTTCTCCAAATAGAGATAGTGATGAATCGATAGAGGAAACAGTCTCAACATTGGGAAGAGAGGTAGGAATACTTTTGCAAGCATCTTTGAAGTGTTCTTCACAAGCCTCATCAAGAACGTCAATACAATTAACACTCTCGTTTGAATAAGGCTGTTTAGACAACTTTCCCATGTTGAAGACGATTTTATCGTCACCCACTCTCATGATAAGCTCACCGGCTTCAACATCGATGAGAGTGCGACCGGTCCTCAGGAATGGACGACCAACAATTAATGGCACACGAGGGTCCATATCGTAGTCAACAACGACGAAATCGGCAGGAAAAGTGAATTTGTCGACTCCTACAAACACATCTTCGGCTATCCCCACTGGATAAGCAACCGTACGGTTAGATAATTCCAAAGTCATTTTGGTGGGGACAAGCTCAGGGAGAGATAATTGCTTCCAAACGCTTAGAGGCATTAAATTAATACTGGCACCTAGATCGGCTAGGGCCATACAATTCTCTACTCCCGAGAAGTTGCAAGGGATTAAGAAACGACCCGGATCACCAAGCTTGGTTGGCAATTTCCTTAAGAGCACTGCAGAGCAATTCTCATTAAGTTGGGTGTTAGCAATAACAAGAAGCTTCTCCTTGTCGCTAAGAAGATCTTTGAACATTTTTGCATACTTAGGCATGTGAGCGAGAGCCTCAGTGAAGGAGATGTTAAAGTTCAATTGTTTAAACATTTTGAGAAAGTTCGAAACCTGAATATCATCCTTGCTTTTGAGCTTCTCTTTCCTCAACCTAGATGGGTAAGGTATATCGGAAGAAGAGGAAGGCTTTGGGATCGAAGGATCACTCACATCCTTGGGTGGAGGAGGGGTAGAAGTAAGAGGCGGAGAAATTGGGGAAGTAGAAGGATGAGGAATAGGAGCAGGTGACTCGTTCTCCTTAGTCACAATCAGCAGTAGAGGTATAGGAAGCTCGGGTTCCTTGGTACCTTTGCCACTGCGAGTGGTGATTGCTTTCAACGCCCCTCTTTGATTCGCAACGGTGTTACTCGGAAGAATACCCGAAGAAGAGGGTTGATTACCTTGGAAGAAACTAGCCATCATGTTCTTTAAGTCATTCGTTTGACTATCCAAAGTGTTTCTCATATCAGCTCTCAGATCGTTCCCTTGTTTCACCAGGTCTGCTTTCAAGTTGAGCACTTCCCGTTGGAGATTATCCACGATCACATCATTAGTCCTCATGTAGGTTCCAATGTCTTGGTGTAATGAGGTGGGTGGATTGGGAGGAGCATTGTATGCGGGTGGTTGATAAGCAGGTTGTTGGTAAACTTGGTTGTTTCTTTGAGGTTGATATGGTTGTTTGTGAGGTGGTATCTATGGTGTACGAGGTTGTTGTTGTTGTTGAGGAGGGCGATTGAGGTTTTGTTGTTGGTTTGGGTTGTTAGGAGGAAAATCGGGTGGGGAAAGATAATTGTTCGAGCGGTAGCTAAGCAAGTTGCGGTCACCTTGAGGACGAGCCTGATAAGCGGCCGGAGGATAGGTACCGTATGTTGCATTCACATTCTCAGAAGGGTAGTATTGGGTGGCGGTACAAGTGGTGTAAGAGTGAGGACCCCCCGCATATTTCACATGGTTGGCTTACAGCATTGACTTGAGCGTTTTTAGCATTGATGTTGTTGGTGTTGCTAGCGGTTTGGGTAGCAAGCGATTCAAGAAGCGCAGTGATTTTGTCAATTCTCTTGTCGATGTCACTAGTACTAGCACTAGCGGCATTGGTCCGTACACTCTTGGTTTGCACACGAGACTTATTCTCAATGATATCCCAAGCGGCATTAGAAGTCTTAACCAAAATATTACCCCCCGAGGCACTGTTTAGTGAATCTTGGTCATTCATGCTTAACCCATTATAAAAAGTGTTAATTTGATGCACTTTGGTAAAACCATGTTATGGGCATTTTCTTAAAAGATCTTTGAAACGGTCCCAAGATTCACTAAAAGACTCATCGTACTTTTGTTCAAAATTGATAATTTCATTCCGCAAAGCGGTTACGAGAGGGTGGGAAAAAGTAGTTGATAAACTTGGTCTCCAAATCCGTCCACGTTAGAATACTTTGTGGCGGTTCCTTAGCAAGCCAATGCCGGGCTTGTCCCTCTAAAGAAAAGGGAAAAAGTTGTAAACGGATTACCTCTTGTGGAACACCATTGAATTTGACCGTATTCGTGAGTTGTAGGAATCTCTTGATGTGGTCATGAGGATCATCAATGGTACGCCCCAAGAATGGTTGAGCAGAGACCATCTGGATAAAACCGGATTTGAGCTCAAAGTTGTTGGCTACAATCGCGGGTATGACAATTGGATCATTGTTGCCATCTACATGTGCTTGCAGAAGTTCAATCATCGGGCGATTATCTGGTAGAGGCTCATTGTTGTTGTTATTATTGTTGTTGAAAGGTGGATTGTTATTGTTATTATTATTGTTTTGAGGTGGGTTATTGTTGTTGTTTTGTACACGGCCATGTCTAAGTCTTCGAGAGGCTCGGGCTCTTGATAAGACGTTGATCGTGTACGCATGCACCTGCAAAAGAACTAACAAGGCAAAAACAAAGCAAAATTTTTTTTGGTTTTTATGTTTTTTAATTTTTAGTATTTTTGAAAATTTTATATGTTTTTGTGTTTTTGAAAATTTTTATGAAAAAGTAACGTTCACGGGGAACGGATCCCAAAATCCAAGTTCTCACAAAAAACTGTTGATCTTAACGAGAAGAGCCGGCAGCGGCGCCATTTGATACAATGATTTGCTATGGGTTCAGATTTAATCTCGGTATCTCCTCGAATTGATCACAGCTCAAAGTGGAATGATTTGTTATTGGTGACAAAAGGGGTTTTGGTTTTCTATTCTATTAAAAAGATAAATAAAAGAAGTAAATAAAGATTTAAACCAAAAGCAGTGAATGAAATTAAACTTGAATTTAAATAAAACAATTAAACAATTAAACAGAAAAATACCCTTACTGAAGACTAGCCCTGTTCGGAATAACCAACTATGCGGAATAAAGTCCTATGCGGAATACCAGTGCTGTTCGGAATAATACACTACCCGGAATAATGAGACCATGCGGAATATAAAGGCTTATCCGGAATATTTAGACTATGCGGAATGTTTAAGCTACTCGGAACAATGAGACCATGCGGAATAAATACTCTATGCGGAACATTTAGGCTATTCGGAATAAGGACACTATGCGGAATATCAGGCTTACTCGGAATAAATTATTCTATGCGGAAAAATCAACCTATGCGGAATATAGGACTCTATGCGGAATAAACTGTTACTCGGAATAAAGAACCTATCCGGAATAACTAATATTCCGAATAAAAGAAAAGGGTAAGAAGACTATCCGGAATAAGAAAACATTCCGAATAAGGGAAAAGATTAACAGCTATTCGGAATAAACTGGGATGAAGAACAGTGAACAGCGAGAAACAGGGGAACTCGAATTTTAACCAAATAATCCAAATTTTACCAAAGGATTTAAATCAAACTAAACACAATTCGTTCACTAATCATAAACAACCAATCCCAATCATAAAAACACAAAACCTATTAACTTTAAAAGATCAAAACCAACTAAATAAGAACTTAAGAACTTTGAATAAAAAGATGAAGATAAACAAGATGAATGAAAAGATTATATTGATAATGAAGGTTTTAAACAATCAAAAGAAAGGATTAAAACTACAAGATTTTTGAACCAAACAAGAATCAAAATCACCAAACACCCTAATGGTGTTGGTGATACCTATGAACAAGAAGGAGAGAGAAAAGGAAACTAAAAGCTCCATGAAAAGTGTGAAGGGAAATCTTTATATAGGTCTCCCTTTTGGTTGGTGAGTGGCTTTCTCCCTATCTTCTTGTCTTCTCGTCTTTTCAGAAAAGTTGACGTTTTCGATTCTGATTCGGGATCTGTCGACGATTAAATTCAACTCATCTTTTAATTTCTTCCTTTAATAAACTTGAGTTTCTTCGACATATGTAAATCTTCCATCTTTGGTCCTTTTCTTCGATAAATCTTCAAATAGGCCCATTGACTTCAAATCTTTTGCATCTCTTGGACAATAGACTTCATCTTTAGTCTTTTTCCTTGATAAAACCCGTGCAATCCCATGTTTTCTTCAATAATCATCCGGTTGACTCTGAAAACACAATAAACACAAAAACCACGCATAATTCCAAACAAATGATATTAAACACGCGTTTTGGTCTTGTTTTAGTAAGAAATAAGTGGTAAAAGGATGGGTGTTTTAACACCTATCACTAGGAGCTGTTATAGAGGTTAAACATATGATTATTTTGGTTATGGGTTGGGTTTGGTTAAGTCATAAAGGCCCCCTAATCCCATTACAAGTCTATTGGGCCTGTTTTTGGGTTTTTCCTTCTTTCTTTCTTTTAGCCGCCCAAACCAAAGCCCAAAACCCCTATTTGGATGAATTTTATACTCCACATAATGTTATTTATTCATAACTAAACTTAGTGGTACCCTCGGGTTACCTCCGGGCCAAAGCCCGAAAGCCTTACGTTAATTTTTCGACTTCTTACGCGATTACCGTAAAATACATAATTTTATGAAAACTCTTAAAATAAGTTAGTGAATTAATAAATAAGTCTAAAATAACCTAAATCTAACACGTAAATTGCTCCCGACACTAAATCCTTAGTCTGAGACCTCTAAACGCTAAACCCTCGCATCGTAAATATATGATTTACTATAATACATATACGTATATATAAAAACTTAAAATAACACTGTTTCATTTCATAGTCACTACCACGTGAGCTCATGAACATGAAATAACCACACATCGTTTCACTTATAGTTTACCCCGTACCCGTAAACGATGTCCAAACCATACTTTATTCACACCAATTAACACATAAACACGTAAAGACACATAATTTCACAAAATATGCACAAAATAAAACTAAGTGACGAACCTCAAAACCGTGGTTTTCACATCACTCCCTCCTTATAGAAATCTCGTCCCGAGATTTACTCCTTAGGATCAACAAATCACATGAGGATACTTGTTCTAAATGAACTCCTCTCATTTCCACGTGAACTTTAGTTCGTGACTTAATTTACCAGATATATTAACCAAAAATATTTAACTTCATTCTCTAACTCTTGACCTCACAGTCCATAAAACTTACAAATGACTCTTTGATAATTAAAGACTCTTATTATCACATATCCCGAATAACCGTACATGCAAATATGCATTCTCAAATCACATTTCCCAAACCTTAATGCATGAAATATATCATGTACACCACTTAATTCCCCCCAGGTAATTCTATACCCATAAGCTACTAGTCCGATCTTTCCAAAGATCATAAATGGACCTACAAAACTCGACATCAACTTTTACATTTTACCAAAACATGTCGCCCGTTACTATAGGTGAAACTTCCTACATAACTTTGTCACTAAACTCTAGTGGTTTTCTCCTTTTCAACATATCATCTCTTGTTGCTCTCATCCTTTCCACAAACACCATTATTATATTGGTAGCCTCTTTCACCAATTCTAGTCCACAATAGAGACTACCCACCCTATCCTTCCATATAGTGCCTCAAATGGCATTTATCGACTTATAGTATGATAACTATCATTATATGAAAACTCAAACATTGCTAACGAGTTTCCTAAATTCTTCTAAATCAATCACTCATGCCCTCAGTGTAACTCCTAGGGTCTTAGTAGCACCTATACACTTCTTTCTCACTTTTCTCCATGAAAGATTTTTTTTCTTGATACTCAACACTTCCTTTATACCTACGCAATGTCTTACCTTCAAGGTCATAGTGCTCCTCATCTTGTCTCAGTTAGACCAAACCCTTCGTCTCTCATGATACATCACATCTATAACTCCTCATCCATTCGATTATCGATACTAAGCCTTCCAATCCAACAATATAGGTCAGTGTCATTTCCTTTCCACACTACAACAATACTAGCATGCTTAGTGCCTTATTCTACTCATTAGGTTATACCAAAGTTTTACCTTTGGTTCCTATCTCAACCTATTTCATTCATGATTCACATCTATTCACACTTCCTTCTTCTTCCACAGCTAATGGCATACATCACGAGGTTATGCTTCCCGTCTTTCAAGTCATCTATACGTCAAATTTTTCCATGTAGCTTCACTTGTTTTCCTCATGACCACTTCTCCTACTCCCTCATAATAGGGACAGACTAGAGTTTCAAGTGATTCCATGAGGATCACACTCTCATTTTATACCTATATTAGTTTCCATTTGTCTAAACTAAGTCATATTCTAAATTCGTACTCAAGTCTCATACTTATATTTTGATCTTGCACCTAACATGAGGTACTTTTAATCATCATCTTCTAGGAATAATTGGTTCTCTCCTTCAATGGTTCTCCCTAATTCCTACACTATCCCGTCCAACAGATATTCGATACTCCATTCCTCGTATCTATGGAAATCGCTAGTGCATTGGATAATGCATAACTGTCTCTTCCAAAGATCTTTAATAACACCTTCACAAAACCGACTCTCTAAATCACTTGTCCACGAACTTATTTAGCTCCAGCTTCAATACTCATCTCTCGATAACGACTACCCCGAAATTCTGTCTTCGTGTAGTCACGTGACCCCCTCTTGTTACTTCCACAAGTCTTTTAACTCCTATGTAGTCACTCCATCACGATCTATTGGTCAAGCTCTTCGTAGCTCCACCCCAGTAACCGATTTTTTCCTTCTTCATCTCGAACCATAAGGAAATTTTACATCGTTGTACTTGTCACTAATCCAGTCCTTGCAGCTTCTACGGCTCCTCCAGGATCTCTTGCATTCTTCTTACAGCCGGCACGTAGTCCTTGTAGCTCCTTTCTCCACATGTCTACTAATACCTTGTCTCCATAGCTATGCCAAATCCTTACTCTATCCTCACATCCGCTAGCACCTTCATCAATCCCCTAACGGCACTTCAACCCTCTTTTCATAGTATTTCATCTCATTCCTACGACCAGTCAACCAGCTTTACTTACTTTCTTATTCCCATAACCAATCTAAATTTCTCAACTCTACAAATCTTAATTATTCTCTCAACGCAACCTTTAAACCAAAATACATCTCTACATTCTAATATCTAACCATAAGTAATACTACCCAACTCTATCATCTCATTTTAACGTTTCCACAATCGCATAATTAAATCAAACATGACGTGTACCAAAAGAATTCCAAACAATCGCGTCCTATAATAAATGAAGGGTAAACCGAAAGACCAACCATAATGAACCTAGCCAAAACAGCTGAAAACGAAACAATGTAATCTGAAAGATCAATGGAGCGTGCCAACAACAAAAAATTAGACTTGTCACGATTAGTATTACCAAATTTTGATACCTTAGAAAATTTTAAACTTTCGCCCCAATTAGTTACTTCTCATAAGAACCAAACTTCAATACTACTAAAATCAATCATACTTATTTTTAACCATAAACTCATCTTTTATCTTCATTATTTTTTCATAGATATCAACTAGTTAGTATGCTACAATCTTATTCTAACCATTATCTGTTTACCCATATTAAACTTATTTCATTTGTTATTATGAAACCAATACATGTTTATAAAATATAGTGTGTTTTTTCATTTTATTCTATATTATTATTATTATTATTTTATATAATCTATTTAGGCTGGTTATAACTAAACTATTACACGTTTACAAGGTGTGGTGTTATTATTTTCATTACTATTGTGACAATCCGTCAATTTATGGTTGATATTTTATTCTCAATATTTATTTGAAAACATTATTTTAATGTTACATTATGAACTCACTTATTTTTGGGAAAGTAATTTGGATTTAAATCTTGAAGTAGCGTCGACTACGTCTAAACCGGAGGATTCAACGTTACGTGCTTACGTTTACATACACCGTCTTTGGTGACAGTCCGACATTTCAGAAAATAAATTTATCCATGAATATTATTTTGGAGTTTTAATTTGTGTTGGTTCATAAACTCACAAATTTACGAGAAGAGACTAGGACTTACGACTTTATTTTAACGTCCTTTACGATTAAACCGGAAACCTTAGGATTACGTATTTACGTTTTTGAACTCCGTTTTTGATGAGACAATTTTTATTGGATTCGTTTTGTGTCGTCGATTCATAATTTATAAAAACGTTTTTCGTGAAACGACCCGAGGGCACGCAAATCGAGAAAACTAGAATCGAGGAGTACCCGTAAATTAGCGGGATGGGACAAAATACATTATCACACCCCACTATAGCATGGGACGGCCTAACTTGACACCACATCAAAGATGTGGCATCATGTTAGCTTATAACTTACAAGTGTAAGTTAAGCTTACACTTTAAGCTACCAAACCAACTAAAACCATCAACTTAAACACATACCACCATTTACTCATGCAAATCAACTAGAAAATCCTCTCAAAACACCACCATTTCCGTCCCATATTCAAAGCACAAACACCCCTTTTGATCTTTTCTAGCCACAAAATACTTGTTATCTAGCTCTATCATGGAGTTACCTAGAAGCCTTGATCACTTGGTGGCCATTTTAACAACAAAGGAGGTGATTTGCTTGTGTCCAAGGGCTGATTTCTCAACTTACTTACTTGGTGTTTGATGATCTTGGAGTTACATTTGGTGTTCATCAAGTTCTTGTCTTCCAAAAACAAGATATACTCTTGGTTGGTAAAGAAGATCATCCTCTCCATTTTCTCTTGTTATTTTTGTAAAGATCAAATGTAATTTCTTTCTTGTTGTATATGTATATGATGAATATATGATGATAAAAATGTTGTTTGGGGATCAAGTGTTGATAAATATGCTTAAAAAGGTTAATAACCATAAGAAACAAGGCTAAAATCATGATTAATTTGTTGGCTGTATAAAAACAGTATGTAACTAAACCTTGAACTGATAAACTTGCATGGTAGAATCCATTTATAGTAAGTACAAGATGTCATACACATGTGAGAGTTGGCCATGCAATGGAATCATTATAATGAGTGAGATATGGTCAAAACAAAATGAGTGTGCTAATCTCAATAAGCTGTTTTGTAGGGACTGTTAAGGATAGATAAACTTAAAATGAACAGTAGCTATAACTAAGTTAGTTGTATCAAATAATATGAAGATCATGACATCGAAAAATGAGCTTCTAATTCATTGTAGAACTCTAGTTATGATAAAAATGGTGAAGATGAAAATAAAAATCAGATTTTGAAGAATTAATGTTTATTACTATTATATAAGCACTCAAAATTATATTGTATAAAATGTGAAATTAAAACCCACTAACTTATGAATTTCAGTTATATAAATATGTATAAGGCTAAATAAATGGATAAATTATAAAAATGGTAGTGGAATAATATTTATAAGTTATAAAAACTATAAACTTGATTTTTACGACTTTTCGGCTATTACCGTAAAATTAACGTTTTTCGCCAACTAAAACTTAGACGATCAAACCCGTCTAATGTAAAGTTTTTAAAAGTCATATACTGATATATAAGTATCTAATACAAGTAAAAACCGATAAAACACGAACTATAGGACATACGGACATTAACGAGCTAAGTAAGCATATTGGACTAATAATTGGACTAAATAAGTTAAATACTTATAAAAAGTACTTATTGGGCTTAACCCATTTGGGCCCAACGTGTAAAATGTGAATACTGATAATATAAGTAAAAAATGGACCAAAACAAGTTAAAGAACTTATACTAAGCTTATTGGACATAAAACATGTAAATAGGTAGAACTAGTAAACTAGTAAAAAGTTACCAATACGTAAACATTAAAATAAGTAAACAAGGATATATAAACCCACTTGATCATCATCATGTACAAAATCATCATATGTATATTGTTATTTTGATAAAAGTCATTGGACAAGAGTCTAAGACCGATTATTATTTATATAGGTTTCCGTGACCGTACGTCCGAATTGCCGATAACCCGCCTTCCCACATCAACGTGAGTTCATAGCCTCGCACTCTTTTAAATGTTTTTATGAAATGTTTTATAAACCCGCGAGGGAGATAACATGTTAGTTTTTATAAAATAGGACACATTGTCCCGATTGTTTGTTTATTGATTTGGACCCGACTGATTGTATGACCCGATTGTATGACCCGATAAATGATTAAATGACCCGATAGATGAAACTAAATGGATTATTAAAGTTAGGTTATGTCACTAAAAGTCCCATTAGCATGAATTGTGAACAACCGGGATTTGGTAGACGCTTATGCATATAATAGTACTATTTGGGGACGATCACCCCAGTTCGCGCCTTGACGGTTGATCCCCGTCATGCCACATTGATTGGTAAGCGAATTTATGTATGAGAAGATTTCCATAGCGTGACCTTTGTGACGACACGCTAATTTAGATGGGCAAATTGAGTATCGGGTTAGCTACCCGTTGTTTGGTTTAGTAAGGTAACAATGTCATGCGGCTTATAATAATCCAGTTAACGAAATACTACTATACGCACCGAATTACGATGTATTGCCTGACTAGCAATACGGGGTCATACTATTGATATTATGTTCGTGTTTTGGTTTTCATAACCATATTCATATAGCGGTTTTTATTTAACTTTATACAACGTCGTAAGACGTATTGTATGATGTTTTTACGACATTGGCTCGTATAATGATTTTTAAGGCAAATGCCTATATTATGATTTTCGATAAGGATTTGTATAAAAATGACTTTGGCTATTTTATGGCCTATTACAATGATTTGTACGAAATGATTTTTGGTAATAATTTTATATCAAAGTTATATTGATGGAATTTATTAAACTCTATGAATTCACTCGGCGTTATCGCTGGCCTTTTCTTTTAACATGTTTTATCTCAGGTACTTGAAGGTAATTCTCGGGAAGACGACAAGAATTCATGTCCCGCACTTAAATTATAATTTCCATTCAAATGTTTTGTAAAACCTCAATTAAATACAATGACTTGGGACCTGTGTAAATTTGATATTTATGAATGGAAATGCTTTATTATTAAAACGACGTGATTTTTAAGCGTTGTCTATGATGTGAGTAATGTGCTATCTCGTAACACCAACTACTCTTCCGCTGTACTGAGTTGTATAAATTTGGGGGTGTTACAGTTTGGTACCAGAGCTCTCGTTATAGAGAACGAAATATTTTTAAAAACCAAGGTTTTGAATAAAACATTTCAAAATCTTTTAACTATAAACATTTTTCTAAAAATGTCTAAAAATCTTTTGACTATAACGGTGCCGAAGAATTCCCGAGTTACCGACAAGGCCAGACTGAGAAGTGTTATTTTAATATATATATATATATATATATATATATATATATATATATATATAACTTGGATTATATATATATATATGATGTAATTTTATTACATGATTGTTTGATGATTATTTTGATATTTATACGAGGTATTTATACGACGTAGATTGTCATAAGGAACCCTAAATCCCCTAGTAAATTAATCGAAGCTATTCTCGTAGGAATTCTAGCTATCCTATATCTAAACCAAGTTGTGGATAATTATGATCCCAATAAATGGTTGATATTCGTAGAAATGTAGATATTAGTTGATTGTGATATTGAAGAAGAATTGGCGAGATTAAATCTGATATCGATGTCATGACGATCTTTCCTTATAAAGTGGAGTTTGACAAAACGTTACCACCTGGAAAGGTGTCATCTGATTCGTTGTCACCCAATCCTTAAATTGAAATCGAAAGGGTGAATGTTGCACTTGAGGCTGTCATTGGCACCATTACCCAAAAGCCTCATGCCACTAGTACCTTTCCGAGAAGTCTAGTTGAATGATCAAGTCATTTCATACTAGTGACTCATTTGATAATTGTTGTTGTAAGAGCTATAGGATTGGAAATTAAGTGTTGATTCATATCGAGCTTTTATTGCCCTTTTAAGATCTAAGAATAAGATTGAAAGTATTGGAAAATGAGGTAGGATATCGCCTTGAGTATAAGTTGATTGAAACTTGAATAAAGGAAAATCTAACCCGTATGGAATATGAGATTGTTAAGAGGAAGTCGTTAAGTCCTGTGATTGAATTATAAGGTTTTAATTGATTGTTGATTCGTGTTAAGTGTTGTTCCTAGGCCATTGTCCACTAACGAGGATGCCTAGTGTGCAATAAATAAATCGAAGAAATCTTCTTCTAAATTGGGACCGACGGATCTTCCGGGACATGTGGAACACCTAGTAACTCTTGTAGATTAGTATTCATTGTGGTATCTTTTAAAAATAATCCCTAACTTAACTGAGACATCAGTTGGTAGGATGAGATCTTGGAATTGTATGACATAGTGACACAAAATGTGTTACGGTATAATTTGGCTTGTTTGTGATTAATGAAAAGACCACCATTGATTGCTAAATTCTACACGTATCGATGTTATCAATCTTTTATTGCTTCATCCTAATGTTCGCAATAGTGATGCAACCATTGAACAATTACTCATCTCAAATTGAGTTACGTTGTGGATTATTCTCTTTGTATTCCTGAGTGCCATCGAGGTCATGAACCTCATGATTAATTGGCTAAAGCTCATTTCCTATTGCATTGTAGTTAGTTCTTGGTGAACAACTCTTCATCACTCTTTTGCAAATCACTCATTGTTTTTATAAAGATAAAACAGTATCCCTTGAGAAAAAATAGATTTTCATCAGTATAAGGATTATTCTAAGTGAGATTTATAAGTGATTGTTATCGAAATGAAGTTGTTTATAAAACACCTTGGAAAACTTGATTGTTTTCATAACAAAGAAAATCTTTGTAAATTTATTTTGATTCTTATTTAAGAATTAAGCATGGAAATGTTTTTATTATAAACATGATGATAAAATTTTGACGAACTGAGTATTGCATCGTTAATCTTGAAATTGTATATAGTTGCGCGCCTACATACAATTTGGAATGGACCATGCAAGACTGATTAGTAGTCACCATAAAACTAATGAATAAACACTACATTTTCTTTGAAGATTGTGAAAGATTAAATTTTATGAGATCTGCAAGAAGTGCAAAATAGGGACATAATGTTGGAGACATCTACATATGTGCCCGTGCCATTTATTCTTCTGAGTCGAATTTACTCATCTGTGGAAATTATCTTATTTGACAATTGACAATTCTTTCTTGTCCAATTCTCCCGTAGTAAGATTCTTAGGAAAAGTATCTGATTACCGAGTGTTGATACCCGACTGGATGTATCGACGTTCCTATCATTTCTTTTGATTTGGTTTCATTTGAATGAACTGGGTAACGATCCGAGGAGCTTTCGAATGCGTACTCAAATTATGAAAACATGGAATATATTCATATTCATTAAATGTTTTCGTCTATATCTGATTTGAAATTCTCGCGTAGATTATGCGTTGACCTTACTCTTTTAATAGTAGTTGTGTCTCCATATATCCTTGAAATTGTGAAGGATTATGAGTTATTATTAGTCTTTTGAGAGGTTCACATCTTATCAATGGTAATGAAACTGGAAAGTTGATAATTCCAGTAGAATGGATTGATTGATTTTGACATGACGACATTGTCTTAATTGATGGGAACTCGAATAGAATTTCCCTAAATGATAAGATGTTGATTATCAAAAGTGATCTAAATAATTCTTGATGGATGATTATATCCTGCATTTAGACTTGAAATTATACCGTGAATGGTTGTGAACTAGTTATAGATATTGTAATCTAGAAGAACCTAATATGAATTTATTAAAAGATGTTTATGTTATCTGAAACTTTAGGAGGTATTTGTTGGTGAATTACCTAGACTTTCGCCATTAAGGCAAGCTGAATTTGGTATTTGAATATATTCTCGGTGATGCACCTGTGGCGTGTGCACTGTACGACAGCACCCTCTGAATTAAAAGAATTACCGTACAACTGAGAGAGTTTTCGGGGAAAGATTTTATTCTACCGAGCTCGTCATCATGAAAAGCTATGGTGTTATCATTCCTTATATTTATAGATTACTGTGAACTGAGTAAATTAACAATCGAAAACGATATCCATGACTCGAAATGGAAGAATTGTTCGATCATTTACAAGGTTCTATAGTATATTCAAAAATTTGATCCACGGCATGGTTATCATCAACTTCGCATCTGCGAAAAAGATTATCTATTCCAATCACTACATCCAGAACTTGTGATGAACATTATGAGTTTCATGTGATGTCGTTTGGATTAACTAATACACATGTAGTATTCATAAATTTGGTGAATCACGTGTGTAGGCTGTAAATTGATAAATTCATGCTTGTGATCATTAAGAACCATATGTTTGTTTATAAGAATAAGAATGAGTTAATAATTAATTATATATTGCCCTGAATTGACCGAAAAATAAAAACCTGTACCTTGAATATATAACATGAGATTTAAAGACTTAATCCTTTATATTATTTGACCGTATGATTAATAGAAAAAGGAATATATTGAATCTTCAAAAATTGGAACCATTAAGGCTTTGGGATTTTACCAAAAAGAAAATGGAAATATGTTTTGACAAATGTTTTAACAAAGGATTTTTAAGGGATCATTCCCTTATAACCAAAACATTTAACTAAACTCCTGTTTAGGGGTAAATGTTTTTGTATACTTCTAGACATCTTAAGAAGAATTGAGGAAAACATTTATACCATGACCTGAAAATTTGAAACGATACTTTTTGCTTTTCAACTAAGAAAATTTTGACCAAAGATTTTTCAAACATTTACGAATCTTATTAATTATTTTCGATAAATCAACAAAATCTTGTTAATTAAATTCAAATTTATTTTTGAACATTTTATATAATTGGTCGAACAAAGAAATTTAAAATTTTTACGTTTATGTTTCATAAAAATTAACTAATCATTATTTAATTACTTGTAGTAATTATCGACGCTTTAAACGTCGGATTGAGCAAAACGGATAAAAATAATAGTTGAGATAGAACTAAGACTTAGAAAATGTGAAGGAAGAATTTTCAAATAAATATGGTCATGATAATTATTCCATCTAGGAAATTGAACGTAATTACTGACACATTATGTATAAAAGATAAAGAACCAATTAGGACACGTTCCTTAATAATGAACGTGCAAAATAAATTGCCGAACAATATAAAAATAAACAATGCTTGTAAGAAGGATAATATAGATAATAAAAAGGGGTTCGCGGCTAATGTGAACCATTAGAATTAAGAAGTCGATGACGTTACATATATAAAAGGCCACTTGAGGATTGGCTAAATATGGAGATTTTGAGATTAGTTATATTGAAATCTTGTAAGTATAAGTATTCTATTCTTGTAATTTCTGATTTAATGTATCATTAGCAGAAGAAGTTGTACTAATGGCAAATTATGAAGCCAGACATTGCCTCATACATTAGTAAACGTCTAGCTATCGCAAAGGTCATCATCTGAATTTAATTCGATTTGGGTCATCGTCGACAGACTGACCACATCTACTAATATCATTCTTGTTAATGATAGATTCTTGATGAAGGAATTGAGTCTTTATATTTAAAGGAGTTGTGAAAACATAGTGTGCCTGTATCGATCATCTCTAACAAGATCCTCGCTTCGCATCGAATTTCTAGAGATTTGCTCAGAAGTCATTGAGAACGAACCTTGATGAGAGTAATGTGTACCACCCCAATCGAAGGGACGAGGTAAAGTAACGATACAAAATACTATAAGCGTTGTTCTATGTTTGAATGATTGACTTTTGGTAATAGACCGTATAATCGTTTTCCTTTGGAGAGATTATCATTGATAATTTTCGTGTTAGGATCGAGATCGAATCTTGTTAGGATTTAAATATTAGAGCATCTGTAAGCAGGAGTTGAGATGAAGACACCCGACATACACCCATTGTGAGTTGGACATGTCTTTTATCTTTAAGGTTTCTTATGATGGCGAACCTAACCTTACAAAATACTCGACCCGCGAGACCTGAAATGATTGTTGAAATTAGGATCTGTTTATTGACTTCCGGTAGTGGGCAAGAGGTTATGTGAATATGAAAAGTAGATCTTGAAGTGCCAAATGGGTAGCGAAGTTATGCCAAAAATTTTAACCATGGAAAATGAATTGATGATCTGGAAGATCATGGGATATAAGTCCCCGTTGTATGGGACCATTGAGATGATGTAAAAGTTGGTTTGAAAGGCATATAAGCTGGATCTACCCTAGGACTTCAAGAGCTGCGTGAATTATGATTCGTATATCGAACTTGATGGAATATCTATCAAGTGAGAATCTGATTGTTTCTTAGTAATGTTTAGATCGGCGAAAAGTTGCATTCATCAAAAACCCGTGAACATTATGGATAGAGAAAGTAAGTCAACATTAAGCCTGATCTTATTCCCGTAGTTATGTTTGATGAAACTCGCATATTGTAATGAATTACACTTGTGAGAAAAGACCGAATGGGGAGGAAATACACACATGGCTTTAACTCTATAAGAAGCGAGTAGTAAGGTATGATGATCTTTGAGGACAAAGATCCTGTTTAGGGGTAAATGCTGTGACAATCCGTCAATTTATGGTTGATATTTTATTCTCAATATTTATTTGAAAACATTATTTTAATGTTACATTATGAACTCACTTATTTTTGGGAAAGTAATTTGGATTTACATCTTGAAGTAGCGTCGACTACGTCTAAACCGGAGGATTCAACGTTACGTGCTTACGTTTACATACACCGTCTTTGGTGACAGTCCGACATTTCAGAAAATAAATTTATCCGTGAATATTATTTTGGAGTTTTAATTTGTGTTGGTTCATAAACTCACAAATTTACGAGAAGAGACTAGGACTTACGATTTTATTTTAACGTCCTTTACGAATAAACCGGATACCTTAGGATTACGTATTTACGTTTTTGAACTCCGTTTTTTGATGAGACAATTTTTATTGGATTTGTTTTGTGTCGTTTATTCATAATTTATAAAAACGTTTTTCGTGAAACGACCCGAGGGCACGCAAATCGAGAAAACTAGAATCGAGGAGTACCCGTAAATTAGCGGGATAGGACAAAATACATTATCCCACCCCACTATAGCATGGGACGGCCTAACTTGACACCACATCAAAGATGTGGCATCATGTTAGCTTATAACTTACAAGTGTAAGTTAAGCTTACACTTTAAGCTACCAAACCAACTAAAACCATCAACTTAAACACATACCACCATTTACTCATGCAAATCAACTATAAAATCCTCTCAAAACACCACCATTGCCGTCCCATATTCAAAGCACAAACACCCCTTTTGATCTTTTCTAGCCACAAAATACTTGTTATCTAGCTCTATCATGGAGTTACCTTGAAGCCTTGATCACTTGGTGGCCATTTTAACAACAAAGGAGGTGATTTGCTTGTGTCCTAGGGCTGATTTCTCAACTTACTTACTTGGTGTTTGATGATCTTGGAGATACATTTGG
Source organism: Glebionis coronaria (assembly GCA_025667525.1). Classification (NCBI taxonomy): domain Eukaryota; kingdom Viridiplantae; phylum Streptophyta; class Magnoliopsida; order Asterales; family Asteraceae; genus Glebionis; species Glebionis coronaria. The sequence continues at coordinate 371,675,984 of CM046878.1, forward strand.
TGTTCATCAAGTTCTTGTCTTCCAAAAACAAGATATACTCTTGGTTGGTAAAGAAGATCATCCTCTCCATTTTCTCTTGTTATTTTTGTAAAGATCAAATGTATTTTGTTTCTTGTTGTATATGTATATGATGAATATATGATGATAAAAATGTTGTGTGGGGATCAAGTGTTGATAAATATGCTTAAAAAGGTTAATAACCATAAGACACAAGGCTAAAATCATGATTAATTTGTTGGCTGTATAAAAACAGTATGTAACTAAAACTTGAACTGATAAACTTGCATGGTAGAATCCATTTACAGTAAGTACAAGATGTCATACACATGTGAGAGTTGGCCATGCAATGGAATCATTATAATGAGTGAGATATGATCAAAACAAAATGAGTGTGCTAATCTGAATAAGCTGTTTTGTAGGGACTATTAAGGATAGATAAACTTAAAATGAGCAGTAGCTATAACTAAGTTAATTGTAGCACATATCATGCCATCCAAAAATGAGCTTCAAATTCATTGTAGAACTCTAGATATGATAAAAATGGTGAAGATGAAAATAAAAATCAGATTTTGAAGAATTAATGTTTATTACTATTATATAAGCACTCAAAATTATATTGTATAAAATGTGAATAAAACCCACTAACTTATGAATTTCATTTATATAAATATGTATAAGGCTAAATAAATGGATAAATTATAAAAATGGTAGTGGAATAATATTTATAAGTTATAAAAACTATAAACTTGATTTTTACGACTTTTTTGGCTATTACCGTAAAATTAACGTTTTTCGCCAATTAAAACATAGACGATCAAACCCGTCTAATGTAAAGTTTTTAAAAGTCATATACTGATATATAAGTATCTAATACAAGTAAAAACCGATAAAACCCGAACTATAGGACATACGGACATTAACGAGCTAAGTAAGCATATTGGACTAATAATTGGACTAAATAAGTTAAACACTTATAAAAAGTACTTATTGGGCTTAACCCATTTGGGCCCAACATGTAAAATGTGAATACTGATAATATAAGTAAAAAATGGACCAAAACAAGTTAAAGAACTTATACTAAGCTTATTGGACTTAAAACATGTAAATAGGTAGAACTAGTAAACTAGTAAAAAGTTACCAATACGTAAACACTAAAATGAGTAAACAAGGATATATAAACCCACTTGATCATCATCATATATACAGAATCATCATATGTATATTGTTATTTTGATAAAAGTCATTGGACAAGAGTCTAAGACCGATTATTATTTATACAGGTTTCCGTGACCGTACGTCCGAATTGCCGATAACCCGCCTTCCCACATCAACGTGAGTTCATAGCCTCACACTCTTTTAAATGTTTTTATGAAATGTTTTATAAACCCGCGAGGGAGATAACATGTTAGTTTTTATAAAATAGGACACATTTGTCCCGATTGTTTGTTTATTGATTTGGACCCGACTGATTGTATGGCCCGATTGTATGACCTGATGAATGATTAAATGACCCGATAAATGAAATTAAATGGATTATTAAAGTTAGGTTATGTCACTAAAATTCCCATTAGCATGAATTGTGAACTACCGGGATTTGGTAGACGCTTATGCATATATTAGTACTATTTGGGGACGATCACCCCAGTTCGCGCCTTGACGGTTGATCCCCGTCGTGCCACATTGATTGGTAAGCGAATTTATGTATGAGAAGATTTCCATAGCGTGATTATTGTGACGACACACTAATTTAGATGGGCAAATTGAGTTTTGGGCTAGCTACCCGTTCTTTGGTTTAGTAAGGTAACAATGTCATGCGGCTTATAATAATCCAGTTAACGAAATACTACTATACGCATCGAATTACGATGTATTGCCTGACTAGCAATACGGGGTCATACTATTGATATTATGTTCGTGTTTTGGTTTTCATAACCATATTCATATAACGGTTTTTATTTAACCAACGTCGTAAGACGTATTGTATGATGTTTTTACGAAATTGGCTCGTATAATGATTTTTAAGGCAAATGCCTATATTATGATTTTCGATAAGGATTTGTATAAAAATGACTTTGGCTATTTTATGGCCTATTACAATGATTTGTACGAAATGATTTTTGGTAATAATTTTATACCAAAGTTATATTGATGGAATTTATTAAACTCTATGAATTCACTCGGTGTTATCGCTGACCTTTTCTTTTAACATGTTTTATCTCAGGTACTTGAAGGTAATTCTCGGGAAGACGACAAGAATTCATGGCCCGCACTTAAATTATAATTTCCATTCAAATGTTTTGTAAAACCTGTATTAAATACAATGACTTGGGACCTATGTAAATTTGATATTTATGAATGGAAATGCTTTATTATTAAAACGACGCGATTTTTAAGCGTCGTCTATGATGTGAGTAATGTGCTATCTCGTAACACCAACTACTCTTCCGCTGTACTGAGTTGTATAAATTTGGGGGTGTTACAACTATAATAAAATCTCCCTTTTTACTCTTTTTGTCTAGTTAAATACTTCTAAAATTTTAACTCCACTTAAGAAAATTATAGTAAAATTTCTTCACCCTTTAAAATGTATTATCACATGCTACCTAGAAAACTAATCCAACTATTTTCAAGATTTTTTAACTTACTACCACAAACTTAAAAAAAGATATGTAAGTCACGATTTAATACCATACACTTACAAATTATTTTAAAAATCGATTTCTTGTAATTAGCCAGACTTATTTGCAAGAAAATTTAGTAGTTCTCATTAATTAAAATACATACCCGAATGTAGACACACATCAAAAAAAACTCAAAACGTCGTTGGAACTCCATCAAATTCCAGCACCATAAAACACGAGCAAACACAAGGTACGTTTAAGTTATAATAACTATTGAACGACCATATATCATAACCTAAAACATACTAGTATATATAGATCTGCATATATACCTATTAAATCACCCAAAACATACTCGTTACCATACATGTAAGATCAATCAATCGCGTCATACACTCGTTTTTTCATACGAGTAATCACCATCTTACAACAAGGGATAAAACCCATCACTAAAACCAGTCCATATCGTGTGACCCCATAATCACACAACATGACTATAACCCAAAACATATAACACACAAAAAATATCCATATCGTGTCTACCGTTACATAAACCCATATATTATACATATACCCCAAATACGCATCTCATCATATACAAGCATGTACTAACCCTCTTTCATGCAATCATACTTAGGAACCCATTGAAGTTGTGGTACTTGTATAACTATGTTGGCCACCATACTTATACAATTACCCTTTCCCAATGCACTCCCTCCTATGATGACACTTATAAGAATCAATACAACATATAACACATAAATCCATCTACCCACATAAGCTCATAGCCACATAACCAATAAGGTCCAAAACTCCATCTATTAAAATAACATAGTCAAACTCTTGAAATACATAAGTCTATAATCTAGCTAAAACAGCATAGACAAACTCCAAAACAACATCATAATCAGTTATAAGTCATGTTTCCCATAAGAGTGGAAACAACTTAAAATCCTTCCTATCCACCTACTCCTAGTAACTCGAATCACCACATGATTCTTAGGGAACATAACTTAAACATCAAAAGAAAAATACTATACATCAGGTACAAAAAATAACTTAACAATGTTTGTGAAAATACACAAAAGACAGAAACTACCATTTACCAAGTTATGTACTATAATCTACAATTTACACAAATTACAACCATGACTAGCGTAGACGACTATGGTTTAACCCGCACTAGTCAAAACTCGAAAAGAACATAACATGTGGCTAAGTATGAACGACTATGGTTTAATCCATACTAGCCTAAATTTCAAGAAAAACAAGTCACTAAGTATGAACGACTATGGTTCAATCTATATTAGTCAAAACTCAACAAAACATCGCAAATAAAAACACAATAACATCCAGAAAAACTTCAATTTATATAATGCGCACATACTCCTATGACGCCTATATGCAGGGACCCTTAAGTTATAGACTAGGCTACGAGACTAGGAAACCTAATTCTCTATAACCATTGTCTCTGATACCATTCTGTCACAACCCACCATGGCGGAATATGGGACTCGACGTATGAATATCATCACAACAATAGCGTGTCTACAGAGATAACTAAATGAAATGGAAATATCATAAATGGGTGACACAATGTCATGATAATATCTCGAACAATGCAGGTGTCTAGGTAAGTAGGTAACAAGTCTACCCCTTACCCATGACATTAAAATACACACATCAACATATAGGTGTCTACAATGTATCACATATTCAAACATAAAATAAAGGCTAAGAGGAAAGGGGGTTCCTCCAAATGCAATCCTAAGCCTCCAAAGCTAGCCACTCCTATTCTCACGCTTAACCACATTCTCACCTGAAAGAGACACTAAAACACGTCAAAAATAATGTTGGTGAGAGTCATAGGTTTAGACTGCAACGCCAAATCAGCTATAAGATGTGAATAACAACCATCAATAAAAGAACATATGGACAATGTGCTACAATTATGTATTAACAACTAACATTCAAGATTAACCAACCATCACAATTCCAAGGCTCCAAGCCTTACCAATCACCATAATTCTAAGTCTCCAAGCCTGAACCAATCACCATAGTCCCATAGGCGCCCATACACCTATGAACCAATCCCAAGGCCCCGCCTTGTCAACATCCCCTTGGTACCAAGTCAAATCATAATAACTGAGACGGTACGTGTCCCCCTATCCAAATCATAAACACAATCAAGAATCACGTAGTAGTTAATCACATAAGTGCACACACAAGTCCATCACAAACCATAAAAACATTCACAACATTAGTTACAAAACCATACAGTGTCTCTTCCATCCCATCTGGAAGTCAAAACATTTAGAAATCATAGAAACATGGGACTATGAAACTCACCTGAACAAGCTTCTCCGAGTATCCGCGCTCTAGCAAAATCTAAACACACAAACATATACAATCAATACATGAACCACATACCAAAATGGCTCATTATCTATGATCGATATCTAACCTTCTCCTAAAAATTAACCCCATTTATATTCCATAAGCATCTCATTACACCCCTCTATAAAGCCCTTAACTTAGTTTAGTTCATAACTCGTCCCGCTAACATTTAACCCAAACAAAATCCCGGTTTTCACACTCCGTATTATGAGCCAAATGCCCACGAAACCTAAACCAAATTCCTTGCAATGAAAACTACATAAACTTATATGTGTTAGCTAAAATCTCAGACCTTGCCTCTACATCAAAGCTAATCTCAAGTCCCCGATATACAACTTATACTTTCACCTATCCAGATTTTACCGATTTTGAACATATGAAATGTTTGTTATGATCAGAGGGTCTTAACGTATCCCATTTGCTTAGAACTTCTTCAGATCTTTTATATAATATATAATCTAAGTCTCATATTCATTTTAAGCTCCAATTATAACCTTAAGTACCCCAAATAATTCAAGACATAAAATGAAAACAGGCTGGTCCAAAAACTATTTTGACACCCGACTGATGTAACCTATTTTTGACCCATTTCCCGACCTCCAATTTAGTTCTCGTTTCTTTCATTTGAAAGATAATTCAATTACCTTTTCAGGGACATAAGATTTGAAAATTAAAAGTTTGTAGAACTCTAGATATGATCAAACAATGGACAAAAAATTCTGTCCAGTTTTTAAAAACAAATTTAAACATGATTAAACCCTAATTACCATCGCTAATCTTCATAATAACCAAAGTAATAAATTCCTATTAACCCTAGTCTAACTAATCTCAGAAAACTCACAAACCCTAATCCATCATAAGATCAATTACATGATTAGATTGATTAAAATCATTAATAGAACAAGGGTTTTGAAGGATTTACCTTAGAAATCAATGGAAGATCTTTATTTTTGAAACTCTAATTGGCCACCATTGTTGAATTTCGGCTAGGAGTTGTTATAGAGGTTAAAAATCTGATTATTTTGGTTATGATTTGGGTTTGGTTAAGTCCTAAAGGCCCCCTAATCCCATTACAAGTCCATTGGGCCTGTTTTTGGGCTTTTCCTTCTTTCTTTCTTTTAGCCGCCCAACCCAAAGCCCAAAACCCCTATTTGGACGACTTTTATACTCCACATACTGTTATTTATTCGTAACTAAACTTAGTGGTACCCTCGGGTTACCTCCGGACCAAAGCCCGAAAGCCTTACGTTAATTTTTCGACTTCTTAAGCGATTACCGTAAAATACATAATTTTATGAAAACTCTTAAAATAAGTTAGTGACTTAATAAATAAGTCTAAAATAACCTAAATCTAACACGTAAATTGCTCAAGACACTAAATCATTAGTCCGAGACCTCTAAACGCTAAACCCTCGCATCGTAAATATATGATTTACTATAATACATATACGTATATATAAAAACTTAAAATAACACTGTTTCATTTCATAGTCACTACCACGTGAGCTCATGAACATGAAATAACCACACATCGTTTCACTTATAGTATACCCCGTACCCGTAAACGATGTCCAAACCACACTTTATTCACACCAATTAACACATAAACACTTAAAGACACATAGTTTCATAAAATATGCACAAAATAAAACTAAGTGACGAACCTCAAAACCGTGATTGTCACAATGGTTGGATTTCTTAGGGCAGCTGCCGGTACTGCAAAAGAACAAGCTAAGAATTTCCGTTGGGGTCTTCGCGAGTCGACTCTGGACCATCTCTTATGCGCGACATTTACTGATGTTGCCCAAGTTGCCGACGCTGCTCGCATATTGGAAATCCTTTAGGAAAGAGATGAGTTTGAGGAGTTGGAGCGACCCGACAAGAGGTATACTTCATCCATCAAACATTACCATCTCAATCAGGTTTTAACTTTCCAATTATATAACATGCATTACACAACTTTATCTTTCAGGCAGAAGGGTGGAGACCGGTACCCGCCAGCCACTCAGTAGAATAGCCATAGGAACCACGGTCAGACTAACGACCGTAGTGGATCCGACAGGCGTGGTGGTGGCGACAACTACCGCAACAATGCCAACTACTCTAGCAACAACAATAGGTCCTTAATTAAACTCTTCAATGTTAAATTGATATGTGACACAAATTCTAACATTAAAACATGATAATAGGAACTCCGGTAACGGGCGTGACCAGAACTACAAGGGTCAGCAGCTCAACCGATCAGCTGATTCTGATATTATAACCTAAATTTTCAATGTTACTCATGTTTATGTCTCAATAACCATGTCTCACGCATATCTTCTGAATCAGGTCCTCAGCAATCTGGGGTACCCTCTGGGGGTATACCAATCCCATTTGCACCACGTGTGGACGAGGGCACCCTGGACCGTGTCGTCGTGCTACTAGTGTCTGCTTTAAGTGTGGACAGGCTGACCACCTTATGAAGGAATGCAAGAAGGGGGATTTTGTTGGCACATCTGGACATGCTCCTCAAAATCCAGCTGCATCTGGCCATATGTTTACCACTAATATTGATCGGGCTACCAAGACTTCAGGTACCATTACTGTCATACTGTATATGTTTGGACATGCTGCCTGCATTTTGTTCGATACGCGTACAACCCATTCAGTAATATCTACCACATTTGTTGCTCGTATTAATATGACACCTACATTACTTGATAATGTGTTAAGTATATCCACGCCTATGAGAGACTTTGTTTGCATTACCCATGTGTATAGAGATCTTCCCTTAGAGTTTGATGATAAGATTCGTCGTGTCAACGCACTTCCCTTGGACATGTGCGATTTCGATTTGAATCTGGGTATGGACTAGTTAGCAGCACATCGCGTTACAATTGATTGCCATTCATATGGGGTCATATTCGGCGATATTCAGGCTCCTGAATACATTCACAATGGTTCTCTACCAGGAAAATCTGTGCAAATTATTTCTGCTTTGCAAGCACGTGCCTTATTAGCCCATGGTTGCGAAGGTTTCTTAGCTGTCATTCATGACACTACTGCTGAAATTTCGTCCATCCATGATCAACCGATCTTTTCAGAGTTTCCAGATGTATTTCTAGAAGAACTTACAGGCATACCTCCGATCCGCGAAGTGGAGTTTAGCATCGATCTTGTTCCGGGAGCTGACCCTGTCTCGAAGGCTCCTTATTGCATGGCTCCCATTGAGCTAAAGGAGTTAAAGGATCGACTGCAAGAGTTGCTGGAACGAGGTTTTATTCGCCCGAGTGTATCACCATGGGGTGAACTGGTTCTGTTTGTTAAGAAGAAGGACAGTAGCATGAGGTTATGTATCGACTACCGCGAGCTGAACTAGATCATGATCCGAAATCGTTATCCCCTACCACGTATTGATGATTTGTTCGATCAACTGTAGGGTGCTAAACAATTTTCTAAGATCGACTTACGATCAGGCTACCATCAATTGCGAGTGAAAGAGCAAGACATTTCCAAGACTGCTTTTCACACAAGGTATAGTCACTATGAATTCGTGGTGATACCGTTTGGTCTCACGAATGCCCCAGCTGTATTCATAGACTTGATAAATTGAATTTTCAATAAAATCTTAGACAAATTCGTCATTGTGTTCATCGATTCCATTTTGATCTTCTCAAAGTCTAAAGAAGAACACAAGGATCATCTTCGCACAGTACTGTAGATTCTTCGACAGAAGCAACTGTATGCTAAATTTTCTAAGTGTAAGTTCTGGTTGAGTAAAGTGGCATTTATGGGCGACGTTGTTTCAGCAGAAGGGATTACCATGGATCCTGCAAAGGTTGAGGGTATCATAAAATGGCCAAGACCGACGTATGAGACCGAAGTACAGAGTTTTCTAGGATTAGCTTGCTATTACCGTAGGTTTGTTGAAGGTTTATCACGGTTAGCCTTACCTTTGACTAAGCTGATGCGTAAAGGTGAGAAATTTTGTTTGGAATGATGAGCGAGATAAGAGCTTCGAATAACTTAAGCAGCGTTTAGTTTTTGCACTTATTCTTACTCTCCCATCTGGTACAGGTGTATTTCAGATTTATAGTGATGCTTCGGGAAAAGGTCTTGGCTGTGTACTCATGCAGCATGGGAAGGTGATTGCCTATGCATCACGACAGCTAAAGCCCTATGAGGTAACTTATCCTACTCGTGATCAGGAGTTAGCAGCAGTTGTATTTGCACTCAAAATCTTGAGGCATTATCTTTATGACGAGTCATGTGACATCTTCACCGACCATAAGAGCCTCAAATACATTTTCACTCAGCGAGAGTTAAACATGAGACAAAGACGGTGGTTGGAATTGGTGAAGGAATATGACACCAACATTCAGTACCATCCGGGTAAAGCTAATGTGGTGGCTTATACTTTAAGCAGAAAATCAGGCATGATTGCTAGCATCAAGGTAGACGAGGAAATTATCCGTGATCTTGAACGTTTAGAGATTGAGCTTTATGTACGTGAAAAAATGGTTTCTGGGCTAGCATGAGTGTTGAGCTGTATTTGATTTCTCGGATTAAGGCAGCTCAAAAGGATGACGACGAAATATGGGGAATTTTTCAAAACACTGATCAGCATACTGAATTCCACATTGATGATGACGACATCGTATGGCAGGGTACTAAGTTATGTGTTCCAGAAGATCCTACTTTAAGAGAGGCCTTGTTGACTGAAGCTCACAACTCTCCATTCTCTATTCATCCAGGTTCTACTAAAATGTATCATGATCTCAAACAACATTTTTGGTGGAGTGGTATGAAACAAGGTGTGGCTACTTTCGTTGTTAAATGTCTGACCTGCCAGCAGGTTAAGATAGAACATCAGCGTGCTAGTGGTTTACTACAACCATTAGAAATTCCTGAATAGAAGTGGGACAAGATCTCCATAGATTTTGTTACCGGACTACCATAGACTCAGAGGAAGCATGATGCTATCTGGGTCGTTGTCGATCATTTGACCAAGTCTGCACATTTCCTTCCGATATGCAAGGATTACTTAGTTAGCAGATTGGTAGAATATTCCAGCAGGAGATCGTGTGATTACGCGGTACTCCATCAGACATCATATCAGATAGAGATCCACGATTTATGTCTTATTTATGGAGAGGTTTGTAGAAAGCTTGGGGAACCAGACTCAAGCTTAGCACAACTTTCCATCCTCAGACAGACGGTAAATCCGAGCGTACGATTCAGACTTTGGAAGACATGTTACGCGCATGTGCGTTGGAGTGGACAGGAAATTGGGATGATTACATATTCTTGGTTGAGTTTGCTTACAACAATAGCTGGCATGCAAGCATCAAGTGTGCTCCTTTCGAGATGTTGTACGGCAGGAAGTGTCGTGCTTCGATTTGTTGGGATCAAGTCGGTGAACGTATCATTGAGGGTCCATATATGATTGAGGTGACCAACAAGAAAGTAGCCATTGCTAAGGAGAAGCTTAAGGAAGCTCGTGCTCGTCAGAAGAGTTATGCTGACAAACATCACAGATCACTAGAATTCCAGCCTGGTAACCATGTGTTCTTGAAAGTATCACCAGCACGCGGAGTTAGACGTTTTGGTTTCACGGGCAAGCTTAGTCCTTGTTTCATCAGACCGTTTGAAATCCTCGATCGTGTCTGTGAAGTATCGTATTGTTTGGCGTTAACTCCTCAGCTATCGCATGTTCACAACGTGTTTCACGTATCCTTACTCAGGGGTTACAATTATCATCATCTGCACGTTGTCACATATCCACTCGATCAGATTCCTGAGGATCTATCCTACGTTGAAGAACCCGAAGCTATTATAGATCATCAAGATCGGGTCACGAGGGAAATGACTATTCTTTTTGTCAAGATCCTTTAGAGGAACCATCCCGAGTGGGAAGCCACTTGGGAAACAGAGGAGTCTATCCGGACTTCTTATCCTCATTTCCTCCCATGATCAGGGTATGTTGTTTTCAGTCTTATCGTGTTTCTAATTCGAGGATCAATTATTCTTTTTAGAGGGGAAGAGTTGTAAAACCCACTTAAAAATACCATTAAATAAAAACTTTTAATATTTATTACACGACAAGTATTACGTATATAACTAATACACGACAAGTATTACATATATAATTAATGCACGACAAGTATCACGTAAATTAAATAAATCACGACAAGTGAATAACGTAATTAATAATACATGACAAGATTTAACACGAATTAAACTTACGAATATACAACACACGGGAATTCAAGAAAAACGAAACATATATATTAAGGGGTGTTTTGGCCGCCGTTTTTAAGAGAAGAAAAGGGGCCAAGGACCGACCCGTTATTAAAATTATCAAACACAGGGTTTTACTTTCATTTTCACTAGTTTACAAAAAACCAAAGAAAACCTAGGGTTGGTGTAGTGTGGCCGTCGGTAGAAAAAGAAAAGGAGGGGAGAAAAAAACTTGAGTTTGATCTTTGATCATTCGTGTATACACGTGTTTGTTAATCATTAATTCATCTCTTTCGGTATTACCTCAAATCTTCCTTTTCTTATTTAATTTTACAAGTAAATCAATTACGAATTTAATTAAATAAATATATGAACACGAGGTGTTATTTGATTAAAACAAGATTGGAATCGGGTTTTGTTGGTGGGTTGGTCACAGAAACCGAGGACCCTCAAGGTGCTCTCGATGGTTTCGTTTAGCCAACAGCCATCGGCCTTAAAGGCTCGGTGGCTGGCTTGTGTTAATAGCCGGAACCCCAACATGGGGGCCGCGGTGGGAAGCTTAGTTAAGAGGTGGAAACCGAGACGTTGGGGTCTCGGTGGGTAGCCGCTGCTGGCTGTGGGAACTACCAATTGGTAGTGGCTAGGTCACGGCCACAGGGGGAAAACCACCTGGCGATGGTGTTTGTTGATTCATGCAACCGAGACCATAAGGTCTCGGTGGGCTTTTGTTTTGGGGCTCAGGTAAACCGAAGATCAAAGAGGGGGTGTTTGGTTTATGTTTTGACTTATTAAACTCGGGCTAAATTGAAAGTTAACTTATTAATAAATTGTATTATTTATCACGAGTTATTTTATTTACTTAGTAATAAAAAGATTTATACAAAAGGGGCATATGATTAATTTTAATAAGTTATAATTCATGAAATATTATTAATTAATAATCAAAGTATAAAAACATGATATATTATTAATTAATAATTAATTATTAACTATGGTATATGAAAGTTATATATTAAAATGACTTATTACTATAATAATTATAATTAAACATGACTTATAAGATTTAGCTTATTTAATATACATATTAAATCATGTCTTATAAAACTAGCTTATTCGATGAACAAGATATAATACTTATGTATATTAAACGAGCTTATTACTAATTATGGAAATTTACTATTTTTGGAAACTCTCTAATTATGGAAACTTACTATTTTTGGAAACTTACTAATTATGGAAACTTACTATTTTTGGAAACTTACTATTTATGAAAAGTTACTATTTATAGAAACCTGCTATTTTTGGAAAGTTACTAATAATGGAAATATCAAGTATAATAAAACAAGAATCATGAAATATATTAATCAAGGACACACGAATGTAAAACATGAAAGGAAAGATACGATAAACCATGAACAAGTAACTCAAGTCATGAACAAGTAATTAAAAACTACAAACAAGTAACTTATTACTGAACAAGCAACTCATACACATCCTTTATCATGTAGCTTACATGAAGTCGGAGTACTACTTTCCGCCATTCCATCTATCACCGATTACTGGACATAAGGTACGGATATTCCGTCCTTCAGTAAGGACATCTTTTCTATGCATGCTTCGAATTCCCCGTATGCCATCTGTTTTCCCTAGTTTTCAAATCATAAAAACTTTCATTATTTTCCATGCAATCATTTTAAATTGCTCGAGCTATATATATATATATATATATATATATATATATATATATATATATATATATATATATATATATATATATATATATATATATATATATATATATATATATATATATATATATATATATATATGTATATATATGTATATATATATATATATATATATATATATATATATATATATATATATATATATATATATATATATATATATATATATATATATATATATATATATATATATATATATATATATATATATATATATATATATATATATATATATATATATATATATATATATATATATATATATATATATATATATATATATATATATATATATATATATATATATATATATATATATATATATATATATATATATATATATATATATATATATATATATATATATATATATATATATATATATATATATATGCATGACCATGACTTACACAACCACCTAGTTATGGAGGTACCATAACCATGACATATGAGGCACTTGTGTCATGACTCTTCCGTGACGAGAGTGATTTACTTTCCGCCATTCCATCTATCACCGATAACTGGACATAAGGTACGGATATTCCGTCCTTCAGTAAGGACATCTTTTCTATGCATGCTTCGAATTCCCCGTATGCCATCTGTTTTCCCTAGTTTTCAAATCATAAAAACTTTCATTATTTTCCATGCAATCATTTTAAATTGCTCGAGCTATATATATATATATATATATATATATATATATATATATATATATATATATATATATATATATATATATATATATATATATATATATATATATATATATATATATATATATATATATATATATATATATATATATATATATATATATATATATATATATATATATATATATATATATATATATATATATATATATATATATATATATATATATATATATATATATATATATATATATATATATATATATATATATATATATATATATATATATATATACATATATATATATATGTAGATATATATATATATATATATATATATATATATATATATATATATATATATATATATATATATATATATATATATATATATATATATATATATATATATATATATATATATATATATATACATATATATATATATATATATATATATATATATATATATATATATATATATATATATATATATATATATATATATATATATATATATATATATATATATATATATATATATATATATATATATATATATATATATATATATATATATATATATATATATATATATATATATATATATATATATATATATATATATATATATATATATATATATATATATATATATATATATATGCATGACCATGACTTACACAACCACCTAATTATGGAGTTACCATAACCATGACATATGAGGCACTTGTGTCATGACTCTTCCGTGACGAGAGTGATTTCGCGTGGCGACCCTCCACGTTCAAGTTGGCCATAATTATTATTATGTGGGGGCGTATGGGTGCATCTTAGTTACACGTTTTCAGGTTTACACGTACAGGGTGCTTGATTAGTGTATGGTCTACACTCCATCACATTGGAGTTGATCCCTCCACCCAGATTATTATTTATTAGAGGTCACCCCTCTAATAGCATGACGAGGTCACCCCTTTATGTATTCATGCATGTTGATGATATGTTATGACTTATATGGGCCCGTGGGCATTTAAATTATATTGCATGCATAAACTTAAAACTTTTCAGTTATTCTTGTTTGTAAAACATCTTCCAGGTTTTTCAAGACATACACATATTCCGCTGAATTTCATATCTTTTACTCATATTTTAGTTATACTTATCATGTCATTATACCCGTTCACTGAGCGTATTGCTCAGTCGTATTTTCTTTCCATCTCCCATACGACAAGTACCCAAGTACAGACTTGAGCATTTGAGAGTACGTGCATAGGATGTAGGCTACCTTAGACTTCTTTCCTTTTTGCATTTTAAATACTTATGCTTGGTTGGACAATGTTTAGTCCTTTTCAACTTCATTTACTTTATGCATGTTGAGCTTATGTTTGGGAGTCGATGTTTGATTCTGGCT